>OZ022518.1:28496925-29950210 GCA_963989415.1 Cerceris ruficornis
TGAGGGATGAAGGAAGAAGGGAAGCTGTAGCTTTTCTTTTTCTAACGACGTCTCATCGATTGGCCGAGGATTCCAAGTTTAGATATTATTGGATGCTTCATTACGGAATACCTTTATCGTCGGTTATGTAACGCGTTCTTTCTTGCGATAAGGGAGGTAAATCATCCATCACCTCCGGAAAATTCTTCCGGATTTGTTATTTAACACTAGAACTACCAAACCAGTCAAAATGACTGGTACGCAATTTTTTCCAAAAATTCTCCAAGTTTATAGAAGAGTCTTAGAATAAATATTCTTCGTCCATCTTCAAAAACATAAATCACCGAATCGATTATCTTTTCCGCCTCTTGATTCCGCCTTTTTCAAAATACTTATTTAATATTTTGAAATATGATAGATTTAACGCCGGTAGTTCTAGCGTTAACGTATCATAATCTCGATGATTCGGAATTCACCCAAAACAGTAGGACCTTCGCAAAGAGACCTCAGAAACTAAAGCATCAAAGCGCAAAAGAAAGAAGACAGAAAGATTTCCATCAAAACATCCTCCGCCGGATAGCCAACGACTCCCAAGAAATCCTAATAGAAACATCGTAAAACGTACAAGTCAATTGAAGCGAAGTTTCGAGTATCAGCGTACAAATCGCCCGTGCAATTGAACAAGAAAAATTCCAATGCTAAGTGCTCGTTTCTCGAGCAACTTTCCGCTCGATAGGCCATTAGTGCGTCGGTCTCTTTTTCGGATCCTATCGACGCAGAAAATGCCATTTCGCCGTATTCCTCGTGAGCTGTGCGTCGAACGACAGGATTTAACGACGCCGGTGTATTGCGATATATCGATGTACGAGATCGATCGGTGTACATGGCACGTATTCATTATCTACATTGCGAAATATACTCGATACATCGATCACCTTCGTGGTACAGAGACGCTATCAGTGCTCGGTGACGCGCCGTTTTCTACGAAGCAATTCGTAATCACCGCTGTCGTTTCGTCGTGGAATTTTCGACGAATCTAACGACACACGGAGCAACGAAGATTTCTCTCGAGTTGTACGATACTGCAGTGTGCATCGGTTTAAATGCAACGTTGCGATAATCGTTTCGGTATCGGGTTAATGGTATTAATTCCGGGACGGAGAACGGAGAGCAAATAATTATCCGGGTAGTTCGGGCAAAGTTTTAAACCGAACGGTTTAGTACGATCGTGGAAGTTGGTGGAAATAGAGAGCATTGACGGAGGTTAATCCTCGTGGAGGAGGTGTTCTTTTTTGTTGGGGTGCAAGCGACACCATGGTGGATCGTGTAGATGCAGTTTGGAAGTCTTTTAGCTAGTTAATGCTCTTTGCCAATGTGGTGTTGGGATATCTGCGTATTTTTATGGACTACTTTTTATTGTTAGTGGTAATCACATGCTTCAGTCCTTTGCTCATGGTCGATTATATAAATGTTTTTATTACTTAGAATTCTCTCTTGACGTCAGATAGGAAAATACTGTGGAATGCAAATTCTCTAACGTTAAATATAACCGTACACCCCTTTCATAACAGTTAGCGTTTATATTCAGACAGAAACATTTATCTTTTGATTGTAATACTATCACAACATTAAATTAAGCCTTCATTAACACATTATACCAATGTGAAATTACACTTAACCGTTTCATGGCCGCACGTCTACGCAGTTAAACTTCGCCAGGGGCCGGCAATATTTTTATATTTCTCTTACATTTATTAATTTTAATTACTCTTATATTTCTCAATCATCAGACAGAGGCTGTGTTACACACATGTTGTGTGAGCGGCCATTAAAGTGCTAATCAACGATATACCTCGCAAAAATAGAGAAACAATCATTATATATTCTAAATCGATTATTGCCGCCGCAGCCCCATCTACAGTTAATTCTGTGTTTTCAATAAAGTTCACAAAAGAAAAATAATAAACAAAACACAGCAGAGGCTCGGACTCCCAATCAGTGGGACCAACTTCAAGCGCCCCATCGTCCTCTGAAATTTTTTTCTTAATGTATTACTTAACTTATCATAGCCTCCAAGGTTCGGAACCCATCTATACTTCGCAAAAATAAAAAAGACTCGCGGTATGAGGTACAGAGCAAGGGGAGAGTGTCGCTCGCACCGCCTATCCCCACCACGTGGGTCCTGGAAACCTGAGATCGACGAATGACAACCGAGAACAAAACACTCCTTCCGTCGTTCCCATGACGACGCAACGAATGCACCGCTCTTTCGGCCAATAGCGCGTTAGAATCGAAAATGACGTCAGAACGTGGGATGTTTCTATCCGTCAGGCGAATCAGAGCAAACCGCAAGCCATAGGACTTCTCTATTTTTGCGCGCTATACCACCCTACTAATTTTAAACTTTATATATTAATATATTTTATATTATATATATTCTATATTAGAAATTTTAAATTTGTCTAAATTTGTGTCTCCATTCTCCTCACAAATTCGCGAAGAGTCCCATGGAAGTTAATAGCACAGATACAACTTCCATCAAACGTACAATTCTATTTATGGTTTAAATTCCACGACGAGGTGTACCGTGCATCTCTTCCACGAAATCGTAACCTTCCATCGATTACGAAACTGAACTCGAAGGATAGATAACCGTGTGTACGACGAACAAACTTTTCCCTTTTGTATCTCGAGTCGAGGCGTAACGCTAGATAAGAGAAGTGTATACACGACCTGCCATACACACAGGTGACACATGCGCGCACACGCTTTCAACGCGAGGGAGCAAAAGCGTGTTGGCCGTTGTACACAGAGACAGACACTTTCCGCGTCTTCGTTCAACGGCGTAACCCGTTTCGTGATCTTATCGTCTGACTTTATCTGCAAACACCTTCGTTGCAATCACGTAACGGTATACCGAGGTATCGGTTAGCTGGCCGCTAGAGATATCGATATTAATGAAACGTACATAGGCAATCAAAAAGAGCCCTCGGGGTTAAATGGACTGCTCGTGATGAGTCTTGTTGGATTCTTATTTTCGGAGAATTTTTTGTTTCTTGTGGGTTAGAAATGAGTGTTTTGGGTTTGAATATTTTAATGATTGAGGTAAAATAGGGTGGAGATTGTAGGAGAATTGTTAGAGAGGTATTAACCCCTTGTCTTTCTCAAAAACTATTAAATTAAATTAAATTAAATTAAATTATTACTTATTATTAAATTAGAAATATTACTGGGTGACGGGACGATCAAGTTATTTCTGTGCTATTAACCCATTTGCATCATAGTAGTAGCATAATTCGCAGTACCGTGCATTTCCGCGCCCAACTGTTTAACATTGTACAGGGCGGAATATTCCGCTTACGGATGACGAAGGGTTAATATTTCTTTAAATTATACGCTGTAATAAACGTCAGTGATAATATTTGCGTATTCAGTCACAAAGGAAATCGTAAGGCAAGGGGTGAATGAAACGTAAATGGGAAGCAACATTAACATCGTTAAACAACCAATTACTGAACATTTAGGTAAATTATTATTTAACATATCCTCGATGATTGGAAATTCAATCGAAGCTATAGGCGAGCTTCTAGGCGAGGTGATCATAGCTTTCTTTCTGCCCCTTTTTCCATTCTCCTCCGAGCATTGATAAGGTATTCGACCGATGACTGAATTACAGTGCAAAGTAATTAGTATAAACTGGAAGTTCATTAACTTTTTGCCAACCTAGCAGTACTTCAACTCATAACTGTGTTTCCACTAATTAAATTTTCATCCGAGAAGCTATAACACTCCCGCCGGACTTCTTTCCAGTCCCGCGCTATAGCTTGCATCCACTCCACCCATCCGTTTATCTCCCCTATAGAAAAATCACCTAAAACAATCCCTTATCCTACCAAACACGAAATTTCAAGCAACTCCTCAATTCTAAAAGTATCATTACACCTCACCATCCTCGATAAAACCCCCGATGACATCCCCACCAATCGCCACTTTCCATCGCACGCACACAGATCCCTCCGAAAGCTGGGACAAAAAGCGCTAAAGCACAAAATGGTTAGATAACTCGAGTGTTACGAGGTATTTACGAGCGTCCAATAACAGGGCGGAAAAAAGCACGGAGATTCATGACGACACGGACGTCCGAATCGCCGTCGTCGCCGTTCTCGTTAAAGAGATCCACCGTCCGGGGTAATACGATAGCGATTCTTCGCACGAAACATTCTACCCCGTGTGCAGTTACCGCCCGTAATTTTTCACGTTACCCTGACATCGTTTTCGCGCTCGCCGATATTATGCCGCGTCCTCGATAAATTTCAAGTAACTCGGTTTATTACTCGCCGTGCTACCAGGAAACCGTGTGCTCGTCTATAACCGAATGTCTATAACCCCTGCGGAAACGCGGGGAGGGATTGTATGCGCATAGGAGGGAATTCCACTCGTGGTCTATAAAGTTTCTACCGTTGGTCATTAATCCGTTACTGTATGAAAAGTTCTTACGGTGTGAGCGAAGCGCTCATTAGAGAAAGAGTTCACGTTAATGATGAGAATAGAGACGCGATTGTGCCCACTGTGCATGAGCTTGTACGCGCGTGTGCGAATGTACGCGCATGCGTCGTGAAGTTGTGCTTTAAGTGGCCGTTGATGGAAATGGTTTTATATTGAGCGGTAATATAGAATGGTCGTAAAGGAAGATATCCTAAACGATAATCACGACTCGATGACGTTTTATTAATACCGCCGTTACGGGGAGTCTTACGTACTCGGAAATGGCTAATTAATTTTACGATATTCGTACCGGGAATACCGTGGACTACATAAATGACTCCTGCGCTCGGTAGATCGGTGTATAAATTGTGTCGTAACGATTGAAACCTAAAGGTGTTTACTCTGCTTAGGTGAGGTTTTAGTAGTCAGCTTAACACGTTGAAGGTTGTACGTGTTTCTGTAGTTTCTTCACAATTTTTGTCAATCAATTTTCTTCACGAAACTTGTCACAAATTTTGTTTCGGTGGAAGGAAGAATAAGTAAGTGAAATCGGACAGTTGAAAGACATAGTCTCTCTGTTAACCCCATGACGTACAATTTCTTTTGTGCCTCCGCAGTAATTTAGAATTGAATTGTTAAAATAAATATTGATCAGTGATTCTTGACATATCGTACATTTATCGTAAATTTAAAGCGTTTGAGCATATTATGGTTTGATTTATAGTTAATTAATTATTTGTTTCTGTTTTCTGTTGCAGGTAAGATCCAGTCATTGCAAACAAATGACTTTTTCTACCGAGTTTCTGTGTTTGATACGAGGGAACGATATCTCTCCCTGGAAGAGCGGCGAATAAGTGTAAGTAATGATATCGTGAAGTTACGTTATGTTGGGTAATTTGAAAAAAAATTGCACGGAAAGAAATTACGAAAGTCGAATAGTGTTATCGTTGAACATGGAGTAATATAAAGTTTTGATTGCTTCTTGGTGAGGAATAGAGGAACGACTTATGTTAAAAAATAACAGCGAATAAGATGACTCTTTGGTCGTCGAGTTAAGCTTATATGGTAACAAGGAAAAATATGGGCACTTTTATTTTATGCAACTGAAGATTGCTGTAAAAATGACAAAAAGATATAACGCCGTAATTCCTCTCTATTCATAGCCGTATAAAAACGTTAGTACGTCGTGACAAGTGTTTCAGCTTTGAAGACAACACTTCGGTGGCGTAGCATCGAGAAAATTCTCCAGTTAAACGGTGAGAGTCGCTTGTGGAAAAAGATTGCTCCATTAGTATTTAGATCAGATCAGATTTTATGATGTACGATTTTCTCACCGATAAAAAGTCGTTTACCTGTCGGAATATGGTGTCTCGGAGGTCAGTCCCCTTTGGGATAGGTCTGAGCTGGAGGCCGAGATCGGGGGTAGCGTGGAGGCGAGGGGAAAACGAGTCTCCGGTGGTTGTCCTAGGGTGGAACCACTCACCCCCTCGGCCGGACATTCCTAATCATCCTCATCATCCTCGGTCTCAATTAGGTCTCAGTTAGTTCTCAGTAAGTTCTCAGTTAGTTCTCAGTCAATCCTCAATCAGTTCTCAGTCAGTTCTGAGTTCATTCTCAGTTAATTCTCAGTCACTCCTTAGTCACTCCTCAATTAGTTCTCAGTCAGTTCTCAGACTCTTCTCAGTTAGTTCTCAGGCAGTTCTCAGTCAGTTCTCAGTCACTCCTCAGTCAGTTCTCAGTCACTCTTCAGTCAGTTCTCAGTCAGTTCTGAGTCACTCTTCAGTCACTCCTCAGTCAGTTCTCAGTCACTCTTCAGTCACTCCTCAGTCAGTTCTCAGTCAGCTCTCAATCATTTCCCACTCAGTTCTCAGTCAGTTCTCAGTCACTCCTCAGTCAGTTCTCAGCCAGTCTTCAGCCACTCCTCAGCCACTCTTCAGTCACTCCTCAGTCAGTTCTTAGTTCTCTGTCAGTTCTCAGTCACCTCTCAGTCAGCTCTCAGTTATTTCTCAGTCAGTTCTCAGTCAGTCCTCGGAGTGGGGGAAGGAGGTAAAGCTCCGACTCATGATCAGTGAGCCTGAGTTCAAATCTTCCCCCGTAGTCCCTGAGAAATTTTTCCTTGATAGTTATATCATATTTCGGCCTTCGGAATCCACCTGAAATAATTGGCCCTAGGCGAAATAACCGCAGCAGTTGAAGTCGACAAATGCAAAACACATAAAGATCTCAGTTAAGTGTGAGTGGTGTCTGAGTTAAGTCTGAGTTAAAACCGACAGTGTGAAGACCGACAATAAGTTAATTTTGACAATGAGTCGAGACTGACAATGAGTTAAGACTGAGCTACCGTTAAATTAAGTCTGAGTTATCCGGCGCGTTCATCCGCGGCATCCAGAAAACCCCGAAACCCCATGCCAGCGACGAGCATCGCCTTGAACTCGCAAGCCCCGTTGCGGTTTCATCGAATATCGTTGCCCATGGTCTCCTCGGTTACATTTTCGCGATCACGGGCCACCGTGCGCCGTGCGAGAGATGTATATCGATCGTTAGCCGATAGAAACTCGTTTTCCTCCCCGGCGATATATCGCTGATATACGCCGTAACGTGTTTCGCGAGAGCGCGTGTCGGCTGAACTGACGGGCCAAAAATGACGAGCAGAGCGGAAAGGAAAGGTGAAGCGGCGAAAAGCGAGCAACGGAGACCGATGATCGATGCACCGCGCGTCCGATAACTCAGTGCGCGAGGTTTAATCGAGAGAAACCGAGAACCGTGCACCGTCGAGGCTGATCTTCTGGCTCTAAATCAGTGCGTTCCCGGTGCGATATCCAGGAAGATTACGTAGGTACTTCACTGTACGACAGAGAGATGGAATGTAATCAGCAACGTTGAATAATTACGGACGGACCCAATGGGAATGCTCGTTGCACTCGATTCTTTGGGGTCCGACGTTTGGAGTTGGGCTGCTTTTTGTTTTGCACCTTCTACAGTGTCAAATCTGACTTGCAAATTGTTTTGCATCGACGTTTTTTGCTATCTTGACAAGCCGTATTGTATTTGGGAGAAATTACTAAGGTACTTTATATATGAAGGTATAGAGTTACGGGCTTGAATACACAATCAGTGAACCCGAGTTCAAATTCTCCGTCATCACTTGGAGATCATTCCTAAGTAATCATAGAATTTATTTAAAATGGTAGGTCCTTGGCAAAATTACTACAGCATTAGGCCAAAAAAGTACAATAAATAGAAGGAAATATGTTATTAATACGTTTAGAGCTACCTGCCTATCGAGCCTCTCTGTCTACGAACGGTGACTGTACTTACCCATCGACATATAGTCCGGTAACTGAAAGATGGCTACGGAGCAGCGGAACCTCTCTTTTTCACCCGCCTTTTCGCGCCGTTTCGTTTTTGGAATGCCCAAACCCAGGCTTCTAAAGTAAACAACTATGCAGAGTGTTTAGGAGACCGGATTTCAGAATTCCAAAAACAAAGTGCCGGGAATGGGTGGTTGAAAACGAGAGGCTACGCCGCTCCCTAGCCTTCTTTCAGTTGTCGGACCATATCTCGGCCGAGTAACAAGTTGTCTTATCTCCTCCCAAAATAATCCAATGCTTCTTATTTCGATCGTCTCCATCGTGCACGTGTCGCCGAGACGTTCGAGCGCGTTCGTGCGTTTCCTTTCGCGGCCTCCGGAAGAATGCACTTCAGGGCAATAAATTAGCCGGCCTGACGCCGTAAACGAGAGGTATTTCATGGGGTACGGCAGCTTGGAACAGCTTTCATTGGCTTCTTTATCTGCCAATATTCCTCGTCCGGGAGTGAAATCCAACGAAGGGAAACTTCGTCGCGAAGTGTGCGGTGCTATATCGAGAGCGAGAGACAAGTAAAAAGTGAGAAAGAGAGAAAGCATCGACGAAAGAGTACATCAGCGATTTTCATACAGCCAGGCTCGTAAACAATGGGATTGAAACGCCATTGTTTTCGCCGGGATACAAGTGTAGAACGGCGCCCGGCACAAATACATATTTTGGCCTCTCTTCTTCGATGTAAACGCGCCCCAAGGTGGCTGCTACGCTGCTCCAGACTTCACTGATTTATTATTGATCCCGCATTCCCGGTGCCCTCCTCGCCGTGCCTTTTGTATCGCGGCTCCAGGATACTTTGGAAAGTGTGGCAGCGTGGAACAATGCCCACGGCTAATTTATTATTGACCGTAAGCAGGTTTTCCTTTCGAACCTCTCGCAGAAGATGCGACACGTTTTTTCGGGACGAATAGGCGAAGCAATTTTTCTTCGCGAATTCGGGCGGACGCTGTTCTCTTTGATTATTCCCGTGAGGTAAAAGTAAACGTGGAACTCTTGCGGATGTAGAGTTACGGATTTGGACTCCCAATCTGTAGAATTGAGAAATCTCTGTCACTTCTTGAAAATTTCTCCAACATTATAATTTAGAAAAATGATTGATATGCTATTGAAAAATTATCGTTTGATATACCGTAAACACTCTGCTTGGGAAGTCACTTAACTCTTTTAGTGTCGGCCGGAAAAATTTATTAAATTAATAACAAATCTATTCCAATATTCGTTGAAAATCGGAGGATTAATATTGATCTAACATTGTGAGGATAAATGAACAAATCGGTTACTGTTGTTAGACAGTCGTTAGAAATAAAAAGAATCATCTGGTCATAGTTTAATATAGAATAACGTAATATGGAGCATAAATTGTGTATTCTCAATTATTTGCAATAAAAGTACTAATGTCGTATGAGCAAACTGAATAATAATCCCATGACGATCGAAGTTAGGAGTGTTGCTAACGACGATATATCAGCATCCGGTATCAAAAGGGTTAAAACAGTAGACCCTAGGTTAAACCTTGAAACTTTCGTTCACTTATGATTTATTATATTTTACGTTATTTTTAAGGGAGCAACGGTGAACCTTGAAACTTCCCTTCACTTATGATTTATTATATTTTACCTTATTTTTAAGGGAGCAACGTTGAACCTTGAAACTTCCAATCACTTATGATTTATTATATTTTACCTTATTTTTAATCGGGCAACGGTGAACCGTGAAGGTCATATTTTCAAAAATTAAAGAATATTACCCACAAGGAATTACTTGGATTATCGAAACCGTTACAAGCGTGAAATAGAAATGTCTGCGGTCGAAAAGTAATAATGATCCAGAGGATCGAGCCGCGATGCTAAGACCAAGTTACGAGAGCTTCCGGCGAACGTAGACATTCGAAGGTAGCGCAGGACTTATCGCGCATTATCCGAAGGATTACCATTCCACGACCCCGACGCTTTCGAACTTTTAGTTGGCCCTCTCTCTGCCTTTTAGTCTTTCGCCGCTGTAAAACTCCGTAAACGGTGTCTAGGGAAAACTCCAGTGTCCCTCTGATCTGCCGCGGAAGTACGTTTCCGGGACGGGGATGAAAAATCTGATCGTTCTCCAACTGCGATATATCGTCGCGGATGAAAGATTGAGCGACGAAGTATTCCTTGTGAGTTGGAAAGACGCTGTAATTTGAAAATAATTGGAATAAAGAAATTGACTAATTGGTACGGTCCTTTGTACTTTAACACTAGAACTACTAAACCAGTCAGAATGACTGGTACACAACTTTTTCCAAAAATTCTCCAAGTTTATAGAAGAGCCACAGAATAAATATTCTACGTTTATCTCAAAAAACATAAATCGTCGAATCGATCATATTTCCCGGCATTTGATTCCTCCATTTTCAAGGATTTATTTAAAATATTTAAATATGACAGATTTAACGCCGGTAGTTCTAGTGTTAATTTATGAGCGGTACCACTTTGAAATTAATTTATTTCACGCTATTAAAAGAGTAATACGGTTTTACTATTAATTAGTTTAATGAACTACTATTTATAGGATTGCTGAAAGAGTAAATTGCATTTTTACAATTCCCCACAATCTTCTTCAGCACGCGAATAGAAAGATTCTAATCCAATTCTACCGTTTCCAGTATGATGTACTTTCTCATAATTCTTCTCCCCCGTTGCAATTGCGAAGGTAAAGAGTCATCATCCTCTCGAGAGAAAGAATCTTGCGATGAAAATGGTATGCACGTACGTCGCAGCATGTTCTCCGTGTGTGTAGATATCAGTCGGTGCCCAGCCACGACTCGTGAAGTTTTAAGGCGATTTATCGAGGGGATTATGAGCTAACGTCTCGTATCACGGACTCGGCTATCCGACGTGCAGAACCCCGTCGGTCAAGAGAGTGCATGGGGCGAGCACTTTTGCTCGGTGAACCTGGAGCAAATGTACCGATAAATTCACCTAGAAAAATGGACGTTTAGAGAGGCTTATATGGCAGCGGTGTTCTATGAAAAATGGCCCCGTGGCTGCGCGCACTTTCGAGGCGAAGAGGTCCTTTCTACGTCCGTGGGAACGTTGAGCTTGCGGAGCTGAGGATCGATTTGTTTTTTTTAATTTTAACTTATGTTTTTGTAGCAATTGTGCCGCTGTATCGTTGCAGTCGCATGGCACGTGTGAGGTGACAAAATGAATCGAGTCTAAACTCGCTGTCTGTGGAATGTGTGGAAAATTGCCATATCAATTGAATATTACCAACGGAGTGATTAACATGTTCAGTGATATAACAGTGCCCTTTTTTAATCAAATTTTAATATTTTGGCCCCAAAAAATGACAAAGAAAATTTAATGAGTTTTTGATAGTGATAGTGGCAGTGAATTTTTTGAAAAGAATTCTGAAAAGCTTATGTTTTTGCAGCAATTGTGCAGCTGTATCCTATAGGGATATTTGGACCTGCTGATTTTAATTTTGGAAGTCTGTCAGATTTCGAGGGTGAAATTGGAGGGATCGAGCATAAAGTTTTACCAATTTTCCAGTTATACTTGAAATTATCGACCCCTTGCCTTACGATTACTTTCGTGACTGCCTCCGCAACAATTGAAATTTATATTGCTAAAACAAAAATATGTTATTAATTCCTGATATATTTTAGAATTTAACGCAATATTAATAACACAGTAATAATATTATCGTCTCGTGTTCCACTGATACTTTCAATTTGCTAATTTTTGAGAAGCTTCAAAATTCCCTGCTGCATCAACTGCACCACAAGTGTCACTCGTTGTAGGGCAAGGGGTTAAATAATAATTTAGGATAAATCTACCAGTACTGATGGAAATCTGATCTATTTCCCACTACCTGGTGCCCAAGCCCATTCATATCCACTGTGACCCCTGCACGAATATTTTTTCTTAAAGAAAAAAAAGTGCAAATTGTACCAGATCGTCTTAGAAGCCACGTGTACTTATTTTTCAACTTCTTGGTACTTCTAAACGCACAATCCGAATATAGGGGAATACGTTTATGGCAAGGCAGTCCCAGTGAAGTAGATTCGGTTAAAAAAGGATCAGTGGAGGCTATGAATCGAATGAGCAAAAGTGATGAGCCCAAACTGTTGAACCTATCGACAAAGTAGTGCAGTGATTCATCGAACGCTCCAAGAAACGAACGATTCTCGATCTTCATCGATCCCGATGTAAAGCTTTGCCACCTGCGCCGCTATCCTTAAGGGGGATCCGCAAATTGGATTATTTTCTCAGGGAATTATTCACAATCGATACGGCATCGGCGTAAAAAGGAAAAACGACACGTCGACTAATCTGGCACAGTATTTACTCGCGTGCTGAATTATTGATCATGCCGGCTAGTATACGTCCTACTTCCAATAAATTATCAATACTCGTTCGCGCTTGACGGATGACACGTTCATGTAATATTAATAAGATAATAAAATTCTTGCGCCACTGCGCTCCACCTGATCCGACCAGTCGCCCCACCAGGAAGTTACGTTCGTGCTTTTAACATCCTTTTTGGAACTTCGTATTACGCGAAATTCCTCCCCGTTTCGGCATCCCATGGTTTATTTAACCCTCGGATGTTACGTTTCGCCCGGAAATAAATTGTATAGTGGGACATCGGCAAACTTGAAAAGTGGGACGTGAATTAACGAGTGAAACTTACGTAATAAAAATGCCTTTTTGCCTTTGTCGTTGCACTTACGGGGAAAGTGGGTTGCATCGAGGAACAAACGTTGTTTTATCATGGAATTTTTATATCGGACCACTTTGTTTCTACTTTCGTTGGAAATAAAGATATAATTCTACTTTCGTTTGGAAATAAAGGTATAATTCTACTTTCGTATACTTATCCTCGGGATGTACCGCTTGGAAATGAGCGTCCGTTTACGAAAATCGTGCAAATATATTAGAATGATGAACAAATACCGGAAGTATCGAGTCTAAAAAGTGTAATTGTACCTCTGATCAAAATTAGGACTGTTGTTACATCTATTATATTCAAATGTACCGAGTAAGTACTTTGGAAAAAGTGAAATCAAGAGGTAAAAAGATGACTGATTGAGGAACTTGAGTTTGATAAGATAAAAGAATTTTGTAATTTGCAAATAATCAAGATAAAGTGAACTAATTGGTACGGTCTTTTGTGCTTTAATTTACAAACGATACTACTTTGCAATTCATTTATTTCATGCCACTTGTACAGCTATTAAAACCATAATACGGTTTTAGAATTATGTTCAGTGATATAACAGCGCCCTTTTTTAATCAAATTTTAATATTTTGGCCCCAAAAATGAACAAAGAAAATTTAATAAGTTTTGGATAGCGATAGTCGCAGTGAATTCTTTGAAAAGGATTCTGAAAGTATTTTTGATTCTAGTAATGAGACTAGCAGTGACTCCTTATTAGATTCTAAGAAAAGAAAAATTGTTATACCTATTCAAAATTTACCTGAAGAAGAAAATCATATGGAAGGAGAAAATGTTGGTGATGGAGATAACGATTGGATTGAAATCGACAGTGACGATGATGATTTATCGATGATGAATTACTTGAAACTCATACATTTGTAATACCCCTTCAAAAAAGAAACAATTTCTAACGAAAATGTTGTTCTTAACCCTTACAACACTACTGGGATATTTTATATCCCAAACATTATCATATCATTTCCATGTTATTATTGTACAATTTATTTCCATATATTATTTTGTTTATATGACAATATTTACTGCTGGGATAAAAATATCTCTACTGTGATCTATGCTATCCCAGCTGAAAATCTGAAAACTCCTGAAAAAAAAAAATTTATTTCATTCTCAGTCGTATTTTTATTCCATTTCCCGTGTCACAAAACATACACCGCTGAAAATTAGTCATTTTCTGAAGAAATAAAATTCAGTGTTGAAAGGGTTAAAGGCTGAAGATTTTTGGCATATTTACCGAAACCAGCTACAACCTAGCGAGAATCACGTATGAAAAGCAAGCAACCGATAAGGGTTAAAATGTTTCATAGAAATTATTCCTGAAACAATCAACTTCTCGTTAACCGCGCAAGTAGACCCGCGCGTATCTCGCGGAGAATCGCGAACACGAACATTAATGTCGCATCTTGAGCTCGAGGCAGATACACGCAATTATTCTAAGAGCAGTACAGTGACATCGAACTAATTAACGTCATGATTATCGTGCTCCGTTACGGACAAAATCGATTTAGATGCGGATCTCCGGAGTCCCCGTCTCGGGTCTCGTTCCTGATATCGGCTGCAAGACGATGAACGAGTTCCACGGCCTCGTTAATTACCTGGGTTACCGCGAAACTTTTCTACGATTCGATGGAAAGAGCTTCGGGGATCTCTAATGGCTCCAGTAATGGTTCACAGCGCGATCGGGAAAATCGCGAGACTGTCCATGACGATTCATTGGAGCGGCTTCGATTTTTTCGCGCCGATAAATTGTCCCCCGGGTACGCGAGACCTGGATTAACACCCTGTTTGCGCGAGAGAATTTTTACGGTGTTATTTTATTATTTGAAATTGCCTTGTTCTTTCGGAACGTGAGAATATATCGAAGATAAACGTAGCTTGTGGGCATAATCGATTAATTTCAACAGATATCTGCAGGTGTTTTTTATTGATCTGCATTCACCTCCAGAGAATTCCTGCAAGCAATCTGAATTAGGGATTTGCGATGTTCAGCAGGTGTTTTTAAATAAATGTACAAAAACGTGGAGGAGGGAAAGATTATAATATTATATAATATTAAGGCCCTTATCGATAGAGATCGTCATAGCACAACACGTGAGATTGCAGAGAAGCTCAATGTATCGCATAGATGCATTCAACAAAAAATTGAAATAGTTTGGGTATGTTAAAAAACTCGATTTATGGGTCCCTCATCAGCTTAACCCCTTCAGACCCGAATTTTTCTTTCGTTTAGGAAAATATTATTTTTATACTAAAATTAACTTAATTCATGTGAATGAAAGCATCAGTATACTTTTTACAAAAATATTTATTTATTCATTTACAATTTGTAAATGTACATTTTAATGGACAGATGGTTCTTACGAAAAATTTGTAACATTAAGGAGATCTTGAGAAATACTTGTATAAAAAAAAACTAAG
Organism: Cerceris ruficornis; assembly: GCA_963989415.1. NCBI lineage: Eukaryota > Metazoa > Arthropoda > Insecta > Hymenoptera > Crabronidae > Cerceris > Cerceris ruficornis. The sequence continues at coordinate 28,511,886 of OZ022518.1, forward strand.
TGAAACTAAGTTTAAACCTATACGTAATAAAATATAGCACGAAAAGTATTATGTACATTACAATGTGCACAGGAAATTCCTTGTTATATAAAATCCGCAATAACTTAGTTGCCAACCCAATATATCAAATTTACTTTGAATTTCACGTTCGAAGACAATATCACGGCAAATTCGACATCTTCACCTACGAGCTTTTAACTTCACACCTACCATAGCATCTACCGATCCATTTTTCATGTAAACTGCTCGGCGATGAATGCGTTACTATAAAACAGCTCGGTTCACGCATCAGCACGTTTCACGAGGGTCTGAGTTCTTTCACGAACAGCTGGAAGAGATTTCTGCCGATTGCTCTCCCCCTCTCTCTCTTTCTGCACTGCCAACAATGATGCACCTGTCAAATGCAGCGAGGTATACCTGCTGCAGGGTGTTTCGCGACCCTTCAGGAACGGCGTGGCCTGGCGCCATTTAATTCTGTCTGGGGGATGCTGGTTCGGTCGTGTTTACACCGGGACTAGGACAGAGCATTAATTGCATCGTCGGTTCTGAACTGCAATAAAACGCGTCACAAGTCGACGGCAATCTGATATCGTTTATTGCCGGCGTTCGTCATAATTAGAAACGGTTGGTATGGCGGAAGCGTGTAATTAAACTGCCGTGAACGATAAGCATAAATACTTATGAATTAATTATGAGATAAACGCGGATGCAAATTTTGGCAGGAGGACTTTTCCCTCTTTCCCGCTCCCTCTTTCTTTATTCAGCTTTCTATGAATCACTCAGGCATTTACTCGGTTTTTCTCTTTCTTGCTCGTTCAGACAGTTTGACGCGGTTTCTGTTTGTGTGGCTGCGTTTCTGTCGTTTGGAAGCTCTCTCTTGCTCATTCGGTGTCTGATTCTCTCTAGCCCTCTCGATCATTCATCATTCCTTTCTGCCTGACTCTCTCACTTGGTCGCTCCCTCATTCCGTCTAAGACTCTGACTGACTCACCCCCTCTTTCTTTCTAACACTCTGTGACTCTCTAATTGATTTACTCCCACTTTCTCTCTAAGTCTCTGACTGATTCAGTCCCTCTTTCTCTCTAACAATCTGACTGATTCAGTGCCTCTTTCTGTTTAACTCTCTGACTGATTGACTCCCCCTTTCTCTCTAACACTCTGACTAATTCACTCCCTCTTTCTCTGTGACTCTCTCACTGATTTACTCCCACTTTTTCTCTAAGTCTCTGACTGATTCAGTCCCTCTTTCTATTTAATTCTCTGACTGATTGACTCCCCCTTTCTCTCTAACACTCTGACTGAGTCACTCCCTCTTTCTCCCTAACTTCTCTGACTGATTCAGTCCCTCTTTCTCTCTAACACTCTGACTGATTCAGTCCCTCTTTCTGTTTAACTCTCTGACTGATTGACCCCCCCTTTCTCTCTAACACTCTGACTGAGTCACTCCCTCTTTCTCCCTAACTTCTCTGACTGATTCAGTCCCTCTTTCTCTCTAACACTCTGACTGATTCTGCCCCTCTTTCTGTTTAACTCTCTGACTGATTGACTCCCCCTTTCTCTCTAACTCTCGGACTGAGTCACTCCCTCTTTCTCCCTAACTTCTCTGACTGATTCAGTCCCTCTTTCTCTCTAACACTCTGACTAATTCAGTCCCTCTTTCTGTTTAACTCTCTGACTGATTGACTCCCCCTTTCTCTCTAACTCTCGGACTGAGTCACTCCCTCTTTCTTCCTAACTTCTCTGACTGATTCAGCCCCTCTTTCTCTCTAACACTCTGACTGACTCACCTCCTCTTTCTCTGTGACTCTGACTGATTGACTTCCACTTTTTCTCTAAGTCTCTGACTGATTTACTCCCAGTTTCTCTCTAACTCTCTGACTGCTTCACTCCCTCGCTCATTTCGTCGCTCCCCTCCCCTCTCCCGTCTTTCACATCAAACCACCGAAATTTCAAGAAGTGCCACGGTCGCGCGACTTACGATACACCGTATAAACCGCAACTTTTTGCATAAAATCTACACTCCGTAATGAACTACCCTTCTCCTCTTCCGCCAAGCCGGCATCCCTTCCCCCCCGCGACACCGGCTCTCTTGTTCATCGTTCCGGTGGTAGTCTTAATCGGCGTATTACAAAGAGGGCTATCCCTCGAGCGGATAAGGTTATCAAAGTGAAGCTCGGAAAAGTGCGCAACGTCAAGAGGGGAAACTTACAACGACGCGACAAAAAGACAACGAGGTACGCTCGGAGCTACCTTGTTAAAAAGTCCCTCTTAACGAGCGCGATGTAAAAGCGCCCGGCCGACGTGGAATAGGATGCTTGACATTGTTTATCGGGGATAGCAACTCCGTGTTGTCATAGAGGTTAAGCTCTTCTAAAGAGTAGTAAAGATAGCGCGGCTGAAAGCACTTCCCGGGCTCGACCTCCGAGCATCGCGGAATCGATCGATCGATCGATCGATCACAGGTGTCATTTTCCAATCGACGACCACCCGGGCTTTGCGCGCCTCCAGAAACTTCCGGCTTAACGGGACTTACGAAACGAGTATTATATGCTTCGGCGTTAGGCCTCGATGAAACGTAACGTCGCTCTTACGATCGACCTGGACGTCCTCGAGGAGCGATGAAATTTTCAGTGCGCCTCGATTTCTCGTATTTGATGCATTTACGATTTTATTTAGCACGGTCGTGTCGTCGGGAATCGCTGTTTTAGATGAGTTTCGAGATTGAGGGCTACGTTGCATCCAGAACAGCTATGTTCAATCGAAAATCTTTACCGGATCGACAAAATTGGACGAATGCGAATGAGCCGCGATTAGTGCTTTGCTCGGTCACTCGAAGAGGCTGTTTATGAGTGTGTAAATAGTGTAACCTAAAAAAATAGCCAGGGAAAAATTGTATAGACGGTGTAGATAGATGTTTAATGTAACTTCGAGTTTGCATTAACAATTATTTATGTCAAATTTTGTCACGCATGCAACACCCAGTAGAACTAATATTATTGGCTGACAATTGGCTGAGATATATTAACACTAGAACTACCAAACCAGTCAAAATGACTGGTACACAATTTTTTCCAAAAATTCTCAAAGGTTATAGAAGAGTCATAAGAGAAATATTCTACGTCCAATTGAAAACACATAAACGACCGAATTGATCATCTTTTCCGCCTCTTGATTCCTCTTTTCTCAAAGTACTTATTTAATATATTGAAACATAATAGATTTAACGCCGGTAGTTCTAGTGTTAATTGTTATAAAAAATAGAACAAAGAGATTCTACGATCGGACGTCCCCGCCAAAAATGACCAAATATTTTGTTAACTCTTTGAGGCACGGCGGGATTAAAAGTGTCTCACCTCTTTGATGCATGAAGATGCACCTCTAAAATTTATATTATTATATAACTTTGTTGAAATTGTCTGTGCAACATGGGTCATTTTATTTTCTGAATTCCCGTGCCTCAAAGATTTAAACAGCGTTCAGTCGACGCGTAAAAATAAATTTCAATTTTTCCTAGATTTTTTGATAGCTAAAATAAGTATCTACGTAAAACCTAAAAGAGCCTCGGAAGAAGTGCAACCAGATCGCACGCGACTCGCAAGCCACGGGACACGTCTGATGTAAATCTTCTCTAAACTTCTCTCCGAGAAAGGTCCACCATACAGGCGACTGCGTAACCAATCCTCGGGTGAAAAGTCGAGGCGATCCGGCGTCAAAACAAACGGAAAATACGAGAGGAGAAGCGCAAACATAGTTGGACCGACCCACGGCCCACTTCGGGAATTACGACTTTACGAGCGTTTCAATTTCTCGGCTTACCCTCGACCCCCGCGGGTTCTCATCCGATTAAGCGACTTTACGATCTCTCGTGGTGTCTTAGAGGAAAGACGGACAGGGGTAGTTTCGGTTTCCTCGGGATGGAAGCTACCTACCTGAGGGTGGCATTCACCCTCCGTAAATCTGACTAACCGGTGTGCTCCCGGACGGAGGACGGAGTTACGATCGCCCCCCTTGGCTTCTCTGGCAAAGAGGTCAAACAGACCGTGACCTTAGAGTCTCAAAGAATGCCGACCTTGGTACATCAAAGGACGTTCACCTTGAACTTGCTCGGTGGATTTCGAGCGTGCGACAACCGAGCCATTTGGAAATTCTACCAACGAGAAGATTCAATTTATTCCATCTTATTCGATTACCTTGCTTTATGGACCTTAAGGGCGATACTATCATGAGGGTTTATGGGCGCCCTTTACGAGCAGAAACGCCAGCGTACCCCACGAGGAGAGACGGCACGATCCATTCCGACTTCTTTCGTACAAAATGGAAAAATACTTTCCATCTCCGTATTCCTCGGCGTCCGACGAAACGCGGCTCGTTCGTTTATCCTCCGCTGGAATCCAAGTGCGCGGGTAATGGGAAAGTAGTTTTATTTCGGCAATCCTTGTCAGACTTTCTCTGCAAATATTCTCGTGTTTCTGTGCGTCCCTCGTTTTCGCCGTGAATACATCAAATTTCGGGTAATGTCTGCTGATATTGTATGGTAACTTGTTATTAAAAGACCGGAGTAACTTGTTAAATGAGATTTCTTCTGATCCTAGCGTTTTGGAAATTTTTATAGTCCTCCCTGTTGCATCGTCTTCTATTAACTTCTGACGATTGAAAATTGTAGTTGTACTGTCAGTTATTAAATTAGTGCACCTGTTTAGTGTCCCTGCAGTGACGGAAGAACGCTTAACCCTTTGCACTCCGAGTCATTTTTACTGTGAGCTATCAGCAGCTCCAGGACATTTTAAAATTGTGCCAGTGCACATCTGTAGAAAATTGAAAATCTTGCTTTGTCATTAAAAAAGAAGCGTACACAATTTAAAATTATATTTGCAATATAAAAAAATATAAAAATACACCAGATTTATCTGACAACGGAATAATCACTTTCTATTATAATGTCGCCATTGCGGCGACAGCGGAGTGCAAAGGGTTAATAAAAGAGATTATTCAGGCAAGCAACAGGAGAATTCTCTCCATGCACCCTTTTCCCGTCCCGTGGCCTCGGAACATTTAAGTTTGAATAATTTTCTTCTTCAAGTTGCCTTTAACTCGCTATTCATTTAGTTTATACTTATAAATGAAATCAGCGCATTTATCGAACCACAAAGTGTCAGATGCCCACCCCAAATAAAAAGTCTCTAATCCAGAACAATTATATTAGTACCATCATCCTTCCCACGGTCCATCTTACAAGCTTTCGATAGTAAACGAAATCAATTTGACAAAATTACCCTTTTATCATCCCGTGTCCTAGAAATACTCAAGTTTGAAGAATTTTCCTCTTCAAGTTGCCTTTGACTCGCTATTTATTTAGTTTCTACTTATAAATAAAACCAACGCCTTCGCCGAACCACAAAGTGTTAGACACGCACCCCAACCCAAATATTTCTACCCCAGGATAATTATGTCGTCACCATCGTCCTTCCCACGGTCCATCTTACAAGGCTTCGATAGTAAACGAAATCAATTTGACAAAATTACCCTTTTACCATCCCGTGTCCTAGAAACACTCAGGTTTGAATAATTTTTTTCTTCAACTTGCCTTTAACTCGCTATTCATTTAGTTTCTACTTATAAATGAAATCAAAGCATTCGTCGAACCACAAAGTGTTAGATGCCCACCCCAAATAAAAGGTCTCTAATGCAGAACAATTATATCGTTACCGTGGTCCTTCCCACGGTTCATCTTCCAAGGCTTCGACAGTAAACGAAATCAATTTGACGAAATTGCACGTTCAATTGATCCCCATACGACGGGAATCCCAGCCACCCACGGAGAATCGTTAACATCCGATGCATGACGAAAATGCATCCCCCAGCCTGGAATTTGTAATGCGCTCTCCCGCGAAGGGACAGTTCACTCGTGGAGGGTGGAAGACCAGGAGGAAAGGACGGTTAAGAGAATACAGGGCGAGAAAAGCTTTGGAATAGAAGGGGAACAGTCCAGTCAGTCAGTCGGACATTCGCAATATGGATCCCTTTGGTGTAATCGCACCGTGGAAGCCCCTTGTTTCAATGCCCCCAGCGAACGTGGCCCTTCCTTTCTCCTCTGACAGCCGGCCCCCGCACTCGGACAGACTCTCGCCCCATATTCTCTGTCTAATTTGCCAACCTAAGCCGTCGGGACCGGCCGGACAGAGCGGCAGCGACGGTAGCTCAACTTCATTATTCTCCCATTGTATCAGCACCCCCGCAGACATAAATCATGGAGTGGCCAGCCTCCCTCGACCCGTCGCCAGCCAGGGATTTAGTTTGATTTTCGTCTCTGAAATTCCGTGGTAACACCAGCGACAACATCGGGACCGAATGGCTTCTCTATTCCAATCTTCGTCTTTCTACCGTTTGCGATTCCTGCCGGATTACTCCGATGGATGGATATATTTTCTGACTCTCGAGTCCACTTTGCGCTTCGGAACCGGAAGTGCTGAGTACCTTGGTTGATTTAGGGTTGAATTTCTAAATTCTAAAATTACCATGGCGGTAAAATGGCCGCTGATTTTTTCTAAAAATTCCCCAAATTGATTGGGCAGCCAGTCGGTAAATATTTTAAGTCTGTCGTATAAAACAAAAATTACTTCACTGACCATCTTTTTCACCTCTTCAAATCTCTTTTTCCAAAGTACTTATTTCGTGTATTTCAATATAACAGATATAAAGCCGGTGTTTAGTGTTAAATTTCGCCAGAGGCCGGCAATATTTTTATATTTTATAAACGTCTGTAACGTTTAGTGAAATCATCACGCAGAGAGTGTTACCGGCGAATAATCGTCAGCGGTAGCATCAATCACATGTTCTTGTTGTTAACATTTAAGTGTTAAGTATATCAAATGTATCGTACGATCCACCTAAAACAATAGGTCTTTATTACCCCTCAAGTGCCTTGTTTCTGGTCCCTCACTATATCTGTCTCCTGAACGGAAATCAGAGTAAAATCGACTTCGCACTCAAAGCGTTAATTGTAAAATATACGTGCAACTTCCCTAAATCTCCACGCATCGATATCTTCTACAAAACGAAGTTCGTCGTTAGCTCCTCTTAGAATCGATAATTCCACCGCCATAACGTCTACTTTGCTCCCATAAAACGCCATTTAATCCAGGTTCATTTACATCCACGCGTCCGTCTCTCGCGGAGTCCCGTTGGAACGTGCAGCGGTTTAAAACGTAGAACTTGCCAGGGGGTATTTAACCGCAGATTGAACGAGGTTACAAGAGAATATACTCGTCGTAGAGTAGGCGGTCTTAAGGGGGTGAAAATCGATATTGATTTTGCACATAAGACTGTGAGGGTGAGCAGGTTGTGTACGTTGGATTGTTAAGACGCGTCTGCGAGCTACGTGAAACTTATAGCCGGTGATCAAATTTAACACGTGTAATAACATTGTACCGTTAATGCCGCTGGATTATATTACACACTTAAGCGTAACTTACGCCGCTACGCGTAATTATGTCCAGGCCCTGCAGCGTTGAGAATATAATATAATATACACCTGCGCGAATAGCTCTGTTAGTGTGAGTCTACCGTTATAACCACTCGGGTATTATATTCGCGAAGCTGCCATGAAAGAAAGCGATGAGACGTTTCATCGGGAAGCGCGTACTCGATGAGGGGGAGGGCGCTGTTCTATAAGTAAAACGTAGAAGTGATGCAGTGATAAAACCATAGAGAATATTACAGTAATAATTGCTATTTTCTATAAGTCCAGACGCGCAAATAACAATTTTCCGGGGCCGTTGCGGGTGTGGAGTTGAAGGGTCATCCCATGTGACAGCTACTTTTTTTCGCTTTCTTTAGGAATTTTTTTTTCTCAAACCATTAAAACACCAATCTTGAAATTTTTACCATATATTTACCGATATGTTAGCAGTCTCTCAGAATTTTTTCAGAGAAAAATAACGAATTGAATTGACTCTACACCGTTGGGAAGAGACTCCTGCGTAAAGAACGGCTTGCATGATTCCGGAATTTTAATTATTTTATATTCCGGTATTTGAATTCGTAAACCTGTGGCTATCGCCAGACCTAGAATAAAATAATAATATTGAAAATTGAAGATTTGGCACGGTTTTAAAGGTTAAGTTCCAAGTTTCGTCACTTCTTTTTATTTTTACGCTTAATAAAAAACAAACTATGGCAGATATCAGAAATATTCTACTTCCGGCGAGAACTATGGATGTGCTGACTATACCACAAAAATTTCAGCGAAATCCGTTCAATAGTTTTGGAGATATCTTTTTTCAAAGTTCTTATTTAATATATTGAAATACAACAGATTTAACACCGGCAGTTCTAATGTTAATGTATCATAGCCTCGGTTCTACGAAACGCACCTAAAACAGTATGCTTTTGGAAAAATTGCCATACCAGTTGGAAAAATACTAAACAAAACTCAACAACTTCAACCCCGCACTCTTCTCTTACGAGCATGTAAACAAACCTACACCTTCTCTCCGGGGAACAGTGTCACCTGCCATAGAGAGACCATCTACTCATTATATATTCCAAGCCGATTATTCCGGCCGCAACCCCATCCACTGTTAACTCTGTGTTTTCAATAAAGTTCACAAAAGAAAAATACTAAACAAAAACACAGCAGAGGCTCGGACTCCCAATCAGTGGGACCAACTTCAGACGCCCCATCGCCCTCTCACAAATTTTTCTTAATTTATTACTTAACTGCTCATAGTCTCGATGGTTCAGAACCCACCTATACCTCGCAAAAAAAGAGAAGTCACGCGGTATGAGGTACAGGATAAGGGGAGAGTGCCGATAGCACCGCCCATTCCCATCATGACGGTCCTGGATATCTGAGATCGACGAATGAGAACCGAAAACAAACCACTTCTTTCGTCGTTCCCATGACGACGCAACGAATGTTCGGCTCTTTCGGCCAATAGCGCGTTAGAGTCGAAAATGACGTCAGAAAGAGGAGTGTCTCTATCCGTCAGGCGAATCAGAACAAACCACAGGCCAGAGGACTTCTCTATTTTTGCGAGGTATAAATCAGTATCTCCCAGGCACAATGACCATGTCGATTTAACCCTTTGCGGACGGAGACATTTTGGAATATTGAGAGATAACCATTTATTTTTCGATCCCAAACCACCTTTTTGCCAGCAGGTTAGACTGTTAATATATCTACACTATAAATTACTATTTGTTTAATCATATTCCAACGGTTGTATTTCAATGTTTCAACTCTAACTGTGCATACAAGCAGCGATAAACTATAATGAAATTTTTTCTCAGACCACATATATGCGTCGCTAGTCCTCAAAGGGTTAAAGAAAGAAAAAGAAAAATCGATACACCCGCCTAATTTAAAATCAACGAAGACCCCGAACATTCCAGCCGAGTGTTTCCCAAGATTACAAATCACACGGCGACGCAGGTCTCGGAAAATCGTACTGGTGACCCGGGAAAGACGTTCTACGCGAAACGGTTTTCCGATATTCGAATGCTCGACGTCTGGGAAATCGAAGATCCGTGATTGCATCGCAACAAATGGCACTCGATCGTCGAGATTTCGGTTTTGATAGTGGAAGGTGAAATGCACGAGGGAGAATTGATAGGGGATGGACGGGACTGCATTAGGGCGTAGATGGCACAGTGGGGATGATACGGAAGGTAAAAGGGGTTGGACGATCCATCCAGACGATGGTGGAGGGAAAGTACTCGCGATCTGACATACCTGTCATCGCGCGAATCGCGAAATGCGAATTCGTGGAATTATTTCGCCGGCCTGTTTCGAACGAAGATTGACGAGTGAAGTTACAAATGCGCGATTACGGGGACGCGGAAAGCGTCGTGTGCATGAAATATTGGGATAAATGTTACAACGAGCTGTATGACGATTCCGGATGAATAAACGAACCGGAAGTGGGGAATAACGATTTTAGTATGCTTTTAATCCGTTTAGAAAAAAAATTCATTGAAGCGCTAGTGAAATTTGGAATTGTCGTTCTCAGTTTGCGCCGTCGTTACACTGTTCTTATATTATTTTAAATAATTTGTCATATCTTTTTAGATTTTACAAATTTGACAAATTTATTGATAGAATTCTGACGTTGAGCTACAGAATAATCATAATTGAATGAATAAATTGATAATAGTTTCGGATGATAGAATTTTCTATGATTTTTGTATATAAATTTATTATAATACTAAATGTATGTCTGTTTAAAACAGCTTGCTCATATTCCACGGTACTTTCTTAATTTTCATTGGCATATTTTTGGAAAAATGCAGCTTCAATGTAATTACTCTCTTCCTCTAATTTACATTATTTGACAAATATTACCGTTGCGTCCTACCACTTTGCAAAATCCTTCGAATAATCGAACTTCCATTCCGTTAAAATCATCCCTTCGTCGATGGTACTCAATACGACGTTTTCAGTGTTTATCGACGCAAACGCAAACGGAATTAATAGTTCGCAGTGGATTTAAGTCGAAACTCAATTCTGTCGAAAACGAAGCGGTAAGTGATCAAATTTAATTCCGAATTCCCAGTTTGTTTTCTAATCTAGAATCGTTTACCATTTCGCCACAGCACGTGCGAATTTCCTGTTTCCCCGTGCAAAATTTCAAAATCGCAGACTATTCATCTCCACGAATATCACTATCATTCCATACTTCTCAATGATGAATAATCTCCTCTCCTTTTTATTGCAATCGCGCAATTGTCAAACTTTCCACGCTGATTTTTCCATTAACCCCTTAGCTTATAATAACGTGTGACACACGTGACGCGATAAATGAAATACGAAATTTTGAAGTTTTCCAATAACTATTAAATTTAAAATATCAGTCGATCACGAGACGGTAAAAGCATTTCTATAATATTAATATTGCAGTCAGTTGTGCCAAATGTTAAAGATCAGAGAGAAATTTTTATTTCTGGAATTAATTCTGGGGTATTACGCACGCTGTCAAAATAGAAATCGTAAGGCAAGGGGTTAACATCCAATTAATATCGAAAACGCAACAGGCGCTCGTTCGCAACAAATAAGGGACATAAGAACGAACGTGGAGATTTATTTACGAAGCTTGTTACTTCTGTACACCCTCGACACGTGCAGGATAATCGTCAATTTTTTGCACTCCTTTTGCGCACGTAAGCAACTGCTTAATGAACTTAATCCGAGATCATCCACGCGTACGAACGACTTAGAACGCTTTCCTTCCGTTATTCAAATATCACGTGTTTCTTACGTCACTCGCGAATCTACAATTATCCTCGTATTTGTACTTTATCTCCTTCGATAATATCGATGATTATTATTCTGCGAATATTCATGCAAGTTTGAAGCTTGATAAAGGCAAATTGTGCACGTCTCCATTTTTGTAAATGGCATAAATGTCACTTCGTAAATGAGAAAAGGCCTAGGCGAATTCACAACGCCATCTGTGTTTTATTACAGATTAAAAAAGAACACTCAGTTTGAAAGACCCTTTATCAAATGTAGCTCTCTCTCTCTCCTCTCTCCCTCCCACTCGCGATTCCAGCATCCGAACAGTAGTCCTCTAACAGCGAAAGACCCAGCCACATCAAAAGGTTCAGTTAAATCACACAGAAACGTTGCCTTACAGTGACCGGCAACATATTGCAATGACCCGTAACAATATTTAGCCACGTTACAAGTCATTCACAATTAAATGTAAATCGCTGCCGGCCGGCCGTTCTTCCCGATACATAATGGCACTAAAATGGTCCGTTTACCGGTACGCAAATGATTCATACGGTCGGAGTAAATGCACGAATTTGTCGCCGAGAAGACGAACGGCACGGACGAAACAATTTATAGAGAGCCGATAGATCGGCGCGATAGGGAACTTCGGCCCTATAAAGTTACCCGTGCAAGCGGTATCGATGGTAACTTCAGAGAAAGCTATTGCATCGTCCGAACTCTCGATCATTTTCCCGTTAAAATACTGTAATACATGCGTGCCTCGGTGTGCATGGTGACGGTACGGGGTACGGTCTCAATAAAGTACTCGCGGTATTTATTCCCCATACATTGGCGCGGGGCATTACGCAAATGTAATTGCTCCACCCCGGGTGCTGCACTGTTAGGAAAGATCGTCTGGCGATTTGTGCGCTGGAAATAAAAATCCGCCGGGATGATATTTCGGTTTGGAAAGTAAAGTTGTGCTTGGTTTTGGCAGGGAAAGATCGAAGACAATTTGTAGGGTGCGATTAGATGATTGTGGGGAGGAAAAGAAATTTTTTGTGAATGAAAATTGTGATGTTTTGATTTGGTGAAAATTTATTGATGTGGTCAGTTTGTCTGGGATTTAGAGTTTTAGGTGGCTGTAGAATCACGTAGGGACAATATTCTTTTATTTTTTTAGTATTTTTCGCCCTTTAACAAGTTGAACGCCACTGGGACTTCGCTGGTTTTATCATTTTTACTGAAGGGAAACTTTTTTTTATTAAAATCACATCTTTACGTAGCAGAAACCTCGAAGACACAAATAGATATACAGTCAGCAGGACTTTGCCACTTTAATGCTAATATTTAAATATTGAATGCATTAGAAAATTCGTAAATATTACAATTAAAAAGTCATATGAAACAGTGAATTCTATAGCGCCGGTGACCCCACTGGCGTTCAACGTGTTAATTGCTATTGTTATTAGTACTTAAAATATTACTTGGCTGCCTAATCGTCAAGATTATTATATTACAAAGTGAAAAATAATTTATATCAATTTTTCCTAAGTCGTCGAGGATCTCCGCACCAACTGCAACCACCTTGCTTAACCCATTTAGCACCGACCGGAAAAATTGATTAACAATTAAATCACAAATTGTGGATTTTCAATTGTTTGTAATAAAATTACTAACATCATACGGCAAAACTAAATAACAATCCCATGATCAACGTCGTCAGGAGTATTGCTAACGACGATATGTCGTTGTCCGGCACTAAAAGAGTTAAATTTTCCGCACGAATTCAAAAACACAAAGTTGCGTATGTCTTTAGATTTCATTTGACCGTAATCCTGCGACGAATAGGAAAAACCGACGCAAAGATCGATCGTAGGCCCACACTTAAAATGCAATCTCATCCAAGCGACAATGAAGTATTTTCAACTGCACCGGAAACCGTTCTCCAACTTGCACGGCGATCGGTCTTTCGTTCTTTATTGGAGTCAATACTACTGACCGATCGTATCATATATCACGTAATGTCAGTAATGGCCTCGGCACTGGTATTGGCACCCCAGTACGAATATGTACCTTAAATCGCATCTCCCGTACGACAGTTTATTATCGGTAAATCCATCCGGATCCAATGGTCTCCTGACACGGTTACACGTGCGGGACGAGCAAATAGCGTCGGATCTACGGCATACACGTATCCAATCTCTGACCGGCCCTGTCAGCACCAGCGTATTTTGCACATGTGTGCACATGGACCGAGTGATTCGAGGTGCACGATCCTGCCTCGAGAAAACGAACAGAGAAAGTGAACACAGTGATTTCTTCCTCGTGTCAATTTTCGTATCAATACATTGTACATATCGTACATTGTTGAATTTAAAGCGGAAAGGATGAGGAGACACTTGCTTATCGGGTTGAAACTTGTTTCTTTTCTAGTTTCCATTTAACTGATCACGAGTGTTGAACTTTCGGACATTCTATGAAACTCTTGGGTGCAATTTAACGGGGTTGGAACCGTTACTTTAAAACAAGCATCTCAAACACGAAGGCTAACGTGGGTCAGATAAACAGGGTCTACTTTTCTGTGGGCCCTAAAAAAAACTTCAATTTTTATAGAAATATAAGTTTATTTCGACAATGAAAAAGAATAAGTATAACGGCAAAATTAATGGTTTTTCCCTGACATTGGCCATCTCTGTCTTGACGGGCCGCATAGGCAGTCGTTGTGGGCCGCATGGGGCCCGCGAGCCGCGAGTTTGACATGCTTACTTTAAAATGTAGAAGGTGGCCGAGATAATAATCGGGTTGTAGATATACGTAAATTATTAAAAGAAACAATACAACACTAAGGACTTTACAGACAATAATATTATTTATTTAAGAAAACTATTAATAACATACTTTAATGACTAACTAACATAAAAAATCACACGCAAAACATAAATTACATAAAGCATAAATAAAATAACACCCGCAGCGTATCGTGGCTGATCACGCTCTCGCTCAAGGCCCAACTGAGGCCCCACTCTGCGTGTCGTGACGTCACAGGAATACGCCAAATCCGTTTCGCGTCCCGACGTCAATAAACCCTACAGAAAGTATCTTTTTTTTAAATTTTCCATTAGAACAGAAATTTTTATCGCGACAAAATCAAGCCGTACACTTTGTACGTATACATCCTCAGCAACCACTCTTATCCCAGAATGTTCGGAGGACGTAGCACCACGACCCGAATATCAAGGATATTCCCGCACCCTCTAATTCAGCTCCTCGTTTCTGCCGGTCCCTTCGCATTGGTCTCTTCGACTCGTCCCGGGGCAACCGGAACGTGCCGGTCCTTACGTCATGGATTTACACGGTGTTTACATGATTTAGCAGTCTCGGCGGTGCACGTACGCCGTTCCTACGTTCCAGCAGGCTTCCCCGAACTTGCAGAGACGTTTCTGTCGCGCGCTGCTCGTTTGCCGGCTCGTGAGGGTGCACCGTTCGCCGGCAGGAAATGTCGTGTCTACAAAGTTTCCCTCCCGGTGCCTCCGACGTAGGTTCCTCCTCGTTCCCGTCGTCGTTGTCCTTCCTCCTGCGCAACCGGTATTCCGTGTCTGGCTCGCCCTTGCCGCCCTTTTCTTCCATCTCTCTGTTCTTCGCTCTGGCGTATTCCTTCTTGGTCCTTTTCCCTCCTTGGTCCCTTCCCTCCTGACTCGCGCAGGGGGTTGGTTCCTTCTCGTGTCCAGGGAGCTTTCGGTACTCGCGCCGTTACCATGGAGACACCATGGGGTTGGAGGAAGACAGAGGAGGTGGAAAGGGTGCGCACCATGGTAGCATAGGCAGGATCGGTGGTTACGAACGAGGGAGACGAGGATTTCAGTGGCGTGTACCAAGTTCGTTCGTCCTTGGGACGAGAGTGGAAGAGGGGGAGGGAGGAGCTCTTCTGGTTTGAATTCTATTGCGCGGACAATACGGTCACGATAATGCTCCTTCGGCTTTGATTCATTGCCTCGCGAGCTGCGGGGATGTGCTCGAAGGTACGTCGATGACGGTGGGGGTGGGGGAAGAGGACGAACGTGGAGGAGATGATGGTGGAAGATGGGGGAGGTTGCGATGGGGAGAAAGTGGGAAGTTTAGGAGGGAAGGGGAGCGAGGGAAGCGTGAGATGGTGGAGAGAAGGTGGACAGTGTAAGACGATGGAGAGAAGAGGGAGCGACGAAGGGAGGGTGGAAAACCACGGTGGAAAAGAGGCAGAAAGATGCGGTAGTAAGTGGAAGGGAACGAGAAAGAGGGAGAATTAAATGTGTGAGAGGAGGGAAGGAGAGAAAGAGGGGAAAATGTGTGTACCTAGAAGGAGGTACGCATGAAGGGATGGTGGAAGAAGACGAGAAAGAGAGGGAGCTAAATGTGCAAGAGGAGGGAAAGAGAGAAAGAGAGGAAAATGTATGTTCCTAGAAGAAGGTACGACTGAAGGGAAGGTGGAAGAAGACGGTGGAAAAAGAGGTAAAAATGAGCGGTAGCCAGTGGAAGAGAAGAAAAGGAAGTGAACGAGAAAGAGTGAGAACTAAATGTGCAAGAGGAAGGAAAGAGAGAAAAAGAGGAAAATATATGTATGTAACTAGAAGAAGGTACGGTTGAAGGGAGGGTAGAAGAAGAGGTAGAAAAGCGGAAGAAGTGGAAGTAAACGAGAAAGAGTGAGAACTAAATGTGCAAGAGGAAGGAAAAAGAGAACTAGAGGAAAATGTATGTAACTAGAAGAAGGTACGGTTGAAGGGAGGGTAGAAGAAGAGTTAGAAAAGCGGGAAGAATTGGAAGTAAACGAAAAAGAGGGGAAACTAAATGTATAGGAGGAGAGAAAGGGAGGAAAATATATGTAACTGGGAAAAGGCACGAGACAAGGTAGAAAATTGCAAGGAAAAATTAGGGGGACGGTGCAGAGACGGGGGTAGAAGGAAGAGGGGGCGAAAAGGAAAGTTTCCTCAGCGTGCGATTGTGCGTCACGCGGCGTCCCTTTCGCACAATCGCACCCATCTTGTCTCCTCGAGGTTACAGAAATTTCTTTGCGAGCTTTGATTGATTAAGCGCGGCTGAGTGCTTTGTGTGTAAACAGATGCTGAGTCGGTCCACGGCAGTATTTCTCGAAAGATGAATGCGCAAGAATTTTCGATGGGAAGTAAACCAGCGATGTGTCCAAATATCTGTATAAATCATGAATTCGTAAATCATCGCGAAATCTGGCCACTGATACAAATATTTTCATTTTACCCGGCACGTTTACATTTGTATAACAGTTCGATAACTTAATAGATTTACATTGCCCTGCTTCGATCAATTTGCATTGCAACATTGTCTTCGGAAATTAAAATTGTTTGCTGTTTACTCCGTTTAAATATTGCATCGTTCTGTTCGTTGCATCGTTGCTTATCATACGCTCGATAACACGTTATCATAGAGTAATATAGTATTATGCTGGAAGCACCTCCGACCTTTCCTTCTGCAGCTTAAATCCCTTTTCGCGTCTCTTCTTCTAAGGATTATGCTTGCCAGAGTGGAATAACATTAAAATCGCGTCGGCGGGTTCCCGCGGGAACTTAAAAGTATGGATTCCGCGTGCACGCAGGCGCGCAAATATTTTACGAGGGCTGCGTGCGCACCGAGGATGAAATAAGAAGGACAAGGGCTGAAGAGAAGCGAAAAGAGTTTCTTCGAGGTGCAACTAAAAAAGTTCTTTTAGATCGCGCGTTTCGCTCTGAAACTGTTAAACGTTTTCTTCCTATATTCGATATACGTGTTCTGCGCTTCAAGAAATCTTTATTTTCCTTATCTTTAATATCTTTTTCGTTTCGCGCGCGATAATTTTGAACCCACCGTACTGTCTGTGTATACCAAAATTTAAAATCCGCTATTCTCCCTCTTTCAAAAAGGCTACTTCAATCATCCAACATTCACTCCACCAAATCTCCATGTCACCAAAAACACCGAACTCATCTCAAAATACCCACGACTCTCTTCAACTCGCAGCCAATTAAAACTGCCAGCACTTCTGTCACTTACCTCCGCTAACTTTCAAAAGTTAACACTAGAACTACCAAGCCAATCGAAATGTCTAGTTCCCAATTATTTTCAAAAATTCTTCAAGTTCGTCTCATAAAACACAAGAGTTTAGATTGCTCAGACTATCATGGCGTGATTGAGATTTTTGAAAATTTTAACCCCTTGCCCTACCTTTGTAACTGCGTGCACGATAATTCGGAATTAAATTGAAAAAGTAAAAATTGATCAGTGATTCTTAATATATCGTATAATTTAACCCTTTGAGGGCTAACGACGCATATATGTGGTCTGAGAAAAAATTGAATTACAGTTTATCGCTGCCTGTGTACACAGTTACAGTTAAAGAATTAAAATACAACCGTTGAAATATTATTAAACAAATAGTAATTTATAATGTATATACATTAACACTAGAACTACCGGCGTTAAATTTATCATATTTCAAAATATTAAATAAGTATTTTGAAAAAAGGGGAATTAAGAGGTAGAAAAGATGATCGATTCGGCAATTTATGTTTTATAAGATTCACGCAGAATATCTATTCTATGACTCTCCCATAAACTTGGAGAATTTTTGGAAAAAATTGTGTACCAGTCATTTTGACCTGCTGATAAAAAGGTGGTTTCGGCTCGCAAAGTAAACGGCAAAGGGTTAATCAGCCACTCATCGCGACTCGATTACCCATACCTTCCCATAATCGCGACAAACGCACAAAACGGTCCCTCATTAAAGCAAGATCCGTCCAGCAATAACTCCTCTCTAGCGATTTTTCTTGCCCCGAAGAATCAAGAGGCAACGTTCTCCAGCGAGACGGAAGGACAGAGAAAGGTGAAAGGAGGAAGAACGAGGAGAGGGAAAGACAGGAGGCCGAGGCGGCAAGGTCGGAAGGAGGCCAGGCCAGTGAATGGATGGACTCTGGAAGTATTTCCTAATGACTAGTCGAGGGAGCAGAGGTCGGCGGATGGTCTGTCGGGGGTGATGTGTAGGAAGGGGGTGCAGAAACGGCGGTCGATATGCCGACGTACTAATGACCCGTACGGAGTCGGGCCAACAGACTGCTGGCTAGACGCGATGGCACCACTGCCGGCGGTTTTCGCTCAATTATAAATTGAATTACTTGCAGGCTCGCTCAAAATGGCCCCGGTTATGCGCCATAAAAGGGGAAACCGAGTAGTGGGCGAACGATGACGGCACACGGGGTAAAAAGCCGTAGGAAGAGGAGAGAGGGTCGCGGAGAAACCGAACGCGCTCTCCTTCGAGCATCCTCGTTGCCGATGGCATCGGTCGATCTTTGCGTTCGCCTCTCTACGATGGAAACGGAAACTCGGAGAAAGTTAATAAGAGTACTTTGCCGAGTGGGTTTCGCGCTGATAGGGTAATTGTGTCAATAATTAAGGCCCTCGTCGTTTCGGCGGCCAGTCATTGAGGCTATTAAGATAGGTTAATCGGACCCCGGGCCGATGACGATAACCATGCGAAGGGTGGAATGTAAATTTCATGCCTTCGTCCCTATAACCCTGGGTAACGTCGTCCGGGAAGGATCTTCGGGGTTGGGTCCGAAGGGTATGGGCAGTCATTGATCTTTTTTTTTGAACCCGAGACGCGTCCGTTGCGTCAGGGACACCTCGAGGAAACGTAGGAACATTAATTTTATAGCGGACGCACGATGTTCTCGTAATAGCGCGATTATCTTTCACGCGACTCTCGAGAGACAACGGCCGCGCGGACTTTTGCCAATGATAAGTGCTATTTTTGTCGGCGAGTGTGTACAATGTATCAGTGACACGCAACGACGACCGGGGCTGAGCAACTGTGCGAAAATTTCACGCGGAATGTATCGAGCGATGCTTCATTCGCGATGCCGTTGACGACGATCGGAATTATTAGGGGGACCGGAAAGTAATGTCGTTCCTCCAGATATTATCCTTAAAAACCAATGGATTTTTATCGATCCGGCATTGATAATTTGCACTCTTGATGACAGAAGATTGTTGATAACGAGGGTGATTACATCATTCATTAAAAATAAAAACTTGTTACAAATTTATTCGGCTGAATTTAATGTAAAAAGACGAATCTACTTTCCGGCGAAAATTAAATGTTACATAATTATCTTTAAATGTAAACAAATAAAAAATTCCAAAAGCACGTATTCACTAATTTTGTCTATACTTTATACATATAAATTTACACGAAAATAGAACAACATTTAGTACGAATAATTAACAAATAATTATGAAATATTAATATACTGTTTAAATAAATAATTTGTTGCAATTTTATTTATATCACTGGATTCGGAATCTGCACAGTTCAAAACAAGATTCTTTCCTTGCGCCCTTTAATCTTGAAAATATTTCGAAAAAAGCATTTTCAACCCCAAAGTTCAAGGGCTGCTATCACCCCTCCAATGTTGGCGATTGCAGTTATAAAAAAATACGTGTCAAATATTTTTTCGAGAACTATCTACCGTATAATTTTCATCAAAATCGGGGTACACGAGCTCGTTAGATCACCTCGCCCGAGTCACGATCAAAAGCCGAACGAAAAGTCCCCGAAAATGGGACCGGTAGGGACGAGACTTTAAAGGAAGAGCCCTGCTCTATTAGTACGGCAGATCTTGTTACGAAGCAACGCCATTAGCAAGGTAATCCATGGAATGTGATTTATTAGCCGGAAGTCGAGGCATTTATAAGGACTCTTTCGGGGCTCGCGTGTGCCACCGCCTCTGCGGCGTCGTCGTCGTGACACGGGGTGCATCGGTAATTAGCGATGGATCGACGATCGGCCTACGGCGCTCCTCGTTAACTACTTTACGACGTACTTATCGGGGACGAGTCGAGTACGTCGATGGCGGTCAGTATCCTTGCTTATTTATCAACCACCGTGGCCGTTAAGACGATTAGCTCCGGGCTTTTGCTGCTATATTCGCGGAAGAGGAAGAACCACTGCGTCGGCTTTTTTATTATCGTCGTCGTTTCATTTGCGTATGGCCATCGTGGAATGCCGATTCGAGAAGCGGAATACAAACGTGAGTTGGAGTAGGATAACCGTTGTTTGATGTTTAACCCTTTGCCCTACAACAACGGGTGACACTCGTTGTGTGGTTGATGGAACAGGAATTTTTGAAGCTTCTCAAAAAGTCAAATTGAAAATAGTGGAACACGAGACGATAATATTATTCCTGTGTTATAAATATTGCGTTAGATTCTAAAATATATCAGAAATCACTGACATAGTTTTATTTTAGTAATTTAATTTTCAATTGTTGCGGAGGCAGTCACAAAAGAAAGCGTAGGGCAAGGGGTTAATAATTTCAAGTATAACTGGAAAATCGGCAAAACTTTCTGGAGCAGGAAATTTTGAAGATTTTCAAAGATTATCTAATTGAGAATATCAGTGGAACACGAGACGATAATATTATTTCTATGTTATTAATATTGCGTTATATTCTAAAATATATCAGAAGTCACTGTCATATTTTTATTTTAGCAATTCAGTTTTCAATCATTGTGGAGGCTGTCACAAAAGAAGTCGTAGGGCAAGAGGTTAATTTGCAGGAATACTATGACGTTCCACTTTGGAAGAGTTTTGATTTAATTTAAAACCGGAAGTTTCCGTTGGTGTTGAACTTAAACTTTATACTTGGAATGGATCCTTGATATTTTTTTAAAAGACCTTAGAATTTGAAGAACATTTGTTTTACCCTTTGCACTCCGCGTAATTTTTACTGTGAGCTCCCAGCTATTGCAGGACTATTTACACGGTGCGAGTGCATACCTGTAGAAAATTGAAAATTTTGCTTTGTCATTCAAAAACGAGTGCAAACATTTTGAAATTGTTTAACAATATAAAAAACTATAAAAATACACCGGATTTACTTGACAACGGAGTTACCAGCTTGCATGACAATGTCGCCGATGCGGCGACAACGGGGGCAAAGGGTTAAACGTGACCGTGCTTTTTTCTATTTATTTAACCCTGCTCTACGATTTCTTTTGCGACTGACTGCGCAATAACTCAGATTTAAGTGCTGAAATAAAAATTTATTATGGATTTCTGATATTCTGTATAGCTGAACGCAATATTAATAGTATAAAAATAATTTGATCGTCTCTGCACTCACAGATATTCTCAATTTAATAATTTTCGTAAAACTTCAAAATTTTCTATTCCATTTTCCGCATCGTGAGTGTCACACGTTATTGTAGAGCAAGGGGTTAAGAATATTTTTCATACATTTCTACTCTTCGATTAAATCGTGATTTTGCAGGAATAGATGGAAGTCTTGGAAATATTTGCACCCTCACTCCCTCCAAGAAACGTCGATTTACCGTTGTTAATTTTCCACCCCTTTAACACAGGTCATTAAACTTAATACCTTCCGTCTCTCTTAACAACGGAATTACGAGCACTTTGAAACCGAGTCCACGATTCGTGCGAATATTTCCGTAATAAACGTCCGCGAACCGTGCCGCCGGTACGGCTTCCCCGTCGAAGACGCGGTAAACTTGCCGATACTTTTGTTACTTCCACTTATTCGGCTTCGAGGGAACGGAATAAAGTGTTTCGAATATGGCCCGAGACACGGCGCAATTTCCCCAGTTTGTCTTCCTCCCCCTCGATCTCGAGACCGTAATTCCTGCAGGAATCGCGCCAGGGAGATCGGTACTTTAATCCCGGTACTCATGGCTCTCGATCCATTCGAACGACGTATGAAGTGGCATTTGCTCCGGCGAGGTTGCCTTCGATTCTCGAACCCCTTGATACATGCGCCACGTCTCCTCCTAATCCACGGAAATGGGCACGGTGTCGATGGGATTCGTATTTGCGTTACGTCGACGGAAGCGCGGAAAGTAACGCCATTTCGTAATTTCCGGTAAGCGAGAAAAGCCAACCGTCTGCGAGCTGGATACCGTTTCGATACGGTCACGCTCCTCTGAACGTTTATGCACATATAACGGGTGTCGGGACGGCTTTCTTTGCGGGAAGGAAGTTTATGGGGATATGGTGGATATGGAGTTGAAGGTTGGGACTTGCAATTACCGGCTTTCAGTGCAAATTAATGGTTGGTCTGGAATTTTTTTCGCAAATTACTATTTAATATGTCGTAATCTTGGTGGTTCGGAATCTACCTAAACTGTAGGTGCTAGGTAAAAGCAGCATAAAAATTAAAACGGAAACATGTAAGACTCTACATTTCCTGTTCAAAAATAGAGTTGAAGGTTCCGACTTGCAATTAGCGGGTATGAGTGCAAATTATTGATAAGTTTGGAAGGTTTTTGTAAATTATTATTTAATATGTGATAATCTTGGGGGTTCGCAATCTACCTAAAACTGCAGGTGCTAGGTAAAAGTAGCATAAAAATTAAAACGGAAATATGTAGGACTGTTCATTTCCTGTTAGAGAATGGAGTCGAAGGTTGGGACTTACAATTAGCGGGTTTCAGTTCAAATTAATGGTTGGTCTAGAATTTTTTCGCGAATTACTGTTTAATATGTCATAATCTTGGGGGTTCGGAATCTACCTAAAACAGCAGGTGCTAGGTAAAAGTAGCATAAAACTTAAAACGGAAATACGTAAGACTCTACATTTCCTGTTAGAGAATGGAGTTAAAGGTTGAGACTTGCAATTAGCGGGTTTGAGTGCAAATTACTGTTAGCTCTGGGAGGTTTTTTGTGAATTACCATTTCACATGTTGTAGCCTTGGTGATTTGGAATCGAAGGTTGGACTCCCAATTACTAGGATTGGGTTCAAATCGCCGTCACTTCCGGAAGATGTTTCCTAAATTGTCATTAAATGTCATGGCTCCCGATGATTTTGGATTCACTTAAAATTGTAGTTTTGAAGCTAAATGACTATAGCACTGAACGCTAAAAGATATCTATTTCATTTTAATTTCATTTTATTTATTGGCAAACAAATTTCATTTAGTTAACTTAACGTACTATTTATCATCGCGGCCTTCGTGAAAATCGTGCGCACGAAATTTTTCGAGGGAAGTTGGCCGTAATTTCGTAAATTGCAAGCACGATGGGAGATATGGATGAATAACGAATATATACATGAACGCAGCGAAGCACCGCTAATTTAATGCGATCGTTGCTAAGTAATTAAGTAATTAGTCGAGTAAGTAACGAAATAGTTAAGTAATTTCACCGTGCGCTGAATAGTTTCCTCGCGCTGGGGTCGCTTCCAAGGGTGAGTCGATTATAATTACGGGGCGACGGAAAAAAGAGGTGGTCTGAACTTCAAACACGGATGAGATTCTTACGTGCAATTTTACCGTATTAAACCTCTCTTTTGTCGGATCTGACCCGACACACGTCAGCGTTAAAAATCTCCAGGAGATGACGAGGATTTGAACTCGTAACCCACTCATTAGGATTCCAAGCCTTCAGCTTCATTCCCACCATCGACCCCTTAGGATACTTCATCCTCATCAACGGATTTTAAATAAAATATGTTTTATTCCTAACGAATCAATTAACAATATTTCATCTTCGGTTATTAGCAACGCAATCAAAACCTGCATGTTCTCCAAACGAACCACAGGTCACCTTAACACTAGAACAACCAAACCAGTCAAAATGACTGGTACACAATTCTTTCCAAAAATTCTCCAAGTTTATAGAAGAATCTTAGAATAAATATTCTATGTCCATCTTAAAAAACATAAATCACCGAATCGATCATATTTTCCACCTCTTAATTCCTCCTTTTTCAAAGTACTTATTTAATATTTTGAAATATGATAGATTTAACGCCGGTAGTTCTAGTGTTAAACCCGTAGACTGAAAAACCTAAGAAGGTGTATATTCCAATAAAATAATTTGGAAAATTTCCTTTCATTTTTCAACTACAGATATCTTGAATATACATAGTTTACCGAGAAGAGTGCTATGGAATCATTCACTGAAAAAATGGTCGCCGATTCAGAAAAGGTTGCACGACACACCTGCGATCTTATGGCTAAGATTTCAACCTTCGATGCCCTCAGCGCTCAAATTTCCACCCCCTGCACCCACGAACAACCCCAACCACCGATTCTGTTCGAAATTACCCACGAATCGAAATTCAAAAAGCCGGCAGCTCGAGTACACTGTAAATTTTTCGAGCACTCGGTATACGCGTACGTAGGCACAGTAACCCGTAGTTGATCCATCTGGCTACCTACCAACCTACCGACCTAGCTTCCTCCTCGGCAGTCTCTACTGGATATTCCGGAAATGACGTCACGCTCATTGTAACATCCCGTAGAACGCGTGAGCACGATCGAAGCGAAACGCTCTCCTTCGTGTCCCACGGATCGAGCGTGTTCAACGATTACAACACAAGGGACAAGGAGAGAGAGAGAGAGTGAAATAAAGAAAGACAGAGACGAGCCGCGGCTCTCGGCGACCGTTGCGTGGGTGTGCGAACGTCGGCAGAATGCGTTAAGTCGGCACTCACCGTACCGTGTAAATACCTAACTGACATTGGCTGGATTATGTGCATGAAAGATTACGTGAACGCAGTGGGAAAAGTGGTTCTCCCGTTCGCGGCTCGCTGCGTAAGCCCCTAGTCGAATTCCTTCGCGCCGTTCGAACGGGTTTATTCCTCGCCGTGGGTATCGACCGTGGATCTTTGAACGTTCGAGAGTTATACCTTGCGACAGAATCTCGCAGAGATGCACTCTCGAAGATGCTGCACTTTCTATTTTGTCCCTGTCGGAGCCGATTTTCTGATGGCGATGAACAGTTTGGAGGATCGTTAGATTTTGCGGATGGAGAGCGAAGAGGGGCAAATGTGGGACTGGACTTTTATAGTTGTTTTTAGGATCTCAGGTTGAATCGAGTGGGGTGATTGCTTTTGGAGGTTTAGGCGATGCGGTGTAAGGGATGCTGCTTCCCATTTTGCACCTGTTGGAGGCGATGAACGTCTTGGACGTTTACTAATATTTTGTAGATGGAGAACGAAGAGGGAGAAATGTAGGGCTACATTTTTATTATTGTTTTTAGAAGAAAAACAATTGTTTTTAGAATTAAATGGGGTGATTGCTTTTAGAGGCTTGAGGCGATGCGGTGTAAGGCAGCGGTCGCCAAACTTTTTGACCTCACGGACCAGTAAATTCATAATTTAAATCCCGCGGACCACTAAGAGGATTTTTTAAGTGTTAAATATATTTATAAAAAAAATTATGTTTCAATGCATCTTAAAACATAACTTAATGTAATGAGTAAGTATATTCCACATTTTTCTGGGGACCAGCGAAATTTTCTCGCGGACCACCACTTTGGCGACCGCTGGTAAAGGGATGCTGCCCCCTATTTTGTGTCTGTCGGAGGCGATTTTCTGTTCTGGAGGATTATTGATATTTTGCAAATAGGAAATGTAGGGCAACATTTTTATAATTGTTTTTAGAATCTCCAGTTGAATTGGGTAGGGTGATTGCTTTTAGAGGTTTGAGACGATGCGGTATAAGGGATGCTGCTTCCCATTTTGCACCTGTCGACGGTGATTTTTTGTTCTGGAGGATTATTGATATTTTGCAAATAGGAATTGTAGAGGCGGAAATTTGAATTTTTTTGCCCGTGGAGACAGACTTATTTGCATCTTGGGATATTATGATGCTTCTGCGATTCTTGGGGGTTGCGTGGAGTAATTGTTTCTAAGTTTGTAGCCATGCAGAATTAGAAATGTTAATTCCTATTTTGTGAACCTCGAAGGTGATTTTCTGATGAGAACGCTTTGGATTATAATTGACATTTTGCGAATGGAGAACGAAGAGGGGGGGAATTTGGGGGTAGTTTTATGCTTGTGTCGCTTGGGGAGGCAGATTTGCTTATTTCTTCGACAATTATGTTTGTGAGTACAAAACAGAGAGCTCTAATCGGAGAGATACGGAAAGAAAGTGAACACAAAGGAGGAGGAAGTAAGAACGTAGATAGCGAAATAGACGACATAAAGGGGAGGACAAAGCAGGAAAGAAAGAAAAGAAGATAAAGACTGAAAAGGAAGACAATAACAGTAACAAAAGAAGAACCATCGCGAAAGGAAGAAAAGCCAGAAATGTAGGAAAAGTAGTAAAAAGTGCAACACTGAAACGAAAAAGCGAACGACAGAGTGAAAACGGAGAGAATGAGGACAACTTCAGAAAGAAACTCCGGTGAAGACATTGTCAGAAAAGCGAAAGAGAAGGAAACAACGGATAAAGACTAAAATCCAAAACAACGAGAGGAAGAGAAATTGTGGATACAAAAACGAGGAAGAAGAGAAAGGCAGACGATCATCCGAACCGTCGCAAAACTATTCTCTTTGTACGCATAGAAGCGTGACTTGGAGAACGTGTCATCGTCCACTTGTTTGCCGATCAGCCGTCAGAGTGAAAAACCTGATAACGCCTTTTCCTCGTTCCTCGAATTCCTGTCTGGTGAGGATGCTCCGCGCATTCTTCGCTGATGGACTAATTATACGGAAAAGCTCGCGGATAATTGCGCGCGCCTCGAAGCGCTCCTTTTTTCGCATCGATTCGGCGGCTACCTGTGGAGCGCTGCTCTTTCTTTTTTGTCGTTTCCTCGTAACCTTACGTAAAGGTGCTTATTACGCCGTAATACTACGTCGGGGGGAAGGATACTCGGATTAGCAGGGTAGGAAACGCGGAAATGAGTTTCGGATCGATGCCGTGCGGAAATGGAGCAACGCACGATGCTGAATAAAAATCGAGACGCGAGAAATTTGCACGCTGAGTACGATGCAACTAGGTTTTCCGTTGCTGGCAATCTTCAATGGTGAATTTCCACTTGGAATATCGACAGTAATTTCATATGCGAAGCTGTACTGTGAAACCTGAGGTGAAAAAATAAATATTCGCAATTTCTGATAAACTAGTTTTAGTTAAGGATAAATCAGAAAATTTCATTTTACCGGAAGAGATTATTTTTTCAGATTTATGTAATGTGGCCATTTTTGTTTGGGACTTACTGTTTTAGGTGGATTTCGAACTGTGCTAAGACACCGAATTTTTTATTTATTTGTCGCTTTGGTAAAATTTCCTATAGGTCATTTAGAATCTGAATTTTTCTTTGATTGAGAGTTGAACTTCGTTTAGAAGCTACAATTTTAGATTAAATAATAATTTAGGAATAGTTATCCAGAAGTGATGGAGGATTTGAAGTTGGTCCCACTGATAGGGAGGCCGAGCCGCAAACACCGTAGCGCCCAAAACCTCTTTTTTCAATCAATTTTTATTATTCCTCCATTTCTTAGCATTCTTTTTCAAACTTTTCTTAGATTAAATAATAATTTGAGAAAAGTTATCCGGATGTGATGGAGGATTCGAAGTTGGTCCCACTGATAGGGAGTCCGAGCCTCAAACACCATACACACCATAGCGCCCAAAAACCTCTATCACGAATCAATTTCTATTATTCCTCCATTTCTTAGCATAATTTTTTCAAACTTCTTTTAGATTAAATAATAATTTAAGAAAGTTATCCAGAGTCCGAGCCTCAAACACCATAAAAATCTCAAAAACCTCCATTGCGAATTAGTTTCTATTATTCCTCCATTTCTTAGCATAATTTTTTCAAACTTCTCCGCCCGAGAAACGAATGAGCGCGCAGCAAATTGCGAATGATTTATGCCAGAAATTTTCCGTCGCTTAATTCCTCGTCTTCCGCTCGACGAATCTGTGTGTTAACTGTCAGAAGTTTTCCATGGGGCACGCTTCCCCGTAGGATTTCTTCGTGTCGAGCGTCTGAAATTGAAAGAGGATAAAAAAAATGGCGCGTTGGTGATTAATTAATCACACGAGAAATCGATAAGCGAACTGTCAAAGTAACACGAAAGATTTCTCGGAGCGAACGCGAGATTTTCTGTTCGTCGACTTCTCGCAAACTTGCCGGATGATTCATCGCGAAGGCACGCGAATACTATTCATCGCAATGCCCGGGCAAAAATATAGATTATTGGCTATCTGCTAACTCTCGAGGACTTTGTAACCACGGTCATAAATATTTCTCTCTCACTTTCCTCTCCTCTCCGTTGTGTTTCTCGGCGAGCGATTGATTTACACCGAGGTTGTGTAAGCGAAACTCCGCTGACCGATAACTCACGTTATGTCACGTCGCATATAGTAATTGAAGGGTAAACAGTAATTACAAACCACCGACGATATTGCTCGAGTTATGAATGAAAGCACGAACGAAGAAACTGCGATCGATTCTGAACTTGCAACGTGTTCTACCTGCAAATTAAGGAATCGCAATTGATCCTGAGTTTACAGGGTGTTTAATTGGCAAACGAAGAAATTGCAAGTGATTCTGAATTCGCAAGATGTTGGATCTGCGAACGAAGAAACTGCAATTGATCTTGAATTTGCGAGGTGTTCGATCTGCGAACGAAGAAACTGCAATCGATTCCAAATTTGCAAGATATTCGATCTGCAAACGAAGAAACTGCAATCGATTCTGAATTTGCAATGTGTTCTACTTGTATATTAAGGAACCGCGATTGATCCTGAGGTTACAAGGTGTTTAATTCGCAAACGAAGAAACTGCAATTGATCCTAAATTTGCGAGGTGTCCGATCTGCGAACGGAGAAACTGCAACCGATTCTGAATTTGCAATGTGTTCTACTTATAAATTAAGGAACCGGAATTGACTCTGAGTTTGCAAGGTGTTTAATTTGCAAACGAAGAAACTGCAATTGATCCTAAATTTGCAAGGTGTTCGATCTGCGAACGAAGAAACTGCAATCGATTCTGAATTTGCAAAGTGCTTGATCTACAAGCGGAGAAACTGCAATGGATTTTAATTTACAAAGGGTTTGATCTGCAAATGGAGAAGCTGCAATTGATTCTGAATTTGCAAGTTGTTCAATCTGGAAATTTTGGTTCGAAACGATTAATAAGCGGAGTCTCTTCCTCATTGTAACATTGTAATTTGAGTGAAAGGAATTTTGAGGTTTCTTACTGAAAATAAATTGAATATGTCTGCTTTGTCAATAGCGTCTGTCTGAATTATGACATTTAAGAATAGTGTTGTGTCATGGCAGTCAGCGTATTAATAAATACACTCCAAGTATTCTATTGCTTTGAAGTTCGTCCGACGAGATAAAAAGAAGGAGGTCAGAAAATAAAAATACAGATATATAGAGCGTTGTCTGGCAGTCGCAATAGGTCATAAACCGTTAACCCGGTTTAACCATTGACGAACTAATTTGCAATTCTCATAGAGGAATATTTCTCCATCGAATATTTACTTTTCCACGTTATTTTAACGGTAATAATATATAAAGAAAATAATAATTCCCTGAACACGTACAACTAATGAATTCCACTGAAACTTCGCATAACTATTAAATTGTAATATTCACGAATTTGCCAATATATTCAATATTTAATCATTAGCGGTAAAAAAGTAAAGTACTGCCGAACATTCATCCGTTTTTACCTTTAACGTTTCTGTTCTATAAAGGTGCAATTTTAATAAGAAAAGTCTCACTTTAGTAGAAATGATCGAATAAACGAAATAAGCAGCATTCAACGTGTCGAACACCCTTTGTCAAATTGCAAATTAACCCTTTACAGTCGGACTTTTTCGAATTCCAAGTACAATGACATATTTCGTAAGTGTCTAGAAGCAGCACTTCGAGTGCAAAGGGTTAAAATTGTTTCGATAAAAAATTGCACAGTGTAGATAAAATCGAAGACCTGTGATGATCGAAAAGTAATTACATTTATTAGCAAAATAAACTCTTCGGCCATGTGCAGGTTTTTTATCGCGCAGGAATGTCTTTAAATCCACCTGATAAATTAAACGTCGTATTTCCAGTCTGTGCGAGCCTTTACGGCGAAGCCGTGATACGATGAAAAATTCACTTTCAATCGTGAAACGTGTACGGCCCGTCGAAAGCATCGTTTCAGTGGAACACACGACACAATTTCAATTTACGGTCTCTCGGTTTCTTTTTTCCCTGAGCTTAATCGTTTCCGCCGGCCGTGCTAAAGTGTTCCCCGCCGAGTCGCCGTTTCTGGGATACTTGAGGTACGTGCGGATGATTAATTGATAAATATTAAAAGGCGATATTGAGCCACCTTATATTCCACGGTCGTCCATCAGCCGGTTTACGGTCTAGAAGCCGTTAGAGCAAGTTTCGAGTCGTAAAAGTCGGTGACGGGATGTCTGCTGCCTCTCTAATCGCGAAGGATTTTCACCTTCCTTTCCTACTCGCCGTGATACAACCGTGATCGTTGAATATTCCGCAGGAATCCTAAGAAGGATGGGAAAAAATCTCTCGATGGGAGAGGATTAACGGTCTGCTTGGAAATTACGCAATTGAATTCGAATTACTCGAGTTTAGCGAATAGAAAACTCTTGGGATCGGGGGAAATTGAAAGAGAGATTCTTGTTGCGGTAATGCTTTTCCGCATAACTTCTGGACAAATTGGAAAACAGATTTTCTTTAGGTTACTGTGCTCTATATGGTTGACGACTCGAAGTAGACACTTTTAGAATGTCAATTACTTTGGCAACGTTTCTTTAATAAACTTGGGTTACAGAGGTTCACCAAGGGCAAATAATTGCAATATTTCCTGTCATTTCTACAATTAACACTAGATTTCCGGGCGTTAAATCTGTTATACTTAAATACACCCAATTCTGTTTTTACACGGTCTTTCTTCCACAGTTTTGATTTAACACGGTCTAGAAAAAAAAAATGATTCGCTTTTACAAGATTTCATTCGAATTAGCACGAATAAAAAATCTAAAATATTCTTAAAATAAATTTTTTAATAAATTCAGTTTAACTATTTTTTACAGGGTTGAAGGATATGGAACTAATCCCTTTTTTTCTATGTATGTACTTCATATCTTTTTTACACGGTTTTGTCTGGAACGTATCTACCGTGTAAAAACAGAATTAGGTGTATATGAAATATATACTTTGAAAACAGGGGGACCAACCGCCAAAAAAGATGAATGGTTAGGTAATTTGTGTATTATAAGATAAATGTGCAGTATATACTGTACTGATTTTCTATATATTTAGCCCTTTCGCTACGGCGGGCCTTACCGCGGAGTCCCTCGTGTGGAACACGCAGTTTTCGGCATTCGGGCCCAATATTCTGTCAAAAACGCCGTTGTGACACGGCTTTTAAAAGAAAAATGATTTGTGTTCACAACAATGTGTTTATAATTTTTCCGTGAACGCACTTGTCTTAACTATACTTGTCCGTTTAACTTCTCTTAACTTTGCACTACATTTTTGTGGTCGGTGACTATAGTCACCCGTCGTGTATAGGTGGCACTATAGTCACCCGTAGTATCGAAAGGGTTAAGAACTGTTTATAAAAAAATCTAATGTTAAGGCCTCGGACTTCCAATCAGTGTGCCTGACTTTAAATACCCCATCACCTCTTAGAGATCACCCCCAAAATTATCATTTAGCTTAACCCTCTCCCCGAATGTCTCAGAAACTTGTTCTCAATATCATTCGACATACCGTCTCAATGATTCGGAACCCTCTGAAATCAGTAGGTCCCATTCAAACTAACCGTAACACTTTAAAAAAACACCCAACCCCTGAAACCCCACGGCATCGAAAACCCCGTTAAAAAATCCCAGCAATGAAAATCTACCATGATCGTTCTCCCGATCGATCCCGAAGCATCGTCAGTTTCGAGCTAATTGCATCCCGTGAAGTAGAAATTCGCGTTGAAAAGTGGCAAGCGTTCGAACCTTCGAGTGCCTCTCGTCATCGGGCCCTTTCCGGAGCGCGCGTCTCGAAGAAAAGTCGAAAAAAGAACGAGAGCGTCGTATCGATTTCGCTGCGGTAAAGTGGAAGAGAGAAAAATCCATGCCGATATTCCAGCACGGTGCATGCGACCGTACAAAGCAGCCTGGTCGTCGAAGGAAAAGCGTACACGCACCTAGATAAGTGTGCGGAGGTCGATCACGGTGCACGGTGCACTTAGTTGCACGCGAGCGTGCCCTGGCACGCTCGGATTAAGATCAACGGATGAAGTGACGGAAAAGAAAAACGGTCGCCGCTAGTGAGACGGGGAGCTCGAGAAAACGTCGGGAACTGGGTTATACGGAATATACGTGCTGCCGGATAGGAATAACGTGTAAAAAGCGCGCTATCAGCCGCGACGTGTTCGCGGAACGAGCCAATTCCGACGCACCTCGTCGATACGCTTGCGGTAATTGGTATCGGGGAACGGTCTTTTTTTTTCCTCCCCTCCTACGGTTACGAAGAGAAGACTCACGGCTCACGGTGAAACTGGGTTAACGTTTCTTATAGACGGTAAGGTGTATAAACGGAGCTGTTTATTTCTGTGCAGTTAGCAGTCCGGGTATGGATCGAAGGATCCGATTGAATCGGGCATGTCCAAACGGCGGCCCGCGGGCCGCATTCGGCCCAGTTCTTTTGCCGTGGCCGTTATAGGCTTTACGTAGATACCTATTTTTATATACTAAACAATCTAGCAAGAATTCAAATATATTTAAAATGAATAATTGAACGTCTATGTACGTCGTGTAAGAGTGGTTAACGCGTTGAGCGCCATGGGGGTCGCCGGTGACCGGCGCTGTTGAATTCAATTTTCGTATGACTTTCAAACAGCAATATTTACGAATTTTCTGATACATTCGATATGTAAATATTATAGTTCATAATGTAAAGTCTTTCTTACTATATATCTATTTGTGTCTTTAGTGACCCTGCTTTGTAAAGCTGTGACTTCAATGGTGTAGTAGGCGGCCGAGATAATAATCGGATTACAGATATACATAAATTATTAAAAGAAATAATACAACACTAAGAACTTAACAAACATTAATACTATTTATTGAAGAAAACTGTTAATAATATGCTTTAATAATTAACTGACATAAAAAGGAAGACCCGTAAAACATAAGAATTAAAAAAGATCCGCAGCGTATCGTGGCTGGGCACGCTTTCGCTCAAGGCCCAATTGGGTCCGCACTCTGAAACTGGCGAAATACCGATGGCCTTGAACGTGTAAACCCTTTATGCTCCGAATTATTTTACTAACTATTCGTCAGACAGGCAAATATGGTCTCCGAAAATGATCTACCGTTGATTATTCATCTTTACTCAATACTAGGAACGATTGTAGGTATTTACCGCGGGATATTTATGTTAAGATGCAAAATTATCCTTGATTTCGAAAAGTCGATAATTAGTAGACGAAACGTTAAATGCCACAGAAACCTGTGTCGAGTGTAGCTCGACGTAGGACTGCAAAGGGTTAAAAGAGTATACAGTTTCCTCACGGATATTTTTTTAACATTATACCATTTATAACACTCATAGGGTGGCTCTTTGACTGACTGATTTGCACACTGATTCTCATTTAAGATTTTTGTTGAACTCAGCTGGCTTAGATTTTGCTGGGTGGATGTTGGGCGAGATTGATGCCCGAACGCGGAGGCGTTTAAGTGCACGCGTGGGGAGCGGAGTGCATCGTTGAAGGACCGTGGGACTTATGGTTATGGTTGGTGTAAAATTGTAGACAAGTTTATTCACGGATACTTTCTGACTGGTTTTGCTGGGTGGAGCATGCGTGGAGGTGGCAGGAATTGTTTTTTGTTGAGATAGGTAGTGCACGGGACTGCGACGATGTCTCTGGGGTGGCGGGACCAAGGTTTAGATCTGGATACAGTAAAACCTCGATAAACGCACAGATTTCGGGGGCAAAGCAGTGCTCTTATCGAGTACCGGTGTCGCATCTGTGTTTACATTAGGTCTCGAGCCGAGCGCGAACTTAGAAAAAGACAGACAGTAGAGGAGACGGAGATTGCAACAATAAACTTGTTTATTTGTTAATTTTTCTAAATGCAACTTTTCCGAATGTATTTTTGAGATTCTTCTGATGAGAATGATACCAAACACGATATAGTTTGAATTATGTAAATAATAAGTAAATTTCTTAAATGTTAAGTAAATATAATTCAAACTATATCGTGTTTGGTATCATTTTAATCAGAAAAATCTCACAAATACGTTAGGAAAGGTTTAAAAAAAATCAAAAATGAAAACGGCCGACACTCTAATTAGTATTGCCTCACCGATAGATTCGGGTGGTATCATGTTACACTGAGGGAAACTTCTCATGCCTTTATCGAGGTTTTTCTGTATTCAACCTTTTAGTTTTCCCGAGCCACATTGGGAGAAGACGAGCTGCTTTGGGTCACACTTGAAAGACACTAATACCAACGAACGCTTTGTTGTATTATTAATGGTATTTTTAGTCAAGATCTTCTCAATTTGGACGTTTATGATTTTTTATTGAGCCGCCAGTTGAACAATTCTGCTTCAGACGAAGTGTCCGAATTTTATATTAATTCTTCCGCACTCAGACATTGTCAGGTAGGTGCATCAAAGCGCGAAGATATTAGTTTGGATGACAAAGGAAAATTCCGATTGGAAATAGGATCTTTTACTCGATGTCAGCAGCATCGAACGGTCGATAGAGACGCGGGGAAATTCGGGCTTCGCATGACGCAGAGAAAAACGAGATGTAGTATGTGGCCTCACGTACCCTCCTCTTTCTTTGTAATTTTCTTGGGTCATTGGTATTCTCGGGCGAGCCTTAACGGCCGAATGGTGCAAACGATCGACGTTTCTCCCTTGTTCCAGAGAGACGACGAGGGTTAGGAAACTGTTTCCGAGAAAAACCGTTATACCGGTGAGCAGGTTTCGAACAGTTCTTTCCTACTTCTTCCATTCTCTCTGTCTCCTTTCCTCGCTCTTTCGCGCTCTCTGTTTTTTTTTCTTAAGGGTAGGATTAAATCGAGTTTCTGAGCGAGTTCAGATAGCGACCGGATGAAATATGTAGGACGTAAAAAGCACTTGGTATAAAGAGGTAAGAAACCGCAAAAGGCACGGTGGGCTAAATGGCGATCCATAACTTTCTGAAAATTTCAGAATCGAAGAACGTATATTTCACGAGTGCACTCCAGCTCGCTGCAACTGCTCCGCCGGACTTCGATTCGACCCGTTTTTGACGGATTTATTCTTTTAAGTATAATTTCTATTATCCGCCGTAGACTTTCATCCGCGTCCGGTTCAGAAACTCGAACGCTTTCCGGCCAGTCCGAGTTCTTCGCTCGGTGAAACTTACAATTTTTCTCGTGCCATTCTTTGAATAATGAAATATTGTAAAATTACAATGGACATTGCCTTTAATCAGGTCAAAGTGCAAGTTTTTTATTGGAGTTCGATAGACGAGAGAAATTAGTATTTCGCAGCTGCTTCCGGTCACCGGACTTTCCCTCCTGTTCTGTTAATCACGAATTTACTTGCAAACTTCGAACGTAGAATTTATTCGAATTTATATAGGAACTTCCTTTCGAATTAACAATGCTTCCATGAATCCCACAAAATTCTAACCATTTAGGAAAAATAGTGGTATCAAAAATAGCCTAAACTTCTTTCATCCGTTAAAGAAAAATTGTAGAACTTACCTTTATTTTGATAGTTTGATATTTTGACCATAAAAGAAATTTACGCTGTCAACCCCTTAGCCTGCAATAAAATGTGACACCCGTGACACAGTAAATGGAACATGAAAATTTGAAGTTTTCCAAAAACAATTAATTTGAAAATATGAAGTGCGAATTAAATTATTTCTGAATTATTATTACCACGTTCCATTATACTATCAGTGAGAAAATTTTATTTCAAGAATTTCTTCTGAATTATTGCACGCGCAGTTAAAATAGAAATCGTAGGGCAAAGTGTTAAAAAGAAAATGCGATAACTTCTTCTCGCAAAGATTAAAAAAGGTCGCAGACCTTTAACACCGGCACACTTATAAAACTGACAACGACTACAGGGCGTCGAAGTCGGTCGTATTATCCACTCGATAATAGCGAGTTTTGATCAACGGTGCATGCGTGATCGCAGATTTCCCGGCGGTTGGGAATTTGCGATAAAAGTATTGCCATGGGGTGTGTTCCTCCGACGAGTGTTGCCCACGCCGGCGGATTCCATGAGACACGGAGCTCTCTCGTGTATAAATAACGACACGGTACTTTTACGAGGCGTGTAAATCACTTTGTAGGCCAATTATAGGATTAATATTTATAGCCAACGGTGCTGTCCCGTCATTGGCCGGGAGGGATGCATAACCGATAAAAAATAACTCGCGCGACCAGCATCCGCGTTTGTTTGCCCCCTGTGCACTTGTGAAAAATTTATATTTTCTCTGAAAACTTGGAAATACAACGTCTCCCTCTGTCTTCTACACGCTTTCGTAGGTGTGTTTTTTTTTCGTTCGTTTGCCCGAGTGATTAATTCTCGCTCTGTGTTTCGTCGCACTGGTACTTGGTGGCGAAGAATAATATACGGGGAGAGGGTGCGTTTGAAATCATGGGACGGGCGAAAATAGAAGCTGTACTGGGAATCGGGATGGGAATTACCTCCAAAGTGGGATGGTTTTTTTAGGATATATGGCGTCGAGGAACTTTCAAATTTCGATAGGAATATTTAACTGTCCTGTTTAACGAATCAGTCAGTCTTTTGTTCGAAGTTGCAGAAGGAAATGAGGCACAAAGAATTTTTTTTAAAAAAGTATTGAAAGTCTTTTAGATTTTTATTTTGTATTTTTCACTTTAAGTGTTATGATTATTTTTTTAATATAATTATATAGATTTGTAAGAATACTGTTTGAATGGAACTGTATATAGTTTATCAGTATCGGTATCTTTGAATTGCATTTTTGTATTTATTTTTGTGTTTTGTTTAAACCAACCGCTTGAAATAAATTCATTTCGCAGCGTCGATTTATTTTTGGCGAAACAATCGCTCGATGCCAGGTTTTATTATGATTTTCCACGCGACCTGTATGCATGTCCTATGGAAACGAAAAAGCGAGAATCTCACCGTTGATTCGTTTTTGGTGTCCCTTCCGATATTTCTTTCAATAGCCGATATTATTTCAGGCACCGTCGCGAATTCACGTATTTTGTCGGCCCTCACCGAAATAAATTCCTCTTGCAAAAGCACTAAATGAAGCGTACGTTGAACGGTGGAATAAAGCGAACGACGAAAACGAGGAGACGAGAGGAATGGAAGAAAAGGAGCACTTGTAACGTCGCGTATTCTATTATCTTGCGAAATTACGAATTCACCGGCGCTTTTTTCCCATCCCTCGGGCGGCTCTTCGTTTATTTTTATATTTTTTTACGTCATCTCCTTCGGCCTTTTCAAGGAGAACCTGGATTTAGGTGAATTTCGAACGAGCAAGGTTACGATGTACAGGTGACGTGGAAAAAGGTCTCCCA
Source organism: Cerceris ruficornis (assembly GCA_963989415.1). Classification (NCBI taxonomy): domain Eukaryota; kingdom Metazoa; phylum Arthropoda; class Insecta; order Hymenoptera; family Crabronidae; genus Cerceris; species Cerceris ruficornis. The sequence goes on from OZ022518.1 coordinate 28,549,438, forward strand.
AAGGTGAGCGAAAAGGTCTCTCGGGGGGATTCGAAACTTGAACATGATATTTAATGGGGTCTATCTTCATTGCTGACTTAGCTATAAATACTGAAGTTATTGTTCTACAGTTTTCGCTTTCAGTTATCTCGCGAAGGGTGCATGCGAGGTTGAACTAAAAATACGATCTGGAGAGAAAGGAAAGTAGTTATTAATACATTATTATGCTTAATCATTTAGTATATCATGGTCTCGCTGATTCAGAACTCAGCTAAAACAACAAGTCCTAGGCGAATTAAACAAGTAGTTAGGATGCTACGGTGGATAAGTAGCTAAAGACTCGGATTCTCAATCAGCGGGCCCAAGTTCAGGACCTCTTTTGCCACCGCTGAGAAAATTTTGCCTAATTTATCAATTACATAAATCCCAGATGGTTCAGAACCAACCTAAAATAGTAGAACTTAGGCGAACTGACCATAGCAGTTAGGAGACTATGCTCGGTAAAGGGCTAAAGGCTTAGTCTCCCAATCAGCTGTTCCAAGATCAAATTCTTTCCCGCCACCTGTTTAAAATTCTTCCTAATTTATCATTTACAATACTATAGCCTCGAGGGTTCAAAACTCACCTAAAACAGTAGCTCCTAGACGAGATACACCTCGCAAAAATAGAGAAGTCCCGCGGTATGAGGTACGAGGTAAGGGAGAGTGTCGCTCGCGCCGCCTATCCCCACCATGTCGATCCTGGAAACCTCAGATCGACGAATGACGACCGAAAACAAACACTCCTTTCGTCGTTCCCATGACGACGCAGCGACTGTGCGGCTCTTTCGACCAATAACGCGTTAGAATTGAAAATGACGTCAGAACGAGGGATGTCTCTCTCCGCCGGGCGAATCAAAACAAACCACAGGCCAGGGGACTTCTCTTGTCTTTGGGAGTTGTAAACTGTTTATGTTACTCTCTCGTGCACTGCAGAGAGTCTCCTGTTTAGAATAGGAATACTTAGAACGTAGAGTCGTTTTTGACCTCTTTCAATATGTGTAATCTTATATTTTTGATAATAATCCAACAAAGTAGAAGTAGAGGTAGGTTAATGTTGGTTTTCTATGTCTCTACGAGCATAGTATATTTTACAGATACAAAAATTATCTGGTATATTTACTTCCTGGAATGCTTAAGAGGTTGCAGCTGTATAGCTATGCAGTCTGTTTTACGTTGTAACCGAAAAGGGCCCTTAGACCCTTGCAGAATTCTTTTAGACCTCACTCTGTGACTTTCACTCTTAGAGAGAAGACGTACCCTCTTCATATATTCTGAGAATAAAGTCTTGGTCTATTCCATTAACGTTTAAACAAAGTGTTATTATTTTAAACCCTAAAAACCAATAGTTAAAAGGACTCCTCTGTTTTTGCGAGGTATAGGACAGTCACGGAAAAGCACTCCCTAGCGAAAGGGTTAAGACTGAACGGAATGAATATATCTAATTTTTGGTATTATTCATTAAAGGCTGTTTTGTGCGTTCATTCCTATGCTTAATTAAGACTCTTGTAAGTTTCTTCCGGAATAAGTATTATCGTTATAGAGGTTACGGTGGGTCAGGTATAACAATAGCATTTAGGGTTCTATGGTGTAAGGAACTAAAGACTCGGACTCTCAATGAGTCCGAACTCAAATCTTCTACCATCGCTGGCAAAATATTTCAATTTATTATTTTGTATATCAGTCTAACTAGATTTGTAAGCCACCAAAACAGCAGGTCCGACGAAATGACCATTGCATTTAAAGATAACAATTATAAAACAAAAGCAAAGGAAGAAGCCCATTGATTCCCCGGTTGAGAACCATCTTTCACTGACCTACGCTGGAGCGTAGAACGACACGTTCCGAGAAACGACGTGGACGTGCTGTTGCGCAATCGTTTAGATCATTAGAACGCCGGATAATTGGAGCGCCGAAGCGGAAGTTAATTCGAGAGCAGCCGGCGCGTCTCGATGGAGATTCACCGAGGAATCTGGGTCGTTTACCTAAACTACTCATTAAGACATTAATGCCTTATGATCTCTCGGAGCGAACGATTCTCGGCTTGCCGGTTCTTCCGGTTATTTATTTCTTTCTTTTCGCGAGCGCGATTACTTCGACGTTTGTCGACTAATGCGTGATTATTTTCATGTTGTTCCTGTTATTGATCCTTTATAGGCTTCCTATTTTTATGTCGTGCCGAAGAACGGCTAGAAATTATCGCACACTTGATTAGTAAAAGAAGTTATTACGCCTAGGGGCAAATGAAGGCAATTATACGAATACTACTGATGTGAAAATAAATGAAATTGCAACGATTCGGTAAAATGACGTGGAGAGAAAATACTCAAAGCCAATTCACGTGCAACAAAATTATTTGATCTACTATTTTTCTAAATCTATTAAAATTCTCTAATTTAAATTATATTAAAAATACACTGTCAAAGAACAACAATTATTTTGCATAGCGCTCCACATTACAAAGTATCCAAACTGGAGGGTCAAAATTCTCCCTAATTCAAATTAAATTGAAGATGCTCTCCAAGAAAAAATAAATTTTTGTTAACATTTTGCATAGGATCATCACTTACAAAATGTTCAAACTGCAGGTCTACAATTCTAATTTGCAGAGGGTCCAAAAATTTGTTGCTCCGCCACTGATCAACGCGAACAACAAACAACTCGCATCCGACTAACGCGTCTAGTGCGTTTTCACTTTGTATTCCATTTTATCACTTTATTCGCAATGGATCGCTTTCGTCCCGACGATTGCCGTGCACATGGCACCGAGTTAGAAAGTTGAGTTTACGAGATCCCTTTGATGTCGACGTATTAACATGCGCCGCGTTGCATTGCCACCAGCGGATCGTCAATACGGAGTGCGAAAGATTAATACATTTCATAGTTATTGCGTGCATTTGCGCGAACTTGCGCATGCGCCCGCGCGTACGCACGCGCATTACGTTGCGCCTGTGGGCGCGCAATTTTCCAGGATCGTTCGCGAGTCCAATAAAACGAAATGATTTCATCGTTACGCGACGTCAGGTAGCGATATTAACGTTTCGCACTTTGAGCATGCGCTATACGTACGTCACTGTAAATCGGAGAAATTCAAAGAGCTCGCACGAATCGTTGGTTTAATTATTGTTAGCGAATCGTGGCGGAATTCCACGTTGTCCTCTACGAGACCCGTCGGCGAATTGTTAACCCTTTGCACTCCTATGTCGAGCTACACTCGACACAGCTTTCTATGGCGTTTAGCATTTCATTTAAGAATTATTGACTTTTCGAAATCAACAAGAACTTTGCATCTTAGCATAAATATCACACGGTACCTACAATTGTTCCTAGTATTAAGTAAAAATGAATAATCAACGGTAGAGATTTTTCCGAGATTATATTTGCTTATCTGACGAAAAGTTAGTAATATAATTCGGAGCGCAAAGGGTTAAATTAACGACGATGACAAAAAGGAAAAGGTTATTTTTGTAATTCCACGGAGTGATGAGCAGACGTGTTAACACTCGGCAGTGAGATGTGTCGTTTGTAATTAATTCATTCCGCGGGCGGTGGGATATTTTGCTTGTAATTATGACAAATTATAGTTTGGCGTTCTTCGGCCGTGGACTGTTTTGTCGAAATACTGTTTTAACATTGCGGAAAGGAAATTTTTTGTCTGTTATATCGGTATTATATAATAATTAAAACATTTCCATGCGATAGGATTGTTTAACACGTTGAACGACACCGGTATTTCGCTAGTTTCATAATTTCTAGTGAAGTGAAATTTTTTCAATTAAAATTACATCTTTGTAAAGCAGAAACTTCAAAGACACAGATGGATATATATTCAGCAGAACTTTATTTTTTTAACCCCAATATTTAAATATTGAATATATTACACGATTCGTAAATATTGCAGTTTAAAAGTCATAAGAAATTTTTTTGAATTCAATAGCGCCGGTCACCGGTGACCCCCCTGGCAGTCAACGTATTAATTGCAGATCATTTTTCTTATATTTTAGAATTTTTGACATACTGCACAAAAGTTTGAACAAAACGAACCAAAGGATCGCATCGATACGTGTAACTTTGCGTCGGCGCAAATTCGTAAAATTCCCATCGATGCAGATTAAAGAAATATGCGTTTGAATTCAACTTCCGCTCTCAATTAAGAGATCGTATTTATCGCAGATAAAAGATTCCATTGGAAATTTAATTTCCATCCTAAATTCCGTTTAAAACGGATTCCATGTAACCCGGTACCACCTAACGGTATTCCACGAACGCTTACTTACCTCTGCCGACATACATACAAAATAAAGAGATTGCATTTAACGCAAATAAAAAAGAAAAATAACAGCTGAAATTTAATTCGCACTCTAAATTCTCCTTAACGCTGTACCGACTAACCGTATTATACGATGGCTTACCTACATTATACATTTATAAGTGTCGAAGGTTTATCGATGCAGAATCGAACGAATTCCCCCATCTACCATTCAACCACTCCTCGGGTTCCCAGCTAACTGTAAATGACGTAACAGCGCGAAGAAATAAAACAACTCGTTCCCCGTAAAACGAGCTCGAACGAGTTAATTCTCTCGGATCGATCGACGCGGTTTTGTATACCCGTTTCGCGAACGGAATCACGACTCGTTAGTTTAGCTGTCAGCGAGCACTTATCTCCGAATTATCAATGCCATTCGTCAACGCGTACACGTATATTTACGGACGTCGTGTATTCGAGCTTAGTTCCTCTGTAACATTGATACTTTTTTATCTGCGTATTTTGACGTTAAATGGTACGGTCATTCCGCCCAGGGGCTATGACTAAGTGAATTATCACACTTCAAGTGTGTTAAATGATAATTTGAGAAGGATCAAATTAAGAAAGGTTGTATTTAATCCTAATAATTTAAATTTGGAACCTTTAACTCTATGGTGAAATAGGAAAAATATAATTTGGTATTTCTGCTGTAATCGCTGTGGTAATTTCGGCTAGGAACTACAATTTCAGGTGGGCTCGTAATCACCGTGACTTTGATCCACGGTGATGCAAATTCTATGCTAAAATAGGAAAAATGCAGTTTTTGCAGTTCTGCTTTAACTATTATTACGATTATTATTAGTACGAGTCAAATTGGCACGATTCAGCAAAAATAGGTATCCAATCAGCATCCGTAAATCTACTGTTAATTGTTGTAATAATTTCACCACGATTCCAGGTGGATCCCTAATCACCCTACCTTTCATACACATATCAATGAATAAATATTTTATAGAGGTGATAGTGTACAGTTTGTAAATTATTACATTTAATAATTTAGTAATATTGAAATATTACTAAAATATTTAATTATTTATAAATAGTAATTATTACAGTTTGTAATAATTATTGTAAATTAGAGTAGGTACTAATTCCTTGAACTTTCTTTCTGATTTCAGGTAAGACTACGTTTAATCCCGACGACGAGAGAACGGTGTCTCAGAAACAGGAAGAATTTTACACTTGAAAGGACGAAATTCAAGGCGACTCGCGTTAATTCCCACCCCTACCATCCTCCCCGACCACCCTCCCTCCGGATTCTCTGCCAGTCCAGCCACCCCGTCGGACGGACTACGAGTGCAGGTCTGGAGTTAAGGTAGGCGAGGCAAATTTCCCGTCCAATTTTGCATCCGCACAGCTGCGAGTGAAGTCTTAAATCAATTGCTAGCTGCTGAGGAGAAGGCGAGGATAGAGAGGGTGAGAAAGAGAGCTGGGTAGGTAACAGCAAGGGGTGGTAGGTTCGTAGTGGGAGGAAAATGGGCACACCAGGGGTGGAAGAAGGAAGGGTGGGCTGTAAGGTTGCACTCAACTCCATAATTAGTTGGGAACCCGAAGCCGACGAAGCTCTCGGATTTAATATCTTAACGCCCTCCTTAACGCGCCTCGAAATTTCGCTCTGCGTTGCTATTGGCAAGTACGGTAGCAAGACTCGAGTTCTCCGCGGAAAGTTCACCCTCTCCCTTCGGCGCGAACCCCTCTATGGGGCCCCCTCGCGCCCGTTTCTACGGTGACTCGCGCGTTGCAGACGGCGGTTTTCGATTCGGCGAAACTACCCCGGAAAAGGGGGAGAGGATCTGCCGAGAAGCCACCTCGACAAAGTTTCTCGTTTTCGGCGGGCTTTGTCGACGTACCCTCGAATCTGCGACGGCCTACGCGCTTCTGGGATGGCCGGGGGTTGGTTTTTGTCGAAGCGACAGTCTCGAGACGGTTTTCATGAAAATTATTGCTCTCGCATGCTGCCGAGTTTCAACTTAGACCGGAGTAGGAGGAATGAGAAATATGGTGGGGAGTTTTAGAGCAAAATCCTGTGTTTTTCGTTTTAGTCTCACATTTCAGCCTTTCGTTTTAGTATTCTGTTGAAACTCCATGTTACGTCGGTCTTCATATTTGGAATTCTAATTAATTTCATTCGCCGTGATACATTTGTGTATCACGTACACCTGCTCTGTTATAACAATGGATTAACAAAGTGTCAGAATTCGAGAAACACTTTGAGAAAAATATATTCTCACGTAGAAAAATTATTGAACACCGACGAAAATCATCGGCTCTCAGAATCTCGCAAACTTCTCACAAACTTCAGCTCGGAATATTTTCCCTTGCAAATATATTCACCCTGGAGGAATTTTTCCAGGCAACGCGACGCGTTTCCGTGAAAAGGATCACAGTCCAGTCCTCTCTGTTCCGTCGACGCTTAAAACCGTCCGGTCGTGCGCGTCGATCGCCTCGGTGAAATTACGTTTGAAAATTTCGTTTGGCGCGCACTGGCAATTCGCAATACTCTGAATAATTACAAACGTTCGGGAACGGCGGACGATATTAAAAAGTCGCGCGCTTGCGCGAAACGCTGCCGCGCCGATTGTGCAATTCCAATTATAACGCGGCGCTTTGTTTACTGCGCAATTGCCGTGCGTGCGGTTAGGGCTCGCTTTACAATGCAGCCATCCACGTGCTGATAAAATATTCGCCCTCGTTCGCGGCCATTGCAAGTGTTATCTGTCTGTGGCGAACCGCCCTCGCTTTATGCTACGAACGCATTATCCGCGTTGCGATTGAATATTATAATCGGCGCATCGGCCGCGACTCCAAAGCTCGTCGAACCGTCGATCTTCCTGCGGGGTAGTTCGCGCCGATTCGGTTATGCTAATTATACTTTTACGCGGCCGCTAACGCGACCGATAGAGCGGCTGTGAAATAAAGCGGGCTCTTGCTGGAAATAGTACCATCCAGACACTTCGCGGAAAGGTTAAATGTCACGGATCGATCATTACCGTTTGATATCAGAATTACTTTGACGACAATGTCGCTGGAGCTGATGCGACTTCTTTTTTTCGCTTTCTTTTGGATGTTTGCAGGGAAATGTTAACCCTTTTAGTGCCGGACGACGATATATTGACGTTAGTAATACTCCTGACGACGCGCATCATGGGATTGTTATTTAGTTTTGTCATATGATATTAGTAATTTGATTACTAATAATTGAAAGTCCTCAATTTGTGATTTATTTGAAGTGTTCGATATATAACTGTGACTGCAGTTAGAAAATTCGCAAAGAAAAAAAATCTGCCGATTTTTTTTCTTTACGACCAATGCTTATAATAGACAACCGACCTTTCATTTTTCTTAGCAATATTAGATAAATACTATTGGTACAATTTTCAACAAATAGTGAAATGCATTTGTTACTAATTTAATCAATTTGTCCAGTTGGCACTAAAAGGGTTAAGGTGTGAATGGATTTTAGCAGAAAGTTGGGGCTTTCGTGGCTGACTTTGCGATTTATCTACCGTTTGACTACGACAAAGAAGGCGCGCGGTATGAGGCACGGGGTAACCCTCTTAAAACAAAAAGTCCTAGGCGAATTAAGCATACCAGCTAGGAAGCTATGGTGGATAAGTAGCTAAATACTCGGACTCTCAATCAGCGGGCCCAAGTTCAAGACCTCTTCTGCCACCGCTGAGAAAATTTTGACCAATTTATTATTTACATAAGTCCCAGATGGTTCGGAACCAACCTAAAACAGTAGGTCCCTAGCGAAGTTACCATAGCAGTTGGGAGACTATGTTGGGTAAAGAGCTAAAGGCTTAGTCTCCAAATCAGCTGTTTCAAGATCAAATTCTTTCCCGCCACCTGTTTAAAATTCTTCCTAATATATCATTTGCAATACTATAGCCTCGACGGTTCAAAACTAACCTAAAACAGTAGCTTCTAGATGAGATACACCTCGGAAAATTAGGGAAGTCTCGCGGTATGAGGAACGCGGTAAGGCAGAGTGTCGCTCGCACCACCTATCCCCACTATATCGACTCCGGAAACCTGAGATTGAATGACAACCGAAAACAAAACACTTCTTTCGCCGTTACCATGACGACGCAACGAATGCGCGGCTCTCTCAGCCAATAACGTTTTAGAATCTAAAATGACGTCAGAACGAAGAATGTCTCAATCCATCGGGCGAATCAAAACAAACCAGAGGCCGGAGGACTTCTTTTGGATATTCGAGCTGTAGATACAGCTTTCGGATGGTCGCTGCGCTGCAGACTAATTTTGCTTTTCTTTTTTGTATCTCTTCGGCTTTACGTACTATGGTGATTTCGGCTAGGACTGACTGTCTTAGATGGGTTCTGAATCACCAGGGTTGTAATTTATTAAATGATCATTTAGGAAAAATTTAACGAAGCTGGGAATCCAAGCCTTTGGATTCCTCCCCCTCATTGTCTCCACCGAAGGTTAATTTGTTGCTGACATTTCGCAACATTACAATTTGCTTCTTCAATGATCTGTGATTGAATCTGGAATTCAATGAATTAAATATAAACGGAACAGTTATATAGTCAAGGGTCATTCAAAGGTTGAAGAATATAAAAAGCGATAAGTCTCTCTTCTCTCTTTCTAAGTTTCTCTTCTTGAATGTTTTATGAATGCTGTACTTCCACTGCGAAACTTGCTACCTTTTCTCTGCATCGTTGCTTCGGTATTCGAAATAGAAACGTCTTAACTTTCAAGCTATTAATTTCACCACGTAAGTTCGAGTCAGTGCAATTTATAATTACAATTTCATCCAACATGTCCCAGTCTAGCCATGTCACCCCGCCGCGAGGTTAGTCGCGCTATTTGCAACGTTCGAACTCGATCGTATGGCTGTTCGTGAAAAATATATCCAGCCTGAAACGGTTTTGCACGATTTAGAAAAGGTCATCGGTGCTAGCAGTGATGCATTTGCCGGTGCAGGTAAAAGAAATTGCAGCGAAACGTTTATTCCTGTCGGACGGCTATTCTCGCCGTGGCGGAACTCTCCCCTGGCGCATCGCGATAGGGCAGCGAATGAAATTTGTTTAGTTAGCTATATTTATTGTTCCACCCTAAGCTCGTCCATCTTTTTCTCCCACTTCGAAAATAGACCCATAAGAGATTCTCCGTGGGATAACGCGACGAAGCCAAACATTTTTTCGGGCCGCTTGGGGTGCAGAATGTAGACGAAACATCTGCAAAAGCAGATGGCAGCCACGTTGCCGTTGACGCGGAGATAGACAGACGAATTCGTGGCAGATGGCACGTGCTCTCTTGCCTCTCTTATCTTCTTTTCCATGCAACTCAAAATCTTCCCCAAAATTGCTTGGAATCGTGCCGTCTTATCTGATGTCCGAGCGCACATGTCGCGCTCCTTCGTCAATTCGTCGAATTGATCCTCGTTTTCGAATTACGGAGTCGATGATCTTGTATGCATGACTTCTTGTTTCATCGAATTTGGAATTTCTTTTTGCTGAATGATAACAATGATGATTGAACGTGGAATTACAGAGATTCTTGTTCTTTTCGAAGTTCTATGTGATATTAACGAGGGATTATATTTGCAAATCAGTTGTCCCATTTTTCAGGCGCGAAAATCTAGTCGGAATATCCTTGCCGAAACGATGTGACGAGAAACCGATTACACCGCGAAGAATTCGTCCGATCGGCGGAACGGATTGGTGAAATTTTTCAATTACAGTCCCTTTTAATTGGCACGACAAGGATTCGTATCGCTGTCGCGATATATGAGTTTTCTAGGCCGCGCAAAATCGCGGCCAACCGTTTCGATATCGGCTATTAAATATTGCGAGATTTTGGGCCAAAAAAAATATCACCTACCGTCGTGTCGGGCTTCTCTTTTTACATATTCAGCGGATATTTGAAATGCGAGAGGAAGGCTTCTATTTTAGATTTTTTGATTACAGTTAACTGCCGTTTGAATTTCTCGAAATTTTATCATACGATATACCTGATGAAAAGTGCCTTCAAAAAATTGTACCGGTCAGTCACACTTTCCAAATAACCTTAATTTGTTTGTCGGACTCAATGTAGAAAATTAGAATACGGAACTTTTCAACGCTAGAAATACCAAGGCAGTCAAAATGACTACTTTCAAATTTTTTCGAAAAGTTTTCGAAATTTATAGGGCAGCCATATAGCAAATGTTGCACGAATATTTTTTAAAACGTAAATTACTTAATTGTTCATCTTTTCCACCTCTTGATTCCTCTTTTTCAAAGTACCTATTCCGCATATTTAAATATAATAGACAGTAAAGCCAGTATTTCTGGTGCTAAAAACTAGGACTCCCAATTAGCGGATCTTCATCCTAAATTAGTCGAATCCAGCTAAAACAGGAGACCCAATTCGAGCTAACCGCAGCAATTAAAGCGGAAAAAAATACTCCAGAAAATCAAAATATAGTATCGGTTGCCGATGTTAATTGCTTCGTTTCAAAGTAAATTATTCCTCGTCAAAGTCCATTCCGCGGAGTCATCTAATTTCAGCATATTCCCACGTAACGATCGCGAATTATGAGGAATGAATATCAAGGAATATTTTTCTACCGACACGTACGAATCTGTAAATCCTGAAATGTAGAAGATCGGATGAAATTTCAGTCGTAAAAGTGCGATCTTCGTGCGGGCGATTCGTACTCAACATTGCAACCTCGTTACTCGGCGCTATCGGTAAACTAAATTATCCATTCGGACCGAGATAGTCAGACCGCATGGGTTACCTGGCTGCGATAAATTTCGTTTATCGAGGTGGCCTCGTTCGTCGATGTCGAATAACTCGATCGATCTGATCTCGCAAGATATTCCAGTTCTCGCTCTTGCGAAAATTATTTCGCACTATCTCCACCTTCGAGGAGTCCATCGCGTCGACGGCAATAAAGTAATCTAATCGCGTTGCAAGTGTCGCTCGACGAATCGAACTTTTTTTTTAATTTTCTTAATTAAGTATTCATTGAGCATTTGTACAGATTATACAGAGATATCGATAAATAAGGTATTCTTTGAGTATGTATATAGATAAAGATTATCTATGGAATTTCATTCTTTGTACAATATTTGCAATCTTTTTGTAGAGAACTTTCTTTTTTTAAATTGGCAGAAATTTTCCCAGTTTCTGGTATTTCAAGAGGAACGTAAAGCAGTGTCGGTGGTACGTTCTTTAATGTTTGAGTAGTTTCCAATATTCCCGTTACGTTCGTTTAACCTGTGAATTTTGAGACGGGGTTTGTTGAAGGGCGGCTAGGTGATCCGTTGGAGAAAAGAAATTTGCAATATTCAGGATTGAAATTCGAATGAAAACGGTCGGAGTTGCGGATGATATATTTGCACGGTTTAATCGATGACACGGTTATCAAGTGGTATCACGATGTGACCTGCATATTCCTGTTGCAATTCGATTGGACGTTACAATGTTGCCACTTGCCTACCGTGACGTGTATTCCAGTCGTCATCATCAATTACAAAGACAGGACTTGGAAGGTTGAGAGAGAGAGAGAGAGAGAGAGACTAATTTTGCTGAGAAGAAAGAGCAGAAAGGGGGAATGAGAGCTTAAGAGAGAGCACAGGCAGAAACAGATCGAGCAGTCTTAGATAACAGAGAGAGCAGAGAAAGAGAGCAATAGAGAGATAGAGTGAGCAGAGAGAGAAAGGGTTAGAGATAGAGCGAGCAGAGAGGAAAGTATTAGAGATACAGTGAGTAGAGAAAAAAAGGATTAGCGCTACAGTGAGCAGAGAGAAAAAGGGTTAGAGATACAGTGAGCAGAGAGAAAAAGGGTTAGAGATAGAGTGAGCAGAGAGAAAAAGGGTTAGCGATAAAGGGAGTAGAGAGAGAAAGGGTTAGAGACAGCGAGAAAAAACTATAGTGCGAAAGGGAAAAAAAGTACAGATATCAGAAAGATATCTAAGTATGGAAGAGTGCAGTGATAGAAACAGATAAGTAGCGAAGGGGGGGGGGGGAGTGAGTGAGTGTGTGTGTGAGAGAGAGAGAGAGAGAGAGCAAGCCAAATACACGTAGAGTAGAGACAGATAACAGAGAGAGCAGAGAAATAGAGCACGAGAAAGGGCAAAGAGCAAAGTAAGAGCAAGGAGCGAGAGAAAGAGGGAAAGCGAAACGCAGAGGGAGCAGCAAAAAGCAGTGAGAATGAGAGAGCAAAGGGAAGAGTGAGAGTAAAGAGGAGAAAGAGGGAGAGAGCAGAGAAAGCACTCATTGATTAACACTCCAACCTGATTTTCAGGGCGACTCTATTTTTGCCAGTTAATTCCAGCGAAAGATAAATCAATCGTACGTACAGAACGTTGCATGAGAATCGGGCAAAAAAGAATGCCGGGCGATCGATTAAGGGTGAAAAAGAACGACCAATGTAAATTTAATGCCACGGTTTCTCTTCATTTATTTGCACGAAGTAATTACAGAGTACGCGAACGTGAATTTTTTACATCGCACAAATGTCGGCGTTACGCGTACTCGCTGCTTGAAAAAGCTCTATTAATACGAAGTGAATGAAGTTTATTCGGCTCTTGAAATTAGATATAAATCGTGACCCCTGTTCTTCCAATGGTAGTCCTGAAATGAATTAAACCTCATTCACATTTGCAAAGGAAAAAAAATAATAATTTTCAGTCCCTTCCGAGAGTGCTTCATTTCCTCATTTCCCTCTTTCCGCGCCACATATCTCTCTAATCTAACCGTAAAATAAATTCTAATTAACATCAGCGATAACATCTCATTTTTCTTTAACGAGACTTTTTCTAATTCTCTTTCTCTTCTTTTCTTTTTCTTACTTTTTCCTCTACTCCTTTGACTTTTTCTACCACTAGAACTATCAAGACAGTCAAATTCGGCAATTTTAGATAAAAATTCTCAAAACTCAGAAAAATTTCCAAAGTCCTTATTTGAAATATTTAAATATAACACATTTAACACCGGTAGTTCCAGTATTAACACTAGATCTACGGCCGCCGTCAAGTTGACGGGTACCGACCTTTTAAAAAATTTTCTCAAATTAATAGAGAAGCAGTACGGTAAATATTTCATGTGTATCTTGTAATACACAAATTACTTAACTGATCGTATTTTTTACCGCTTGATCCATCCTTTTTCAAAGTACTTATTTAATATATTTAAATATACCAGATTTAGCGCCCGTAGATCTAGTGTTAAACTACTTTATCCATCAATTTCTTTCACCATCAATATTTTCCACCCAAGCAAAAAATAAGTTCTACTTAACATTAGCAGTAACGTTTTATTTTCGTATTATTCCTACAGCGCCAATGTTTATTCATAAGTTTCTCATATTTTTCCGCGGATAAGTATCTATAAACGTATACATTAGTCATTCACCGTGTGCAAACATGTCGATGTGAAATAATAGTCCTTCGAGCATCGATTCATCTCTTAGTCAGCCGGATCGTTACGTATCCGATGACTGGTAAATCAACTCGCCTCGTAAGTCGAGCAAAAAAGAGCTTCACCGTGAGAAACCATCATTCGCGAATCATCGCCATTAACTTCGTCATTATCATACTAATGCAGCCTCTTAAACGGCTGGCATATTTTAATTATCATAAATCCAGTTACGCTACGTACTCATAAGCATCGAAATACCTAACACGTGCGTTTCACCGTTTAAAGCTGTGCCCGATTGTTCCTCTGCATTCCGCCGGAAACAGCCGACGTAATAAGCGTAAACTTGGATGAGAACGCAACCAACACTATTTTGAACATTTTCGACGAGAACATGGCAGACTGTGTTTAAACTTTGAATAATTTGTTGAACCTCTTCAGGGAAGATTTTTTTACAGAAGCTACTTTCATATCTCTAACTGTACACCGGAAGTAACATTATCAGTGCAGTCAAACCGTAAGATTTTTATTTTTCTTTCTGAGAAACTCTGTAGAGAATAATTTATTATCGAATATTTCTTCTTTTTATTAACCCCTTGTCCTACGATTTCTTTTGTGACTGCCTCCGCAATATTTGAAAGTTTAATTACTAAAATAAAAATATGTCAGTGATTTCTGATATATTTTAGAATTTAAGAAGTTAAATTAGTCGAAGGAAAAGATCCTATTTCTTTGTCAAAATTAGGTAAAGCGAAGAGAAATGTTTTTTTTAATTTGCACACATCAGGCCTCGGCAGTGATAGGCTGATTAGTTTTTAGTAATTCGTAATGAATCACACTCGAAATATCGTACCGGGCAAGTGAAATAAAAAAAATGTCTTTCCGCTTCATTTAATATACGGAAATTAAAATTGCAATTCTCTCGTTGTTTGAAAGACAACGTGTAATTTATTGAGAAAATTACGAAGCTCGTGCAGTAGAATAATTACAATGGATTCCTGAGGACAAAGGTGAATGTTTTATGCGACGTTTTCACGGCCGGAAGGATTCTCGGGTTTCTTACAGTGCGCGCATTTCGGTGGATTTGCGCATGAAATTTTTCTATGTCCCGGAGTTGTAAGTTGAAACTCGCTAAGATACTTGAATTTCACGCAGACTTTTCGGTCCACTTTTAGCCGCCGGATGGACCTAAATTTATCCGCGGCGGATTCGAAGTTCCCGCGCGCGGCAGACGCGCGATATTCGCGATCGTTGGACCGTCCGTTTTTTCCACCGGGTGTCGGTTTCGTTTGGTTTGTTTCTTTTCTACCTTTACATCCGATTTCATGAATTAACGTGAGATATTTAATTATTCTGAAATGAAATTACGAATTATGGATAAGAGTATTTAATGTTAATCCACCTGTTAGGTTTGCGTTACATTCTAAATTATGGTAATACGATATAATTCCAGTGACTGTTATCCTGCGAGTCTTATAATTTAATTCAAGTTTAATTTAATTCAAACCCGGTACTTTACATTATACATTTTTTTCAAAATTTAGCCCCAAATTAAGATGTAGCTAGTCAATGTCAGTTGGTCATTGATAACATTATCTAAACACTGTATATGATTTTCTCTAATTGCAATTAACACGTTCCGTTCTTTCCGTTCAGGCCGTGTGCATTTTTCATTGCAACCGAAGAATTTTTTAAAAATGTATTATAGAGTTAAATGTAGACATCTCAATAGCATGTACAATGCATTTATTATAGCGTGGATCGTCCACGCTATTTTTTTCGACTGCCTTTTATTCAAACAATAAAGATTTTATTTCGGTCTTTTTCGATTTTTTTCGCGCGTCGTTGAAGAAACAAATACTGTTGATTAAAGCTGACGTTTATTTAATTCAATCTCTTTCTACAGTAATTAGTGCAATATAAAAAGTAAAAGCGGCGAATATATAACATACGGTAGGAATAAATCTATTTGAGTGCTACAGACAAAATAATTTAACATATAATTTTATAATTTTTATTCCTTATAAAACACTTTATTTTTATTTATTTAGATTTTTTTAGAACGATCATGTAGGAGCTTGCAATTCATCTAGTGGAATAAATGTTCGACACTGTGTTTGCTAAAATGATTACTTAAAAATTAAAATTATTCCTGTGTTGTCTAATGCATATTGAAATCTGCACCCTGTACTTGCTAATTATGGTTTTGTACTATTGAAAAATTGTAAGTACATACGTTAAAAACAGAAAGTCTTTAACCCTTACAACACTACTGGGATATTTTATATCCCAAACATGTTATTATTGTACAATTTATTTCCATATATTATTTTACTGGGATCTATACTATCCCAGCTGAAAATCTGAAAACTCCTGAAATAAAAAAAAAATATATTTCATTCTCAGTCTCATAAAAATATATTTTATTCCATTTCCTGTGTCACAAAATATACACTGCTAAAAATTAGTCATTTCCTGAAGAAATAAAATTCAGTGTTGAAAGGGTTAAAGAATGGTCCGGCACGGAACGTGTTAATTACAGAAAGATAAAAGATAACTACACCCTAATTGCAATAACAGTACCTACAAATATTGCAAACTACTTCGTTTACATTTTCACACCACACTCTTCAAATCCCAAACTTTAAACGTCTTTAACTAAGAGTTTAACTACAACCATAGAAAGTTAGCAAAAACTTAACTCCTATCGCTAAGCTTCTACGTCCTCCAGCAACAGAATTCCCCAAGCGGCTCCCATTACAGCGTCATTCAAATTTGCCCAAATTAAAACACTTAGTACCCAAAGCATATATCAAACTCAACGTCAAACCCCACGAAATCTCGGTATTCGACGTTAAACGGATTGAATCGAACGTCCGAGGGCTCGAGTAGGACGAGCAGCGACATTGTTGGAAACAACGAGGCGTCGTGGCAGAGACATCCTTCTCCCGGCTATCGATTTTCCGTCCTCCGTTGTTCGACTGGATGTCCTCCTCCGCGTAATCGTATATAACGCGACTCGGTCGTCGTTTCCACCGCCTCCTCGCATTCTCGTGATGCAGATGAAACGCGAAAGTAACACCGTCTGCGCTGAAAGACGCTGGAAAATGGCGAAGATACCGAAGAAGCGAATGCTCGGGACGATATCGAGTGTCAACTGCTATGGGTGTTCTTACGGAAGTATCGATGGAGCGATTGTGACTTTTGATGGATGCTTTTATAGGTCGGATGTTATGTCGCTAGGTGAAAATAGAGTTTGAGGTGAAAGACGATAGAAAGTGAGGTTAGGACGACACTTTTCGGGGTTTGAGAATGATTGGAGGGAGATTTGGAATTGTTTCGTTCGGTTATTGAGATATACGCGTTGCTAATTACTAGAGGGAAGAGGATAAGAGAGAGTTGAACCCCTATCCATCAGAGTTTGCAGACACAGGGAAATTAGAGTCCAAGTTGGCTGAAGTTAGAGCGATGCGGTATACAATGGAATCGTGCGGTGAACATGCACTCGCTTGAGGTAGTCTGCGAAATAGTGTTAATTGTCATTTGCAGTGAAAGTGAAATCTTACGGATTTAGCGTGTTGCGTTGCTTTAGAATTCACAGAGCGGAGGGATGCAATTAGCAAAATAATTGACCGAGCGATCGAAGAGTTTTTACAACCCTTTGCGGGCGGAGACTTTTTTGACTATTGAGAAACAATCATTTATTTAGCGATCAAAAACCACTTTTTCATCAGAAAGTCAGAGTGTTGATGTATAGAAGCTATAAATTACTATTTGTGTAATCATATTTCAACGGTTATATTTCAATTTTGCAACTCTAACCGTGTATACATGCACCGATAAATTATAATCCGATTTTTTCGTAGTCGTCCTCAAAGGGTTAAAGGTTCTCCGGAACCTCCACTGCTATGGATGCATTGACGTGCGAAAAATAATTCAAATTGCGCGCCACAACCATCCCAGCACATCGTCGGCGTTGTAATATAAGAGGACGTTAGAAATACGCCGTAAGAAAACGAAAAGGGACGTCACGGTGACGAGGGCAGATTTCCGATGTAGCCGAGGTCCTAGCTCGATGGTTTCCGCGATAAGCTTTCGGACGTTGCCGTCTGTCTCTGGGAATTTCGCGAAAGTGCAAAACCCGAAGGGCGAGGGACTCAAAGGTTTGTCCCAGCGAATTGGAGGGCGAGTTGCCTTCGGCGAATACGTGACTGCGCGTTCTTTGAAATTTTCCTTGAGCGGCAACTTCGCGGTAAAGATGGAGAAAGTTTAGTTCGGATTCTGGTTACATGGACGTTCCAGCCAGGGAATACGTGCCTCCTTACGTTACTTTGTGTTTCTTCGAGGTCGAAGGAACAGGCAGGCGAGAACACGAGGGATTTGGTTAAACTTTGACCAGGATTTCGAATATCGTCAAGTAACATTACTTTCTCGACTTTTCCTAATTTCGTTGGGAGCGTCGCTTTTCTCTTGGCATCGATGCACGGTCTTGAAAGTAACAGTAAAAAAAACTACCCTCGTCATACGTGACAAATGATCGATCTGTAAATTCAAACCACCCCACTCGCTCCAGTTAACTTACACCCCAAACTCATCTCCAACACAGTCTTAAGCCCCAGCCACAACGAAGTTCTCACCCCCGCTCAACTCACAATTAACAGCAACAAATATTTCAAAAGAAGCCCAAACAACGAACCATCAATATCCAACAATTTCAAGAATCCCAGCCTCAGGCTCGAACTTCCATCTCGCAAAGTACACCTCAACTTTCACCCGTGAAACCCCTGGGGTAAAATAAATTAGTTATTTATCCCCTACACGAATGCAGCCGGCCCTCGTCGGACATACGAACCGTCGGTGGATGTAGCGAGCACGTAACCACCCTCCGGGACTCTCTGTCACCCCCTGCGCGGCTCCTGCCGTTCTTCCACTTCCGTCAAAGTCACCGAAGCGCATTGAACTCCCAACAATGCGGCTATCGCGCGTATTTGTTGACGTCCGCGTCGGCGGGCCTCCCGATGCTGAACAGAGCTGCCTTTACGAATGCAACAGCGCGCACGCCGGCGTACCTGCACGCGTACCGCGTATGCTTTTCGCATGAGAACGCAATCGGTCCTGCTCGCTTATTTGTTGATGCGCGCGAGACACCTCTCTCATCCTCCTCTCTTCCTCTTCTCCACGGCACCCGCGCAATCGCTCGGCGCGTATTCGTCTACCGCGATCGATTCGCTCGATCAACACGCGCGAATCGGGACAAATAGCGACGGGTTGGGGCGCTATTCGAATCCCCGACAATCGGGAGAGATCGGGCATCGCGCGCGACTGCTGCTGGGCTCTCTCGGGGTAGCCTTTGTCGCTGGTTTCAGCGCGCACGAAAATCACGCTCCGTCGAAATAACTTCGCCGCGAGGAAATCGCTCGGGTTTCTCTTTCTCTCCGCTTTCATGTCGCGCTACGTGAATATGCGCTTTTTCGCCATAATCTATGGGGCGAACAATACAGCTGGAATATTCGCGACGAGTCTCGCGCGATAACAACGGGGGCTTCGGGATTGTATGCTTCGCAGGAAAGTGTGGAGTCGTAGCGTTTTTGCCGTTTGTTGGGTGGGAAAGGAATATCGGAGGAGGTTCACGGTGATTGTCAGTGGTGCGAACTTTGCGAGGGGAATGTGAGGTTTATGGGGTCGGGGATTTTCCTCGATTTCTAAGGAGGCGTGTTCAAGAAAGTTGACGGTCGGTAGTATACACTATGGAAGTGGGTGCGCGATGATGTCTCGGGGAATTTTGTAAACGTCGAGCAGCCGGGCCCAAGTAGACACACTCTCGGGTTAGGTGGTGGCCATGGGCCTTGCCAAAAATTCATCAGAAACGGACTTTTGCTCGATTTCTAGGTAGGCGTATCGAAGCAAGTACTCTGTATTCGATAGGAGGAGTAAGTAAGGGGTGAGATTGATGTCTCAAATTATTTTGTAACCCCGTTAATAAAGGGGAAAACCAGGCCCAACAAGTACGCTCTTCACCTGGGTGACTGCGGGGAACCCCATTGGCTCATCAGAGAAACTCTCTTGCGCGATATCACCCATTTAGTATCAAAGCCAACAACCTTAAATATAACCTTGAAAGAAACAACCAACCGACGCGAGGCTCGGGGGGCCCAGAGGGCCCGGCAAGCAGTTTCTCCTCTTCTCTGACTGGGGGGTCGTCCATCCATACTCTCAGTTGAGAAAGATGGTTCTTCCATCCAATGCGATCGGTGGGCTCAGGA
This sequence comes from Cerceris ruficornis, assembly GCA_963989415.1. NCBI lineage: Eukaryota > Metazoa > Arthropoda > Insecta > Hymenoptera > Crabronidae > Cerceris > Cerceris ruficornis. The sequence continues at coordinate 28,569,402 of OZ022518.1, forward strand.
CTGTCGCCCGCGCGCTTCTGTTCCTAGAAAAGGGTGAAACCTACTGCTGCTAATAGTTAGAGGCACGCGCGCGCTGCGCGTTTTTCGTCCTGAGCCTGTTCCTGGACTCGTCAGTACGGCTGACCGAACAGCCCTGCCCTAGACGCTGTGCTCCGGTTGAAACGATATCCATGGCCGGTCGGTGGTATATATAGAAACCGGGCGTCGGTGGACAACTCGTGAGAGCGATCCCTCGGAGGACACGAGATCTAGCGGGAAATCCTTAAACCACGTGCGAGAAAGTAATGGGCAGCTGGTAGGTCCGTTGTGGCGTACGAGACCGTGCAGCTACAACATTTCAATACTTCGCATCGATCCCAAATATATATATATCAATATATATATATATATATATATATAGATCCCAGACCAAATATACAGGGTTAGGCGATTGAACTGTTACTTATTCAAACGACCATATCTTTTTTGGGTCAAATTATTTTTGATTGATTCAAATTACAAAAATGTGTGGAAATAATAAAAGTTTTAGAATCCATTCACTTTAGCTCAATGTGGCCACCATTTGCCTTGACTATGGCCTTCAAACGGTTAAAAAATGAGTTGCATGCTGCACGAATATGATCATGCGGTATTTTGGCCCATTCCCGTACAATGGCTTTCTTCAGCGCATCCATACTGACATCTTTTTCGTCCTCACCTTGCTCTCCAAAATGGCCCAGATGGAATAGTCCATCGGATTTGCATCTGGCGAATTCGAAAGCCATTGTGTGGACGAAATGAAGTGTGGAACATGGTTACACTATTACGTTTGATTTCCATTTCGAATAACTTTTGTTCTATAAAACTTAGACGCAAATGCTTGTGGTAGCTTGTAAACAATATAAACAGCTGTCATTGGTATGAATTTGACATAGTTGCTAATATCGCGTTGCCAGATATACCGGTGTGAAGTTGGTAACACCAATCGCCTAACCCTGTATATATAGATCCCATAGTCACTGCTCCCAGCAATCGATGTCCCGAACTCGGACATCCAACGAGGCAATCCAGACGTCATCCTCCGTCGCGACTCTCCAAAACTCGCTCTCGACGAGCCGTCGTGTGTACGCAACCGTATTTCTCGCGGTTCTCTCTCGTGGCAGCGTAACCGAGCGATTACCTCGATAAATTTCATGAATGGGCCCGCGGCAGTCATTGACTCCACTTGTACCGGCGGCGTGAAAGAAGCAAAAAAAGAGCTTCTATAGAAGAGCGCGCCGTTCCCCGGTTCACCCCTCGGTGCCCTGCACTGGGCCAACTCCGTTCCCTCCCTCTTTGCACAACTACCACCACTACTTGTCCCACCATCGCCATCGGTACTCGTCTCGCTCGTGTACACGAACGGAGCAGCTCGTTGCAGCTTTCGTCAAAGCACGATGCACTTAGCTGCCGGCGCGTACCGTTTCGCGTTACGCCATTGTGAAGGGCCCTTGTCCCTCGGCACACTTCCCATTGTCAGGAAGAAAGTCGCCCCGGCTAAAGTGTGCCTTGCAACCTGTACGAGCGCTGATTTACATTGGGCGCTCGCTCGCGGACCTGCTCCCCTCTTCGTACATTTCTATGGTGATTCTGGGCCGTTGAAGGTGTTGTGTCTTGGAATCTGTTGAATTATTCTTAACAAAGTAATATTACATATTATCAATGAGTTCAAAAACGAGTCTACGTTCTAGGAATTCCTATTGCAAACAGGAGACTCTCTCTGCAGTGTAGGGGAGAGTAACATAAACAGTTTATATTACAGAGTGGGCCCGAGCTCGTCTTTTGGGCATCCACAGTCAGTTCCTTCTAAACTCCAGCAATATAAAGACGGTTATTTCATAGCCTCATAATAAAAGTAATATTAATATAAAGTATATTAATTTATTTAAACACCCATTTCCAATTGAATCTTTGGGTTCTGGGAACAATTATGGCGTTTGGACGAATTTTGCAGAAGGTTTCATGGCGCTTGGAAGGAATGAGATTGATGTAATAATTGTTGTATTATTTTAAAGGGTTGTACCGCGTTACAATTTGGTTTTGAAAGAGCGTTTAGTAACTTTATTATCGTAATTGAAATAGCGTTAGGCAGTTTTTCAATGACGGAGGGGTAAATAAATATACGTGCCGTTTTGACTTCAATATTTTTGGTTTACCTAAATACGTGATAAGAAAGGTATAAGTTAGCATTGTTTTATGAAAAATATACGGAGCATTATTCTACAAAAGACCTGGCTTTGAACAAGGTTAGAACCGTTGTCGTAGAATACAGGTCGACGATGTTTTTTTTTGTAAAAAGAACCATTTTTTTTTTATTTGAACAGAACAAATTCAGAAAGTAAAGTAAGCCGAGCTGGTTGCAGCTCTTGCTGTATCGAGGTGAGTGATGACGTCGACGTTCAATTCAGCAGTTTTCAGGCGATGTTCGGATTTCTATATATACGCCAGGTAATGTGGTTTGAACCCCTTAATTTTTTAAAGTTGAAAATTTGTCACCTTCAATGTAACCTTTGAAAACCTTCTCTAAAATAATAATACATAAATATTCTCAAGGATATTAGGATGAGGCAATGTTAACACTAGAACTACCGGCGTTAAATCTATTATATTTTAATATATTAAATACGTACTTTAAGAAAAGAGTAATCAAGAGGCGGAAAATACGATCAGTTCGGTGATTTATGTTTTTTGGGTTGGACGCAGAATATTTTTCCTATGACCCTCCCATAAACTTTGAGAATTTTTGGAAAAAATTGTGTACCAGTCATTTTGACTGGTTTGGTAGTTCTAGTGTTAAGATTTCTATAAACATTAATTTAAAAAATTGTTAATCTTTTATTTCTAATTCTTTCCTCGAAATATCGCTATAAATTCGTAGAATACCATTACATCCATAATATAATGCACAAATATTTGCAAAAATCCACGACTACTCGACGAAGAACCCCCTGACATAAAATATCAATAAACATCCCCTAAACTAGGCTTTTCTTTATCCCGAGCCCGCCAAAAGTAATTCTCCTCCGTGACGTTTCTTCCCTCGTGAGAATTCCCGTCGATCTTCATCGCCTTTGAGCAGAGTCGACTCGAGAATCGTTTCTCATACGCTTCCGGATCGGAATGGCATCGCGTGGAAATTCTAGGTTTACGGAAGACCGGTTTGCGTGTACGTACGTACGTAATCGTGTACGCCGTGGCTCGTCTTGTTTTACTCGAGCTTTTATTGCGTCGCACGCTCTATGTGTACCGTCTCTGACGCAGAATTCTAATTCTAGTCGACCGTTTGTTGTCGTTCGAAAGAATATTCGCATTTGCGTTCGAAATAGACTACGCTTTTGTGAGTTTCACGTTTGATGTGAGATGATCTTTGGTTCGGAGTATCCTCGTGTTTACGCGAGAGCTTTCTTTTAAAGGTGCGTTGCTTATTTTCCTAGAGAATTTTCAAAGCGACAGATGTTTCTTGGGGATTTTTGGATGTCTTTTTGATTTTACTGTGCGTGGAATTGAACTTGCTAAATTTTGGAAAATATTAGGAAGGATGAGGGTTACGTTAAGGGGATGCTCGATGACAGAGATTAGGATACTGGCATTTTTTTGTTAAATGTAAGGAAATTTAATTAAATATGATGTAAAGAAGCCGGGAAAATTCAAAAGTCAGGAATCCTCGAACGAATGTAGCTGAAACGAACGGCGGAAACGTCGCTCTCGAATGACGGGGCGCCGAATGAAATTGCGAAATGTGAAATATTTAGAAAACGCGGGCGTTATCGCGCATCGATGACAGTGAAAGCGGAGTTTTTGCAGATTCCCCGCGGTTAGATTTCGATTGCGCGCTTTTCCGCGATCGTTATCAGCGCGTTAAGTCTTGCGAAACAATTCGCACCAATGGATATCACGTTTTGCACGCCCGCGGAAGACAATTTCGCGCTTTACGATTGCCGTGGAAATTACCGATGAAACGATGCACGTTGTTAGTATTATTATTATCAGTGAGTTTTCTATCGGGCGAATTATCATAATACGCAAACGCTCGCTTTATTGTTTTACCGAATTTACCTTCGAACGGCGTGCACGACGGTCGACCCAGTTCTTCGGAAAGAAAAACACGGTGACATTTATTAAAAATTCAACCGAGTGGCTACTTGGCACGCTTTACCCCGAGTCAAGCCGGGACAAAAAGTTCCGCTTCGCGAAATTCCCTGGTGCAATAGCGGCCAAAAATATTTCGCGTATAAAAAGGATTATACGAGAGTGGCTTTACATGAAAATGATGCTTGCGCGTTGAACTGTCCGAGACTGGTCCGCGGAACTGCTTGGAAAAATTGTTTCCTGCATACCCGAAGATCTGGCGAACTTTCTTGAGTTTTCCCTGGAAATATTTCCTTGCTGCGTAACCCTTATTTTTCCCTTTTTTTCTGGATTAACGAAGCTTCGCAAGTAACAAACTTTCCACGGTGTGGTTGGAGCAGTAGGGTGAAAGATTAGCCGGTTTGATAGTTTGCAAGTATTTGGAGAACGTTTATCCCTATTTTTTCTAGAAATAATTAAATGATGAGAATTGTTTTAATTGATTTTGTCTACAATTATTCGACAACGTTCAAAATTTCAAATAATTAGAAGCAGCTATTTGACACTAGAACTACCGGCGTTAAAACTATTATATTTCTATATAATAAATAAGTACTTTGAGAAAAGAGGAATCAAATGGCGGAAAAGGTGATCAATTCGATCATTCATGTTTTTTGAGGTGGACATAGAATATTTCTTCTATGACCCTCCTATAAATTTGGAGAATTTTTGGAAAACATTGTGTACCAGTCATTCTGACTGGTTTGGTAGTTCTAGTGTTAAACGGTGTTCCAAAATATAAAATTGCTATTAACACATTGTTGACCGGCAATTTTACGTAGAAGGTAACCGGCTATTTTTTCCGTGATTGAAAAGAATCTAAATAAACATCATATTATATATTTTGCCAATTCTTTTGCTGCCGTAAAATTGAGATAGCGAATGCAAGTGCAAACACGAGTCATCTCGTGACCGGTCACCAATGTGTTAACCCATCTGCATCAGTCCTTGGATGACGATCGTCTATAATCCACCAGCCGCGGAATATTCCGTCCTGTACAACGTTAAACTACTGCGCGCGGAATTGCACGGTACTGTGGGTCTTCTGCCGTATTTAAATCTACAATGCAAATGGGTTAATTACACGAGTTAGATATCGATGCAATGTTATCACATTAACCCTTTCGCTACGGAGTACTTTTCCGCGAGTCTGCTAACACGGAACGAGGCAGTCCCGACGCGGACGAATAACTTTTACTTGCTAGTGGCGTAATATAAATAATTACTTCTTTATTGAATGCATATAATATATGGAAGCTAAAAACTTATGGTATTTCAAAAATATCCAATTACAAAAGATGAACGAGTAATTAATTCTTCGTTGAAATTTCGACGGGTGACTATAGTCACCGATAGTACCCAGCCAGTGTCAGGCAGCGGGTGACTATAGTCACCAGTAGTATCGAAAGGGTTAATTACCGATCAGTCACCAATTATCGATGCGCTTGCACGATGGTAGATCATATTTTATTCAAATTTCTCATTCGAAAACTAAACCCACCGCGACTTCAACAAGCGAAGGACCATCCTCATGATCCTCTCGCAGCATCATTCCTTCCCGCGCCTCCTGCATCGTGCAATTTCTCACGTTCGTTCTTTCCTTCAAACTCTACCAACTGCATAATATTTCACGCCCTCACGTTACTCTTTTTGCAATGGCACCCGAGGTACGCTAACTGCTGCCAGCAAACACTCCTCCCTCGCGAAACGAATCCACGCAGGACGAGACACCGAAAGCGTGCACCCGAGACAAGGGACGTCGGCCGCATTGATAATTCATGCACTCTCGCAGCCGGGAGTTGCGTTATAAGATTAATGAACAAATAGCCCTCCGTGCGGAGGTAAAGGGAGAAAGAGGGAACGTGGGAAGGGCGACTGAGGGAATGGAGGGGAGAAGGAGGGAAAGCAGGAGTGAGACGACGCGAGAGGGACGGAGTGAGAGGGAGAGAGAGAAAGGAAAGAAGGGAGAAACTGCAAGAGAGAAAGGAAGAGAGAAACTGTAAGGCTGATGAACGAGAGAGTGAGCGCAAGAGCATGGAAGTGAGAAACAATGAGGAGGAGAGAGAGAGGAAGAGAGAACGAGAGAAACCTAGAGAGAGAGGGAGAGAAACGGCAGGCTCGGATGAGACGAAGCCAAATATGGCGCTCTCGCCCTCGGCTTGCATGAATGATGCAACGAGCGCGCATGGATTTACAATCGGGTCATTATGCGCTCCGCGCAACGGGACATCGGCGGGGCCGGATTCTCTTTCTTTTTGCGCGGAATGCCATTTTTTAACCGCTCGTCGATCGGCAACTTTCGGAGCAACGTGGCGCCGGTTTGGTACGCCGCGTATCCGCGTTACTCGATATCCCTCGATGATTTATCGCCGATCGTTTCGCTGCCAATCGCGCTCCGATGGTAGCCTAACGTGACGACCCTTTTGACTTTGCCTTGTAACGTTTCCTTTCTGGATGTTCATCCGCGTTTGCCGATCGTTATGATTAAAGTTGTTACAGACACAGTATTTCAGAATTAACAGGCTCGCGGACGGTAAAAGCTTCAGTGAGCTGCAAAAGTAGACAGCCAAGTATTACACTTCGAACTTACACTTCTAACTACACAGAAAAAAATAAAATATGAAAATACCCAATGAATCGCTTGGCCAGCATGTTAAACTGCATAATAATTGCAAAAAATTATGTTTATATAAAATTAAATGAATTATAATTGGCTTTATCATTTGGCATGACATGAATGCTATAACATTCACGCCCGCGAACGTGAATTTGTTATTTCTATATTTTTCAACAAAATACACGGGAATTCAGGCTATAGTGAGGGACCAGAAACAAGGCTCTAGAGGAGTACTTTGCTCTGATTCGCCCGACGGATAGGGACATCCCTCTCCCTCACGCATTTTCGATTTTCACGCGCTATTGGCAAGAGAGACCCGCACATTCGTTGCGTCGTCAAGTGAACGACGAAAGGAGTGTTTTATTTTCAATTGTCATTTGTTGATCTCAGGTTTCCAGGACCGACATGGCGGGGATAGGCGGTGCGAGTGCAATCTCCCCTTCCGCCGCAAGTGCCTTGTTTCTGGTCCCTCACTATATATGCTTTGCATCACATACCGTCTTCAATGTGTTAAGAGAAAATTGAAAGACAATCGTAAAAGTAAAACATAACACTGTATGTATCTCTGGCGCTGTACTTCACTTACACATATTGGGTCATTGGTACATCGCACTTTCCATTAATTATTGCTCAATCGAAAATTCTTCTTCAAAGTTTCCTTATCTCTTGTTAAACACGAAATCCCGACATGCAAATGTATTTTTCTCGACATGAATTAGCATCGGGAGGTGGGCAATGCGATTTCGATTCGTCTTATCGCACTGCCTTTCTTTTTTCTCATTCCGCCCGTCCTTTCACCTCATCTCATTAGCATCTCTCGGTATGACGCCGGACCTCTTCATTGTAAAATGCCTCGGCGATCGTCTTCGATGCGAGATCGTTACCGGCATTGTTCTTCCTCGCGTCAGCGACGTTTCTTTTGCGCTGGTCAGGAGTTGCATCGGCTTGCAAGTGCCAGTCGGAGTGAATTCGATGCAACGGAGGGAAGATTGACGATGTGTTGATGGGAAGATTGAGTGGGAGAGAAGTAAGTTGTTTTGGAATTTCGTTAGGTTTAATGACCTGTGGTTTTGTAATTATGTAGGGGAAGGGTAGAAGTACTTGGTAATGTGAAATTTGGGCGTTTAAAATTCTGGGAGTAAATACATTAGTATTAATAAATGCAAAATCTCGGACATTAAAGTTCTACGATGGAAGTATGAATAAATACTAATTTCTGTAGGCTAAAATTCTAAAAGTATTCTGGTACCAATAAATACCAAAATCCAAACAATAAAATTTCAAAAGTATTGAAGTATTAATAAGTAGAAAATTTCAGACGATCGAATTCTAGATCTCCTGTAATTGCTCGCAGATTGTTATCTTTTATTGTAGTCCATTCATTAACACTAGAACTACCAGCGTTAAATCTGTTATATTTAAATATATTAAATAAGTATTTTGAAAAAAGGGGAATTCAGACGTGGAAAAGATGATCGATTCGGTAATTTATGTTTTATAAGATGGACGCAGAATATATATTCTATGACTCTTCTATAAACTTGGAGAATTTTTAGAAAAAATTGTGTACCAGTCATTTCGACTGGTTTGGTTGTTCTAGTGTTAAAGGTGTCGATTACATTCCCAGGGGTGTCTTTTACCAGGCAGATAACCGTAAAATTCTCTCTTCTCTCTCCTATTTTTAACTCTTTTCGTTTTCATCAATATTCTTCCATAATATACAATTTATCAATTTATTCTTCGAGCTGTCTCTCTGAACATGCATCTACCTCTTTGTATTTTTCTGCAATCAAACAATTTCCTATTTTTTTGTGTTCATCTATCTGTTATTCTATTATTCCTTTCAATATTTCTCTAACTATCCTGCGTCGCATGTACGTAGGAATGGATACTGCGAAATGCAACTTCGATATCGATGCGCTCTTTATACTGCAGCTCGCGCTTGATTCGTTTAACGCCGGATGAATCCAGTGGAAATTTCGGGGTTCGTTATGCTCGTTAGCATATTCGCCGTGTTCCGACGTTGATAATTTGATTGATGACCGTTTTACGATGTTTTAATGCAATGCGCGGGTAGAGGCCTCTCTTTGTATCTCGATAATGCACTCAGAAGGAAAGTTTGAGAACTGATACCCCCGAATTTGATTAAACTTTGTATAAATGTCAATTAGACATATTTAAGAAGATAGCTGTAATTCGTTCGTGCCGAATCATCTTACATACGTCTAATAAATATTTATGCAAAGTTTCACCAAAATCGGAGTGTATCAGTTTGCGAACTTCCCTTGTCAGACTTCCTTATTTATCCGCTGCTATGCGTTAATCATCGCGGAATTGAATTTTCTGAAACGCATTTTGCGAAAGAAATCGCAAATAGACGTTTCTCTCTGAGTGAGGTGTAAATTTCGCTATAAATTGTTTACGAATAACGTGCAATTGAGATATCGGGAAAATCGCTTGTAAATTTAAAAACCGTAGTGAAAATGAGCAACGTAAAAAGGGAAACGCTTTTCGATGCTTTGATATTTCCTCGTGTTTTTATTCCGCGTTTATCGCCGATACGCATTCTGTTAGTAATTCGCAGGTAACACACAGGTGAACACCGGAAACGAAGGTAATCAGTTGTATTTGTTTAACGCGATACTTTTAACACGCACGAGATAAACACACCGTGCAAATAGACAGCGTTTTAACTGCGTCGTCTCTAATCCAAATTATAGAATCAACATTCGTAAATTATATACGTACCCACGTTCAGATTACTCTACAAAATTCATCCCTTTTGCTGCCAATAATGCGCCATTCGTATAAATAAATAACGACGTAACACTGCTGGATTATTTCTGGTCGCGGTGTTACGAAATTTAGGCTGTGAAAAAAATCCGAAAAGTCATCTGAATGGTATTGCATTTGCTATTTTATTTTTGCACGGTGGATGGAACCTTCTGTGACAATTAATTTTCTGTTTAAATTATTTTTCTTTTGAGATTTGATAATTATAGTCAAAGGAGACGAGGTAGTAAATGTAAGGAGACTTTTATGTGCTAATTGGCCGCAGGTATTGCGTGCTAATCGATCATCACTTGCCGATCTTAAGGAACCAATTTTCATATTTGTTCTATGGTTCTTTTAATTTTTAATTGACAGGGAATTACAACGTGTAAGGAGATCTGATTTATGTATAGATCAGATAAAAATACTGTGCATCTACTGCTTCGTCTCATTGGACAGAACATATTTTATACAATTATTATATATTTTATTTAATTAAATTACTCCACAATGCCTACAGTCACAATCATCCTCAACGAGAAAGAACTTTTAACTTACACACTATCACCGAATTAATTTCAATTAATTAAAAGCAAATTGGAAAAATTAATCACCGCTGAAACGTTAAGCAACATACAAAAACAATATTCGCAACATTCCCACTCGTCATTCGCCTGTAAAATCTGTATACTCACGTTATACTTTCCCATCGTGGCCTGATTTCCGTGAAAAAACAATCAACGGTATTTTTCCAACTGCCGTTAATTAATGGATGTTAAGTTCGAAAGGATTCATCGTCATGTGTGCGCTTTAATTAAACAATTTCTACCAACCGTAGATGTCACGGGACTTTTTAATTAAATATAAATAAAAGAAGAAATATGTATATATGTGTAGCCAGAGGACCGAGAGAAAATCAGATAGGGTAAAAAACGACCAACTGAAAATCCAACTTCCCTTCTGAAAGGAATTAATGAACATTCTTTCGAAATTTCAACCGAACTTTTCTTTCAACTCGCCTTAAAGGCTACTCCGTGCAACTTTCCTTTTACTTCGCGTAAGCACGATTGAATGCTCGGGGCTGCATATGCAAGAGCGACTTCATTCATTGAAAAAGGGTGGGAAGATGTTTTATGAAAACAAATGTGCCTGTAAAGAGGCTCGGTTACGTATTTAACCCTTTAGCCCTGGAAGATCCATGCGAGCGCTCTCACGTGTATGTTAATGCATGTAAAAGTCGCATTCGGGGAAGTTTCATATAATGCGACACATTTACTTTTTTGCATTTTATATTTCTACGTTGTTGCGACGTGTATGAAACTTGAGTTTCTCCAACGCGTGACGTTGTAGAAGATACTTCACGTTGTGCTTAACACTAAACCTACCTGCCGGTCAAAATGACCGGCTGCTAATTTTTTCTAAAAATTTCCTAAATTGACACGGGAGTCACGCAGTAAATACTCTACTTCTATCTTCTAAAGCCTGAATCACTTAATTGATCATCTTTTTTACCTCTTGATCTCTCTTCTTCCAAAGTAGTTATTCAGTTTACCTAAATACAATAGATATAAGTTGGTGGTTTTAGTGTTAAAGTATGATGGATATTAAGGAAAAAATTACCGGCTTTATATCTGTTATATTTAAATATATTAAATAAGCAGTTTGGAACAAGAGATGGAAAAAGGCCAGTTAAGAAATTTTTTTATAAGATTGGGGTGGAATCTTAAGTGGGGGCTTCCCTATTAATTTGGGGAGTTTTTAGGAAAATTGACCCGATTATTTTTATCGTCTTGGTAGTTTTAGTGTTAAATGTAACAAACTGTGTTATATTTGCGGTATAATGTAGAAAAACGATGCGTAATTTAAACAAATAAATTTTAATATTCGAGCGGTTACGGCTACTCTCGCGGTTCATGGTGTCAATCTTCTCTGGTGCCGCGTGTTTATTAAAATTAATATTTCTGAACTGAAGTCCCAATTAGGTCTGTTTTTCCTTAAAATTATTTTCTGAATTCTACAAAGAACCATACATAGCCAAATAGCCAACCATTTTCCTGCGACTGTTAATTTGCCTATTAGAAATAGAAATTAAAAAGGCAAAACTTCATTATTCCATTAGACTGAAGGGCCAGAGATTTCAAATGAAAGAGTCGCAGATTTCCCATCTCTGGTGTAACAAAATAATCAAAAGTAAATTTATTAATGAAGTCTATAGATATAACTACACAGTAAAAACTAAAACTAACAAAAACCATAGGTAGAACTAAATACTCAAACCTAAAATAACGAAAAATAAACCATAGGTGTTGAAGTGCAACGATATAACGCCCGACGGCTGTATGAGGAAGCGACAGCGGCAGCTTTAAGATTTGTTTATAAACAAGCAGAGCCACTCCTCGTGCTGTAGAACTTCGTCCTCAGTTCCAAAGTCACAGCCGCAGAGAGCAGACCATACGTTATTTTATATTCTTATTCTTCATTTATATTTGAACCAGCTTAGAAGCTTTATATCTTTAAATAAATAAAATCACTTTATAGAAAAATTTCCATCAATAGGTATAGCAAAATATTAAAAACTAAACCAGCTAATGAAAACCATAATATATTAGGTTGGTAAGAAATTAATGTCGGTTTTCGAGTTTTCAAACTTTAGCGCTTAATTCTGAGATAGCCGTTCATTTTAATCTGCTTGTCTTCTTATATCATTTTAGAAAAAAGAAATTTATTAAAAAACTTGCTTCTCGTTGGGAAAAATGTGTAAATTGTAATGAAACTTATTCCGATTAAAAAAAGTTATTCCCATTCTCAACAGGTGTATTTAACACTAGAACTACCAAACCAGTCAAAATGACTGGTACACAATTTTTTCCAAAAATTCTCCAAGTTTATGGAAGAGTCTTAGAATAAATTTTCTATGTCCATCCTAAAAAACATAAATCACCGAATTCGATTATCTTTTCCGCCTCTTGATCCCTCCTTTTTCAAAGTACTTATTTAATATTTTGAAATATCATAGATTTAATGCCGGTAGTTCTAGTGTTAAAGATAAAGTTTGAAAACCAACATTGATTTCCTACCAACCTAATAACTGAACACTTAAACAAAAATAACTAAAGAAAAGCACCGTCAATCATACCTCGACAAGAACCGCGGAAGGTTAATAAACATTCCAACCCCCGAAATTTCGACGAAACTTTTCTTCCACCCACCTCAACGTGTCCCGAGATATTCGAACTTTCCTTTTACCCGGCCTAAGTACGATCAAGCGCCGGAGTGTCGGCCTATGTGAGAATGACTTCATTCATTTCACATACAGGCACACGCATTCATCTCGTGTCCATTCGACTCACATGCGTTTACCATACAAATAAGGTTAGTTCCAGGACTTTCTGGTCTTCGTTAGCGGAGTCGCTTGAGTGAAAGAGGGTTCAGTGAAGGGTCGAGATGGTAGGGGAGAAGTGGGAATCGTGAAACTTTCGCATTGAACACTACCGGTATTGTTTCGCCGGTACTCGAGAAGGGAGAACAAGGCGACGTTGTATGTCGTTCTACTCTCGGATCTTTTCTTCGCGCGATAATCCGCCCTGCAGTCTTCTGGAAAATGTCGAAAACGTTTCTATCGTTCCCTGCGACCCTCGTGTTATTCGGGGGAATATTTTCGAAACGACGTGGGCATAATATTACTGAGAATTAACGAGCTCTGTTGCTTTTCTTCGATTTTTAATTCCTTCGTTTGTGTTGGATTTTGTTGATGAGGGGAGGCGAAGTTTTTGGGTGTTTGGGGTTTTTCGAGGTTTGGTTTAACGTTGGATGGGTGTTGACATTTTTTGCTGAGCCTTGATAACACTTTTGAAGGAGTTTTGATGAATGTTACGGAAACTGGTGCAGTCGGGGAAATTGAATGGGACAGTCACGAAGGTTTTTCCAGTACATGTTGAGAAAATAACAGAAGCTACCATTTTCCTTGTGTGCATCGAGTATAATTAAATTCGTGTATGTTTAAATTGCTGGTTTTAAAAATGTTCTATTTCAAATTTGTTATCTTTGAAGAGAAGATAAAAAGCATATAGAAGTAAAGTGTCCAGGCACTTAGTGATTTAAGTTGCTCCGAGAATTAGCCTGAAAGATTTAATATTGGACTCACAGAATAAAATTAGTCTCAAACAATTTCTAAAAGTCATTCTCACGATATTTTTCAAACTTGTCCCATAGATAAAACTTAGCTATTTATTAACACTAGAACTATCAAACCAGTCAAAGTGACTGGTACACAATTTTTTCCAAAAATTCTCCAAGTTTATATGAGAGTCACACAACAGATATTCTACATCCATCTCATAAAACATAAATTATCAAATCGATCATCTTTTCCACCTTTTAATTCTACTGGTTTCAATGTACTTATTTGATATATTTAAATATAAGAAATTTAACGCCGGTAGTTCTAGTGTTAAGCAGCTTAGAGAACACTTTAGATTAATTATATTGCCAAATTTGTGTCAGCTTGCTCTTTTACTGCAAATGTCTTCAAAGTACTCATCCTTTCGATCGATCAACGGAATTATTTATAGATCGAACGATATCTTGCTGGCTTTAAATTGCAGCAGGGGGCGAATGAATTTGTCTATCTCAGATAATTCGCAGAAATGTTTATCATACGCTGGTAACGCGGATTTATCAATGCTTCCGTTGTGTTTTATCTTCACGCATCCAATCCCAAGCGTATCCAGTTGCGAATGTTAATGATCATTGATCTGCTATGACAATCGTGAACTCGTGGATTTCAACTAACCGTCAGTCGATTGTTTTAACGGCTATCGTAACGATATCACGAGCAACAGATATCGCTATCGGACGAAAAAATGTCCCTCCGATTGACGTCACTCCGGAAATTTTCCAACCTTGGAAAATTTGTCACGTTAAAGCACGATATTTCATAGCTTGCCACCAAAATTGAATTTCAAAGCTAAACCACGTAACGTTTATTAAATTAACACAAATATTAGCGATAGACTTCATTGAAGTGCTGCCATTTTAATGCAAATCGATTCACTTAAGGTAAACAAATTCACATGCAGTAGAAACTTCTAGAAAGTCTCATAAACCTCATAAACTGGAGTACCACCCCATACAGGTGCACCCTTACCTTATAGGAACAATTTTACCACGGGGTTATGGTGGGCGCAGAATTACCAGTGCGGACTCTCAATTACTAAGCCCGGGTTCAAATGACTGTCGCCTCTCAGAGATTTTCTCTAATCTTTCTTTTTACTCACCTAAAACAGTACGACCTGACGTGGTAATCATAGTAATTAAAACGAAAATACGAAAATTGTATATTTCCTATTTCATTACAACTACCAAGCCAGTCAAAATGACCGGTTTCTCATTTTTTACAAAATTTACCGAGGAATCATAGAGTAGATATTCTACGATCATCTTATGAAAGATATAAATTACTGAATCAGTCATCTTCTCCATCGTTTGATACCTCTTTTTCCAAAGTACTTATTTAACATATTTAAATATAACAGACAGTGCCGGTAGTTCTAGTGTCAAGTTGGGCTTGGACCCCAAATCGCTGGTCCCCAGTTTGAGTCCCCGTCACCTCCGACACATTTTTCTTAACCGATAGCCGCACATTGCAGACGAGATTTTTCCTAACTGATAGCACCATATACTACGCAAGATTTCTCCTGATTAATAATAGTATATCTTAGGGAAACTTTTTCCTAACTGATAGTAGCATATCCTAGGCAAGCTATTTCCTAATTAATATAAGCATATTTTAGGCAAGCTTTTCCCTAACTGATAGTAGCATATACTAGGCAAGCTGTTTCCCAACTAATAAGAGTATATCTTAGGCAAGCTTTTTCCTAACTGATAGCAGCATATCCTAAGCAAGCTATTTCCTAATTAATACTGGTATATTTTAGGCAAGCTTTTTCCTAACTGATAGCAGCAAATCCTAAGCAAGTTACTTCCTAATTAATACTGGTATATTTTAGGCAAGCTGTTTCCCAATCATTAATAGTATATCTTAGGAAATCGTTTTCCTAACTGATAGCAGCATATCCTAGGCAAGATTTTTCCCAACTAATAAGAGTATATCTTAGGCAAGCTTTTTCCTACCTGATAGTAGCATATCTAGGTAAGATTTTTCCTAATCAACAATAGTATATCTTAGGCAAGCTTTTTCCTAAATTATAGCAGCATATCCTAGTCAAAATTTTTCCTAATAAATAATAATATATCTTACGCAAGCTTTCTCCCAACTGATAGCAGCATATCCCAGCCAACTTTTTCCCAACCGATAGCAGCACATCCTAGGCAAATTGAGCGCGTTAATTAAAACCGCCGCAAAAAGCAGCAATATCACGACGTACCAAAAAACCGTCTTCCGACAATTGAGATTAATTTCGCGCCCGTCAGAGAGAGCCTCCAATCTCGAGTGTCTCGTCTGCCCGCGAGTCGTCGGAGGCGCGCAGGATTAACATGTTTTGCTCGTCGCTTTTGAAGATCGAAACTCCGCGATAGGAGAGGTAGCTTCGAATATCTGACGTTGGCGGGTAACAGTCTTAACAACATGACCTTAGGACGCCGACTCGAGAGGGCCCGGGGGTCCTTGAGGATCGGACAAGTGTTTGACGGTGATCTTCAGCAGAACCAGTCGGTGCCACGAGATCTTGCGCTGACGTAGGACAGGCTTGTTTCATCGTGAAAACACGAGTGCCGGGGCTACGTTACGAAAGTACACGAGACAGAAGGCAGAGAAATTTTTATCCGTCTGCCAGTCTTCTTCGTTCGAGCTCCCTTTTTTTTCTTCGAGACCGCATCTTCCTGCTATTCGGCGCACCTTTGACTCCTCGGCTCTGCAGGATCCGCGTGACGAGTTAATGCGAGAGGCTTGGGCATTTCTTCGGTTTTCTTTTATTATTTCTGACTCTTATTTCGGAACATGCGAACAGGGTGATCGGTTTCGGGAACCGTGATTGGGGATGTAGCTTTTTTACAAAATTTTTGGTGCGGTGTATACAGGAGGCTTGGTGGTTTGGAGTTTAGATAATCAACAATGAAACTACCGACGTTGTATCTAATAAAATTTAGATATAACGAAAAAGTACTTTGGAAAAAGAGAAATCCAGAGGCACAGAAGATGATTAATTAAGTAATTTAGGTTTTATAAGATACGAGTAGAAAATTGACTTTATGGCTCCCCTATCAATTTAGGGAATTTTTAGAAAAAAATTGGGAATTGTCATTTTGACCGGCTAGGTAAGTTTAGTGTTAACACTTTACCGACCGCTATTGTTTGAGCATTCTGCCCACTTTAAAGGATTTGTTTCGGCTTAGATTGCCTAAAAAAAATTACAATCTCTTTGAAAATTACAAATGCTTCTCATCGACTCCTTAACACAGTTCCACTACAATAATAAATAACAAATTAGTGATTGCCTTGGGAACCGATTAATAAACTAAAAGTCTAAGCGTTGGTGACAAAAAGCCTATTAATAAGCTACCGCTCGGTAAAGTGTTAAAATTTTGAGGGATATGGTGAATTCGATTGCGGAGGCTCAAAGTGTAGTATCAAGTCAGAGTTCAAATCTCTATAATTTGTTGCACATTTTAACCCTTTGCGCTCGGATGTCCCGTCTGAGGGGACATTCGAATTTATTAGTGATTACGGAGGATGATTTTATTGTGTTTCCTTGAAGTTTTCTCTTGAAATGGCAGAAGACAGAAAATCGTAAAATACAGCCGAGTTGCTGACAGATAACGTCAGGAATGGTCCCGAGGGCAAAGGGTTAAAAGGTGATATATTTATCAGAGGCTCGTTGATTCTGAACCTTCCTAAAATTGTAAATTTCACCGGAAATCATTGCAGTAGTTTATGCCAGGATGTAGAAAAATGAAATATATCAAAAACTG
This sequence comes from Cerceris ruficornis, assembly GCA_963989415.1. Lineage (NCBI taxonomy): Eukaryota > Metazoa > Arthropoda > Insecta > Hymenoptera > Crabronidae > Cerceris > Cerceris ruficornis. The sequence goes on from OZ022518.1 coordinate 28,586,866, forward strand.
CAGATCATCCAATGACCCTAACAAAGTACTAAATATAAGGAAAAAGAATCTAAAAATTACAGATTGTTTCCCAACAATTTTTCATTTCTTAACGAAACTCTCGAGCAAACGCACCTCTTTCCCTCTTCAGCCAACCAGACCGAGAAGAATGTAAAAAAAGATCTCCGACCCTCCCCGCCCCGTTACACTTCACCGTCCAACAAAAAGGATTAATACTCCCCCATAAATCACCCCGAGCGTAAGACTACAAAGTAGTCTGCCTCGCCGCGAAGTATATTATCGCGAAGTCCATTTTTTTTTCAACCTATAATACACGTCTACGCGAGCTACCCGGCAGAAGGGAGATAAATTTTTTCCCCCAGCATCCGGGACTCTTTCAAAAAGCTCCCCGTCGACGATCAAAAAAAATACAAAACCACCCCGATATACCTGCACACTTCGCTGTCCCACGAAAAGGATTAAAACCGTCCCATAAAGCTCTGCAAGCGTAAGTCTACAAAGTGGTCTGGCTCACCGTCAAGTATATTATCTCGAAGCCCATTTTTGCAAAAATATAATACACCTCGAGAGGGCGGAGGGTGCGGGACGTGCGGAGGAGACAGGAGACAAGGCTGCTGCAACGGAGGGCCGTGGACCTCACGGTGCACACACACGGCGGGACGTGGATGCAGCACGAGGGACGCTCAGACTGCTCGATTATCTGCTCGAGTGGGCAAGAGACGTTGTCTGACTGTACCAGACAATGTTGCAAATCTCTCTTCAGCTGCTCGTCCGTCTGCGTTCCACGTGCACGCCTGCAAGTGCATGTACGTGTATGCAGTTGCATCCGAAAGTGGCCCAGTCGCGCGCACACAGCTCTCGAGGCTCGCTCTTGCAAAGTCGCCCCTGTAGAGAACGCCTGGATTTACCGGTGCAGATGCACCTATGCGCTTCCGAAGCCTGTTGCATTCTCGACGTTCGCGCACGCATACACGCTTATACACGTAGATACGTATATATACGGAGGTAGAGGGACATTGAGAGTCGTCGTTCGCGTCCCGGAGGTCCTGTTACGTTTCGCCGGATTTACAATTTAAATCCGGATCCGATCACGCCCTGGAAAGATACCCACCCGCTGGCTCTTGGAGAGTGCACGTGCAATCTAGCCCTCTCTTAGAAAGGGCTCTGCATAGGCGGAATTTTATTCGATGGAATAATGAGACGCGGAATTATCGGACCTGCCTGCCCTCCTTTTTTTTTCTATCCCGGCTACGTTGCACCGGGTTTCAGTCCGCCTGAACTTTTCTGTCGCGTATAATCGGTCCTTTGATAGCTCGTACTCCGGTTTTTTCGAGTCAGCCACTCCGCTTGGGTTAAATGAAAAAAGTTGAGAGAGCGGGAGAGAGATGGGCTATTATCATTTTAACACGTTACACAACGGAATGAATGGATCTGGGATTGGACGGGATGCTTGAATTGTTTATGGAACGAATGCTGGGTTGTTTGTCTTCTGCGATCGTTCTCTTTTTTTCTGTTACGGATTTGCGGCTCGTCGATGTGGTATTATTGTTAGATTTGGAATGTAGATGATTTTTGAGGGTCTTTTAGATTTTTCACACTTGATGGTGGAGTGATATACTTTTTGGATAGTTGTACCAAGTAATTTACTTATTATGTCTGATATAACACTATAAACCGATATATAGATATATGTCTGATGTCTCTTTCCAAATAGAAGAACAAGTTCAAATATTCCCACGCACTTAACTCGTTTACCCCAACTATCAATCCGAATTTACCCTAAATATATCAATCTTAAACCCTTAGTCTACAATATCGTGTGACATTCGTAGTAAATGGAGCAGGAAAATTTGAAGTTTTCTAAAAACTGCTAAATTGTAAATATCAATCAAATTATTTCTATACCATTAATATTGCGTTCAATTATACGAAATACGAGAAATCATAGATATATTAACCCCTTGCCCTACAATGACGAGTGACACTCGTGATGAGGTAAATGGAATAGGAAATATTCAAATTTGCAAAATCTATCAAATTGAAAATATCAAGGAAATGCGACACAATAAAATTATTTCTATAATATTAATATTATATTAATTTATACGGTATATCAAGAATCACTGATCAATTTTTATTTTAGCAATTAAATTCTGAATTATTGCAGAGGCAGTCACAAAACAAATCGTGGGGCAACTGGTTAATTTCTGGAATTAATTCCCACTTATTGCGCGCGCAGGCCAAATAATGATTGCAGGGGAAGGGGATTAAAAGCGCGGAAAAATTCCATTCAAAATTTGCAACCGCAAGATCCTTCAAAGTTAACACTTTGTTGATCGGCAAATTTTACACAGAAATTATGAATAAGGTAAAATCTTGATTAAGGCCCACGATGCCAGCGGACTCATTAGTCGCCTTGGGTTTCATAAATTGAAATAGATAATGCAAGTGCAATGACGAGTTAAATCGTCACCGGTCAACAATGTGTTAAGATCATCTTCGCAACGTTCCACGCGAAAGGATGAATATTCAACCGCGAATATTTTCTCATCGTTTTAACATTTAATTAGACGTATTCCCCGTATGCTTAATACAACGTCAATTGCGCTCAATTTTAATCGCGTCAGAATATCATCCGGGCGTAAAATCTTGATTAAGGCCCACGATGCCAGCGGATTCATTAGGGTTGTCGAGTCGCATCGGCCTACGATCCGTTCCCGATGCTTCTCGCACTCGATTCTCGAATATCCGACCTCCTCTCAGCTGCTCTTTCAAGGATACCTTGCCGCGATACGATAAAAATGTTAAATCGAGTTCTCGAGAGAGAAATTTAACGATGCTCGGGGTTTTACTACGTTTCCAATCCACTTATTGTGAAATCGGCCCCACGGACAGACACTTTGTCATGCAAATTCGCCATTACAAATCGAGAGGGTTCGTGGAAATCTTAACCGTTTCCGTGCTACCGCGAATTTCGGGAAACGAAGGAAAGCTGGGGGTGAAAATCGAGCGGGGGTGGGAAAAAGGGTGGAGAGCGGTTGGTGGAAAGGAGAACGATGAAAATTTCAATCGCGAAAGCGGTGTTATTCGTTCGATGCGTCGTCGTTCTTTTGTTACTTCGACGGTTAAAGTGGAATTCTATCAAATTTAACGGCACGTTGGGTTTTAAGGGAAAAATCCGATGGAGTTTGATAGATTTTTTGTGCGGTCTCGTTCGCTAATTGGTGTCGGCGCGTTAAAGTATTTTAATGTTATCTTTTTTCTTGCGAGCGTAATTACTCAAATTATAAAATACTCTAGGCCAGTGGTCGGCAAACTCATTAGTCAAAAGAGCCAAATATCAGCAGCAGGAAGATTAAAATTTTTTCGAGAGCCAAATCTCTTTTCAAGAACTAGCTACTAAACATTAAATACAACCAGACATAATGATAATCTTATTTATTGACAAAATTTGTTATGGACGACTGGCCGAGCCGCACTCAGGTCGCTAAAGAGCCGCGATTTGCCGACCACTGTTTTAGGCAAATAGAAAAGACCGAAATTAAAACGATATCGATTAACAATAATTCAATTATCCTCAGCACTTTGTAAAACAGAATTTCATTATCTCGAAAAATGTCTAAGATTTTCAAAAAAATCTGCACCGCTTATGAATTAAAATATATATATTCCTTCGCACCAACCGCTGGTAAATTTTCAACATTAAAAATGCAAAATCTCAGGTACGAAAAATAATAAAAACCGAGCCGAAGCACGCACCTTCTAAAATCAAACCCCACGTCATCTCTCAGTACCTTCAACCAGCCATCTTTCCCTGCATTCTCGAGAATCGATACATCGATTATCTCGTACAATGAATAGCCGTTTAAAAATACCCTCGGTACGTCTCGTTGCATCGATCTTCCGAGGCGATTAAAATTCTCAAGAGATTACACGCAACGCCTTCGAGGCTCGATGTCCGAGGCCAAATCGTTGTCAATTAATGCCGACCGCGTTTCCACGCTTTGTTGCGTTTATTCGTGCTCATTAACGAGCGGGAACGTGCGCTAATGAATGTAATTCGGTACGAAAGGTCGTAAGTCCACGAGAAGCTTTTGATTTGTCGCGAATCGTATCGATTCGAATCACGGTCCTCTCGCGAATGGAATCGCGAGAGGGAAGACGATCCTCCGTGAAGAATTCGCCGTCCGAGGAGGTCCTTCGCGAGATGGAAAAGAGGCTGCCGAGTGGAATCCGACTATTTTTCATTTCAAAGGTATATACTTGCGTTCCTTTACAAACGCAAACTGCCCTCTTTGTAAACGCCGGGGAATTCTTATTTCCGAGGAAAAGCATCCGCGCGGAGGATGAGAGGAAAGGAAGTCCTCTCCCGTTCCTACCCCCCCTTCCTCCTTTTAATTCTCTTTTATAAGCGTTCGAGCAAACAAGCTGCAGTTTATAAGTATTCTTGTAACCCCCTACCCCCTTGCCATCCCCGTGGAGGCCGGGCCAGACGAGGTTACTTTGTAAGGAACGGGGGACGTCGTCGACGATATTTCAAAGTTTCATAGATCGGTCAAAGAAGGGATGGAAATTATAAATTTTATTATCCCCTCGCTCGTTAAAAGCGACAATAAGAGACGCTTTGAGGCGCGATTCCCTCTCTTTTTTTTCAACGTGGAGAACGGAGGACGATCGATTTCTGTGTTCGTTCAAGGGTAATTAACCCTTTCGTTTCGGCGAAGAAGTTATGGTGATTGATGCATCTTGGATTGATAATGAGAGACGGTTTCATGGATTTGACGGGGGGATTGGGAGAGATTTAGTACAAATTGTTGAAGATTCTCGGTGTTTTAGTAATTCTGGAGTGTTCAGATACGATTTGGTCGAAGGAAACAGACGATATTCCTTATCAGTTGAAATTAATTAACAGTAATCGAACAATGAGCGGTGAAATGGCCGGTTCAATGGAAGGCAAACATGTAATTTTTTGTATTTTTGACTAAAGGATTTTTTTCTGCGTTGCTTCCTATGTTAACAATGGATCTACGGGCGTTAAATTTCTTATGCTTAAATATATTAAATAAGTACATTGGAAAAAGAGATATCAAGCGGCCAAGAAGAGGATAAATTAAGTAATTTGTGTGTTACAAGATTCACGTTAAATATCTACTGTACTACTTCTCTATAAACTTATTATTAATTGCAAAAATACACATTACGAAAATACAATAGAACAGTTAACGGATTAATCAGTTTCCACTCATTGTGTTCAAAGGACATTTGATAATTATTGCACTTTAAAAAATTCACCATCAAAATTTCAATTTTTAACCCAAATAGCCTAACTGCACCTTAGCTTCGTAAAAAGTACATACATCTGTCATTGCCAATAAAAATAGCAGATACTAAGAAATTTCATAATTAATTTCAAACTTCATTATTAAGATATTTAAGGGGCGGAGCATGGATGATGAATAATGATAGAAATTTTTAACCCAAACAGCCTAACTGCACTTTAGCTCCGTAAAAAGTAAAGCTGTCATTTCCTATAGAAATAGAAAATACTAAGAAATTTCATAATTAATGCAAACTTCATTATTAAGAGATTTAAAGAGCCAATCATAGACGGTGAATAATGATAGAAGACCGTAAAATTGTACTGGAAAGGAACCGGTGGAGTCGAAGCCGAGGAGGGCAGAATTTTGCCGATTCCACAGGTGCCGCCTCGTCGAGTGACTGCGCTCTTTATCGAGAATGAATAATTTCTCTCTAGTGAAGTGCGCCGAATCGATTGGGCCACTGATTTTACCAATCCCCGGGAATTTCCTTGGGGAAATTAGCCTCATCGGAAGATTCCCATGGTTCACGTCAAGCGAGATCGCTGGATTATGGGGAAAGCTTTACGAAGTTTCACTTCCCTCGAATTCTCCTCCCTCAGAGTTTGCTTCTGTATTACGCGATTGTATGTTACATTGATCTTACCGAATACCGTCGTGCAATTTCTACCTGTAGACTTTTGCAGATTTCGAATGCCGCAGATTTTCGTCTTGTCGAGAGCGAGATTTGAACCTCTGCTTTTATTCCGTACTTTTGTTTTCTTATTTGCCGTATTTTACAGAGCCTCTAACTAATTTGGGAATATTTTGTCGAAATTGAAATACAGCAGACTCTCGTACAACGTGGTCAACACTAGAACTACCAAAGTTAAATCTGTTGCAGTCTAATATATTAAATAAGTACTTTGAAAAAAGAAAAATCGAGAGACGACAAAAATGATCTATTCGGTGATTTATGTCCTTTGACATAGACGTAGAATATTTATTCTATGAATTTTCTATGAGCTTGCAGAATTTTTGGAAGAAATTGTGTACCAGTCATTTTGACTGGTTTCGTAGTTCTAGTGTTAACTAATTTTTTTGCTGGTGGTTTTACCATAAAAGCACGTTTCAAGGAATTTGTTACTTCATAACCAGAGGCAATGCTGTGAGTCCACGATAAATAAAATCATTGTCTTATTTCCCAGTCGTCATCCAATGGAACCAAAACTTTTTTTTCTATTTTACAGAAAAAAATTCGGCAATAAATTATGTGAATTCACGACAAATAAAAAGGACTGTCTCTTGTCCTAGTAGCTATCAAATGGAACCACCTCTTTTTTTATTTTACAAAAATGTGTAGGAACAATTGAAGCTTTTTTCTTGTTGGTAGAATTTAATTTGGATCTGACAGCGTTAATGTGTTGTCGTAGGAATTGGCGTTGGAGGAAATCGTGCTGTGCGGGCGTTTTTCTCATATGACGCACAGCAATCTAAAGTAACACGTTTTAAGTTATTACTATGAGAAATTTGATCTGCGTTTTATCAAATAAGACAGTATTTTAGAAATAAACGGCATATATACGAAGTTCATTACAAAAAACATATTATTAATGTATGTGAAAAATCTTTCGTGTCATTGAAATTTAATAAAAGCAAAACAATGACGAAACATGAGAAGCCAGTAACGATGAAGAACGAGACTTAATTCTTAAATAAGACAATTCCTGTTTTATTTCCCGCGCTATATAAAAAACAGTAGTCGCGATATATTGGTCGCGTTATAGAAATCTGCATTGTAGGAGAGTCGACTGTACATCGTAAAAACTAAGAGATATATTGTGAATTAAGAAAAGGGTTAGTTCCGTTTTATCGTGCTTTTATATTGCAAAGTCTCAGACAACTTCGTGATTCTCCGAACCTCCGTCAGAATCGATACTTCCAAGATCCTCGTGATCTTCTTCCGTTCTCCAAAGAATCCTCACGATCGATCCCCGTAGGTTCGCAACGGCTGTAAGTTCCTCGATAAAACTTACTTTTCCAATAATCGCCGCGGGGACACGGCGATTCCTGATGAACAGGATTTTAATTAAACGTCCAGATAACTTGGATCCTCGAACTTCCCAACGGACACGTCTCTCTCTCTCTCATTTAACTCCGGTCTCTTTTAACCCGTGAGAGAATTAGCAACAATCCACGAACTTAGATTTTCCGTGTCATAATGCACCCGATCGGTTTTTCGGAGGATCGACGAGGCGAGGCGGACGTTCCGATGGCCACTTTCCGAAATGAATCGCGAAAAATCAATGGGAAACCGTTACTGTCGCTCGACGTCGAGTGATATTTCGTGCGACTGCCGGCATTCAATTAAAATCAAACCGGCGGGAAATGGAAAGAGTTACCGGCCATACCGCGCCGGGGACTTGGACTGGAGCGATTTCAAATTCGAATGTCTGATTGGACAAGCGAAATTCAATTAAGCGAGCCGCATTGAAAGGAGCATCAACATGATCCGACGAACATCCCGGAGAAAGTTCATTTTGTGCGATCGGGGGAATTCTTTCCTCGGATGCCGGCGATTCTTCGACCTCGCCTGACTTTCGACCAGCGTCGATGGAGTTTCGGAATAACTTTTATCCTGCTGGAGCTCTTGATCGGGGATATTTTTCGTCATTTTGGAATGATAGTCTTCGTCGAATTGAAGCGGTACATTTTTGTTTTAACCCTTTCAACACTGAATTTTATTTCTTCAGAAAATGACTAATTTTCAGCAGTGTATATTTTGCGACACAGGAAATGGGATAAAAATACGACTGAGAATGAAATATTTTTTTTTTATTTCAGCAGTTTTCAGATTTTCAGCTGGGATAGCACAGATCCCAGTAAAGACATTTTTAGTTCAAAATTTACTACATAATTTTTGTACTTCACTTTTAACTAATATTTTAAAAACGATCACATCATAAACCTAAATCAATTTAATATTTAAAAAACATAACATAAGCGCATTACATATACCAATATTTTTCAAACCATTTAAATACAAACCCTTAAATATCTCCATGTAATATAAAATGGACTTACACTACTTTCAAAGAAAATGGCTCATATAAAACCTAGGCGATTTCAAATCTACCTAAAATGGTAGATGCTAGGTGAAATAATCATAGTAATTACGGGGCTGTGTTGATTACGAAGGTAAAAGCTTTGACTAACAATCACTGCACCCGAGTTGAAGTCCTTCCATCACCTCGAGATATTTTTTACTTTGTTTAAATTCTCGCTTTCTCTCTTTCGAAGCAATTAATCTAATCCTCAGCTTGCAATTTTGTAGCGAAAAATGCGAATGTTTGGGAAAATTCGTATAGCCCATCTCATCCCGAGCGCAAGCAAGCGAATACCAGAATTAATTTCCTTAAAAGCGTCTTATCTCGTAAAACAGTGGAGTGTCGCATTCTGAGCGTAGATTCTGCACAATTCATTCGAGAATGGACATAATTGTTGCGATTACTACCAGCGCAATGCGTGCCTGCAGAAATTAGTCCGAGAACATTTTGCACGCTCGGAAAGTCCGTGTTTCTGCCGGTGACAACGAGCCCGAGCCCTCTCGTCGGCAAAATAGCCGAAAGTTGGTCAGCCGGTGCTTCTAGTGCAGGTAGAACGACAAAACCGAATAATTTCCCAGAGATTTCGCTGTCCGACATTTTTTTTACCGTGCTTATGTTATTTCGTCAGGGATTTATTTTTATCCTGATATTATCAGACGATTATTAAGGTTTTCCATTGTAAATTGCTGTAAATTGCTTGTTATCATTAAAACTAGAACTACCGGCGCTAAATTTACTATATTTAAATATATTTAATAAGTACTTTGAAACAAGGAGAATTAAGAGGTGTAGAAGATGATCGATTCGATAATTTATGTTTTATGAGATGGACGTAGAATATCTATTGTAGGTATAACTCTCCTATAAACTTGGAGAATTTTTGGAAAATATTGTATACCAGTCATTTTGACTGGTCTGGTAGTTCTAGTGTTAATTATTGTACTTTTGCAAATTATTGTACAATTTTTCCTTATTTTTTCAATGGGACCAAAACGTTGGAAGTTAAAGAATTGTAACGCTGTGAAATTCCCAACTGTTTCAAGGTGTTTCAAAAATTTGCAGTTACACTCGCAACCAAAAGAAAAAGGAACGTAACGCGACACATGGAAACATCTAATTTCCATAGAAATTGAAGTATGGCTTCCTACAGTCAATTAAATTTCTAATTAACGTCTCCCTGAAATGAAAATTGGACGCTGCACGAAATTCAAAGTACTTCGAAGCGCAGGAAGTATCAGTCTAAGAAGCCATCACCCGACTTCTTCGATCCTTCGTCTCGAAACGTCTATTAACGGAAGAATTAATTACACGAAATAAAACCAATAAATTCTATATTAGACCAGAAAAACACTTGAAATCGGGAGACGACGACGCCGGATGAAAATACCGGTCGAAACGATCGTCTTGCGAGGCGGTTCGTTTTTAGTTGGAGTATTTTTCCATTAATTGATACATCCGGCGCGACGATGTGAGGAAAAAGGACGAAGGATACGACGGCATCGGCTTCGGGCCGAGTAAAATTCGACTCTCGCTCCCACGTGAATCGATCGACCGGCCGAGACATAATCATTAATTAGGCTGACGTGGCGTGTGTGCGTGCATGAGTCATTATCACGTGAAATCTCGAGAGCAAATACTACGACCGTGTTCGTGGCTCTCGTTGTTGGCCGAAGTCGAGGTGCACCGTGGTCTGACAAGTGGAAAATATTACGGGGATGTACAGACTCTTTCACAGCATATGTGGGCCTTTTTCGGAGATCAATCTAATATACGTGCCGTTGAATTTGAATTTATCCTTCAACTATGTCGAGAAGTTACAAATTTCTGTCGACAGTTAGCTGAAAACGGGGCCAGATTGTATAGAGCACAGTAGGACTTCGTGTAACTCGGAATTCCGTCGCAGTTAAAGCAACGAGAATTAAAATTTGTGCTACGTACCCGTATAATGTGGTCACTCGCTCAACTGAATGGGGCTATGGTGGGTAAAGAGGTAAAGGCTCGAATTTTCAATCACTGGGCCTGAGTTCAAATCTCCCGCCACCTCTGGAAAATTTTTGTTTAATGTATCACAACCGCGGTGATTCGATTCACATCTGAAACAGTAGGGCTCAGGCGAAATAATCATATCAATTAAGAAGCTGTGGTGGTTAGGGTGGTAAAGGCTCGAACTTGGAATTTAGTGGGCCCAATTTTAAATCTCCCGCCACCTCTGGAAAATTTTTGTTTAATGTATCACAGCCTCGGTGATTCGATACGCATCTAAAACAGTAGGGCTCAGGCGGAATAATCGTATCAATTAAGAAGCTGTGGTTGTTAGGGAGGTTAAGTCTCAAACTTCCAATTTAGTGTGTCCAACTTTAAATCTCCCGCCACCTCTGGAAAATTTTTGTTTAATGTATCACAGCCTCGGTGATTCGAAACGCATCTAAAAACAGTAGGGCTCAGGCGAAATAATCATATCAATTAAGAAGCTGTGGTGGTTAGGGAGGTAAAGGCTCGAACTTGGAATTTAGTGGGCCCAATTTTAAATCTCCCGCCACCCCTGGAAAATTTTTGCTGACTTATTATTTAATATATCATAGCCTCAATGATTTCAACCGAACCTAAAAGGTGGGTCCTGGGCGAAATGACCGTAGCAGTTAATAATATGGCGAATAAGGAGGTACGGTTTCAAACTTGCAATCAAAGGACCCAATTTCAAATCTTCCGTCGCATTTTGAAAATTCCTGCTAAATTCTCATCTAACGTTTCATAATACGAGTGATTATAAACCGATCTAAAACAGTTGGCTACTGTAGGAAGATCAATAGAATGCAAGGCTGTAAAAACTTTCAGATCTTCGCTTCTAGCTCCGTCCCTTTGAAGCGCACGAGTGATGAAGCAGCCTGTACACGAGCCTATACACATTTGCGTCCGTTGTTCGAAATGGAAATTCGTAACGTTGTAAATCAAACTTCGTGCCCTGTCGAACATCGTCGTAAATGGAAAATCGATGCATCCGACCGGGATGATATTAATTGCAGGCTTTTATCGGGAAAGAAGCGCGCAAAGAGGCAACGTTTTACGGCAGCCTAATTGTTCGGCCGTTTGTGTCACTCGCGTATTCGCTTCACGTTAATGACTGCGATTTCGATTGCAATGGATTTTTCTCTTCGTGCGCGTGCAGGCACTGCAGCTGATTACATCAAAGTTTATCGTTTTTTACGTTTAAATCGCATTTTCCGTTGGATTTGCAGGATAGATTTTATTACGCAAATCGATTGCGTTTCTTTTAGGTTTTTTTCTCGATAACTAAACGACTAATTTTCTAATTAATCTGCTAAATCTTTTATTCAAAATACGATTGCACATTAATTAGACACTTTAATATAAGTACTAGAATTTTTTTAGATTTTTTTGAAGTCTGGGAACACGAGAAATATCGCATGCAAACAGAGTAACGTAGATAGTCTACAGAAGGTGCAAAAATATGCTGATTTTGTATGATTATTGCAGAATTTAAGAACCAACTGAACATTTTATCATATTCTTCGCAATTTCGTACAATTCTTCGAAAACATACATGCCATTTTTGGTATCAGGTACGAGCCTGAATTTAGGTCTGCAGAATTCAGCATGGAGAAAGTTTAACGGTCGCGAAGACGTTAACGAGCATGTGCGAATTAGCAGTTCCGTTTAGTCGACAAACCCGAACTGCCACTGAACGACTGTTCTTTCCTTTCTCAACCTGCATCCTAAAAAATTCTCATATTTTCAACATAAAAAAGGACCAACCCATTAACTGCAAACCCACCATAGAACACCTTTCTCTCAGTTTCACAAGTCACAGAAAAATGACTTGAGAGCTGACATCCACGTAAATCCTCCGCCAAACTGCCATTGAAAAATACACGTTAAAGTCGACGTGAAACGAAAGATTTTGATAGAGCAAATCACGAGCAACGAGCAATATCCGTTCGTCTCTCCGTAGGACGTAAGGTTCCAATAAAAATGCAAATTCTTCGGCAGTGGCTCCATGCGAGTCAGGTGGTACGACAGTCTAACTGTCGTATTTATTCGTCAGGAGAGAAAGTCGAAAAGAGTAGACGAGGAGACGAAGAAGAAGGTCGGGGGAAACGAAATACAGAGGAGACAGATTTATGTGGTTATGCATGGGACTCGTTGTATTACATCACCGGGGGATCTTCGCGCATATCTTTGCATTCTTTCCTCGTTTGACCATGAGGACTACGGGGCATCAGGATATCCTTAACACTGGATCTACCAAACCAGTCAAAATGACTGGTACACAATTTTTTCCAAAAATTCTCAAAGTTTATAGGAGAGTCGTAGGAGAAATATTCTACGTCCAACTCAAAAAACATAAATGACCGAATTGATTATCTTTTCCGCCTCTTGATTCCTCTTTTCTCAAATTACTTATTTAATTTATTGACATATAATAGATTTAACGCCGGCAGTTCTAGTGTTAACTCTGGGTCTACCAAACCAGTCAAAATGACTGGTACACAATTTTTTCCAAAAATTCTCAAAGTTTATAGGAGAGTCGTAGGAGAAATATTCTACGTCCAACTCAAAAAACATAAATGACCGAATTGATCATCTTTTCCGCCTCTTGATTCCTCTTTTCTCAAATTACTTATTTAATTTATTGAAATATAATAGATTTAACGCCGGTAGTTCTAGTGTTAACACTGGATCTACCAAACCAGTCAAAATGACTGGTACACAATTTTTTCCAAAAATTCTCAAAGTTTATAGGAGAGTCGTAGGAGAAATATTCTACGTCCAACTCAAAAAACATAAATGACCGAATTGATCATCTTTTCCGCCTCTTGATTCCTCTTTTCTCAAATTACTTATTTAATTTATTGAAATATAATAGATTTAACGCCAGCAGTTCTAGTGTTAACTCTGGATCTACCAAGGCAGTCAAAATGACTGGTTCTTAATTTCTTTGAAAAATTCCTGACGCTCCGACTCCTTCATTTTCTATGTCTGTTTTGCTAAATGTAAGCGATTCTGTTGTTCAATCATTTTTCCTCCTTTATTCCTTTCCTTTTAACATTTTTATCACCTAATTATCTTTAAATACTGTATTCACCCTTCCCGGGTTAAAAATCTAATTATGGTTTATCGGTGCATGTATACACGGTTAGAGTTGAAAAATTGAAGTATAACCGTTGAAATATGATTACCCAAATAGTAATTTATAACTTCTATACATTAATATTTTAACTTTCCGATAAAAAGGTGGTTTTTGAGCGCCAAATAAATGACTATTTCTCAATATTCGAAAAAGTCTCCGTCCGCAAAGGGTTAATGTACTGCATTAAAAATATTAATTTCACATGGTGTTATATCATCGTGGATACTTTGGTTTAATTTTTTTAATTTTATTAAATTTTATAGAGTTCCTTTCTTCCAACGTATTTATTTATTTGGCAAGTTTAAATATATTGCAGTGATCGTCGATAGATTCAGCGTTAAAGGACACTGTTCGAGCATAGTTCTTAAAATACCACTGCTATGCTCCGTGAAAGTGTAAGGTTTTCATACACACCGTCATTATTCGCGTGCCTGACTAATATAAACGTTAATTTACCGACTGGCGGGCTTCTATTTGCATACTATATTGTATTACATTATAAAGTAGACAGTTACGTTTCCCACGTTCGCGTTGCCATTGAGAATTTTAATATTCGTGCGGATGATTCGCCGGCGATGTAGGCATCGTCGAAATGAAATTTACGGTTTAAAGTGCTAGTGTAAATTTTGGAATGGTCCTTTGTAGAGAAAAATAATTAAATTGGAAGAAAAACCATCGGTACAAATACGAAACACCTGCTACTTTGTAATAAGCTCCGGGCACTTATGTAATTATTCAAATATTCTAACTACTATTAAATTATTATTCAAAAATCACTTGAATAGTAATTTTGAATTACTTCAATTGCTATTCAAAACAAGTATCCATAATTTCCATAATCCAGATTTTTCCTTCAATTCAAATCGTAAAGATTTGAAGTGAAATCCCCCTCTATCAGGGGGACTGAAAAGTAATATTTTCTTAAATTAAATTCAAACATATAAATTTGTAAGAAGTTTTTATTTTTAATGAATAATGTAATCACCCTCGTTATCAACAACCCTTTGTAATTTACTGTGCAAATTTTCAATACCGGATCGTTAAAAATCGGTTTTGAGGAAAATATCTAGAGAAACGACATTAATTCCCCCTAATATTTTCAAATAACTGCTCAATTTTGCGTAGTCGCACTGACGAGGTTTTCTTAAATATATTTCTGTTTTTCTTTAAGAAAAAGTATTCCTTCATCCAAGATATCTTGGAGGACGTCGCGATACTTCGGTAATTTAAAGTCGATCTTCGGACGGCAGGTCGTTTCGCGAAAAGTTTTATGAGACAGCCACCAGGGAAAATAGTGTTCCGTCACATTTCGGTCTACGTCGGTGAAAAGACGAGAAGCATCTTTCTTTGGTTCTCCTCCCTTTTTTTTTTCTTCTTCTCCTTCTATCTGCTCCCCTCGTCTTTCTCCCCCACGGCGTATCGCTTCGATTTACATGCTAAAAGAAGAAGACGCGATAAAATCTTGACGATCCTCGATATCTTATCTTCGGCTTACCCAGTTTGCAGACTCATGATATTACGACTAGCAGTGTTTCGTAATGTATACGAAAGAAGTTGCAGCTTCTTCTTTCGCGGCGTAACTCTTATCTCGGATTCTCCTCTCGGGCTCCCGCGCGCGAATAATTAAGATTTTCGCTTCGACCCTCGTTTAAAAGGATTCCTTCCGAACGAGAGATCACATTGGCCGCCTGTTTTACGTCTGAACGATTTATACGAGCACCGGGAATAGTACCTTTCTTTTTCACTTTGCTCCTTGGTATTTGCGTCATGCTCCTCTTCTTCGTCGTTAGCGCTTTCGATATTGAACTTAACACTTAACGAACGGGTCGAATCTGCTCTGCCTTTCTCGCTTTCCGGGCATTTTTTAGGAGAATTAAATAAATATGTATATATGGTTTTAAAGCGTTGTAGTTTTATTAAATCAACGCCATTTCTTATAATAGTTTGCAAAGTTATTTATTAACATGTCTAGTATTTTTTATGGAAAATAATGTTTAATATTTGTATAAAGCTGTTACCGTGATCGGATCTGCAGAGTCCATTCTTTAATTACAAATTACCATGGCAGGTGGTTAATTAAATTACCATGAAGTTTATTCCATTAAAATTTACAAAAATCAAAGAATATCAAGAAATGGACTTAACCGCATTGACTTCTGAGCGACTCATATTTGAAAATTGTGCAACTCAGAAGTTTCTTCCTTGAATTTTAAATAATCCAAGGCCCAAATTTTGAGAATCCACCTAAAACGACACATGCCACGCAATATCACCCCAAAAATTAAACCCGGAGGCCGCGAAACCAGAAAAAACAATATCTCCCTACAACACGAATTCCGCAAAAAGTACAACTACCATTTCCATCCATAAACAAAAGCAAATATTTTCCATGAAAAATAAATCCACCGCAGAACAACAAAATCTCAAATTACGTCAACGAGTACAACACAGTTTCCGGAACCACAAGCGTCCTCCGCGTCGCCAATCCTGCGTCGGACAAAGACCATACGCGTTCAAGGAAGAATGCGAATTTATGCGTCATTATTCGCGGCAGGATATCGATTGAAATAGGATCTCGGTGGGTTCGAATGAGTCGTGCGACGACAATAATGTAACGGAAGGCATCGTCGAGGCAGGTAGACGATTTAACATGCAGGCAAACAGAGCCAGGTATCACGGGGGGGACTTAACGGACGTTACGTAACTTTACGAGCATTTTTGCCGAGGACCTTGGTGTGCCAGCTTCTTCGCCTATTTTAGGATCAAAAGACCGCACGACGAAAGCAACCTCGGGCTCTTCTGCGTCGTAGATAATGAACAGCGCCGTGAAAAAACAAGTGTATCAAAGCGATAAACATTACCCTCGGTAATTACATGCCGTAGGCTTTTTTTCTCTTCTTTCTCGATAACCGTTTAATTGAGGATTAAAAAGCGAGGATAAAATTATTTTGGTGAAATCGTCGACCCGTGGCTTGGTCTTTGCTCGCTGATTTATTGATGATGCCGCAGTGGATGTTGAAGGAAAAACATATGATTGGAAATTACTTGTTTTTGGGAGAAATTGTTAACCCCTTGCCCTACAATAACGAGCGACGCTCGTGATGAGGTGAATGTAATAGGAAATTTTCAAGTTGTGCGAAACCTATGAAATTAGAAATATTAATGAGACGCGACGTGATAATATTATTTATATAATATTAATATTCCGTTAACACTAGAACTACCGGCGTTAAATCTATCATATTTAAAAATATTAAATAAGTATTTTGAAAAAAGGGGAATTAAGAGGTGGAAAATATGATCGATTCGGTAATTTATGGTTAATAAGATGGAGGTAGAATATCTATTCTATGACTCTTTTATAATCTTGGAGAATTTTTGGAAAAAATTGTGTACCAGTCATTTTGACTGGTTTGGTAGTTCTAGTGTTAAATTGTACTATATATTAAGAGATACTGATCAATTTTTATTTTACCAATTAAATTCTCAATTATAGCGGAGGCAGTTACAAAACAAATTGTAGGGCAAGGGGTTAAGGCAGAAGTTTCAGGGTTTTGGGGACGTAAAGCAACTATGGCGTTGAGCACTTCTTTCATGGAGGATTATGAGTGAAAATTTAATGGAGAATAGCAGCTTTGGACGTAGGTCGAGGATTTTGGTAATGGTTTCTGAGATGGGATGCTTGTGGCGTTAATTATGAAACATTCATCCTGTTTTTAGATATTTGAACTGTTGTTTTTGCAATGAGACATCTGTGGCTTCTCATAAGTTCAATTCTTTCAGCAAAATACTTCCACTGTGCTATGCACAATATGCGCATTTTTTATTTGAACTACTTTCAGAATCACGAGCGATAATAATAACTCTCACATTTATTTCTCCTCACTCTCCTTCAAGGTTATTAACACTAAACCTACCATGGCCGGTCAAATGACCGCTTTCTGATTTTTTCTAAAAACTCCCCAATTTGATTGGGCAGCCATTCAGTAAATATTTTAGGTCTATCGTATAAAACAAAAATTACTTAACTGATCATCTTTTTCACCTCTTCAAATCTCTTTTTCCAAAGTACTTATTTCGTACATTTCAATATAACAGATATAAAGCCGGTAGGTTCAGTGTTAATCCATTCCGTTATCTGTGCAAAACTTCCACTGCCAGAACGGGCTTCCTTTACCTCCAAGTCTTCAAACTCTCCATATTTCCAGTAATTTTTAAAAAACTTCGAATTCATCTCCGCCAACGAAAATGTTCATCCTCGTCCCCCTTGCCAAGATCACTACACTGCACAATATCCTTGAACATCGAGAAATTAACACTATTCCTACCGACACTTCACGTATAACTTTTCCTACCGCAACCGGTGAATTTGTCAAATGATAATTTATTCCCAGAAAATGAACACTAAAAAAAGAAGTGAATATTGAAAAATGTATTATAATGTGAATGTATTATGCGTATATTTGAGGAAAAGTCGTGAAGTTTAAAGGCGATTCAATTACGTTGTATATAGGAGATTCTAATCGAAATTTTAAAAACGGTCATTTGACCGGTCGTGGTAGGAATAGTGTTAACCACAGCCGGCGCGTTTTCTCAACCGGCGAACAGTTCGAATCGTTCGCAAAAATCCGCAGTCACAGAGACGACCGATTCGAGCGTACTCGAGCAGCACATATTGTGCCACTTAAAGGGCAGAAAGTGCATTAATTTAACAGTCGCGGGGAGAGGGGTGAGGTCTGTGAGCATTCCTAACGGCGGCCTCTTTGCGTAGAGAAACGAGCATTCATAAATTTTCCAGCCGAGATCCCGGGGTTCCGCGTCCCATTAGGTGGTTTGGTCCGTGGTGGAACGATTGGATTATGATCAAACGGCAGAAAGCAATTTCGTGGTGGGCCCCGTTTCTCTTAGGTGGTGTATTCTACCACGAGAATGCAGGATATAATAATAACAGGGCGTCTCTCTCTTTCTTCGGCACCCCCCGGCTTATCTCCGTTCGCCTTTTGTCTATGTTTCCCTTTCCCTCTGTTTCTACGTTTCGTTCTGTTTATTCGCGTCTCTCTATTTTTATATCTATTGCGATTTATTCGTCTGTGTTTCCGTTGGTTTGTTTCTCCCTCTCCTTTTGTCATCTTATATCTCTTCGTTGCTGTCAAGTGTCTGCTTTTTTTCTTTCTTTCTATTTCCGTTTTTTGTCTGGCGGCTGTGGAACGATCTACGACTTCGTCGTCTTTGTACAGTTATGTGCGCATGATTCTATCGGATTCCATTATGAAAAAAAAGGGAGAGAGGAAGGAGAGGGAGGGACGAAGAATTCGATTTTTATTCGCCGATTAGCGAACTCGAGTATTAAGCGAAAGGGGAAGAGATAAAATGCTGGGGGATGAAAGTGGAGGTAGATTATCCTTCCATTAGCATCGGGAAGTATCGCGATTAAATATTGCAGATCGGGACATCGAGAATCGACGTTATCAGACTTCGATAGCACGCGAAATCGATAGGGTGTATCGGATGCACGCCGTTGGATTTCGTTCGGGGAATTTTCGCGCCATCGGCGAACCGTTTCTGGGATTTCTTCCGTAGCGAGTGATCGATTGGAGGCTGCTTTAGCACGTTTGATAGCAGAGTTAATTAAAAGATCTTGGCCGGTCGGTATTAGAATTAAAACGAAACTAATTAGCGGTCACTAAAATTAGCAATTTTTTTTAGAATATTAAGTTGCAATGGAAACTTCCAATTTCTCAATCTTACGCGCCTTTCGTATTTTTCACGGCCGACAAAATTAATAGCCACTCGATTTAACTATCTTAATAAGTATCTTTCTTCAAAAAATCATCCACCCAGGTCCCACTTATTTTCCAAATTAAATAAATTACCCCTAAATCTCCAACATTGCAAGATCAAGCTTCTCAATTGCGCCGGATCTCCACATTTTCCAAAATTCTCAAAATTAAGAACGACGTACCTTGACCCCCTCAATAACTATCCATCGCCGAAAAATCACACATTAAGTTCCTACTTATTTGCCAAATTAAATAAATTGCCCCCAAATTTCCGACATCGCAGGATAAAATTTCTCAATTGGGCAGGATCTCCACATTTTCCAAGATCCACAAAATTAAGAACGACGTGCCTGGACCCTCAGAATAACTATCCATCTTCAAAAAATCACCCACCCAGTTCCCACTTATTTGCCAAATTAAATAAATTACCCCCAAACTTTCGACATAGCAGGATAAAACTTCTCACTTGCGCCTGATCTCCACATTTTCCAAGATCCACAAAATTAAGAACGACGTACCTTGACCCTCACAATAACTATCTATCTTTAAAAAATCACCCACCCAGTTCCCACTTATTTGCCAAATTAAATAAATTACCCCGAAATTTCCAACATCGCAAGATCAAACTTCTCGATAGCGCCGGATCTCCACATTTTCCAGGATCCACAAAATTAAGAACGACGTACCTTGACCCTCACAATAACTATCCATCTCCAAAAAGTCACCCACTCAGTTCCCATTTATTTGCCAAATTAAATAAATTGCCCCAAAATTCCCAACCTCGTAAGATCAAGCTTCCCAATCTCACGCGCGTCCTTCGACGCCCCAACGAACCCCTCGCCATGACTCGATAACCCTTCCCATGACTCGATAACCCTCCCCATGGTACCACCGGTACCAACTGGTTGCACCGCCCAATACCGCCGATACCGGAAGGGTTAAAGACCGATGTCTCGGTTCGACGGATAACTTTATATTTGCCGCTCGCATGCCAGCCGGTGCTGTTGCAATCTTTCGCCCGGCCTGCTGTTACGTTGGTCGGACAAAGAGGGCCGATTCGGCCGGTTATAGCTCGTAATTGGCGAATAAGGACGGGGGTATTGTGCTGATTGTTCCGGCCGGTTCGCTGATTTTCTCACGAGGAAATGGTAGAGCGTCGCGAGCGCCGGTTACGCGCGCCATGTCCGTACGGGGTACGACGATTGCCTCGTAATGCTCCCGTCGTTTTGTTCGCCGATCTCGTATTTCCCCTCACTTTTTTTTTTTCTTTCATTCCTTCTTCCGTGGTTGCGCCACTGCCAAGTACAACTGCCGGGTTGCGCGACAGGATCCTTTTCTTATGGGAAAAGTCTCGGATAAAGGAGGCACTCTGTAGGACTGAGGGATCCTTTGTTACGATAATGGAAATTTTCGTTCGTTAAGTTACATGCGCGGGTGGTGTTTGTGTAATTAGGCAGAGATTTTCTGCGCCGTTGGTTATAATTTTTAGAGCCGCCTGAGAAAAAATTTAATTATAGTTTATAGCCGCTTGTATATACAGTTAGAGTTGAAAAATTGAAATACAACCGTTGAAATATGATTAAACAAGTCATAATTTATAATGTATATGGATTAACAGTATAACTTGCTGATAAAAAGGTGCTTTTGGATCGCAAAATGAATGGCTATCTCTCAATATTGAAAAATGTCTCCGCCCGCAAAGGGTTAAAGATTAAAAAACGCACAATTTGGAAGATTTAACTATAACAAATTTAACCCTCGTAGATCTAGCGTTAAATTCCGCACCCCCAGCAATCCTCGCAATACCCAGTGTCTCAAATCAGACAAAAGCCAGTCCGCCCCAAGGAATCCATTTGCCAAAATGCAAAAAACGCTCCCGCCATATCGAGAACAATTCTTCCTCTCCTTTCACGGCCACATATCCATCCTTTACGTGATCGTCGACGTCGAAGTTTACGATTCGAACACCCTCCTGCACGCGAACGAGTTAGGTACCCAAGAGTGTCCAGTGGAATCACACAGACACTGCTCCGTCCCGTGGTCGATATTCCTCGAGTTGTTCCAGTAATTTATAGTTTCGTGTTACGACTGAGGAGTTCTATGGCCGAACCGTTCGATGCGGAGTCGAATTAGCCCCGAACAAGGAAGTTCGAAAATTATCCGTGTCGGTCCGTTCTATATTTCATCGTGCAAGCACCGGTTACGAGGGTTAATCGTTCGGGTGGAATTTTATTATACCGGGAAAAGAGGATTGACGGAGGAAATAAAAGAAAAATACCTGACGGAATGCTCTCGCATTTTGCATTGCATGCTCGTTGCGTAATTCCTTGGAGCGTGCAAATTCCGCGGATTGCGTAAAAGTTTATTTGGGCCGTTTCGAATCGTTGGAGACTCGAGATTTGTCATTCTGCGAGGTAAGCTCGTCAAGATAACGTCAGGAGACTCTTTACTCGCGGGATTGTATTGATATTGCGAATTATGATGGAAATAGCTGAAGGATCTGTTTGCTCTTATGTTTTCGCGTGTTATATGGTCTTGTTAAGGGGATCCACGGATTTTGGGGAGTTTGGAGAACCAGGTGAGGAAGATTGCGAGAGGAGACGATTGGAACTTTGGACCGTGATTTCGAATTTCGCGGGTTTAGCGCTGTAGGCTCTGGAATTGACATTTCTATTCCTGTTTTTATAATTTACGTTTTTAACGCTACTGTGTAACGTGTTGAACTCATAATTGTTGATGAGATGTAAACATATCTAGAATTTTTAGATTGTGGGAAAAGTTCTGTGGAAATTGTGACAATGGATTTCAAATGGTCGGTCCACTGAAGCGAGAATTTGAATTTACACCTAATTCTGTTTTTACACGGTAGGTACGTTCCTGACAAAACCGTGTAAAAACAGACATGAAGTACACACATAGAAAAGAAGGGGATTAGTTCCATATCCTTCAACCCTGTAAAAAATAGTTAAAATAAATTTATTAAAAAGTTTATTTTAAGAATATTTTAGATTTTTTAATCGTGCTAAATCGAATGTAATAGTGTAAAAACGGAATCAATTTTTTTTTCTAGACCGTGTTAAATCAAAACCGTGTAAAAACAGAATTGGGTGTAATTGTATTATTAACTAACGGCTGCTTTTTGCGATGCTTCCAATATTAAATCGATAATCTCCTGTATATCTTTCGGGAAAATATTATCGTTATTTTGTAACCAGTCCAATCATAGACCCTGGTAAAAATAGAAACACGTAAAGTGTCTGGGTTAGGTTAACACTAGATTTACGGAAGCCGTCAAATTGACGGGTTCCTACTTGTTTTATAAACATTTCTCAAATTTACAGAGACGCTGTACAATAGATATTTCATTTGTTTTTTATAATATTATACAATAAAGACTTAACAACTTACTATCTTTGCCGCTTGATCCCTCTTGTTCCAAAGTCCTTATTTAACTCTTTGAGGACGACGGACGCATATATGTGGCTTGAGAAAAAATCTGATTATAGTTTATCGGTGTATGTCTACACGGTAGGAGTTGAAAAATTGAAATATAACTGTTGAAATATGATTACCCAAATAGTAATTTATAATTTCTATACATCAATACTTTGACTTTCTGATAAAAAGGTAGTTTTTTAACGCCAAACAAATGATTATTTCTCAATATTCAAAAGTGTCTCCGTCCGCAAAGGGTTAATATATTGCAATGCGACAGTTTTTACGCCTGTAAATCTAGTGTTAATTTTCCTACTTGAAAAATCAAATTCTAATTTCTTTTCCCAAACATTCTCTCGCTTTTCAGTAACACAATAGTCAAGAATAAGTAAACTGCTGATAAACATCAACCTAAAATACATCAGAAAAATGGCGAGGAAATTTTTCAAAAGCAACAAAGAGGATATCCTGCATCACAATTACATTCCCCAAGTGCATTTCTCCAAGCGTCTGCACTTAGAAGCATCGCAAAATATTTCTTCAAAAAGATATTTTCTCTCGAAGCAACAAACAGGAGGAAGAATTGAAAACGAAGCTCGATAGACTCGAAAGAAACACGTCCGTTCCAGCTTCGAAGACGCTCCTCTGCGATTTTATCTGCGAAAGTTCATCTCGCGAAGAGAATGAGAGAGGAGAAAGAGAGACGGAGACTTTTGGTGGGCGACCTTAATGAAAGAGATTAACTTGACTCGCCGACGATTTTAGCCGAGATCGGAATCGGCCGTACGTCGTTCTCCTCCTCGTCGTCGTCGGTTTAATTCCGGGTGCGGCGCGAATCGCTCGCGAGCACCGAGCGGAAACTCGTTAGCGAATCGTCCTTCCGTGGTAGGTGTAATTAGTCCTCCTACTAGCTGCGCGATTTGTCGAAGCTCCTTCCCTTGTCCGGATGGCGGAGGATGGCGGAGGATTGCGGAGGTGAGAGAACGAGCAAACGTCCGAGCGGATAACGATTTCTAGATCGGCGGATTCCCGCTACGATGGCAAATCACCGAAGCTCCAGATTTATCGACATTAATCAAAAGTACTTGACAGCACGAAAAACAAGATTTCTGCTTCGTTAGCGTGCCCCTATTGCTTCGGTTGTGCGCTTCTCTCTGACTCTCTCTTTCTCTCCGATTATATTGTATATATGCATTTGTCCGTCTCTTTCTCGTTCTCTCTTTGCTTGCATTACAACCGTTATCCGATATTCATTCGATATTCAATGACACTGTAGAATACTTTATTACTGGAGGATTGGAATTCGTTCATGTCGGATCGCTGCATCCTCTGATCGGTCAGAATTAATCGGGCGTTTTGGAAAATTCGATGTGAAGGCAGGAAACGTTTGAAGCAGCTTATTTCTGAAGTTGATGCTTTGAATTTTAGTTTTGCAATTATGTAGCACGTAATCATGGAATGCTTTACAATGGTGGAAGTATTTGTTTATTCATTTATAACAAGTAGAGACTACTGGAAATATGTAGACAACAAAAATTGATGCCGTGGAAATTGTTGTTAGTCTGCATTCCTTTTCTGTTGTCGGTTCAAACGATGAAGAGCGATATTTATTTGCGAATTTCACGGATTAGTAAATGTGCGCAGAGTGAGGATAAATTAAAGAATAATAATACAAAGAAAGGGTATAACGGAGAGGTTGGATGCTCGGATGGCGAACATTTTCGGAGTTATCACGTTTCACTGTGAATCCTCTTGTCCATTTTGGATCCGGCATCGCAGCTGACGCGTTAAAAAGCTGAGGGAGACGCAGCACTTTGGACATCAGATGTATTTTATGTTGCGGTTTCAGTTACATGCTTGTACATTTTCCAAAAGTGACAAGTAAGCTTGAACGACACGTCTGGAGATAATTCACAGCGGCGGTTGTCGCTGCCGAGGAGAATTCTGAAACATCAGAATGTCAAAGTATGCGCTGTCACCTATCTAATTTTCAAATCCGACAAAAAAATCAGGTTTTAGAGGGTTAAATGCAAATCGAATCAAAGTGCTCTTGCAATACTTTCAATAGACACACATTTAACCTTTTAATAACTCTTTGGTACTCCAATTCTCTTAAGTACTCTTGCAATACTTTGTTTAGACTCACATTTAACCCTTAAATGACTCTTTGGTACTCTTCAGTATTGCAATTCTCTTAAGTACTCTTGCAATACTTTGATTAGATATACATTTAACCCTTTAATAGCTCTTTGGTACTCTTTAGTATTCTAATTCTCTTAAGTACTGTTGCAATACTTTGCTTAGACTCACATTTAACCGTTTAATAACTCTTTGGTACTCTTTACTGTTCTAATTCTCTTAAGTACTCTTGCAATACTCTGATCAGATTCACATTTAACTCTTTAATAACTCTTTAGTACTCTTTGGTATTCCAATTCTCTTTAGTACTCTTACAATACTTTGATTAGATTCACATTTAACCGTTTAATAACTCTTTGGTACTCTTTAGTATTCCAATTCTCGTAAGTACTCTTGCAATACTTTGATTAGATTCACATTTGACCCTTTAATGACTCTTTGGTACTCTTTAGTATTCCAATTCTCTTAAGTACTCTTGCAATACTTTGTTTAGATTCACATTCAGCTCTTTAATAACTCTTTAGTACTCTTTGGTATTCCAATTCTGTTAAGTACTCTTGCAATACGTTGATTAGATTCACATTTAACTCTTTAATGACTCCTTGGTACTCTTTAGTATTCTAATTCTCTTAAGTACTCTTGCAATACTTTAATCAGATTCACATTTAACTTTTTAATGACTCTTTAGTACTCTTTGGTATTCCAATTCTCTTAAGTACTCTTGCAATACTTTGTTTAGATTCACATTTAGATCTTTAATAACTCTTCAATACTCTTTGGTATTCCAATTCTAAAACCTGAATTTTTCACAGCGTTTGAATTTCAAAAAGTGCTCTTTCACTACTCACTACATTTGCACAACTGTCAACAATTAGTCGTTACACCTCAAGCTACCGAACAAACATTTCCGAGGATAATCGCCGAACAAATACTACCCGAATGAGTCTCAAAGAGCCCACTACCCCAATCGCAACCCCGATCGATCACATTTTATCATCCCCATCACCCTCCGGAGAACCCATCACTGCCAAAAATCCTCCCCTCGCATACCGAATCCCCACGATCATTAAGAATCCAACGATCGTCGTCGGTCCATCGTCGCAAAACTCCTCGAAACGATAAAATGCCGAGGCCTCCGGTTCGCCACGGTACACAAGCGGAAAGCGGGTCAACACACGGCGACGTCGAAACTCGCAGCAACGCCGGGCATTCCGTATGAATCCACGTCGAATGTAAATATTTGGAGTGATATCCGGACGTAATTGAACCAATTTCAATGGGAATTATTTCGAATACACGTTCACCGCGGTATCCGATGGCTCGTACGTGACTTAATACGACACGTCCAATAAAGTACTGCCAAGGGATAGGCAGAGAAGACGAGGGCGAGGTCGGCGGAAGAGAGTTCCACTGGTATTTCCAGCATCCGTTCCATCGAGGCTCCAGGCTTCCCTGGAGATCCTTGGCGAGCGAGGCAATGTTTCCATAGTTGCGGCGCGAGCTCGTGAATCCAGGCTTGGGACTATGACGATGATGATGACGACGATGACGACCAGAAGAACGGAAATACAGCGCGCCGATGAACAGACTGCTGGAAGCCGGCCTCGGTTTCGTTCCGATGGAACTTTCATGAACTCGCCGAGCTCCTATGTAACGAGGACTTCCAGCAGTGGCGTAGAATTCTACTGGAAGTCTTGTGCCGGATGTGCTGGGTTTGTGGATTCTGTGGAATTTTTCGATGCACAGATTATTGGATTTCTTGGATAGGGTAAATTGGTGGGAATTGAGAAGAAGTGGGGGGTCGGTGGTTAGGGGGTGAAGTTATCAGGGGAGTTTAAGATTAACACGTTGAATGCCACCGGTATTTCGCTAGTTTCTTCATTTCTATTAAAGTGAAACTTTTTCTTAAAATTATATCTTTACAAAGCAGAAACTTTAAAGACAAAGAGATTTATAGACAGCGGTAAATTTAAAAAACGCGTAAATATTGACTGAATTAAGAAATTCGTAAATATTACAATTTGAAAGTCATATGAAATTTCATTGAATTCAATAGCGCAGGTACCAGACTCTCTTTACCGACTAATACAACAAATTACATATTTCCATTTTATTCAGCCGGTCATTTGACGCGCAATTAATGTTAAATTATATAAAATCTAATGCTGGGATGACGCCGATCACTTGTGAATTAATTCACTGCTTGAATCAAAAAGTTAAAATAAATTTATACTGTCAATGCCGAAAGTATTAACCCTTTTAATGTCGGATGCCGACATATCGTCGATAGCAACACTCCTAACGCCGATCATCATGTGATTGTTATTTAGTTTGCTCATATGATATTAGTAATTTTATTGCAAATAATGGACAATACACAATTTATGCTCCATATTACGTTACTCTGAATTAAACTATGTCCAAATTATGATTCTTCTTACGTCTAACTACTGTCTACGAGTAATAACTGACTTGTTCATTTTTCCTAACAATGTTAGATAAATATTAGTCCCACGATTTTCAACGAATACTGAAATATTCAGTCAAAATGACCGGTACAGAATTTTTTTCCAAAAATTCTCCAAGTTTATAGAAAAGTCATAGAATAAATATTCTACGTCCATGTCAAAGAACATAAATCACCGAATCGATCACCTTTTCCGCCTCTCGATTCCTCTTTTTTCAAAGTACTTATTTAATATGATAGACTATAATAGAGTTAACGTCGGTAGTTCTAGTGTTAATTTAATATATTTTTCCAGTCGGCACTAAATGGGTTAAGGAATAGAAATTGTTAAAAGCATTTCGCAGTTTTGTCGTCGACCGTGGAAGAGTCGTTCGTCTCGAACGTGTTACGGGAGCATCGAAGCAAAGTAGGAAGTAGAAAGGAAAAAAATACGAGGACGTAAATCCACGTCCCCCGATGTTCACGCCTTTGTACGACTGCATTCAGCCACATGCAGTACGCGTTCTCGTCAGTTTTCTAGGTTCTTCCTCGGGCTTCTCCATGGAACTTTAAAACTTTAATCTCGACGTGGTCAGTGCCCGAAGATAATGCAACAATAGAGCCGTCGGGTAGAAGGCGGATGTGGGCAGAAAAGCAGCGAAATCATGATTTCTCAACACGCTACACGTTGATGTACCGTAACGAGATTCGCCGGCCGAGTTGCCGGCGATAAAAGTTTTTCTCTTCCGCGGCCTTTTATCGGCGATCTCACGTTGCATATAAGTGCAAACCCTTCTTTCCATCGATTCGCACGATCCCTTTAATTCTGGGACGCATGCCGACAGAATTTTAATTGAACTTTTGTGTCTGTATGTTCTTTCACAATGTATCGTAGGTTAGAAGTTGTTTTCTAGATTTACGAAATTTTTTATTTCTTCCTTTTATAGTAGTTCGTCGAAGAGTGACATTTTTTAAGATTCTTGAAGTTGATTTCGATAGAATTTTGAATATGTAAAAGTAGAAAAATGAGAGATGTTTGACGCTGTATTTCTAGGGGAGATAAAATTACTATCTGTTAACAATTTGGGTGCAGGGCACTTTGAAAAATTGTGGTTGAACTTTCATCATTTCCGGAGGAGTTTTCCTAAATTATTATTTAATCAGACGGCATCCTCTGTTACTTAACCACCTTATTGTTTAATCTATCGCACCCCCGGTGGTTCACAACCCTTCTAAAACTCTAACTGGTAGGAAAAGTGATTACGTTATTTAAAGCAGAAATACGAAAGTCATATTTTTCCTCTGTTAATTTATAATTAAAGGTTTGAACTCCGAATGAGGAAGCTTGATTTCAAATCGACCTTTTTCTCTAGGCAAATTTTCTTAAATTACCAATTAATCTATTACATCCTCCATGGTGCAAAACCCACCAAAAATAGTACATTCTAGACCAATCAGACTGTCTTCGCGGCTCGTCAAGACAGAGATGGCAAGTGTCAGGAAAAAACATTAATTTTGCCGTTGTAGTTGTTCTTTTTTATTTTCGAAATAATCGTGTATTTCTATAAAAATTGAAGCTTTCATTTTTTTGCAGCCCACATAAACTTCGACCTTGTTTATTTGGCCCCTGTTAGGCTTTGAGATTGTCATGTTTGTTCTAGACGAGCTGAAACTGCAGTTACCGCAAAAAAATGCAGAAAAGAAGCGTAAACGCACCACCTGACGTTCCAACAGTCAAATTAATTCGTCCCTTTTCTGCCGCTTACAAAGAAATTGCTCGACAAGATTGCCATAATCATTGAATAAAAAAATACGCATTAACAAAATTTATCAAATTGCAAGATATTAATCTCCAATTTCGTCGAAATCTTTGTGACTTCCCATTTTCCGCAAAGACGGTGAAAAAATCGCACGAAAATGAGGTTTCACGGATGTCAAAAGGGAAACGCGTGTCTCGTATGCACGCAGATTGGTTATTGCGAATTTCGGTGCGGAGTTACAGAGCGAAATCGAATATTTCCTGAACTCGGGTACCGTTGAATTCACGACATCCCAATTATAGATCGATCTCGTAATAGCGATTCGAAGAGGGGTGAAATACGATCGACCTCCCCCATCGGTGGATTTCATAACGCCGTTGCATTCCGACTGCGCAGAAACAATTCCGTTTCATTGAACGGACACAAGATACGCGTATCGAATTTATAAAAAAGATTACACACACAGGCGCGCGGAAGCACGCCGAACAAAGAGAAAGAAGCGCCCAACGAACACGTTCGGTGCATTTGCATGCATTCGTGAAATTTCGAACGACACACGGAATCTTTTCTGCGGATGGCCCATGTCCAAGCGCGGGAGAAAACGTTGAACTTTCGAAACTTTCACGGATAGGTAAATTTCGCGGGTGGAAATTTATACTTCAATTGTTATTTAGAGAATGATCTTTTACAAATTTAAATTAAGCATGGCAATGGGAATAACTTCATATAATTTAGGCTTGGCAGCGAATGGGTTAACCCATTGACTGCCAACTACGAGATATCTCGTAGCCGCACTATAAGTTTGAATTAATAAGTTAACAATAATGGCTCAGCGTGTATAGAAATCTTGGAACAAAAATGTTCCTTGTATCATTACAAATGTCGAGATTACATTTTTAATTAATGAAACCAATGTTCTAAAAACTTTCAGTCATCTTCTCAAATTTTAAGAAGCAGAGGTAATATTTGCTTAGTTTTCCTGACAGTGAATGGGTTAAAGCCACTCTACATCTTCTATTGGCATGTCCTGCGCGCCCTTGCAGGGCGTCATCTTTGACCGACAGTTTTACGAGTTCTTACGTAACATTTACTACGCGCGCGCGTCGAATTATTCGAATCGTCGGTCTCGTTGCTCCAAGCTGTCCTCTCTCTCTCTCTCTCTCTCGTACTCTTTGTCTCTTTTTCCGCAGCAGACGATGCCCGTCGCACATAGCTTCTTCGATATAACGCTCGATCGTGCCAAGTCTTACGTAATGTCGGTTTGCATACGCGAAGAGGGTCAAAAGCCCGAAACCCAGTCTGCGCTTTGGCGAGAATCTTCGACAGCGGCGTGGACGCGCGCGTTAATGGACCGCCGGCGAGGAATTATCGCGAAGATCCTCTTTGCCTGCGGGATCTATTCATAGACGGATAAGAGAGGAAAGGAGAGAGAGAGAGAGAGAGGAGAGAGCACGAGCCGTCAATGAGACAGCGCTGCCGGCAGCTGTGACGAAAGAGCTCCAGTCTGGTTCTCCACCTCCCTGGGTCTCTGGTCCTCTGATCTTCATGGGTTTCGTGGTTCTCTGATTTTTGATTTTTCTGACTCTTCAGTTTTCTGATTCTCTTTTGACTTTCAAAGCCCTTGGTTTTTCATTTTCTTTGTCATTAGATTTTGCAGTCTTCTGCTTCCTCGGTTCTCCAGTTCTCTGGCTCTTTGGTTCTCCAGTTCTTTAGTCCCCTGTCATTCGAGTATATCAGTTTTCCGGTTCTGATTTTGTCTTCCCAGTTTCCCCATTATCTTCCAGCCCACTGTGCCTCCGGTTCCAGTCTTCCGATCGTCAAATTTACAGTCCTCTGGTTCTCCAGTTCTCCGGTTCTCTGGTCCCCAGGCCTTCGACTACACGAATTCTCTGTGCCTCTAGTTTTCCTGGCTCCAGTTCTCCAGACCACCAATCCTCTGGATTTCCAGTTTTTGGCCCTCTGGTTCTCCAATCTACCCATCCTCCTCGGTTCGTCGGCTTTTTCACCTCTCCAGTCGTCTACTCTACCGTTCTCCAATCCTTTGCTTCTCTAGTCTTCCGGTTCTCCAGTCCTCTGGCCGTTCTATCCATCGATTTCCTAGTCTTCCTTGGTCGTCTGGCTCTCTCGTGATTCCCGGCTGCGTTAAATCGATTTTGACAGGACGCGAATCTACCGGGTGTACCGATAAAACCACCATCGAAACACCGCCATTCAAGCCGACGCTGCACCCGTATTTCCCGTGGAAATGCATTTCACGTGGAGATTTTTCATTCCATCCCTGACAGGCTTTTATTCCCGTCAGAATTTACTTCGATCCACAGGAAATTTTGGAGAACACTATAGAGGGTCAGGAGGGTTGATTCTACCCTAAAGCTCCGATAAGAGACGTTGATTTATGGGGTTCCAGACATTTAAACCACGTTCTGGTTGCTTTTTCTAGACTTCTGAGATCCTGCCTGTTTAAACGTTCCGATTCAATTCTATTTCGCGTCTATCAAACGATTGTTACAATTGTTCGTGATTTTGAAAATTTCCCACGATGCGAGTTAGAGATGTCGACGGAGTCTTGAAAAAGTTGAATGAAAAAATCTAATTTTCCACACCTAATTGGATTTTCCGTTTCTTAACGCAGAATCGTCGCTTCATTCTGCTTCGTCCCTTTAATTCCGACATTCCAGTCGACCTTGCCAAGATTCTACTCGCCCTCCGACGTTACTGCCAGACGAGATCGAAAGGGTCTCGTTGCGCAAAAACTTTAAAGGAAACGCTTTAACGGAACCGACAGATCGTCAACGATGGTAGATTGGTTCCACCGTTTCGAATCGGTTATCGGCGTTCGCGCGAAGGGACCTTTGGACGAAAGGTATTTCGTATGTTTCGTCTATCGATTAATTTCTAGAAAAGGGCTCTAAGTACTGCGCAACGGAAAGCTCCAACGCTGCGCGTATCGATCCCGCCGTGCCGGCAGCTCCTCTCCTTTCTCACTACCTTTTTTCTCTCTCTTCCTCTCTCCTATGCGTTTTCTGCCTCTCTCTCGCTCTACCTTTCGCTTTTCTTCTCTCGCTTTTCCACCTGCGCGCTTCCTCTCTCTTCTCTTCCTCGCTGTAACTTTCTCCGTCTTTCCAGTTTCTTCTCTCGCTTTTCCACCTGCTCGTTTTCTCTCTCTTTTCTCTCTCGCACCAAGTTTGCCCGTATTTCTAGTTTACTCTCCCGCTTTTCCACCTCTCGCTTCCTCTCCTCTCTCTCAGTCGGTCTCTTCGTCCTTCCTATTTCTACTCTCGCTTTTCCACCTGTGCGCTTCTCTCTTTTCTCTGTTGCACTAAGTTTGTCCGTATTTCTAGTTTACTCTCTCGCTTTTCCACCTCTCGCTTCCTCTCTCTCAGTCGGTCTCTTCGTCCTTCCTATTTCTACTCTCGCTTTTCCACCTGTGCGCTTCTCTCTCTTCTCTCTTCCGCCAAGTTTGTCCGTCTTTCTAGTTTACTCTCTCGCTTTTCCACCTCTCTCCTCGTTCTTTCTCTTTCAGTGAGTTTCCTCGTCTTTCCTGTTTCTACTCTCGCTTTTCCACCTGTGCTCTTCTCTATTTTCTCTGTTGCACTAAGTTTGTCCGTCTTTCTAGTTCACTCTCTCGCTTTTCCACCTCTCTCTCCTTCTTTCTCTTCCACTGAGTTTCCTCGTCTTTCCTGTTTCTGCTCTCGCTTTTCCACCTGTGCGCTTTCTCGCTCTTTTCCCCCTCGCACTAATTTTGTCGGTAGTTCTAGTTTCTTCTCTCATTTTTCCACCTTTCTCTCCCTGTCTTCTCGGTCAGTCAGTCTCTTCGTCTTTCCCACTTCTGTTCTCGCTTTTCCACCCTCTATCTTTCTCTGCAACTACCCTCTCTCTCTCTCTACCTCTCTCACTCTCTTCGTCCGTCCAATTTCTTCCCTCACTTTTCCACCAACCGTTTCTCTCCCTTCTTCATTTTTCCACTCGCAGTTTTCCATCCCCCTCTCTCTCTTTCTCTCTCCCTCGCTCTCTCTCCTTCCGTTACGCATGACGGGCACGAAATCGTGTCGAGACCTAACGTGAAAGTGGACCAATGGGATAGGGTGGGTCGAAGCCCCCTGGGTCACGTGAGCTTTGACTAGCGAGCGTTACGAGGGTGGATTCGTGTACTTATAATTATTTTCTCTCTTTTGATTTTTTTAACGAGCCGCCTGCTGGAGTACGCAAGAACGCAGAATGAATGGTGGAGGAGAGACGGAGAACGAGAGAGACGGATGAAACGAGGAGAGAAACTTTGAAAGCTTGCACAGCGAGAGAAAGATAGACAAAGATGTGGATATCGTGGAATTCCCGTGCACTACGGATTAGAACGAGAAAGAATCTGGTAGCGTACGATCGTAGGGAAAAAAGTAGAAGAAAAATACCGTCGGGCCGTTTAAAGAAAAGACTCTAATGCGTCCTTTTTCTTCGACTCGTGAACGACGACGCGCGACAACGGACACATTTCCTTCGCTTTCGAGTTCTCCGATGCGTCCAGTTCAGAGGCACGATTCAAGAATTTCCTTCTTTAGAGAAACGTAGAGAAATGGGGACAGTGCGAACAGAGAAATAGGGACAGAATGACAGGAAGAGAGAAACTGAGAAAAGAGGAAAACTGGAAAAGATAGAAGCTGGGAAACTGGGAAACAGAAAGGAAAAAGAGCGAAACGAAGAAAGAGAAACTGAGAAGCAGAAAACGAGAGACAAGTAAGGAAGAAAGCGCAGCACACAGGAGCGAAAAGACTCGGTGCAGTTAACGGGTGCATGCAACAGCTGCGCGCGTAGGTCAGTTTTCTGGCCCGCGAATGCATGCGCCGCCGGCACGGCGGGTGCATGTGCACGCCGAGTGCAGTTGCCGCGGATTACGCAGCCGGATGACGAAACGGACGAGCGAAATCGGAAGAAGAATAGCGTACCTCGTATTTCCACGTGAAATGGCTTATCCCGCGCCAATTGATAGCGAATCCGGAAAGACGTTTATTATTCGGAGATTGCGCGGAAAATGGACGGCCGATTCGAGAGATCGCGCCGCTGGCATAAATATACGCTTGGAATTCCGAGCGAGCGCGAAGGACTCGAGCGATTTGTTTCGCGATAACGCGAAACAGCGGCTGACCGTTTTGTTTCGAGGGTTTTGAGGTTTCGTAGCGTTAACGTATAAAGTGGAGTTTCATTAATGTCAAACGTCGATTAACGTTCAGTTTAGGAAGCGATCGGTGGATATAATTGATATTTGAATTATAGATATTCATAGCGGTTCAATTTGTGGTATTTGATTTTACTTGAATTATAGATATTTATAGCAGTTCAATTTAGAGTATTTAATTTGATTCGAATTAGAGATATTTATAGCAGATAAAATTATTGATACCGACTTGCTAAATTCAATTTCGGCAAATATATCCACGATCGTTCCTTCCGTTATAAAGAAAATACCATTTAATTTAATTATTTCTTTTACCCCTCTATCCACTTCTGATATCCGCTTCTTTATTTGCAATCAAATTCGTCGCGCGATATTCCACGAAATGACGGCCCTGAGTATTTAATTACCCCGTTAAAAGATTTAATAAACCAGAAAACAAAATCGCACGATTTACAGAAGGTCGTATACATATCGATAGAAGGAAGTCGAGTCACGAAGGTTTTTATTTAACAGCATCGTATCGTCGAATTGTGTACGGGAGTGTTTCCGTTTCGACGAGGCAGCGTGAAGAGAAAAAGTGCAAAAATATCGATTTCGCACCCCCGCGCGGTCGGCGCGGTTTTTTCGACATCGTATATCGGCGCTAATGGCGCGTCCGTCCTCGGCCGCGGCGGGCTTTATTTTTAAATTTCCTCCCTCCGTTTGCCGCTACTGAAAAAAAGAAGCGCCTCAAAATACGCGCGATTTTATCATTTGCCGCTCGTGCATATTCATCGGCTGGCCTGACGTGATGCTCGTTTTTTTTTTCTTTTTTTTTTAAATACGTTCGCGCGTCCTCGTGTTCGCCAATTCGCCTCGCCGATTCGCTACGGACGTTGTTGCTCGCGCGGGTGCAACCGGTGGTGGCGTTAATTATTTGTTTCAGTTAGAGACTCAGATTGAAATTGGAAATATCCAGTTGATATTTTGTTATACTCCGAGCACAGTTTCTTATGTGGATATTAATATTTCTGGTGGATTAAGAGTTAGTTAAAATTGGAAATTAAGGATTACCTACAAGTGGGAAGTCTGTGCAAATACCGCGTTACTTTTTAATGGCAATTATCCAGACATTTGTCAGTGAGGGGAGTTAATGTAACGGAACTCGTAAATGCACCGCACGAGTGCAGTTTCGATGATTCTTGGTACTCCTTCGTTCGGTTTACGATGCTGTATTCTCACAATCAACAGCCTCCAATTGCTTCGCAGGGAGACAAATCTCCGATCGTATTTGAGCGAAGTCACAGTTTCGTGACGCCGGCCGACATCTTGAAGGTCATTTGAAGGTCAAAATCTGTGCTTGCAAGCTCAACTGTGGTTGCTCAAACTAAAAGCTCAATCCGAATTCCGACTAAATTCCAAATATACTCCATGAAAAATGAGCTTTTGAGCTGTGAGCCCGCAGGTGTAAAACTTTTGAGCCATTTTTCTGAGTTTTTCGCGAAGTTTCGCAAAATCCGAGTGAACTTTGGTTTGAGCGATGACAATAGAGCTTGCAAAATCACTTGTGATCGCTCAAATTAAAAGCTCAATCCGAATATCGACTAAATTCAAAATATACTCAATGAAAAATGAGCTTTTGAGCTATGAGCTCGCAGATGCAGAGCTTTTGAACAATTTTTCCGAGTTTCTCGCGAAATTTCGCCAAAATCCGGGTGAACTTTCAGTTTGAGCGACGATAACTGACCTTGCAAGGGCACTTGTGATCGCTCAAACTAAAAGCTCAATCCGAATTTCAACTAAATTTCAAATTTACTTCGCCAAAAATGAGCTTTTGAGCTATGAGACTGCAAGTGTTCAGCTTTTGAGCAATTTCTCTGAGTATTTCGCGAAATTTCGTCAAAATCCGAGTGAGCTTTTAGTTTGAGCAACAACACTTCAGCCTGCAAGCACAGGTTTTTACCTTCAGATGACCTTCATGGTGGTTTGGAACCCACTGAAAGCAAATAGCAGTCGAAGCCAAAGAAAAAATACAGAAAAAAAGGCTGGAAGGGAATCATCCTTTCATGAAGAAGGTGCCCCGTGACAGCGCTGCAGCGGCACCCTCCTTCTTCGTCAATTACGAATTCGCATCTCGCCTGTCGGCCGTTTCAGGAAGCAAAAGATTCACGGCACGTTGTCCGCCGGACTGTCATTTCGGGAGTCCTGAAAGTGACTTCCACTTCGATGGGTTTCTGTGCATTTCAATGTACCGGCGCTCCTCGTTTTGGCTGGAAGTTCGACACGCTGCCCAATATAGACGCGAATGTATGCTGAGAATGTACAGGGTGTACTAGGGGATGTGGACATAACTTTGGAGAGGATTCCAAACGTATAATAAATGATACTTGGATAAAGATTTAACCTAGTTTGTGAATTGAGATTGTTCTTGTAGGCGGTGTCAAATTTTTTGTTTGGTTCTTTCTTCGACTCCGGTTTGGTCCGGTTTGATAAAAGGAGAAAAATTCCAAAACTTGGCAAAATTCTTTCATCAGGCTCCGACCGATTTAATCCGGTCTGCCCTGTAGTGTCCTGTAGTGTCCAGTCCGTCTAGTTAAATTATTTTTAATAAAAATTTGCGTGAATGTTTGAATTTGCTAAAAATATCGTCAAAGTTTAGAACAGAGAAATATTTGTAGAAACTTTTTTACTAAATAAGATGATATATTTCATAATATGATTTGAGCTATAATTCGACATAACACTGCGAATCGTGTGCACCATAATGGCACATTAAATCGCGTGGTTTCTGCGAAACGTTCGAGTTGTGGAAATCCAGGGGAATTAATGGCCGGGGAATGGTATAACTTACGATACCGCGATCGATTTTATTAGAAATTTTACGTCCCCGTTAATCGGATGCCGGGTGTAATCTCTATTTATGTTACGGTCGAAGATCGGAAGTTCCAAGCACTTTTTAACAACGTTGCAATAACACCCGCGAAACTATCGTCTCGCTCGTGTTTTCAGAGCGATTTCTCTTCTTTCTTAACGTTTGGCGATCCGAGGACATATTACCGTTTTCAGCGACTGCCAATTGTCACTAACTAACTTTGTCCCCGGTTGCTTTTAAAATCTATTAAACCCACGAAAATCTGCTGAACTCTGAAAATCTCTAATTTCAAAATTATTGATTAGATCATATTTTTCCCCTTACTACCGCTTTTTCCAAAGACCTTATTTAACATATTTAAATAAAATATACTAAACACCGACACTTTTAGAATTACGATTCACTGCACAGCTTCGCGAGAAATTTCACGAGACAATCCATGCAAACAAACCCACTGGCAAACGCTTAAAAGCGAGGCACGCGCAAAAACCATTAAAGTTAATGCAAAACAGTGACTTAGTCTGCGCATTGCGATGAATTGTCCGCGCGTGTTTCGCGGCAAATGCGGCTGTTCAATATTAGCTCGTTAACGCAGTTGCAACGCAACAGATGCAACAGCCGGCACAATAGAATTTTCGATGGCGCAACAGTGCACAGCTGCTGCAGTCTTCTTAAAGGCCGCGATTAGGATTCGCGTGGAAAAGTATGCGTGACCAGGCTGAATGCAACTCGGCGTGTTTTCCTCCTGAACTTCCTACGTCGCCGCATATTCTTAGACTCGACTTTCCTTTTTTAACTCCTCCCTGCAGCCCGGAATTCTTTTACGCCAATTCGGCGACATTCTCATTTCTTCAATCATCTATTTTTGATTTCATAAATTAAACAATTCAATTTTTAATCAAATCTCCAAAACAGCAGAAACTAGCAGAAAACCAAGCGATAGCTTCAATTTCGCCAGTTTTCAACTTAAACCACTTTCACATTCATCTCTCATTGCGTTAGATAAGGAGCACAAGCAATAATAATCCAATCAAATCAATTTCGCCACATTCCTTCAATCATCGATCCCTCTACCGTCAATCCTACGTATCATACCGAAAAACAATACCTCTTCAAAGGATCTCCACCAACCGAAAAACAAGCTACTGCGCAAACATGCCGACGAACGAGACGCAAAATCTCGACAAATAGGCTCCGAGCGATTTTACGTCGTAAACAGAATGCATCGAGCGTAACCCATTCCCGGCTCATTCACTATGAGCGCAGACGTGTATACGTGTTTCTCGACGTCTAACCTTGGACGGGAAGCTTTCCATTGCGCAGTAGGACACGCATTCCTTCGAATGCTCGGCTGGTATGCCGAGGTGAGCAGCGGCATGCAACGGCATCCAATATTCGCCGATAGGTCGCGGTTACGACCCCGTGAATTCCGGCTGCCGCATACCGTGCCTTGGACCGAGCCAGCCGGTTTTAAGAGTGCTGCGCGACTCTCAAGCCAGCTATGCTTCCAACGCTATGTCTTCGAACGCGTCTCTGCAAATATTGTTCGGTTTTCAGCCGATTGCGATTATGGATTTGAGATAATGTTAGGTTGGGGAAAAAGAAATCCATTATTTTTGCGTGAACTTCACGACTTTGTTTCGGATTGTCCGATTTGGATCAAGTATGCACCGTTTTGTTCTATAAGTTGCCTTTTTAAAGGTAGCTTCATAATGCCTCTCATAGAAGTCTTGGTCCTTATTGGCGAAAAATTCTAGTAATAGATTTTTACAAGCTTCTGTTGATGCTAATTTCTTATCACTCAGGAAGTTTTGCAGTGCGAGAAAAAGATGGTAATTAAATATATTGTTCGATTTTGATATCTATTGTCGAGGTTCGATGATAGGTAGATGATATTTGAAAGGTAGAGTGGATAGTGTGCTGTGTTGTTGGAATAGGATTCTTTGATTGTGAGTTCCGGCGCACAGTGGCAGAATTTCGTCGGAAAGTGCCATGCGGCGCGGTGGCGCTTCTTTATTGCGGTAGTGAAATGCTGCTATGAAGTACATATCCAATGGGGAAAATATCTTAGCGGGGGATTTAACCCTTTGAGGACTACTGACGCATATATGCGGTCTGAGAAAAAATCTGATTATAGTTTATACAGGCATCTATACACGAATAGAATTGAAAAATTGAAATATAACCGTTGAAATATGATTGTGCAAATCGTAATGTATAATTCGGATACATTAACAGTCGAACTTTCTGATAAAAAAGTAGTTTTTGATCGCCAAATAAATGATTATCTCTGAACACTCAAAAAAGTCTCCTCCGCAAAGGGTTAAGGTCTAGCTGATTGGGACTTCGAAAACTTTACATTACAACTATGAGCTTTGTATTTATTATTTTTAAATATTCTAAGTAAGTACTTTGGAAAAGAGGAATCAAGAGTCAGAGAAGGGGTTAAAAGGATGATCGGTCGAGTAATTTTGATTTTATAAGATACTTTTTGACCAAGTATAATTTCTAGCAAACTTCCAAGAATGATGGATAAATTTTCTAACATATTTGGTATCAAAATACTAGTTTAAATAAGGAAACTATATTATTGCATATGTGAAACTATGTTATTGGATAATATTATTGAATGTTTCCGTTCTTAATTTTTGTACTGTGTAAAATTCTACATATTCGAAATATTTATAAACAATTTAAGTACTAAATTTGTCACTTATTTTGAGACGAAGAGGGCTCGCCTTGCACTGTATGACTTTATTTTTCTACTCTCGCTTTCAGTGGAATTTGTCAGTCAATTTGTATGCTATTCGAAATGCGCAGGGACGTCAAGTTACATGATTTATTTTCAGATCTAGGTTACACAGGGTAGGCCGTTTCTCATGATTAACCCCTTAACTGGAACGACGAGTTAACTCGTCATTGGAGAACGGCTCTGTTCCGGGCAAGATGAGTTAGCTCGTCTCTGCAAGTTTGATGCAGTGCGAAGTAGATGCACGAAGTGTATGGGGTAGTTTGACTACGTTAGCGTAGACCTTATGTTCGACCTGTAGAATTTAGGGGATGATGGAAACTTTAACTTTGCGTGTTTCCAATCGATCAAGAAATACGTATTTAAACAGCTATCACAAAACTAGAAAAGAAAAATAAAAAATTCAAGTATTGAAATCGAATTGACGAACTTCTCGAAATACTCTAATCACTAGCCTATAAATTTTTATGTAGACTTAAATTTTTAGGAGTACTAAAATAGAAATGGAATCAAATTGGAAATATCTTTCGCTAGATAAATACCACGATTACTATTATTAGGATGTTTCTTACACTTTTTTAACTTCCATGAAATTTCTGCAAGTGAACAATTCTAGATTTCTCATAAATGCAGCAAAATTTAGAATTTTTTGCTCAAATTTGAACTCCACATTCTATTCTGTAATTTGAAAACGCGGGTTACAGTCATTTGATCATTTTGTTCTGCTTTTCACAGCTAATATTTGAAATACAGTTAAAAAACAGAAAAAAGGGTATTTCAAATATTGCCG
The DNA here is from genome assembly GCA_963989415.1 of Cerceris ruficornis. NCBI lineage: Eukaryota > Metazoa > Arthropoda > Insecta > Hymenoptera > Crabronidae > Cerceris > Cerceris ruficornis. The sequence goes on from OZ022518.1 coordinate 28,627,536, forward strand.
AATATAAAACACTGTGAAAGAGGTAAACACCGGGGATAATTTCCGGTCGTCGTTCCGTTTCCGCTTTCGAGGTCCAACTCAGAGCGGTGCAACCAGCCAGGAGCCATTCTTGGTGAATTTCGGAAGGCTGTTTGCTCGTCCGGTTGTCACGTTTGTGTGCACGTCTCCGCCGAATGCAAATCGAATCTCGGCTAAAGTGTGATCTAACCTGATCTTATGTCTCCCGATCTTTTTAAGACGTTTTCCAATTTTCTCTCGCGCAGAATCGTCCTTTTTTGAAGCTCACAGAGAAGCGAACGTTTACTTTCGCAGACTGAATTTGCATGCACGCGCCTGCAATACGATTGTGTTACGTGAAAGCTGCAAATTTTAAAGAAAATTCTCCAATAATCTAACAAATTTTAAATGTAAATATTTCGCTATTAATATCAAAACTAGCGGCGTTATATCGATCGTATTTAAATATACCGAGCGAGTACTTTGGAAAAATGGAAATGGGGACGATCAATTAACCCCTTGCCGTACGATTTCTCTTGTGATTGAGTGTGCAATAACTCAGAATTAATTGCAAAGACAATAATCTATCCCTGTTTTCTGATATATCGAACAACTTAACTCAATATTAATAGCATAGAAATATTTTGATGGTATTGTGACCCACTGATATCTTTAATTTAATACATTTTGGAAACCTTCAAAATTTCCCATACCATTTATCGTCACTCGTTATTGTACGGCATGGGATTAAATAACTGAGGTTTAACCCTTTCAGTCCCAATTGATTATATAAGTCCTAGTAGATGTAAATAAATTGGGACTGAAAGGGTTAATAAGGTAGAAGTGAAACATTTACTGCTTGAATTCCCAATCAGTTTGGACAATTTTTCAGAAAAATTGATAACCGGTCATTTTGACCACCTCGATATTTTTATTGTTAAGTCCTCGTCGCTAAAGTTATTAATAACCATCGGTACTTCAATAATTGCAGAACTATTCAAATAAATAATCGTTCTCTCAGCGTTTCAACGAGACGTTCAAAGTTTCAGTAATAAAAGGTCGACGTTACATGAGAGGATAATTAGCAAATCTTATTATACACTCAGGAATTAAACGTCTCCGTTTCTACGATGACCAAGAATTATAATATTCGCGGGAGGAATTAAAGCGTAAGAGAGTTTTACGTCGGCAGAGCGGAATTGCAAATTTTTGAAAGTCTCCGTGGAGAATGTCATAAGCGTATTTCTCATAAATGATCGCGGAAGTAGAATGGTCACTTTATTTTATGTTGAATATACTCCCGGAGCGTAGCGAGCTCCTCATACTTACGTTCACGTGCTCGTTCACGTTCGTACGTTTCTTCAGTCGTCTTGTCGAGTCTTAAGGCCCGTTTTCAAGCGCTCGAACACGGTCTGTTATAACGTTGGAAACGTGGCACGCGTTATGCACGCAAATTTAAGACTACGGCGATGCAGCTATATTAGGTTCCAGGATAAAAGTTTCTCTTGCAGAGTGCCGCGGAAAAACGCTCTTGTTCGTACCGAGTCTCTCTTTCTTGACTTGGAAACAAAATTGAGGAAAAGTTCTTGCTTTTGCCGCTGTTTTTGCTGGGGTGGATCCTCAATTCACGTGGACTCGATTTTTCTTGACATTTTTCGTTGTATTCTTTACTTGAAGGTGGTGTTAGGTGGAAGTAGAACCATAGAGGCTTTAACAGTGGAACTCCCAATTCACGAGGGAAGTTCGGCAACTGATACACTCAGATTTTTATTAAACTTTGCATAAATATTTATTAGACTTATCTAAGAAGATAGCTGCAATTCATTTTTGTCCGTTTTCAATTTTGAGGGAGATATCAACCCCTTCGTCTCAACCAGCGTTTCTGTATGCGTGCTTGTAAGTCGTAAACAACAAAGGGTACAAAAAAATAGTTATAATAAAAATTATACTGCTTCTTGAGATCTATAAAGCTGCAGCGCAGACAGATAGAGGCAAGACAGGCAGAACAGGCAGAAGAGAGGCAGAATAAATGTAGGAGAGACAGGAACAGACGTACTACCTCTACTTCTACTCTACTGCTACTTCTAACCTGCTTCTACTTCTAATCTACTTCCAACGTACCTCTACTTCTACTTTGTTGCATTATTATTAACAATATAAGATTATACATATTGAATGAGGTCAATAACAAGTCTACGTTCTAAGAATTTCTATTCTAAACAGGAGACTCTCTGCAGTGCAGGGGAGAGTAACAAAGCAGTTTACAACTCCCAAAGACAAGAGAAGTCCTCTGGACTCTGGTTTGTTCTGATTCGCCTGACGGATAGAGACATCTCTCGTTCTGACGTCATTTTCGATTCTAACGCGTGACTGGCCTAGAGAGCCACATATTCGTTGCGTCGTCATGGAAACGACGAAAGAAGTGTTTCGTTTTCGGTTGTCATTGGTCGATCTCAAGTGCCCTGGACCGATATGGTGGGGATAGGCGGGCCGAGCGACACTCTCCTCTTACCCCGTGCTTCATATCGCGCGCCTTCTTTCCCTTTTGGCTACGGTATATTACTAACTGGGCCCGAGCTCGTCTTTTGGCATCCACAGTCAGTCCGTTCCAAGCTCTTCTTTTAAAGTTTCTTTTAAAGCCTTTGAATAAAATATAATATTAACCCTTTATACTCCCAATAATTTTTACTATGAGCCACCAACTACTCCAGGATTATTTACACGGTGCGAGTACACATCTGTAGAAAATTGAAAATCGTGCTTTCTCGTTAAAAAGAAGCGTATATATTTTAATATTATGTTTTACAATATAAAAAAAAATATGAAAATACACCGGTTTTACCTGACAACGAAGTTGTCAGCTTCTATCACAATGTCGCCGCTGCAGCGACAACGGAGTGCAAAGGGTTAATATAAAGTATATTGATTTATTTAAACACCCATTTCCAATACACTTCTGACCTGCTTGTCATGTCTGTCCTACCTCTGCCTGTCTACGATGCAGCTTTATAGATCTCAAAAAACCAACCTCAAAGTACCTCTCCAAGCTCTCCTAATCACCCGCCAAAAGTAACCACCCTTCACCACCGAAATTCCCGTTTGCTCGCAACGCCGATTAATTCCGCAATGGCTATTATAATCGGCAACAGGATAAAACACACAGGGATGAAGCAGGATCGGGTATTCGAGTCGAAGGCCCCCGGTACTCGGGCCGTAACAAAGTGGTTGCAGCCCGTAATTCGTTCGCCGGTACTTATGGCGGTATTGGCCTCTATCAGGGTATGTACACCGTAAGCAGGAAGGGCAAATCCCGCACTCGTTGTAGCTATCAATTACGAAACGATAACTGTTTGCCCCGGCGAGGAGATAGAGAGGCGCGTTATCAGCCATCCTGCCGCATAATGGATTCATCCTGACCATCTGGATTCGTTTCCTACGTCCCTTGTTTCTCCCTTCGACTGGGTTTTGTGTCCTCTCTTTGGTATCTTCCCCCCTTAGCCTGTAACCACCTATCTGTTCCTCTCTTTTTCGTTTGCTCTTTCTTCGTGCTCTCTCTCTCTCTCTCTCTCTTGGTCCCTCTTTCTCTCTCTCCTGGGTACACTCCGATCCGCTGTCTGTAGTCTTCGCCACAAAAGCGAGCCCGACCGTGCTTGATAATGAAACGGTTTCGCGTTTCGTGCCGTTGTTCAGACAGAGAGGGAAAGAGAGAGGAGGAGGTGGAGAAGAGAGAGAGAGAGCTGGAGAGAGTACGAATTGTGCCTTGGCACAGAGAGTACTCGGAGTACTCGACGTAGAATGGCCGCCGACCACGAAGCACGGACAATTAAACCGTTCTGTCGTAAAACTCCCGTTATAACGCCCCTTTTCCTCCGATTGCTTGCTACTCTCCGTTCTGCTTCTCTTTTCGCCGTGCAATTCTTCTCCTTTCTCGTCTTCCATTCACAATTTCGTCCCTTTTCTTTTGTATCTCTCTCTGTCATTCATTCTCGCATGCAACGTGGCTCCCTCGTGAGCAACACTCTTGCAAATCAAACGATCTCTTCTTCCGGTTACAACGATGAAATCTCCACGCTGATCATCCCCGTCGCTCTATCTTGATTGCCATGTGACACTTGCAAATTTGATTAATTTCTGTCGCCTAGAATTTAATATTCTCACTTTTACAACCGAAGAGGGCCAAGTGGCATCGAGAAACCAGAAATTGTTTTCTTTTCTTTACGTTTTACGATATTATTTTGATTGCCAAGTGACAGTTGAAAATTTAGTTAATTTCTATCCCCTAGGATCTAATATTCTCAGCTTTACAACCGAAGAGGGCCAAGTGGTATCGAGAAACCAGAAGTTGTTTTTTTTTCTTTACGTTTTACGATATTATCTTGATTGCCAAGTGACACTTGAAAATTTTGTTAATTTCTATCCCCTAGAATTTAATATTCTCACTGTTACAATCGAAGAGAGCCAAATGGTACCGAGAAACCAGAAATTGTTTTTTTTTCTTTACGTTTTACGATATTAGAAGAATTTGTAATTTCGCGGTATCCGGCAATCTGCTGGAGGTGATACATGTCGGTCTATCTGTCTCTCTTTCTCTCTTTTTCTCTGTCTATCTATCTGCACCATGTAATAATGATCGTCGGCATACACGCAAGAGCGATTGAGATCGGCGTTTAAAGTCACCGTGGAAGGCTGTGAGAACAAAATGGTTGTGTCGGCTGGCTCTTATCTCTGGGAGATCTCGAACGAGTCGCAGTGGCGCGAACGACGTTACCTAATGAGTAATTTATTTATCTATGCATCGCGTAATAACCGTTTGGTCGACAATTATTTCTCTAATTATACGACTTAAGATAGAATTACCGTAATCCACCTATGTAATTCGATACTCGTAAAAACTTCCTGATTTACGATTCCAACGTTCCTCCATCAAAACCTGCCTCACTCTCTGTTAAAATTCAAAACCAAAATGATATCCAATCCACGCAATTAACAAAAATCCGCACCACCCAATAATGCATGAGTCGCTCAGAAATTAATGCGGTTTACCTATTTGCATCGTAGCTCTAAATACGGCAGAAGACCCGTAGTACCATTCACTTCCGCGCGCAGCAGTTTAACATTGTACAGGGCGGAATATTCCGCGGCTGGTAGGACGATTTTCATCCGCTAACGGATGCAAATGGGTTAAGTCCATTTCCTGATATTCTCTGATTTTTGTCAACTTTAATGGAATAAGCTTCATTCTATTAAAATTCACAATTAGAAAGTATGAAAAAATGGACTTAACCTCCATTTGATTCCGGCCGACTCGCATAAAACCTCCCAAATTTTCAACGACCCCCCAAAATTCCCTCATTACGCACCCACTGCACTTTTCTCGTTCTCTTTGCAACGCAGTACCCGAAACATCGTCGAAAAAAAGGAGAGCACGCAGCATTCTCCTCGCAGATTCGATTTCACTCTGTTTTGCGTATTCGCAAAACGGTGCCCCGCGACGAAGCCTCGTCTGTTTCTCGCGAACAATATTTCCAGCGTCCCCACGGATTGCGTTACATCATATTATGTTACGTTCATACGTCACACGACAGATGAGATCCGCGGCATATTAGATTAAATCCAGAAAGGCCATCGCAAACATTCTCCGCGTCGTATCTTCCGCCTCCGGGCGGCCACTCTTGCGAAAGTTTCGCGAAAGAGGAACGAGAAAGGGGGCCCGTCCTCCCATGAGGATTCCTCTCGTGGCGATCGGACCGTACGTATCTAATCAAGGCCTATAAATAGCAACCACGTCCAGTGTAACAACCATGGTCGGTCCGATGCGCCTCTGGTAACGCGAACCCGTGGGACGTTGGTCCTCTCTCTTTCCCTCCTTCGTGGTTGTACAAACGCACCGTCCTCTTTCCACTTTGCGCCGGAGATCTCCTTTCTTCCTGGCGTCGCACTTTGAGCACGGGATCTTACGGTAAAGCGACGTTCACAACGGCGAACACGTGGGTGGATTTAACGAGTATCGCGCGTTTCCGCGAGCCACTTTAACGGTCGTTAACTTAATTAATGAAACGTCCGACCGGATCGGCGAGCTTGGACGATGACGCGACGGAGGATCGTGATGTTATTGAGACCTTGGGCGGGTTTTTCGTTGGCGATGGTGGTTCTGCGTTGTGGCATGGTGGAATTTGGAGCGGGACGGGATATCGTGTTACTTTGTAATCAAGGTTAGTGGTTCAGGTGGAGATTAAAAGTAGAGAAGCGTATGTTTGTTGTTTATGAATGGTTGAAGCTTTCCTGTGGCAGGGAATAGTTTGATGGAATTATTAAATTGAACGAATTGTTTTACTTTTTATTGGTGATATATTAGGTTGGTGCATATGAAATGGCGGATTTTATACGGAGGGGTTACAATAACACAGATTTTGCAAAAGGAATGTTTATAAATTAAAAGAATTTCCATCGACCTCTGCCAAAGATCCACAAGGGCTTTTATACGATTTTTAATAAAATCTGAGTTTTTAGAAACAATGAAATTGGTTGGAACTTTTTTAACACGTTGCCGCACACTTTTAATTTGAAGATTGTGCTCAGAAACACATTTTTTTTCGAAGCGGTGAAGTATGAGAAAACGCATAAAAGAACAATTAATATGCTGTCTGGCATGCATTCGATGTATTACTCAATAATTAACTAGTGTATGCGTTAGTACACTTCGTACTAACGCTGTTCTTTTTTTTATTGACTAAAATGTGCACGACGGCTATAGCCGTCATTTGCGGCAACGTGTTAAGGCCACCTTCATTTTTGAATTTTTGTTCTGTAATGAAGTGGCCTGAGTGTTTAAAAATGTTATAATCCGTTAAAGGAAGATCAGGTGAATAACATTTCGGAAAAATGTTATTCATTTCCGGAAAATTTCATATTTCAATTCACGAAATGTTTTTAAGCTCACTTTTGACGGACATGGTTTTGCGTTGTGCAATAAAGTAGGCCCCTGTCGATTAATTGAAACCGAACGCAGTATTTTTAAATCTACAAGCATTTGTTCAATTTTTTTACAGTATCTGTCACTAGTAACGCTTTCACCGCCTTGAAAAAAAGGAATTTCAGCTTTCCATGTACCGATTAGGACATTATTATGGCAAACGGTTGTGGGTCTACCACGAGATGCATTTTGAAGATACTCATATCCAGAACGAAACGTTTTGAACCAATATTGTACGATTTTTTATCACCAATTGCCTACCATATTCTCTGTTTATGTTGAGACTTGCAACAGCAGCATTATTACAAAGTTTAAATTCATATCGGATTACTACTCGTATTGCACTAATACTCGCGTTGCACAAAAAAGTATATATTTTTATAGAAAATCGGAGTCTTCCAAAAAAATGCACTCAATATTGAGCGTATAGACCAAACAACCTGTATCAACTATAAAATTATTAATTTTATGGCTAACTATTTGCAAAACATGGCCAAAATATAGTGTACAGAGCTAATCCGGCATTTCGTATGCACTCACCTAATACTGGCTGTACCGAACCATGTTATGAAGTAGAAAAATCATGTAAAAGAATACAGTCGTTACAATTTCAAAATACAAAATTCATTTTCTCCCATCGTTTAGAAAGTATCCATTTCACTGCACGCTGAAACATAAAGACGCGATACTCCAGAATTATTTCAAATCTCCCTCCAACCACTGGCTAACGGAAGTCAGGCCTAACGAAAAGTCAATGTCTCCGTTATTTTCTTATCATATTTGAAGAACGTAGCCGTTCGCACCGGCGAATAGAGAATTCAGTGCGCGCTTAAAAAAATATCGTCCACGACGGAATTTCCAGGAGGAATTTCCGATCCGCCGGCTCGAAATATCAATAGCCATCCTTCGACTTCCGAGCGAGCGAATTTTCAGGAGTCTCTTAAAATTCAGCCCCTCGACTTCCTTCGGCATTCTTCCATGGTGTTCGGCCGCGCGTACAACGCCGCTCTCTCTCTCTCTCTCTCTTTCTCCTGCCTCCATCCACGAGCCGCGAAACGTCGTGGCATTTGAAGTAACATGCCGCAATATTTCACGAACACGTGCTTCCGCCGCCGTCGGAACCCGGTATTTCGTTGGAGGATCGCTCGGGCCAGGCCGAGTGCGAGAGACAAATCGACCTCGAAATGAAACGCCTGTCGTCGATTTGATTTACACTGCTGGCATACCGGCATTCATTATTTATGCGTCGACGGATCGAGAATTATTGAACCGCAGGGGTAAAAAAAAAAACCGCAACCGTGCCGCGATCTTTTCGAGGATTTCAATGAGGCATCGGCGCGCGTTCTCAGCTTCTTCTTGCCTACCTTCGCGCCGTGGTTTGCACGCAGAACGGATATCTGTTCTCGATGCGCTGATATTCCTCGAGGTTTATCGGGAATTTTCGGTAGCTCGAGCCGAGTGGAGTTCATATGTTGTTTATGAAGTTGGATGGTATCGAATGTAGCGGGGAAATTGTTGATTGAATTCGTTGTCGAGGGGACTATGAGAATAGGTTTATTGCTGCTTGGAATTTGGAGATGTTGAAATCAATTTGGAGGCTTTGGAGGACTGAGAAAAGGGGAATGCGTCCGTCATTAGTCAGACAGGGTGGTATTCCTTCTGTCGTTGTTGAGGGTGGGTACAGTTATTTAATACCGACTGTTAATTGTACAGGAAGACCGACTGTAATCACTCATTCCCTAAAATGTTACGTTCAGAGCCGCAGTTACTTAACCCCTTGCCCTACGATTTGTTTTCTGACCGTCTCCGCCATAATGCAGAATTTAATTGCTGAAATAAAAATTGATCGGTGATTCTTGATATGAGCCGTTCAGTGCACAAATCGATTAACTCCATAAAACCTAAAGTGGAGAGACGTGATGAAATAGTATACACTCCTTTTCAAAATTCCCTTCAAAATATAAATAAGTATTGTAGAATATATAATCGCATGTAGCTTTCCTCTAACGAAGGACAAAATGAATAAGGTGGAATAGCCTTGGAATTACTTAGATTGACTTCTAAATTCAATTATTTATTATTCGATGGTCAAACAAACTTCGTCATTTAATGGTGTTAATCGTTATTATTAAGAAAATTAATTGTAAACATAAAAAGTTAGGATTCAATCAAGTGCTTTGAGACAAAATTTTAAAAAATTCAAAAAGTGGAGTTAATCGATTTGTGCACTGAGCGGCTCATATATCGTATAAGTTAACGTAATATCTATATTATAGAAATAATATTATCGCTTCGCATTCCATTAATATTTTCAATTTCATCAGTCTTGCAAAAATTGAATGTTTCCTATCCTATTTACCTCATCACGAGCACCACTCGTTAAAAAAGGGTAAGGGGTTAATTTCTCTGTGAAAAAAATTAAATACTCTTCTTCTCTCTTGTTCTTTATATTTCTCAACTTTCACAGCTACGACCACTTAGGCGAATTTTAACAACTTCCAACCCACAAATTCAAGCTCACCACCAGACAACTAATTGCTTCCCAACATTTACAAATTTCCTGAAATCCATAATTCCATAATTCCCTCGATACGTCTCCCCCCAATCCTCCAAACAAATCGATCCAATACCTCTAATTGAATCGGATCAATCGCCAACAGTTGCCAGGCTACCTATCACCGGAATTACTCGAAAATATCGAGTCTCGCGTACCATCTCCGAAAAGGTGCACTCCGCGGAGAAAAAGACTGTAAGGAAAGGTGATTCCGACGTCTGAAGTCATCCTCGAATGGAAGACGCAGCCATGTATCGATAATCGATATTCGTTATCAGAAGCAAAACCGGAACCGGAATGTCCGCAGAGAGGCAGATACGTGCATGTGCACGTTCACGTGTGCATCTGTAGTCGCGTTCCTCAAAGGGAGAGGAAATTCTGCCTGTACTCTCCAGACAGAGGCCCCGCGATGTTCCATCTACGGTATCGTGCATACTCGCTATCTTCCCTCTTTGTTTCACCCTCTCCATCTTTTTCCTCTCCTCGTCCGACTGCTTCACTCCGACTCTCCTCCCGTTCGAGACACGGAGAGCCGCTTTCTAAGAGTTACGCAACCCGCGCCGTTCGTCCGTTGATTATTTTTCAAAGAGCGGCGGTTCCAGAATTTTTAAATGGCGGTTGAATGAAACCGGTTTCTCTCGGGCTCTTTATTTCTCTTTATACTCTGCCCGCTTCCCTCGTGGGAGGCTCTCCACCTTCGTAGCGGATCTCGATGATACTCGAATCGTACGTCGCGAACCTCTTCCTCTACTTCTCCCTCTTTGGTTCCATTTTTCGATCTGTACCTCTGTTTCTATCTGTGCGATTATCTAACTCTATCTCCGCTTAGAATTTTCGTATTTCGCTGCTTCTAGTTGGCTGGATCTTTCGATTTTCAATTTTTTTTTCACTCATTTTTTCTGAAATCTCTCTTTCTCTTTGGCCCTGTAGGGACGACGGTTTACGATCCGGAATCGGCCACTGTTCGATTTCGGGAGGCCCACTGTGTGCTGGGCCCGTTAGCTATTTTTAATTAAGCAAATTTTTGATTCTTCGAGTCCCGCGGGTTTAGGGCAAGGGTTTCTAGGGTTTATAGGGCGTTGTTATGAGGCAAGGGGTTAAGTGACCTCAGATAGTAAACACAGGTTGCATAAACACACTGAATGTAAATATTGCTGATCTTTTTGAGCCAATGCTTGCAGTAACAGCAAGTCGGTTACTATTCCTATATTACTTCTATTTTGTATTTTTGTCATAACTTTTTAATAAAGCTCTATGTGACCTATGTTTACATAACACTTTTTTCTTATTTGGTGCCATAGAATATACTGACAAAGTTTGAACATTAATACCTGGGACACCCTGTAGAAACATGTGATTTTAACACTTTACCGACCGGTAGCCTATGAATAGGCTTTTTGTCACCAACGCTTAGACTTTTAGTTTATTATTCGGTTCCCACTGCAATCACTAATTTGTTATTTATTGTTGTAGTGGAAGTATGTTAAGGAGTCACTGAGAATCATTTGTAATTTTCAAAGAGATTGTAATTTTCCTTAGGCAATCTAAGCCGAAACAAATCCTTTAAAGTGGGCAGAATGCTCAAACAATAGCGGTCGGTAAAGTGTTAATAGAAACATTTTCGATTCGGTGGAAGTGATGAAACTAGCGAAATACGGGGGGCCTTTCAACGTGATAAAAGAACTTTCCCTTATTCTCAAACGACGAGAATAAGGAGAGAAAAATTAGCCGAAAATGTAGGGAGGACCGAGGTATGTAAAAGGTCCTCCCGAGGATGGAACAGCGAAGAACTGGAACCGCGATTCGGTAATTTTGTGAACGCATATTTTTACAGTAATTATAGTGAAGAAACTTAATCACTAGAAATCGTTTAAATAAAAAATTCGATCTCTAAAGCACTATCTGTTTTCCTGCATCGTCGCTATCTACGTTTTTCTTCACCAGCTGCTCTCTTTCTCCTATCTCCTTCTTCTCTCCCTCTCTTTTCACCCTCTCCCTCTCAAAATTCCCTTCTCCTCCCCATGGTCCTGGACCAATCCCATCTCCCCGAAATCAGAAAACGCTACCAAGGAGACCATAAGCCCTCCTCTCGCCCCTCTTTCGAGACGTTCTCCCAGGATGCGCCGTAATGCGGTACCCGGCTCGTCCTTGATTCCTCCGACGAGCCCGTTCGAGCGACGAATACCGATGCTCTTACGTTCGCTCCCGTAATTGCGAAATTTCGGACCGAAAGGAGACCGGCTATCTTCGAACCGAATTAAAATCCTCTTCTCTCCGACGCTCCGTGTTCCAACATCCTCCGACGTTTCGCGCCCTCTCTTTCCCTTCGTTTTCTCCACCCTCGTTTCTTCCCTTCTCTCTGCGCCGTAAATGCTCAGCCGTTCGTGCGACGATTCTCCGTCGATTCCGATGTAATTTCGTCGGTAATAAAACGTCGGTACTCTTTTTCCGTGTCGATGAATAATGCAAGGACGATAACGAATGTATGAATTCCGACGACGAGGCGGCGACGAAGAGGTGACGGGAAAAGCGGAGGAAGAAGGTGGAAAGAGATGGAGGAAGGTGAAAAGAGGATGGAAGAGGGAGGAAGGGAGAATCTTGATGGAGGAGAAAGTAGAACGACAAACACGAGGTGCGAATTTCCTTACTGCATTGCGGAGTATTGTCAACCGTGCTTTAAGCTACCTGTTGGAGCTCGAATGTACCGTGTCCTGGCGGTGGTCTTTACAATCCTGGCACTCGTCCTGCCCGGAGATTTTCTTCGAGGACCTCCTTCAGACGCCGTTTAATTCTCTTTAGAATCGTGATTCGAATTCTTTCACCTTTTGTCCTCCTGGAATTTGAATTCATGGCTGTTTAATCGGTGCAAGTGCTTTTTCCGCTTATTGCCGGAAAGTTCCGGGCTTCTCTTGATGAAATTAATGTGGCACTTTAGCGACGCGAAGTTCTTCCTTTGTTGGGATCATACGGAATGGGAATTCTCGTCGGTTAGAATAACTGGACGATTCTGTGGGATATGATGAAAAATTTCATCGATAATTAATCAATCTGTCGCCCGTACAAAGTTCGGATAATAGTGCGCGCTGTATCTGCCATCCGGGAGGAGCTTATTTAATCTGGAAAATGACCAGAGAGCGGATAATTAGCGCGACAATTGCCAAAGTTTAATTGGAAATCCGAACGAACCTTTCCCTTTTGCGAGTTTACGTCGAGCAGTTTATATTTGTGGTCGGACAGCGGTCGCAGATGGACACAGGATAGATACTGCGATCAGCTTGCCAACGGAGAAATAATTACTCAGCGATGAACGTCTGACGGAAACAATTTAACGTATCGTTTGGCTCGAATCTGTTTAGAAAAAGCCCAAGTTCACCTTCATTTTTTTAAGCAACGGTATCGTAACTCCCTATAAACCTTGACTTAAAATTATCCACAATCACGGATTCTATACCAATCAGTAAAATACCCCGTATCAGCGGTTTCCAAACTCTTTGGCCGTGGGTCAGTATTTTTTACCAAATTTTCCCGCTGCCCTCTTTTATGTAAATACATAAATATAAAATTCTAATTCTTGCACGGCGTAATTATGAAAGAACGATTATTTAATGTTCTAATTTTAATTATTGATACACGGGTGAATAAGTATCAAGTTATTCATTTTAACACTATTCCTACCACGACCGGTCAAATGACCGTTTTTAAAATTTCGATTATAATTTCCTATATACAACGTAATTGAATCGCCTTTAAACTTCACGACTTTTCCTCAAATATAGGTATAATATACTCACATTATAATACATTTTTCAATATTCACTTCTTTTTTTACTGTTCATTTTCTGGGAAAAAATTATCATTTAACAAATTTACCGGTTGCGGTAGGAAAAGGTATACATGAAGTGTCGGTAGGAATAGTGTTAACCTTTTGAGTGCCAAGCACCGCCATCGCTCTTCTTTTCTTCAGCGGCGGAGAGGAATCAACATTTACATATATTTCATTACGTAACTAAAAACCAACATATGATTTTAAAAAATAATATTTAAGTTTTATATATATATCTAATAATCAAATTTTTAATGAGTCAAATTGGCTCAGTCCGTAAATCTAGTGTTAAACAGACTTTATCAAAACGCCTGCTTACCGTGCCGCGGGCCACACTTTAGAAAACGCTGCACCCTCCCAAAAATCTCCCCTTGAATTCCACCCCCTCCCTGCCGCGCGCAATTACCCGAATAATCGCCGCCGCATCTTTTCCTCCCGCGGTAAGAAAAACAGAGAAAGTCATCACCCCATTTTGCATCGTACTTAATCAAAGACATCTGTATAGGCGCCACAGACGTTCCCGCCATTGTCAGAGCACGGTGGCGAAACAAAGCGTACACGATTTGCAATGCTCCCCAATGGCCGAATCGCTGTGGTACCCTCGAAAGGGTTAAAAGCATAGGAAAGAAAACCCGGGGGGAGAATACTTTTCTTCCGGCGAAAGAGCCACGGAGGCCATCATCCAACGGGGAAGTATTAAGGACCGATCCACTTAACTGCTCGTCGAGAATTCGGGGGTTGCGCCGGTGGTATTTCACGTGGTCGGGGCTCGAGTGGAGGTAGAGGGTGGGTTTCGAAAGCTCCGGCATCGAAATAAAGTTATTAAAGGTCGGTGTACTCGCGTAAAGGGGTGGCTGGGGGGGGGGGGGGGGGTTGAGTCGAGAGAATCGCGGGCCCCTATCGACGTTATGCGTACGAATGAGTTATTCCTTTGCCTTAATTCCACTCCATTAACCCGGGGTACTTAAGTGCCCGTGAGCACGAGGGAGGGTGTGTCATTAAAGGCGGCATAAACATACCGAGCGCAGAGGGGCTCCTGGAGATCGCATCGCCGCAATAATTCCTTGGACGGGGGTTCCGACGATCGTAATCTCGAACGATGCGCGAAGAACGCCGGATAAGTAGAAAATATTGCTGGGCTCGATGTAAATAACTCTGCTACTTCGTCGTGCCGAAGAGGGTGGGAAGAGGGTGGAAGGCGCGGGGGTGGAAGTCGCGCCGATGGCCTCGACGATTGCTGACGTTCGGTTAAGTCGACTGGGGATGCGCGATGGTCAGGAAGTATGGGGGAATCGGTGACAAAGGTTTGCTTTTGAAGATGGTGGAGGGAAATGGGGGGTGGTTGGATTTTAAGTGAGCCTGAAATCATGAGGTAGGGTTGGAACAGTGACTTTTCGCGGGTGGTGGCATTTGGAGGAGGTTTTTACCATTGGAATTTTGGTGGAAGAGAAATTATGCAGATGTGTAATTCGTCGGGCGGGTGATACAAATATTCTTTCTATGGCAATTATGTTTATTTAACCCCTTTGTCTGCAATAACGTGTGACACTCGGGCGCGTCAGTAGAATAGGAAATTTTAAATTTTGCAAAACATATTGTTGTAACTAAATCTATTTTTACTATAATATAAAGCAAATTAATGTATTCACTCTTGCGTAACTGGTTATTATTTAACAAAAGAATACGAAAGAAAAATAACTACACTAACAGAACGAAAATAAATGGACATTAGACTGATGTGAACGGATATATTCGCAAAGAAGAGAAACGAGGTATAATCACTTCCGGAACTACCGAGGAATGAACCGGAAAAGAAACTGGTTAGGCGAAAAATCACGCTTTCCGCGATAGCGCCACATCATGCAAATCTTCCGGCACCGCGCAATTTTAAACCCTCAACACATATGAAATTGAAAATATCAGCGGAACGCGGCACGATAAAATTATTTCTATAATATCAATGTTGCGTTAAATTACACGATATATCCAGAATGACTGATCAATTTGCAATTTACCAATTTTATTTTGAATTATTGCGGAGGCAGTACAAAAGAAATCGTACGGCAAAGGGTTAATATAGTTTGATAGTACGAATGTGTCCTGTGATTTTACAGCGTTAGGTACTTCGATTTAGGAAGATTCTGCATTTTTGCTGTAATTTCTGTACCCCTGTAAATGTTATAAGACCAGACTTACAATATTGCCGTCAATCTTGTCCGTAATTCTGCACCATTGCAATCTGTTCTCACATATTTTGCAGTCGTCACTAAATAGGTACGATTTCTATTGAAATGTTGCAAGAAGAAAAATCACTGGAATCAACATCGAGGTTTCCCCTCGCAAGTGTTTACAGGGCACGTGAAAGGGTAGTAAAGTTGTGAATGACAGGTACTTTCGTGAAAGCAATTACAAGTTACTTTAACCAAGCATTAATTAAATACCGAGTATTAATTAATACGTCGTTTACACGACACGACGACCGGGCAATTTTCTTTTAATCTTCGCAACGTATCGTGGAAAGTCGCGAGGCATTTTGATTGCGTCTCACTTTTAATGAAAACTGGAATTATTGCGGCCTTTAGGAACGCGACGAACGTGATGGATTTTTATGAATCGCTGAATCCCACTTGCACTCTTCCGTGGCCCTGCAATCACTCTACTTACCCCTTTAACTCGATGTTCTTACGGCGTCTTCCGTGCTAATTTTTAAGTTTTGATGAGAATTTTGCGCCAAATATTCGCATCAAGCCTTCTTTACGACCGCCTTAATTCTCGAATAAATTTTTATATTAACACTATGTAAATTTTGTAAAGAATATTGCCAATTTTGCACAGACAACTTTCACTGAATTTTGATTTCATTTCTATCAAAGACCTCCTCATAAACGCTTCAAATATCAAACGAGTGTCGTTGCCAATTCCCAAAGCCTCTTTTCAACAAATTTCGATTCCAATACTTTGAAAGTCCTCTTCGTAAACGGCTCAATTATCAAACGAATATTACCACCAACTCTAAATACCAGTTTCGCATTGAATATCTCCGCCAACTTTCAGTTTCAATTCTCTGAAAATCCTCCTTACTAAGGGCTCCAAATGAACGCAATTCTTCCCCGGTAAATGGAATAGCCCGTAAATGAGCCACAATAATTAAAATTCTCGTGAAAAGTCCTCGGCGAAGTATCATTTCCGAGGTCGTACTGTTGATTTTTCCTGGCAGGGTAATGACTTTAGAGGCGCAGAACCGTGGGTTAAGCAGACATCGTCGAGAGGGTTGTTGAACGGTGGGTGGCGGGTGGAGGGTTGGGGGAGGAAGGAATTAATTCGAGGAATTACCGCGACCATAATCGCTTTAGCGCCCAGAGCCCGTGCAAAAAGGCCGATACAGGAGCAGGTACAAGAGCCTGGAAATTAGCGGTGCTTTTTAACGCAGGTCCAACGTTTAATCCCATCGAAGCCATTTCTTCTTTCCGTATCAGCACTTTCGAGAGCCATGCAACCGACAATGCCGATTTACGGGGTCCGAGGGACACTTTTTACGTGTAATTGCCCCTACGTTTGAAGTTACGATTATTAAAACAAAATCGAGGGATGAAAATTAACTTTTTTCTGTTTCTCTCGGGGAGGAAAATATCGGACAAGATTAAATACTTGGGACTGCCAAGTATTCAGTAACGGTACAGTAGATGTTTTAAGCGCATTTTACAATACACGACTTACTTAACCCCTTGCCTTACGACTTCTATTTTGACTGTGCGTTCAATAATTCAAAATAAATTCTTGAAATCAAAATTTCTTTCTGATTTCTGATATTTCCTACAATTGAACGCAATATTAATATTCTGGAAACAATTTGTTCGTCTCGCGATTTATTTATATTCTCAATTTAATAATTTTTGGAAAACTTCAAAATTTCCTATTTCATTTACACAAGGGTTAATATGTTGAACGTATTACGTACCACCGGTATTTCGCTAGTTTCATAATTTCTACCGAAGTGAAACTTTTTCTATTAAAATCACATTTTTCTAAAGCAGAAACTTCAAAGACACAGAAGCAATATCTTCAGCACAACTTTATTTTTTTAACGTCAATATTTAAATATCGAATATATTACAAAATTCGTAAATATTGCAATTGAAAAGTGATTCTATAGTACATATACCGTATAAGTTACCGTAGTATCAATATTATAGAAACAATTTAACACTAGATTTACCATACCAGTCAAAATGACTGGTACACAACTTTTTCCAAAAATTCTCCAAACTTATATGAGAGTCATAGAATAGATATTCTACGTCCATCTTATAAAACATAAATTGCCGAATCGATCAAGTTTTCCACCTCTTAATTCCCCTTTTTTCAAAACACTTATTTAATATTTTTAAATATGATAGATTTAACGCCGGTAGTTCTAGTGTTAATAGTGTCTCGTCTCCCCGATATTTTCAATTCCACAGGTTTTGCAAAACTTGGAAATTTCCTATCCAATTCACCGCATCACGAGTGCCACCCGTTATTGTGCAAGGGGTTGAAAAAAGTATCAGACATTTTGTCAAATACATCCAACCATTCGAAGACCTATAAATCGGACAAAGTTAGCTCTATAATCCACGCTGAAGATAAATGTCTTCGACGCAAACATATCCACGGTATCGACCCTGCTCGAGAATATCCAGTTACTCAAATTTGTGCATCGGCATTCATGGTAATGCGCTCGGCACACTTCGACAAACTATGATATTAGGGGAGCACGATGGCAGGCAGGGTTAGGTGATCGTAGCATTAGGTTATCGAGCGAATAAGTTCACCCTCTGGGAAAGTTAAAGAGGGCACGCATTATCTAGCGGGAGCCGTTCACGAAATACAGAAGGGTGGAAAGGGTGGACGAAGGGAGGACGAGGTGGAAGGAGGGGGATGCAAACGGGCAAGAGTAACGTGGCAAACGAGAGCAGTTAGCTAAAAACGTGAACCATGGACACTCACGACGGGGGTTGAACGCAGGAATTGGAGCACGAACGAAACGTTACACCCTTGTTCGCATGGCGTTCCACGATTTTATCGAACTTTTCCAGCGAATTTGTGGTAATATATAAATAAATACGGAAGGATAGAGACATCGGGGGAGACGTATAACCGGATTTCGAAAATCCGGGGATTTGCGGCGTTTAGCTCGACGTTGAAGAGACGGATACCATCGGGGGGTGAGAGAACGAGATTTCGAATGTCTCGTGGAAAATTTTTCCTTTGACAATCTTTCCGTGTTTCTTTTAACACTAGAACTACCAAACCAGTTAAAATGACTGGTACACAATTTTGTAAAAAAATTCTCAAAGTTTATAAGAGAGGCATAGGAGAAATATACTACGCCCAACTCAAAAAACATAAATGACCGAATTGATCATCTTTTCTCAAAGTTCTTATTTAATATATTTAAATATAATAGATTTAACGCTGGTAGTTCTAGTGTTAATCAGTCTAATGGACGGATTTCGTTTGGAAATTGTGCATCCACTTGGAGTAACTTTCTAGTAATAGAATTTTATGGCTCTTTCGGCGGATGAGAATGTAGGGTTTGTTGTTTTCCGTGGAATTTATAATTATCATTTAAATAACTTAATTAAACTCTGGCAATTGCCATTACATGTAGTAATACAATACAAAAGCCTGGAGGGAAATGTTACTCGACCATTTTGCATCGGGCACGTATGATGAATGGTAAAAGAGAAAATTGTTATTAAATGCATTAATCAGCTGGTGTGAAAGGGTTCCCGCATGCGAGACACGTTGCATGCCGATGCTACGAGAAATAATGGGCTTCTTAAAGATTAATGAAAGTACGATCGCGTGTTATTGACGAGTTCCACGGTAATTTCGTCACCGATAATCACAGCCTCGCGCGGAGACCTTTAAGCGAATTCCCTCGCTCCGGCGTAAACTTCACGGAGGTTTCCGATGGCACGGAAAAAGCATTCGTGAAAATGCGACCGTATCGTGAAATCCTCGAATCACGGGTGAGCCGTCGTCGCCCCTTTTCGAAAACTGGCAGAAAATCAGAGATTCGAGGGAGCCGCGAGGATTCGAGGTAGCTCGGTTGGATGATGACGGAAGGATTTGCTCGCGGCACGGGAGAAATAGGATTCGAGCGGTATTCACGGTAACGTTCTTTCCTTCTCCTCTCTACATTTCTCTGTTTTTTCGTCCCTCTCCTTCTCTTTGTCTTTGGGTATCCCTCTTTTCCTGCTTCTCCTTTGAATTTTGTAGCGGCTGCTTTTGCGCACTCGATGCCTTTATTTCTCTCTTTAATTATATCTGCTTCTGTATTTCCCTCTCTTCTCAATTTTTTTATATATCTTTTTCTATTTTTCTGATTTCATGTTTGTCTGTGAGTCTTTCTGTATATGCATTTCTATTTCCTACCGTCATTCGTGTCTCCTACGTCTCTCAAATTTTTTTTGCTTCATTTCTATCTTCCATCGCCTTCTACGTTCGCTATTTCTCTCTTTAATTGTATCTATTTTTGAATATTTCTGTCTTTCTATTTATATGTTTCTTTTTCAATTTCTCTGTCTCCCTATTTTTCTATGAGTCACTCCGAGTATGCATTTCTATCACCTACCGTCATTCGCGTCTCCTATTTCTCTCTAATTTCTTATGCTGCTTCATTTCTATCTTCCATCGTCTTCTACGTTCGCTATTTTTCTCTTTAATCGTACCTATTTTTGAATCTCTCCCTCTTTCTTTTTATATGTTTCTCTTTCAATTTCTGTTTCCCTATTTCTCTGACTCATTCCGAATGTGCATTTCTATCTCCTACCGTCATTCGCGTATCTTATTTCTCTCTAATTTCTTTCGCTTCTTTATTTCTATTCCCCATCGTCTTTTGTGTTTTCCGTTTCTCTCATTTTTCCTATTTATGCATTTCTATCTGTCCTACCTTCTCGTGTACGTATCACCCTCTCCGCAATCCTCTCAATTTCTCCCTCGTTCTCTGTTTCTCTCAATTTCTCTCCCTTTCTCTTTCCATTCGAGACTCGAGACACCGACTCGGTAATCGATATACGCGTCTAGCGTGCCGCCTCCGTTTCTCCACCACCCTTCTTGTTCCCCTTCTTCCGTGCTTCTACCTTCGGCATCCCGTCACATTTCCTTCTTTGTTTCCGCAGTCCTGTTCCGCGATGGAATCCTCTTTCGAGGAAATAGCCCCGCGGACCTTTCGAGCCTCTCTCGACCTTCCACTCGCTTTTCTTTCTTCCTCTTTTCTTACCTCCACCCTCTGTGTCCCGCTGTGTCTCTCTCTGTCCCGCTGTGTCTCTCTCTGTCCCACTGTGTCTCTCTCTGTCGCTCTGTGTCTCTCTCTGTGCCACTGTGTCCCTCTCTGTTCCACTGTGTCTCTCTCTGTCTCTGGATTTCGCTCTCTGCCATTCTTTTTCCTCTCTTTCCACTTCTCTCTTTTCTCCCTTCGTTTCTTTTTCTTCCGAAACTCCCTTTCTGTTTCTGCCTTCCTGCCTCTCTCGTTTCTCCCTTTCTGCAGGTCCACTCGCGATTGCGATCTCGCCGTCTGTGTCTGAAGGGACAATTTTTCCCTGGCCAATCCGTTATCTCGCGTGTGTTACCTTTTTTCCTCGATTTTCCGCCGTCTACGTCCTCGGCTAGTTCCTTAGGCTCGCGGAGACTCGCGATTGCTTTTTAGTTAGATCGAACGAACGTCCGAGAATACATCTCGCAACATGTAGAGAAACCTGATCGAATCTTGGATGAGAAGTGGAATACAATTTTTATTCGAACGTTTCGTTGAAATTCATTCGACCGGTTGACATGGGATAAGTTAGTTTCGAAGGTTCTCTCTTTGAGTAACAATCGTTTTTTAATGAAATACTAATAATATTTTTTAGCCTTTTGACACTAAAGCTATTATTCATTTGCATTCGTAAGCGGAATATTCCGCGGATGATGAACGTATTTATCCACCCGCCGCGGAATCTATCGCCTCTGAATCTCTCTGAATATCACCTCTCTCCTATGAATCTGCAGAATTTTTAGAAAAAATTGAGACGCCGTCATTTTCATCACCTTAATCAACTTGCATCATAGCTCTAAATACGGCAGAACACCCACAGTACTGTGCATTTCCGCGCGGAATATTCCGCCCTGTGCAATGTCAATCTGCTGCGCACGGAAATGCACGGTCCTGTGGGTCTTCTGCCGTATTTAGAGCTATGATGCAAATGGGTTAAGGAGATCAAAATGACGGGCTCTCAATTTTTTCTAAAAATTCTGCAGATTGATAGAGGCATACAATAAACAAGAGAAATTACTTAACTGGTCATCTTTCACGCCAATTGATTCCTCTTTCTTTAAAGTACTTATTTACGTTAGTTTTCGAATTTCATTTTCCAGTTTATTCCTCTGAATTTGACATTCTAAATTAAAATTATGCTTCCTATTTATCACTATTCTAACGCAAAACTCTTCGTATCACCTCCTCAGTTCAAACACCCCTTTAAAATCAGTCCACGAAATCAAAACAACTTGATTAAAAAAAACTCCAATCCAACCAAAATCACCCCCTCAATTTACTTATCGTTACCGTCTATTTAAATATATTTATTACATCAAAATATTTGATTACTCTCAATCCGTTAATCACCAACGTTCAACCTCCAGAAATTTACATGACAGATTGAAAAAAAATGTTGCTCCAAATGATTCATACATCCCCACAAGAATTTTAAACAACCCTGATAGAAACATTCGTTGCAATCGAGAAAATTCTAGTTCTCCGGTCCGAAACACTTATTATTATAATAGGTTGCACGCGAAACAGATGTGCTCGTATAAATTACACGGAGAAACAGGATCGTAGTGTACATCCCCTCATCAGTCATTCGGCTTACGGTCTAAGCGAATTTTGGGGCATATTCCGGACAAGTTGACGGATCGGCCATTCGACCCGACATCGTCGAACTTGAGCAACGTCTGTTACGTCTTCCACCCCAGCTTACATAAATAGCCCCAACAAATTCCGATCTTTTATGTTTGCTCACGTACCTATATCCCCGGACGATATCTCTTTTATTGCTGCTTACGCTTATGCTGGAAAATTAATCAGGAAACGAGGGTAAGGACTTGCCGATGGAACGTTCCAGGTCATTGAAAAAATGCCTGAATGGGAATAATGTATTCGCAGAATTTTTGGGGAATCGTGGAAAGCGGTGGAGACGAAGATTTATCATTTTTAACGGTACAACTACCAGCGGTAAATCTATTATATATAATGATGCTAAATAACTACTTTGGAAGAAGAGGAATGAGAAGGTGGAAGACATGTTTAATTGGGTAATTTATTTTTTATAAGATGTGAATATCTAAGACTGAGAATATCTATTATATGGCTACACTATAAAATTGGAGAATTTTAGTAAAAATGGGAAGTCAGTCATTTTGACTGGTTCGGTAGTTGTAGTGTCAATGGATTCGGTGCTCAAAAATCCACTTAGAATTGCAACTTCCAACCAAACCAATCACATCACTCAACTCTGAAACCACTAAGGCAATACAAGTGCCTGGTTCCCAATTTTTTCTAAAAATTTCCCAAACTGATAAGGCGGCCATGCAGTAAATATTCCACTTCTGTCTTACAAAACCTAAATTACCTAATTGATTATCCTTTTCACCTTCAGATCTCTCTCTCTCTCTCTCTCTTCAAAGTACAGGGTGTTTCAAAATTATGTGCCATGGCTTTGGAGGGCTGCATCTTCGATTGGATAGAGATTTGCGAAAACCCCTGCCGCAAAATTCCAAAATTTGGGCAGCTGGCTCATCGCATTTGTCTCGTTACGTAGATAAAATGTCTGAGAGGAACCATGGGTCGGAAACGAACCGTTCTCTCGCAAACTGTCTTTTAATTGGTCCTCCGCGATTTAATTTTCGCTTAGTAAGTGAGACTATCAGCTCTACATATTCACTTAAATACAATAGATACAACGCCACCAGTTCCAGCGATAAACCCAAAAAATTACAAAACAAAGTGCAAAACAAAATCACTCAACCCTCTCCACCACCCCTGACATGTCCCCATTACCGGTAAGCCCACAATTCCCCCACATTCCACAGCCCTTAGCCTAAGCATCGCCAAAATTCCAGCTGAAGAGCATTCGCAAAAAGGTGCGTTATCAGAGCAGGAAGAAATAAAACTGAGATTACCACTTCGCACGGCTGGCTCGGTATCGCGCTCCCAGCAAAAGTTTCCCACCCACGTTCGCCAGTGATAAAACGTCCGTAGCGCGTGTCGCAGTCCGAAAGAGTTAAACCGTCCAAGAAAGAGCGATAAGCCGTCGGTGTGTCAGGTCGTTGAGCGAATTCGAAAAGACAGCGGCTCGTGGCGAGAGTCGTAACACGTGTGGTCGTGGTACTTCGAAGGGACATTAAGTTGCAATTCCGCGGCGACGTAGCTGCCAGCTAGGATTCCAAGCCGGAGGGCTTCTCCGTGAAACTTGGCCGGAAAGTTTCCCTCATAGGCGGCGGATTCATGGGGGTGGAATCGTAGCGTTACCTACAGACGGAGACAAAGCAGTCGGTGCTCTTTCCGGAGAGCATCTCGGAATAAGAGACGGAGGAAAAGTTGGAGTGTCTGTTAAGTCCTGCCATAACGTGAGAGCGATGCACGCGGAGACGGCGGGAGGGCTTTCTTCGGGCTGCGCTGCCAACGGGGATAAAGGACTGAAGTATCAGAACTGAGATTGATTCGATATTGTCTCTGAGAAATTTCTGTTCGATGCTGGGAATTTTAGAACGGTTTTTTCGACCGGTCGACTGGAGGATTTGGGTGGGTTGATTGGTTAAAGTTGAAGGTAGAATTGTTAAATAAAGTCGAACGGTTGAAAGTGAATTTATTGAATTGAAATTAGCTGAATTTAATTGAAATTGAAATTGAAATTAACGCTTTCCTGTTTTTCTCAGGAGAAAAATATCTTGCAAGAAGATCAAATATTTGGGGTTCCACTCTGATAAGGATAATGAGAAAAACATTGAAATGTGCCCATAATTATGAAAGTGGTCCAAGTCAAAATTTTAAAAAAATGGGTTTATCCGTCATTTGACAGTACATTATTTTAAACTAAATTAATATGATGTAATTTTCACGACATTGTCAAAAATGAACCATTAGATAGTGGTTGTTATTTCAACATTATATGGAATTTATTTAGTGTTAATTATGAAAGTGGTCTGAGTCAAAAATTTAAAAAAATTGAGTTTTTCAGTTATTACAACATTCAACGTGTTAATACTAGGTTTCCGGAAGTCGTCAATTTGACGAACTCTAATCTCAGGAGGAAGTTGATCCCAGAGGATCTCGAAAGTAGCCACGGATGTATCAATGCACGCAGGATTCATCGTCCTGCGATCCTTGCGGGAAAACAGAACTCGACCATGCAATGAATTCAGGCTCTTCTGGTTTCCGTGCCAGGACCATTTTCAAGCGTAAATTTGTTTCCGCTCGTGACTTAATAAATGGTCCGCCCAGTCTTTCTTGCGTTTAACGTACCGCACTCGGTGCTATCTTCCTCTTCTTCCTCGTCTTCTTATTCTTCTGCTTCGAGTTCCTTTTTCTTTGGATCTCGGATCTTGGGTTATTTCTCTTCGAGCGGGTTTTCTCGTTACATTACCGCTATCGTGCCCCCGAGACGACATCGGAGCACTTTCTGTACGATGTCCCCGTTAAAAAATATTTTCCTTCGTTTTTCTTCACTCGCTGCGGCGGTGATTCTATTTCTGCTGGAATTTAGCGGGTTTATTTTGCGATCGGAGTGCGAAGGGTTTGTGCATTGTAATTTCATTTCTTTGGTGCAATGCGATTAACGGTAGATTTACGGAGACAGTCAAAATGACTGGTCGTTAATTTCTTTGAAAAATTTCTGTAGTTTCTAACACTATTGTCGTCTTCATTTTTCTATGCCTGTTTTGCTGAATGTAAGGACAATCAATTTTTCTTCATTATTATTCAGTATTTTTTATTTTTATTAATTATCTTTTAATATAGTATATTAATCGTCGGTAGTTACAGTGTTAAAAAGCTGCCTGTATTTTAAGATGACATTTTTTTTAATATTGTATTATTTTATAGAGCAAGTATTAATATTGCAAATTTTAAAACTGTAAAGGTTTGGAAGAATTGTGAAAATAATGATATTTTCTTTTGTTCTAGGTAAGAGTTCCATCTTATGAATGAAACGACCTCCTACCTTTGGAGATCCAGGGATAATAAAGGGGTAATGTATTCGACGAAAGATATTTTTTAAGCCTTTCTTTGCTAAGAGCAATAGGCACAGTTATTTTAATGTTAAATTATCTTCCATCAAAGACTCTACTATCACAGTATTTTGCATTGAATTGAATTCGTAGACTGAAAGTAATCGGAACAATCTAAAAGCCATCGTAAAATTAGTATTTTGCGAAGCAAAAGTTCTTAAAAATTTGCCACTTTTGTAGCGCTATCATACAGTTAAAGCTTTACCTAAAAGAAATACAATTCCTCACTTAAAACAGTAGGAGCTAGGCGAACTGACTGAAAAATTCAGAAAAGGATATTTTTCCTAAATTATTATTTAATTTATCGTAGCCTCGGTGGTTCAGGACCCACCTGAAACAGTAGGTCCCAGAATAAGCGACCGGAAAATTCAAAATAGGATATTTTACCCAAATTACCATTTAATTTATCATAGCCTCGGTGGCTCGGCACTCACCTGAAACAGTAGGTCCCAGAACAAATCGGAACTAAAACGGCAGCTCGCAGAAGAAATGACGATCGCATTTAAGTCGTAAAGTGTAAAATAAAAAACAAACGTTTCTGCATTGACTGACCAACGCACAAATCAGTTTCGACGAATCGCTACGCAGTATCATGAATGAATCCACGTAGATTTTCCAAAGGCATCGTAAACACGTAAGTCGTCCCTCCCAGTCCCAGCTCGAGGCCGTCGATGACACGTTTACTCGAAATAGAAGCTCGCGTAAGGCCCATAACGGTACACAACGCACGTTTGTTTGCGGTGTTCTCTTAGCAGGTCGCATAATCACTCGATACGTGCTCTCTTGAAATAGTCTTTCGTGGTAGTCATGAGAATTATTATTCTTATCGTAACAATAGACGGTATGGTTTATCGTCTTTGTTCTTTGTTTTAAAAAAAGAGACACGCTTCGATGTATGCATAAAATTTCCGTAGAGGGACATTCTTGGAAAATTTTACGATGGAGGAAGCCGAAGAATTTCTGGCTTATTTATATTATATCGGTGTTGTATGATTTTTCAGCGCAATTAAAAGTGGGACAAAAACTGTCATTACTTCCGGCTAACAAATTTATTTTTTTGTTTTTTTCGACTTTAATTGATATGGGCATTTCGCCTAAAACTAACTATTTAACTGGGTTCTCAACCACCGAGGTTATCACATAGTAAATAGTAATTTAAGAAAAAATTCGCAAAGGCAGCAGAGGCCTTCATTTTATTTTTTTCATAATTCTCAACTTTAACATTTCTCCTAGAATTTCCTGTTTTATGTAAGTTCCAACTCACCGACGCAAAAATACCCATATTACGCACATAAAAGAAGCAGTTCCATCTGCAAGCCGCAACGTCGGCACAGTTTAGGCAAGTGACCATCCAAACTAGAAAATTCGAAAAATACCTCGAACCGCAAAGGGTCAACGAACAGACGTCAATAATTCAAAATGCACGCGAGAATAGCCGATATCCGAGTTTCCCCCGTTCGCTTAATTTAACCCAGGAATTAGCACGGCCAAGGAAAGCAGTGCAACGTGTCGGCGCGATGCACGCACCGCCCATGTGCATACATTTTCGCTTAAAATGAGAGCACGTTAAAGCTCCCCGGTTTCCCCGTAACTTGCGTATCCGTTACGTATATCTAGATATGTTTATTGCGTGGATAGAATGCCCTGGGGTGTACCGGTACAAGTGTACCGTAATATAGGCAGACAATGTTTCGCGTAGAGTCGTAATCTTGCCGAAGTTCAGGGAGGGATGTAGGAATGAGAAGCTCCGTGGGATTGGTTTCCAACGTGTTTGGTATTCACCGTGGGGACTCGCGGCACGGTTGATTAAGAAATTACAATTCGTCTTGGTGTGCTATTGGTAACTGGAAACTTTGCCTTCCTTAACGCGCTCACTGCCAGGCATTTAAAGCGCTGACGTGACTTATGTACCAAGATTCGTTAAATGGCACGGCTGTCTCTTCGGTGTCTGTCCGCTTCAACGGGAGCACGGTGTTATTTCACTCGGTTTTCTGAGATTTCGAGGGAATTTTTACGGTGGTGTGGAGAACGAGGGGGAATTGGTGGGGAAAGGTGGGAAACGGGCACGAACGAATTCCAGCTGTCTTCTTAGATGTGTCTAATAATTATTTATGCAAAGTTTCATTAAAATCGGAAGTGTATCAGTTCCCGAACTTCCCTTCTTAACCTTCTTAACCCATTCACTGCCAGGAAATCTAAGCGAGTATTACCTTTGCTTGTTAAAATTTGAGAAGATGACAGAAAGTTTTTAGAACATTGGTTTCATTAATCAAAAATATAATCTCGACAGTTGTAATGATGCGAAGAACATTTTTGTTCCAACATTTCTATACACGCTCGACCATTATTATTAACTTATTAATTTAAACTTATAGTGCAGCTACGAGATATCTCGGAGTTGGCAGTCGTTTGAGTGCGGCGAAGCGCTGTCGCGCTTCTCTTGTTTTGTGCCAAAAATGCGTAAAAGCGCGATTGCGCTGCTGTATGTTGCTACGATATAATTTTCGCATTAATTGAGAGCAGGATAAGACGAACTGCGACAGCGTGACGCATGCAGTAAAAATGGTAATGGAATTAAACGATCCAACTTACTTTGCGTTAAATATGAAAAAGGAATTCATGGAATTTGTGCAGCAAACCACTCTTCTAATAAGTGAGAACAACAAATATTATTCTTGGTAAAAATTACTTTTTATGTAATGATTAGAGTTAGTTATAACCGTTTCTATTATTTTCCATCAAAAAATAACTACGCATTTCATTCCGCACTTTTAGCATATAGACAAGAAAATTCTTCAGCACTCAAACTAATTTTTAATAATATAAGAATTACCGGTTTCATATCTATAGTATTTAGCTATACTAAATAAGTACTTTGGAAATGGGGGATCGGTAAAGTAATTTTTGTTTTCAAAGATACATTGCAATATTTATCGTATGGCTTCCCTATTAATCGGAGAACCTTTAGTAAAAATTGTAAATTAGTAATTTTGACCGGCTTGTTAGTTTTAGTGGAATTGAAGCTTTCTTGGAATTTTTTTCCCGCAAATAATGTAATAGAATTTATTTAATTACCTAAGAAATCCTTATCTGCGATAATTTTAATCCGTCCACTTCGTTCGCACCGTAACATTCTACACTTCAGCGAGAAATTTCTAAGCGCAACAGCGATCGCGTAGCCTAATGTGGCTATTAACGACGAATTACGCGAATTATCGGGCACGTTGATTGATTGCCGTGGAATCAGAGAGGAAAGGATCGATAAGATTAGATTTAATTGGATCTGTGCTCGTTCATCGCGACACTATTCGCGGCAATTGAGTCCGATGAAATTATTCGATCGCTATTAATTATTTACCACGGCACGATTAGCAAGGGGTGTCTTCAGCCCTGCCGCGTAATTGAATGTCGTCGTCTCTTTATCTCGACTTTTCGTTCCCTCCGAAATGACCGAGTTACTTCCGTTTCCACGATCACGTTCCCATTGCCAGTCAAAAATTTTTTAATTGCAAAAACGCCACTTCCCCGTGCCATTTTCACCGAGTCATCGGCCGATGCAAATGCCGGGGAGTAATGAAATCGCGTATGCAAATTGCAGTCGTACCGGAGTAATAATTAAAACGACGGTAAAAGTCGAAGTTGCTATTAACGAGGCGAAAGTTTCTCCTGCGATTTTAGCGAGGCGGATTTCAAAAATCACGAGACAACTTTGAAATTACAACGTTCTTCGTGAACTTCCAGCGAGCTGCAGGACGCTCAATGCGGAGATTGCATTTTTTAATTGTTCTTTAACGATGATATTAATACCGTGCAATCATTTGCAATTCATTTTTCTGTGTTTTAAAATTTCTCAGTTTGCTTTAAAATATCTGTGTCATAGACGGTCAAATGACCGGTTCAGTGAAATAAAAATATGTAAATTTTTGTATTATTAACCAAAGGCTGTCTTCTGCCTTGCTTCTCGTTTAAATTGACAATTTTCTGCATTTTTTCCGGAAGAACGTCATCGTTATTTCATAACCGGTCAAATGATATACAACGGTCACAATAGATATATAGTGAGGAACCAGAAACAAGGCACTTGAGGGGTAATTTGCTCTGATTCGCCCGGCGGATACGGACATCCCTCTCCTTCACATATTTTCGATTTTGACGCGCTATTGGCCGAGAGACCCGCACATTCGTTGCGTCGTCATGTGAACCACGAAAGGAGTGTTTTATTTTCGGTTGTCATTCGTCGATCTCAGGTTTCCAGGACCGACACAGCGAGAGCAATCTCCCCTTCCGTCCCAAGTGCCTTGTTTCTGGTCCCTCACTATACATGAAGTGCCGGTACGGTTAGTGCCAAAACAAAGTCACCGACAAAACAGTACAGTGAACAGTTTCATCTTCAATGAATAAACAAAAAGACCCGTCACAGCTATGTAATTAAATTAATTACACCTTAGATTTCATATAACAAACAAAATCCTTCTACCTCGTAATTTTCAAAAATCCCTGATCCTCGTTTCTCGCAATAAATCCACCCCACCCCGCTTTCCATCCGCCATAAAATTCCGATCGTCGAGGCGTCAGAATCCGAGGAACGTTTTCGATCGTCGTCTGTCTGAAGTGCAGAAACTTAGGCAGCAAAGACACATCGGAATCCGTCGTATACCTTCAATGGCGGCTACAAAATCATGCAAATGTTGCGTTGCCGAGGGTAGAAAGCTGAAAGCAACGTCGCCCAGAAATGGCGAATTCTGCATGGCGGAGCAGGAGTACGCGAGAGCGAATCTGCGCCAAGGGACGGAAGCGACCGCGTATCGTCGAGGGTCGAAACTGCGGCTTGTTCGTCGATTTCCGCGATTACGAAAACTGGGTCGATTTTAAATGCAACTCGTCGCATTGCGACGTCATAAATAGCAGACCGTTTGGTATGGTGACCTGTGTACGTCATCCGTGTGTCATCAACCCCCTGCTGCCCCTCCGTCCTCTTTCATTTTTCTCTTCTCCCTTTGTATTTCCCTGGGCGGTCTATCGCAATTTTCCGGCTCATCTCTCTCTCTTTCCCTTTCTTTCTCTCTTTCCCTCCTTCCATTGTACCTTTACACAGTGCAATATTGCCACTTTAGCCGGCTCGTTTTTCACTATTTAACACGTCGACTGCCGAACCACTTTGATGAAAGATATCTTCCGGGTGGCGCGATTTTGTTTGTTAATTTTATGGATGGAGAATTTAGCGACTATCTGCACGATGATCTTCATACTTTATGTATAGGAGAATTATTGACGGAACTTTTGTTGAGTGCATTGATTGAAATTTTCAACCATTCAGACCACGATGTGTCTACTGAAATTGTAAAAAGATGTGGCATGTTTTACATTTTGAAATACAGGAAAAACTTCCTAGCGGTGATGATGAATTTTAATGTGGAGCTTCTAATTGAGAGTCGGAGATTCTAATTGAGAATCCGAGCCTTTTACCACGTACGTGCCACAGTCTAATACCGTCGCGCTTAGACTAAACACCTAACTTTCCTTTAGTTTCCTTTCGTACCGTCAATCTCCATAATTCCCGAGAAAATTCCTGCGTCCTTCTCGACGCATCTAGCGTCGATCTCGTGTCTTATTACTTTGAAATTCGTCGCGCGACAGAGAGCGGGAGGATTCAAATCACAGTTATCTATCTCGCAGAGTCATCCGTCTGGCTCGGTCCGCTTTTGCATTCGCGCTGCATAAATACATACACGGAAAACGTGCGCGCCGGGAAGCGATCGAAATGGAGAGAGCGCGAGAGAGAGAGTGACGGGAAGAGAGAGAAATAGAAAGCGGTAAAGAGAGAAATAGAGAGAGAAACTGTGACAGGAAGAGAGAGAAGTAGAAAGAGGAAAAGGGAGGAATAGAGCGCGTGAGAGACAGAGGAATAGAGACCGGGAGAGAGAAAGAGAGAGAAATCGCAGACTGGAAGAGAGAAATAGAGAGATGGAGAGAGAGAGAGAGACTGCAGAGGACAAATAGAAAAATGAAAGAAGAGAAATAGAGAAAGACAGAAAAAATAGGGACAGGAAGAGAGAGAAATCGAAGGAAGAGAGGAGACAAATAGAGCAAGTTAACACTAGAACTACCGGCGTTAAATCTATCATATTTAAAAATATTAAATAAGTATTTTGAAAAAAGGGGAATTAAGAGGTGGAAAAGATGATCGATTCGGTAATTTATGTTTTATAAGATGGACGTATAATATCTATTCTATGACTCTCCTATAAAGTAGGAGAACTTTTGGAAAAAATTGTGTACCAGTCATTTTGACTG
The DNA here is from genome assembly GCA_963989415.1 of Cerceris ruficornis. Classification (NCBI taxonomy): domain Eukaryota; kingdom Metazoa; phylum Arthropoda; class Insecta; order Hymenoptera; family Crabronidae; genus Cerceris; species Cerceris ruficornis. Next base: position 28,659,489 of record OZ022518.1, read on the forward strand.
GTTTGGTAGTTCTAGTGTTAAAGAGAGAAACAGAGACTGGAAGACAGCAGTAGAAAGAGGAAAAGGGAGAAATAGAAAGAGCGTGGGAGAGAAATAGAAACAGCGAGGGAGAGAAATAGAAAGAAGAAATGAGCCAGATAGAGGAAGAGAGAGATAGGAAACACAGGGGCGCCCGCGAGAGAAAGGGTGGAAGAGAGATCAGGGAGAGGGGTAGCTCCGTCATCCGCAGAGATCCATTTATCCTTCGTCCTCTTTGCACACCCTGTAATCCCATGGCCCGCGTCGGCAGTGTCACTGATTCGTGCCCCAACGCGATGCATCGTTTCTACCCTTATTCGAGCGACGAACTATGCGCGGAATGCCATTCGACCCGCCACCTGATCGTTCCACGAAATGTATTTACGATGGAACGTTCCGTTAGCAACGCGACGTGATCAACATTGCACGGAAAAACTTTACGCCCGACGATTTTTTCTGTTCGCACGGAATGATATTTATTGGGAGACATACGTTATCGCGAAATGCATCGGTCTGCTTTTGGTGAGCAACGGGGGAGAGGACGTTTTATCGTGTATCGATGAACGTTGCTCGTTCGTCAAATTTCGCGGCAAACTCAAAACTCGACTAGCCTATCCCTAAGCGTGGTAAACCAGTACGCGCAATTGGGGTCAGGCGCACGTGATAATTGTAACTCGCGCGATATCAATTAATTAGCAGAAGTGTATGCCCATCCCACCCAAAGAAATTCCAAATGACTATTTGTAAGGGTGTAACATTTTGTCCTATAACTTCAAGTGTTGATTTCTCTATACCGGGAATTATCAAGAAATACCATACTTTATTATTATTTGGTACTTTTTGCCGGGCCCAATGAATTCTATCTTCTTGGTGTGGCATTCTACATTTTTCCCGAAATGGAGAAACGATATCGCTAGATTCACTACCAACCTCCTCATCCTCGCTTATCATTGCTCGCTTTCTTTTTGAAAGTCGTCGGATAATATCACTACCTTCACTCTCACTTTCCATTTTAGGGATCTGAATAAAGATAATGCTTACTAAAAATAACAATAAAACTATTATTATACTGATTAGGTTTTAATTGAATGTAATCTAATATATAATTATTGGAAATGGGTGTTTAAATAACTCAATATACTTTATATTAATATTATTATTTATTATAAGGCTTTGGAAGTAACGTCTTTATGCTGTAGGAGTTTAGAACGAACTGACTGTGGATGCCCAAAAGACGAGCTCGGGCCCACCCAGTAATATAAACTGTTTATGTTACTCTCCCCTACACTGCAGAGAGAGTCTCCTGTTTAGGATAGGAATTCCTAGAACGTAGAGTCGTTTTTGAACTCATTTATAATATGTAATATTATATTGTTCAGAATAATTCAACAATAATTTAATAATTATAATTTAATGGGGATTGGCGCTGCGAGCGACACTCTCGCCTTACCTCGTACCTCATACTGCGAGACTTCTCTATTCTTGCGAGGTATAATGACAACCGAAGACGCAATACTTTTTTCGTCGTTCCCATGACGACACAACGAATGTGCGGCTCTATCGGCCAATCGCGCGTTAGCATCGTAAGTGACGTCAGAACGAGAAATGTAACTATCCGTCAGGCGAATCAGAATAAACCATAGGTCAGAAGACTTCTTATCTTTTGCGAGGTTTAGAACAAAACGCAGCTGATGCTGCGACGCAGAGCACTTCTTATCGCATGATAAACAAACACGAAAAGAACACAGACAGAGGGCCGCTAGGTCAGGAACAAAACCCACCCCTAAAATTACTAATGTCCATACTACTGTTGGTTTTCTATGTTTTTACGAAAATAGTATATTTTAAACAAACAAAAAACAACTGGTATATTTACTTCTTGAAATGCTTACGAGGTTGCAGCTGTATATCTATGCAGTCTGTTTTATGTTAAAACCGAAAATGGTCCTTAGACCCTCTCTGAACTTTTGGACCTCACTCTGTGACTTCCACCCTTAAAGAGAAGACGTACCCTCTTCATATATTCGTATAATAAATTCTTGGTCTATTCCATTAGTTTTTAAACAAACTGTTGTCATTTAAACCCCCAAAAACCAATAACTACTCGATGCCGAGAGCAACAAATTCAACTCTCACCATCACCTATAATCTCCTTCATCCCCCTTTTCGCGCGCGAATCTATAAAATATTACGACCCCGACGGGTTTTCGCGAACGAAATCTTTCTGCGAACGCGTCGTCCCTGCCCTCCGCCTAATTAACGGAAGTTGGAGCCTCTCCAAAAGCTCGAAGCTCACTCGGGGGTGGATGAGTCGCAGGACGACTCGGCCGAAGCGACATTTCGACCGCAAACGTTTCGCATTCCGGGCAGCCGCACAAATCTCGACGACACGCGTGTGACGTCCTGTCCTGAAGAGAAGTCTCACCGCGGACAAAGGTCGTCGCACTTCTCGCGGGGGATGTTCGAGAAAGTGCAAAGGGGTGGGACGGAAAGGGTGGTTGCGCGTGAAAAAGTAAAGTAGCATTGCGAAGTTGATGTGTTTTTGTGCTGACTCGTGGCGGAGGGAAAGGCGTTATTTATTTGACGCGTTAATTTATATATTTTTGGCGGGAAAATGTTGAAATAGTTTAAAATTTCTCCTAGATCTTTGTTATCAGTAATTGCAATTTTTCTTGATACTTTTTCGGTCCGTTGTATCAACTATATTGCACCTGAGGACAAAGATAAAGGCACAATTATTTAAACAATTTTGAACAAATGGGTCGTTTTAAAAACTGGAACAGCTCATTAAATCTTCATCCCTCTGAGACTCAATTTATCCTCGCTGTAATGCGCACGGTGCATTTTTTATTCCTTACCAACCCTCTTGCAGAATGGAATCCATTCCTTACGTCAATGTAAATCGTTATCTCTAATTACGTCCGTCGAAAGAGCACTCGATAACGACGTTATCGTCGGGATTCAAGGGAGCAAATCTCTCTCACGATTATCGCCCGCCCTATTTCTAATCGACGACACTACGAGCCCTTAAACGAGATACATAACGGGTGTAATGTAGTTTTCCGGTAAGTTAGAGGCAAACTGGCACCCTTTCTTCTTCCATTTTACTCTCGAGGCGAGCCCTCTCGAGAAAGAAGTGGGAGAACGGTTACCAAAGGGCCGCCTACGGGGTTTACGACCCTCGAAAGGCCCTTGGCTAACGACGTTACGCGTCCACCGACGCGCCCGGTATACTTTAGGAGCTCTCCAATTAATTATTCCGCGGGATTTTGCTCCGATTTAATTACGGTTCTTACCATTTCGGGTCCCCTTTTCTCTTCCTATCTCCTCTTTGGTTCCTTCTCTTACACTCTGCCACCCATTTTATTTCTCCTCCGTTCCCTTTCTCGCGGCCCTTTACACCGTATTTCCCGTCTCTGTTCCGCGCTACCGGTCGTCGGTGCTCTGGGCGGCCGATCTTGAAAGGCGAAGATGTGGATGGATTTCTTAATTAGGCAAGGCGACTCTCTCGCCGTACTTTAATTTTCTCAAGAACTGTCCGTCCTTTTCCCGCTCGTAATTACTTTGAGAATTCTCTCTACTTATGTATAATATATATATGGATATATGTATATACTCGGGCTATGTGTCTATATGCATGTACATGTATCGGTCGCGCCAAGTAGCGTTGTAAATGGTGTCCACGTCTTAATTTTCCAAGGAGTACATACAGCCAGGAAGAATTAATTTAGAAAATCACAGAATTTCACGTTTGATTGTTGATTACACCTCGGAACTTTTCAGACGTCCTGTATTTCTAGATATTCTTATCTTTATTCGTTTATTAACCCTTTGCACTATACTTGCTTTCCTAGTTTGTTCTCGGCCAACTCCGATTTAATTTTTGTGCTTTTGATATCACATGTTAGGTATGAAGTAATTGCTTGCAGTTATTTAAAGCTTAATGTTATATTAACAGAACGATTGTTCAGAAAAAAATCACGCCAGAGGTGACTTCAGAGTTTTAGGGAAAAATAGTTTGTTACTCCAGAGGTGACTTCATAGTGCAAAGGGTTAGTTTACGACACGATACTCGTGATTGAATCTAAACTCAGTTAAACGCGATTTACGATGAAAATTAGAATATTGATTGGCACCAGTCAACGTGTAATAGGATCGAGGCAAACCCCAAATTTAAGATAATAAAATCTAAAAAGAGGACACCATTCATGATATTTTCTTTCATGATCTTAAGTTCGGTCTCTCGCCATCTCAAATTTCGCGATAAAAATTTGGAAACCAGTCGATATGAGTCATCACTGCCGACATCTTGTTCAGTGATCTGAGATTAAGTCTCCCGCAAACTCAAATTTCCCGATAAAAGTTACGAGATCAATCAGTACCAGCATTCATCGATAACATCCTCCTCAATGATTTAAAATTCTGTTCGATAATCTTAAATTCAGTCTCTCGGTAGCGTAAATTTCTAATATAAGAGATAATAATTATAGGTAATAATTAAGGGTAATAATATGCGGTAATAATAAGTGATAATAATTAGAAAATCAGTCGTTACACAACAAATTACTGCGCGACGTATCATCACGCAACTAGCTATTAAGCGACTAAAAAGAAATGAAAAGAAATCGGGTAAAAAAGCGTCCTCGCGTAAGGAAGTCTGGGAGAACCGTCGCAAATACAATTCCTTTTTATCGATCAGCGATACCTCCGCCGAACGTCGGAAGGTCTCTGAATTCGAGCGGAAATCGTATAAATAATTCGGCGAGGGAGAGGCCGGGTTTTCCCGTTCGTTTGGCCCCCGCGGATGGATGCAGCCGAGACAGCTCTCGATTATCATTGACTCTCGAGCGAGCACGTAGTTAATTCACCGTGAATTCTGCAGATGCCGAAGATTGGAAAGGAATCTCGATGTGCCTTCTATTCTTCGCCTCGTTAATTTATATAAAGGACCGACTCGTCACGAAGGAAGGGCAGATTGGAGCACGCGACGAGGCTGTTGCTCTTTGACGTGCTCGATGGCTGTTGATTATTTGTAGGGGAGGGAATTAAACGAGATCTGCTGATGTCTCGGAGCGTGTGATACTTCGGATGGTGTCTTTGATATTGTTGCGAAGAAACTTTCGCCTTTAGAAGCTATGGTGAATTTTAAATTAACCCCTTGCCGTACCATTTCTTTTGTGACTGAATCCGCAATAACTCAGAATTAATTGCTAAAGTAACAATCTATCCCTGATTTCTGATATAACGTGTAACTTAACGCAATATCAATTGCATAGAAATAATTTCATTGTATCGTGATCGATAGATACTTTTCATTTAATATTTTTTGGAAAACTTCAAAATTTCCTATTCCATCTATCGCACCACGAGTGCCTAAATTAACCCCTTGCCGTACCATTTCTTTCGTGACAAAATCCGCAATAACTCGGAATTAATTGCTAAAGTAACAATCTATCCCTGATTTCTGATATAACGTATAACTTAACGCAATATCGATAGCATAGAAATAATTTGATCGTATTGTGACCGATAGATATTTTTATTTAATATTTTTCAACGAACAAAAATCCAGGTATATCTCAAAAATGAATTCTACACCGTTCAAATCGAATTCCAAAGTCCACCTGAATTTTGCATTTGCACATCCCCCGATTCGATCCAAGAGCAAGAACATATTTTCCTCGAATTCCGTCTACTCGCTGAATTTTAATCGCCCCTTCCTTTGACTCCCACACCGAAAAAAAAAATCACAAACAACATTTTCCATGGAATCATGTCGGGCGGATGCACGGGATCTGTGCGAAAAAATTCGCCCTTTTCGAAAGGGACAAAGTCATCGAAGGAAAAGGGCCACACGGCGCCTCTCTCGGATCGATCGCGCCGAAATATTCGCGGAAAATCGCGCGTCAGCTTCGAGAATTTCTACAATCGCCCGGAACAACGGCGGCGCCCTTTTTCGCGCGCGAAACGTCCCTTTGCGAAGGGACAGACTCACGCGCACTGACGTGGCATAAAACTTCAACGATTTCTGCCCTGCTTGGGGTAAATCTCTCTTGCAGGGGCTGTTTCTCATTTTCTTTATTTTCTTGGATCGCTCTGAGTCTCCGTGTCTGTCCTTTTCTTCGTTTCTTATTGTCCTCTTTTGAATTCGAGCGCTCGTCCTTTAATTTTCTCTTTGGTTCAGCACATTCTCCTTTGAATTTGTCTGCCATGTCCTCTTTTTTTGTCACTCTTTGAATTTCTATTTTGTAGCTGTGTGTTATTTTCAATTTATCCTGTATGGAATTTTTCATTTTGAGTCTTCTTCAAATTTTTGTACTTCTCGTTCGCTCGAATTTTTAGTTGCTCTTTGATTCTTTCCGCAGCTCTCTCATTTTTTATCTCCGTCTCTCTGCATTTTATTTTCAGACTCTATTTTCTAGCCGTGTTTCATTCTTAATTTGTGTTCGCCGTATTTTTTATTTTGACTCTTCCTTAAATTTTTGAACTTGTTACCCTCTCTTATTTTCAGATGCTCTTTGATTTTCTTTCTGTACCTCTGTGAATTTTATTTTTGTTCCTGTCTTTTCCATCTGCAGTTTCACGTCCCGCAAATTTCTCTTCGTTTAACCCTCTCCGTCATTCGGTCTTCTTTCCATTGCGTTTCTTTCTCTCTTTGAATTTCCCGCCTCTTTCACTCCGACCTCTCGTCTTCGTTATCTCTCTTATTCTCGCTGTACTTTGTTTCGAGTCTCTCTTCCATGGAATCCTATCTCCGTTTCTCCTTCTCCATCTCACCCTTTAATGTCTTCTTCCACGTATGTACACAGGCGCATGGCCCTAAAATGAATTCAAGGGCTCCGGATGTACCGGCTGGCTTTGCCCCGTCCCTTTTCGAAATTTCTCTCCCTGTAAGTTGCGCCACTCTCTAACACGCAAAATTTAATCTCCCGCTTGCTCCATGTTGGATTAAAGGTATACGTGCGCCCATAGACACGAGGAGGGTGGGCGAGTTACATAATGAGAGTGGAGAACTTTGCATGGCTCAAACGACTTTTCGATTTAATAATGGCGTCCTGCTTCGTCCTAGCCATGGTAAAAATCTTTATTGCCTGGCTCATTCGCGTTATTTTTGCGAATATAGGCTAACTCGTCACTCTTGTCGACGTTAAATTACTGAAAGGTTGCGGGAAGTGAATTCTTCGGTTAAAGAATGCCTTCCAGTAGATTTTTTAATTTGTCAGTTAAAAAATATTAGAGCGGGGCACCACCACGGCGCGACACGAGCCTGTACCTCGGGGCCTTCTTGCGTTTTAAGAAGGCGCTGTTTAGTTGCAGCCAACCCAGCCACTGAGCGTCACACAATAGAATAATCTCGATCAGTTAATAAAGTGTTATTTGTTCTTTTCACCGGGAACATTTATATCCACGATCCAGAGTCCTCGTCAAAAAATTTCTTCCTAACTTAGAAGAATATATCAGAATAGTAGGAATACTTATTACAAATACGCATTAAAAAATATAAAATACAAATGGAACCATAAAATTATGGAAATAACTTGAACGCAGAGACACACACGCACTCTTAGGGCTACTATTAAATATACAATCGTCTGTCTAGTCGCGTCTATTCGTCTATTTGTTACTCTCGTCCAATCGTCTGTACATCTATGCGTCTGTATGTTATAAGTCTATTCGTCTAATCGTCTATTCGTTTAATCGTCTAATCGTCTATTCGCCTACTCGTCCATTCGTCTAATTGTCTACTCGTCTACTCGTCTATTCGTCCACTCGTCTACTCTTCTATTCGTCTACTCGTCTACTCTTTTATTCGTCTACTCGGCCACTCGTCTATTCGTCTACTCTTCTGTTCGTCTATTCGTCCACTCGTCTACTCGTCTATCCGTCTACTCGTCTACTCGTCTATTCGTCTACTCTTCTCTTCGTCTACTCTTCTGTTCGTCTATTCGTCCACTCATCTACTCGTCTATCCGTCTATTCATCTATTCGTCTAATCCTTTACTCGCCTAATTTTGTCTACGTCTATTCGTCCATGCGTCTACTACATCTGCTGGTCTACTCGTCTACTATTTCTACTCGTCTATGCGTCTATACGGTTTTATTTCTACTCGTCTACAAACGTGTCCGTCTACCGTCGCGTTCCTCGACTCTCTGCGTCTCCTCGGCCGCGCGCAGTCCGCGTCTGTCTTTCGTTTCACGCTGAATCTTTCCAGAAGAATCTAGAAAGATGCGCGCGGGATTTAAAAAATTCCCACAGAATATTCGTAAACAGTGGAACAATGGTTTAGAATTTCCGACTATCGGAAGTCGTGCAACTATCAATGCAGCTTAAACCCGAAAATTCCGAGCCTTTGTTCAGCTAACGACGGCCGCGGAAGCCTCTCGAAACCTTAATAAATAGTATCTGAGATTAGGATTTGCCGATGAACGCTTTGAAGTTCACGTAAAACGGTAGACCATCAGCATTTCCCAAACTGTGGTCCACTGTCCAAGACCAATCCCCAAAAAATTGCAAAGCAACAAGCTTTAAAGTCCACTTACAAAGAATTAAAAGTAGCGCTATAAATAATACGATACATATGTCCTACATAGAAAATCGCCGCCTAACAATTTTACAAAAATACCGGTCAACGTTCGAACGAGTTTGGAAAACGCCGCTCACGATCTAAATACCCATAGCACTTAATCCACAAAAATACCGAAAAAAATACCATGCATCCACCTTCGACAATCCGCCCATTTCCATCCAGCATCAAACCTGCAAGCAAATACCCCTAAAAAAAAATATTCTCCAACCGGCATCCTTCCCAGAGGCGCGATCTTTAAAACCCATCTCGCATCCGATGTTCGCACCCCATCCAGAATATTCATCGCGCGACATTAGTTGGTCCAGTGGCTCGTACAATTCCTCGGCCTCCTCGCCCTTTGGAATTCCCATGGAAAGAAGCATTATACATCCGCCTGAATTTTGCGGCCTGGCCGAGGCGTTTAATATGCCGAGACACGCGGCGCGCTCGGAGCACATTAGCGACCTCCCGCAGGATCCAAGATATTCCACGATTGGTATGGGTAGAAACCGACGGAGAGAAGGTGCCAGAGACGGATAAGCTCGAAGGGTGCCTTTCACCCCATCCACCCTCATCCCCTCTGTCCCACGCGGCAGAATTGGAAGACGTCCGCTCGTTCGATAATCGTCGCAAAAAAGGACAGAGAGCTAATGGCGCGCGTGATGCTGGTGATTCGGAAAATTGTGGATCGAAGGCCGTATAATCGAGCTAATATCATCGATCCCGATTCCCGCGTTCACGTGCCGGGGATACCATCCAGCCATATTCGTCCTAAACGTCGGTCTACCATCCCCATCGTGCCTTTTCTCCGTTCATCCCTTAACGTTCTCCGGTCTCTCTCTCGTCGGAGGGTGAAGAGATCCGAAGGAAATTTCACTAGGAAGCTTCATTTTCCACGGCGATGCCTTCGCTTAAAGCCCGCATCCCTTCCGTCATCCTTGTCCTCGAGGAATCCGCAAAGAAGTGCCCTGGGCGAGATCCTGAAATCAGCACTTGCAATTTCGTACTGTCGCGGGTGCTGGGGAACGCTGTCTTAGCTGGTCCTTTGAAGCGTTGGGCGAGGAGATTGCTATGGTGATGGATAATGGTGTATGATTTTATTGATTTTATACTTTTTCATGGGTTTTAGCAAGTTTAGGGAGAGCATGGAGGAATGGGAGGTGGAAGGGGATGGGGGTTGTTACAGGGGTGGGATGGCAGATGTTCGATTTCGATTTAAAGGAGCTTTTGGAAGATGATGGCGAGCAGATCGTTTATGACGCAGGTAAAATAATTAACTGTAGTTGCGCAGTAGTTGCAATGATATAAACAATTAAAATTTCCTAGTTAAGAGGCTTACGTCAACGCTACTTCGCCGGTATGGCTGTAGCAATTAAACGTACGTTTGTAGTGTGTCAAGAGGAATGGATTTTAATTGCTTACATCTTTAAAACTATTGCGTAACTACGGCTAATTATTTTATGTGCATCATGTGAAACGTACTTGCTAAACGGGAAAAACTCATTAAAATTGAAGTCGGACAGTTGGAGTCCATCCCTTGTTAGTGACGTAGAAATTGGAGTGTTTTCACTTTGATAACGTGAGATTGGATTTTTATCGTGGAACGTCTCTGAACCTGAAGGAAAATTATTTTACATCGACGCATTCTTAACTCTATTTTACGAAGGACATAAAATTAGAACACAGATTTGATTAGAATTGCTTCTTAAATTTATAATAGGTGAGGGAGTCGGATAACACCGTTACCAGGGCAATGATTCCCGCAATATTTGTCGATCATTGTATCAAGAACGTTTTACTTCCTCGAAATACCACGTTGAAGGTGCACCTTTCAAGGTAAAAGGAATAAAAAATCTTCCGAGCGAGGAAAACTCAAGCGCGGTGCTGCGGTTGACTCACCACACTTCCCGTTCCCGTTCGCGTTTACGTTTCAGGAAGTTCTCGAATAGAATGGTGCTCGTAGGCGTTATCTACAACGTCGTCCAAGTTCGATCTTCTCTTTCCGGACATCCTACACGTGAGAACGTACCTCAAGAAAACAACAAAAGTTCCCTATTCTAATTATCTGTCCTCAGAAAATTCCACTTCTTCCAATAACCATATTCTATTCCATAATCTATTCGTCCACTCGTCTACTCGTCTATCCGTCTACTCGTCTACTCGTCTACTCGTCTATTCGTCTATTCGTCTAATCCTTTAATCGTCTAATTGTCTCTATGTCTTTTCCTCTTTGTGTCTGCTACGTCTACTCGTTTACTCTCCCATTCCGCTACTTGGCTATTGGTCTATTCGTCCACTCGTCTAATCGTCTATTCGTGTATTTGTCTCCTCGTCTATCCATCTAGAGAATACCTGCGATACTCATTTTCTCTTCACCCCCTTGTGCATCTCCTCTTTCCTACCCCTTTCGGATCTCTTTTCCTCTACCCCTCCGGTTATTCGGAATTCGTTGGACAAAGGTCGACGTCAGCGTTTCTTGCAGTCCGATGATTCCTCGTTGTCCTCCGAAAACGACGACTCCAACGATCACGCGAACGACGAGGACACCATGAGTGCAACGACTACCCCCGACATATTCCCGCGTCAGGAAGAACACAGTGTCTCTCCTTGCCTCAGTGTTTTCAACCACCGGAATACATACATAGGTATACACCCTGTGTCTCTAGCTCTCGACAAACGAGGCCGAGATCGTGTCGGCGATCAAGGCAACCACCTTTCTCCACCCTCTCCTCGATCTCTTCCTCCTCTCGTCGTTGTTCCGTCGTTCCGTCCAGGCTCGCAGGATCGATATTCTCCTGCGGTCAGCTTCCGGTCGCTCGGGGAAGGGTCGGATGACGAGAACGAGGTAATTCGTTGGAACTGGAGTAGAGCGGTTTTCTGGCGGGACGGAGGGAAAGAGAGAGATTCTGCGGCGAAAGAGACAGAGATTTCGAGGATAGAGAGATACTTCGAAAAATAGAGAGAGATATTTCGAGAAGTAGAGGGCGAGATACTTCGAGAAAGAGAGCGGTGGAAAAGAAATATTTTGAGAAAGAGAGGAGTAGGGAGAGAAAGAAGTAGAGAGAGAGAGAGATATGTCGAGAGAGAAAGAACTAGAGAGAGAGAGGAGATTTCGAGAAAGAGCGAAGTAGAGGAAGAGAGATTTCGAGAAAGAGAGCAGTAGGAAAAGAAATATTTTGAGAAAGAGAGAAGTAGGGAGAGAGAGATATGTCGTGAGAGAAAGAAGTAGAGAGGAGATTTCGAGAAAGAGAGAGAAGTAGAGAGAGAGGTATGTCGAGAGAGAAATAAGTGGAGAGAGAGAGAGATTTCGAAAAAGAGAGAAGTAGAGAGAGAGAGATATGTCGAGAAACAGAGGAGTAGAGGGAGAAATATGTCGAAAAAGAGAGAAGTAGATAGAGAAATATTTCAGGAAAGAACGAAGTAGAGAGTGAAATTTGCCGAGAAAGAGAGAAGTTTCGAGAAAGAGTGCAGTAGAAAAAGAAATATTTTGAGAAAGAGAGAAGTAGAGATAGAGAGATATGTCAAGAGAGACATAAGTGGAGAGAGAGAGAGATTTCGAGAAAGAGAGTAGTAGAGGGAGATAGTTCGAAAAAGAGAGCATTAGAAAGATAAATATTTCGAGAAAGAGCGAAGCAGAGAGAGATATTTCGAGAAAGAGAGAAGCAGCGAGAGATATTTCGAGAAAGAGAGGAGTAGGGGGAGAGAGATAGCGAGAAAGAGGGGAGGCAAACGCTAAAGGCTCCTCCGCTGCACTCGCGGAAGCCGTCCCGCAAGAAGGTAGATCCTGGCTGCACGGTGCTGCATCTGGACGATGTTCGTACCATTTGCTAGCCGAGTCTTACCACCCTCTTGGGCGCCATCTATCTACTCTAGCTCTTCTGCCGCCCATCCCGCAGGAGTAATTTCCTTCGCTCCCTCAACGTTCTTCCCTGTCCCCTTTCCATGACGTCTTTCCTTTTTCCGTCTCCCTGTCGCTCTCTCTACTCATCCTTCCTTGCGCCCGCTCCCCTCGGTGTCCCTCATCCTCCCGCGTTCTCCAGGATCCTCCACGTTTCGCCTACCCTTCGTGCATATACGATATCATCGTGGACCGCGAGAACTTCCAGCTCGATGTACGTCCCTTTGCCCTGCGGCTGAACGCCATCGAGTGTCCTTGGGGAGTCGACGTCTACTTTGCTCTCGGGGTTTATCTTTCGTTCTTTCCTCGCTTCGGCTCTTTCTGGCTTTGTCGATGCTTAATTGCAGGTTTATGTCGCTTAGGGTGTCTCTCGTGCTGCAGGAATTTTCGGGGTGGTGCGGTGAGTTTGGGTTTGGGGAGGTTTTAGAACCAAGTTGAGAATATGTAGCGGCTGTTGCGAGGAGGACAAGTTGTCTCTTAGGGGTGAAAGGGCCAACAATATAAACAGTTGTTGATTTTTAACTTTTTTAACTGTGTTCCGCCACTCCTAAGAATCTGAAAAAATTATACATCAATATTTACGGTATGATGTAAGTACTGTAAAAATATCAAAGTTGTCATTTCATATTTTCAATAAAAAATTAATGTTTTTACTTTTTTCATTTCTTGAAAATTTTTTTGCCAACGAAAAAATCTGAAAAAATTCAGAAGTATGCACACCACTGGGTACAACATCTGTGATTTTTTTCAGAATTTTCCATGAAACCAAACAAGAGAAATCGGGCGAAAACTGTAAAATACGTTTCACCCTGTAACTACCCCTACGGTAGGGATAGCGGATTCATACTTTGCAGGAAAGGTTTTTTTTGAGAGACCTATCGAATGGTGTGCCCCAACATTAATTTGCTTTGCGGGCACTTTTTCCATCCTTATCCGGCTAGACCCTTTGCATTTGGGGGACAGGGATTTGAATTTGGGCCTGCTGATGGGAAGTGGGAGATTTTGACTCTATATTCGACGTAGTTTGCTCCACAGTTCTTCTTCTGAACAGTGAAGAAAATTGTTTGAGTGTCTTAACAGACAGTCTTGCGGAAAAATTAAAATTTCTTTAACCGTTTGAGTGCGGCAAAGCACTATCGCGCTTTTTTGTGTTGATTTTCAATTGTTCAGCACTCAAACGGTTAATACAGGTTGTTTTATGCTACAAATTCTGCCGCCCTTCAAACACTGACGAGCTGGCGCCCAAGTAGAAACGATGGTTTCAGTTTCAAACGATTCGCAATCCCCGTTTCACCTCCTTGCCGTCTGATTCACCCTAGCAACGGGGAATTTTGCGTGCGTTTTGCAACGGTGCACCCTGTCCCCCGAAAAATCACTTATTTCCATTAGAAAATTGGAATAACACGATGATTCATAGTGCGTGATTCACGAACGAACGTAAAATACGGCAGAAAGGCGGATACTCACGTGCGGCTCTCGTCGGTTATCGTAGGGGGTTGGCAAATAAGTAGAGGAACCCCTTACGATTTCGGCGAGCCCCCTTCTCAAGATCGAGATAACGAGCTTACAGCCCCAAAGCTGCCTTAATTAAAGGCTATTGGAAGAAAATCCCGTGGCACCGAAATGGCGGCAACGAGAACAGCGATTCCTTCCTGCGAGCTCTGCACCTGCTTCGCAAAGGATCGATCCTTGGAAACTGTTGTTCCTTTTTCTCCGCCTTTCCTTCCTCGTTTAATTCCTTTTCTCCGTTTAGAGCTGTCTGTCTACTTGTCTCTCGATTTTCTCCTCTTTTTTCCTCATCCTTCCGCTCAATTTCTTCTCTCTTTCCATCTTTTTTCTTACAGTTTGTCTATCTGTATTTATGTCCGTCCTTTTCTCTACGGTTTCTCTCTTCTCTCTCCTTCTTCTCGTTCTCGTTCTCTCTTTCTCTCTGTTTGTTCCCGTCTCTCATTCCCCGTCAGAGTACGTATCGAAGAAACGAGCGGAGGCCTGTACTCGACATAATAACAATTTCCCAGGGAAACGATAAAGCATGCTAAGAAATCAATAGTGCGCCGTAAAGAAAAGCTGCCTCGCCGGGTAACAAGTTCTTAAAAGGCGCGATACGCCGGAAGCACGGAGAAACATGCCGGCAGTATAAATAAAAACGCGTGCGGAAGGTATGCGCGATAAAAAAAGCACACGGAAACACAGCGGAGCGTAAAACGCCGGGTATCGTAAAAAGCGAAAAATGAAAGAAACGGCACTCGTTGAATACCGTAGTTCAATTTCACTCCATTAGTACTACTACCGTCATTTATATTATTATTATTGTTATTGCAATTTACCTTTGACATCTTTCACGGTTTCTTGGATAGGAATAATCGATCGCTTCGTCACGTTCGTCGAAAAGGAATTTGTTTACGTTCACTTTCTAGTCGTTAACGCGTTAACGATAGAATTATTAACTCTTTGACTTGTTAATTATATTGGAATAAATACACCGGGTTTCGGTAGCTCAGTTTTTTTAGCGTTCTCCATTTCTTTCTACTCGTTACTGGCTGCAACAAGGCTGAACTCAAATTTCCCCCAAATCGACTTAATAATAATTAAAAAAAATGTCAAAGAACCATTGAAATTGTAATTCTTTATGATTTCTCTCTGAACGATAGAATTATTAACTCTTTGACTTGTTAATTATATTGGAATAAATACACCGCGTTACGGTAACTCAGTTGTTTCAGCGTTCTCCACTTATTTCTACTCGTTACTGGATGCAACAAGGCTGAACTCAAATTTCCCCAAAATCGACTTAATAATAAATAAAGAAACATCGAAGTTGTAATTCTTTATAGCTGCTTTTTGAACGATAGAATTATAGACTCTTTGACTTGTTAATTAATATAGTGAAATAAATACACCGGGTTTCGGTATCGTTGTTATTTGAGCGTTCTCCACTTCTTTCTCCCTGTTCCCCGATGCGACAAGGTGAACTCAAATTTGCCCAAAATCGACTTAATAATAAATAAAGAAACATCCAACTTGTAATTCTTTATAGTTGCTCTTTAAACTATAGAATTACAGACTCTTTGACTTATTTATTATATTAACATAAATATACCGGGTTACGGTAGCTCAGTTATGTGAGCGTTCTCCATTTATTTCTACTTGTAACTCGATACAATACGGGTAAACTCAAATTTCCCCCGCATCGACTTAATAACAAATAAAGAAAAAATCGAAGAAACATCGAACTTGTAATTCTTTATGGTTTCTCTTTGAACGATAGAATTATTTCACTCGTTAATTATATTAGAATAAATACACCGGGTTCGGTAGCTCAGTTATTTGGGCGTTCTCCATTTCTTTCTCCCTGTTCCCCGATGCAACACGGGTAAAATAAAATTTGCTCCAAATCGACTTACTAATAAATAAAGAAAAAGTTAAAGAAACATCGAATTACGGTCCCTCACGGATTCCCTTTGTCAATCTCTACGTCACTCGTGATAATCAAGAAGCTCGACTAAAATAATCGCCTCTGAAATGCACTTTTCCGTTTGGCGTGGCATGCTCTCACCCTCTGCTCTCAATTTCTGAGGTCGGCCGTGCATAGCTGGTGGTAGTAGGTACCTAGCCGTCGAGTTTCTCTGGCGGAGCAACGACGGCGGCGAATTAACGCGCGATTAATTATTCTCTCAACCGCGGTTGTCCATGAGCGCGGCGCGATGTACACAACCACCCCGGCGCGGAGAGTGCACTTCGTTGGGTGCACGCCGTGCCGCTTTCGTACACAGAGGCCCCCGCTGTTTGTGGGACGCTGTCGAAGGGTTTCTCTCTCGGTTTAATTGCGGAAGCACGTGACAGACTCGTTAAAAAACAGAGAACACGAGAAAATTCAGTACGAATGCCTGTTTCTCTTGATTCTGCCTTTCAATCGGGGTGTCTCGCTTGCTCTTGTAGTTTCGCCTTCGATTCGTGCAGACTTTTTATCGGCACCGAGTTACGGGATTGGAGTTTCTTAGAGATGACTGTAGAATTACTTTTTTTTGGGAATCTTAGAATTATTAGAGTTGTAGAGGGGATTAATAAAGATTTTTTAAAGGTGACTTTATGGGGTGCGGGTTGAAAGTGGACCACTTTTTGGGAGATTTAGAGTTAGGGGGGTTGTGAACGAGGTTGAGGAAAAATTCTTTCGCTACTACGGTCGACTATAGTCGCTCTCCATAAAATACCAATCACCTATGACGGACGACTATAGTCGTTCTTCACAAAATACCATTCACCTACGGCACACTTCACATCTATCTGCGGACTTGCGGTTTCAGTATTTTGTTCTCTGCCGTTTGTTTCTACTGAATGATACTAACAAACGCAATTTTGTCAAGAAACATGATCAAAGCAATTTATGGCACAGTAAAGTATAAATCCAGCCGCTGACGCTCGTCCTCACGCATAGTCTGCACTTCCGGCGCGGCGCACAGTGGCACGGAACTGCTATTTAGCTATTCAGGCTCTTCCATTCAATGTTGCACACTTTAATATTACAAAATTACAATTTATATTATTACAAACAATCGTCATCACCTTCGAGGTCTTTTTTTAACTTCAATCACTCAATTAATTTTTGAAGAGGACCGAAGTGGGGCCCATTTTGGAAGAATCTAAGACTTCTTGAGAGATGGTTGAGTCTCTGAGAGGAAGAAACAGGTAGACTTTCAGTCACACAGCGAACTACAGAAAAAAGGAAAAATCCTTATCCAACCTTCCACACCACATTTCAACACAAAATTCCCCAATCTCAAATTTCTTCCAACCCAAAAAGTTGCACACCGACATACAACTTTCGCGCGCAAAAGTAAAGGAATTCGGACAAGGTCCCACTTTTCGCAAATTCGAATCCGTCTCCACCATAGTCCCCCGATATCTCTTCCGCCGGTCCTAGAGCAACCGCACGTTACCTTCAACCCCCTTTCACCCTCTCCCTCCTCCCCACCACCTTCGACTCATTCTGCACGCCGTTTTACCCTCGTCTCGTGCCCACCCCTCTTTCTCTCTTCCACGCGCGCGTGTGTGCCCGTGTAAACAAGTCGTACGAGGAAGAGAGAGGGAATGACAAATGGGCCGAAGGTATGTTGACTGTGCACGAAGGGAGAGGAAGGAACAAAGGGTGAGAGAAGGACGAGTCTAAGGGAGACGAAGAGACGGGGTGCGGATCGAGCGGGCCAAGTGGAAGAGGAGGAACGAAAATGCACGGGATCGCCGAGCGGAAAAATTTCATTATCCTCGCATTGAATTGGGATCGAGCGTAGGTCGGGGTGCCGAGGCGCCCCTGAAAAATCTGTCCTCCCCGTGGCTCGGTTCACCCTACTTTCTGAGCCCAACTTTCACGGGAAGGGGCAGAAAGAGAGAGAGAGAGAGAGAAGGGGTGGGTCATTTAACTTCTTTCATTCCGAAAGCAATTACTTTACTCGTAATTCATGGCCCGGAGGCGTGGATCGTTAAATAATACAATTTTGGTTTTGAATCAATTTTGCAAATGATCGTGTAGATAATTACGTGGATCTGTGGCGATGAATTCTTATGGGAGTGGAAAAGTGTGCGATTTTGATTTTTGGTGGAATTTCTGACGCTGGAGCGGTGATTATGGCGTTAATGATACAATCTTGGTTTTGAATCGTGGAAATTGGTTGTATAAAAATAGGAAATTATATGTATAAAGTATCTATGGGGACGTTTATTATTGTGAAATTGTAGCGACAATTTTCGACTTTGTGCTTTGGATTTATATATTCGTTAACACTAGATTTACGGAAGCCGTCAAATTGACGGGTTCTTACTTGTTTTATAAACATTTCTCAAATTTGCACAGAAGCTGAACAGTAGATATTTCAGGTGTTTTTTACAATACAATAATGACTTAACAAATTATCATCTTTGCCGCTTGATCCCTCTTTCTCCGTAGTCCTTATTTAATCGATTGCAATGTAGCAGATTTCGCGCCCGTAAATCTAGTGTTAAATATGCGAAATCTGAAGAAAAGTTTTCGCGCAGGTGTTGCAAACCTTCTAAATTAATTGTAGGAATAAAAAAGCGAATGAAAACTGGGGCAATAATTTTCTCATTACTTTTAACTTTAAACATTGCAGTTATATCGCCCAAGATCTGCACTTTTCGATCTCTGCTCCGAACAAAGATTTCTTCGTCGGTTTAATTTCGAAGGAGCGACTTCAGTGCTTTCACCGGAACGTTTTAACTGATCACGGTGTATCCAGGTGATCGAGCAGCTCGGTGACTCAATTTTAATCGTATTTTCATTACGAGATCCTGGGAAACGCGACCGGCAATGAGTTTCGATGGGGCTAAATGAATCGTGGCAACGGAACCGTGGAAATGGCAAGAGGAAACGGTAAAACTTAAGCGACACGGGGAACGGAGACGAAGACACCGCGCAGAAAAGAGGAGAGCCCGTAATTACGGACGGCAATTATTTTCCTCGGGCCGAAAGAAGAAGTAGTTAGAGAAATGGAACAGCGAGAACGAAATTGGAGATACTGGAAGTTAATTAAACGCGAACGGACACAACGTGTACGTCATCCTTCCGCCATTTTATCTGGTATCGACTTACCCCTTTGATTCCATCTTCGGCGGAACGTTTGTCTCAAATATTGTGTGCAAATGTCATTCCTTTGGTGGCTCGCATACTCAATAATTAGTGAAGATCGAATTAAATCACGACCTCGGATTATAGGACATTGGATTTCTCATCTATTTTTTACTCTTGTAAATATTATTCGCCGAATTTTCAACCTTAGTGTCTCACCTTAACAATTTCCATTGCTGCACAAAATTGAAAACCCGCTTCCCACAACAGTTTTAACACAAATAATATAATTTCACTATAGTTACACTCTAACCCACAAAACTATGCAACTTCGTCAACAAACACTTTGCCAAAACGTTTTCAATTTCAGTGCATCAAAGCTAATCAAGTTAAATGACCTAACCCGCACGTATTTTACTCGCCATAATGTCAACACAATTCCACCACCGTATCCACATTCGCAAAGATCCCCCACACCCCCATGAATCTCATCCACCATACGGTTCGCCCGACACTGTCCTCCTTTTCAAACCGTTCATTGCCATTCTCCGTAGCTCAGCCGCGGCATTAATAAAACTTTGAAACGAAGTCAGTCAGACATCGAATTGGTTATGGGATTAACCCGTTTAATGAATGCTCACTTGACTTTTAATAACGTTCCACATTGTCGCATGCGCCGCGTCCCAGGGCGCGCAGGGGTGTAAAATTAAATTTATGGCGTTGCGTCCGCGTTCCCGCTCCCATGACGGCGTGGTAGATGGTGGTAGTCTTCGCCACGGGGAAACGAGAAACCTGGCCTCTCACCGACGAGGGCCATACTTTTTCATATTACAAACTAATATTGTCACCGTGAGATGAGCGGAACGGTTGCATATAAACACACACGTATCACGCCGATGGCGATGCGGCAGGAGGCTATGGTAGCATCGAGGTGTAACCTTGCGAAGCGCTTCTTTATTAAAAGTCCAACATTCCCCGTTCATCTCGCACAACCACCTACGCTTTTTTACGTCCCGTAATCGGTGAGCTCTCTCCCTTCGTGAGTTTCTCCCGTCGCGACCTTCCCGCCCTTTTCTTCCATATTATTCCCTCGTAGCCATGTAAGGATTCACCGATGCCTCCTCCGATCGGATACGAATTTAATCATAGCCCTTTCGACGCTGACTCACGGAGATTTAACCGATCCTCTAATGATTCATCTCTCCTGTAATTTATGGTCGTCGAATTTTTTGCGACGATGGTGGGGAGCGACGGATGGGGAGGTTTTGACGGGTTTATTTGGCGGGAGTTAATGGAGATGGGTTTTTAGTAGAAGGTGATTCAGTACTGGGGTTGCGTTTGAGGTGTTTGATATTTTTAGGGTTCTAAAGTTTTTCTGGAATAACGCGGATCATTCGAGGTTATCACATGCTTTACTTTAATTGTACTATTTTTGAGAGGTGTAATTTCGCGGAGACTTAATGAGGACGGGTTTTACAGTAGAAGGTGGATTTAGTACCGAAGACTGTGTTTGAGATTGGTTGGAAATTTTGAGGGTTTTTTTGGATTCCGTGGATATTCCCTCTTCTTGGTAAAACTGCTTTTGACGGGTTTATTTGGCGGAGAGACATAATATGGTGCAGGATTTTGAGTAGAAAGTTAATTAAGTGTTTGAGATGGCTGGGAATTGTGTTTAGGGACTTGCAGAAGTTCTTTTGGAGTACGTGAATATTACTGAAAGAATTATTATTCTTTTTCATATTACTATAGATGAAGAGGGAAACCCCGGCGAGTTCGGACCGACCGCAAAGTCCTGAGGAGACTGACTGTCCCCACAAAAATCCACATCCAAGTGCGATCGGTGGGCCAGCGGCGGCCTTTTTTGTTCTTCTGTTCCTAAAGAAATGTTTGCGGACTCGTTGATAGATCTCACCCGCCGAACAGACCTGCTCTAGACACTATGCCCTGGTTGAAACAATGTATAGTGCCGGTCGGTGGTATAAATAGAAACCGGGAGTCGGTAGACAACTCGCGAGAGCGATCCCTCGAAGGACACGAGGTCTAGCGGACGATCCGTAAACTAGGTGCGAGTAACAGTCGGTAGATCGATTGCGGCGTACGAGATCGTCCAGCTACGTTGATTTTGGCCGGCACTTAATGATTTTGGAGGAATAAAAAACAATGAGTGATAGGAACAGCGTTTAAAATGTTAAAATAGCCATCACGGGCCACCGTCACTCATCAGATGGTGACTGCGTCCTACCAGCAACTGTGGTCCCCCATAAAAATGTCATACCTTCCAATATTACCTGAAAATAACAGAATTCCCTTTTCTAGAAAAAGCACAAATTATCCACAAAAAAAACAAGACAACTTGTAATTAATTTGACGAGATATTTCATCGTTTACGACCTCAACAAACTGTGAATCATTGGCGATGCTTGCAAGACGCGTTTTTCCGTCGAAGTTTGCTTAAATTCTGGGTAATTGAAGCTCGGCTGTAACATAGAAGAGATTTAGCGGTTCGGCATCGTCACCGCGATGCCGGATGCGGTTACTGGCTGACAATAAGTTCTCGTCAGCCACAGCGACTCAAGTTTTCGAGGCGCTGCCCGAAGTTCTGCTTGAAGCTTCGGTGACTCGACCCACTATGGCGGTAAGACGTCCTATTGTCATGTTGGATTTGTAGGACGCGCGTTACTGTTACGTTTAATTGTCGTTGTTGTCTATGGAAAACTTTCCACGTTACTCCTTTCGCTGGTGTTTCTATGCAGGAACCGCGATCTTAATTCTGACAATTTTATTTAACCAGAAAACAAATTTGGAACAAGGAAAAAGGGACTCTTTTGACGAAGCATGATTCAAAATTTCTATACAGAAAGCTGAGTCGAATTTGTAATTTGAACTTTTCCTCGAATGGACTCCGGTAAAAAGTGATCCAAAAATTGTAAATGACTACCTACTATTGTTTAGATGTAATTGACTCTCATTCTGTGACTGTTAATACTTAGTTTGTACTATTTTTTAGTCATCATAATACAGCAATCCGTTTTTAACACTATTCCTACCACGACCGGTCAAATGACCGTTTTTAAAATTTCGATTAGAATTTCCTATATATAACGTAATTGAATCGCCTTTAAACTTCACGACTTTTCCTCAAATATACGTATAATACATTTTTCAATATTCACTTCTTTTTTTACTGTTCATTTTCTGGGAAAAAATTATCATTTGACAAATTCACCGGTTGCGGTAGGAATAGTGTTAAAAAATCCCTACAACAGAACAGCCAAATATTTCCATGCACTCTAATTTTCCAAGTTTTTCAAAACTGAAGTTCCATACTGACTTTAACACTAAACCTACCGGCTTTATATCTGCTATATTGTAATATACGAAATATGTACTTTGGAAAATGAGATTTGAAGAGGTGAAAAAGATGGTCGGTTAAGTAATGTTTGTTTTATACGATAGATCTAAAATATTTACTGAATGGCTGCCCAATCAATTTGGGGAATTTTTAGAAAAAAAATCAGAAAGCGGTCATTTGACCGCCATGGTAGGTTTAGTGTTAATAGTATCTAGTATCATTTATGAATCTTTTAACAAACGAAATATTAAAACCCCACAAATTTTCCCCACCCTCGTTCTCTTCAGGCTCCCTCACCAGCCTGCATTCTCAGCAACGAGGGGTAAGTCCGAACGACGAGAATCTCACGGTACAACGTCGCAGAAAGTTGTCGAGAAAGGTTCCTTCTGTTGGAGTAATTTGCGAATTTAGACCTCCGAGAAGGAGAAACATCGTCTACGAACCGAAGGCGAGCCCCAGGTGGACCGAAGGGAGGGATGGCAGTACTAGGTGACTTTTCAGTGGAGGGTGCAAGAGTCGGCGAGATAGCGCCGCCTTTGAGAGGGTTGCGAGACCCGGGAAGCAAGGACCACGGTAGAGGATCCTTATATTTCAAATTAAAGGGAAATTCGAAATACCGACCACTTTCACAAAGCAGCCGGTTTCCTCCCTCCAGGCTCGTTTCGTCGTTCTCCGTCCTCCGTTTCACCCCCGGCGTGGCATCTCCGTCGAAAGCTCTCGAGCGTATGCGCTCTCTCGTCCTTTCTCCTTTTCTCCTCCTGCCGGAGTATTTAAACTTTTCAAATTGAAATTGTTTTCGATATCCAGGTGAGTGCTCTCGAAAGAGAGGAGGAGAAGAGAGTGCCCGGAGGATCTCGAGCGAGCCGGTTGCGCCCTTGGCTCCGTGAATTTTCCATGGCTTTAGAACCGGGACGATTCTCTCTCTAGCACTCTCTCAACGGGCCTTTTTTTTTTTTAACCCTTTCCTCATTTTCCGCCGACGCTTTGAACACTTAACTCGGATTCCGCGACTCGTGGCATATTATGCCGTGCACTAATTGCTACGCCGTTTCGAAAGTTCCTCCTGGCCTCTAATTTTTCTATTATTATCCGCGCGTAGTTTGGAATTCTAACAATCTACGGTAGCACCGTACCCTCGGCGATCCTCCGGCGCAAATAACGCCGTAAAGTTTTTAACGATGCGGTAATCGTGGAATTATTATGGGAAATCGGCTGAGAGCTTAAATCAGAGGCTTCGGTGAAACGTTCAGTTTGGATCGTGATGCAGAATTTCCGGTGGATTTGGAGAAGTTAGTTTTATGACGACGCTGAAACGTTACTGTTTCACTTATGGCTGGGAGAGAGAAGGGTTTAGGAGCTAATTATCTCTGATTTGGAATTTTGCAGAGTCGTAGAAGTGTGCTCGGTATGAATTTCTATCGTGGTTAACTCTCTGTTCATTTTCACTTTGATGTTTTGCATTTATTTTTATATAATTACTCTTTTGTCGTACCCTAGTCAAAAATGGATAGCTGCTCGAAGATAGATAATATTCCAATGTCAATTTCAATTATTGCGGACGGAGACCTTTTTGAATATTGAGAAATAATCATTTATTTGGCGATCAAAAACCATTTTTTTATCAAAAAGTCAGAGTGTTAATGTATAGAAGTTATAATTTGCTATTTGCGTAATCACATTTCAACGGTTATATTTTCATTTTTCAACTGTAACGGTGTATACATGCACCGATAAACTATAATAAAATTTTTTCTCCAACCACATATATGCGTCTGTCGTCCTCAAAGGGTTAACTAACATTGCGGAGAAGTAATTTGAACCGCCAAAACTCAACCTTCCACTTCCAAATAAATCTCAAATATTAAACACTTAAAAGAATAGGAAAATCAATTTTCCAGAAAATAGAGAAAGTCATTCTCATCTCCAATATCGGCATCTGCCATTGATTTTAAACTGCAAACCAAATTATTTCGACATCCTGTGGAACAACTCAACGATACAGTACATCAAGTGGCATTATTTTGCGAAAAAGGAGATTGCAACTTTATATAAAACCAAACAGAATCCCAATTACTCGTTACGTAGCATGTAATTGCAATCAATCGCAGGAAGTACGGTTGAAATCACGTCATTCCGTTTCGCCTTGGCCACAAAGGTAACCAACGTGATCCTCGTCGTCATTATCATTGCCACAATCGTCAACGTTCGAGCGGCCATAGAGCGCGGTTGACGTTGCACTTCGGACACCCGTCTTCGAACAATCGCATTTTCATCGTTGATATCGTTCCGCCGATGGATTTTCAAATTGCACACACATCGGACGAGCAGTGCCGTTGCACTCGATCTGGGTTGGGGACTTCCTGTTCGCCTTGGCAAGCAGAAAACGATGGTGCGCGTTATCCTCCCTCTCCATTTTTCTCCGTTGCCAAAATCCCTCTCTTTATTGCTCACGGGATATTTTGTATCCTTTTTGTAATTTGCAGCTGAGATATTTATGGCTGTATTCCCGAGGAAGTGCGGGATTGTTGCAAATTTAAAATGGGATATTCTGATTCACTTCGCGAACTACGAAAATGTTTTGCATATCGTTGGAGAGAAATTTAGAGAGGAGATGGCCATGACTGCTTGGAATTGGAGACCCTATTTTTGTCGTTGTGGAATTTGAAAATGAATTTTTCTGCTGCCTTCATTGCAATATCTAAGATTACATAGTGGAGAACTTACTTATTTCAAGTTTTTTCTAATTGATGCAGTATTATTAGGGCATTTAACGAAAGAATTTGCAATAAATGATAACAATTCCATTTTGAATCTGAGGACAAAGCTTTCGCTATACGGAACATCTGCAACCTTATAGTAAAGAACTTAATCCCCTTTAACCCTTTCGCTACGAGGTTGCTTTGAAAATGATCACTGATAAAGTACTATCGGGTAAAAAATTCGATAATACGTGCGTGCAATAATTCAGAATTAAATTGCTAAAATGAAAATTTATCAGCGATTCCTGACATATCTTACTATTTAACGCAATATTAATAACATAGAAATAATTCGATTGTGTTGTGTTCCACTGATATATTCAATTTCATCGTTTTGGGAAGTTTGCAAATTTCCTATCCAATTTACCAGATCACGAGTGTCACTCGTTACTATAGGCCAAGGGGTTAAGAACCTACAATTTCAAGCATCCTCCCAATTATCCATCCATATTGCACCACTTCGAACCAACTTCCCAAAATCATCCCTAACGTTATCCCCTTTTTAACACTAGAACTACCGGCGTTAAATCGATCATATTTCAAAATATTAAATAAGTACTTTGAAAAAGGAGGGATCAAGAGGCAGAAAAGATAATCGATTCGGTGATTTATGTTTTTTAAGATGGACATAGAATATTTATTCTAAGACTCCTCCATAAACTTGGAGAATTTTTGGAAAAAATTGTGTACCAGTCATTTTGACTGGTTTGGTAGTTCTAATGTTAACCTCTCCCACACATCCGTTCCTCGCGATATTTAAATCTTTCCCTCCATCCTTCCAACGTTCTCCTTCTCGATAACTTTATCTCCACGGATTTCCCTCTTCTCCACTTTCCTCCTGCGACGGAGGACACGCGAAACAACGACATCACGATGTAATAGCATGCGGTTCTCCGGTAATAACGATCCGCCGCTGTCTGTCCATGTACGGCAGAAACTACTGGGAATTTCAAGGCCCGTGCGTGCGCGACGCTAATAGGGATTATTTTGTGGATTTCGTGGCAGGAAAATCTGATAATGCCGTTTCCATTATGACGTCGGGGTGTGTAATCGAGGCGTACGTGTCGGCGAAGGAAGAAGGAGGATTCTTCCGTGAATTACGGTCACTGGGATTTATCGATGGGCGATTGTAACGTCCGGTTACGTGTTTTAGGGCTAGGGGGTTTGAAGTTCGGAGTTTAGGTCAGGCATGTCCGTACAGCGGCCTGGTTGCACTTGCTCTGTCATACTTATAGGTTTTACGTAGCTATTTATGTTTATACAGCGAGAAATCTAACAAAAATTAAAACTAACCGTACTATGTCCGGTTGAATGAAATGAGGATATACAGGGTCTCCTAGGTTTTAATGTTCAAACTTTGGCAGTATGGCACTAAATAAGAAAAAAATCTTACGTAAACATAGGCCACATAGAGGTTTATTAACACGTCGATTGCCATGGGGGTCACTGGTGAACGGCGCTATCTAATTCAACTAAGTTTTACACGATCTTTAAATTGTAATATTTACGAATTTGTTAATTCAGTGAATATTATCGCGTCGGTCTCAAAAAGATAAAGTCCTGCTGAATTTAAATCTATTTGCGTCTTTGAAGTTTCTGCTGTATAAGGATGTGATTTTACTAGAAAATCTATGATTTCAGTAGAAACGACGAATCCAGCGAAATACCGGTGGCGTTTAACGTGTTAAAAAATTATAACAGAAATACAAAATAGAAGTAATATAGGAATAGAAACAGACTTGCTAATACTGCAAGCATTGGCTCAAATAGATCAGCAATATTTACACTCAGTGTGTTTGTGTAAGCTGTGTTTACTATCTGAGGTCACTTAAGATTGAAAGTAATTTTCGCAAATAAAACAAAACAGAAGCGAAATTCGCAGAGTTTTAAATTTGATCTTTCATCGCTGTCAATGATGTATTGTCAGGAACGGTAGACATTTTGAAATGGAGTATTAATTAACTGTGGAAGTGGCGCTGTCAAGTAGTAAATAACTTTTTAATAAAGCTCTGTGTGACCTATGTTTACATAACATTTTTTCTTATTTAGTGCCACAGAACATACTGACAAACTTTGAACATTAAAACCTGGGACACCCTGTATAATATTTTGTATTACTAACTACAGACTGCTTTCTGCGTTGTTTGCTATATTAAACTGATAATCTCCCTCATTTTGTTCCAGAAAGGTATTATTATTATTTTATAACTGATCGCAAGATCTGCTATGGCAAGAATATGTATCCATTAAGTGTCGGAACGTTAGCGTTAAAATAAATTGAAGATCTATGTATATTGTCGATGAGTGGTTAACAGGGTATATAGATTGTTCAGAGCTATTTTCTTTATATTATATTATTTACAACACTTTCAAATGGCTCTTTGAGCGACTGATTTGAACATTGATTGCGGCTCGGTTCATACTCCTGGAATTTTATCGCTAAATATAAAAAACGAAGTGGAAGAAAACAAAGAAATTCCCGAAAAATTTCCACGGGCGCCTCACATTTAATATTCAATAACACGGTCGTCGATCATAACGGCAGTACATTTGTAACGACAGTATTGATTACACTGATACGATAAAGCGCGCGCCTCGTAATTCTGAAAGCAATTACGCAACATCGGGAAAATTAAATAAAACAGCGCCAATTTGCCCGGTCTCTCGTTTGTCGTGTTTTCGAAACTGAGCTTCGTTTCTGCCGATGCGCATCCAATCTCACCGATTAACGATTTCCAGTCTGAAATTTCGAACGATACGAGCGTGTAATCCCGCTATTTCACCGTATCCATCCCGTATTAATCTTCCTCTCATCGCGAAAAGGAGGAATCCACCCTACCCTACCGTCCCCCTTCTCATATTTACTATCGGCAGCATCGTCCCCTCGTTCCCCAGTCATTTCCTTTCTTCCGGTTTCCCGTATAAATAACTAATTTCAAATCCCGCGGTATCGAGAAAACTTTGATCAGTTTCTGGCCGCTCTGCATCTCCAGGATGATAGAAAGGCCGAACCGAGCGACGTCCTTTAACTCGGATGTTGCATAGGAGCGTCGCGACGGCTTCGATCACATGGGCTATGCATACTTCATGATTCGCGTTTGCGAACTTTCGCGCTTTAAAAATAAGCTCCGAGGTCGCGCCTCGATGTTGCGCCCTTTGAACTAAGGAGATCGGTCTTAGTTTATTGTTGTAATATTTTTGTTGCGGAATTTAGTTCACTTAGGGACTGTCACCGTCGGTGATTTTGAGTTTGGGATTTTGGAAAGGAAGGAAACGTGTTTTTTTTTGCAAGTTTTGCGATTTAAGTGGTGCGGTTAATTCTCTACCGTTTTAAAATGTGGGAAAAATTTTTGCGAAATTTCTTTTGCTGAGAAATACGAAAACTGCCAGGGAAATTGGTAAAATGACTGCTTTTAATTGTTTGCAGAAATTTCCTCGATTGATAGAGCAGTCAGAAAGTTCCACTTCTACGTTATGAAACTTTAATTATTTAATTGATCATTTCTTTTACATCTTAATTTCGCTTTTTCCAAAGTACTTATTCAGTATATTTTAATATAATAGATACAAGGCCGGTGGTTCTCGTGTTAATAGTCACCGTGGCTTCAGTGGTATTTTAACAGAGTTTTGGAACGAGCTGAGAGACCTATTTGCACCAGGAAACGTGATATTACGCGAGAAATATCTATTTCACCAACCGCGAAGTAATCTGCGAGAAATAAAAGATCTTACAAGAATTTGGATTTTGTTTAATTTCAGATATTCTACCTGATAGCCAATAAGTTGGACTATTTTTTTCAATTTTATCCTTACTGAAGTTCTGCATCTCACTATTAAATTTATACGCCTTTGCTTTTCAATTTGGGATGGAAATTTGAGTAAGTACGGTTTTCAATTGGAGCGAATTTTCTGCAAAAATTAAATATTGTCATTCCGTGTTCAAATGTATCATTAACATCGATATTAAATGAGTATCATGCTATTTATTATAATGCTTAGTAGAAGATTCATAGATAATGATAAGTAGCAAATTTTCTGCTTGATAACAAGCGATTTGAATGTCGGTGGAATGTTTATTAATCCAAGCCTCGATTATTATTCTTTCTATGGAATCGTGCTCCGATGATTTGGAAAGCTCTGTTTCAATAAATGAAAATGCAATGAATTGTAATGGCGGTGAAAATAATGAGGCATCTCCATCGTCCCGGCTTTTCCTCACCGAAGGTTAACTCAAATTGACGCATTAATGATTACTGCGAGGGATTTTAGTCGACGTTGGAATAGGATGATTTTAATTTAATACGTCCATGGTATTGGCATTTTCAATGTACGAATGTAATTTGATCCCTGGCCAGTAGTTCTGCGAATCGTTTATTATTGAAATTCTGAAATCTTAGTGAAATTCGCGTAATTTCGAGAAATTCATGGCTCGTGATTTTGGCATAAAAGCCGACGATTGAGTTGTCAAACAGTTAATGGATCTTGTGCGAAATTCCATTTTGCGACGTCAGGCGGAAGATTTATCCGAAAAGTATTGTACTTCGTTTTTACTTGAAAATGAAAATTTCATCTCCTATAAAAATCAAACTTTTTCAGAAGCTTTACAGAAGTTTAAAAATATCATCTGACCTTAAATAGATTTTAATTCCAAGTGAGTTTCATCCCTTGGATACACCGAACGCCTTCGGGGCTCTGAAAAAATTTAAAAATATCTTCTGACCATCGTCGACCGAAATAGATTTTTATTCCGAGTAAATATCTCTTACATATTATATCTACTGCCTTTAGAATATTTTTTTAAATATCTTCCAACCCTCACTGACATAAATAGATTTATATTCCAGCTAAATTTCATCCCCCACGCACATCAAACGATTTCAGAGCTTTGGAAAAATGTAAAAATATCTTTTGAAAATCGTCGATTCAAATAGATTTTAACACAAAGTACATGTCATCCCAAGCACTTTCAAAGTTTAAATAAAATTTTTAAATATTCCCCGACTGACATTAATTTGAATGAAATTCAATCCGATACCAAGATACCTGCCATTTTTCCAAAATATTTTTATCACATTAAATTCTACAAGAGAAACACTCTCTACACTTCATTTCTCGCGCAAAGATAACGCAATCTCCGTAAAAGCCTCGATAAAGTAGGGGTAAAATCGGGGTGAAGTTCTTTCTCCTGTAAAACCGAGCGATTAGAAATACGAGTACCGTTAAATCGGGTCGATTAGCGACATTTAAATTCAGGCTTCGTTCAAACTTCGCGGAGAAGTGGTTCGACTGGACTTCAACGTCGCACTTCCCATATCTTTCCGCCTTAATGTTACCCCACATTCTACTTACGTATGAAAGCGCACGTCCCACCACACCCAAGGAGTTACTTAACTTTTGATACGCGACGTTTGGAGGACTTCCTTAATTTCCGGGTATACGGACTCTTCCGGATGGCATTTTACTCGACAGCAGACAAGAGTTCATTAAGGTTTTAAACAGCCGGCGTATATATTCTCCTTCGAAGGAGAGATAGAGAGACAAGGCTGGAATATTCGGATGGAAACTGACGGGGCGAGTCTTCTGACGTTGCACCACAGTCAAATAAATTGAACGGAGTATGAAGATTGTAATTTCACAGCTATAATTATCAATTGACGTTAAAAACATCCGATGAAAGTCAAAGGTCGCGGATTATTCTGGGTATGGAGTTAGGAGCTCGGACTTCCAATTAATGCGGTTGAGGTGAATCCCTTGTTACTTTTGACCTTGCACTACGGTCAAATAAATTGAATGGAGTATAAATATTGTAAATTCAGCGTCACGATTATCAATTAACGTTGAAAACATCCGATGAAAATCACAGGTTAGGCACTCTGGTGGGTATGCGGTTAAGAAATCGGCCTCTCAGTTAACCCTTTGCCCTACGGTTTGTTTTGTAGCTGCCACCGCAATAATTCAGAATTTAATTGCTAAAATAATATTAATATTACAGTAATATTAATAGCTAACGTAATATAGGGTCCTACTCTAATTTAATCTCAGACGAGCCACCAAAGATTATCGGTACTCGTCTTAGAAGAAACCGAATAGCTTCCCTTAAAATTAATTAATAATATGGTAGCCTAGAAACTTAACTGAACGCGTGTAATTTAAAAATAAGTGAGTAACTATAAAAATACAAAACTCTTAATAACAGTAAAATTACTCTAACTCTGAATTTATCGCTAAAGCTCTCTCCACTCACGCTATGAACTCTCAACTCAACTGCATATTCTTAACTGACTCTTCCCAAATTCACGCTCACATCCACCCTCGATACTCTTTCTCACAGCATGCATTCTCTGTTGCATTCACTCATTTTCTCCTTATCCATAGACTAAACATTCATATTAGCCCCGGCATCGGTCGCCTTCCAAATCACGTACTCTAAACATCCACTCTCGCTTATATACAAACCATCCACACTCACTAATTCCAAAAATTAATAATATTTACGCGTATAAAAATTTCGTTCCTACAGTAATATTAATATTACAGGAATAATATTATCGCGTCGCGTCTTATTAACCCTTTGAGGACCAGCGACGCATATATGTGGTCTGAGAAAAAATTGAATTATAGTTTACCGCTGCTTGTATACTCAGTTAGAGTTGAAAAATTGAAATACAACCGTTGAAATATGTTTAAACAAATAGTAATTTATAATGAATATACATTAACAGCCTAACTTGCTAATAAAAAGGTGGTTTTGAATCGCAAAATAAATGGCTATCTCTCAATATTCAAAAAATTCTCCGTCCGCAAAGGGTTAATATTGTCAATTTCATAGGTTTTGCAAAACTTGAAACTTTCTTATCCCATTCATCGCACCACGAGTGTCACTCGTTATTGTAGGGCAAGGGGTTAATGGGGTTGAGTCGAAATTCTCGCAACATTTGGGACAATTTCCTAAATTTTCAGAGATTCTTCTCAAAGCTGCATACATCCTAGCTTGCGTGGCTAGAAACTCACCTGCAATATTAATTCGCAGATTGAAAAATAAAATCAACTGAAATCTTCAGCCAGCCGATCCCGTCTCACAGATCGGCACAAATTTTTACCCGGCACGTCGCGACGTTTCATTATCCCACCGAAGAGATCGATATCCACGAGCCTCGCTGAAAGTATATTTCACGTTTCCGTCTGTTCACGGCAATTTTCATATCCTTATCGAGAAAAAAGGCAGAAGCTTATGTCGCCAATCGATCCAGCCACCCCTGCACCCCCTTCCTTCGTCCGAAAAGGAAGTAAAAACGTCCCGAGACTTTAACGAACGGAAGTGGCGACATACCGAGGTAAGATATACGAGCGAATATCGAGGAACATCAAAGACGAAAATTGGCCCTTTGATCAGGCCAGAAAACGCCGGACCCTGCTACCTTGCTCGCATCGTAGCCGCGACACGATTTTCGAGCGTCTCCTCGTCGACTCGTAAAAGAGGTCGAGGCGAGAGAGTATCGAAGAGAGGCGGCGTGTGGCTCGAAAAACCGCAGCCTGTGAAATTCGACGCTGAGGTAATTTGAGAGCCGTGAGAGGGTTGTTGGGCCGAGGGATAAGCAGGGGACGAGGTTTGACGGTGGTTGGCGGCGGCGGCGGCGGTGGCGGCGGTCGGGGGTGGAATTTCGGGTAGACTGGTGGGTTTGCCGCTCGGGTTTCTAAGTTTATTAAGTCCGACCGCGACTCGCCTTATCTAGCTCGGGGACTCCACCGCCATCCAATGCACCCAAGGTGCACCCTCTTTCCTCTTTCTCCACCGGCACCTCCTGCCTGGTCCTCTCTTCTACCCTTTCTCTTCCTCGCCCCCGCCGTCCCGTTCTTCTTTCGTTCCACGGTTCTGCGCGGACCGTAAATTCATATCTCGAATAATTTTCACCCGGTCTCAGACCCGGGCGACTTGGCTAACGTCCAGGGTTTCTCGTAAACTCCCTCAGCCACCCTCCGTTACTCTATCGCTCTCCTTTTCTCATCGTTTCGCTCGCGTTTCTTTTTCTCGTTCGCTCGTCCTCGTCGTTTCTCTGCTGCGTTTTCTACGTCTTCCTTTTGTCCCTCCGGGGTACCGGGAGAACCCTTATTCTTTTCTTCGCCTTCTTCCGATTTTCACCCGGATATCGCGACGCGGTAGTTCCTCTCTTTCTCTCCTCGCCCCTTTCTCTACGACCCTTCAATCGTATTTCACCCACAGACGGTACTGGGACAACGGTCGAGAGCCGACCAATCCTTCGACTCCCTGGAAATTTCTCTTTTGCGAGCGTTTCGGAGGATCGTTTACACTTCCGGGGATGTGGGTGACGGAGGTCCTTTCTGAAATTTGTCGCGCAGCTGGGGGACTTTCGATTAAACGTTAATTTTTTAATGAACTACAAACAGTAATTTTATATTCATTATGTGCATTTTTATCGTAGAAGCTCTTCAATTAGGAAAAAAATCGTTAGAAAATATAAGATAAATTCGTCAGAATGTTAGGAAGGAGACAACGTGTTTTCTCGGTAGAAATTGGTCTCAAGAAAGAGTTCCAACTTTAAGCGTTTCTTGTGACTACAGTTTTTGTCACAGTTCATTAATTTTTCTATTTTTGAAATCAATAAACATTTAGGAATCGATGTAAAAGTAAAAAACGATACGAGAAAATTTATTTTTTGGGAAAAGTGCGGCTAATCTCTTGCGCGGACCACTGTGCGACGGTCCCAATGAGGGCGGACCCACTCTGCTCTACGGGGTGTCCTACCCTCTTGTAACTCGTTGACGTTAACATGTTAACTCTTTGCCCTACGACTTATTTAGTAACTGCATCTGCAATAATTCAGCTTTAAATTGCTAAAATAAAAATTGATCAGTAATTCCTGACATATCGTATAGTTTAACGTAATATCAGTATTATAGAAATAATTTTATCGCGTTGCGTCTTATTAACCCCTTTGAGGACGAGCAACGCATATATCTGGTCTAAGAAATAATTTAATTATAGTGTATCGTTGCTTGTGCACACAGTTAGATTTGAAAAATTGAAATACAACCGTTGAAATATAATTAAACAAATAGCAATTTATAATGCATATATATTAACAGCCTAACTCGCTGATAAAAAGGTGGTTCTGGATCGCATAATAAATGCTTACCTCTCAGCATTCAAAAATATCTCCGTCCGCACAGGGTTAATATTTTCAATTTCATAGGTTTTGCATCACGAGTGTCACTCGTTATTGTAAGGCAAGGGGTTAATTCAGGGTGTAGACCTTCAGGAAGACCGATTTAACCGGCAAACCCCAGACTCGTGCGCCGCAAGTATCGAAGCGGTACTTTGGTAAGAGAGGAGGGGTATCCCTTCCACGCGCCATTAACAGAGCCCTATGTACGTATTCGTTTCGTTAACAGTTTCGAGAGGTTCTTTAAAAGTATCCATATCTTTTAAGGCCCGTTTCTATCCCGTTCGCAGCGTTGTACTTTTACTAATAAGAATCGTAGAGCCGAAGGAAAGTACAAAAGTGCTAAGAGCGTAATACCATTAGAGGCACGGCCGGAGGTTAGCAAATACATGAATTTAATACGTCGAAATTCCCGCAGCGCGAAGATAGCCGGGGTAATTACGTGAATTAAAATCGCACGAGCAGTTAAGCTCCTTATCAGCCGTATTAATTCCGTGTACGTGCATATTTCAGGGTGATCCCTTAATGAGCACCGATCGAATAAACGAATTAGACGCCGTAAATGCAGAAACGCGCGAATTATCCACCGTCGTTGCGGATAATCGCGCAATTTTCTTTCTATCTCTCTCTCCCTCTCCCCCTTTCGATGCATCGCAATCGACTGCAT
Organism: Cerceris ruficornis; assembly: GCA_963989415.1. NCBI lineage: Eukaryota > Metazoa > Arthropoda > Insecta > Hymenoptera > Crabronidae > Cerceris > Cerceris ruficornis. The sequence goes on from OZ022518.1 coordinate 28,694,512, forward strand.
CTCCACTCGCCAGCGTAGTTCGATGCGGTGCAACGGCTAACGATGTTAGTCGAAGGACGCTCGTTAGTACGACACGATTGTAGGTACATGGGGCACCATGTAGCCCATGATTGTCCTTGTCAGTCTTGGGGGAAAGCATTACGTCAATGTGGACATCTTCGAAGACGTCTCATGGATTGCGCGACCAGCACAACTTCGTAATGCGTTTCCCGGGTACGATTTCTTGCGCTCGCTCGAGAGGAAAGCCCCGATAAGACTCGACCTTTCCGACTGTCGAATCACGACTCCCATCTCGCGTGCTTCTTTAACCCTTCGACCTCGACACGATGACGATAGTGATCCGAAATGTGATTTTCTTGTTTCTTCCATAACTACGAACGAATTCTATACTTGGATTTTGAGTGAAAAAACAAACAAAACGGATTGAGCGTGAAACTTAACACTAGGTTTACAGGACGCGTCGTTGAAACCGTTTACATTTTTCTTCTATCGCACGTGGTGATTTTTATCCATTTAAGGCGACAAATATGTATTCATTTTCTTCAAAGTTTTCTAATTTTGAAATTTTCTGCGCGGAATCTCTACAAAATTGACGCATATTCGTAGAGTGAGGTATACAAGAGATACACGTAAACCTAGGGTTAATGAAGTTTTAATAACAAATACTAATTAACAGAGTGCCGGGGTGATCGAAATAAATGCGCGGAAACACAGTTTAACGCAACTTCGACGGCGTAATTAGGCAAAGGACACCCTCAAATACGCTCCTCGCAGTGTTTTAATTTTTTTAGGCGGGGATGGTTTCGCCTGAGTAAACTTACAGTTACTTAGAAGCATTCTCCTTTTGACCTGTATATATTGCTTGCGAAATATCACTTTTACTGGAAAGCGTGAGGAAGTGAGCAATTAACCCCTTGCCCTACGATTTCTTTTGTGACTACCTCCGCAATAATTAAAAATTAAATTGCTAAAATAAAAATATATCACTGATATATTTTAGAATTTAACGTATAACATTGAATATTATATAAATTTATATAATTATATAATTTATAGTATTTTTATATAATTATATAATTGTAGAATATTATAGTATATTAATAGCATTGAAGTAATATTATCGTGTCGTGTTCCACTGATATTTTCAATTTGGTAATTTTTCAGAAGTTTGAAAATTCGCTGCTCCATCAATCGCATCACGAGTGTCACTCGTTGTTGTATTGCAAATGGTTAATTTGCAGTGACTACTGTTTCTTAACACTAGATTTACTGACGTGAAATCTGTTACATTGCAATATATTAAATAAGAACTTTGAGAAAAGAGGGATCAAACGGCAAAGATCGTAATTCGTTAAGTCATTATCGTATTATAAAATACACGTGAAACATCTACCGTCCAGCTTCTCTGTAAATTGAAGAAATGTTTATAAAACAAGTAGGAACCCGTCAATTTGACGGCTTCCGTAAATCTAGTGTTAAACCGCCAAAAATGCCAGCGCTCCAAGAAGATTCTGCCTGGACAACTTTACCCTCAGTACACATATTTTTCCAAACGCTTGTCCACTTTTTAAAAATGTGCCCCAATCAGGCATCGCTCGACCACCTAGAACCAACAGTCCAAAAATCGCTTAAAGAATTAACTTCCATCAACCAGAAAAACATTTTGCTCGCTTGCAAACGTAATCCCGTTCGATATGCGTCCTCCGGAAACGTCGGTCTCGTTACCGTTTACGACTCGGGAAGGTCGAAGTTCCTCGAAGGAGCTGCACCCCCATAGGTTCGAGCCGATCGGCAATACGGCATAGAAACTGTACCCTCGGGATTGACGAGCATTAGTATTCCGCCAGCACCATCGCCGGCCATACCTCCCGGTGTTTTCTGCTTTCGTTTTCACATGTGCGCGTTCACCACCAACGGCGTACGTGTGATTGCATAGCCCTGCCACCCCCATGGTCCACGGGGCGCCGACCAAATATAAAGCATTTTACCTCCGGCTCTCGCGCGCGCGCGTACCGACTCCCATGATCTCCCGATGGTAAATACAGACACAAAGGGACATCGTATGGACGTTCTTGAAAGAGGAAAATTGGGAAATATTTATAGCTACGTAGTAGATTCGTTGTTAGGGCGCGCGGAATCGAAAATGAGGGAAATGGCTTTGGAATTGGAAGCAACGCGACCTTGTGAGGTTGCTGGATGATGATATTGCGAAAAGTTTCCAACGCGATTCGCGAGAATTGCGCAGCGGAGAATTTGGTCGTTTCGTTGCGCACTCGAAAGGGTGGTTTCTTATGGCGACCCGATGGCGAGATGGGCGACCGGTAGTTTAGTTTCAGTCCAGTGGGAATAACTAAGTATATTTACAAACACGAAATCGAAAAATCCGTGAGGGAGAGGGATGTCCCTATCCGTCGGGCGAGTCACAGCAAATTACCCCTCAAGTGCCTTTTTTCTAGTCCCTCGCTATAGCTTCATCAGGACTTCAGGAACCTCTGATACTGAAGAGAGTATCAGAGGGGACCCTAATTTATACCTGTGTCCAGTGTTGCGGATCGGTGCGCAGCCCAATGATTATTAATTGGGCAGCTGGACAATTAAGAAAATAAAAAAATATGAAATTGAAAGATTCCTCTCCCGCGCTTCCGCTTTGGCGGATAGAGCTCAGTGTCTCGACCCTCGCGTGGAAGCATTCAGCGTAATAATACACATAAAGTAAATTTTCCTTTGATAAAGAAAATTATAAAATACCATTTTCCAAATCCTCCAAAACTCCCCCAGTCGACTCTTACAATTAGCACGCTAAACAGCCAAACTCTATGCAACCTCAGGCAACCGCATCTCCAACCCCCAACGTTCCATTACACGTACAAAAGGTCGTATATTTTTCCAAAACGCTTAATTGTCCTTCGCACAAACGAAGCCATACAAGCGAAAACGTTCAACGACACGCGTGACTACGAAGTTGGATCGGAAGAGGGTCGCAGGAGAGGGTATATCAAGCATACACATCTCCTAATCCTACTCTGCATATTAAGCGATCTTCAGCGCCACCCCCTAAGCCCCGATATCGAGTATTCCGTCCCGGATAGACAGCGCTGGCACGTCACTCATGAACTCCATGCCGTGGCATATGCCGATGATTGGCCGCCGACCGTCAAACTCACCCCCGCGTATTTCGATCCCCGAGCATGTCTGCACCCTCCCGTATTCTCCATGGCCAAGTGTATGAGTGGCCGGATACGTGTATGCATTCGACTCGGCGTACGCGTGTTTGCATACACACGTCACTGATTCGAACGACCGTCGTCAAACATTTTGATTTCGAGCAGTTCGTCGGCGGTATTGCGGTGGCACGATGATTTCTCGTCTCGTCGAATTCGAACGAACGCCAGCGCGGAATATGCGGAATACCTTGGCCAACGGATGATCCGAGTGGTTGGAGGGAGGGAAAAAGTAGAGTGGAAAAAAGTCGCGGAAGAATTCCCGCAGCTGGAACGGAGGAGGTGGAGAGGGCGAAGGGGATGGAGGTGGGTCGAATGGGGAGTTTTCGATGTTTGTAATCGTTATGGGGTTAGGTTTTGGATGGATTGAGCGGGGACGTGTTTGAAGTATGTTTTGGAGGGTGTTGGATGAAGTTTAGTGCAAGTGGTTTCGAGGGGGTGTATGCGAAGAGATGTGGATTTTTTCATTTTGAACGGAAGAAGTGGAAAGTTTGGCGGCAAAGTGTTCTACAGAGTTGTATATTTTTATTCGTAGGATTGAAAGTGTTGAAGGGTGGGTTGTGGGATAATTGTGTCATTCACTTGAAAAATAGATTAACTCCATAAAACCTAAAGTGGAGAAACGTGATGAAGTAGTATACACTCCTTTTCAAAATTCCCTTCAAAATATAGATACAAATAAGTATTGTTGAATATATAATCGCATGTAGCTTTCCTCTAACGAAGTATAAAATGAATAAGGTGGAATAGCCTTGGAATTAATTAGATTGACTTCTGAATTCAATTATTTAATATTCGATGGCCAAACAAACTTCGTCATTTAATGGTGTCAATCGTTATTATTACGAAGATTTATTCTAAACATAAAAAGTTAGGATTCAATCAAGTGCTTTGAGACTTAAATTTACAAAAATTCAAAAAGTGGAGTTAATCACTCTGTGCTGTGAACGGCTCAATTAACCTGTTAACCGGGTAGGACGTAATATTTCGTCATACCAGGAAGACAATTCTAATGCGTATGACGATGTTTTTCGTCGTGGCAATTTTTAACTATGGTATGTTGAACGCATTACGTTTTACGTTATTCTTTTCCATTAAATTCTAGCGTGGTACTTTAGGTGTGATAATATTATTTCGCACTGCGAAGAAAAAAGTCTCCAGTTTGAAACGAGTCGAACAAAAGTTAATCCCCCGGTTAACAGGTTAATGAGATGAATTAGAAATGTAGAAAGTATATTTATGAAGTACAGACGATGTCGCTCTCGCCAGCGACACGGTTCAACTGCCTCGCCTCGTGGCACTGCGAGGCCGGATACGCAAAACGTAAACAAAAAAACATGCAGTTCGGCGCACGAGATCTAAGCTCGTTCACAAAAACATTAGTCCCATCTTCCAGCGTAAACTCAACAGAAAGCATAGGAGTTCATCTCTCTATGTAATAATCGGAGTGATTTCCAAGCGCGAAAACAATTTTCGTGCATATTCCTCGATCATTTTTCACGAAGAAGCTCTCCCCCCTTAACGTCGGTTTACTTCTTCACGCAGAATCATCCCTCCCTGCCATTACTTCCCTCTCGTCCTGTATAATTCCGTGCATCATTTTTTACCTCCATTACGAGGATCTGATGCCGGGCGATTTTTCATCCCAGCGAGCTCGTCTCATTACGCGTCACCTTTGCCCCCATGGCTTAACAAGTCGACCGGCACGCAATCACGCTCATCCCCTTCGTTCGCGGCTCGTGCGACGCGGAAGCCGATGACGTTGGCCTTCGGGAACAGCGGATTTCTACGTTTTATCCGTGAAATCGATTATATCTGTACCCTCGAGCGCCGTTACGGACGCTCGGTGCGACGATCGTGCCGGCGTGGCAGAGCCGGCGATTATTTATTTATTTATTTTCTCCTCTCCCGTCGAGCGACCCTCCATTTTCTCTCTTTCCCCATTCTCCCCCACCTTCGGCGGCTTCTCTCGAAGCGTACTTCGCGCAGCAGAATGGGACACGGTCCGTGTTCGCAATTTGATGGCACACGGTCACCCACGCGGTCGTGACACGTCCAACCTAATGAACCTCGCATGATAGAGTGCAACCACGGAGCAGCTAGCTAACCGAGCCGACGATAAAAAAAAAAGGATGGAAGGAGGACGAGGAGGAAAGCGGAGGAAGAGAGTCGGAACCTGGTGGAACGAAAGGTTGAGAGAGAAGGAGCGTGAGGAACGGCGAAGGGTAGGAGGGGTGGAAGAAAGAGAGACAGATGGGGACAGGAAAAATGAAAAGCCGTCGACAGTGATTAATTGCATCGCGTAGCGCGACGTAACGAGCAATTAATTATTATCGGGTAATCAAATTGGCTGCTTCGCTCTCTTCCTTCCCTCCTCGATTCTCATCTCCTCTTCCTCCTCCTCTTCTACCACCTTCTACCCTCCCGGGATCTCTCACGCCTCTCGCGTTTGTGATTTTTTAATTAGTCGCGTGCTGCGACTTCGGATTCCCTTGCTTTCCCAGAGTCGACGGCCTCTCTCTCTCTCTCTCTCTCTCTCTCTCTCTCTCTCTCTCGCTCGCTCTCGCTCTGCCTGCAGCGAGATAGTCTCATTTTCATAATCACGGAGGAATTTCCACGCGCCTCGAGAGCTCCTCGTGCAACGAACCGGGGAGGCGAACTCTCTCTCGTCCCGGACCAACTTTCACCCTACCGTTGCTTATCGCTCATCTCGGTCTCGTGGCTCGAGCGCCCTCTTTACCTTCGCCCTTCAACCGTACACAAGGAACTACGACCTTATCAGTCGTGAACGTCGATAAATATTATGCAAACGAGTGATCGGACGAGCCTCGCCGATAATCTTCTCTCCTTTCACCCCTGCGTCTCATCGAAGAGTGGGCGGACTGCGATATTTTCCTCCATCCTCTTCTCCGGTGTCTTTGCATTTGCCTCTTTGCTTCTTCCTCATTTTCTTTTTAGATTTAATGTCACGTCTTTTGCTCCGTCTTTTCTTCATTCCCCTCCTTTTCGCTCTTCTTCCTTTTTCTTCCTGACACTCTCCTCTTATAATTGACGCGCTCTTTTTTAACGACTCAGCCTCCTACTTCTCTGTATCCTGCTTCAGGTTCTTTCGCTCTTCCTTGCTATTTCTTATCAGTACACGGCGGATGTTCATGCAAATTTCAAGATTGATAAACGGATCTAATAAAGAAGAATCCAAGTAGAGGTCTCTTTCGCTCGGTAAATATTACAACGACTGCTGTATCTTGGATATTTCAGATTTGTTTCTATTACATCCTTTCTGTGGAATTTGGCAGCGTTCTGATTGCCATAAAGGCACAAAAATCCGCGGTTTACTCGTCAACATCTTTCGAACCCTCTCCCTCCCAGTTTAACCCTCTCTCTAAGAAAGCCTAACACAAGTGATAGCGTCTATCTCAATCCTATTTTATCACTTTAGTTCAGTTTATGCCTTGTTCTCTTCATTGTTATTTTTTATTATTTACGTTATATTTTACTTTCATTTTATTTGATATCCCTTATTGTATTTTTACTTTATCATTTGTCCATAAGCCATATATCTATCTATCTATCTCTCCTTTGAGAAATCGCTCTGAAGCCAATGCTGTTACGTCCATTTTTTTTATATTCTCTGATTTTTATAAATTTTAATAGAATAAACTTCATTTTATCAAAAAATTGACAAAATGGGCCAATTGACGCATTGGCTTCTGAGCGACTCATATGTCGTCTGAGAAAAAATCTGATTATAGTTTATCCGCGCACTTATACACAGCTAGAGTTGAAAAACTGAAATATAACCGTTGAAATATGATTACGCAAGTAGTAATTTACAACTTCTAGATATTAACACGTTCGCGGACGTGAATGCTATAACATCCATTTTCATTGTAATGTAGAATAACATGAATTTTATAGCATTTATGTCATGCCAAATGATAAAGTCAGTTATAATTCATTTAATTTTATATAACCTTGATTTTTTGTAATTATTATGCAGTTTAAATTGATGGCCAAGTGATTCATTGAGCATTTTCATACTATTTTATTTTCTCTGTGTAGTTAGAAGTGTAAGTTGAATACTGAGGAAGTACTTGAAGAAGTGCAATACTTGACTGTCTATGTTTGCAGCTCACTGAAATTTTTACTATCTCCACACGTGTTAATACTCTGACCTTCTGACACAAAGATGGTTTTTTATCGCCAAACAAACGATTATCTCTCAAAATTCAAAAAAGTCTCCGTCCGCAACCAGTTAAGTCTCCTCTCCCTCTCCAACCCTTATTTCCTCCTACACCCCATTCACTCCTCTCTTCCGTCCCACCGTGAGATTTCTTCGGACGATACGGCGTGAATATATTTTTCCTCGTCTTCCCACTTAATCAGGCACGCATCGGGCACGTAGTTGCGTGCGTGGGTGGACGTCCGAGCGTACGCGCGCGTTCTCGTTCTCGCAGTTTTCCGCATGACGCGTGCCCCTAAGGGCGGATACGCGACACGCGAACATGCAAACGAACTCCCATGACTCACCCCGACCGACCGATTCGCAGGGGGTGCACCGTAGGCCGTTGCTGCACTTACATAAATTATCCACGAAAACGCCTAGATCACCGGCGTAGAACGTTGTCGAAAAGAGAGAAAGACAGAGAAAATGGGAGGAAAGAAGAGGGAGAACGAAGTGGAAGGAAGTCTATCGGGGGAAGGGTCTTTACGAAAAGTAATCGATCACGCGAATCTTGAAGCGAAACACCGGGAGACCGTGTATCGAGAGCACGCTTCTAATTTCGAACGAATTTTCGTGTTGCACGAGCTCCTCGTAATTCTATCGCGTTAAGTAGAACTTCTACGATATTCCATGCAAATAGAGCACCGTTTAAGCGACACGCGAGATGGCGGGTGTTAGACGGTCAACATTTACCGTCAATATTTACGAATATCGATGGTGACGCTGGCTCGGTGTCATTTTCAAAGTGATTATCGAAGATCTGCGCTTGAACCGTTGGACTGTCATCGGACACCGTAGCTTTAAGTATTTGGCAAGACTTACGCGGAACTTTCTTTCGCAGTTGGCGGTTTCGGGAGCTGTGGTCATTTTGCCTGTGACCTACAGTTTTAGGTGGGTTCCGAACCATCGAGGCAAAATATCCCGTAGGAAATATATACCTAGGGCTTTTTTACCTAGGGCAACATTATTAACACGTTCGCGGACAGTAAAAATTTCAGTGAGCTGCTAAAATAGACAGTCAACTATTATACTTCTAACTTACAATTCTAACTACACAGAGAAAAAATAAAATAGCATGAAAATACTCAAAGAATCACTTGGCCATCAATTTAAACTGCATAATAATTACAAAAAAGTTAAGATTACATAAAATTAAATGAATTATAATTGGCTTTATCATTTGGCATGACATAAATGCTATAGCATTCATGTCGTTCTACATTACAATGACAATGGATGTTATAGCATTCACGACCGCGAACGTGTTAATTTTCTAAAGATGCAGGGGCAGAATTTGAACTCTGTTCCACTCATTGCGAGTTCAAGAATTTACCTTCTAATCATATACCTCGCAAAAATAGAGAAGTCTCGCGGTATGAGGCCTATCCCCACCATGTCGGTCCTGGAAACCTGAGATCGACGAATGACATCCAAAACAAAACACTCCTTTCGTCGTTCCCATGACGACGCATCGAATGTGCGGCTCTTTCGGCCAATGACGCGTCAGAGTCGAAAATGACGTCAGAACGAGGTATGTCTATCGGTCAGGCGAATCAGAACGAACCACAGGCCGGAGGACTTCTCTATTTTTGCGAGCTATAGCTACCAGACCTAACCAGGACCTAATTGAAACCGCAAAGTGTTCAAAACACCAAAAACTAAATCCTTATCTAAACAAATCCCCTTAAACTACCCCTCGCAATTATCCTAACCAACAACCTCCTTGAGACAAGCTTGCAAAGTTCGCAAAATTACAGCAATTCTACTTTCGCGTTTTCAACCCTATCAGTTCGAAAGAATCGACGAAACGCGATTCTTTCACCGATCGCAAGAGCGCGCGAAATCCGTTCGAAAGAGTCCGGTATCTGGCGCGCGGAAGGAGGAGGAAAATGGTTGGAAAAGCGAGAATCGAGAGAGAAAACGAGGAGAGCAGGGAGAATGAATCACGTTCGTACACACTAGCGCGAATTGTCGGCGTCTCTCGGTCCCGTTCGAGGCAAATCCAATTATTCGAAACGAGACCGCAAGCTTTCACGGTCTCGTTCAAGCCCACCTATTTATACGGCGTGCTCTCGAGCAGGGATTGGGGTGGCAGGAGGGGATACCGAGTCCCTTCTTCCCCTTCTTATCATCCCCCGAGCGCGAGCCACCCCTCGGCGAAATACGGCCTCGGAGAAAAACACTCTTTCTCCGGGATTTCACGTTCGTTTGGGAATTTCGAATGCATTTCGTCTATGTCGGACACGCGCGTGCGATCGTTCGACGTTGCAGCGAAGATGATGCAACCCCTGGGTGCATCGGGAGAGAATGCAGTTGGAAAGGTGCAGTTATAGTGACCTTACGGTGTAAATTATATTTTTGAAGGCAATTTTACGCGTTTAATTGAGATATATGGTACTTGGGTCGACTTGAAAAAATAGGTTTTTGATTTGTTTATGAATATATGCATCTTAATAACGTGATAAAGGTATTTGTTTCAATTTGCGGCGGAGATGTTTACTGTAATTTTACGGTGCACAGTTAATAGCTTAGAATTAATTAAGCAGGCGGATATACATTCTGAAAATACGACAGAACACTTAAGGGGTTAACTTTGTGCAATTACAGTCTACTTTGGGGAATGTTAATGGAAAGAGGATGCTGGTAATGAGAATTATTTTGCAGATAGTACTTCTCTCGAGGTAACAGTTCTTTGCCGTGAAAACTTTAATAGTTTTTCGTAAGAAACGTCGAGATGCATCTAGCGGTGTAATGAATAATGTGTAATTCCGTTAAAACAGACAAACACTTGCAGAAAAAGCTAATTACGTCGGATTGCGTGTTCCGCGATTAATGAACTTTTATTTCATCAATTTTTTGGTAAATATTTGAGTTTATCAATATGAATGGAATACACCGTGCACACGGTTCGAGTGAATAATTAAAAACAAAAAACACAAGGACGGTTACGGTAATAATGAATTTACAATTGCGTACAGCACAGTAACTACACGCCTTTGCAAATTTAATAATAGTCGGTCAGAAAAATTCCCATCTCCCGGTTGCCCTTTGCTGATCTACGGGTTCATCATAAATCACAGGTCACTTTGAACGCATTAAAGATTCATTATCTAAGCGTTCATTGTTATTCCCCCATATTTAACCCTTGCTCGTATGTCGGACCATAACCGACATTGTTTTCCGTTCTAATAAATTTTCCCTCCACCTAATTACGACTTTGGAACTTGAAAAAAGGGTTTTATATTCATCGTATCACCGGATAATAAGTAATAACTAGTTGCAAAATAAACTCCTCTTTGCTGACAAAATAATTCAAAACACAAATTCAATTTAACTATTTTTTCTATCCATTTGTAACTGCACTTCTGTTGTCATGTATCACAAATCGGAAACTTTTCTTTAGTAAATAGTCATCTTTTCGAAAATTTATCAGCGAAATTCCACATAGAGCCACAGATGGCCAAATAACTCCTACAACTACTATTACTATATATAGTAATAATTACTAATAACTCTTCTGATCGATATAATTCAATTTTACTTAACACTACATCTACTAATTTAATAGTTTTTGGAAACCTTCAGAATTTCCTATTCTATTTACCCCATCACGAGTGTCACACGTTATTGTAGGGGTTAACGCTCGTAAATGTAGCGTTAAATAATTTCTAGTCCGGCGCAAGAGTCAGAAATTTCACTTGAACGAACCGCGGGTTGCCGGCCACTGCGCCATCTCAACAAAACAAACCGTGAGCTCAACTCGAAGAAATATTATTTACAATGAGGCCTCCTCGTCGAGCACAATCGCCGGCACGGATGAACTGCAGGCAGTGCTATGCCGAGGACGACCTCAATAGCTCGCTTCCGTGCTGGCTACCCGGCGTTATTGCCGTCTAATGGCGATAGTGCCTCGTCCAGGAGTCCGTGAGCCTCGAGAGCTAGCTTGTTAAACGACGACAAGTGTCCGTCGTCGACGAGGAGGTTTAATCATCGGGGAACGATCGTCGATAGTGGCAGTGGCGAGGAAACTTTGGGGTGTTTTCTGTCGCGTGGGAAACAGAGGGTAACAGGAAAAGAATTCTATGACACCGCATATCGCTAATTTCTGCAGCAAGGCACTTTTCAGAAAATTTCAAATTTTGTCATTGTAATTTGACCGGCGCGTGTCTCCTGCTTCATTGTAAATCGACGGATTAACCCCTTGTTTTACGATTTGTTTGATGACTGCCTCCGCAGTAATTTAGAATTTAATTGCTAAAATAAAAATCGATCGGTGATTCTTGATGTACTGTACAATTTAACGTAATATTAATATTATAGAAATAATATTGTCGCGTCGCGTCCCATTAATATTTTCAATTTGATCAGTTTTGCAAAACTTGCAAATTTCCTATTCCATTTAGCTCATTGCGAGTGTCACTCGTTATTGTAGGGCAAGGGGTTAAATGGACATTACTTTAAAACGTATTGTCCCGTTAGTTTGGAAAGGGTTAACCCCTTGCCCTACGATTTATTTTGCGACTGGATGCGTAATAACTCAGTTTCAATTGCTGAAATACAAATGTATTATGGATTTCTGATATTCTATATGATTGAACGCAATATTAATAAGGTAGAATTAATTTCATTATCTCTGGGCTCACAGATATTTTCAATTTAACAGTTCTTGGAGAATTTCAAAATTTCCTATTCCATTTACCGTATCACGAGTGTCACACGTGATTGTAGGGCAAGGGGTTAATCTTCAAGCATCACAATAAATCTCACTCCTCTCCAGAAATATCTCACGTTACAAAATTCCACGGCAAACCAATCGAAATATCGTGCAGCCCTCCAAAAACGGTAGATTCGAACCGTTGAATTTTCATCTCCACGACGTCGCGGGTCTTCGACGGCAACTATCGACGGTATACTCGTGAATTGAATCTCGTCGGAAAGCATCATTTTCCACCGTGATACGACATTCCATTCGAGTCGTTCTTCCCCGCCGATTCTTTCGACTCGACGACCCACTTTTCCCGCCGTCTGCCGCGATGCGTGCAACGTTCGAGGATCGATGACAGCGGCGGTCGCATTTCCCGACGATTCTCCGCTCGGCCGATAGCGTTAATATTTTACCACGGTGTTTGCGATCGCCAAACAATTCTGCGGGTTTGGCAAGCGCCTGCACGTTTCGTTCGATCGCCGTAGTACACACCGAATGGCGCCTGTTTGTCGTGCCTTGCCGTCGTTTAATGAGCCAGGAATTCCGAGGATTTTATCGCCGTCCCCGCCGCCGCTCGCGAATCGTTCGTGTGTACAAACACGTGCTTGCATTTTAATGTCGCCGGCCGCGTACACGTTCCCCGCATTGCACATCGACCGGCTGCGTTCTTCGATCAATTGCCCCCTTCTCTAGGAATAAAACTGTGCCGTCCGACCCAATCCGGCACGCTTGTCGAGGCAATTTTGTAAGAGCTTGTGAGAGGAGGCAGATAGATATACTGAGGGACCAGAAACAAGGCACTTGAGGGGTAATTTGCTCTGATTCGCCCGGCGGATAGGGACATCCCTCTCCCTCACGCATTTTCGATTTTGAGACGCTATTGGCAAGAGAGACTCGCATATTCGTTGCGTCGTCATGGGAACGACGAAAGAAGTATTGGGTTTTCGGTTGTCATTAGTCGATCACAAGTGTCCAGGACCGATATGGTGGGGATAGACGGTGCGAGCGACAGTCTAGATCAGAGGTGCAGAAATTTTGCACACCAGAGCTGTTCTCGAAGACACGTTAGTCGACGTGCCACGGAAGTCGTTTTGATCTCGCTGACCGACGTACGCGGCACGTTTTCCAGCGCGAGTGATTAACTATGAATGTCGCCCCAATGCGCCTCCGCGCTCGTGCCAATAGGTCCGCGTCTGGCAAGTTAAAGGCAAAGCAATCAGCGAGCTCTCGAGTGCACGGGAAGGAGTAGCAGGCGGAGCTCCTCCAAGGACGGCTCTGGCGTGCAATATTTCTGCACCTCTGGTTTAGATGCAGCAGCGGTAGTGAATTGTCAGAAACATTAAATATACGTATTCTTTCTTTTAATGCAAGAGTTCCGGTGTATCATTTTATTGCCATCTTGATTTCACCTCACATTACAACTTTTAAAGTGTGTGCTCGTCGAGCGATTCCTGATTCGAGCACGTTTTTAGAAAGTATGGTGTTGGTTTCCGCGCTAGGGAATTAAAACGCGTACCTGTTTCAAGACTTTAACGAGACCAGCTTAAAAAAATAAGAGTGTTTGTGTAATTTTTGGGAAGATTACGAGGAAATGGCAGGAGGGGTAGATATGAGAACGACGTGGAGGTACCTGAGCACGAATTTGTAGGGGGTGTTACTGGGCCTCAGGGCGACGGGATGCAGATGGGGTAGGACTAGTCGGTATAAATATTTGACGCTGATAGAATTGTTTTTAAAAAACAGATTCCTTTTTTAAATTCCTGATGATGAATACCCTGCCAAAGAACTGGAGTTCTTATCTTTTGTGGCACTGGAAACAGAACGCTAATGAATAATAGTCCCTAATTGGAATCCGTCGCCACTGTTTCTAAATTCCTCTAAACCCACGTCTAGAAATCAGCAGGCAGAGACAATCTGTAAACAAGCTAATCTTCGCATCTCCTCCCTAAACAACCATCTTCCACCCCAAAGAGAAAAACAGCCCCCATCCCCACCCAACGAAACGAGCCTTATCAAAACCCAGCTCGCATCTCCAACCAAACCCATTTCATCCTCTTCCACGTCACGCCAACCCCAAAAAAATCCAATGCTTCTTCCACCCCATAGAGTCCACTTCTCCAGGTTGCACCGGTTTCACAAAAATGCTCCTTTACGACGATCGGTGCTCTGCTACGTATCGCAAGTAGTTACACGTCGCTCCCTGCTGGCACGGCACATCGAACACGGTGTGGTCCCCTTGGAAATCCCCATGGGGGGTACATCGGTCTCGTCTCGGGGGGTTTACCTCGTACGATCGCACCCTGTATCGTCGTTGGCCACGGAAAAGAGGAGAGAGACGGAAGATGGTAAGGCCTCTGGGCCCCCATAAGTCCAGAGCATAGGAGTTCCCGCTAACGGCAGGCACGAGGGACCACCAACGGAGTCCACCTCCATTTCGCCGACCGATTGTCCGTTCGGCCTTTATTACGGTTGCCCGGATAATGTATCTGGATTTGTGTTGCCACCCACGGATTCTCCGTTTCGCCGGTGGCTCGCGAGAAATCGCAATAACGCCGTGATATCCGCGTCGTCGATCTTGATTAGCTTCCTCGCCGACTGCGGCACCGTTCGACGAGAGATCGTGGAGTTAATTGAGAAGTCTTGCGGAGCTACGAAGCGTTTGGGGAGGGAAGAGTTTTCGGCGATGGGGAATCCGAGGAAAATGCCGGGGGACAAGTTGAGAGTAATGGATGTTTTGCAAGGCGAGGAGATTTTTATTGCGACCTGGACTATATCGATCAGCGAGGCACTCTGGGGCAAAGGTTTCTCCGTGTTCTGCTAGACGAGAGTGTCGAGTTTCTTGACGAGCCGGTTTGCATGCGCGTCATTCAACCCTTGCCCCACGATTTCTTTTGGGACTGCCTCCGCAATAATTGGTGAAGTAAATATTGATGAGTGATTCTTGATGTATTGTACAATTTAACGTATATTAACATCATTGAAATAATTTCATCTTACCGTGTCCCATTAATATTTTTAATTTCATAGGTGTTGCAAAACCTGGAAAATTTCTTAGGCCCATTTACCGTGCCACTAGTGTCACTCGTTATTGTAGTGTTCAATATGTGCAGCGCCTCTTGCGGCGTTAGTAGTTAACACACCTAACCTATATTATACTGTGGAAATAAAGAAATTGTCTAGAGAGCTGTCTCAGTTTCAATTCATCCAAAACCACCCGGATTACATCAAATTGTCATTTCGGGATATCCGATCAGGAATATCACATAGACTAAGCATGCATAAGTGGTCAAGATATACCAATCGGATTCGTGCAAATATTATCGCGCGAACATACAGTAAGGGGTTAAAATAGTCGGCAATCCTCTGGACAAAGCTGAGACTATTTTGAGACAAATACACGTGCGCTCCGCAGCAACAATAATTGCCAGTCCACAAGCAAAAATTAATTTACCCTCAACAATCGCAACACTGACCTATCCTCCCTGAACGAACCTCTCAGCAAATCTCAAAATATCCCAATCCAAACCTAAAAATTCTCACCAAACACTTCCATTCCAAATCACCGCATCCATTTCAAATCCCCCTCAAGCCGCCCCCGACTTCCAAACGTCACGAGAATCAAACCCAGCCCAATTTCCCCCCAGGCGTCGCAGAAAGCTGCATTTTCGTCTCGTAAACGTATCGCCAGCATCGCGTTCGCTTCTCACGGACCGCGCTGGAAGACGTTGCGCGAACGAGCGAGTAATACAGATGTTGCGGAGGATCGGGGTAAATGCCGGCGTCGCGGCAGCAACGCGGCCCGGTTAATAGGCACCTTTGCCAACGGAGGATTGTAGCGACGGCGTCGGCAGCTGCGTTAATTAAAACTACGTAATGTCACGCAACACTTAAAGCGCCGCTTCGCAAACTACCACTTTACTCTTTACATCCACGGCCGGCGTGGGGTTATGTGTTACGTTATTTCGGCGGCTGTTTCGAGCGCGAGCGCTAGTGCGGATACCATGCGTGCCGGCGAGTATTGCGAAACCCCGACAGCCCCGTAAATGAATTCACCTTTATGCGGTAAAGCACGAAAGCGGACGTATTAAAATGTTATTCTTTCGGAGGCCTCATGCGTTACGCTGTGTTGCACGACGTCGTTAGGACCGAGGACGTAATTTGCACTTTGGAACGAATTGCCGTTTTGGCATTGTCGACGCGCGGGTTTTTCAGTCGTGTCGACGGTCGCGGGACGTTGTAATTGGGTGTGGAGATGGAATTTGTGGGATTTTTATGGAAGTTGGAGATATCGGGGAAATCGAAGTGTTATTTTTTGTGGTGGATGCAAGGTGGGAGGGGTACTGGGGATTTTTGGAGTGAATTTCGTGATGCTAGCTGGGATAGGAGATTGTGAGGGATGGAGGAAAAGTTGGAGACGAATTATTCACTTATTCCACGATTTACACGGCACTTTATTTATAGGAATTCGCCGCTACACGGTTTTTAAACAAATTTGCTTTTAGTTGTTTCTATTTAACCCTTTGGGGACTACCAACGCTTGTGTGTGGTCTGAGAAAAAATTTAACCCTTTGCACTCGAAGTTTTTTTTCATTCATATTACCAGCAACACGAAGCTATTTCAATAGAAAAATCATATTCACATATAAGTAATTGATACGCGCATTAAAAGAAAATTCATTGTTGTATGTTATTGTTTTTTTAATTGATTATGGATACAAATGTTATAATATATAAAAAAAATAGAAATTAAATATTTGTTTTTGTTCTTATGTTATGAACTGAAAATTATTTGCATTGTCTCCATAGCGGAGCCCCCGAGTTTAAAGACTTTTAAATGGCTCCGCTCCGGAGCCCTCGAGTGCAAAGAGTTAACCCTTTGCACTCCTATGGCGAGCTACACTCGAAACAGCTTTCTATGGCACTTAACGTTTCATCCACCAATTATCGACTCTTCGAAATCAACAATAATTTTGCATCTTAACATAAACATTCCGCGGTATCTACAATTGTACTTAATATTAATTTAAAATGAGTAATCAACGTTAGACAATTTTCCGAGACTATCTTAGGTTATTTGACGAAAAGCTAGTGAAATAATTCGGAGCGCAAAGGGTTAATTATAGTTTATCGCTGCTTGAAAGCTTGTTACAAATTCGTATAAAGTGTACAGAAATTTTATGTCAATAAATTCAAGACGCTCGAGCGTCCTTGACTCGATCACCGTACACTTTGGACGAGTCTCATCGTGAACAATGCCGCGAGAAAGATATGTGGGGTGATTTTCATCATGACAAATTCGAAAAGTCGACGTATCGATTTCCCGATGGGATTTTACGTGTTGTCAGGCGACAGGATACGCACGAGGAGAGGCGCATTTCATTTTGTCATTCGGGCTCATCCTCGAATCACTCGACACCGCGGAGAGTCAGCTGCATCGGACAGTTGTTTTGTTTAATTAGAAAAGAGGTGCTTCTCTGACCCTTGGCCGGCCTCGGCGCGCAGCTACTGTCTATTGGTTTATCTCTTCTGTCCCTTGCTCTTGTCCTATCCCCTTGCCGAGGGATTCGCACCGGTTTGTGCAAACCGGAAGAACTCACGGCGCCGGGTTGCCGAAGAGTCAGCCAAACACGCGGAGAGTCCACCGTTTTCCTCGATTCTCTGATTAAATGTTTGTTGATGACAGTCGTTTTTTCAACATTTTCCCGAGTTGTAAGGGGTTACTTTCTGAAATTCTAAAGGTAGATTGACGAATTGTATTTGAAGGTGGTTCCTGCA
This sequence comes from Cerceris ruficornis, assembly GCA_963989415.1. Lineage (NCBI taxonomy): Eukaryota > Metazoa > Arthropoda > Insecta > Hymenoptera > Crabronidae > Cerceris > Cerceris ruficornis. Next base: position 28,712,438 of record OZ022518.1, read on the forward strand.
GAGTTGGAGTAATTAAGAGGAGCCTTACAATTCGGGAATTTGTTTTACGGTATTGGACTTTGGAGGGTCTGCTCTTTGGAATTCTCTGTTGCGTCAGGGCCAGTCAATTCTTAATTTAACACCTGCTAATTGTAATATAATAATAAGAAAAGCACAGCATTCTACGTTATTAACACCAAAACTACCGACGTTAAATCTACCAAAATTTAGATATAGCGATTAAGTACTTTGGAAATGGAGAGTTCAAGAGGTGAAAAAGACGATTGATTAAGTAACTTAGATTTTGTAAGAGAGAAGCGGAATATTTACTTCATGACTCCCCTATGAATTGAGGTCATCGTTAGAAAAAATTAGTGCTAAAAACTATAAATATTAAACTTATAAATATTACGGTTACTACTTTGTAAATATTTCTCAAGCTTAGAAGCAGTACAGTAAATATTTAACGTGCATCTTACAATAACCAAATTAATTAACTGATCGTCGACTTTGCAGATTGACTCCTTTTTTTAAATACTTATTTAACATACTCAAATGCAACACATTTGACGTTCGCAGATCTACCGGTAACACGTTGACTGCGATGGGGGTCACCGGTGACCGGCGCTATTGAATTCAATGGAATTTCATGACTCTAGCATTGCAATATTTACGAATTTTTTAACACACTCAATATTTAAATATTGCCTTTAAAAATATAAAGTTCTGCCGAATATATATCCATCTGTGCCTTTGAATTTTCTGTTTTGTAAAGATGTGATTTTAATAGAAAAAGTTTTACTTCAGCAGAAGTGGTGAACCTAGCGAAATACTGGTGACGTTCAACGTGTTAAACAAGTACTTTAGAAAAAGAGGAATTAGCATGCCTCTGCAATGATAATTGCAGAAAACTCCATCTGTATTTTTTTACTTAACACGTTGCAATATTTACGAATTTTCTAACACATTCAATATTTAACACTAGAACTATCGGCGTTGAATCTATCGTATTTAAAAATATTAAATAAGTATTTTGCAAAAAGGGGAATTCAAAGGTGGAAAAGATAATCGATTCGGTGATTTATGTTTTTTAAGATGGTGGTAGGATATTTATTCTAAGACTCTTCTATAAACTTGGAGAATTTTCGGAAAAAATTCTGTACCAGTCATTTTGACTAGCTTGGTAGTTCTAGTGTTAAATATTGGCCTTAAAAATATAAAGTTCTGCACAATATATATCCATCAGCGTCTTTGAAGTTTCTGCTTTATAAAGATGTGATTTTAATAGAAAAACTTCCACTTCAGTAGAAATAATGAAACTAGCGAAATACCGGCGTCGTTCAACGTGTTAACCCCTTCAAAACCTCGACAAATTCATTCCATCTCAGTACTTCGAATTGCCCGCCTCAACTGACACTTCCCCGTCCATTCGCATAATAAAACCAGACAACAGCACAAAGCAGCAGACTCCTAAAAAAATCCAAGCCCGAAACCTTCGAAACGTCATCTCCAGCTAATTCGCCGTCTTATTATCCGCGTCCACGGCAGCATATAAATTCCTTCGCCGCGTCGTCCCGAGATATTCCCATACCCCGGGTCAAACTTTCTTTTCGCACATGAGAAAGAACGCAGAAGAGCCGCGCGGCGGTTTCTCATTCTCCGCGGCTTCCGGCGAGCATTCGGCGCGCGACCCCCACGGGATTCGGGATACGTGTGTACAGAAGCGTACCGACCAACCACCACCACCGACGATAACCACCCTCCTTCCAGACCACCCTCGTCTGAGACTTCTACTCCGCCGGAATGGCCGGCGTGACAAGGAACGGCACAAAGGGAAACTTTCATCTACCACCCGCCACGGAAACAGGGTCGCCGGCCGTGGCGTCGCAACACGAGAAGAAAAGAACGGAAGGTTTATTTTTCAGAAGGGAGCACACGAGGCAAGATTTATGTCTACTCTCACCTGCTGACGCGGGTATGGTTTTTCTTCGGATTTCATCCGGCGAAACCTCACAATTGGTGGACAAGCGCGAGGGGAGGGGGGTGGAGAAGCTGCGATGGGGAAGGAAGGGGAGCGAACGGGGCCATTTTTAAGGGGATCGAGATAAACGGCCGCCGTATGGTCGCTGGTTTATTAAGCTTTCCAAGTACATTTTTCAAAGGAACGACGTTTACGCGAAACGACCACGGAGAAACTATTTTTCGACGTCCGTGGAGGAGGCGAGGATCGAAGGAGACGGATGGATGGAGATTTTTAGTGGTGGATTAATGGGGGATGGAGGACTTTGGATTTATGTTGAATAATTAGAAGGAATATAATCATTAACCCCTTAGCTTACAGTAACGTGTGACACACGTGAGGCGATAAATGGAAGACGAAATTTTGAAGTTTTTCAGTAACTATTAAATTGAAAATATCAGTCGATCAGGAGACGGTAAAATTATTTCTATAATATTAATATTGCAGTCAGTTGTGCCAAATGTTAACCCCTTGCCCTACAATAACGAGTGACACTCGTGATGCGTTAGATAGAATAGGAAATTTTGAAGCTCACCAAAAATGATCGAATTAAAAATATCAGTGGAGCACAATACGATAAAACTATTTCTATGTTATTACTATTGCGTTAAATTGTAAGATATGCGAGGAATCATTAGTAATTCTTCATTTTAACCATTTACTTCTGAATTATTGCGGAAACAGTCACAAAAGAAATCGTAGGGCAAGGGGTTAAAGATCAGAGAGGAATTTTTATTTCTGGAATTAATTCTGGGGTATTGCACACGCTGTCAAAATAGAAATCGTAAGGCAAGGGGTTAAAGTTAGATGAAGATACTTAGACTTGCAGTAGTCATAGTATACCTAATAAAAGAAACGAAGACCAGGAAGTCTCAATGCACGATGTCAAAAAGTGTCAGCTAAATCTACAAAAATTTCATTTTCTCCTTACTGTCACGACACCCACGAACTTTCCACCTAAACTTCCACCTTCCCACTTAAACTTCGACCTTCCCCTAAACTCCCGGAGATCGTTTAAACACCGTGAACTTTCCCGCGTAAATCTAGAAGCAAAAATACTACTTTTCCCACCTATTTCTCAATGCACCCCGATGAACTCGTTTTTCACCGGGAAATAAGAAACTTAACAAACTCCCATCGTCTTCGTTCATCTTGCACCGCCGACTCAAAGTCACCGGAACGTTCTCGTTTGGCAAATCGTCAGAGGGAGGTCCGCCTATTTCGCGATACTTGGAAAAGTCGCAAAACTCCGTCGAATTTTCCATGGGCTCGCGTCGAATCTTTCTATGGCAAGGCCGTCTCTTGCAACGGCAGTTTATAAGCGACAAGCGTCGTCCGGTGTGCAGCGATTTCCGCATCTGGTGGCCCTGCTACCCTCCTATGGCTTTTATACCGATATATAAGAGCGGCTTTGCGGTCTTCAAATGGCCCTTAGCTCGTGGATATCTTTTGATGCCCGCTCCTAACCCGCATCGAACCGCAAAACGGCTTCTCGACGACTTTTCCTGGTATCGACAGCGCTAAAAATGGAATTACCGGACTGAGAAGTTTCCTTTAACGTTGTTGCGCCGGCGACGACCGGATCGCGCTTCCGGATGCCGTTCAATGTCGCAATTTAAGTTTGGTTTATCGTCGGGTTACGGTCGTTTAATCCTGTTTCCTTTCGCCGCGGTATATCGTTGTTTAATCATTTTTTTAACTTTCTTACTTGGGTTTTCCGGTAGACGGAAAATGTGCTTGAAACTTCGAGGATAAATATTGAGGTGGAGAAATAGAAAATATTGTGGGGCTCATGTACGGGGTGTCCCAGGTTTTAATGTTCAAATTTTGTCAGTATCTCCGATGGCACTGAATAAGAAAAAAATTCTGTGTAAACAGGCCGCATAGAACTTTATTAAAAAGTTATAACAAAAATACAGAACAAAAGTAATATAGGAATAGTAACCGAGTTGGTGTAACTGCAAGCATTGGCTCAAAAGGATCAGAAATATTTACATTTAGTGTGTTTATGTAAGCTGTGTTTACTATCTCAGGTCACTTAATCCCTTGCCCTATAACAACGACTGACACTCGTGATGCGGTTGCAGTAATAGGAAATTTTGAAGCTTCTCAAATCTTGTCAAATTGAAAATATCAGTGGAACACGACACGATAATATTATCCCTATGTTGTTAATATTGCTTTAAATTCTAAGATATGTCAGGAATCACTGCCATATTTTTATTTTAGCAATTTAATTCTCAATTATTGCGGAGGCAGTCACAAAAGAACTCGTAGGGCAAGGGGTTAAGATTGCATTCAATGAAATAAAACAGAATAGAAACGAAATTCGCACAGTTAAAAATTCCATATTTGATCGCTGTCAATCATGTATTGTCAAGAGCGGTAGACATTTTGAAATGGAGTATTAATTAACTGTGGAAGTGACGATGTCAAGTAGCAAATACATTTATCTATTCGAGCTAATGCTTGCAGTAACAGCAAGTCGGTTACTATTCCTATATTACTTCTATTCTGTATTTCTGTCACGAAATTTGACATATTCAACACAGTAAAAAACAAGGTTTTTGTATGAAACTCCAAGCGATATAAACTGAATATTATTCCATCGATCGCACACCCAACAAATTCAATGTAATCTACAAACAGTGATAACCAAACTCACCGAGACATCGCTCCCAGATTTCATCGCGCCCACGTTAAGTACGGCTACCAACGAAACGCTTAATGGCAGTCTCCAATAACGTAATTAAATACAGTGCACACTGTAATAGCGCTAAAACATCAGAAGGCCAGAATTCCGTCTGAAATTACCGAGAGAAACGTACGCTCGAACGGCTCACTCGGAATTCCCCCGTCAACGCGGGTAGACCCGCCGTGCTCGGAACGAGCCGGCTTGAAATATTCCCAAGAAAACTCGTCTACCGCTACTCCCGGCATGCGAAAATCCAGATAATATTTATTAATTCATTTGCATATTTATGGAAATCATAAATCCGAACGGAAGACAGCTTGCGCAAACGTAGAGACGCGAGATATAAGCGGGGCCCGAATGGAGGCTCGAGAGGGGGCGCGCTAAGCAATAGGTCGAAGGCTCTAATTAAAGGTAAATAATCGCGTGCCCAGGCAGAGCATGAATACGAGGCCGTAGGGAGCTCGTTTGCACCCCGATTCACCCTGGCTCGACACTGCCCTCAGGGTGAACATACCCCATGACCGTATTTCGCCGAGAAGGCGAACTATCCTCGTACCGGGAAATTTCCACCTCGGTCTTCACCCCCCGGCCGACCTAATCCAACGTACCCTCCGTTTTTCCTTTCTCTTTTGCGCTGTTTTCCTCCGCATCTTTCTCCTGCACGTAGCGCTCTTCTGCAGCTTTCTATTTGGCGTTGCTCTCTTCTGCAGCTTTCTATTTGGCGTTGCTCTCTTCTGCATCTTTCTATTTTGCGTTGCTCCCTTCCGTGTCTTCCTTTTGCGTGGCTCCCTTCTGCGCCTTTCTTTTGCGTGGCTCTCCGTTGCACGTTTCTATTTTGCGCGACTCTCTTCTGCATCTTTCCTATTTGGCGTGGCTCCGTTCTGCATGTTTTTCTCTTGCGTTGCTCTCTTCTGCATGCTTCTCTTTTGTGTGCTCTCCTGTATCTTTCTCTTCAACGTTGCTCTCTTCTGGACGTTTATATTCCGCGTTATTTTCCGCGCCACATTTCTTGCTCACGGAACTCGAAAATCCCGTCGTTTACGATTTCGTGATGGAAATGCCCGAATTTTGCCCTGGCTTTGGAACGTATCGAATGCAGTAAGTCGGACTGGATGGATTTACCAATATTTATATGTAACAGTGAATAAAAAAACTTGCAGTTTACGAAGAAACAGCGGCACGTAACTCTGTTTTGCGCCTGTCTCGAGTTACTGAGTCCCGAAGTGTCCTAAAACGGTCCCCACGTGCGATCTGTCCCCGTCAAAACATTGAAATTTGAGACTTCTTTGTTTTGTGTTCGAGCAGTTGGCCGCGTCGACCTTTACGGACTTCCATATCTGCGATATACACACTTCCATGATGCGTGAAGTCTGAACATTTCTCTTTTTGTTGCTCTATTCTGCATCTTTCTCTTTTGCTCCTTTCTTGCAACGTTTCGCAATGTGGAGAGCAAATTATACAACGCTTTGTTAAGGAAAATATATTCGATCTTCTTCGGTGATAACGCAAATCGCATCGCCATGGCGGCTTGTGAATATTTCTGACGAGGGAAGTTTATTGAATTGGTTTTTGTCTTTCAGAACCGTTAAATGGAGGGGTGCGTGATTTTCCGGAAATTTTAAGTTTGCATCGAGGGGTTTCTTCATGAAAGGGGTTGTAAAATAGGGGTGGAGGAAGAGGTACAAATGAGGGGTATTGCTTGTTGCGAATCGAGAGATTAATAGGGGCGATTAAATTTCAATGCGTTTACGGCTCTGACTGTGGGGTGTTTGGAAAGATTTTTTTTAGTATGCTTTTATGGTATGGTTAATTAGATTTGGAGGTGGTATATTGTTCGGTTTGAAATATTTATTACAACTCTGATGAAGGATTTTCTCGATATTTTTGACTATAGCTGGTCGAAGAATGGATTTACGATAATATTTGTCCAACTATTAAACCCTGATTTTATTTATTTATTATTTCGGCTGCAATTCTTGCGGTTATTTCGCCTCGGACCGGCTGTTTAGCTGGATTCTAATACTACCGAGGCTATGATATATTAAATTAACCCTTTCAGCTCTACGGACGCATATATGTGTTCTGAGAAAAATTCTAATTATACTTTAACGATGTAAGTACCCGTGATTAGAGTTAAAAATTGTAATATAACCGTTGCAATATGATTACGCAAATATTAATTTATAACGTTTATACATTAACACTTGGACTTTCTGATAAAAAGGTGGTTTTTGATCGCGAAAGAAGTGCTTATTTCTCTATATTCAAAAAAGTCTCCGTCCCCAAAGGGTTAAATTTCTAAAAATTTCCCAGAGATGATGAAGGTTTTGAATTAGAGCTCACCGATTGGAAGATCGAATTTTAACTCCACATCTGAAAATTGCGCAGAATATATCCGATTTCGAGGCACCCGGTATAAGCGCGATTATTAAAGCGCGAGCCTCTCGTTGATTTGCAGCCCTCTGCAAAAAAGCCTAGTACTTTTATTAGGCTTCTTCCTCTCTCTCTCTCTCTCTCTCTTTCTGTCTGCATGTCTCTCTTTCTCGAGCTCGCCGAGCGGGCAAATTTTAGCTGTAATTTGACGAGAGGAGAGCCAACTTGGCCTCGGCACAATTAAAAATTGTATATTTCCGTTGTAATTGATTTTCCCGGGCGAAATGTAATTCGCGTAAATCGAGTTCGAGCATTGCCGGGCACAATACGATGTAAGCAATATCGGGTTTGCAGATAATTGCACCGGCTTTAATGACGTTCCGTAATGAAATTGATAACGCGGCACGTTGGATTCCTTTTCGAATTTACGCCCTCACTTGGCCGAAAATTCGATCAAAATTTTCCCACACACCTTCCACTCATTCGCGTGCACACACTTTCGCCTCTGTGATTCCGCACGCATGTGCGTGTTTTTCGCGATAACGAATATGTACGTCAATACGGTGCGTGCGTTGCATATGAGCGGACCTAACGAACCACTCCGCTTCTCCGAATAAATATTTTAATACCCGACGCGAAACAGTATTCCCATTTGTCACGGCAACACGCCGGACATTTCAGAGTTACAAAAAAAAAATCGTCTCGCGGGATAATTTCGTTCCGTGCTCCCGTCTCTGCAATCAAGTTTGGACGCATCTATGCGCGTCGCTTGAAAAAGGCACCTGTGAACACTTTAGCGAATCGAAATACTTTGGAATAACTAGGCGAATTTTATTGAAATTCTGAAACAGTCTTCTTTTTTTTAATTGTTAACGAATAAAATTCTTAAATATGCTAAAGAAAAAATTGGCTAGTATGTTTCTCTAATTAAATTCGGATGCAGCTATGCGCGTCGCTTGAAAAAGGCACCGGTGAACACTTTGGCGAATCGAAATACTTTGGAATAACTAGGCGAATTTTATCGAAGTTTTGAAACACCCATTTTTTAAATTGTTAGCGATTAAAATTCTTAAATATGTTAAACATAGAATTGCCCTTATAAGGTCCTCTAATTAAATTCGGATGCATCTATACGCGTCGCTTGAAAAAGGCACCTGTGAACACTTTGTAGCGAATCGAAATACTTTGGAATAACTACGCGAATTTTATTGAAATTTTGAAACACACTTTTTTTAAATTGCTAACGATTAAAATTCTTAAATATGCTAAAGAAAAAATTGTCTAATATGTTCCTCTAATTAAATTCGGATGCGGCTGTGTGCCCCGCTTGAAAAAGGAACCGGTGAACTCTTTGTGGATTGAGATACTTTGAAATAATTAAGCGATTTTTACTAAAATTTTATGGCAGGGTTTTCCTGGCATTTTTTAATTGAAGGCCCTTTGATGCATTAGATAAAAAATCTGATCGAAGTGCCGATTATAAAGTGGATAGGTGATATTTCAAGTAGATTTGCCTCATTAACTCTTTGTCGGTTGACGCTGATGGGATATTTTTCAGTTTCTTAATAAGAGGGACGTTGTGTCTTTGAAATTTCCCTTTTAAATGAAACTATAAAATTATAAAACAGTCGACGACTCGTTAAGTTTAATGGGCAAGTCTGAAGGTAATGGTGCGGCCGTTATTTTTTACTTAAAACCGTGGCAAATGCCTGTCCCTTGGACGATTCCTAATAAAAAAACTTAAAGTTCTTTCAAGAAGAAGGAGCATCCAACTCAGTAAAACAGAAATGACCCTTCTTCTGATGATCGCCTTCATGCTCGGCGTCTCTGCTCAAATCGCACCTTAAGAAACTTCATTAAAGCATCTACCAATCTACCACACTCATTAATTCTTTAAAAAACATTTCTCCGCTAAACTACCCTTCTTGCACACCAAACGAATAGAATGATCTTCAACCCACCCCCTCTCCAACTGCAACCACAAAACCGCAAATCCTTTACAGTCATGTTCAAAATTTCAACATCCACCTAAACATCACCTCAACAACAAAAATAATACAAACCTAATCTCTAAAACTCACCCTCCTTAAAACTCATCAAAGACAGATTTCAAGTAATCCTCCTCAAACCCTCTCAAGCATCTCGAACCTGCCTCTAATTCGTGCGCGATCCTTTAATGTAAACGGTGCCATCATCCCCTATTTTTCCAACACAGGGTGGAAGTTTCCAGCGGTCGTAATCCATCGCACGACCGGTTATCGGTGGTCAGCTCGTATCGGACAGCCGACGACCGGTTTCAATTTGCAGGTCAGGTTATACGTTGCCCTTCCGAATGTCGAGGAGAGGCTGTACGGGTTCTCGGGCCTGCTCGCCCGGCAATTTGCAATTTCCTGCCAATTCTACTATCTCCGACTGGCGTTGTAGGATCGCGGCGTGTGTGTATATGCCGGCGGCATATTTCGTCGAGCCTTAATTTAGGAACGCCGAGCTCGCGTTATCCTCGCGCGGACCGCTCGCATTACCGTCGGACGTAACCTAATCTCAGTAACGAATTCGGTAAACGTATTTCCCCCATCGGCGATTCTGAATTCGTGCTCACCCTCCCCCGGGGGGTGGCGGCGCGACCGGTGAATCGTTCCGCGTGGCTCGCGACCGCTCCGAGGGTGTTGCGAACAAAAGCTCGCTAATGTATGCAAAATGCGTAACGTTAATCCTACGCGCGAATTAATCGGGCAATCAGCGGCGCTCAAAGGAACGCCGGAGAGGCGGTGAAACTTGCGGCGGCCTGTTCGACGTGTCGTTTTCGCTTTAATGCGACGGGGGTGTCGATCGATTTTTTTACGGGGATTTGGGATTTTATTGTTTGGTGGGTGGAGGTAGGTGGACAGGTGCATAGGTGGATAAGGGGATACGAGGATCGATCTAGTCAGCTATCCATCTATTGCCCTATCCACCTGTCGGTTGATGCACCTATCGATCTATTCACATATGCTCCTATCCAGTTATACACCTATTCACGTATTGCACCTACCCACCTATTGCACATATCCACCTATGCACCTATCCACTTATCCACTTATCCACCTATCCACCTATCCACCTATTACCCTATCGACCTGTCGGTTGATCCACCTATCGATTTATCCATGTATACACCTATCCACCTATTGCACCTATCCACCGATTGTACCTATCCACCTATTGCACCTATCCACCTATTGCACCTATCCACCGATTGCACCTATCCACCGATTGCACCTATCCACCTATTACACCTATCCTTTCTATGCACCTATCCACCGAATGCACCTCTCCACCGATTGTACCTATCCACCTATTGCACCTTTCCACCAATTGCACCTATCCACCGTTTGCACCTATCCATCGATTGCACCTATTTCCCTCTATGCACCTATCCAACTTTTCACCTATGCACCTATGCACCTATCCACCCATCGCAACTATCCTCCTATTGCACCTATCCACCTATTACAGCTATCCTTTCTATGCACCTATCCACCGATTGCACCTCTCCACCGATTGTACCTATCCATCTATTGCACCTTTCCACCAATTGCACCTATCCACCGATTGCACCTATCCACCGTTTGCACGTATCCATCGATTGCACCTATTTCCCTCTATGCACCTATCCACCTTTTCACCTATGCACCTATGCACCTATCCACCTATCCACCTATCGCAACTACCCTTCTATTGCACCTATCCACCTATTACACCTATCCTTTCTATGCACCTATCCTCCTATTGTACCTATCCACCTATTACACCTATCCTCCTGTTCGGTTTCATTCTTAAACCTTATCAGATTGAAGACGTCTTTCAAATTTATTCTATTCACTTTCACAAAGCTGTCCTTTTTCATGGAATTTCTTAATTACATTTCAAATCCGATGCCCAGTACGCAGTTCGTCTTCAATGTGTTAAAGACCTTTCAAAAGGTTTATTGCACGAGCAGACCCATGGCTATTTTTGAAAAGAAACAATTTTAATTTTCCACGAGTCCTTTTCCGGGAACTCGACCGGACCCATCTGGTGTTTAGACATTCAGAAATTTAATCTTCCATTTCAATAGCATAGCCGTGCAATAAACCTTGAACGTCGTCCAAGCTTGCCCTTTTTCACCACGCATAAACAAAGAACGTCGCCGGGTCGTCCGTAGAAGCGGACACCTCGCGGTCGCTCACGGGGCAAACACATGGTGAGTCCCGTTACTTTCGACCTCTGCATCTTCGAGAAGGGGCGGATTTGGACGATGTCTCATCCATCGGGATTTCCACGGAAATTCTTCCCTCCAAGGAACTTTTCCACCACTCAAAAGGTGTAGCGATGGTGGTAACCGCCCTTCCGTCGTTGCGATGTACGACGATTGGCGAATTACTCGCCCTACCATGAGACCTCAGGCCCTCATTTTCCAAATTCCTTGGAGGGGAGAACTTTCAGCTTTTATCATTTTTTCGCCGCTTTAGTCAGTATTATTTTTTCCATCATCACGATCAGTCTTTTCATAACAGTCTTCAAGCGCTTACATTTTCTCAACCCGAATTGTTAAGTTTTTGTACATATTTAAATAATTTCTCTTTGTTCAATAAAAACACTCAAAACAAGTTACGTCTCGTTAATTCGAAGCGTAACGTACCGCGACTTATTCAAGATCACGGTACATATTTTTGGTCCTTCGAGCCGGATTTCAAGCAAACACGAACTTTATTGAGTGCAGTTCGGGAGTGAAAGTGAAAGTGAGAGTGATAAGCAACGGCAATTCATTAATCAAAATGGCATCGGAAGCGCAACGAGTCAAGTTCCTCATTCAAAAGCGCGGCGGTATCAAGAGCCAATTAACAACGATGGAGCATCATCTCGAGTCATATCCAACCAAACCGAACCCCAAATTATTAAAGGCTAAATTTGATCGCCTCAAGGAGTGCTTCGCCTCATTCGACGACATCCAAGCCGAATTGGAAGCACTTCGGAATGACGACGAATTGGACGGAGAAAGAACCATAATCGAAGACAGGTATGTCACCGTAGTTACCCAGGTCGACGACTTTCTTACCACCGCAAATTCAAACGGAACGAGCAACGCGCAATGTCCGTGTCCAACGCCGGCATCCCAAACCGTCAAACCGGTTAAACTTCCGAAGGCAGAGCTACCTCACTTTGATGGTAAATTCGAACACTGGCTGTCGTTCAGAGACAGGTTTACGTCGATGGTCGACAGCCAGGAGAACATCTCCGATGCCGAGAAGTTAAATTTTCTGAGATCCGCTCTATCTGGGGAAGCGTTAGAAGTCATAGAATCCTTCGAAACTACCGACGAAAACTACGCAGAAGCATGGGAAATGTTAGTGCACAATTACGCAAACGAGAGAATAATCATCATGCGCCACGTGCAGCTACTTCTCGAGGCCCCAGAAACCGACAGAAAAGTACCAGCGACATTACGGAAGCTTTCAAACCACGTGCAACAACATATGCGTTCATTGAAATCATTGGGTATGCCGATTGACAAATGGGACATGATTCTAATTCCGATATTACTGCCTAAATTAGACGAAACAACGCGCGACGAGTTCGAGCAAACTATAAAGGGTAATGAATTGCCTACCATGACGAGATTAATCCATTTCATCACGGATCGGGCACGAACGCTGGAAGGATCGTCATCCTCGCGAAAACCTAAGGCGAGCAAGGAGATCTATCAGAAGACACCCCCGCGTAACTACCCAGCTAAACAACAGAAACCTATCAGCACCTTTGTCACAACGACACCGACGACGCAAGATTGCGGATTCTGCGAATCCACAAATCACTCGATCTATCGCTGCGATCAATTTATCACAGCATCCGTTCCAGAGAGGCTGGAGGCAGTGAGAGACAAAGGATTATGTCTGAACTGCCTAAGAAAGGGACACTCGGTGCAGTTTTGCCGATCATTTTCTTGCAAATTATGCAACAAGCGGCACAACACTCTGGTACACCACGAAGACTCGGGCGACTCACCAGGAACGTCGCAATCATGACCATTCGAGGAAAGGAAGAATGGATGCACGTCACTTACGGCGAATGCCGCAGCCGAAGAACTTATGCCGACCGCCCTCGTAAAGGTACGCGACAATCGAAACAATGAATCAATAGCACGACTTCTTTTAGATACCTGTTCGACGGCAAATTTCATCACTGAAAATTTGGCCAGGAAACTACAATTGCCCAAGTCGCGATGTGCCATACCTGTCGGAGCACTCAACGACTTGAAAACCACAACAAAACATCGAATGACAGTAACCATCCGATCGATGCACAACGGGTTCGAGAAAACTTTAGAATTTCTCACCATTCCACGCATCTCGGGTCCGGTTCCTGCTCAGCAAGCAGATCGCAGTTCCATCCGGGTGCCTGCAAATATCAAATTAGCAGATCCGGAATTTCACAAGCCAGCCCCGATCGAGATGCTTCTCGGGACTGGACCAACGCTGTCGCTCCTCAGCGTGGGACAGATTTCACTAGGCAAGCCTCGAAACTCAGACCTGCTTCTCCAGAAGACGTTATTAGGTTGGGTAATCGGCGGCAACTCCAACATATCGGCCAACACAGAAGCGCCGCAACGGAAAAACTGCCATATCACTCAACCAGAGTTCGATATGAGAAAATTCTGGGAGATCGAAGAGTACCCTCCGAAACCACTTCTCTCTTCAGAAGAACAAGCATGCGAAGAGCACTTCAAGCAAACTGTATCCCGGGACGCAACTGGACGCTACGTTGTAGCATTGCCATTCAACACAAAAAAGGGACGACTGGGGGACTCTTACGCTGCAGCTCTGAAAAGATTTCAGTTTTTACAGCGCAGACTACAAAGGGACGAAAGGTTCAAGCTGGAGTACAGCGCAGTGATGCAAGAGTACGTCGAGCTTGGTCACATGTCCGAGGCTTGTATCTCGCCGAACGAAGCCGCGTATTTTCTGCCACACCACGCCGTTTTAAAGGACAGCAGCCTCACAACGAAGCTGAGAGTGGTGTTCGATGGTTCAGCAAAAACGACCTCCGGCGTCTCCTTGAACGACGCATTGATGACCGGACCAACCATACAGGACGATCTATTTTCGCTGGTCCTGCGTTTTCGACTGCATCGGTACGTAATCACAGCAGATATTGAAAAAATGTACCGGCAGTTTTTAGTACGAGAAGAAGACAGAAGATTCCAGAAGATTCTGTGGACGGATTCAAACGGGACGGTAAAACCGTTCGAATTAAACACGGTGACCTTCGGCCTCTCGTCTGCTCCGTTCCTCGCTACACGTTGCCTCCTACAACTAGCCGACGATGAAGCCGCCAGATTCCCAAATGCTGCAAAAATCATAAAAAAGGACATGTACGTGGACGACCTCTTGACTGGAGCCGAAACAATTGAAGAAACAATAGCCCTCAGAGACGAAATCATAGCACTGCTAGCATGCGGAAGACTACATCTTAGACAGTGGGCCTCCAATTCACCCGAGATATTGATGGGCCTACCACAAAGCTCCATCAATACCAAACTTATTTCAGATAATGACTCCACTCTCAAAACGTTGGGCATTTCCTGGAACTCGCAAGACGACACAATCACGTATACGGTCAAACCCTTACCGACGAACATTACAACGACGAAACGGATGATCCTGTCCGAAATCGCAAGAATTTTTGATCCCCTAGGTTTGTTGGGGCCAATCATATTGACGGCAAAACGGATAATGCAGCGAATCTGGCAGTTGAAGCTGGACTGGGACGAGTCGGTGCCACACAGCATCCAGACCGAATGGACCGCATTCCGAGAACAGCTGCCATCCATCAACAGTTTGGAATTCCACAGGAAACTGTTACTGCCAAATTACACCGACGTGCAGTTACATGGTTTCTGCGACGCCAGCGAGATAGGATATGGAGCCTGTATTTATCTCCGCTCCACAAATGCAGAGGGGCAAACTCAAACGAGACTGCTCTGCGCAAAATCTCGCGTGGCACCGTTAAAAACTGTTTCCCTACCACGGCTGGAGCTTTGCGGAGCGCTATTACTCGCCACTTTATTTCAAACAGTTAGACAATCCATTTCAACGGACTTCAACGAAACAATATTTTGGACGGACTCTATGATCACGTTACACTGGATCAACACATCGCCACATCTATTGAAGACGTTTGTGGCGAACCGTGTGGCAGAGATACAGTCTCATACCGAGGTAAAAAATTGGAGACACGTCGCATCACGGGACAATCCTGCGGACCCGCTCTCTCGGGGATTATTTCCGATGGAGCTCAATCGACATCCAATGTGGCGAACTGGTCCAGAATGGCTGAACGCTGACGAAGCGTGTTGGCCAGAGACGAATTTGACCGAAACGCCAGAACTCCCAGAAACACGAAGTAAGACCTGTCTGATCACTCTTTCAACACCCAACGAATTGTTACGCAGGTACTCTTCAACTCAAAAATTGAAACGCATCATCGCCTATTGCCTTCGCTTCAAAAGGGACAACAAAAACAAGGGGACACCCAACATCGAGGAATTGGAGAACGCTCAGCGAGTCATGCTGCGAATGTTGCAGGAAGAAGAATTTTCAAGGGAAATCCACGATATGCGACATGGGCGCAGGTTGAATACACGGAGCAAACTGGCACCCCTCGACCCATTCTTGGATCGAGACGGTTTGTTGCGAGTGGGAGGACGGTTGAAGAACGCGCAAGTGACCTTCTCCTATAAACACCCTATAATTCTTCCTCGCTCTCATCACATAACCCAGCTGCTCATCGATGAGGAACATAAAAAGAATTTGCACGCAGGAATCCAGACAACATTATACGCCGTTCGGCAAATGTACTGGCCCCTAGACGGACGCAACCAGATAAGAAGAGTGATTCGACGATGCGTCAAGTGCTTCCGTCTCAACCCGCCAAACATCGATTACGTCATGGGAAATCTGCCATCACAGAGAGTGACAGAGGCACCTCCTTTCGAGAACGTAGGAATAGACTACTGCGGTCCTTTTTTCGTAAAGGAAAGAAAATTTCGCAACAGGAAGCAGATAAAGATTTACATCGCTGTATTCATTTGCCTGTGCACCAAGGCCGTTCATTTGGAAGCTGTCACTGACATGACCACGGAAGGTTTCATCGCAGCTCTACGGCGATTCATGGCCCGAAGAGGAAAGTGCAAGTCAATTCACTCGGACAATGGTTCCAACTTCGTCGGAGCCAATAACGAGTTGAAGGAATTGCACGAGCTTTTCAAATCTGACGTGTTCCATCAACGGATCAAGGATGGTCTGAGCAAGGATAGAATCGAGTGGCACTTCATTCCGCCACGATCTCCTCACTTTGGAGGTTTATGGGAGTCGACGGTGAAGAGGGTGAAACATCATTTGCGACGCGTTATCGGCGCCGAATTGTTCACCTTCGAAGAATTTAACACGTTCATCTCTGAGATTGAAGCCATCCTGAACTCCCGTCCTCTCACTCCGCTCTCCTCTGATCCAAACGACTTGACAGCACTCACTCCAGGACATTTTCTGATTGGCAGACCACTCAACAGCTTACCAGATCCAGATTACAGTAGCATTCCGTCAAACCGACTCTCCACCTGGCAACATATCCAGAAGGTCAAACGCGACTTCTGGACCCGTTGGAACAAGGAATATTTAAACGAACTAAATATTCGTCATAAATGGACCCACGGGAATCACAGCATCCGAGAAGGCACCATGGTCATTCTCAAGGAGGATCATGTCCCGCCGATGCAGTGGACACTAGGACGAGTTGTCAAAATCCATCCTGGATCAGACGGAGTGATCAGAACGGTCACTGTTCGCACCGCCGGCAACGATTACGTCCGAAACGTACGCAAACTTGCACCATTGCCAATCGAGGATGTCAACCAATCTCAACCTTCACGACTATGCGATAGTTGATCGTACTCTCTCAACGGGGGGAGTATGTTCGGTTTCATTCTTAAACCTTATCAGATTGAAGACGTCTTTCAAATTTATTCTATTCACTTTCACAAAGCTGTCCTTTTTCATGGAATTTCTTAATTACATTTCAAATCCGATGCCCAGTACGCAGTTCGTCTTCAATGTGTTAAAGACCTTTCAAAAGGTTTATTGCACGAGCAGACCCATGGCTATTTTTGAAAAGAAACAATTTTAATTTTCCACGAGTCCTTTTCCGGGAACTCGACCGGACCCATCTGGTGTTTAGACATTCAGAAATTTAATCTTCCATTTCAATAGCATAGCCGTGCAATAAACCTTGAACGTCGTCCAAGCTTGCCCTTTTTCACCACGCATAAACAAAGAACGTCGCCGGGTCGTCCGTAGAAGCGGACACCTCGCGGTCGCTCACGGGGCAAACACATGGTGAGTCCCGTTACTTTCGACCTCTGCATCTTCGAGAAGGGGCGGATTTGGACGATGTCTCATCCATCGGGATTTCCACGGAAATTCTTCCCTCCAAGGAACTTTTCCACCACTCAAAAGGTGTAGCGATGGTGGTAACCGCCCTTCCGTCGTTGCGATGTACGACGATTGGCGAATTACTCGCCCTACCATGAGACCTCAGGCCCTCATTTTCCAAATTCCTTGGAGGGGAGAACTTTCAGCTTTTATCATTTTTTCGCCGCTTTAGTCAGTATTATTTTTTCCATCATCACGATCAGTCTTTTCATAACAGTCTTCAAGCGCTTACATTTTCTCAACCCGAATTGTTAAGTTTTTGTACATATTTAAATAATTTCTCTTTGTTCAATAAAAACACTCAAAACAAGTTACGTCTCGTTAATTCGAAGCGTAACGTACCGCGACTTATTCAAGATCACGGTACACCTCCTATTGCTCCTATCCACCTATTGCACCTATCCACCTATGCACCTATCTACTTATCCACCTATCCACCTATGCACCTCTTCACTTATGCACCCATCCACCTATGTACCTGTCCACCGATAGGTCGATAGGTAGATTGGTGGATAAGTTGATTGGTCGATAGGTGGATAGGGGTATAAGTAGATAAACAGATAAACAGAGGAATAGATTGATGGGTAGGTAGACAGAGAAAGAGAGAGTCAGAGTGTTGTCAGTTGTTGAACGTTAACTTTGTACTATAATAACCGAGTAAAATAAGTGATATCCCTTTCTTGTTAAAAAACTTTAATTCGGTTCATAAGCAGTTAATTGCTAAAAGTTATTTATTCTAAGCAATCAGAGACAACTTATACTCCATGCGACCTACGTCGCGTACCTACAATCACCCTGCTCCCAGCAAATTTCGCCTTCAAAGCCAAACAAAGATCATTGAAGCGTCTTCGCAAGCGAAACACCCACAGTTTCCCCGACGGGCCCATAATTATTTCCGATTGTCCCGAAATTTAGCGGACCATGTGTTGCGCAACGTTATCTCCGGAGAGAAGTGCGCGGAATGCATTTCACGAGACTGAACCATCGGCGAGGGTCGTTTGTCCGTTGGAAGGTTTATCTCTCGGCCGAGCGGACACGCGTGGACGAATGTGGACTCGGCAAATACGTTTCGTCGCTTACAGAGACATTTGGATGCTCCCGTCTCGTTGTTCCACCTCTCTCTCTCTTTCCCACTTTCGCACTTTCTCCGTGTTCGTATGCAAATACACGAGCGTCCGTGTGTTACGTTAATTCGCGAGACAGCACACACGAGCCCTCCTTTAATAATCCTCCATCCGCTCGCATAATATCTCGATTCTCGTTAACCGCAACGTTTAACCATACCCTCGTCTGGGAATTTCTATGTTAATCATCGTCGAGTGTCTTGGTTGCGACTAGGAAGACCGTTCGCCAAAATGGACGTTCGAGGAGTCCGAGTGAGATTGAAAAATCCCAGTTTTTTTGCGATTTTTGATAAGTTGATTCGCGGCAGAGGGAAATTGTTTTTTTTATTGGATTCTGATGTACTTTGGAGGAATTTAACCCTTTTTGATCGAATAAGTGATATAATTAACATGCTCGTAAAAGGTTGCGGTTGCGCCGATGGGAAAATTTCTTTGGAAGCTTTTCATTCTCTGAGCGATAATTCAATTCTGAAAATTCCTGGAATAATGTGGAAACGAAGAGTGAAGAATTGTTGCAAATAGGTCGCACGATTGTATGAATTACAGGGAATGATAGATAGCTGAGCGGAGAATGATGCGTGACATCTAATCATTTCTGATGAGAGTGAAAGCTTTCCTGAATATGCCATTGCAAAAACAAATGGTAGAATAATATACAACGTGGGGTGGCAATTGTGCAAAAAGTAGAAAATTATATGTCCATTAGATGCTTCGGTAGCACAACCATTTCAATTCAAAAACAGTGGAAAAAAGTAACTTCTATAAATAATTATACCAACATTTCTGCTTTAACACTAAACCTACCGGCTTTATATCTGTTATATCGAAACATACGAAATAAGTACTTTAGAAAAAGAGATTTAAAGAGGTGAAAAAGGTGATCAGTTAAGTAATTTTTGTTTCATACGATAGACCTAAAATATTTACTGAACGGCTGCCGAATCAATTTGGGAAATTTTTAGAAAAAATCAGAAAGCGGTCATTCGACCGCCGTGGTAGGTTTAGTGTTAATTAGAAACCTACCTAAATTACCACCACTGCAACGATGCAATCGCGACGATCAAACCTAAAATTCTCATCTCCCAACGTAAAAGCCTCCCCAAAGGTGCTGCTTACTAATAAATCTCACGTCAGCACCCTCGTATAATTGGATTCTCCCGATAACGGCTTAATCGTCGCAACGATTACGCAACTTTTCCGCGTTCGTTAAGAGCTTCATTATCATCGTTCGCTGATAATCACGTCCGAGAATCCGGAAGACACTGACGGCTATCCCCGATCAAACGCCACGAAGCACGCTCTTCCATCCTGCATGAGATTCGATCCCGGTCTCTTCTCTGCCCTTCCATTCTCTGCCCTTCTGCTCCCTTCTCCACTCGTCTCTTCTCTTCCCGTCCTCTCGATTCTCCGCTGGCTCATCCTCACGGCTGGTCGATCAAAATAATAATTACTCGGTGTGTCGTTACTTTCGATTTTGTCGCTCCGGTGGACAGGTTTGTGCCCGGTTCGGCGTTGATTATACGACGCACGAAAGAGCACCTTTATGCCGCGGCTGACTGAGCCTATACCTCTTTTCAGGTATTCGATATTAATTAGAACGTTTCGCCGGCAGAGACGTGTCCGTTAATTCCTCCGTGCCGCCGGTGGACCGGGTTACACTGAAAAACTTGGTAATTATACCATCAAAGGCTACCTCGTAAATGTTCGATCGGCGAATTTAATAACTCGTGATGGAAACTGTGAATTAAATGTGTCGGCCGAATACGATATGCAGAGATTCGCCTTTCGATGGGTCGATGGACATGGGCGTTTCTGGGAACGATTGTTGTAAGAGTTCATTCTTGCTGGGTGAAATGAACTTGTATTAACACTAATCGTAACATCTGCGATCAAATGACCGGGTCAATTGAATGAAAATATTTGTTTCTTTTTGTTTTCTGAGGTTTCTTATATATTAAATTGAAACTCGCGCATTTTTTCGGTCGGCTGACCGGCTATGGGAAAAATAAGTGTATATAAAGTGCCGTTATGGTTGATGTTAACCCTCTGCCGTACAATAACGAGTGACACTCGTAATGTGATAAATGGAATACGCAATTTTGGAGTTTTCCAAAAATTATTACCTTAACCCGTTGCACTACGATTACTTTTGCGACTGTGCGTGCAATAATTCAGAATTAAATTGCTAAAATGAAAATTTATCAGTGGCTCTTGATATATCTTACAATTTAACGCAATATTAATAAATTATTAATAATAATATAGAAATAACTTTACTGTATTTTCAATTTCATCATTTTAAATTCGATAAATTAAATTTAAATTCGCGTTAAATTCTAAAATATATCAGGAATCACTAGCATATATTTATTTTAGCAATTAAATTTTCAATTACACCGGGAGAAGGCGCAACAGAAATCGCAGGCCAAGGGGTTAAGAGTTAATTCTTCGTCCTGAAATTAATTTATATTTATAGATTTACCCTAAGCGTGTTAACCATTTTGCGCAGAAGTATCAAAGCAGTGTCACCGAGAAACATTAATCTCCCCGATTAGATACCCCCAATAACCGAAACCCAATCGAAAATGAAACTCCCTTTCAATTATAATCCACTTTCAATTTATTTCACCCCTTCCCCGCCCAACGATTGATCGCAATTCCCTCCTTGTTATGTCCCAATTCCTCTATTAATTTCACCCAACTCGATTCCAAGGCGAGCACCGACCCCTTTCCGAATCCTCGTCGATTAAATCCACGTCCCTCGAAACTTAAACTCCGCAAACACGCTGAAAAATTCACCAGCTCTTCTTCTATGTTTTCCAGGTAAGAACGGGCAATTTGCGCCAGTTTAAATATTTCCCTCCACTATTTTCCACAATGACCGCCCGAGGGCCGGTGAGAGAAAAAGAGAGAGGGTTGGTCGTCGACGGAGAGGGTTGAAGGGGGGTGGCAACAGGCGAGAGTGGCGAAGAAGAGGAACGACGACGACGATAAGGTAGGAAGAGGGACGAGGAGAGAATCACAGGTATTCTAGCAACCTCCTTTATTTCTAATTGCATCTCGAGTTAATGGAATACGCTTAATAGTCCACCGAGCCCGTGGAATTTCAGCGCGATTCACCCTTGGAAATTAAGCGCGCAAACTCGACCTGGGGCCCTTTTTCGAGGACGATGGGCTCGCAAAATCGCCCTTGTATAATTTCCGAGTGGCCATGCGCGTTATCTCGCGCGTATGCATACGCGCCCGTGCATGCAAGACTATCGCGAATATCCGTCGCGAACACGTCAGGGGCTGCTGCTGGTTTACTCACCCCCATTTTTTTATCCGCGTTCTTGCGATAGTTTTTACTTTCTGTGCGTGAGTGGATGGATTTAGATGTTTGCCTTCCGCGAAATCGCGAAAATAATTTTGCGAATTGATAGACGGAATAATGAGTTCCTTGCTCCTTTTTTTGGTAGTCTGAACGGATGGGAAAAGAATTTTTTATTTTTGAGTGGTAGGTTCAAGTTTTGCTTTTTTATTAGTCTCTGGATGAGTGATTGGAATAGGATTTTGAAATTTTGAATAACTGGTTTGTAATTTGATTCATTTGGTTTTGAAATATTTCCTTTTTCAAAGAGCTTCTTTTGGGGATTTGGAGTTTACCTAAAATTAGGATTATTTGGCCGTGTGACTTTGATCGCGATTTGAAATTGGGAATAGTAGAATTATAATTACAATATTAGGTTTATTTGTACTCTGTCAGAATAATGAAGCTTTTCTAACGTGAAGGAATAATAAGTGACAAATAAAACAAAGCAATGCAACTGCAAACGGGTCGCCCGGACGAAATCAGAGGGTTGTTTGAAATGTGTCAGTAAAATGCAACTGCTATGTTCGATCTGCGAAGTGTGAAATTAACCCTTATATCCTACTCGTACTTCACCCCTGTAATTTATATTCCTCCATTATCTCGTGTCGGTTTTGCAAACGACAGCCAAATATCGTATCTCGTTAATGCACCCTGTCTATATTCATCTCATAAGAATTTTTCACCGTACGATGTCACAATATTGTCACAGTGTCACAATTCTCCTTTGCCGCATTGTTATACGATTCTAAGTACTCAGTCAGTTTATACTTACTGCTCCAGAATGACACCCGATACTTAAATCCATTTTTATTATTTTTTCTGATTTTTGCAAATTTTAATAGACTCATTCTAATAGAATCATTTCTATTTTAAATTTCTATTTTAAACGAAAAATTTTAATAGAATCATTCTATGAAGTTTAAAATAAATTTATAGGAATAAATTTACTACTAAAATAACTCAAACTTCACAGAATAAATTTTAATAGAATCATTCTATGAAGTTTAAAATAAATTTATAAGAATAAAATTACTACTAAAATAACTCGAACTTAACAGAATAAATTTTAATAGAATCATTCTACGAAGTTTAAAATAAATTTGTAAGAATAAATTTACTACTAAACTAACTCAAACTTAACAGAATAAATTTTAATAGAATCATTCTATGAAGTTCAAAATAAATTTGTAAGAATAAATTTACTACTAAAATAACTCAAACTTAGTGGAATAAATTTTAATAGGATGAAGTGTATTCTATTAAAATTGGCAAAAATCAGAAAGTATCAAACAAATGGACTTAACCGCATTGGCTTCTGAGCGACTCACTTAATACTTCGGAAATCGAGTTCTTCATTTCATCTTCTAATTTATTTTTTACTCGATAAAGTCACCTTTAACTGCGACAGCACTTTTTCCAAGGACCAACAGTTTCATGAATTTCAAATCTTCCAAATGAATTCCTCAGATTCTCGATGATAAAAAATTCCCGAGTAATTTATGATCATACTGATATTCTCTTTTTAACATATTCTGTCAAATCCAATGGAGATACATTCGGAATGGAATGTCGCACTTTCGTACACAAAGAGAGCATCTCTCGCAGACACAGCGAAGCCTCTTCCGTTCTCCATTTTCCGGTAGATTCATATTTCATCGCGCGCATAGAATTTCGATGTTTCCCCGTCCTACAGGTTTCGAGGATCCTCTTAAAAGGCGGAAAAAAAGAGGAACGGAATAGAGAGACAACCAAGTATTATCTTCCAGCATGAAAAGCGTCTTTCCGAGACCCTATTAGAAAACCGGCGCGCATAAATTTCGACTCGCCGAGCGAAAGCAAAGTTCTCCGCGTTTATTTCCTCATTTCCCTCTCCCCATTGCCGTTTTTTTTTCCTTTTCGTCTGCCTGTAAATTTGTTTCCTCGACTTTGCTTTAACCTCGTCTCTCGTAGAGAGAGAAAATAGCGAAAAAAAGGAAGTTCTGTCTCGACGTAACGCGGGAAAACTTTCTTCCACTTGGTTTACACGGTGTGAAACGCGTGCAGTGATACACGTCCGAGATTTGTTAAAAGTGCGAGGCCTTAACGCGTTCGTTATCGGTATTCGGGTGGAAAAGCGATCGTCAAGGCTAATACTCTGCTCTTGATACATTTTTTTCTTTTTTTCGATGTAACTGCTACAATTTCGTCTGGGGTCGACTGTTTTAGGTTTCGAACCGCCGAGGCTAGGATTTATTAAATGTTAATTTAGGAAAAATTTCTCTGAGGTGACGAGCGGCTTTTTTTTACTTTAACAGTTATGGTAATTTCGTCTATAACCAAGTGTTTAAAAATTATCGAGGCTGGGATGCGTTAAATAATAATTTAGGAAATTTTGTCAAAAGTTACGGGGGTCCTCTAAAATAATGGTGGTCCTGCGTACAAATTTTTTGCGAATTTATCCCTCTAATTTGAAACGCGTTAATTCTTTCCTGTGCAAAATTGTTTCAGCTTTTGGCATTACAGTTGTCCAGACTCGAAATATCACAAGTTTTTCAAAATTAAAATTCTCGAATACCTACGCTACCCTTCAGTTTTAAATAAAACCTGACACTCAATCACTCGAAATTTTTCAATATTAATTCCACCTCAACGGAAAGATTTGCCAAATTAATCGCTCAGAATTAAACTTCATTGTCGTCTACCATCGGACAAGTTCAACGACCTTCGGTATTTAGAGCCATCTTAGTGAATCTCCGTCCAAAAATATCCCCTAAAATCTTAACATTCACCTCTAATTCGAAAAATTTAGTTAATCCACGTTAGCCCCTTTGCCCTGCAGCAACGAGTGACACTCGTGATGCGGTTGAAGAACCGGAAATTTTGAAGCTTCTCAAAAATGATCAAATTGACAATATCAGTGGAAGGCGACAAGATAAAATTATTTCCATGTCATTAATGTTGCGTTAAATTCTAAGATATATCAGGAATCACTGGCAAATTTTTATTTTAGCAATGCAATTTTCAATTATTGTGGAGGCAGTCACCGGAGACATCGTAGGGCAAGGGGTTAACACTAGATTTACGGAAGCCGTCAAATTGACGATTTCTCAAATTTATGGGGACGCTACACAGTAAATATTTCACGTGTATTTTATAATACAATAATGAATTAACGAATTACCATCTTTGCCGCTTGATCCCTCCTTTTTCAAAGTCCTTATCTGATATATTGCAATTTAAAAGATTTCACGACCGTAAATCTAGTGTTAATGGAGTGTTCGATGAAGTCTTCAAGAAACTTCACATTCCAAAATTTTCTTACTGTCGAATGTCACACACAGACAGACAGCGAATAGACTTCTCTAATTTTAACGAAGTCGATCGATTTTCGACAATTAGCATCGCCGATTGGCAAAGCGAATGCGCGGCTTCGGGAGTCGAAGATAAATCGCGAATTCTCGAGAACGGCGTTGCGCCTTTAAGAGCGTCTTTCACTGCGGGATATATTTAACTTGCAAACGGCGAATCCGTACCGTTATCTCTCGCCCTCTTTTCTTCGAAGTTAAACATTTATATTGGGGGAAACACCGAGAGACGCGCGAGAATCTCTAGCTGCTCTCGGTTCGTTGCTGAATTCGAATTTAAAGGAGAATGTGTACCGTCTGCAAGAGCGACTGGTACCAGACAAAGGAAAGCGCTCCGGGAATAATTAAAGAGTCGCATATTTTGGTAATTCCGTTGGAGAAACTGCCATTGAATCACGTAAGAAAACAATTTTTAGAAAGTATGAGATATACCACTACTTATATTTTTAAACACAACTAAATATATTTTTCCATAAAGGAAAGCAATAAAGATTGCTCTTTTGTTACACTTTATTTCAATTAACGGCAGTGGAATGTATTTTAATTTTATAACGTATACTATTTATCGTTTCAAATTAATTAACTCTAAAAATGCCAAGGCGGGCTGAGCGGTTCTCCATTTTTCTAAAAATTCCCAAAATCAATACGGGCGCCATACTGCAAATATTCCACGAGTATTTTATAAAATAAAAATTACTTAACTAATCTTTTCTATCTCTTTACATTTAGATATAACAGATTTAAAGAATCCTGCGTGTTTTGCACTCAAGAGTTCTTTATAATTCAAAATTAAGAAAAACTCCATTAAGATCCTGCAATTTCCGCAATATTTTTTTGCAGCCCTCCAACATTATCTCTTAATATTTCTCAATTTAGTCGTTGCTTCATTTGGTCCTTAATTAACCCTTCTCCAAACTCCAACGTTCCAATCCACCGAATCTCCGCCTCTGAAAAAATGAATCCCAGCAATCTGGAAAATCCGGCTGGGAAACCTGTAAAATTTCATTCGCCGATTGCACCCACGCCATCGGCGAAACTCATTAACATTTTTTTTCTTCAGCGAGAGCATTAAAGCTCGCGCAACGCTTGGCACGGTGTATCGGTGATGAGCATTTTCGCGCACGCAGACTCGCGAAACGGGCATTACCGTGGGCATGGAAAAACTACGTACAAATTACACCCCACTTTCGCATAAGCGAACGTATTTGCAACACTGTTTGCCTCCCGTTTGGCCGTGTGCATTTAGTTAAAAGCACGTGAATCCCCATGGCAGCGGGCAGATTCCGACTTAATTGCGTTAAGGATAGCAGGATATACGGTGTTCACCTTTGAATTTACCTGTGGTTTTCCATATTCGCGAAGCGCGCGTCTCGCTAACTGCTACCTGGGATTGCAGTAAACCACAGCGAATTGCCGTAGCGAGATTTAAGTCGTTTCGGGGGATTAGAATGGATTAAGGGACGCCGACGAAATGTTGTTTAATGTTGGCTTGAAAAATTACTGGTTTCGTAAATTTCAGCGGGAGTTGTCGTGTCACTTGTTTTGGTTATGGTTGGGGAAAGCTGCTGAATGGGGAGAAATTGTTCCGAGTTTCTGGATACATGAGAGGAATTTAGGGGGAGGGTTTTTAAAAATGGAAATGTGGGTAATTAAACTTCTGCAGATGGGCAATTTCGTGTTATGGTGGTTCGGAGGTTTAACGTGTTCTTTGTTTTAACTAATGAGTATTGTAATAATACATCATCTATACTGAGGGACCAGAAAAAAGGCACTTGAGGGGTAATTGGATCTGATTCGCCCGACGGATAGGGACATCCCTCTTCCTCACGCATTTACGATTTTGACGCGAGAGAAACCCGCGCATTCGGTGCGTCGTCATGGGAACGATGAAAGAAGTATTGTGTTTTCGGTTGTCATTAGTCCACACAGGTCTCCAGGACCGATATGGTGGGGATAGGCGGTGCGAGCGACAGGCTAGATCAGAGGTGCAGAAATTTTGCACGCCCAAGTGCCCTGTTTCTGGTCCCTCACTTTATCTGTATGTGTATTCTCCGATTTAGTCTTTATCAGTTTGATGTAATTTGATACAAAGAAGACTCGCAAATTTTCTTTGCAAGACGATTCTTCCACATGAATTTCGTCCGTTATCAAGAATGGGGAAAGTCCCATTAAATGTATTTCTTTTAGTGCACTGAATTTCTAAATTTCTATTTTAATATTTTAAAATCTGCTGCAGGTCGCAATTTGCCCATCACTGGTATATAGGGTCGGTAGAGCCGATGTTATCAGTTAACCCCTCTTGGTGTCGTGGAAGGTTTTAATTAGAAATTTTTATCAAGGCTAATTACAAATACTTATGTTGATCTTCTTTGAAAATTCACTCTTTGCGGTGTTATTTCGAGATATAGTCTCACCATTGCCAACATTTAATTGCTTTTTTAGAACTTGAGACTTAATTTGATAATTATTTCTTAGCATTTCATATCTTACAATATCCTCACTAATTCCAGTTGTCGAAGAACTTCATTTAAGTCAGACAACAGCGTAAATGGAAGGTTTTAATTAGAATTAGAAACTGTATTTTGTACATTCATCAATGTGCAATTTGCAGGTGCGATAGAAAAGTGTTGCACGAAATCACGCGTCTTAAAAAACACGCCGGGAGTAGTTGGAGTTTCCATAAACGGTAAAAAATTCCTTCCGCAAAACACGTGAAAATCGTTGCAAAACATTGGTCGCGTAAAACGCGGAAATTAGTGATACCAGAGCGGTTGAAATTCTTCCGATTTAACACTTTCCCTGGAATGTCGTCAGGCGTTCCGTATTGCCGCCACGATCGGCCATCGACATCCAGTTTCGCACGGAGAAACAACAATGTTGCACTCGGAAAAACGAGGAAGAGATAATTTCGCCAGGGAGTCGAATCCGCGCGCTTCGCCGGATGGAATTTTTTTCCGCGAAAAATTCATCGACGAAATAAGCGCCAGGAAGAATGCATATATTTCGTCAGACGGCAACAAAAATCTCCGCGTTCCATTTTTCAGTGTGCCAATTAAGCTTAGACTCTCGCTATTTACTTTTCTACTCTGATATCTTTTGTAACTCTATCTGTTTCCATCTGTGCTCCACCTTTCCTTCTTTGCGCCTGCTCTCTCTATAATCTCTCTGTAACCTATTCATTTCTGCCTCTACTCTCTCTCTTTTCTCTATTTCTTTACTCTTTTCACTGTTTACTTTATTTCATTACTCTTTCTACTCTTTACTTTATTGCTTTACTCTTTACTCTCTACTCTACTCTGTTTCTGCCTCTACTCTTTCTCCCCTCGATTCTCTGTCTCTATTTCTCTACTCTTTTTGCAAGCTCTCCCCACTCCGTTTGTTTCTGATTCTACTCTCTCTGTGATCTCTCTCTGTTTTCTACTCTCTCTGCAATCTGTCCCTACTCCGTTTGTTTTCTCTATTTCTTTACTCTTTTTACTCTGTACTTTATTTCATTACTCTTTCTACTCCTTACTCTCTACTCTACTCTGTTTCTGCCTCTACTCTTCCTCTCCCTTTTTTCTCCTCTCTCTATTTCTCTACTCTCTCTGTAATCTCTCCCTACTCCGTTTGTTTTCTCTATTTCTTTACTCTTTTTACTCTTTACTTTATTTCATTACTCGTTCTACTCTTTACTCTCTACTCTGCTCTGTTTCTGCCTGTACTCTTCATCTCTTTCTCTGTGCCCTCTCTCTGCCTCTCTTCTCTTTCTACAGTCTCTCCCTACTCCGTTTGTTTATGTTTCTACTCTCTCTGTGCCCTCTCTCTGTCTCTCTACTCTTTCTACAATCTCTCTCTACTCTGTTTCTGACTCTGCCCTCTCTATTTCACTACACTTTCTGCAATCTCTCCCTACTCCGTTTGTTTCTATTTCTGCTCTCTCTGTCTCTCTACTCTTTCTGCAATCTATCTACTCTGTTATGGCTCTGCCCTCTCCCTTTCTCCTCTCTCTATTTCTCTACTCCTTCTGCAACCTCTTCCTACTCCGTTTGTTTCTGTTTCTGCTCTCCCTGCCTGTCTACTCTTTCTGCATTTTCTCTCTGCTCCAATTCTGACTCTGTCCTCTCTATATTTGTCTACTCTTTCTGCAAACTCCCGCTACTCCGTTTATTTTTGCTACTGCTCTGTCTTTGCTCTGTTTTCCTCTTTCCTCTCTCCATATTCTTCTACTCTTTCCGCAATCTCCCTATACTTCATCTGATTCTACATCTACTCTATCTGTTTCTACCTGCACTCTCTCTCTCCCTCCATGTCTCCGTTTCCCATATAATCCCCCTCTACTCCACCCGTTTTCCCTCAGGTCTCTGCAGTTGCTCCCTCTCCCCTCGGCGCCCTTTCACCATAAAAAATACCACCCGATATCACTATCGATATCCGGTTACCTGTGAGATCCGGGCGTTTTCTCATCGTCATTAAATTTATCCACAATTTCGAAAATTCGAGCGCGCACCTACATCTCAAAATAAACTACATTCCCCTGCACGAAGTTCCTTATTACGGTACGGCATCCAACAGAATTTCCTCTCGACGCTTCACCGTTATACCCGTCGAGCTCCCATGTTCCAATAAACATCAAACGGCTCCGCGTATTTTAATTAATCGACAAAATATCTCTAATTAGCCGTACATCCACGTTTCCCGCGTCTTCCTCTCGTCTTACTTGCGCGTAATGCCGCAGCAGTTAAGAGTAATGCGAGCACGTCGGAACACGGTCAAGAGAACTCTTCCAGAAGAGAGCCCTCGGAAAAACAGCGGTCGGGTTGGCGGCGCAGTGAAAAAGTACGGCGAAGTTCAGCCAGCGGGAGAGTTTTACGAAGCTAATCGATGCTAACGACGCTTTAATCGCGCCCGCTGCCGACTCACGTTCTACCCCTTTCTTGCTGCCGGGCCGAGAATTTTGGCACGGCCAATGAGAATTATCCGGCTCGAATTACCGGATACGTCGATCCGGCGGTGTTCCAAATAACCGCTCGGAAGTGCGATTCTTTTCGACGTTTTTTCTTCTTCTATTTTTCATCCCCCTCCCGCCTCCTCTCTTGGCCCGTTCGAGACGATAAATTCAAATTAGCGAGACGAGATCGTTAAGAGGAGCTGGCCGGTGCATCACGCCAGACCTTCGAAGAAATACGATAAACGAACCTGCGATACTTCCCCTCGACATCGATCGATTCTTGATGCTAAAAGTACCGGTTTTGCATCTGTTATACTTAAATATCCTGGATAGGTACTTTGGAAAGAGAGATGTTAACTCCTTGCCTTACGATTTCTATTTTGACAGTGTGCGTAATACCCCAGAATTAATTCCAGAAATAAAAATTTCTCTCTGATCTTTAACGTTTGGCACAACTGAATGCAATATTAATATTATAGAAATAATTTTACTGTCTCGTGATCGACTGACATTTTCAATTTAATAGTTATTGGAAAACTTCAAAATTTCGTATTCCATTTATCGACTCACGTGTGTCAGACGTTATTGTAAGCTAGGGGGTTAAGG
This sequence comes from Cerceris ruficornis, assembly GCA_963989415.1. Taxonomy (NCBI): domain Eukaryota; kingdom Metazoa; phylum Arthropoda; class Insecta; order Hymenoptera; family Crabronidae; genus Cerceris; species Cerceris ruficornis. Next base: position 28,743,366 of record OZ022518.1, read on the forward strand.
TGAAAGGGATGATCGACCAATTAATTTAAGGGTTTATAAGATAAACGCGGAATATTTGCTGCATAGTTTCCCTATCAACTTGTGGAATTTTTCAAAGAAATGGTGAACCGGTCATTTCCACCGCCTCCGTAGCTTTAGAGTTAATTAATCGGAGCTCTTTAACGAAAATGAAATTTCCTAGTGAACTCTCCTTCGCGATGTCGGAACGTTAGAATCTCCATCGTGGAATTTGCGGAGGGCGAAGCGATTTTGAGAAATTTTCTCATCGACGAAGTTTCAGGGAGATTGAAGTTTCGAGCGATTGTAGGATAAAGTCCTGGATGGCATCTCGTTGAACTGTTCTCGCAGCTTCGAACGTCGCGTATCCTCTCGAAGCGCGCGTCTCTCTGACGTATTTGAAAATTAGTGGCCCGCTCGAGTTCTCCCACGGCTTTTCATTTTCCTCTCATTAAGCTTACATAATTGCGCGACAGCGGTACAATCTTGTCTCGTGTGCACGCGCACGCCCGTGTTACACGCAAACCCGGTTACCAACTCGCCTGGTAACCGTAATAACAGCGCCCAACGAGTTTAAGCAGTTGCGAATCTCGCGCCGCTTTCCTTCCCTTTACGGGAGACACTGCGAGCTTTCACCCTCTTCGCTCCCGCGACTGCAGTTCTGCGCCATTTTGGTAGTTTCGAGGGTACGCGGGTGCATACGCATCATATATGCGACGGGGTGCAGTCTGGTCTTGCTGCTTGCTTAATTGTTTGGGAAATAATCACTTATCTGGCAACTGAGAGACGGTTTTTTGTCTGAAAGTTGAACTAGTGATTGCGAGGACTCTTAGCAAATTTCTGTCACCTGTGGAATACATTTTCTAAAGTTAGAAATTTGCGAAAAATTCGGAAATGGTCATTTTGTGTAACTTGGTTGATTTAGAGTTAATATCTGGTAGCCTGGGTGATCTGGAATTTTCCCAAAATTATAGATCCTAAGCGGAGCCTGGGACTTGAGAAATGAGGAAACTACAGTTTTTCTGGTAGAAATGGGAAAACTACATTTTTTCACTAGAACCGAGAAAACTATATTTTTTCTGATAGAAATGGGGAAACTACATTTTTTCTGATAGGAATGAGAAATCTACATTTTTTCTAGTAGTTTGCGAGGGCGCTGAACAAGTTTCTGTCACCTATCGAATACATTTCCTAAATTTAGAAATTTGCGAAAAATTCGGAACTGGCCATTTTGTATAACTTGGTATATTTAGTGTTAATAACTGATAGCCTAGGTGATCTGGAATTTTTCCCAAAATTGTAGATCTTAAGCGGAGCTTAAGACTTGAGAAATGGGAAAACTACATTTTTTCTAGTAGTTTGCGAGGGCGCTGAACAAGTTTCTGTCACCTTCGGAATACATTTTCTAAATTTAGAAATTTGCGAAAAATTTGGAACTGGCCATTTTGCATAACTTGGTAGATTTAGTGTTAATATCTGATAGCCTGGGTGATCTGGAAGTTTTCCCAAAATTGTAGATCTTAAGCGGAGCCTAGGACTTGAGAAATGAGAAAACTACATTTTTGGTAGCACAAATTAGAAGACTATATTTTTTTCAGTAGAAATGAGAAAACTACATTTTTCCCCAATAGAAATGAGAAAACTACATTTTTTTTCTAGTATAAGTGAGAACCCTACATTTTTTTAGTAGTAAACAGGTCAAAGTTCGTCCTCTCGATCAGTCGACCTCGGCTCAACTCTTATCGCTTTCGAGAATCCTCCTAAATCATCGTCTAATCTATCTAATTGACACAGCAATTAAATCCGGCAAATACAAAAAGAAAGTAAGTTCTCGACAAAGCCACCTGGATGACCCTGTTTGAACTGTATACCCGTGTATTTACGTATCTGCCTGGATTTAAATAAATATGTACGGATGAACGTAAGTATGTATACGAATGTCAGGGAGACTATGGGGTTGCGTATGCCAGTCTTGCCGTAATCTCGGCGCATTCCGCAGGACGGCCGTTCTCGGCTGAAAAACTCGTAAACATCCTCGACACCGGCGCTCGACGGAACCCGGTGCGATGTACACGCCCGCACCCTCGTCGCATAAACCACCGTTGTCTCGGCGAGACTGCCGAGGCAACGTAATTTTTCTCACTTTGCAACTTGCCCCGTAAATAATACCACCGTACGAGCTCGGCCGTACGGTTTTCTCACCCCCGACATCCCCCTTTTGACTATTTCGTCTCTCTTGCTCTGTACTGTTCTTCCGATTTTTGTCTCTGACTCTCTCCCTTTCGCTTTCTCCATCATTATCTTTCTTCTCCCTTTATTCTTGACCTCCCTTCGTCTCTTTGTCTTCCTCGATTTGTTTGTTGCTCTGTACTTTCGTTTTTCTCCGTCCCTCTATTTTTCTCCCTGTCTCTATGTTGCTCTATCTGTACTTCTCCATTTTCTTCTCCATTCGTATATATTTCTGTCCGTTTCTCCGACTGCAATCGTTTGTCTCTTTGTTTATCTCTCTATCCGCCTATCTATTTGTCTCTCTTCTCCTATTTGCTCGACTGCATCTCTATTCCACCGTTTGCCTACATCCATCTGCCTCTCATTTACGTTTCCATTCGTCTCTCTCTGCGCCCATATATTCCCTTCCGTCTCTTCACTTTCTCTATATTTCTATGCGTGTCTCTATTCCTCTACTCTGTTTTCCTCCATTTGCCTACATCTGTCTATCTCTCTATTTATCTTTCATCCCTCTGTTCACCCTTCTGCACCCCTCTATTTCTCTCCATCCCGGCGTTCGTTTGTCCTCCTGGATTCCTCTTTTTCTCTCATTCTTCTCCGCATCATCCGTTTTCCCGTACTTTCCCTCTACTATTTGTTTCTCTGCCTCGTTTCCTCTTCAGCTCTATTCATTTTCTCATTCCGCCGTAGCCCACATGTGTTTGTCTCTCAATGTATCTTCTTATCGCTCTGACGATCCCTATGCACCCCTCTAGCTCTCCGCACTTCTTCATTTCTTCCTCTATCCGCCAGTATTTCTCTATTTCTCGCATACTTCTCAGCTTCATCTATTTTCCTCTTCTTCCGCTCTACTTCTATTTTGTTTCTGTGCCTCTTTTCCTCGTCAGCTCTATTCATTTTCTCATTTCGCCGTAGCCTACATTTGCCCGACTCTCGATATATCTTCTTATCGCTCTGACGATCCCAATGCACCCGTCTAGCTCTACGCACTTCTTAATTTCTTCCTTTATCCTCCTGTACTCCTCTATCACTGCAATACTTCTCTGCTCCATCTATTTTCCCTACTTTCTCTGTCCATCTCTTTATTTACAACCCCATCTCTCTCCACTTCTTCTCCATCTTCCTCCCTCTACTTCTATTTCATTCTATACCTCTGTTCCCCTTTGTCTCTTCAACCCATCATCTCTCTCTCTCTTCATCTCTGTTAAATTTCTCATTCCTTCGTGTGCCTACACCTCTCCATATTTTTATTTACAACCCCATCTCTCTCCACTTCTTCTCCATCTTCCTCCCTCTACTTCTACTTCATTCTCTACCTCTGTTCCCCTTCGTCTCTTCAACCCTTCATCTCTCTCTCTTCATCTCTATTAAATTTCTCATTCCTTAGTTTGTCTACACCTGTCCATATTTTTCTTACAACCCCATCTCTCTCCACTTCTTCTCCATCTTCCGTCCTCTGCTTCTACTTCATTCTCTACCTGTTTTCCCCTTCGTCTGTTTAATTCTTTAACGCTCTCTCTTCATCTCTATTAAATTTCTCATTCCTTCGTTTCCTACACCTGTCACTCTATTAATTTACAACCCCATCTCTCTCCACTTCTTCCACCCTCCTCTGCTCCCAGCACGCCAGTCCATCCACCCCCCGTACACCTTCGGCATTTTTCGTCGTCCTTGGACTTGGCGCGGTCGTAGGAACTGCATCGTAATCCCCTAGTGCGCTCGTAAGTTGGCAACAGGAAATGGCGAGAACTCTCGCCCCTACGTTACAATTTGCTCCGGGCAACATTTCGAGGCCAGGACACCGCCGTACGTGGATCCCACCATGGGCTGGATATTTATGGTAATACGACACCAGGGTCTATCACTCGCGATATTCCGGGGAGATCGGGTGACCGCGATCGTCCGGGATATACTCTTGATCCTGAAAAGAGATAACTTCGGGTTATCGAGCGAAATGAAATGCGAGCCGATGAGTTTCGTGACGGTACACGAGCTTGCGGGATTCTTGGATGGTGCTCTTTTTACTTCTTAAACTGACTTCGCTCTTCGTGGCACAAGATTCCAAGGGAAAAGTAGACCTTGCTTGCAGAAACAAATTGTCTTTATTTAACCCATTGTCGGACGGTTTCTCTCGTGACTGCGTCCACAGTAAATCAGCATTAAATTGGTAAAATAAAAGTTGATCGGTGATTCTCGGTATATCGTGTAATTTAACGTAATATTAATATTGTTACAGGTCGACCGCACAAGGTCTTTTTGGACGTAGTAAATGATAAACACACTTTTATAGAAAAATGACAACGTTTTATTTCAAACGCACGTCCGTCGACGAGGAGCTCTGGCCATAGAATCCCTTATTTATTTATAAACAACTGACGTGACCCGTAACCCAGTAACATTTATATTACTGGGTGTTACGTAACGATATTATAGAAATAATAATATTGTTGTATCGCGATTCACCGATTGTTTGATTCAACAAAATTGTGTCGCGTCTCACCGATATTTGCAATTTGACTGGTCTTGCAAACTTGAAAATTTTCTATCTAAGTTACTGCATCGAGACTGTCACTCGTTATTGTACGACAAGGGGTTAAAAGCTACAGAATGTGGTAATTTATATCAGTTTTGTTACAAAATTTGCAAAATTTCTAAGTTGCTTCAGAAAGATCACACCATGCAAGTTGGATTTTGTTAGGGGCGGGCCGAAGGAAGAAAAAAATTTAACGGGTCAGTATAATGCATTGAAAACTTCAATTTCTGTGGAAATTTTTGCATATGGAAAAATGGAAAGCCCCATTAAATGTATTTTTTAGTGCACTGAACTTCCAAATTTCTACTTTAATATTTTAAAATCTGCGGCGGGTTGTAGTTTGCCCACCACTGGTATACAGGGTCGGAAGAGTCGATGTTATCAGTTAACCCCTCTGGGTGTCGTGAAAGGTTTTAATTAGAAATTTTTATCAAGGGTAATTGCACATACTCATGTTGGTCTTTTTGAAAATTTACTCTCCGCGATGTTATTTCGAGATATAGTCTCACCTTTGCCCACAGTTAATTGCTTTTTTAGAACTTGAGACTTAATTTGATAATTATTTCTTAACATTTCATATCTTACAATACCCTCACTAATTCCACTTGTCTAAGAACTGCATTTAAATCAGGCAACACCCTAAACAGAAGCAATTACTTATATCTCAAAGGTTTAAAACAGAAAAAGCACTCCTGTGCCTCGTACTCCCGAAAGTGCTGACGCTTCAAATAATGAATTATCCCGAGACCTACTTTTTTCACGAAGCACCTGTAGAAGCGTATTTTTTTATAACCACCCCGCAATTCTCTAGAGTTAAAACAAACATAAATTACTACCTCGTAATCCCGTATTCCATGACAGGCTCGAATACTACACGATACCATAAAATCGACATGAGTTTCATAAAAGCAACCCTCTAATTTGTCTCTAACAACGCAAAACAAGAGAATCGTGACGTTCTCCGGAACTCAAACTACCACCGTCTCCTCCTCGTCGAAACTTAAAGCCAGGCTCCATTAAAAGAAACTCTCTAATATATTTCACGCCAGTCTCGTGCACCCTGGAAATTATTTAGAAACACACGGAGCTTTAAAAACCCGCCGTGCTTCAGGTAGACATGGCTCAGAATTACAAACGCACACGCAAGATCGCATTTTTACCTCTGGCTGGTGCTTCCGCCGAGCGATTTCTCGAGGAAGCTCCACTCGGCCTCGTTTCCACGTTAAATTCCGTGAAGCTAGGCGATTTCACCCTCCACGATGACGAGGAGCCCGGTTAGAGTGAACGAGAAAGGGGGGAAAAAAGAAACGAGGGATAGAGGGATGAAGAGAGAAAAAGTACAGTCGTACGGATAAAGAGACAGCAGAGACGAGTCGAGAAAGCGAAGTAGAGTCGGAAAGAGACACAGTTATCCGTAAAGAGTAAAAGTCACAGATACAGCAAAACCTAAGGACACGGACAGTCAACGTAGAGAATCATCCACAGAGGCAGAAACGAGAGAGAGAAAGTCACTCGGAATTCCAAACAGCGAGAAAGACACCGACGGAGAAAGAGCTGGGTATAGAGGTGAAACAGAGGACTAAACGACGGAGAGACAGTCGTAAAGAGCAAGCGAGATGTTGGGAAAGATAGAAAGAAAAAGAGAAATAGAAAGTACGGAAGTTGTGGGCCCCAGTTCGTTGGTAATTTCAATCAGCTGTTCGCGTACACGCGCGAAAACGTGTGTATACGTTCGCGAGACACCCCGGCACGATGATGCGGACTCACCCCCGCGGCGAATGCATTTTTCATGCCGGCAAAGGTGAGGCGGAGGGGGTGGAAGAGCGTAGGAGGGTGGCAGTAGGGGTGCTCGCTCGAGGGGTGAGAGCACAGGCTGAGCTCTGTGGTCTCTGGATTATCCACCACTGACGGATGAATGCCAGCGTGTCCAGGTGGCTTGATTGGCGTCCTCCGCGTTTCACCGTCGAGCTTTTTTTGTGGCCGGAAAAATATTTTATAAACGCACGGGTAATTGACGCCGAGCCAGCATTTTCACGGATTTACCGGGATTCCGCGCGGCTTATCGTCGCTTTCGGCACCTTTGCCATCGAATTTTCACAGCCATCGGGGAAATGACTTTTTTTTACTTGTCTCCCTGAAGTTTGGGGTGCTCCGTTGACATCTTTTTCTCGATGGGCTTTTTTGCTTGTTGTTCTTTGTCTTCGAATTGTAGAATTTGTTTTTAGGTGTGGGGTTGAGTAGTTAATTGGATGTACCAAACCTTCGACTAGGATTAGTAATATCGTGACAAATATTGTTATTAGTCATATTACCAATATCGTTACTTATCCCCCAATCACCGACCGAACTCAAAAAATCTTTCATTTCCTGTTTTGACCTTCGACTCCCAAATTCCATCCTTCTTCCACTACTTTCCCTAAAATTCTTAAAACCCTGCGCCCCTTTCCGTCGACGCTCATTATTAACCCTTTGAGGACTAGCAACGCATATATGAGATGTGAAAAAAAAATTTAATTATAGTTTATCGTTGCTTGTATACACGGTTAGAGTTCAGAAATTGAAATACAACCGTTGGAACATGATTAACACTAGATCTACGACCGCGAAATCAGGTATATTTAAATATATTAAATAAGTACTTTGAAAAAAAATGGATCAAGCGGCAAAAAATACGATCAGTTAAGTAATTCGTGTATTATAAGATACACGAGAAATATTTACTCTACTGATTCTCTATTAATTTGAGAAAATTTTTTAAAAAAGTTGGAACCCGTCAATTTGACGGCAGCCGTAGATCTAGTGTTAAACAAATAGCACTTTATAACGTATATACATTAACAGCCTAACTTGCCGATAGAAAGGTGGTTTTGCATCGCAAAATAAATGGTTATCTCTCAACATTCAAAAATGTCTGTTTTTACACGTTTTACACGTTTCTACACGTTCTTTTTTACACAGTTTTGATTTAACACGGTCTAGAAAAAAATGATTCCGTTTTTACACGATTTCATTCGATTTAGCACGATTAAAAAATCTAAAATAATCTTAAAATAAATTTTTTAATAAATTTATTTTAACTACTTTTTACAGGGATGAAGGATATGGAACTAAACCCCTTTTTTCTATGTATGAACTTCATGTCTTTTTTTACACGGTTTTGTCTGGAACGTATCTACCGTGTAAAAACAGAATTAAGGTGTATTTCCAATACAAAATACCCGCAATTACAATTCTGCAATATGCAATATCACAACATCGATCTTCTTCTCCCCCTTTTCGTCCCATCAAAAACTTCTCCGGCAACGCAGAAGCAAATTTCACTAAAAAAATCATTGCAGAAACGTGTACGTGCACAGAAGGGATGAAAGTGGGGGTAGATCAAACGTCGAATTACACGGCGCTATCGGGGCTCCCCGTTCTGAAAGTTTAAACTGAAGTAGACGATAGGGATTCAGTCGGATCCGTTGAACCTCTAATCCCGGGCCCTCTGTCCCTAAGACGATAGCAATTCCGGATCTCTTGACCCGGAAATTTGCCAGCTCCCACGAGACTTCGAGATCCTTCTCGAGGAGCTGGCGGGGTAACACCACCCTTTCAGAATCGAGGAAGGAACGAAAAGGCAGAAGGAACTCGCGTGGCACCGAGTACTTCGTCTTCAGTCTCGCTCCGCTTCGAAGAAAAGCAGAATCGTTCGGGAACAAAAGCGATGGAACACGCCTGGATGAGGTACTCTCGGCCATTTTCACGCGTGAATCGTTCTCTCGTATGTACGAGCAGAAACTGCTTCTACTTTGCCAGGAAATCGCGCGAATGTACTCTCCGGGATCCGTTGGATGGCTGCTCCTTCGAATTATTCAAGGCGATGTAACGTCACGTATTTTGAGAAGCCACGGAACTCCGTTCTGTGGCGTACAATATGGTCTTTAACCCTTTGCGGTCCGAATTATTTTCTCAATTTTGTAGTGTGCTAAATGAAATTAACACTAGATTTACCATACCAGTCAAAATGACTGGTACACAATTTTTTCCAAAAATTCTCCAAATTTATATGAGAGTCATAGAATAAATATTCAACGTCCATCTTATAAAACATAAATTGCCGAATCAATCAAGTTTTCCATCTCTTAATTCCCCTTTTTTCAAAATACTTATTTAATATTTCTAAATATGATAGTTTTAACGCAGGTAGTTCTAGTGTTAAATTCGCAAATTTTCTGTCATTGGTTATTCATTTTTTAAAATTATAACAATAACTATAGACACTGGCGGATATTTAGGTGATATTACAAAGTCATTATGAAATTGGAAAGTCGATATTAAATCGCTGGAAAATAAAATGAAGTGAAAAGCTATGTCGAGTATAGCTCGACATAAGACTGCAAAGGGTTAATCGTTGATGGTTACTTTCCGCACTTTCCTGTGCAAGAATTCTCGGAGTATATTTTTTTTTAATTTCTAGTTTATTCGATAACGTGATTTTTATTTGGGGGCTATTCCGGTTCTTGTTTAGAATTTTTTACGCTGAAAAGTATAACAGCAATTAATTTGAAAGTTTTTGTACGGTTTAGTTAGACTTTCTTTGTTTTACATAAATTTTTTCAATTCGATAGGCTTAAAAACACAGTTTGAATTGTCCGTGAAGTGGGACGCTCCGCAGAATTTCTTCTTTAACGGTTTAGATAACGGATTGGTTATCGTTTGACCTACAATCACGAAGAAATAATTATTTAGTACGGTGGAGCTATCAGCGTTAAATCGACTATATTTAAATATGTTAAATTATATTTGATTGTAGTTAAATACATTGAAAAAAGAGGAATCAAGTGGTGAGAAAGATTATCAATACAGTAATTTATATTTTACAAGAGGCGTGAAAGATCTACTGTATGGTTTCCCTATGAATTTCGAAAATTCTTTAAAAAAATAGTCTCCAGTCATTTTGATTGCCTTAGTTGTTCTATCGTTAATTTCTGTTAAACGAATCTTCGTCGAATCGCCGCGTACTTCCAGCATCCTTTTTATTCCCTTCCACTGAAAAAACTCGAGTAATTCTCCCTTTTCAACCCCCACTTCCCCTGTTTCCTATTTCTCCGACTACCCCTCCATTCACAGTCTCCTCTTTCCCATTTTTTTCCTTCCTCTCACTCTACAAATAAGATTTCAGTTTCGAACAAGCAAAATATAAAAACAACACCAAAAAAACACCCCCGTCCAAGAACAAAACACAGCCCTCCCAATCGAACGCAAACATTCAATCGAGATTTACAATAAAAAGAAAACCACGACAAATATCAAACTCCCGGACGACGAAACGCATGACTGAAAGTTCGCACCGAACGTTATTAAACGGTTCTCCCTCCATCGCCGTTTTATCCCGACTTCCGTGTCGCATTATTGTCCCACGCGCTACACCGTCGCTCGTTGCGAACTGGATCAAAGATCAAATGAGGCGACACGGAGTGAAATATTTCGCGTGGCATGGCACGAGAGGCGAGAGTAAAATTCCGCGCTGACGATAATGCATTCAATGATCTATAATGCACGGTGGCAGAAGGTTCGCAGGGTCGGGGGTGTAGCTATGCCATGGGTATACGCCATGGGTATTACGCTTAACCGTATGTCAATTCTCAGACACGCTGCTGGGATGTAGCACTGGCTCGAATGTAGCCAGATGCACGTAATGGCGGCATTTCTGGAGAAATGGTGCAGGGTATAGCTCCTGAGTGCAGATCTAGGTAACCATTAAGGTTCGTGACGGTGGTCAAAGATGGTCGCGGAAAGATGAATCGGGGATCGAAGGAACGATGGGATGTGCTTTTAGGTTGCTGTTCTGCACTTTGAGAGAGATTTTTGGATATTATGGCTCTTTGGAAGATTTTCAAATTAAACGGTTAACCCTTTTAGTGCCAACGACGATATATCGTCGCGTAGCGGATGGCGTCTTATTATTCGCATTGCGAGAAAAGTCTAACTCAAAATAAATTTATAAAACGTTATAAATGGTCTAATTTCATTGCAAAAGAATGAAAAAATTGTTTTTGGGTTTAACTTTTTGTCCGATATTAGTTATTTTGTTCAAAATGATTGAAAATGTAATATTTATATATGTGCAAATATTGTTTGTAGAAGAGAAACTCGTTCCTACGTTTTTCACCAAGTTAAATATTGAAATGCAATTGGCATTACTTTATTCTGTCTTTATATCGTAATATGCTGCTTTTTGAATTTTTTAAATACCATTTTTAGTTTGGTACGATACTTTCACTCGGCACTAAAAGGGTTAAGGGTAGGAAGAAAAGAAAGGAGGCTATTGTGAGGGCTTGGATTTACTATCAGTGAGTAGGTGTTTCCTTAATTGTTAATTATTATGTAACAGAGTCAGTTATTAAAAATCTGCCTAAAGCAGTGGGTCGTGGGCGAAATGACTGTAGCAATTAATCCATAAATGGGAAAGAAAGAAAAGAAGCAAGAGGAAGATTTAACGGGCATTAATCACTTCCCCAGCAATTCAGAAGAAAATTTCACTTTGTGGAACGTTTTTAGTTAATTTAGAAATTTGGTAAGGTGATCTGTGCCATTTGGAAGGGGGATATTTTGGAATTTCAGCGTTTGGAATTATAAATTCGCAATAGATACTTAGATGATGTGATCATTAATTGATGTTTCGGTTCACTTTCACTTTGTAAGCATAGCCGATTTCGTCATCGAAGAGGACAGAAGAAAGAGCTTCTATTATAACTTCTGAGTGCAGATCTACGTAATAATGAAATTTCCATCGCGAAGTTGGAAGAAACATCGGAGAATTTTCCATGTTGCTTCGTGTTTTACAAATGCATTAGCAGAGCCAGATGTTCGAGGTCTCTGATCTCTTTATTTTAAATCTCCATGGTAATTTTGGCGGACGAATATAGTTTCCAGGTCCTTGCGACTTATTTCATTTCCAGGTCAGAAGAGCCGGAACTGTCTTAGGGGCTCTCGAGGGTTCGGGATTAGATTTAATAGATCCAAGCGAACTCGTGTCTTCTGTACAAGGATATATCCAAAGATAGGCCTTCTGCTCACGTAGAATCGCGAGATTGGCAATACGGTTGATAATGCTAAACCCTCTATAATTCAACGTATCCCCGGAGTAATATAAAGAGCCGGTGTTTCCGCGCTGCCAGTTCTTCGATTGTACTCTCAAAATGAGACTGGCCGCTTTTTGTCTCTTACATTTCCCTGAAACAATGTTAGCGTTATGCTAAAATAAGATTAGCTCTCCTTTGATGAATGTATAGTACGGAAATCTGTGGGACCTCTTGGTTGGAAGGATTTAAGGTGCAGGAATTTAATTATGTAAAGCAATGGAAAATGGTGGGATTTTTTTCCTAGGTAATCTAGCTTTGAAATAATTGTTAGTATAAAACGAAAAACGTTGTTTATTGATACCTAAGTAGCTGGTAAAAAAATATAGAAATTGTTCGGCAATTATCGTGGAATAAAGTCATTAATCTTTTGCCCTACGCTTTCTTCTGTGACTGCCTCCGCAATAATTGAAAATTAAAACGCTTAAATGAAAATATGTTAGTGATTTCTGATATATTTTTGAATTTAACGCAATATTAATAACGTAAAAATAATATTAGCGTGTAGTGCTCCACTGATATTTTCAATTTGATCATTTCTGAGGAGCTTCAAAATTTCCTGTTCCATCACGAGTGTCACTCGTTGTCGTAGGACAAAGGGTTAAAGAAGAAATATCACTCTTAAAAACATACCATTTTATTTATTACCTTAACACGTTGAATGCCACTCCTATTTTGAGAGTTTCACTGTTTCTACTGAAGTGAAACTTTTTCTATTAAAATCACATCTTTATAGAGCAGAAACTTCAAAGACACAGAAGCATATATATTCAGCACAGCTTTATCTTTTTAACCCCAATATTTAAATATCGCACATATTACAAAATTCGTAAATATTGCAATTTACAAGTCATATGAAATTTCATTGAATGTAATAGCGCCGGTCACCGGTGACCTCCGTGACAGTCAACGTGTTAATTACTACCTTAACTTGCCACCCTATTAACACATTGAATGCCACCGGTATTTCGCTAGTTTTATCATTTCTACCCAAACTTTTTCTATTAAAATCACACCTTTATAGAGCAGAAACTTCAAAGACACAGAAGCATATATATTCAGCACAGCTTTATCTTTTAACCCCAATATTTAAATGTCGAATATATTACAAAATTCGTAAATATTGCAATTTACAAGTCATGCGAAATTTTATTGAATTCAACAGCGCCGGTCACCGGTGACCCCCATGGCAGTCAACGTGTTAAATTCTATGGTCAGCTCACAGCATCCACCTACTCCACTAAAAAAACACGTCAAATCTTCCACAAATTCCTACAAAATTATTCCCAAAACACCTACAATCAAAAATCTACCAAAACTTCAACCCAATCTCGGGAATTTCTTCGCGAAATCCTCTCGCTGGAGCAACAACGACGAAACTCGAAACCGCGCACCGCGACATTAGCTTCGTAACTAAGAAATTGAAAGCGATTGTCGTAAGAGACTCAGAGCTTAAGTCGACGTGGAATCTCTTCGATCCTATTATAGTGCGGAGCTTATGTAAATAGTTTTGATGGCGAATGTTCGGCATCCGTTTAAGCCTCCTCCCGATGAGTCGATGCTGCCAGATGTGACGGCATCGACTTCACCCTTCGTGTCACGTCTCCACGAACGATATACGTACACACATACCTCCCCGCGGGGGTTAAACGAAGAACCACCCCCTTTGTCTCGCCATTCCAGACCCCGAAATCCTATCGTGAACTTTCCTCGGCTCGACCGCTTCGTTTAATAATGTCTGACTGGAGTGCCGCGAATTCTTCGAGGCTTAGGGAACTGTCGGAACTTCTTCGGCCGCTCGACTTTATCCGACTTCCGGGCAACGTTTGCCGAGGAAATCGTAATATCGCGATTCCACGGCGAAACTTTCGGTATCGTTTTATTTCATCGATAAATGGGAATTACGTACGGTTGCGCTTGGTATTGATAGGTGGGAGAAGTCATTTTCCGCGGGGTTTCTTCTGGGTTCTTTCTTAACACTTAGAACTACCAAACCAGTCAAAATGACTGGTACACAATTTTTTCCAAAAATTCTCCAAGTTTATAGAAGAGTCTTGGAATAAATATTCTATGTCCATCTTCAAAAACATAAATCACCGAATCGATTATATTTTCCGCCTCTTGGTCCCTCTTTTTTCAAAGTACTTATTTAATATTTTGAAATATGATTGATTTAACGCCGGTAGTTGTAGTGTTAACCGCTTGCCCTACAATCAAGGGGGGCAAATGAGACGCGACGCGATAATATTATTCCTGTAATATTAATATTACGTTAAAATATACGATATATGAAGAATCACTGATCAATTTTTATTTTAGCAATTAAATTCTGAATTATTGCGGAGGCAGTTACAAAACAAACCGTAGGGCAAAGGGTTAAACTGCTGTGATGTATTTTCCCTATATAAATAGCTGACGGGATAATATGTCCCACTTGCAAGTTTCTAAGTTTTGAAAATTTTCAACAGCAACATAATATGATTATTGTGTTCGGCTCAAAAGGGTTAACTGGTGAAGTTAGGTGGAGGGTTCGTGGTGCATTACGATTTTGATTACTGAAGTTAGTTATGTTTCAACACTCGAAGTACCGACGATAGTCTATGATATTTAAATATATTAAATAAGCATTATAAAAAAAGAGGAATCGAAACACTGCAAAGATGATTAATTCAGTAAATTCTGTTTTGCAAATTGGACGCAAAATATCTATTCTATGGAGTCCCTGTAAACTTAGAGAATATTTATAACAAAAAATGAGGAAACTGTCATTTTACTGCCTTGGTAGTTTTAGTGTTAAATGACACATAATGTGGGATGTTTATTAATTTTATGTTAATATTAACCCTTCGAGGACGACGGACGCAGATGTGGTCTGAGGAAAAATCTGATCATAGTTTATCGGGTCCTGTATACATGATTGGAGTTGAAAATTGAAATATAACTGTTGAAATATGATTACGCAAATAGTAATTTATAACTTTTATAAATTAACACTCTGACTTTTTGATAAAAAGGTAAAATGAACCACGAGATTCCTCGAGGCCTCGATGACTACCGTAATATAGTCTTCTGCCCTAATTTCGCGCACTTTAATCCGCGCAAAGTGTGAGTTTAAGAGAATGCACATATTTTTACGTTTCCAACAATAAGTCGCGGAATGTAGAGGAAGGGTGGAGATATTTTCCAGCGTTATCATCTCAGGCTCTGGAGGATAGGATTAAAAAGTCGGAGGCTGCCATGAAAGGAATCCTTCTGTCGAATTCTGCGAGGAAGAGGGAGAGACTGGCCCTCCGGCCGCGATTCTCCCTCTCACCCCGTTTCGCCGTTCTTCCTTTCTTACAATTCTTCAACGTCACCGCCGTTCCGATAAACATTCGGTCTCGATTCTCCAATTGCATCGAGCGTAAGAAATGGAAAGTCATAAGTCTGCGGGCGATCGATTGGGGAGCCTCTCTCTCTTTCAGATTCCCTCCCTCCTCCCTCTTTCGCGGCTCTTTCCTTTCTTATTTTCTGTCTTATCATTCCTGCCTTTCTCTCGATCTCCCTCTCTTTCTTTCTCTCTCTCTCTTCTTCTTTTGTCAGTCCTTCCTCCCTTTCTCCCTCTTCTTTCACCGTCTCCATCCCTCTCTCTTCCCCTTTTTATTTCTCCACCTCTTTCTCTCTTTCCTTTTCACTTTTTCTTCTACTGCTTTCGCACTTTCCTTCTGTCTTTTCCTCTTTCTGTTCCACTACTTCTCACTTTTTCTCTTTTCTTCCCTCTCGCCCTCTCTTTCTCTTTCTCTCTTTCCCTCGTATTTTCGTACGGTAGCGTTAAGCCGCTGTCAGGCCACTGTGGGATCATTCTTCTGAACAATCGCACTCAGCCGGAAGACGGATCGGCGACGATTTTGCAGAAATTTTCAACATTTTCGAGGGGGAATTTTCGACGAGCAGCCAGTCGGGCGTGAATATGGAACAGGAAGGCCGTGTGGGAGGGAAGTTCACAAAAGAGGACCGCGCGATATGCATATGTATGTCGTGAATTTTATTAATGGCCCGCCAAGTCGAATTCGAGAAGTTTAGCGCCATTTTCGAAATTGCACGGGGTACCTCGCTAAAAGGGGAATTTTCAATGAAATTTTCCGCGTTCCTACGATGTGCCGTTTTAATTTCGCAAATAGGAAGGCTGTTTGCTAGCCCCTACCTCAATTTCGTGTCATTTTTCAACTAAAACAAATTAACATATGTTCTGTATCCGCAGAAAATTAGTTTAATTTTTTCTGCAATTCGATAAGTCTCATCCATGCATGTCTAATTATATCATCTCTCTTATACGGCGCAGTAATTAATTCGTGCTCGTCTAAATTCACGCCAAACCTCTGAGAAAACATACAACTTAACCTTGGATACAGTCAGAATTAATTAATTGTAACACCCACCAATTAATTTGCACCTCAAATACTATTCTTACCCCCCTTGAATTCTTCAACCCCTCGAAAATTCCAAAACTTTCCAATCTCCCCGTCTTAAATTACAACCTTAAAAACATCCCTTAACCCTTAAAGATCGAATTTAAAACTGTGCGAATTTCGCTTCTATTCTGTTTTATTTCATTGAATTATTTCATCAATCTTAACCCTTTCAACTCTGAATTTTATTTCTTCAGAAAATGACTAACTATTAGCAGTGTATATTTTCTGACACAGGAAATGGAATAAAAATACGACTGAGAATGCAATATATTTTTTTTTATTTCAGGAGTTTTCAGATTTTCTGGAATATTTTTATCCCAGCAGTAAATATTGTCATATAACATGAAAATCATATGATAATGTTTGGAATATAAAATATCCCAGTAGTGTTGTAAGGGTTAAACTATACCCCCTAAAAATTCACAATCACCACAATTTTCTTCCACACCCTTTCAAAATTATCTCCACTACACCATAGCTTCTCAAGCAATCACAATTTGCATTGAAAAAATTCAATCCACAACCAAAGCCAATCACCGTCTTCGAGTGCAAACTGCAATAACGTTTCCCGATTCGGGTGAAAGGAATAGGATTCCTCGAAAGCATAGTAATGCAAGGTTGTCGAGGGTTTCATTAATGGCGTAGCAAGGTCTTACGTATAGATCGTAGGTTATGGGTTATGACCGTTATGGTGGAGGCTACAGCTCGTTGCGGTAGGTCATACAGTTCCGCTATGAGGCTGTTCGAACGCTTTTCATCGTTATGGCACGATCCACGCGACCGTGATGATCTAATTCTCATGCAGATCACCTGCAACGAGTTACCCGGTAAAAGTATTTTTATTTATGCCGCTCATTTTCAAACTCCATTCGAAGCCGTGTAACGATTATGCGCGTAACGGTTTCTTATTAAGCGATTATAATCACGTTCGAGTGGGTGTGGCTGCCTGGGAATGAAGTTTCGCGCTGTGTTAAACTTTTTATTGGCAAAGTGCCGTTATTGGATGGGTTGAAATGAATATTACGATTGTTTCTCTGGTTTAATAGACATAGTTTTTTCTTTGCGCGTGGGAATTTTTCAGTTCGGAATTCTTTGTAGCGTAGGTGTACAGTCTATGGGGATGGTAGCTTGATCCGTCGACTATGGGATTGATTTTAAATCATTGCAGTACGTTTGAGAGATTTTTTTATTTTTTATCTTCGTTATAGAGGCTTGGAAAGCTCGTTAAAATTGTTTGATTGCAAATATAATCGAGCTAGCTCACTAAATTTAATCTATATTTCTGCCTGCAGAAGGGAAATATTTTAAAAAGCGGTAGCCTCTTGGAGTAATTAATGATTAACCCTTTGAGGACTACTGACGCATATATGCGGTCCGAGAAAAAATTTGATTATAGTTCATCGAGGCATGTATACACGATTAGAATTGAAAAATTGAAATATAACCGTTGAAATATGATTGTGCAAATAGTAATGTATAATTCGGATACATTAACACTCGAACTTTCAGATAAAAAAGTAGTTTTTGATCGCCAAATAAATGATTACCTCTGAACACTCAAAAAAGTCTCCGCCCGCAAAGAGTTAAAGGGGTTAAAGCTGAAAGTAGAGAATAAACAATTTTCATTATTATGTTAGAATGACGCTCGTATAACTTCGATCGTTTACAATTAATGAGCAGATTTACGATAAAAAATCTGCCTCGACGACTTCTCTCGTAAGAAGATACTTTCGTTTACATCCCCTCGTTTATGAATCGACGACAATTCCTTCGATTCTCGGTGGAGCATGTTGTTTTAATATCCAGGCTATTAGCAGCGAGTAAATTGAAAAAAACTTGGTGAAACATTGTCGGAAGTTTGTTATCCGATTAGTTGAGAAGTCAATTTGTATCGTGAAATTTCCAGGGGAAGACAACTTTTTAATGCAGGAATACCATGCCGGCAGTAAGGAGATGCTGGATGTCTATATGAACGTATATATACGTATATATATATATATATATATATATATATTTATAAGTTAGAATGCCGAGGGTAAGTTGGTGCGAGAGGCTACTTAAAACTTTTTAAAACGTTCTCCAGGTAACGTTATGGTCCAATTATTTGCGTTTCCTTCGTAACTTTCGGTCCTTGAGAATTCTTTCTCGCGAGCCTCGTCTCGTTGATTATATTTTGTCACTTTTATTCCATTATCGCCCGCATTTCTCTCTTCCGGCTACAGTGAAATCACGTTTAGCCCGACGTATTAGAGGGAATAACGACTCGAATAATAAAAATGTCGCATTATGTAGGAAAAAGTGAGAAAGTAATCCGAGAATTTTGAGACTTTGATTGTTTCTTCCTCAGATACATTAATAAGTCTAATCAAATCAGATTAATTAATGATAATCTTCACAATAATTTCTTAAGTTTTTAATGATATTCTACCTTCAATTCTCCCTGCCCACTTTCCAAAATGTACACATTAAAATCGATCAGTTTTCTTTCACCCTTCAGTTCCTTTTTCTAATATACCGGGTGTCCCAGGTTTTAATATTCAAAGTTTGTCAGAAAAATGCAGAATCGAAGTAATATAGGAATGGTAACCGACTTGCTGCTACTGCGAGCATTGGCTCAAAAAGATCAGCAATATTTACATTCAGTGTGTTTATGTAAGCTGTGTTTACTATCTGCTGTGTTTAGTATCTATTTACTATATACTTTTAAATAAAATTCAGTGTTGAAAGGGTTAATACTAAACCTACCGGCTTTATATCTGCTATATTGAAATATACGAAATATGTACTTTGGAAAATGAGATTTGAAGAGGTGAAAAAGGTGGTCGGTTAAGTAATGTTTGTTTTATATGATAGACCTAAAATATTTACCGAATGGCTGCCCAATCAATTTGGGGAATTTTTAGAAAAAGATCAGAAAGCGGTCATTTGACCGCCATGGTAGGTTTAGTGTTAAGATTGATGAAATAATTCAATGAAATAAAACAGAATAGAAGCGAAATTCGCACAGTTATAAATTCGATTTTTGATCGCTGTCAATCATGTAACGTCAAGAACGGTAGACATTTTGAAATGGAGTATTAATTAACTATGGAAGTGACGATGTCAAGTAGTAAATACACTAATCTATTCGAGCTAATGCTTTTAGTAACAGCCAGTCGGTTACTACTCCTATATTCCTTCTATTCTGTATTTTTGTTATAACTTTTTAATATTCTATGTGATAATTTCTAAATTTCTAAATTTCTATGTGACCTATGTTTCCATAACATTTCTTTCATATTTAGTGCCATAGAATATACAGACAAAGTTTCAACATTAAAACTCTGAGACACCCTGTACAATATTTATCCAATGCATCGTCTTTCAAAAGATGAAAAAAGAAGATCGGTTCGCAATTTCTGCACTGTCAAAATAGCCGAGAAGAAAGTAAAAGGGGGAAAAACAAACAATACCGTCCGCGAAATTGGCTGGAGAATGATTCTCCGTTTCGCTCCGGCAATCGTCCGAAAATCGGAGACGGCTACGTCCACGAAAAAGTTCTCCCTCGTTGAAACTTTCCCACCGGCACGTCGTCATCGTCCTCACCGTCGTCGACGACGACGTTACACACGAAGAAACGGAAGGTACGAGTCGCATAACACGAGAGAAACTCGAAACATCGGAGTTTTGCGATTCCATGGCGTGCCCTGCGCGGAGTTCGCTTAAAGCGACCTGGAAATTGGATTAGAAGCGAGCTTCGACGGCTCGTGTTTCCGGGAAAAACAACAACGAGAAGCTCCCGTGGATGCTGGATCCCTTTGCCTCTTTCGTGTAACGCGTTTTGCCGTTGATTAATGGAATAAATATCATCGACAATTATCGCACGTCTTTCCAACATGCGTTCGATGGCGTGTATTCTCCGTTTTTTCCCTTTCTACCCTTCACTTTTGAGCAGGAACAGTAATTAGTCATTTATTATCAGCAATTCCGTATATTTATAATTCTATTGTCGAATTTTTACGAGGATTTTCAGTTAATAATGCATCATTAAGTCGATTTTTTTTTTACATTTCATTTTACTCTTTGATCTTTGGTTTTCCCCCTTTTACTTTCTTTTCGGTTATTTTGAGTGTATAGAAATTGCCAATGGATCTGTTTTTTTTTAACTTTTGACAGACACAGTATTGGGATGAGTGTATTAGAAAGAGGGGCTGAAGTGGGAACGGAAATTGATCGATTTAATTGTTTACATTTTGGAAAGTTGGCAGAGAAGATTGAAGGTAGAATAGCATTAGAAATTGGAGAAATTATTTTGTAAATTATCGTTAATTAATCTTGTTGGATTGGACGTACCTCGATCCCGAGAAATATGTTCAGTGTTCACTTAAAATTGCAAGGACATTTGCACTGAAATTTTTTATATTTCTCGATTGTTCTGGTTATCTTTTTGCAAATTTGTAGTTCTGTGTAACGCTCAAATTATTGGGGTTGCTTCGTTAGGGTGGGGTAGTAAATTTTACTGTTTGAACTGGGGTTTTTTTTAATTTGAAGATGGTTGAAAAATAATTTCGAGAAAGGAGTTTCGCAGCGATTCAAATCGAGTTTCGAGTTGAGGAGTTTTGACGAAGAATATGTTACATCGCGACAAATTCCACGTCGGTCGGATACGTTTCTCCTACGTATTTGTTTTCGGAAAAATTTTCTCTGAAACAAGCAGGAGCGATCCTTCATGTCGACGACATTCGAAGATAAATGCGATTACTGACAGGTACAAATGTCTCTTACGTTTACACAGTAGATGCTACATTTTTTTTCTACGGCGAATACCTTCGATATTCTTTCCCACTCCCTTCTGTCAGCGTTTGGATCTATGTAATTTCATCGAATAATAATTCATGTGGCGCGTCGACTTCCAGTAACATTTTACAACGGTATGAAAGACTTGGAGTAGATTTTTTTTTACTTGGAGTAGAATTTGGATGTTACTATTAACACCTTATCTGCTGGAAGTCCATCAATTTAATCCATCAAATTTCGTCAAACCAGCTACATTACCATAAACAAAAAAAAATCTTAACTGCCCGTCTCAAATCAGTATCTCCATCATCAACGCCGGATCTGCAAAGGTCACCATAATGACCACAGCGTTTCGCCTACGACCTACTATTTTACACGCTTTCCAAATTACCGAGGCGACGGTATATTAATTAATAATCGAAGAAAAATTACTCTGCAAAAAACGGAGGGAGATTTGAAATCAGGCCCACTGGCTGCGAGTTCCTGTACCTCCTTATCAATCAAAGTACCTTAATTCCAAAAATAATATCACCTAATACCTTCTACTTTAGGTGGCTTCCGAAATACCGATACTATGATATATTAATTAATAATCAAAGAAAAATTACCCGAAAGAAGCGAAGGGAGATTTGAAGTCAGGCCCACTGACTGCGAGTTCCGTTACTCTTCACCCACCATAGCCTTCTAACTCCTACACTCATATCACCTCAGACCCATTGTTTCCGGTGTCTTCAAAATCCAATGATACAGTAATGCATCTGATATAGTGATACACTAATTCCTAATTAATTAAAAATGACCCAGAAGAAACGGTCGGAAATATTCACACGCTCCCACTGATTACAACCCCGACCATTTTCCTCCATTTCCACCCCCGTGTTCCTCATCTCACCGTGCAATTCCCCCGGCGCATTCTAAAAATCGAAAAACCTCCAGCACGTAGTCTCTCGTAGCATAGTCATTCACGAGTATTCACGATTCACGAGCATCGCGTCGAAAGTCATCCTCTTGAAAGGCGCGTACGCCAGGCGAGAGAGCGCAGCCGTGGACTTTTACTTTCCAGCCCTTACGAGGCCTGGTTGTTCTCATCGGGAAAAGCTGAATGGTTCCTCCGCCTCCTCCTCTTTCCTCCTGCAGCCACTGTCTCGGAGCCTCGTCGCCATTGTGCGAACACGGAATCGATAGAATCGCGTGTGTACCCGGCATTGTACACCTGCCGGCTGCAGAAGATCTGCCATCGACCGGGGCAACGTTCGCGTTCTTATCGATGTATCACCGTTGCTCGAGATCGATATTACGCCTCGAAAAGCATCCCGCGGATCTTCCGGTTCGAATTGGAGATGCTCGTGCCAGATACAAATTAATAGCAGCTGGAATTAATAACGGAGGAAACGGCACAATTCACGGTGGAGATCTTGCGAAATGCAGCTATGCGTCTTTTGGAACTTGAGGTGGAGTTTGAAATTGATTTTTGATCAATAATATTAACACTAGATTTACGGGCGTTAAATCGGTCACACTTAAATATATTAAATAAGTGCTTTGAAAAAAGAGGGATCAACGGGTAAAGACGAAGATCGGTTAAGTAATTTGTATATTATAAGATACAAGTGAAATATTGACTGTTCCACGTCTCTATAAATTTGGAAACCGTTTTTAAAAAAGTAGGAATCCGTCAGTTTGACGGCTTCCGTAAATCTAGTGTTAACAGACCTTTCGTAGAATTTGAGGCATTTGAGACTATTTTATTTGCGAGTTTAATTACGGTAGTCTGAGATGTGGAAGTTTTTCATTTTTGCTTTGAAGGGATGTCAGTATCGTAAAATTAGATTTTCAAATTTCTTTTAAATTTAAATCGGATATTTTTGTAATTTTCTTTTGAATTCGACCGAGCAATTAATCACTTTATATGGAAATATGACGCAAATTTTAATTCGTATTGCAGAAATACGGCGTTTTATGAAGTCCTTCTTAACTTAGCTTTAGCTTGAAATAAAGGGGGATTGCATCGATTAGTTATTAAAGTTTGCAATACGAGCGATTGAATTCTGAAGTTACGGCAGCCTTTTTCCCGCGGAAAGTTAATATTCAAATTCTTGGGGAAAAAAGGGAGCTTAGGTCGTCTTCAAATTAAAGCTTGATTTAATCTTATTTCTTACTAGTTAATAATTATTATTTTAAAAAGTCGTAAGTGTAGAGGAAGAATATAGAAATGTAATATGAGTGATGTTACCTCGAACGGAAGAGACGTATGATAAATACAAGGAGAACGGCAGGGTTAATTGCTAATTGCAGTCGTGAAGCTTTATTTAACGTTTGGCTCTGCGAATTTCGCCGGCGAAACTGGAGCGAATCTAATGTGCTTTAATATTTGTTCTAGTATCTTTGAAAGTTAAACACAGAGTAGCTGTCTACGCGCAGCCAGAAATATTAAAATTAATAACCCGAGATTGCAGTTAAGGGCCGATGTACTAATAACACGTGTACCTTCATTTCCACAATTTCATATCTCTCCGCTTCAAAATTCTTTCATAATTCTCTTCCACATGCTCTTTTGTGGGTTCTAATAAATTGCAAAAGCTTCAGAGTCATCGTCACAATGCCCATCAAATCTGCAATGCAAAAATGAACGTTGAAAAAGGCAACACTAAAATATCGCAATTTTGAACCATCGTTATCCTTCTGTTTCGCGATAATTGAATAATTCTTTCCAACGTACTTTCTCTTTGTCAAAAATCATGAAATCAAAAACTCAAAAAAAAATATTTTTCAAAGAGACCCGCAAGCTTTCCAAACTTTAATACCTTCCCGTTTCACAGCAATTGATTAATTCTTCCCAACGGACATCGTCCGTGTCAAAGGTCATAAAGTCAAAAGGTCAAAAGAAAAAATATTTTCCAAATGAAAGATCAAACTTTTCAAACTTCAATATCTTTCTGTTCCCCATAATTAAGTAATTCATCCCATCGTACATCCTCTTTATCAAAATTCACAAATTTAAAAAAACAAAGTGGAGAATGTACTTAGAACAGAAAATTTCAAACTCCCCGACGTAATCCAACCATGGAGAACCGTCCCTCTGATCCGTCCATCTTCCCTCGACGAAGATCCAATACATTTTTCAACGTTCAGAGATCGCAGTCGTCAGAAATAAATTAATCGACCGTCCAACCGGATGGCCGACAAGAGCGGCATGATTTAAACATCCCTCCAGGAAATTTTGCGTCTGCCGAAGCGCAAGAACTGCGTTTCCAGCGGGGAATAATTGATGAAACCGTGGCTCCGACGAGCGTAGCACCGTTGCTGGATACGTGTTTTTCTTGGCGGAAAGTTAAACGCGATAGCGGAGCTCTCATTATTTCTCCTTGCCGAAGAACGAGGAGAGAGTACAGTGTTATCCGAAAACGGTTGACCGTTCTTCTCCGTCTTCCTCTGGTGCCGTACAGTTTCGGTCGATTCACCTTAGCCCCGAATAAATACTCCGTATAACTTCCTTCCATTCGTTTTCTTCCCGCGGCCCGTTTCGACGTGCCTCCGACGATTTTATGCAGACTACGAGGGCGCAGCCGCGAGCCGAATGTATTTCCGGTCCCGTGAACAGGGTAAATAGAAGTTTCGGTACGTCGTTTCACGTTCATCAGGAGCGACGGACGAATGCAAACGAGTGTCACATAATTAACGAAATAATTCTCCGTTATTAATGCCCGGGGAAACGTTGAAATGAAACGCGACGGCGAAATAACGCGAAATGTTGAATCAACGCTTTCAAAGCACGACGAAATTTTGCTTTTTAAAGGGCCGGCGCGTTTCCACCGTATATTCGGAGATTACAGTATTTCATGGGGCCCATGGCTAAGAGAGATTCTCCATGAACTGTGGATAATTCTGGATAGTTCTTGATAGGTAGAGCGAAGAAGTAACCATGAAACAATTTAGTGACAGTGATGTAAGACTGTCAATATCTCTTTGAAATTTCTTACACGTAGGTTGAAAATTTCAATTTTTAATAGAGACAGAGATAAATAATACTTGTCAACATTATTATTTTCCAAGTAGAAATATTTGCCACATTAACTTTTTGCAGCCCTGTTAAGGGCTCTGCCTGGCATAGCTTTACATTGTAATCAGTTTTCCGTCAACTTAATTTTAACCTGGGAATTTGCCAACGATTCTGTCATCACGTTGGCAACTTTAGGCAGTTAGTGGCGAGTGGAGGCACTGAGTTTCGCCTGACAACTTTTCAGCTCCCTGCAATACACCATGAGCCGCATTGCAAAAACGACAACAATTTTAACTTTTATTTAAAAAAAAATAACGCATCCCTTCAAAGTAATTTCAACCTCAGAATTTGTCAATGATTTTTCATCACGTTGTCAACTCTAGGCAGTGCGTGACAACTGGAGGCACTGAGTTTCCCCTGACAACCTTTCAGCTCCCTGCAATACACCATGAGCCGCATTGCAAAAACCACGAGAATTTTAAAATCTATTAAAAAAAATAACGTATGCCCTCAAAGTAATTTCAACCTTAGAATTTGCCAAACGATTCTGTCATTACGTTGGCAACTCTAGGCAGTGCGTGACAACTGGAGGCACTGAATTTGCCCTGACAACTTTTCAGCTCCCTACAATACACGTTGAGCCGCAGGTTTCTATACCACTCGCATACTCACAGCAACATTCCCCTTTAAAATCAAAATGTACAACAATTCAATTGCTCCTGAATATTGCAAAAACCACGACAATATTAACATTTATTAAAAAAAAATAATGCATTCCCTCGAAGTAATTTCAACCTCAGAATTTGCCAACGATTCTGTCATCACGTTGTCAGCTCTACGCAATGCGTGACAACTGGGGCACTGAGATTCCCCTGACAACTTTTCAGCTCCCTGCAATACACCTTGAGCCGCAGGTTTCTGCGCCACTCGAATGCTCAGTAAAACTCCCCTTTCGAATCAAAATGCACAACAATTGAATTGCTCCTCAACATTGCAGCCACGAGAGTTTTAACATTTATTTATAAAACTGCCACATTCCCTCTTCCAGAACGATAAAGTCTCGCCTTTCTCCCCGTGCGTTTCACGAGTTCTTTTAATCCGCCGGAGAGACGTCGGAATTCCTGAGAGGGCCGATGTTAGCCGGGGCGTTCGTTCTAATACAATTGGCTGGCGGCTTAATTCATACGCGTTTCTCGTCGCAACAGGGAGAGAGAGAAAGTCCGTGCACGTGTTTCGAAGTAATCTCATGATGTAGCCCCACGGTGCACGCCGTCGGTCCTCGCGGACTCGAGGATTCGTAAATTTCAGCGGCCGTGACGTCGTTGATATAACGAAGAGACCATTTCGGATTGCGGGTTTGCTCGTGCGGAGGTGGACCGTCCATTTCTCTTCACTCTATTCCGCCGGAATATCCATTAGTTACAGCAGCGCTGTTGACGAAGCATGTTATTTCCCTTGTGTACAACGTCTGGTTCCTCCGTCGGCTTCTACTCCTCCTCCTCCTCTTCCTCCTTCGTCTCCTTCTCCGCATCATCGTACGTTCGGCTTTCTCTTCTCGTCTCCCATTCGATTTCGCCATTGCCGACTAGTCGTTTCTCGTCTTGTCTGTCTTTCCCGTTTGCTCGCGATTCAAAAGCCGAACATGTTCCTGATTGAAGTACGGGAATGGCTTGGTCTCCGCGAGGAGACAATCTTTTGAGATGGATTTTGAGAGCGTGGCATTTTTTCGGTGCTACGGGCTCATAGATGGTAAGTTGCCATTGAAACAAATTAATTTTCCTGCCCCAGTGACACGTATTTGTTACTTTTCGTCGCTGCTGGCTGAGAGAATCGTATCTAGAAGCTGATAGCGCGGCAGAAGTGGCCCAGGCGAATCATTTAACCCTTTGCGGTCCGAATTATTTTATCAATTTTTTGGTGAGGCAAATGAAGTTAATTTCACAGCATTTATTATGGTTGATTATCCATCTTGTTGTAATGATAGCAATAACTGTAGGTACCGATGGATATTTAGAGGATATTAGAAAATCATTATAAAATTGAAAAGTTGATATTAACACTAGAACTACCAAACCAGTCAAAATGACTGGTACACGATTTTTTCCAAAAATTCTCCAACTTTATAGGAGTGTCATAGAGTAGATATTCTACGTCCATCTTATTAAACATAAATTACCGAATCGATCATATTTTCCACCTCTTAATTCCCCTTTTTTCAAAATACTTCTCTAATATTTTTAAATATGATAGATTTAACGCCGGTAGTTCTAGTGTTAAAACGTCAGAAAATAAAATGAAGTGATAAGCTTTGTCGAGTATAGTTCGACATAGGACTGCAAAGGGTTAAATCAGTCATGTCCGATGTGCGGGTCGATTAAACTTTTTCCGCCGCCCTTGTAGATTATATATAGATACTTTTATATATTAAAAAATGTGGCAGAACCTGAAGTATATTTTAAATAAATTATTGAACATCTCCGTGTACTGTCTGTAAGTGGTTATCAACCCCTTGCCCTATTCTTTTGTGACTACCCCCGCAACAATTTAGATTTGCATGCTGCTGATTTTGGTTTAACTCGAGAATCGCAGAGATGTAGAAAAGTGTACGGTATACTCGGTGAATTACGATTCTACTGGGGCTTTTTCCGTATATTTATTCTTATTTTGGAAGCTTCTTTCTCGCTTGTTAAATCTTGAACGCTTGAAGAGAGTACATAAGTCTGGAAGGCAGTTATTGAGCTCGCTGTTGTACGGTCGGCTCGAATAATAGACAAGTAACGGACGGCCGTCCATGCTAGGGTACTGTAGAGAGCTCAGAAGATGGCAGTCGGCTATGATTGGCTTTATTGACCAAATAGTCACGTCTGTTCACCTAAATCGTACAAATAAGCTTCAACGAGCAGAAGCAACTGAGTTTTCTACCTCAGGTAACATCCAACCTGCCAACTTTTTAGTATCAAACAGTACTTATTCTTCCCTCGCTTTCTCTCTCGCTTACCGCCATCACGGTCGTACGCAAACGGCAATTCCATTGCTAAGTAATTTGTAGATCTTTCTATTACATTCGGAACAGGAAATACGTTTCACGAGAGTCCTAATAGCCGAAGTGATGAAAAATGAATCGCCCTGCTGATACATACTCCCGCTAACTGCACCGACATTGGAAAGCCAGATGCATTCTCGTATTCTGCGCCGAAGACTTTCAATTTTCATTGCACTCAGCGATCGTAAGAAATTATAAAGCCAGTGGATTCTGGGTCGCACGTAATTGACTGCTTAGCTAATTTAATCCTCCCCCGACTGATTACGCTAGAATTTCGGAGAACTCGAGGAACTGTACACGTTGGCTGAGTACTTCGGGTTACGTGGCGTTGCGTCTTGGAGTAGTTGGCTCTGTATTTATGATTAATATGCATGCTCATAGAAAGTCAAGTTTCCGAAGCTTCAACGCGTGCATGGCTGGCAAGCCGCGCCACTTGAGACAGTTCACCGATAAACTCGAGTCGTTCGTTTAAGAGTACGCTTTACTTGTGATTTGCCACTTGAACCGGCAGAAAGCCCTTCTTTCCTGCCCTAGAAAAATTCCTCGGTCATGGTAAAGCGTAATTAACCCTTTAGTTACATTTAACGTGCAATCGAGAACGAATTACGAACGTTGGCGTCGATTAATTACCAACACTTTCATGCTCTTCGACTTGGCGCCGTTTTTCCAAAGTTCTTTTTTCCCAGTCCCTGATTTTCACTTGGCAGCTGTATTCTTGTATATTCGTGCAGTTAGGTGACGGCTACGACCTGTCAAATAGTTGGTAATTTAAATTCCGGATGAAGTGCATTGAAGTTCAAGGAGATTATATCGAAAAATAAAAACAGTTTAAAATTTAAAATGGTATGTTTTTATTGCGAACTTTTCAAATTACCCACGTAGTTATTGGAGGTCCTTTCAAATCTGAAAGCACCACCGACTGATCGAGGACCACGATATTTGTCAACGAGGAAGGAAGAACTTGCTAATAGTATCCGGCGAGTGTCTTTGTTCGCGGGCAAGCAGCGTATAAACAGGGACAAAACAGACGGAAAGAGAACGAGAGAAATGGAGGGCTGAACGAGGGACACTAAAATCCGGGGACATTGGCAAAGGGTTCCCACTGTTTCCCCCAAACTGCCAAAATCGCCGGGCTCGTTCCACCGTGTCTGCCCTTGACACGTGCGAGGCTAGAAGCGTAATCATTGCTCTCCATCTTTCACGATCTGTCGCTTTCCATCCGGTGCTCGTCGGCTCGGCCCGGAAGTTAAATAAACGACGAAAGTTGACAGGGATAGATACGAGGAGGAAGCCAAATGAAAGAAGTACACGCCCGTGGAGATTCGCCGATGGAGATACGGGGGTTACTTTTTACGAATAATATCTACGCCTTTTTATTACTTTGCTCAACGGCTTCATAGCGTTTGGTCGATTCTTTTTGCTATACTTTTTCAATTTGAGGTTCGTGATCACTTTGAGCTGCGAGTTTGACACTAAAACTACCGGCTTTATATCTGTTATATGTAAATACAGTGAATAAGTACTTTGAAAAGAAGGAAATGAAGAGGTGAAAAATATGGTCGATTAAGTAATTTAGGTGTTATAAGACAGAGGTGAAATATTTGTTGTATGGTTTCCCTGCCAATTTAGGGAATTTTTGGAAATAATTGGCAACCGGTCGTTCTGGCCGCCTTGGAATTGTTGGCGTTAACACTAGAACTACCAAACCAGTCAAAATGACTGGTACACAATTTTTTCCAAAAATTCTTCAAGTTCATATGAAAGTCATAGAATAAATATTTTGCGTCCATCTCAAAAAACATAAATCAACGAATCGATCATCTTTTCCACCTCTTGAATTCCTCTTTTTCAAAGTTCTTATTTAATATATCGAAATATCATAGATTGACGCCGGTAGTTCTAGTGTTAAGTTGGTTTCAAATCACTGGCTGTGATATAATGAATTATAATTTAGAAAAACTGCATAATTCAAATAATTAAATTCATAGTCACCGTAGATTCCTCTCTGGCAAATATACCGCGGAGAAATTATTTTCATTTTTTATTGAAAACGTTTGTATTAATTATCTAATTATGAAGGGCAGTCGATCATTCTGAAAAAGTCGCTTAAAAGATTTCTTAAGCCGATCAGTAGAATTACTGACGATTTCTGACGTCAAACTGCGCTTCGACCAGCTCTTACCGCACGAAACATTATCAAACCTCAAAAATCTTCAAATTCCTCCACCAATCGATATACCAAACCATCGATTCTAAACAAAAGATCCCCATTTTTCCCACGTTCATCGCGAACTTCCGCATCTTTCGCTCCACCCCACACCATCCACTTCCGTCGATCAACCTAAACCTTCATCGAAGAGCCGAACAAACTAAAATCACCAAATAATAATGTCAATTAAACCTGTCGTTATTTGCCCACTCTAACAACGAGCCCCGTGAAAATCAGCGTCGCATTCTCATGGTAATATCCCCGGCCGAAAATAATTTCCAGCTTACTGGGCGCGGCTGCTTCCGTTCTCCATGGCAGGGGCGAGCAATGGGGTACGCGTCCAACGTATATATACGTGCACATACCGCCATGGAGAAATCATTGACGGAAGAAATAAATTCGTCCGGCAATGGCGGACAAGTACGCGGCAACGGGGATGAGGAGGAGAGGGCAAGGGTGAAAGGGGGAGAGAAGCGTCGCGAATGGATCGGGGGCGACGTATCGGACGAAAATCCCGACAGTGTTAATTTTCCAGTGGACGGTTTCCCCCGGCGGAAGCTCCTGGATGCAGGTCCGCAGGGAACAGAGAGAAAACGTAACGCGGACCTCGATCGTCGACGTACTCCTCTCTAACCCCTGCATCTCTCCACCGTCTCTCCACCTGCCAGTGTTTCCATCCCCCTGTGCAACCATCCCCTTTCCGTTTGTCTCTGTCTTCCTCTCTGCATCTCCCTCTCTCTCTCTATCCTCGTCGAAATCCCTCATCGAGACCCTCCGCGTGCGTAGAATTATTGTTGATTAAAGGCATTGTCGAACGCCTCGTTGAAAGCCCGCGGCGTGGAGCGGCGATGCAGCCGATGAAATTGCATTTAGCGGTTTTGCCGGTGGAGCTGCACGCCGCGGGGATGAAAGAGGCTTCCGACTCTCCGTCCAGTTTTTGTATGCAACTCTGCCCGTCACTTTGGTTGAACGCACGTGGAAACCATTCCGTCGATGGTATCGTCTCGAGGAACTCGTACTTCGTCGAGTCGTGGAACAGGAAGCGAGAGAGGAGGAAGGTGAAATGATGGATCGGCGCGCGGCAGTTGCGAGGATTCGCAAAAATTTGCGAGTTTATCGGTCGAGACGGAACGGCTGACGGTGGAAACGCGATACGCACTGCGGGGGTTGGCCATTACCGGTGTTGTGCCGAGCGATAAACAACTTTCAGAGCGGTACTTTTCCTGCCCGGGGGCTTTTATGAACAAAAAGGATTCAGTTACAGGGCAAACATTTGCCGGGCGTTATTAGGTTTCTAGCCTTCGATATCGATTTTAAGTATATCCATGTTACGATCAACATCGTCGCCCGGCGAACGATAATCATAATTTTCGCTAATAAACATCCATCATCGGTACGATACGCGACTGGGCTCATTACATGCCAGGAACGATCAGCGCGTATTACCAGGGCAACCGAAGCCAAAGCCAAACCCCCTGTACCTAAACTAGCGGCCAAACTCTGTCTCTCTCTCTCTCTTTCTCTCTCTCTATTTCAACCCCCTCTCGCCCTCGTCTCCTTCGCTCGCGACCACTGAAAATTATCCGCAATGGCGGATTACATTCCCGCAGCCAGACTTTTGCCGTTCGGTTGACCCGTGACGTTCCCCTGTGGCTATGACAGAGTCAGCCGCACGCATATAGGAGGGCGCGCCGTGTGCCGGATAGATATTTTATTTCGGAGTCTGCCCGCTCATAAATCGCTTTAATGGGGCGATTCTTTAGGGTCGGTTCACAGCGGAGAGAAGCCAGCTAGTTCGTCCGCTCGTTCGCATGCACGCCTACGGGCCTGGACGAATCGAGAAGGAGCAGCAAGAGGAGGAAGAGGAACCTGGGCAAAGAAAATGAGAGAGACAAATCGGGGGTGGTAGACGAAGATGAAGAACCTAACGGGGCGAGAATGGTAAAAGAAACCACGAGAGAAGAAGCGAGAGGGGACCAGGAGGGAAGACAATGGGGCAGAGAAATCAGGAAGGAGGAAGTGCAGGAGGAAGAATCAGAGCGGAAGATGAATTCGAGACCACAAGAGAGGAAGATGAACAAGAGGAGACAAGAGAGATTAAAATGAGACAGAAATCAGGGGGATGAAGACGAATAAGAAGACGTAGAACGAAGCAAGAGCAGTAACAGAGACCACGAGAGAAGAAATTAAACAAGAGGTACCAAGAGGGAAGAGAATGCGAGAGAAATTAGGAGGGACGAAGCAAATAAGAAGAAGTAGAACGAAGCAAGAGGAGTAAGAGAGACCACGGGAGAAGTTAACCCCTTCGGACCCTGTGCACATTGTAATGTACATAACACTTTTCGTGCTGTATCTTATTACGTAAACGTTTAAACTTAGTTTCAACACCTAATGTATCTACCAGTGATCGTCTAATATGAAAAAATAACGTCTGCAACGTCATCTGTTTTTTCTGTGTGTATATGAATTAAGTTAATCTCAATATAAAAATAATTTTTCTTAGGCGAAAGAAAAGAATTCGGGTCTGAAGGGGTTAAACAAGAGGAACCGGGGGAGATGAAAATGAAAATGAAATCAGGGGGGACGAAGACGACGAAGAAGAAGCAGAACGAAGCAAGAGGAGTAACTGAGACCACGAGAGAAGAAGTTAAACAAGAGGTACCAGGAGGGAAGAAAATAAAGGAGAAATCAGGAGAGAGGAAGACGAATAAGAAGAAGCAGAACGAAGCAAGAGGAGTAACAGAGACCACGAGAGAAGAAATTAAACAAGAGGTACCAAGAGGGAAAAAATGAGACAAAAATCAGGGGAGACGAAGACGAATAAGAAGAAGCAGAGCAGAGCAAGGGGGTAACAGAGACCGCGAGGGAAGAAGAGATGAGAGAGGAGCCAGGGTGAAGAAGAGCACCAAGGGGAACCAGGAGGAAGAACGCCAGGAAGCACGAGGGTCGAAGAGGACGGGAACCACGACGGGGGGAGGGGCAGGAGCGCTAGGTATGCAAGGGCTCGACTTATGAAGCCGCAACCCCCGTTATACCCCCACGGCGGTATGCTATAATCGCAATCCTGCCGGTGAAGGGGGGCAAGGTGAACACCGCCGGGGCCAAGACGTCTGTATATCTCTATAACGACGTCGTTACGACGTCGTTCGTTACCGACGGCCACCGCCGGCGCCGCGGCGCAAAAGACCATCCTCGCTCGTCGATGACCTCGACCTCCAGCATCGTCTATTCATGACGGCCACGTGCTCAAAAAGGGAACGCTTTCGCGGAAGGAATGCACGAGTTACTTGGAGTTTGTCACTGTGCCGAAATCGGAGACAGCAGGGAGAGACTTCGTCTTTTGCGGGGAAATCCTATTTTCGCCTCAAACGGCCACTTGGGGTGTACCGTGCATCGCGCGGATATCGTCGGGGTTACAAATGGATGCAATCGTATGAAATTAGGCAGGATAATTTCACTTTATCGTGTCTTCTTGGCTGAGGTATTATTTTGAGCGGGTACAATACACTTTGGGGAAGACTGTTTTAACACTAAAAGTACAGGCGTTGTATCTGTTGTATTTATATGTACCGATTAAGTACATTGGAAAAGGAGAGAAAAAAATAATCAATTGAGTCATTTAGGTATTATGAGGCAGAAGTGGAATATTCACTTCATGACACCCCTATCAATTTGGAGAATTATTCGGAAAAATTGGGAAGCGGTCATTTTGACCGCCTTGGTAGTTTTAGTGTTAAGGAATTTAGCCAGGGATTGGTGAAGGGTTGCGGGTACTTACTATTCACGCCGATACGTTTGAACTGTTGCTCTTTATCGCTTCTTCTTGTTCTGCATTGATGCTTCATCTTGACGACTTCTGTCGTGCGATAAACTTGTGACTGACTCAGCCAATAGCGCCGAAAAGAAACAAGTTTTTTTCTAAGAACTTATAAAAGAAGAGATTTCTTATACACCTATCTCTACTGACACGGGACAATAGGTGTACGACACACAGAATTTCAAAATCAAAAGGCTTCGAAGGAAATGAATTTCGATGTATACTGTCTCCTTGACTGGATAAAAGTCAGTGCAAGTGGCAGAAAAAGATGTAAACGGTTTCTACAATTTCCCTGACGAAGTTCAGAATAAATGATCGCCCTGTAAACCCAGTGTTAATTGGACGGCAATTTACCATCTCTTGGTCTCAGAAAAAATCCTATTTCTATTATTTCTAGTAACTCAACTGCAATTTATAAAACATCAGAATGTTAATCACTGATAATTCTGTGCTACTGGAAGTACACTCATCGCGCATCTTCGTTTATCAAGCCCTCGATAGTATCAATTCAGAAATTCAAGCTACAGTTGAATAACACCCTATAAACCTAGTGTTAATTGGACCGCAATTTACCATCTCTGAATAGTACTTGGTCTCAGAAAAAATCCTATTTCTATTATTTCTAGTAACTCAACTGCAATTTATAAAACATCAGAATGTTAATCACTGATAATTCTGTGCTACTGGAAGTACACTCATCGCCCATCTTCGTTTAGCAAGCCCTTCATAGTATCAATTCAGAAGATTCAAGATACAATTTTCAATTCCCAATAGATCTTCGTTTTCCATCCAGGTATTTTCAGCACCCCTTTCTCAATTTTGTCCAGTCCTATGAAAACATCACCGAAATCACTCCACATCCGTATCCTTTCCCGTAAGCACGTTTTCTCGAGTGTCCCGCATTGCGACAGTTCTTCGTCGCGTCATCGTGCACGCTCGTCGAAGAAGCAGTGGCTGCTTCTATTTAAAGATACCATCTGCAAGCGCATTACCCGAAACATCCCACGAGAGAGGCGCGACGTTGATAGTCGAGGGTGAAAGCCCAAAGACTTCATTAGCGAGTCGTGGAGAACAATCGGCGAACCGCAAGAGTCGAGTGGCCACCGACGAAATTGAGGGACGTTGCGCGATATCTTTCGATTAAAGTGCTTCCCTCGATTTCCGAAGTTTGCCACGTCTCTCGATGTTACCTCGTAATTTTGATGCTTTGAGAAACACCAGAGAAAGGCTATGGTGCTCATGGAGCCGAATTGGACTCAAAATTAGTGGGTCCCAGATGGAACCCCTCTTTGCATGGGGAATTTTTTTATATTGTCATTTGTTATATTATAGAATCGGTGGTTTGAAGAAAATTTAACTCTTTGACGCATGGGAATTCAAAAAATAAAATGACCCATGTTGCACAATTTTTTTTGATTGAATGAAGTTGGTTTATATTTATTATCAAAGTTATATGATAATGTAAATTTTAGAGGTGGGATAAAAATGTCCCACCGTGCATCTTCATGCATCAAAGAGGTGGGACGCTTTAAACACCAGAACTACCAAGTCAGTCAAAATGACTGGTTCCCAATTTTTTTCAAAAACTCTCCGAGTTCATAGGAGAGCCACGGAGAAAATATTCTACGTCCATCTCATAAAACATAAATTATCGAGTCGATTAACTTTTCCATGTCTTGATTCCTCTTTTTCTAATGCACTTCATTAATATATTGAAATATGATTTAACAAAGAGTTAAGGAAGCAAATTTTAGGTGAAATAGATAAATGAGAAAATTGCAAATTGTTGAAGACAGTGACACGACTGTTAACATCTAAAGCAGGGGTAGTATTTTTATACCTACCGCCCATATTTGTATCTTTGTTGATAGTAAAATTTTCTTACCGTCCACCGATTCTGCAGCAACTTGAAGGTTCAGTACAGATAGTTAGTTAAATTTATTTTTTTATTTAAAGGAGAAATAAACTCAACTCCAGTGATGCCCGCTGGTTAAAAAAATAGCCCTTCCGCCCACCGTAAAAGCTTGAATCGACCACTACTGGGCAACAGGGTTGACTACCCCTGTTCTAAAGGATCATTCGAAAATTGCAAAACGAGAACAAGGAAGTCTGAAAATCGTAATCGACGCGTTAGACCATCTTGATATTTTTATTGATGAAGGAAATATTCCGAAAAATAGAAAATTCATACCGTTTTCTACTTCAAAGAGGACAGCTTTTATTTCCAAGTTGAATTGTAGCAAAGTCTCTTCCGTGATTCAATGATATAATAATACAACCGTATCCCCGTGCATTCATAAATTCGTAAACACTCGGCGTTCATGCTCGCAATATTGTATTTGAAAACTTCCTTCCGCTTCTCCTACTCGACAAAACGTAGCCAAGTTTTCCACAAAATACGAGTCTCCCGTTTTCTCTAATTTTACGTTAACAGTACATTTCTCACGGAACAAGGCCAACCGTCTTCGAAAGCTGCATCGTAAATAACGGCAACGCACGTCGCGAAACTCGTAAACAGTTAGTTTCCGTCGAATATGATTTCCAAAGCTTTTTTCCCATACCCCCTTTTTTTTTAATGCGTCCTCGAAACGAGTATCGACGCACTTGAAAAACGCATTGCATCGATATACCATTATTCGGATTGATGCACGATAAACTCGCACACATTCATGCACTGCAATTTCTCTAATTGCACGCTTTTATCCTCTGTGCAGTACTTTCCGCGACTCGTGACGCAGGCTTGCCGAGGGTACTTGATTTCCGTCGATTGAGTTTTATCGCCGCTGGAAATATTGAAAACATTTTCGTTTTCCACGCACCTCCGAAAATCCCCTCTTTTTTTTTCAAGAGGAACTCCAGCCTCGATATTTTAACGT
The DNA here is from genome assembly GCA_963989415.1 of Cerceris ruficornis. NCBI lineage: Eukaryota > Metazoa > Arthropoda > Insecta > Hymenoptera > Crabronidae > Cerceris > Cerceris ruficornis. The sequence continues at coordinate 28,780,421 of OZ022518.1, forward strand.
TGTAACGTATGCCGGCTGTGTGTTGGTGCGTTGTTGTCGTTGTTGTTTTTTTTTTGTTTAATCGCCGAACGTTGTTTTACAAAATTCTTTAATGACGGCCCCGTTATAAAGTACCCTCCAACGTGATTTTCGCGTATTTAATATCGACAAGTTTTTTTTGTTCGATCCCGATTCGTTAACGTCAGGGAAATTGTTATGGATTGATTCGTTTCTGGTATTGGCTGTAACGCGAATTTTTTTGCGCCGTTTACTTATTTGCGATGCTTTTATTTCGTTGGGGGAATTTAACTTTGATTGCGTTCGGCTCGTTGTTTTAGACGGCTGGGCATATTGATGGTGGATAGATCTGGAAATAATAAAATAAGGTATCTGCTGCAGTGAATTGCTATTTCTTCGTATATCTAAAAATTCAAAATGTGAATCTTAATGGAAATGATTGTACTTCTTTCGCTGAAGTGAAATTTCTACTGTTTTCATCTGTTAGCGAAAAGCAATAGATACAATTTGCTTGCAACTATCGGAGTTCCATCATGAGTAAATATTTTTTAAATAAAACCACTGAATAGTATTACTAATAACTTGTGGTCGCTACGAATTTCAAATTTCAAACTCAACTAATAAATTTAATACGAAATGGTCCAACAGAATAATCAAAATTTCCCTTTAACCGATTATATTCAGCGATGGCTCATTCGATAGCTGTCCAAAAAAGCACTGTGCACCAGATTTCAATCCAGCACGTTAATTATAAAATAGATTCGAAAATTCAGTTTTTGCCTCATTGTTTCTGCTCAATTTTTCTAAAAATTTCAAAAAAAATACAGACAGAGTCCGAAGACGACAGCAGATATTAATATTTTCCAGACTTCATCCCCTCTTCCAAGTTCTTCCCACCTCCACCTCGAACTCTCCGGACTCATTTAAACCTACAAATTCCAAGCTCAAACGCCGCAATAATTAAAAACAAAAATTCATCAAAACAATTCCAAATTCCCGGTCGCATTACCGAACACACCTCGTGTCGTCTTTCATTCCAAATTTATGCATCGAATTCCAATCCAGCACGTTAATTATAAAGTAAATTCGAAAAATCAGTTTTTGCCCCATTGCCCTACTCAATTTTTCTAAAAATTTCCAAAAAATTCAAACAGAATCCGAAGACGACAGCACATATTAATATTTTCCAGATTTCATCCCCTCTTCCAAGTTTCTCCCACCTCCTCTCCGGACTCGTCCAAACCTACAAATTCCAAGCTCAAACACTGCAATAATTAAAAACAAAAATACATCAAAACAATTCCAAATTCCCGGTCGCATTACCGAATGCAAATCGTGTCGTCTTTCATCCCCGTGAAATCTATCTCCCGATATAATCACTGACGGCGCCGTTTCCCATACGACTCCCATTACATCCCAATCGCGAGTCGAGGGATGAACGGGTCCACGAAGTTGTCGCACGATCGCGCATCGCGTCGCGCGTGACGCTTCCCTTCGACGACAAGTTGTCTCGTGTAGTCGAAAGATAAAATAGAAAAAAAAAGAAAGAAGCAGGAAGCAGAGGCAAAAGGGTAGAGGATGCGCGAGGATCGATCATCCCGTAATGTTTCCGTAATGCCGAGCGATGCGTATCGGTAGTATATACGGTTTCATCACGAGCGAACGTGCTCCGTGGACTTCGAAATAAAGCTTCTACCGTGAGTGGATCGGCGGAAAGAGAGAAAAAAAGGAGTCGCAGTTGGAAAAAGGAATGGTTGGAAGGAGTGAAAGGGACGGCGGAAAGGAGGGAAAGGGCGGGAGAGGTGGAGAAAAAGGAACGGAGAGATACACGCGAAAAGGCGTAGGGAGAAGAAGTACGTAAGGGGTTGCAAGAGGGCGGAAGAGAGAAGCAACTCGGCACTCTTAATCTCGAAGGTTTATCGAGGCCGACGTAAATCTGCCCGAGAGCCAGGCATTCTCCTCTGCCTTATCGACCAAGGCTCGATAATCGACTTACCCCTCTCCTCCTACCCTTCCTTCTCACCATCCGGCCACCCTTTACTCTCCGCCACCTCTTACTCTTGCGAGCCTTCGAGGAATCAATTACAATAATACACCGAGAGGTTCTTCCGCTCGAGTAAACGTCACTCGGGATAATGTGATTCCTCGTGTCGGCTCTCTTGCATTTACATATAGTGTCTCGAAGATGAAATTCAGATGCGCGAGACCGGAATCGGGGGTGCTCGATGCCGCGGGTCTTTGGAGAACGGATGTTTATGCCGCGATTGGCGGTGAGTTTGAATGGGTCGATGGAGGGGTGGAAATTGACGAGGAAAATAGATATCGCGGATGGATTTGCGTGGTGGGATTGTTAAGTTGAAATTTCATAGTGAGTTTCGGTTGAAGTGGAAATAGGAAAGTAATTGGTGACGCTTGCGGTAAAATGATAGTAGGGGGTGAAAAAAAATGCGAGGGAGAAGTAGTTGAATGCGGTGCTTTGTCGAGTAGATGTTAACACTTTGAATGCCACTGATATTTCGCTAGTTTCATCATTTTTACAAAAGTGAAACTTTTTCTGTTAAAATCACATCTTTACAAAGCAGATACCTTAAAGACACAAGTAGTTGTATAGTCAACAAGTCTTTTAATGACAATATTTAAATGTTGAATGCATTAGAAAATTCGTCAATATTACAATTTAAAAGTCATATTTTTCAAAGTTTTGAAGTGGTTTAACACGTTCAATGCCACTGATATTTCGCTAGTGTCATCATTTTTACAAAAGTGAAACTTTTTCTATTAAGATCGCATCTTTACAAAGCAGATACCTTAAAGACACAAGGAGTTGTATAGTCAGCAAGTCTTTTAATTCTAATATTTAAGTGCTGCATGCATTAGAAAATTCGTCAATATTACAATTTAAAAGTCATATTTTTCAAAGTTTTGAAGCAATTTAACACGTTGAACGCTATCGGTATTTCGCTAGTGTCATTATTTTTACGAAAGTGAAACTTTTTCTGTTAAAATCACATCTTTACAAAGCAGATACCTTAAAGACACAAGTAGTTATATAGTCAGCAGGACTTTACCCTTTTAATTCCAATATTTAAATGTTGAATGCATTACAAGATTCATAAATATTATAATTTAAAAGTCACACGAAATTTCATTGAATTTATTAGCGCCAGTCACCGGTGACCCCCATGACATTCAACGTGTTAATGATATGTGATAGGACAAAGGTAATATTGTAACGATAGATGCAAACGATACTTCGAAACTGGGCTGAAAATGGATTAAAAGATAAGTTAAACGGATAGCCTGGAATTTCCCTGGGAAATTTTTGAATTATTCCAGATATTTAAATATTCCTGTCGAATATTACCCAATTACCCAAATAATTCGAGGATATATCTCCGATCGGAGTCGCCATCGGTGCGTAACCGAACGCATTAAAAGGAACGTAGGAACAATGGAAAGCGCGAATTATCATTCGCGATATGAATGGGGCATTAAATTAATATTGTCTCTAAAAGACAAATATCATCGAACCGGGTAATATCGTTACACATAACGATGAATAACGACGCGCTGGGTATCATCGATCAATACCAATATCGTTTACAAATTACAACGTTACACGAGCCTCTTCGTCCTTCCGCGTTCGCTTACGTTTCTACCATTAAACCTCCATGCGAAAACCCGCCGTATATATACGTCCGAAAGTATCAACGTTCCCCTTGTTACCATCGATTCGATACCATCGGTGAAAACTGAACCGATCGCACGAAAAAATTTCCCCAATTCCGAGTCCATGGGAGAGGAAGCGCAGGTTCGATAAAATTCAAGGTACTTATGAATGCCAACGAAATTGAAAAGGGTCTCGGGGGGCGGGGGTGGCTTCTACTTTCTCGCGATCCCCGAGTTGCGAAGGAATCGCAAGATAGCAAAAAGTGACTTTCGGTGTCTCTGATCGCAATCCAGGTCAACCGGGGTCATCCTCGAGTCGTGACACCGTCCTCCTGGAGACGGTGCCCGTAAATAATTCAGAAGGAAAGGCGCCGAGAGGCTTTGCCCCGGTCTCCATGGCGACAGATTACAGGGTCTGAGAATGTGCACGGCCTACTACATCCACCACCCTCTTTTCCCCCCTTTCTCTCTTGCTGTCACTCGTTCTGTCCTTTTTTCTGTGTTTCTGCGTTGCTGTTTCTCTATCTTTCTGTCTTGGTATCTTGCTATCCTGCTATCTCTCTATCTCTGTGTCTTCCTATCTTCCTATTTTTCTGGCTTCCTGTCTTGCTATCTCTCTCAGTGCCTTTAGGCCTTTCTGTCGTTCCATGGGGCTATCTCGCTATTTTTCTACCTTTTTATCTTCCTATCTTTCTTTTTTCCGACCTTCCTATCTTCCTATCTTTCTATTTTTCAACCTTCCTACCTTCCTATCTGCCTTTCTGCCTTTCTGTCTTCCTACCTTGATATTTCTCTGCCTTTCTATTTTTCAACCCCCCTATCTTTCTATTATTCTACTTTTCAACCTTCCTATCTTCCTATCTGTCTTTCTGCTTTTCTGTCTTCCTATCTTAATATTTCTCTACCTTTCTATTTTTCAACCTTCCTGTCTTCCTATTTTTCTATTTTTCAACCCTCCTATCTTTCTATGTTTTTATATTTCAACCTTCCTATCTGTCTTTCTGCCTTTCTGTCTTTCTGTTTTCTGCCTTGCCGCCCCTTTGTTTCTCTGTCTCCCCTTTCGATCCACCACCGCGATCGCTAAGGGATGCTGCTGTCTTCCATTTTTCCGTACATCCCCCTTAGATGGCAGTCGTCGAGTCGCCGTTTTAGAAACGAACGAGCCGGTTAAGAGAGCCGATCGAAGATGTGTCACGCGCAAAGGGGTGGCAGGGTAGTTTTGGCAGAGGGACCCGCGATCGCTCGGCATCGTTATCGCGACCTTTCCATCGGTCATTTGTCCGACGACGTTTTGCCATTGGGGATGATTCGGTGGTGTATCTCGACGGAGGATCGGTAGGCTCGTGTTTATATCGCTTTTGGGGTGCAGCCGGGGTGGGTAGTCTTTTGCGAGGAATTTCGCAGAAAGAAGGAAGAAACCACGTTTCGGATTGTCACGTATGCGATGTGAGTCATTTTATGGGGTTGCAGTTGGCTAGGGGTTGTTACCAAGTAGTTAACCCTCTATTGATCCTTCAACTTCATATATGTTTTTATTTTTCAAATTGATTCTATCAACTTAGACAAAATTGTAATGCAGTGCTTAATGTTTAGAAATTTTCTGCAATTAAATACTTAGAAACCACGTTAAAGTCAACATTCAAAATTTTATTTTCAACAGTTTCCAATGTGCTATCGTATAATTAACCCCTTGCCTTGCAAGTGACACTCCTGATGGAACAAAATAAAATTTAATATCTTCATATTTTCCAAAACATTCCAAACTCGAACCAATCGGTGAAACGTGAACCATAAAATCACTCTCTATTTTAAATTGTATAATAAAGTACAAACCATCGTTAAATTTTTATTTCTGGAGTTAATACACAACTCTGATAAATGCAGTTACAAAGGAGTCATACGACAAGGGTTAATCTTCAAATGTGTCGAGACATTTACCACGACTTAACCACCTTAAACTCTAAAACCATAAAATCCGATAAACATCCCTAAAAATTCCATAAATTCTCCAACACCTCACTATTCACTCAACATTACAATATTAACCCATTTGCATCCGTAAGCGGAATATTCCGTCCTGTACAATGTTAAACTGCTGCGCGCGGAAATGCACGGTACTCCAGATCTTCTGCCATATTTACACCTATGACGCAAATGGTTTAACATTCCTCCAACACCTCCCAAAAACTCCTCAATAAATCCCACCACCCTCTCGACCCTCCTCGTCCAACCACCCCCGCAAGAGCACCACCCCATCCATCCCCAAAATCATGTCAAATTCGTCCAGCACAACTTCCCCGTCAATTGACCGTCTCCAGTTCCACCCCTCAGAAACTCTGCAGCAATTTGCAGCCATCCAAAGAATCTGCAGAAAAAACTCGACGAGCAAAACTCACGCGCAGGGGGAACAAGTTAATAAGAATAATCAGGCGGTCCCATGTAATTGGTTTTGTTCGGGAAGCAGCTGCCGGAGGAAGAATCCCCATGAACCGAGCTACGGGGGGAAAAGAAGCGCCTACGGGGCCAAGGATGATCCGCGCGCAACAAGCCGCTCTTTCTTCGGCAGCTTCCTAATCAAAGTAGGCTGCGCCGTGCATTCACGGCCTAATTCGAGAAAACACGCGGCTCCTTTCAAGCCTTTGATCGCGCATTACCATCGCGTTAGGTGCGTACAGACGGCCAGCCACCGAGAAGCTTTTCACGGCCTGCCTTTTCACAGGGCACTCGTTATTCTGCGGCGAAACGAGGCCCCCGGCGAGCGGAAGGACGGAGAGGAAAAAGGGTGGTCTGCGGTGGCCAGGGAAATTATTTTCGTCGCCTTTTAACACTAGGTTTACGGGACTGAAATCTGTTACACTGCAATATATTAAATAAAGACTTTGGAAAAAGAGGTATCAATCGGCAAAGCTGATAATTCGTTAAGTAATTTTTGTATTGTAAAATACACGTGAAATATCTACTGCACCTCTTCTCTATATATTTGAGAGATATTTATCAAAAAAGTAAGAACGCGTCAATTTGACGGCATCCGTAAACCTAGTGACAAAGATTGCGCCGGTGAAGTCGGCGCACGGATGTCGGAGGCATTGCTAAGTGAGCCATTCACTTGTCAAATTGATTAACTCCATAAAACCAATAGTGGAGAAACGTGATTGATGGAATTTTACTATTTAATGTGTTTTATTTATTTAAAGATATAATCATTTTAAGCTGGTTTAAGCCCTTAGCTTACAATAACGTGTGACACACGTGAGGCGATAAATGGAACACGAAATTTTGAAGTTTTCCAATAACTATTAAATTGAAAATATCAATCGATCACGAGACGGTAAAATTATTTCTATAATATTAATATTCCAGACAGTTGTGCCAAATGTTAAAGATCAAAGAGAAATTTTTATTTCTGGAATTAATTCTGGGGTATTACGCACGCTGTTAAAATAGAAATCGTAAGGCAAGGGGTTAAATATAAGTGAAAAATAAGAATATAAAATAACGAGTGATCTGCTCTCCGCGGCTGTGACTTTGGAACTGAGGACGAAAGTTCTACAGCAGGTCCTGTTGCACTTCAACAGTGATGAAATAGTATACACTCCTTTTCAAAATTCCCTTCAAAATATAAATAATTATTGTAGAATATATAATCGCATGTAGCTTTCCTCTAACGACGTATAAAATGAATAAAGTAGAATAGCCTTGGAATTAATTACATTGACTTCTGAATTCAATTATTTATTATTCGATGGCCAAACAAACTTCGTCATTCAATCGTTATTATTACGAAAGTTTATTCTAAACGTAAAAAGTTAGGATTAAGTGAAGTGTTTTGAGACTTAAATTTAAAAAAAAATCAAAAAGTGGAGTTGGTCACTTTGTGCTGTGAAGGGCTCAAGTGTTAGTGTTAACCTTCGACCACATTAATTTAGAGTCATTAAAAGGGCGGTGTAGGGCTCGTAGATAAGAGAATTTTTAGTTTGCAATTCTGCTACAGAGATACCCCCTCCGCCTGCGTCTCTTTTTTCGTTTGTGTTTATATATTCTCGATTGTTTTTCGTATAATAAAATTGTTGGACACGTATCACGGAGACACCATTATAAATTTGGTGTCAGAAGTGGGATTCCCACAATACTTCTGAAGTCATCTGCTAGGAATAATATTCCTGAAACACGACAATAACTGTAACATATTTCCATAAATTTCCAAATGCTCCCGCCATGAACGTCGGAGTTCCATATTCGAAGAATTTCCCTCGTATTTTCACGAATAGAAGCACGCGGAAAAATCTTCTCTCATTCCGACTCCGAGATATCTCGAAGGGAATTATTTTAGAAGCAGAGCAAAGCCGAAGGATTGTACGATTTCCGATAATTCGGAATAACGTTCAATAATAATCGCGAGGTACGTCTGCGTTTTGAGATGGAAAATTTCGTCTTATCGCGCATTGAAAAATCGTCGCGACGCTCTCTGTTTCTTTTCTCCTTGAATTTTTTTTCTCTTTCGCTCGCAATAACGTAGCAAAAGAAACGACGTTATGAAATTTTATCGCGAAGACAGCACCGGTTTCCCTTTTAGGATTTGCATCAACTGTAAATGTATCACGGACGTGAAAGACCACCGAGAAGAATCGCGGAGGCAAGTTATTCAGTTAAAGCGCTGAAATGTAAAGCAGACGAGTGAAAAGACCGGAGTAATGTAGCAGAAAGTTTATTTTAATTCATATATTACCCCCGATGAATAATTCCTCGATATTCCTGCTGTCTCGTTACATGTTTCCCTGTCCCCTTACCGTTTCTCAATTGCTTTATTTCTCTTTAACGCGCGATACAGCAAAAATCGTGAAGAAAAAAAATTGCAATTCTGTGGCACTATCGTTAACCGATTCGCAACACCTGAAATTCCGCGTTGCAAACAACGTTAACGCACGGGCCGTCGAACGGAAAGCCACTTTTTCCAGCTTTCGACGGGAATCAATTTGAAAAATCAATTGTACCCTCGACAGCGTAAACGCGTTATTCTTCGCAATATAAAACCACTTACGTTACCGTGGAAATATCTCCGTTTTCTTTCTATAATTTCACCACGGCAATAACGTTCCAATCGAAAATCCATAATTTCGTTCGCATCGTACATTCTCTTTCGTCGTACGTTCAATCGACTTTGCCGCGTTTCTATCTTGCCACGCCAATTAGAAATTTGCCGGGATTTTCTTCTAAATTGATTACATTGGACTTCCTGATTTATACGGAGAAGGAGATCGTTAGGAAATTGCATTGATCTCAATCTTTTTTATCTGTGCAAACGAGCATCTGCAATTCTGCATCAAGTGCGCAATTTCGTGCAGAATATAGGCGTGTGCACTTGTTCATTCGCGTACGCGAAGCTTTCTCTTTCATCTGTAGATTTACACACTTACGCCAGCACGCGTGACTCTGTTTTTCTCTTGTTTCCTTACTCTTTTGCTCGCTCAGATATTCATTCAATGTTTCGCTATCGTACTCATTGCTTACTCATTCACTCATTTATTCAGCGTTTCGCCAGTTCTATCATTCGCGCGTTCAGGTATTCAGGTTATTCTTGCCTGCTTTTTCCACTCTCTTGCCTACTCTATTTGAAATCCATTTATTCCTCGTATCACTTACTGCACACGTTCTCTCTTCGATTCGCTTTTTATTCGTCGCTCATTTACGGACTTCATACTCAGTGGTTTACTTACTCGCCCATTCGGAAGTTTGCTCATTCATTCGCGCTCTCACGTCCTCTCCTACAGTTTTTTTTTGCTTGTTCAGTCACTCATTTGCTCACTTATTTTTCCACAACCTTATTCACTCATCTATTCGCTAATTTAATCGCTAATTTATTGACTTTATTCGCTCATTTACTCACTAACTTACTCTCTAATCTGCTCGCTCGCTAATTTAACACTAGAACTACCGGCGTTAAATCTATCATATTTCAAAATATTAAATAAGTACTTGGAAAAAGGAGGAATCAAGAGGCGGACAAGGTAATCGATTCGGTGATTTATGTTTTTTAAGATGGTGGTAGGATATTTATTCTAAGACTCTTCCATAAACTTGGAGAATTTTTGAAAAAACTTGTGTACCAGTCATTTTGACTGGTTTGGTAGCTCTGGTGTTAATCGCTAATTTATTTACTTTACTCGCTCATTTACTCACTAACTCACTCTCTAACCTGCTCGCTCGCTAATTTAATCGCTAATTTATTGACTTTATTCACTCATTTACTCACTAACTCACTCTCTAATCTGCTGGCTCGCTTATTCGCTAACTTATTCATTCATTTCCCCGTTCATTTACTCATTCATCCTCTCATTCATTCCACGATCCCCCTCCACACTCACCGCTCATTTACCTGCTCGATGCAGTCACTCTACTCACTTCCGTTCGCCACCTTACTCGTTCACTAGCTCACCTCCTCCTTTCCCCTCTCCTCTCTCCCTCATTTACTTGCTCATTCGCTCATTAACTCGTTCGCTCAGGTTACTCGCCTATTCTTCCACTCGTCCATTCATCAATGACTCACTCCCAGGCACCCCCACGTGCAAACTCTTCTCTCGTATTCGCGCGAGCGAACCTTCTTCTCGAAGCTGCACGGCAGGCTATCATTATTTCACCCGGACTTCGAGGAGCGCGAGTAAAGCGAAACAGGAAACATCCCCGGTGGCAACGATAGCAAAACGAGGATCGCTGCGATAGAAGCGACCGCTAGCACCGACGATGTTTATCGCGAGAGAGAAGCGATTTCAAAAGCACCTCCGCCAGCGGAAAGGATCTGGATCATGCACAGGGAATATGGCGCACGTGTGCACGCGTCTTCTTAAAGGAGTTTATGTACAGTCTCGTTCAGAAATGGGGACTTTCCGAGTTTCATTTCAGCATTGTATTAACATTAACACTATTCCTACCGACACTTCACGTATACCTTTTCCTACCGGACCGGTGAATTTCTCAAATGTATATAATGTGAATAATGTGCATACCTAACATATGATATCAAAACCACAAAAATTAAATCAGAGTTGGCCGGGAACAATTCGGAAAACAATTAAAGTGCAAAGGGTTGACTGACAGGGTGGTTTAATCAGCTGCTGCAATTGTAGGCAGTATACTTTAATTACAAATTCAAAAAAGATCTCTCAGAAATGACGAACATCTGAATCACTTGCTCCAGCAGCCACCTCTCATTCTACATTAATTTCTATTATTTCGCTAGGATGATCTAATATTTTCACGAAAATTCCAAACTATCCTGCGACTTCTGAGCATGCTTGTATAGACGTGGACAACGGCAGTCCACGGAGGAGCATAATTGAGAACGAGTTTGAAAGAAGGGCGCGCAGCACGGGAGCGTGTAAGAGCGTAGCATGCTCCACGAATGGAGCAGGCCACGGTCCCCTCGGCTGATATCCCTCTTGGGCCTCTAACAAGCGAATTAAAATAAGCGTCTGCATAACCTCAGTCGCCGTGCGTATTCAGCCTACCTACGAGCTCGTGCTGCCTTTCATGCGTCTTTTGAATTTCCCTATTTTTCCACCGCCCTGAAACTGCCAACGGAGGTTCGCCGACCTCCTGTCCCTTTCTCTCTGGACTTTTCTTGAGAAATATGCCAGCGTATTGTGCTCATTTCCGCTGGTGCACGGTTTCTGAATTTTTCTAGTTGCAATTAGAAATATGGTCATCCAGGAAGCCATAATTGAAAGTTGCAACACATGTTTCGTTTCTGGCTGAGAAATTAAAATATCTCCGCGTGACAAGACGTACTGCCAGTGATTCTCTGTGCAACCGTTTCATCCGCGTTCGTTTTATGACATTTTAATAGCTTGCAGTACTTACACATAGATTTATTGTTTATGAGTTATTTCACGACAACAATGCTACGTTAAACACAGCAGTATATTTGTAAAATTTCATCCTATAAATACGCAATATTGTTGAATTGCATTCTCAAGTTCAAGATTATACGACTTATTAAGACGTTCAATGCCATGGGGGTCACCGGTGACCGGCGCTATTGAATACAATATTTACGCGTTGGTCTGAAGAAGGTAAAGTCCTGCTGTCTATATATCTCTTTGTGTTTTTAAAGTTTCTGCTTTGTAAAGATGTGATTTTAATAGAAAAAGTTTCACTTCAGTAGAAATGAAGAATCTAACGACATACCGGTGGCATTAAATGCGTTAAATATAAAAATGCTTATCACAAAAAAACCCCACACGATGGAGACAAACAGATTGAATACCCGAATTCAGCACAAAAAATACTATTAGAATTACACATTAAAGCTTTTAACTCCTTGGCCTACTACTTCTTTTGCGACTGCTCGCGCTATAATTGTAAATTAAATTGCTATAATAAAAATATGTTAGTGATTCCCGATATATTTTACAATCTAATGCAATATTAATAACAGAGAAATAATATTATCGTGTCGTGTTTCACAGATGTTTTTAATTTGATACTTTTTGAGAAGCTTCAAAATTTTCTCTTCCATTAACCGCATCACGAGTGCCACTCGTTCTAGGACAAAGGGTTAATGCAAAGGAATACTTTATTTCTCTTCTAGTACGTTTTATTAACCCTTTGCGGTCGTGTTTCATGAAAAACAAGATGTCTAATCGCACTCGAAACAAAAGTACACCCAATTCTGTTTTACACGGTTTTGATTTAACACGGTCTAGAAAAAAAAATTGATTCTGTTTTTACACGATTTCATTCGATTTAGCACGATTCAAAAATCTAAAATATTCTTAAAATAAATTTTTTAACAAATTTATTTGAACTATTTTTTATACGGTCGAAGGATATGGAACTAATCCCCTTTTTTTATGTATGTACTGCATGTCTTTTTTACACGGTTTTGTCTGGAACGTATCTACCGTGCAAAAACAGAATTAGGTGTACTAAAATCTGAGTAGCAATTACATATACCTCAGAAACGTGTTGATTCTCTGCTTTGCTGGCTGAGAATAGACATACGATGGCAACGGTGAAACTGCTTTGACGGCTGAGAGCAGATGTAGAAGTAACCCACAAAAAGAGAGGTATCTGGTGATTCTGAATTTCGTTTTCGAAAGTGTTATACACGCACTAGTAGGTGAAAATGCTCGAAGCCGATCACGGAGCACTGATTACTCGTCGGCGGTCGAGGGCAAACTGATAGCGAGGCGAGCATCGAAACGACTTGTTATTGTTAGAGGACCAACGAGTCGAATACCTGGAAGGTGCGATCGCCGAGGACCGCCGAGTATGTTTTGACAACACGCAGAGGTCGTCGCTCTCGTCGATCAGTGAAGTAGAAATAATTTTTCTTGCTGCTCTTGATATTGCAAATGCAATTGAACAGTATTTTTTATTTATATGACCAAATATCAGAAATATAATACTTTGTTTAACACTAGAACTACCGGCGTTAAATCTTTCATATTTCAAAATATTAAATAAGTACTTTGAAAAAGGAGGCACCAAGAGGCGGAAAAGCTAATCGATTCGATGATTTATGTTTTTTAAGATTGCCACAGAATATTTATTCTAAGACTCTTCTATAAACTTGGAGAATTTTTGGAAAAAATTGTGTATCAGTCATTTTGACTGGTTTGGTAGTTCTAGTATTAATGCAGCGTTATTGTCAGAAAGTAACTCATAAAGAATAATTGTATTTCTAAGTACTGCAAGGTACATATGTATAATGCTAGCGTGGCTGAAACGGCTGCGCTGAGAATCACTGGCAATACTTTGTGTCTTCCTGAGATATTTTAATTTCTTAGTCGAAAACAAAATTCGCGGTGCAAATTTCAGTTATGGTTTCCCACAGAAAAATGTCCGCTCTATCGCCTCCTGCTATTAGAATTCCTTTTGGGCGCCCGGTTTTTAAGATAATTAGGGAAATATACACACAAATTAACAATTAGCATTAACGCACGGTATAGAAGGCCACCATTAACCCTTTGGGTACAGCAGAATTTGAAAGTACCGCGAGCAGCGAAATTTTGTTTCCATTAATTACGAACAGACTGGAATACCTTCGCGCACACAGTGCCAAAAGTGCCATCATAGCACCGTAATATCGTTATCCGACAAAGACAAACGCACGTAACGGTGCAAGTAACTTTCTTTATTAGAGCTGATTTATCCAATTCAAGTCGAAAACAGTGGACAACGTTACCGCATCGCCGGGACATGAACGCACGATGTTAATGCAGCGCATTGTTATAAACTTATAAACCCAACTTGCCGTTCCTACATCTCGCGATAAATACACCTAAAGCCACGTCGGACTCTCCGGCCCGTGCAATGGCTACGTTGTACCCACAATGGCGATTTCTTTCGAAAAACTAGAGTCCATTCCCTCCGGTTTTCGTAAAGTAAATAGGATAGAACGGTACCGGGGGCCACGATGGCACGGTGCAACCGTAATTTCACGTATTTCCTGCCGCTGGCAACGACATGAAAATGCAAACATGCCCTCTCACCTCGCTCACCGTTTGTTCTCGTTTATCCTCATTGTGCGCGATGACAACGCGCTGCGCCGGCATCACATCCAGCTTCCGGCGAGTGCACAGTCACTGAATTAGATGTGTCACCTGCGAATATCATTAACGGCCCTTAGGATGCAGCTGCGTTTCTCGTACCCCGTGCTATGGGCTTTCCTGCTTTAATCCTCCAATGGCAAACCTCCTGTCGCGCGATGTTTGAACATTCCCGGAAACTTGCGATACCGTGTACAAGCCGTATTATCATGGGGAAAACTATCACGGCTGGTGAAACGACACTGAAATAACGTTTTGTGCCTCTGGAATTTTGAAAAGGCAGTTTGTCCTTAATTAATGATAATTTCGACACCGATCTAACACCCCTAACCAGATCTACTTTCTCTAATGCACTGATTTTCTCGACTAATTTTCTACTCATAGTAGCGATAACTAATTAAAAAATTAATAAATTATTAAAATTAATTATTTATTAAATTATTAATTGTTTAATTTAGCAATAACTAAATAGTATTAATTTTTAGAATTAGTGAGTTTGGATGATTTTTATATAAGCGAGAGTGGATGTTTAGAGTATGTGATTTGGAAGGCGATGGATGTCAGGGCTAGCATGAATGTTTAGTCTATTGATAAGGAGGAAATGAGTGAATGCAACAGAGAATGCATGCTGTGAGAAAGAGTATCGAGGGTGGATGCGTGCGTGAATTTGGGAAGAGTGGCAGTTGAGAATATGCAGTTAACCCATTCACTGCCAGGAAAACTTAGGAAATATTACCTTTGCTTGTTAAAATTTGAGAAGATGACAGAAAGTTTTTAGAACATTGGTTTCATTAATCAAAAATATAATCTCGACATTTGTAATGATGCGAAGAACATTATTGTTTTAAAATTTCTATACACGTTCAGCCATTATTATTAACCTATTAATTCAAACTTATAGTGCAGCTACGAGATATCTCGTAGTTGGCAGTCAATGGGTTAAGTAGAGAGTTCAGAGAGTGAGAGACGTAGCGTGAGTGGAGAGAGTTTTAGTGAGAGATTTGTATTTAGAGTTGTTTTAGAGTTATTCAGAGTTTTGTATTTTTATAATTACATATATTGTAGTTAATAAAGTTAATCATTTGTTTTTAAATTACACTCGTTCTGTTAAGTTTCTAGGCTATGATATTATTAATTAATTCTAAGGGAATCTTCTCGGCTTTTTCAAAGACGAGTACAGATATTCTTTGGTGGCTCATCTGAGATGAAATTAGAGTAGGACCCAATAGTACTCACACTATTCATCAACCACCGTCGGCGCGAAAACGCGAAAAGCAATCAACAATAAAACCCTCCTAACTCCACAAATCAATCTAAAAAAGCACTGAAGGTAGACATAAACGTCTACCGTTGCAAAAAGCGAAAAAGCCGAGTCTCGAGAGGGATGGCAGGCGCATATCGATGTCCCTCGATGGCATCGGGGGTTGTGGGACGAAAAGAAAACGAACGGGGGATAGAACTTTGTCACTCGGGAGTCGTTAAGGCGCTATCGCGTGATTAATCTCCCGGTGCAAGCTGCGTCAGTAATTCTCACGGCGGGCAGGCATCGAGTGCGTTACTTGGAAGCGTCATAAATGCAAGCTCGAAACAAAGCGAGCCACGGTGCAGGAGCCATCACCGACACGTACCACCTCGAATACACGACGTCGTGTGACACACGTGACAGAATATGCGCCTCCGATAACTATGCTTACACGTCCTGTCGTGCATCTACCGAGGGAAATTGCTCGGAGTCATCGGCACCCCCGTCTATTGCCCACTGCTACGTTTTTGTTGATTGCGAGCACTTGCGCGGCGAAGTGTGGGCGTTTGGAAAATATTGTGGGAAATTCCGGATGCGCCGGAGGGATTTATGGTGATTAAATGTTATTTATCGTTGCGTGAAACGCTGTAAATTGCGAGCAGTTTTCCAACGGATTGGGAAGCGATAAGATTGTGGGTCCTCTGACTCGGGGGTAGTTCTGTATTTTTTTTGGAAGGTTCCGTAACTATTTTCTTAGCAAAGACGAAAAGGTGGTTGTTTAATATGTTCAGTATTTGAGTGGTGCGTTAGCATGTATAATTGGAGGAGAATTGTCAGCGTTTGTTTGTCGCTTTTGTCTCGAGCCAGCGCCTCTCGCGGCGCTAGTATGTAATAGAGCTAACCTATTTTTTTACTGTGGCAATAAAGAAATTGAAGAGAGAACTTATTGGTTTTTAGGGTTTTAAATAACAACACTTTGTTTAAAAGCTAATGGAATAGACCAAGACTTTATTCGAAGAATATATGAAGAGGGTACGTCTTCTCTCTAAGAGTGAAAGTCACAGAGTGAGGTCTAAAAGAATTCTGCAAGGGTCTAAGGGCCCTTTTCGGTTATAACGTAAAACAGACTGCATAGTTATACAGCTGCAACCTCTTAAGCATTCCAGGAAGAAAATATACCAGTTGACTTTTGTATCTGTAAAATATACTATGCTCGTAGAGACATAGAAAACCAACAGAACTGTCTCACAATCAGTTCAATTCAACCATAAACACCCGAACTACAAAAGTTTGTCGTCTCGGGACATCCGATCGCGAATCGTACATAGACGGTACACATATAAGTGAACTAGATAAAGTAGTCGGATTCGTGCTGAACTATTATCGCGCGGACAGTGTTTCTATGTCTTTTTTTTTAGCAAAGATGAAAATGTGGTTCTGTCTCTTTTTTTAGCAAAGATGGAAAGGTGGTTCCTTATCTTTATTTTAGGAAAGATGAAAAGATGATTTTATCATTGATCATCCAATCAGCAAGAGAAACATTCTCAAAAAATCCGAGCACCGAGCTCCACCTCCAGAAATAATGTACTTAAAACTCAGATTCTCCAATGAAGCATTTCGACACCCATTTCTAAAATGACCCCAACATTCTCCTCCATTAATCCCATTTGCGAAGGAATTCCCCGGAACTGAAATATCCTCCGTTAAATAGCAGCTATACGATCGACGTAGCAATTTGCGCGATCGTTTCGACAGTTGCCGGATTAATCAGCCAAGGAAAGAGGATAGCCGTTGCGCGTTCTCCGGACATCTGGTTAACGGCGCAGACTGGAAGGTTCGATTATCCTCTCGGAAGCGGGGAATGTTATCCGCGTATCGGCTAATAAGAGCCGGCACATTCCTCGGGTATTCCTCGACAGTGGGCAGGTGCGAGTCGGTCTCACGCTTCGAAAAACCGACGTGGACGATGATCGGTCTGGTCGACCTCGCGAACCCGCGAATCCCGTTAACCAGCTGCGCGCTACCGATAATCATTTTCTGCTGCTTCCTCGATTAAATCATAGCCACTGTAATGAGACCCCATGACCGTGCCGGGTCGTACGTCAGCAAAGAGAATATACATTCGCGTGCAATTATGTTTCTTTGGACACAAAGAGTGTACCGGTACCAACATGGCGGTGGTACCCCGTGGCTGTTGATTACTTTGGAGTATCATAAATTAATTTAAACTTGGTCAGTCTTCCTGAGACTGAGACACTATAAACGAAGGCAGGGTGGACCAGTCGAAAGTAGTCAGCTTTAACCCCTTGGCTACATGGACGCATATATGCGCTCAGAAATTTTGATTCTGTGACACGGAGAGCGCATATAAGCGCTCTACACAGTTTGGTTTTTTGACACGGAGGGCGCATATAAGCGCTCTGAATAATTTATCTATAATTTATCTATGATTATTGAAATGTTTTCACAAAACGCATCTCTACCCAAAACTTTGCCGTTCTCGGCGGACATTGTAAATGAATTCCTACCCATGTGGTACGACCGCTGCGTCTCAAAGTCTGCCGTAGTCAAAGGGTTAAAATTCTCAGCATTACAACCTTGCCGGCGCCTTGTACCTTTCGGGAGGTAGATGATTCATCTAGCTTCTTGCTGCCGGGTCGTACATACGTAAAGGGATACATATTCGCGTGCAATTATATTTCTTTGGACAAAAAAAGTGGACTGGTACCAGCAGGGCGGTGGTACCCTGCGGCTACTAATTACTTTCGAGTATAATAAATTAATTAAAGCTTGGCCAATCTTCCTGAGGCTGAGACACTGTAAATGATAGCAAGATGGACCAGTCGAAAGTAGTCAGATTTCAAATTCTCAGCATTCCAACCTTGCCGGGGCCTTATTCCGCGCAGAAGGTGGACTTCTTGCTACCGGGTGTCCTCGATAGGCGAAGAATTTTCACTTTTCAGAGGGCAGCATATTTTCTTCCGCCGACTCGTTAAAAGTTAAAATTTTAGATTTGCACTTGTATCAGAGCCGTTCTTAAATAAACGATTGCACTGTTTCCCGTGCTTAAGGTTATTTTCTCTGGCGCAAACAGAGAGGGAGGATCGAGAAACGGGAAGGAGAACGTTTTCCGTTCCCTCCTTTCCCAACTGGTAATCCTCGGGCTCTATTAAGATTCCTACGGACTACAATCGACCTCTCTCCGGGATACGGGTAGAACTTCGACCCTCTTCAACGTCCGACGTTCTCTTTTCTCCCCCGGCTTCGCGGCGAGCAAGATCTATTCGTGATACTTCGCTAACTACACGAATCGTTCGATTTCGGAAGCGAAACCCTGTTTCCTTGGATACGCTTCTAGGTTTTCGAAGGTTTCCACGGGTATCAGCCTTTTGCCGAATGTTTCTCCAACACTGCAACCAACGACGTTGAAACTATTAGCGTTAATATATTAAATAAGTACTTTGGAAAAAGCACTTCTACAAGCTTGAAAATTTTTTGGAAAAAATTGGAAACTAGTTATTCTAATTGGCTTGGTAATTCCAGGGTTAACTCTTTGTCGTAAATTAATGAGTGACACTCGTGACGCGATAAATGGAATGGGAAATTTTGAAGTTTCCGAAAAGTATTAAATTCAAAATATCTGCCGGTTACGATGCGATCAAATTATTTTTATGCTACTAATATTGCGTTGGGTTACACGTTGTATCAGAAATTAGGGATAGATTGTTATTTTAGCAATTAATTCCGACTCATTGCGGATTTAGTCACAAAAAAATTGCACGGCAAGGGTTAATACTTTTGGGAATGCACGGTGCGGTGGAAAGAATTTTGTCGAGACTTTTTTGCATCCTAGAAATTAGGGAAGTGTTTTAATAATAGTTTATATTTTTTCGATTTGGACTACTATCATCATGTCGCTCAAATCCTTCTATTTTAGGCGGATTCTGAACCAACGAGGCTATGAAATAGTAAAAAAAATTAGAAAAAATTTCCCAGAAGTGACGGGTGAATATTCTTGAGAATAAAAAATATAATTTTTATCTCTGGATTAGATTGGGTGTAAATTATGGAATTTTTTGCTTTCTGCGATATTGAAAATCAGCGGCAAATGATAACGACATCCTCAGATAATCAGCCCGACCATCAGTCACGATGCAACATCGCAAAGTCTCCCGAAATTCGACAATGAACGTCAAAACGGGGCCAATTAGGTTTCGATTTGTCGTTGATGGAAATTCAGGAAGCGTAAACGACGGGAATTAATCTCGGTGTTATTAATTATATCCTAACTAGGGGGGTCGCGCGTTATGAACGCACGCATCGTCTTACAGTTTAGCTCCATCGTTCACCGGCGCACAGCTGCGAAATGACAAATTACACCGTACACTCGCATAAAGACAAACAAGGAATGCGGTATTGCGGTTACAGACACGCAGCTGGATCGCCGGAATTGTTTTTACCTTGAAAATCAACAAATCACGGGGCTCTTTGGACGCGCTCCTACATAATTTATCGATACTCTCGGAAATCGATGCGCGAAGTCCATAGCTTGTAAAATATCGGCGCAATTAACGGGAATTATAATTATAGCGGTGTCTGAATAGATCGCGAATGAAAGGAGAGAAAGACGAATCGAGAGGTGAATATTGGTTTTACTTAGCCTCCTGTTACGTGAAGAAAATCAACCGGCTGCTATGGTGAGCCATAGAATTCCTGGTTAGAGCAACCGTTCAAAGACCGGTTGTCCACCGGCTTCGTGCCCCGGGTAGCCGGCATAACGAACGAAGATAAGGCGTTGCCGATCTGGTATCAAGTAAAGTCATCATTGATCTTTGAACTCTATATCCTCCGCTTATTTTTCTCCGCCATCTGCCGGTTGTCATGTCAGAAGGGGATTTCCTCGACGTCTCATCGAGATTGAATACTTTGTTAAGAGTGGAAGTCCTGAAGTCGTGCGCTGATCGAAACAATGCGATCTTTGTCGAGTAAACGTAAGAGACCTTTCAAAGTTCAAGCTGAGATTGGATTTAACATCTGAATGATTCTTAACGTTCCTTCGAAATTCTCACTTTTATCCAACGTCTCACGGCGATTAGAATTTCAATGACGAGGAAATATAAATCTTTGCAGACGAGATAATCAATGACAAGATACCGATCCCATGATTATCTGACTGACTGTTTCAGAGAATTAACCGCGATTCTTTTCCCGCTTATTGACACAAAACCTGAAATCAGTAATCACCGGCTGTAATCTCGATGCAATCATCTTCATACAATGTTCTTCCTACTTCGCCGAGACGTCTTTCACCGGTCACGCCTCGGCGGGATCGGCATCTCTTCATCGTGGACGATCGAAACGGAGATCGGATCGCGGAGGTGCAACTATCGAGGTTTCACGGTCGAAGAGAAAAGACCGATTCCTTTCTCGATCGACGTCTAATGCAGCCGATAATCTAATAGCCCTCTGGTCGCGATAGACCTTTGCACCTTCGTCTTCATTATCCATCAACCACGCCTCGCTCGTTTCGCTAGAACCCGCTGATCTCCGTCGAGCCAGCGTGGATGATTGCCTCTGTTCCATCGTTTCGCTGGCAGTCTTCAACCTACTCTGGAATCCGTCGTGCGTCGTATCGTCCTGGCGAATTTACGGCCTCTTCCCGGTCAACCGAAAGAGAGGAATTTCAAACTGACGCTGCGATTGCAGGCGATAAGAGCTATAGTAACGGGAAACGTTTATAGTCGAGATTAACCGACGGGCTTGGTAGTTGCGACGGTTTAATTGCAGAGGTACTCGGAGTGCTTATGGAATTAAGATTCTTTGGAAGGAGTGGTGCAACGCGATTGATCTGGGATAAGGGGGAAGAAGAGTGTTGTTTCGTCAGGAACTCAAATGTGTAGAGGTTGTTTTTGGTACTCTGAGGAGTTCGTATCGCCCTGGCGAATTTACAACCTCTTCCCGGTCAACCGAAAGAGAGGAATTTCAAACTGGCGCTGCGATTGCAGGCGATAAGAGCTATAGTAACGGGAAACGTTTAGCCGAGATTAACCAATGGGCTTGGGTATAGTTGCGAGGGTTTAATTGCAGACGTACTTCACTCGGAGTGCTTATGGAATTAAGATTCTTCGGAAGAACTGGTACAAGGCGATTTATCTGATATAGGAGGGAAGAAGAGTGTTGTGTCGTCAGGAGGAACTGAGATGCGTAAACCTTTTTGGCACTTTTGATACTCTGACGAGAGAACATCCCGGAGGTGTCTGAAGGAACCTTGGTTCCTGGGGCCGGTGGAGTAGTCCCCTGTTCCTAGGAAAGGGTAAAAAGTTGTTGATTAGCGCGCTGCGTTTCGTCCTGGGCCTGTTCGTGGACTCGTCAGTACGGCTGACCGAACGTCCCTGCCCTAGACGCTGTGCCCCGGATGGGACGATGGTATCTGTTGATCGCTCGTATATATAGATACCGATCGTCGTTGAACAACTTGCGAGAGCGATCCATCGGTGGATACGAGGGTCTAGCGGACGATCCTGGAACTAGGGGCGTAAGCGTAATGGCGACCGGTAGATTGGTGGTGGTAGTGCTCGATAGAGGTCGTGCCGCCACAGTGTCAATCACCGATTTTGATAAAACTCACATATAATGTAGTTCTCATAAAAATATTTGATACCTGTTTTTTAGTCTGGGTTAGGTCTATGACTATGAGTATAGTTAAAAAGTGATACTGTGAAATACATCTACTATAAAGATGAAAGTAAGATTTATCATCGTGACAGCTAGGTATCTCGTTATTAAAAAATTTGACCCGGTGCGTTATTGTTAGCCCTAAAAGTACAGCTTTGATTGACGTCAGAAGAAATTGGGACGTTGATGATCGGAAATAAAGTCCGTTCTCCGTTTAACCGATTCTTTTTCCGCGGTTGCAACTACAATGGCACGGTTAGCATCGATGAAAATTAGAACGTTGTAAATAGAAATAAGTTTCATCCTAGATACAAGGCTTTAGTCTATTTGAAAAGAAACCCGACTATCTAATTCAGTCGAGTGGAATCTGAGCGATCGGAAACGAAAGCGATTCGGAGCATTCTAAAAAGGTAAGATCCCTCGGAAATGCCAGCGAGAGTATTATTAACAAATCGAACTTTCTTCGTTACTTCCACGGAGCGTCATCGGTTCATTTGCAATCGCAGGAAATTGGAGCAAACGCGGCCACCGTTCTCCGTTCCGATCGTGCCGAGCGAAGTAGACGATCCGACAACAGCCGTGGGACGACAAAGAACTTTTAGTTTGCAGCGCGCATCCTGTCTTCGCGGAAAGTTTTGACGGCTCCTGTCTGGCTAGGTGAATTAATGAGATTCCTTTCTTACCGTCGGAAAAATATTCCGAACGACGCTTCGGCAGGGTGCACATCAGACCCTCCTGTCTGCTCGAGTCTTCGTCGGAGAACGGCTACGCGCGTCCCGTGGAAAACTTCGGCGGAGCTCACCCTCCCCGAGCGCGGGGTTGAACAGCCGCTCGCGGATTACGCGGCAATTTTAAACTCATTTCGATGTGGGATTTATGTTTGCCGAGAAAACAACGGACTTTCTGCCTCTCTTTCTTTCTTTCCTACTTTATACCGTTCTGTTCATTCTCATACCACGGTAGAGCGCTGTCGTCGATCTTGCCGCGGCGTGTTCCACGGAATATTCGATGTCCTTTTCCTGCCGCCTCTCTCGCAGCTTTTATTTCCCTTCTTTTTCCATTCTAGTCCCTTCCTTCTCGCGGCGGAGAAAACTTCTTACATATTTTATATTCCGCGTCGATGCCACGGCCTTGTTATTCTCTCCTAAGTTCCCGCCTTCCCGGGATTAACTGAGCATTAGTGTCTCGCCGTGAGGATCAGAATTCTTTGATTTATCGTCTTGCTACTTTAACGTCTATCTTAACTCCGCCGTTTTTCTTCGGCTTCTGTTTCCTTAACGCTGGCTCCTTCGTGCTCGAGCGGAAGATATGAAGGATCCGTGCACGGATTTTCGCGATTAGGGCGAACTTGGATGGTTGGATGGGAAAGTTATAGATATTGGTCAGCGATGACTGCTACCGCCGGTGTACAGTGAAACCTCGATAAATGTACAAATTTCGGGGGCAAAGCAGTGCTCTTATCGTGTACCGGTGTCGAATCTGTGTTTACATTAGGACTCGAGCCGAGCGCGAACTTAGAAAAAGACAGACAGTAGAAGAAACAGAGAGAGAAGTAATCAAAGTGAGCTGCTCGAAAGTATCGGCGAGGCATTGCTAATGCAACAATAAACTTGTTTATTTATTCATTTTTCTAAATGTAACTTTTCCCAATGTATTTCTGAGATTCTTCTGATTAAAATGATACCAAACACGATATAGTTTGAATTATGTAAATAGTAAGTAAATTTATTACATATTAAGTAAATATAATTCAAACTATATCGTGTTTGGTGTCATTTTGATCAGAAAAATATCTCAAATACGTTATCTAATCTACACCATAACCTTGGTGGTTCGGAACCCCTAAAATTGTAGGTCCTCGGCAAAATGACTATAGGAGTTACGGAGCTATGGTGGTAAGAGATACAGGTTCAATTACATCATCTCCCATCACATGTGGAAATTTTTAAATTTGTCGTACTTCACACGTACACCGTAACCTTGGTGGTTCGAACCCCCTAAAATTGTAGGTCCTAGGCGAAATGACTATAGGAGTTACGGACCTATTAGAAATGTGCTGACTCCCAATTAGAAATGTGCCAGACTTTAAATTCCCAGTCACCGCAGAAAAATTTTAAATTTCCCCTATATGATCTGCACACCATAGCCCAAAAAACAAAATAAACCTTTCTCCTACCTGCCTATGCCACAGATAATGATTCAACTTCTAACGCAAGAATCCCCCAAGTAAGAATTCTTCAACCCCCAATTCCACCTCTCACCTTCTCCCTTTCGACGGTACTCCAAGTTTGCCGCCATATTCTGAGACAAGGACTTAAAATAATCCCAATATCGATCGTATCCCCAAATTCCCATAAAAAAAGCTCGCAAAGTCTCGCTGCCCAGAAAGTCGTGAGCTTTTATCCGTGCGCGTCTTTGTGCAAAACGGAACCCCCGGGGGTATTCGACAAAGGGGTAGCGCGGGTGAGCCCCACCACGTAGAAAACTACCCCACACCTATCCACGTACATACGTGCACGAGGTACATAAGCCGACGTACATACGCGCGATCCTTCGCCCGCATATATACGCTTCACGGTAGAATTAGTCGGTGGTCGATCCGTGAAGAACTATTTTCGGTATTTCTAATTCCGACCGATCAGGGAGGCAGAACTGGCAGGAACTTTTAAATTGGAGTTTTGACTGGACGCATTGAGACGGACTTAATGTGATTTCGGATTGGCCGGAGGCGCGCGCGCACATTGGGGAGAACCGAAGAGAAATCGAGGGGGTGGAAAGGGGTGAAATTCGACGTTCGCCAGCGCTAACGCCAGGACTGCGGGATCTGTCCGCCTTCCGACACCCTTCTCTCTTCTTCGACGATCTTCCTTCTCTTTTCTGCGGCCGTTCCTCTTCCCCCACGGGCAAAAAGGGGGATCCGTTGAATGAGACCGATTGACTTCGCCGCCCCGACAAAAGGCCCGTCGAATTGTGCCGGGAAATTCACCCGCCACGTTTTTCCTACCCCTTGGAATCGTCGCTCGAACGATCGCTCGATTCCCTCGGAATGCGAGAGGAAGATCGATATCTGCATCGAGGATCCGTTTGTTTTACATCAAGTAACTTAAATATTGCAAGAAAATGCTTCGAAGAAGAGATTTCGCGGGTGAAGTAATTTAACCCTTTCGAGACTAAGGGGACGATATGTCCCAAACTGATGTTCATTTAACCCTTTCGCTACGGAGGGCTCTTCCGCGAATCTTTTAATGGCTAATGGCGTAATATAAATAATTACTTCTTTATTGAAGTTGTAATGCATATAATACATGAGAAAACTTACGGTATTTAAAAAATATCCGATTGCAAAATATGATCTAATAATTAATTCTTCGTTTGAAATTTCGGCGGGTGACTACAGTCACCGGTGGTATCGAAAGGGTTAAACTGCTGGGACATATAATCCCAATATAAGAAACTGATGGAATCTAAATTTCTAAATTTTCATCATTTTCAACAGCAACGTATAATTATCGTGTTCAACAGGCTTATCATACATTCAAAGATTAACACTAGTACTACCGGCGTTAAATCTAGTATATTTAAATAAATTAAATACGTACTTTGAAACCACGTCAATTAAGAGATAGAAATGCTGATCGATTCGGTGATTTAGGTTTTTTCAGGTGGACGTAGAATATTTATTCTATGACTCCCCTACAAACTTGGAGAATTTTTGGAAAAAATTGTGTACCAGTCAGTTTGACTGGTTTGGTAGTTCTAGTGTTAATGAAAACTTGTTACAGTGTGTTTCAAAATAAATATAAAAATCCGTCTCAAAAGGGTTAATAGTATTTTAGTGCAGCAAATCAACAATTACCAGAATGATGTGAAAGTTTAAATGGTCAACCAGGCGAAGGGGGTTGTTTTTTTATATTAAAAAACGCAATGCAACTTGTCGCCGACTTTCGACGCTCCAAGGGTATTTTGCCTGGACTGCGCTACCCTTAATTGCGCTTGTTTGTTAAATGCATCCTTATATTGTAAAATTGTACTCCCTGCAATCTGAAACAAGCACGGCGATTAAAATCGTCCTAAATATCTAATTCAATCACGTGCCCAATAACGAGTAACCCTCGTGTCGCTGTAAATGTAACAGGAAATTTCTGAGTTATCCAAAAACCATCAGATCAAAGATACCAGCTATTAATACTACGTTAAATTCCATAATTCATCTGGAATCACAGATCGATCTTTACTTCTCCAATTTAATTCGAATTTACCGCACACCCAGTTACAAAAGGAATCGTACAGCAGTGCCTTATAAGTATCGATTAATTCTAAAAATAGAAAGCAGAAAATACAAAAACCAACTAACGCTTCACGGAATTACTCGCGAAAAAACTCCGCCTTACAGTTTCACATTCTGCATTTTTACAGGCCAGGTAGCTATGTACGCTTGGCTTTCGCGATACTTTTTTTTTTACTCTCCTCCGCGGTGCGATTTAATCGCGCGAGCATGCACGCCGGAGATTAACGATCCGCGGAGGGTAAACAAACCGGGAGAATTTAGGTCGGTACACTCGTAATCGCGTAATGCCGCGAAATAAGAGTGATAAGCTGCGTTGCGTAAGCGAGCTTAACAATGGCGCGCAAGATCGCGCCGGTAATCGCAGCTGTCGCTTAAATGAATTTTCATCGCGATAAAGAGAGATTGCGGCCCTCTGCACTTCAGATCGCGCGATAACGCGGCTAACGACAGTTCGTTAAAAGCTGCCGCGGATATCGGACCCGCCGATCGCCGAGCTCTGCGGATATAATAATCGATAGATCGCTGGCACTGTTCGACCCGTCGATCTCTATGGGTTCGTTTTCGAGGGATATGATTTCTTTTTTATTTTTTTTCTGACGGAGGGTAGAAAAAATTGAATCCGACGGAGTCACGAAGCGATCGCTCGGAATTGGTCGATTTACTTCGCGGTAATTGGATAATTGACGATTGGACCTCGAACGATTACGATCTAATTGTTTCGTTAATTTTAGTACGTTGTTGCGGCATGGTCGGCTTGGAATTTGATTTGGTTGGAGATATAAGAATTATTTTTACTTCGTAACCCAGATTTTCCGTTTATTGCGGACAAGTGAGGTAAAATGTGAAGGTAGATTGTCAGATTTGTGTGATGAGTAATGTTATTTAAGTTTCTTGCGAGGTATACGTGGAGTGTAGAAAAATTGACGGCATAAGTCGAAATTGTAAACTCTATTTTGAGAATTATCAGTTATGTTGGGAGTGATGATATATCGTTGCAGACACTTTGCAAATCTATTATTTTGCGAGCTGTTGCCAATTTTGGTTCTTCATCGCCTTTTTCGTGGCTCTTAGATTAACATTAAAACTACCAAAGTGGTAAAAATAACCGGTTCTCAATATTTTCTAAAAATTCCTATAACTTCTAAGAGAGTCATTCAGTAAATATTTCGCATCTATCTTATGAAATAAAAATTTCTCAACTGATCATCTTTCTCACTTCTTGATTCTCATTTTTCCAAAATACTTATTTAATATATGCAAATTTAATTCTTATAAAGCCGGCACTTTTAGTGTTAACAATTAATTTCACAAATACCTTATACAAGCTAATCTTCAAACTTTAAAAAACCATAGTTAATTTTCTTTAAATGAAATATACCCTATTTGTTGTACTATATACATAAATATTCGCGAATAGCTCTCATTACTATCAATTTTCATTGTTCTTCCCATGTTATTATTTTCATCTCGCGATGTCGTGCGCCGTTAAAAAATGGTAAAAGGAAATAAAAGGACAAATGTGAAGTTACCTTGAAGTCCCAGCGGACTGTGGAGGGTTAACTAAACAGGTTTCGCGAGCATAGTTTGTTATTGAAAGGTCGCAAGTTCGTGTTAATTGTCGGGGCATAATGCAAAGCGAAAAAGTCCAGCGTCAGCCTTTGCTTTAGGGCGAATGTCCATTAGGCAGGAAGTAACGTGTGACATGCAACACTCGACACCTTTTGAAAATTTACCCAACGACAGAAATACGAGTTAGCCTTCGCTCAGTTGGAATTTCCAAAGGACGAACTGCATTTCTACCTTTTACAGCGACTTTTCAGAGATTGACGTTGTAAGGGCTTGAGAAGTATTCGATAAAATAATCGAAGTACAGTCTATGATACGTTTTCAGCTGGCTTGGAAATATTTTCGCAAAAGTTTGAAGTCATTTCAGAAAGTGATTGACGTTTGTTTTCCTCGTTTGCGAAAATTCTATGGTAACGAGGCATTGTGTTGAGCGAGCCGTCGGTCTGTCGAGTGACATTTGTCGTTTAACGGGTTAACTGCGATTTATGAGGAATTTTCAAATTTTTAGATGTGGAGTATTTAATTGTGAGATATTAACTGGTTTTTCAAATTATCTTAATATGTACGTAGGTTGGATATAGCTGATTACAGATCTCTGGTCAGAATGCATTAAAAAATCCTTTAAAAAATCTATACGATCATAAAAGCCACATCCACGCGAAATCTCGTTACACAAATTCCGCAGTCAACGCGATCTGCACTTCTCCTCCATATTTGATAAAATCCCCCTTCCCACGCTGCCGTGTACTCTCGCAAAACATAAATTACCATCACCCCGAAAACTGCCTCTCCAATTCCCATTTGGAATCTGCATAACGCAAATAACTCCAGACCCCCGTCAAAAAGCAACCGATGCACGGCGTGCATCAGCGGTGCAAGATCACCGTAAAAACCGTCCTCGCGTGACCCGCGCGAAATCACTTTTACCCTTTATCTCTTTCCGCGATCGTGAGACAATGGTCTCGTCCTATCAACTCGTGTCGATCTTGCCATATTCGCGGCAGGTGCGCACACCTCTGTCTGTCTCTTACTCTTTTTTCCAGATTTTCTCCGCTGCACTGCGCCCCTTTCAGATTCTCATACTTTCAGAGCTTCTCTTTCAGACTCTTGCTCTTCCAGACTCCTTTCCGCTTTAGGCTGTCTCTCTCGCATTTGGCTTCTCTTTTTTAGATTCTCTCATTCTTGCACCTCCTCTCTTTCAGTCTCATTCCCCTTTTTGGACTGTTGTTCTTTCAGACTTCTCCTCTGAGACTCTCTCTCTTGCAGTCTCCTTCACTTTTTCAGACTGTCTCTTCTTCAGGCTCGTTCTCTTTTTTCAGACTGTTGCTCTTTCAAACTTTTTCCCTCTTTCAGACTCTTCATCTTTCAGATATCTTCTCGTTTTCGGACTCAGGTTGCTTCAATTTCCTTCTCTTTTCAGACAGTCTCTCCGCTAGACTTCTTCTCTTTTGGAGACTCTCTCTCTCTTTCAGAATCTTCCGCTTTCAGACTGCTTCTACTTTGAGACTCTCTCGCTTGCAGTCTCCTTCACTTTTTCAGACTTCTTCTCGCTTTCGGACTCTTGCTGTTTTAGTCTCCTTCTCTTTTCAGACAGTCTCTCCGTTAGGCTTTTTCTCTTTCGGAGATTCTCTCTCTTTCTCTCTTTCAGAATCTTCCGCTTTCAGACTGCTTCTCCTTTGAGACTCTCTCTCTTGCAGTCTCCTTCCCTTTTTCAGACTGCCTCTTCTTCAGACTCGTTCTCTTTTTCAGACTCTTGCTCTTTCAAACCTTTTCCCTCTTTCAGACTCTTCATCTTTCAGATTTCTTCTCGTTTTCAGACTCTTGTTGTTTCAGACTCCTTCTCTTTACAGACTGCCTCTCTGTTAGATTCTTTCTCTCTTGCAGACTCTCTCTCACTTTCAGACTCTATCTTTTTCAGACTCCCTCTCTTGCAGCCTCTCTATTTTCAGACTCTTGCTGTTCCATTCCTTCTCATTTCTAGATTCTCGCACTTTCAGATTGTATCTCTTTCAGTTTATTTTTTTGTCACAACCCCTCTCTTTCAGTCTTTCTCGCTATTCTAGACTCTCTCTTTCAGACACTGTGCCTCTCACACCATCTCTCTCTTCTTGCGCATACACACGTGCATATATCCATGTGTTTCGGTTGCATTCCACGCAACGGCCGACGAGATAACGCACTTTCACCCCTGCGAGGCGGCCGGTAATTACACGATGATTTGGAGCCGCGTTTCGCGCCGAAAGTACAAATAGAAAGGATAGATGAGACCGGATAAAAGCGCCGGGAGAAAGATCGCGTACAAACACCGGCGCGAATCTACCTACGCTTTCGAATTGCCGATTCCATTCATCCTCGACCCCTGACCACCATCCGGTGCTATTACCCATGAGCCGGCCCTTCGTCCCTGGCCTAGCAATTAACCCAAGTGCGGGATTCCCAAAAACGGATTTCCCGAAAGCGTGGCGTTAAATTAACGTTTGCCGGCTCTGATTGTCGGGGACGGTCGAGCGTCGTTCGACCGGAAATCGCAGCTCGAAAGAGTCGATTAAACGGCTCGATGATGTCCACTGTCTCCCCGTGTTCGACGATGGGTAAAGGTGGTCCTTGCGATGAGAATTGTTTGGGTTATCGTTACGGAAATTTGCGACCGTGCGGCGAGAGAGGTGAGATTGAGGACGGCTTTGGCGCTGGGGAATGAATGAATCAATTTAGAGGGGTTCTTTGACCGAGGAGAATTTGATTTAGTGGAACGATAGGTGTACCGTTTCGGGCTACCGGTGCTTCTCTGTTATTGCCACACTGCACGTTATTAGTTTAACCGTTTATGGTATTTAATTGTTTTTTAGAGATTATAGTTCTATATTTTGAAATATGTTTGATAGTCATTCAATTAGACTCGCTGCATGATTTTTTAGGAATGGATTTTTAACAAACGTGATATATCTGATGGCAACCCTTTGGCTTAGAATATCGAGCTACCCTTGCAGCGGAAAAAATTTCAATGAAAATGGCTGGAATTTTCTGAAAATTGTCAAGTTGACAAATTTTCTAAATTGATCATTCCATTGTTAAGTATCTGTGACAATCAAATATTTCAAGATCCACCACAGATCTAACTCAGGTAGAACAATCCCTCGAGTAATTATACTTTAAATATAAAAAGCTTAATAATAATCCTTTGTAAATAATAATCTCACTCCCTAATTAAATTTTGATTTTAAAAGCATTGAATAAAATCTCAAGCTTCCTATACTCTTCGAATTATCCCCATATACAGAAATCTTCCGCAAATACAAAACCAGTACCACCATTCGTATAAAAACAAACAGCCAGATTCTCGCATCGTTTAAAAAAAATTACCCCCCGAATTCTCCTATTCTCGCAAAACCAAATCCAGCCATACTTCACGTTCAACGAGCAAATATTTCTCGATACGGTAAACGAAGATAGCTCGCACATACATGATTTTACACGTGATCATTCACTCGCATAAAAGAGTACGCCGAGCGAATCCAACGAAGGCAGGGAAGACGACCGCGAAGGAGAAAAAGGCACGTGCGGTCAGATAAGAGCTCTCCCGGCTAAAACTCGGATTTCGTTTCTCCGGATCGAAAGTCCGTGCACAGTGGATATGGCCGGAGGGTTATGCTGCCAGACAAATCGCGCGCGAGGGTTGATATAACGTGTTACACGTATATATACGTGGATATATTCATTCACGTGTGGGTGGCTGTACTGCGCGGAGCTGAAAAGAAGGCGCAGAGACTCGAGACACCTCTGACGACGTAATTCGGGAGACCTTAGAAATTTATTTTTACGCTTGTTTTATAGAAATTAATATCTTCGGTGAACTATGGTGTGAAAGAGTTTTCAATTTTATTTTTTTGATATATTCCTTGAAATGTAATTCGGGAGAATTTGGAAATTTATTTTTACGTTTGTTTTACGGAAATTAATATCTTTGATGAACTATGGTGTGAAAGAGTTTTCAATTTTATTTTCTTGAAAGTATATCCCTTGAAATGTAATTCGGGAGAATTTGGAAATTTATTTTTACGTTTGTTTTAGGGAAATTAATATCTTTGATGAACTATGGTGTGAAAGAGTTTTCAATTTTATTTTCTTGAAAGTATATCCCTTGAAATGTAATTCGGGAGATTTTGGAAATTTATTTGTACGTTTGTTTTATAGAAATTAATATCTTTGATGAACTATGGTGTGAAAGAGTTTTCAATTTTATTTTCTTGAAAGTATATTCCTTGAAATGTAATTCGGGAGAATTTGGAAATTTATTTTTACGTTTGTTTTAGGGAAATTAATATCTTTGATGAACTATGGTGTGAAAGAGGTTTGAATTTTATTTTCTTGATAGTATATTCCTTGAAATGTAATTTAATAGTAGATTTACTGAGGTGGTGAAAATGAAATACTTTGAATTTTTTAAAAATATTCTTGGAATTTGTAACAGTGTGGCGTGTTTAATTTTTTACGATTACCCTTTAGAATGTGAGAGATTAAGATGTAATTAGTATCTTTAAATACATTGGGTGAATTGTTGGTAATTGTAGTGTTGAGCTAGCCAGGAAATAGAGGGTTTCTACAAAGTAATTAGCCTAGCACTTAGAACTTTGGATACGAAAAATATTTGGCAACGTCAGTAATAAGCTGAAGGAAGCTAATCCATTAAAAATCAAAAAACCGCGTTGATAAAATACGCTAATTAATTTCATTCATCCTGCAATACCAATATTACAACAGCACAGTAGTGAACAAACTACACAAACTTAGAATTCTATCCAGGTTGCCACAATTTTAAAATAACACCATAGCAATTTTCAATCTCAGTACCCAACAAAATCGTTTTACAAGGTGTTCCATTTTTGCCAAATTTTTCACAGTACTTAAAACTTCTCCTTTTTCAGCCCGCAGCTGAAAAAGTTTGCCCTTCGCCGCAATAAGGTATAAGATGAAAAACTTCTAACGACGTTAGCAATTGCCCGCCTCAAAGGGGAAACGTCAGCCAATGAAAATCTTCGAGGCAAGCCTTCTTTTCAGCTTCCGAGAGTACACGCAACGCTAAGACCCGGCTTCAGAGGGTGCGTGTTGGTATAAGGCAGATAGAAAAAGAACTCGAAGGGCGTCGTACTATAATGGCTGATTCGATAACGAGCTCCTTCTCCCGAATGCGGAGTGGCTGCGTCCGAATTGGTCGGATTTGTTTCCGAATGGGACCGGTCTTGAGAGAGTAGGGGAAATAAGAAAAAAATATCGAGGGTGATTTTCTCTCTTTCGCCCCGATGGAAGAGGCACCGGCGTCGAGAAGAAAGAGAGGGATTCCGCGCCGGCAACGGGGGGAAAAAGGGGAAACGCGTTCGAATACGACGAATGCAAAAATAAATCCTTTTTATTCGAGTACTTTTCTTCTCTCCTGCATTCGTTTTCATCCCTATATAGTTGTATATATGTATATATATATAGGTAACGCAGAGCTACGGCGCTACCCTTCGGTATAATCCTCAGTCCGTGAAACGATGTGGGTTTAGCGAACTTCGTATTCAATGGCCAGCGCTTTTGACGATTAATCGACGTTTAGGCTTCTAGATTGCTAACCGATTTATCGTTTTTCACGATCGATCGAGCACCTCTGTTCCGTGGCCTCGTATGAACCTTATCTGTGTATCTTTAAACGTGCCCGCCGGGCTGGACTTTCTCTTCGATGTACTTCATGAAAAATAAACGGTGCTGGTGTGCATCCGAGATCTACTGCTTGAAGTGAGTGTACGCGTATCGAGGAGAATGGAGGAAGAACAAAAAATATGAAATCTATTAACACTCGGCTATTTCGTTGGGAACTTTATCCTACATGGAGTATTTTCATATTTGTGAGGTGCGGAGAGAAATGGGATATTGAAAAAAATTAAATGAGGCTCGTGAAAGGTTGCGTTTCTGTGTACAAGATTAAGATGGTCCTGATTAATAATAAAATTACCAAGACGGTCAAAATGACCGGTTTTCACTTTTCTCGGAAAATTGACCAAATTGATAGCAGGGCCATGAAGTAAATATTCCACTTTCATTTTGTCAAACCTAAATTATTTAATAGATCGTGTTTTAACCTCGTGATTTCTCTTTCTCCAAAGTACTTATTCGACATATTTAAATATATAAATTTATTAAATTTCATTATATTTTTATCTATATAAATATATAGATAAGTAAATCAAGTCACGCAGTCGGGATAATTCGGGTCCGCCGCTTTGAGTATTAATCTTCTGTGGTTTCAATTATTTCTAATTTTTGCTTCAGGCAAATGAAACTATTTTTGCAATGCCATCTAAAAATTAAAATTAGAGATATGAATTAAACACACCGTTAATTTTTGTGATTAAGCTTCCAATGCTAGAAGTTAAGTGAATGCAGTTTCGACAGACCTTTGATGATGGAAGCATACTGCTATGTGCATTAGACCGACAGAATCCTTGGATAATTGTGTTACATGATTTTTATATTCCACAAACATCCACTTCTTGGCACTCGTAGCGCGATCGTTAGCACACGAGATCGCGTAAGCGATTCCTGTCTTCTTGAATTTAAATTAACTCATCCGTGCTCTCGTTTCATTGATCGGGTCTCATTGAAATTCATCGTGTGCACGATTCACTCGTGAGAAACACCGACGTTAGATCCTCCCTACATTCTTTCTCGGCAACGCGCGAAAATGTGTGCCTTCTTTGCATTTTTTTTGCAATCTGAAATGAAGATACTCTCACATAATCTTTAATTGTAAAAACGACACTCAATGATTCTTTAACGTTAGATCTACGTCATCCGCCAAATCGGCAGGTTCCCCGTTTTTTTTTAAATTAAGTAATAGATTTAAATTTTTTTAAAAATTTATAGAGAAGCGGTACAGTAGATATTTCACGCGTATCTTATAATACACAAATTACTTAATTGATGGTATTTTTTGCCGGTTGATCGATCTTTTTTCTAAGTACTTATTTAATATATTAGAATATACCAGATTTAGCGGTCGTAAATCTAGTGTTAATTTCATAATTGCAAATTTTACAGGATATTAAACTAGTCGAAGATCCAACCACCTAATTGCTAAAATCAACCCCTCGGCCCTACGATTCGTTTTCTGACAGCGTATGTCATCGTTAAGAATTAAATCATTAGAATTATAATTTACAAGTCGTTTTTCCTCTAGAATATACTTTAAAGTAAGCTCTAGAGCGTAAATATAATTTTTGTCCTCTTTTAGTAATTCCTTGAACTTGCTAATTTTTGGAAAACAATCATTTTCATTCCACTTTCACAGCAAAAGCCAACAAAATGGTTAAAAACAAGTCGACAGCCGTTGAAAATATTTAAATAATTCTCTCCTTATCCAGCTTCACTTATTTCGTAAATAAATAGCCAAAAGGAAAGGTGATCGGTGAAAATAAATATACCAATTGACTTAACAATTATAAAACCTTCCTCGCGATGCTACATCCTCGTATCTTCCCCAACGACGAAGAATTCCGTGCAAATATCGGTGCTCTCTTATATTTTGCGAAACTCTTACGTTAATCCACTTTCAATCCGGGTTTCTGGTTACGGTGGATATCGTTTACGTCTCGGTAGAATCGCCAACTATAAGCGCCGGTTATTTTCGCGCTCAAGGATACTGCGGATGATCAATGTGGGTCGATAGTAAGCATCAGGATCACCCTGACCCGACACATCGTGGATATTGTTCTTCTTACGATGACTATTCGATTGCGGTCGTCGTGTACAGCTTGCGAATCTCTTTGGAGTATCGCCGCACTCGGTATCATTCTCATTTTCAACGTTTCCGAACTCGTTTCGCACTCGTTGCGATTCTTTCGCGATCGAATGGCAATTATTCAACGTGACTCAGAGATGAATTACGGTAAACTCGAACGATACGCTATTTTGAGATCGAGTTGAGCTGAGTGAGTGAGGTATGCTGGATAAGGAGTCGATTCCTCGAGCTCCTCATGAGTGTACTCGATTAGAGTTCAAAGGGTCTAGCAGGATAAGGGGGTCAAAAGTGCCCTTGAAACTACTTTATTCCAGGATGGGCCATTCGATAGGTGACCATAAGGAACCGTTGTATTATACATAAATTTTTAATCCGATAGCTTGACCGGCAGGGTAGTTATGGGATAAATTCGAAAAACCAGTTTTTTTAATGATGTGTAAATTTATCAAAAAAATTCTGACACATTCTAAACATGATTGCACACACTAGGGATTTTTTCAGATTTTTACGTTGCAAGTGCTATGCGCAAAAAATCAAAAACGAAGAAAGATTGGGAAAATGTAGATTTCGCAGTGAAATCTGCAGGGTTCAATTTTTAGATTTTTACGGTAACTAGCATCTCTGGGAAATTTTTAGTTAATTAATATTCGATTTATCGTAGCTTAGATGAGTCGGAACTCATCTGAAACAGTAGGCTTAAGGCGAAATCACCACAATAATTAAAAATAAAGAAATATTAGAAAAGCTGAGGTGGAGCATTTCATTTTCTTCTTGTTAACACGTTGAACGCCACGGTATTTTGCTAGTTTCATCATTTCTACTGAGGTGAAAGTTATTCTACTAAAAACACACCTTACAAAGCAGAAATTTTAAAGATACAAAGAGATATATAGTCAGCAGAACTTTATCCTTTAAACGCCAATACTTGAATACTTAAAGTATTAGAAAATTCATAAATATTACAATTTAAAATTCATATGAAATTTCATCGAATTCAATAGACCCCCATGGCATTCAACGTTTCAAAATCCGCATCTTTTAGGAGAATTAATAATAATGCCACTCTAAAATTATTAACTGACTACCTCCAGTTAGTAATTTCCAAGAGCTCCAATTTTTATAACTATCTCCACATACAAATCTCTACAAGTTCCATTTCAGAAATTCAAACTACCCTTGTCAAAAGTTGCCATGACATCGCAGCCATTCGTTCGAAACATCACAGACATTTTATACTCGAATGGTGTAAATAAAAACGGTTGGGAAGAATCGCTGGAATATCCGGACAGTATTTTGATTTCGCAGTAGCTATCGGACCTCTGACGCTGGCATTATTTCGTTTCATGGCGTGACCCGACCGGCATCGACGGTAGGGCACTTTAATGAAGTTGTTCGCGCGCCACAGCGCCGATTCACGTAACAGGAGTGACATTGGTCGGCATTGTATTCCAATTCCATTGGAACTTTATGGGCCACTGCGAGAGCGCCGGCCACGGCGGTGTAGGAACGTCGCAGCACGTACCACCTCACCATACCTATGCAACCCCCGTAACTCCTTCTCTCGTTCTCTCTCGTACCTCTGCTTCGTTTCACATTCTCGGGACTTTCTCTTCCATCGCCTCCATCCTGGACCTATTGGTTTGTTTCTGTTCGCGATCTCTTCATCTTTGTGTTCTGGCTTATTTTTTCTTCTGATTGGTTTTTTGTTATTTTTCTGCGGTTAGTCTTTGTCCTTTTGCTTGAGTTCGGCTGTGTCCTTTTCTCTCTTAATGGGGTCGTAGAGTTTTATCTGTTAGTGGTTCTCTGTATCTCTTCTCGTGTGTTTGTGCTTTTCTTCTTTCTCGCTCGGTAATTCTGGCGGGAAGTTTGAATTTCTTCTTCGATTATCGCATTACTTTTTTTCTGTATCTTCGTCTCTTTCTGTGTTCTCTGCAAAAGTGGGACTCTACATCTCTCTTTCTCTTCTTCATGAAGTCTTCGCTCTTCTTATTTTTCCTGGGACTCATTGCTATTCTTTTCTTTATTGTTTTTCTCATCTTCAACCCTGCTTCTCTTCTCACAAAAAGTGGGCCTTTACAGCCTCCTCTCTTCCGGCCAAATTCCAACGGCTGTTCTGCGAGCTCGATTTTTCCCTTTATTTGTTTCTTGTATCTTTATCTTTTCCTGTCTCTTGAGAGAAACTGGACCTCTGCATTTCTCTCTTGCTCTCTTCCTCGCCAAATCTTCGCTCTTCTTATTCCATTCTCGGGCCCACCGCTATTTTTCTTTTATTTTTTATGATATCTTCAACCCGTTCTCTCTTCTCGTAAAAACTGGGCCTCTACGTCTCACTCTTCCCGCCAGAAGGTGACGATTTCAATTCCTCTTCCTGTGTCTCCGATTATTACCTTTATTTTTTACTGTATCTTCACCCTATCTTCTCGCAGAAACTGGACCTCTACATTCATCTCACTCTTCCTCTCAAAATCCTCTCTCCTCTGATTCCAACCTCGGGCCCATCGCTATTTTTCTTTTATTTTTCACCATATCTACAGCCCGTTCTCTCTTCTCGCAAAAACTGGGCCTCTACGTCCCACTCTTCCCGCCAGATCCTGATGATTTTAATTCTTCTTCCTGTGTCACCGATTATTACCTTTATTTTTTTACTATATCTTCTTCATCTATTCCCTCTCTTCTCGCAAAAACTGGGCCTCTTCATTTCACTGTTGCTCTCTTCCTCGCCCAATCTTCCCTCTTCTTGTTTCACTCTCAGGTCCATCGCTATTTTTCTTTTATTTTTTACCATATCTTCAACCCGTTTTGTCTTCTCGCAGAAACTGGACGTCTTCATTTCACTCTTGCTCTCTTCCTCGCCAAATCTTCGCTCTCCTTATTCCATCCTCGGGCCCACCGCTATTTTTCTTTTATTTTTCACCATATCTACAGCCCGTTCTCTCTTCTCGCAAAAACTGGGCCTCTACGTCCCACTCCACCCGCCAGATCCTGACGATTTTAACTCTCCTTCCTGCATCCCTAATACCATTCCTTTCTTTTTCTACCCTTTCACCGTCCCTCCCTCAGTTGCCCCCACCCTTCAAACCCACCCCACTCTCTCGATGCTCGTACAACATGCACACGCAGGCCGAAGGTACTCGCAGAACGCTCAGGATGCTCGCTATGCCCCTATATAGCATCCAAGTGCATCCACGTGCATCCACACACCCACGAGTTGCCTAGCACACCGTCGATGCAAACTCGCGAAGCGTCCACGTTGCACACATGTTCGATACTTACGGGATGCTCAAGATGCAAGCCGTATACGCCACGAAGATGGGTATACGTTTTGCATACGAGCCGATGCCTCGCCAAATATGTGTACACGGAGTAGTCACCCATAGAACACGACTGTCCATTATATGTGCCAATTCGATGGAGGTCTGCTCGATCGGAACAATTATGTAAATATACCTGCGCCGTGGTTGTACTCGACGTGCAATTGCCACGAATTTACCGAGATTGCAATTACCGGGGAGAGTTTATTCAGTAATTTAATGCTTAAGTACGGTTGTATGTTGTCGCAAAAGATATTTTGGAGCGACGTGCTGATGCATGTTGATATAAAAACACGGTTTGTTTAGCAATTTATTGGTTGACTTTGTCATAGGCGGTTACAAAATAAATTGCGGAGCGAAGTGTTAATTTAACACTATTCCTACCGACACTTCACGTATACCTTTTCCTACTGCAACCGGTGAATTTGTCAAATGATAATTTTTTCCCAGAAAATGAACAGTAAAAAAAGAAGTGAATATTAAAAAATGTATTATAATGTGAGTGTATTATACGTATATTTGAGGAAAAGTCGTGAAGTTTAAAGGCGATTCAATTACGTTGTATATAGGAAATTCTAATCCAAATTTTAAAAACGGTCATTTGACCGGTCGTAAAAACAAACAGTTTATTCAGTAATTTAAATTTGTCAAATGATAATTTTTTCCCAGAAAATGAACAGTAAAAAAAGAAGTGAATATTAAAAAATGTATTATAATGTGAGTGTATTATACGTATATTTGAGGAAAAGTCGTGAAGTTTAAAGGCGATTCAATTACGTTGTATATAGGAAATTCTAATCCAAATTTTAAAAACGGTCATTTGACCGGTCGTAAAAACAAACAGTTTATTCAGTAATTTAAATTTGTCAAATGATAATTTTTTCCCAGAAAATGAACAGTAAAAAAAGAAGTGAATATTAAAAAATGTATTATAATGTGAGTGTATTATACGTATATTTGAGGAAAAGTCGTGAAGTTTAAAGGCGATTCAATTACGTTGTATATAGGAAATTCTAATCCAAATTTTAAAAACGGTCATTTGACCGGTCGTAAAAACAAACAGTTTATTCAGTAATTTAATTGTTAGCTCTGACATAGGCAGTTGCAAGAGAACTTATGTAGGAAAGTATTAATGTAAGTTGATATGCAAAAAGACGGTTTATTCACTAATTTAATTCTTAACTCTGGCATGGGCAGTTGCAAGAGAAATTATGTAGCAAAGTGTTAATGTAAGTTGATATGAAAAAAGACGGTTTATTCGGTAATTTAATTGTTAACTCTGGCATAGGCAGTTGCAGGGAAATTTCGCAGCAGCGTGCTAATATGAGTTGATATAAGAGCTGATAGTTCACTCGGTAATTGAACTGTTTGAGTGAGATAAGTGCTACTTTTCCTCTTGGCTCGTTCCTCACTGAAAAAACTTTCCAATGAGCTCTGTGAATCCATCTGTTAACCCCTTGCCCTGCGATCTTTTGTGACTACGCGAGCAATAACTCAGAATTAATTCCAGAAATACTCCAAATAATTACTGCAGATAAATTCCAGAATATTCTATACTCAAATGCTCACTGATATCTGATGTACCGTGTCATTTAAAGCAATATTAATAGTATAAAAATAATTTCACTATCCCATCGCCCTTTAATACTTTTTGGGATACTTAAAAATGTCTGTTACGCGTGTCACTCATCATTCCAGGTCAAGGGGTTAACAATTAACCATCGCATTCTCACTTGCAATAAAAATCATTGCAAATTCACTGTTTGACTCAGTCTTTTCTCTCCTTTCGACAAGATTTTTCCAACGATCTCCGCAGCTCAAACCGTTAATCCTTAGTATGGCATATACGTTGACAAAAAACACCGTACAACAAAGTATTAATGCAAGTTAATATAAAAAGAGACAATATTCCCCATTGGCACGATATCTACCCCGTTAAATTCACATTTCTCCTTTATTAACGTACCATTTTGCGGCGGAACGTTGAACGCCAAAGCCGAAGGGAGTTACGGGATTCAGCGAGCGTTAAGCTAAAAGTCCATGGGAAGTCTTACTCCCATACTGCAGTTACGATGGAACGAAAGAATGTTCGGCTATCGCCATTTTTTCACGTTCACCTCGTGGCTTTTCGCGTATGCGAGGCGTGCATTAAGGATGATGAGTAATAGTGTTACGATATTACGAGGAGAGATAGGTCACGTTGAGTGCTTCGAACGGTTCGTGAGAAAGGTGGACTATGCTATGAAGCAGTATCTTTCTCCTCTCGATGGAAAATGTTGAGAAAGAGAGGGTGGGAAGGAGGGAATAAGGGATGAGGCGGTCTTATCCAAGTTTGTTCTTCGGCATTTTCGCCTGGCGCGGGCACTGCCTCTGAAACTAAACTCCAAAATGCGAATTACGAGGCGACTTTTCGTTTTTTTGTCTTTCTTATTTAGTATATTTAAATTTAATAAATACAAAGGCGGTAGTTCTTGGGTTAAAGCTTGTGACTGGTGGACTTGTTCGAGTTCCCGCCACTTTTCGAAAATTGTTCCTGCATTAATGTTTAATATATGGTGCTCTCGACGATTCTACATTTAGCTAAAATTATAATTCCTAATTAACATAATATTTCTGCCAATCAATTGCAAATTTCCAGTACCCCAAAGAGATGTACATTTTTCAATATTTAACACTAACTGTACCATGCGCGGTCAAATTCAATGGAATGGAAGTTTGTAATTTTTGGTATCATTAATTCAAGGCTGCCTTTGCGTTGCTTTCAAAATTAAATTGACAATTTCCTGCATATCTTTACAAAATAGTATCGTTAATTCATAATCGGTCGAATGCCTAGCCCCAGTAAGAATAGATAGAAAAGTGCCGGTAGTGTTAAATTATTAAAACAAAATTATTTTTATATATATTAGTTAAAAAAATTGAAATTATTTAAAAACTTATTAAATTGAATATTATAATTTAATAATTTAAAACAATTAATATATTATATATTAGTGTTGAATTATTCTTCAGTACAAACGATAAACATCATCATGAACATTAAACCAAATATTTAAACAAAAGTGCGTTGAACACAAAAATTACATCGAAAATTACAACTAAAATAAGGAGTTTTTTTTAAATAAAAACTAGACAAATATTTTCCCAACTGATTATCATTTTGATGTATTAATATTCACGATCGTATGTCATCCAGCGATCAGCCATTACCGCCGATGAATTAATCTTTTATCAGACATCAGACCGAGGCGTTTTAATTGCCACAGATTTCCATGTCAGATTAATCGCGCGATTACTATCGGCGCA
Organism: Cerceris ruficornis; assembly: GCA_963989415.1. Lineage (NCBI taxonomy): Eukaryota > Metazoa > Arthropoda > Insecta > Hymenoptera > Crabronidae > Cerceris > Cerceris ruficornis. The sequence goes on from OZ022518.1 coordinate 28,822,797, forward strand.
ATTCCGACTGGTTACGGCTGGAGTTATCTCTGCCCGTATTTACGTGCACCGCAAATAAAGATAAATGGTCCCCGGTTACGAAAATCACCGGTTAATTGAAATATATGCATCATGGTATAAAGAGAGAGAACAAAAGTCTTCGTCTCCCGTTGCATCATATTTTCCATCATCGCGGAAAATTGTTTCCGTTGGAAGAATGCAGCGTTGAAATTTTCGGCGCTTTTCGCGCGATTGTTTATAACGTTTTAACGATGGAAAACGAGCCGTGTGCTAAATCGCCGCCAGCGACGCTTAGACGTCCTCGGTTCTCGTTTTCTGGTCAAATATGTCCAACGACCGCAATCTACAATCCGGCATCGGTGTCAACTTTTTCTTTCTCCCGTGCTTCCGTTGTCTTTGGAGTTTGCGTTTCTCCGTCGACCGAGTTTCGTTGCTCTTTTTCATTAACACTGGATCTGTCGTGGCAGTCAAAATGAATTGTTGTTAATTTCTTTGAAAAATTCCTGACGCTACTGTACCTCCATTTTTCTCTGCCTATCTTGCTAAATGTGAGGAGTTGCATCGTTCAGTTTTCTTTGCCTTATTGTCGCTAGACTGCGGATTTTTAAGCGTTTATGACAAATTTAGCACTGTTAAAATACGCAAAAAGATTGTAATATGAAAAAATATCTGAGATATTGAAGATGCGCCATTTATTGTAACATTTAGAGAATGGAAGAGGGTAGATCTACGGTTTAAGTCTGACCGTAGAAACAGCTGCGGTTATTTATTAATTGCATTGTACTTTATGTTATTAATAGACTGCAGATATTTATGCAGTTGTGAAAGATTTCATTATTGCGAAATTACACAAAGAGCATGTAATATAAAAAAATATCTGAAATTCGTTGTAATATTCAGCGAGTAAAAGAGTCCTCTACTTGGAACCTTCTTTATTGGCAGCGTTTAACAAACTTGAGATTTCCATAAACATTCGTAGTGTCGTTATCACTTTAATTATACTTATTTATTATATCTAAATATGTTGCATTCATGGTGGTTGCAGGGTTAAAGTCGTAAAGTGTAGAAGTCTTAAGGGCGATGTGGAATTCACCGAAGGGAGCTATTGCCATGGTGTTTATTAAATTACTGTTTGTTAATTACGAGAAAATTTTGCGTATTTTTGAGAACGATTGCGAGTATTTGTACAGGCGTGTTTGAGTTTCGAGTTAAACGTTATTAAATGAATGTGGAAATTTCGCGTTTTTTTTTCTCCTGACGTTGTTTGCTCGCGTTCGATTGAAATAAAACGTGGAAATACTGTTCGGTAGGATGTTATTGTATTATGAAATGGATAACAGAATGAGCTCAGCCTGAGTGATTCGGCAAAAATATTTACGAAATTGCTGGCAATGCGGAATACGAGCCCTCGTGTAAATATTATGCTGCGAAAGACAAGATATATTCGACAAATTCTGAATTAAATTACTTGCTAATGGACGTCAATATTTGTAATTAATACTGTGCAGTCCTGCATTGAATTATAATCGATATACTTCATTTTCTGCAGACTTATTTCCCACTTAGAAGTTTCATACTGCCAACGAATAAATACGTTTACGCGTATACATTTTTATTCATTGACTCACAATTTCATTTATTTATACGTAAATATTTCACAAAAATTCTGATCACATTCTCGCTCGAGTCATAAGAACAAATCACATTAATTTCACTTACAATTATGTCAAAAAAAAATTCATCAGAAAGAAGACACTGACATTTTAACGCTAAAACCTCCGAAATTAATTCCTCCATATTAAAATACATTAAATAATTACTTTAGAAAGAGAGGAATCAAAAGGTGGGGAAGATAATTAATATGGAAATTTATGTTTTATATGATGGACGTAGAGCACCTACTTTATGGCTCTCCTATAAAATTGGAGAATTTTTATAAAAAATGAGCAACCGACTGCCTCGATTCTTCTTCTGTTAAATACAAAATATAATAAACTCGCTGCTGTAATCTACAATGTCTAAAACAAAAGCAGAACTACCCTCTTATCTACAATTTTTACCTCTGCTAAGTAAAATAATTAACATTTACTTTAAATAATATCAATTTTATATACAAATTAATATTAACCCTTTGCGTACGGAGACATTTTTGAATATTGAGAGATAACCATTTATTTTGCGATCCAAAACTACCTTTTTATCAGCAAGTTAGGCTGTTAATGTACATACATTATAAATTACTATTTGTTTAATCATATTTCAACAGCTGTATTTCAATTTTTCAACTCTAATTGTGTATACAAGTAGCCATAAACTATAATTAATTTTTTTCTTAGACCACACATATGCGTCGGTAGTCCTCAAAGGGTTAAGAGCATAATTCAGCTATCCAACTGTTTGCAGCTCGTTGCAAATTCACGAGATAAGAAACCACAAAATAAAATTAAGAAAAAATGTTTCTTTACTAAAAAAACCCTGCCCTAGGATGTACATCACCCAGAAATAGGATCTCGATCCCGCTCGAGCTACCCCGTTTAATATAAAACCATCTGGCTCCCCCTTTCTCTCGTTTCTCCCTGAAAACGTTCGATCGAAAAAGACTTCTTTTCATATCACACTTCAATTCCCGTCAGTCGATGGTCCGGGATTCCAGGACTCGTCAATGACTTCAACCCGATTCCCAGTCTGATTGGTCATTCAGGCCGCTGGAGAACGTACGTACGTACGTTTTTAACGAACTCATTCAGTCGAAGCATCGCGCTCAACGAACCGTCGATCGCATTACTGGCCCTCATTTTTTTTCCTGCCCCTCTCCACCAGCGGACTTTCCAGAATTCCTTTCGATTCCAGCCGGCATTCGATATGCCGCAATCAGGTGCCATTATGCGAGATCGGAATTCTTTGATTTCCGCTCTAGCCGGTCACAACGATCGATGTTTCTCGCTGGAGAATCAGCAGCGGTTCGAAACGGTTAATGCCCTTTGGAAATTACTTGGACTTCGCGTAGAAATCGACGAATTCGATTACCGGACGTTTCGCGAATCACGCGAATTTCCTCTTTCACCTGATGTTAGAACGGGAACGATGGGCAGGCTGATGGGGGTAGTTTGAACGGGGTTGGAAGTTCGGAGAGGTTTCTATGGTGGATCGAAGGTGGTCGGATGCGACGAAGGGTGGAAGTATCGAAGGGAAAGGGAACGATGGTGGTGCAGGACGCAAGAAAAAGGAGGGTTCTAACGTCGTTTGCGAAGTCGTCGCTTGATCGCCCTCGAGCCGTTGGAGGACAGAGAGAAACGATAAAAACGACCGGCAGGTGCCCCTGCGTAGTCGAGTTTCTTTACTTCGTTTCTTCACCTTTTTCTTGAGAAACTAAGAGGGAAGGAGGGAGAAAAGAAACAGGAGAAGATGAGAAAAGTGAAAGAGGAGAAAGAAGACTTAGAAAGGGAGGAAGTAAGGAGAAGCTGTGTGCCGTTCCTCCTGATTGTAAGGGGTTGGAGAATCCGTCGGTGGGTGGAGGCCCTCTGCTTCTCTCCCTTCGAATTCTCTTCCTCGTCTTCCCCTCTCTTTTCTCCTCCTCCTCGCTGTCTCCGTTTTAACCCGAAGAATAAACGAATAAATCGCCGTTTCTTTATGCAAACTTGCATTTAATTCGGGGCGAAATAGAAAGGCATTAATTTCGCATGCAAATACCAGCAGCCCTGGCGGCTGTGCCGTTCGTATGCTCCCCGTCCTTGCCGACGAGGTAAGGGTGAATAAGAGAGAGAAAATAGAGCGAGACAGACAGAAGGGTGGAAGAAGAAGTATAACAGAGACGAAGGGAGAACGAAACAGAACGACAAAGGGAGATAAGGACACGTAGAACAAACAGAGAGAGAAAGAGGGCGCGAGGAGATAGAGAGGAAGGGAGAGACAGCAATCAAGGGTGGAAGAGGCGAATGGAAGAAGGACCGAGTTAAGAAACATGGAGAGCATGGAGAGAGGGTAGCTTTGGGGGTTGAAGGGGTGGGAAAGTAGAGTCGAGCTTCCAGTCAGGACTCCGGGAGTCGAGGCGGCTTTCACGGTATAATCAAGATGTTTGTTGATGTCGACGGCGACGAGGCCGATGGGGTTGGAGGGGGTGAAATAAACGTAAGAGCCAAAGCAGGGGGCCGGCACAGAGAGAGAAAAAGAGGGAGGGAGAGAAGTGGAAGGGTAGAGGGGTGAAAAGATACGGAGGAAGGCAGATACCACGGAGAAAATAAGCGTTGCGAGGGAGGCGAAGGAAAGCAGGCGGCAGAGGGTGAGAATGAAACGGAAACGCGACGCGAAGGAAACAGGAATATGGAAGAGGCTGATAAACAATGAGACACGCTCGAGTAACCTTGCTCGAGGGGATAATTGCAGTTTTATAAATTCAACGATATCGAACGAATGTCGATGCTGTTTTAACGAAACGAAAATCACCGCGGGCTGCAACCCCTTCGGACGAATCTTTTGAAGTTTTTGTTCGCGAAAAAGGCTATTGCGTCGGCTAATCTTGATTTTATATTTCTGTTGCAGGTAAAGATGCAGCTTCTTTGATGTAACTGAGGCAATGACGTGATACGCGGTGGTGAGTGAACGAAATATGCAACGAATTTCTTGCAAAACTGTTTTAATATTGACGGTAACATGCTATGTGTACGGTGTAATTGAAAAAATTATGTTACTGTATTTACAACAAAGAAACTTTGATTTTTTTTGTCTTCTGAACATCGTCACTCTGTGACTCAACAATTATTAACAGCTACACTGCGGATATTTATGCAAATTTCAAGTTTAATAAACGCTGCTAATAAAGAAGAACCCAAGTAGAGGACACTTTCACTCGCTAAATGTTACAACGAATTTCAGATATTTTTTTATATTACGTGCTCTTTGTGCATCTTCGCAAGAATTAAATTTGTCACAACTGTATAAATATCTGCCGTCTAATAATAACATTCAGTACAATTTAAAGATAACCGTAGCTGTTTCTACGGTCAGACTTAAACCGTAGATTAACCCTCCAATCAGAGTCGAGCTTACAATTTCTCATCACCAAATCGCAGTCCAGTATTTCTAATTACTCAAAATTCGATCAGTCTCTCAAATTCACCCCCATAGTAATGCCAGGCACCCCACAATTCCTCGTAGTTTCCGCCCGTACAGAATGTCGCTAGAATCTCTCGAACCTGCACCGTCAACGCGGAAGTGTAGTTTACGCCGTTTTCAGTAAGCATCGGGAGAGACAGTTCCATTCCAATTTTTCCTATCGCTTAAAATTCATTCCATCTTTCAACTTCACCCCCAAAGTAACGTCAAGCACCCCGCAATTCCCCGCAGTATTCGCCCGCACAAAATGTCGCTAGAATCTCTCGAACCTGCACCGTCAACGCGGACGAGTAGTTTACGGCGTTTTCAGTAAGCACCAGGAGAAACAGTTCCACTCCAATTTTTCCTATTACTCAAAATTCATTCCATCTCTCAACTTCACCCCCAAAGTAACGTCAAGCACCCCGCAATTCCCCGCAGTATGCGCCCGCACAGAATGTCGCTAGAATCTCTCGAACCTGCACCGTCAACGCGGACGAGTAGTTTACGGCGTTTTCAGTAAGCACCAGGAGAGATAATCCCATTCCAATTTTTCCTATTGCTCAAAATTCCTTCAATCTCTCAATTTCACCCCCAAAGTAACGTCAAGCACCCCGCAATTCCCCGCAGTATTCGCCCGTACAGAATGTCGCTAGAATCTCTCGAACCTGCACCGTCAACGCGGACGAGTAGTTTACGGCGTTTTCAGTAAGCACCGGGAGAGATAGTTGCAGTCCCATACCATCGACAGCGGTTTGTGTCCCGGAAGACGGTTTACGACCTCGCCAGCTGGGAAGCTCTTTACGCGCCAGGTGTTGGATCGTCCTTGCGGAAGGCTGAGCAAAATGCACGTCTATGATTTACGATCGAATTCTGCGACTTCGATTAATTCCCTCGGAAAAGGTTAAAGGTTCAAGGCCAGAGGCAAACGACGGTATCCCCGTTATACGTTCCCTTGGGGATCTCCCGCCGTGATACCGCGGCTATTTTCATCCTCGTTGCGATATCGAACTGTTTATATCTTTGACCGTAAAAGGACACGGCTGTTTATTTGTTTACTCTTCTCGAAAGATCGAAGATGTCCCGTTCGATGGCGGAGTCGAGAGGGAGACGATTTCTTGGGCGGGGAATGAAAGACGTCGTATAGGGTCGTTATCAATGCCGTAAAAATCTGTTACTATCGCTCGTCAACTAGATATTTCGCGTCTTATCTCAGCAATATCGTGAGTAATAAAGGATGCAGGGTGATAAGGGGGGAAATTATTGGGGTATGAAATGTTTGGGGCAAGGACCGGTCGTTTTGAGAGTTTTCACCGTCGCACAGTGGTCCAGAACTTCGATTTAGCTATTCAGGCTTCTCGTACAGTTTTCGATCTCTTTGAATTGCTCGCCAAAATCGCAAAACACATCCGATTTACCTAAAAATTAGTGTTCTTATGTTTTTTGGATTCGACGCGTCGATGAGTCAGATGGTAGGAAGTGTATCAGTTTGGGAAGACGTGAACGTTTGGTCAGTGTTGGATACTGTGGTTAGGTACATTTTTTTAGCATGGGAATGATTTTAGCAATTTTTTAGAATGCTCCGACATAATTGTGACGAGATATCTATCCGTTAATGTGAATGAAAATTTATCAGCAACATATGCAGCCAGCTAGGGTAATATTTTCGTGCACTTCAATTTTTCTTCCATTCATTTAGTCTCCTTAGTACATTGATGGGATTTTTTTAACTTTTTTCGATTAGTCGGAAGTTCGCATATTAACAGTAATCCCTTTCAACCAGTTACCAAGTAACCTTAATACATTTCCGGAAAAAATGCAGGAAATTGTTAACTTAACACAGAAAACAACGCAGAGAACAGCCTTCGGTTAATTATACAAAAAATTATATATTTTCATTCCATTGAACCGTTCATTTGACCGTGATTGGTACCGTCAAGGTTAACTCTATATTCACCAAAGCTCTTTAAAATATTTCCAACTGTTGCGACAATGCACGTGTTCGCTGTTCTCCCGCTCTCACCCGGTCATTGCCTTTCTTATCTCCAGACACGCTGCTCCTAAATCACCTCCCCTTAAGACCTGTCACTCGTTCCTTTCCTCAAATACTGAAAACATCAACATCGACCCACGTTTCCCACTTTTCCCCCTACTGACCTCGAGACCCATCCCTACGACGAGGCAGAGTGCCGAGGAGTGGCATAACTGAAGCACGAGCCACCATAAAAACAACACAAATCTCAGACGAAACACAGCAACTACAGAATATAAAATATTAGAAAAATTAGAAATTAATATTAGAACGTCAGAAAATAAAATGAAAAGCTATGTCGAGTATTGCTCGACACAGGACTGCAAAGGGTTGAAGTAATACACACTTTCCAAACTGTATCTTTTACACTGTCAAAAAATCATATAACCCATCGTAAAGTTACAATTACAATTCAATTACCACGCAACTCAGTCTCCCACCCTCAGGAATCGTCAGCCAACCAAGAGAAAGAGAGGTTTCCCTGGAAATGACCTCCTCTAAATTTCACAGCTCATTATGTACCATAGGAATGCAGCAATATCTTCTCCGCCCTCCCTTTATTCTCCCTCTCCCCCCTTACTTATCCCGTCCCTTCAGCCGCGGGATGTTCTTAAAAAAATTTGATATCGAATTCTTCCCCCGGGGCCGGCACACGGTTCCGAGGTGCTAGATAGTCCAAAGAGAGAGAGAGAGAGAGAGACGAGAAGAAACCGAGAGGACGAAGAGAAAGATAGAAACGTGGAACATTGAGGAGGCAGAGGAAAGAGTGCATTATCTCCAAGTTGAACGGAATCCGGGTGCAGCCCTCCGGGGGATGGTTTTCCATGGCGAACGTGGGGGCCTCCGGCTCACCGAGGACTTACCATTGCCACCGCGGAATTACGCCGGCGGATAATAACGTTTTATGTCGATTTTAATACGCGACTTCATTTCTCTTCGTTCGACCCGGATCACCTTGCGAGAGTCCATGAGACGTCGATTCCTCGATATCGAACGTCTCATGCGGACGGATGAAAGGGGATGCTGAAAATCCTCGGCGATTTCTCCTCTATTTTTCAGCGACTAATCGCACAATGAGGAAAACCGTTTGGCCGATTGTATTCTCGTGGAAAATCACCCTTTCCTGGGGCTGAGGGTGCGGGAAAAATTGTGGGTCCTGGGCAAAACGACTGGCAGTTAGGAGTGAAAGGAATAAATTACTGGGACTGAAATTACTAGGAGTGAAATTACTAGGTCTTACGTGGTGATAGGGATTTTCTGTTGTAGCTGGAGAACAGGACTTTCTGCATGTACACTCCCGGCAAAAAGTTTGGAATCACTTGCTGATTTCCGTCATAATCGATTGCACTGACAAACTTTGAAATGTTTCTTTGTTATTACATCAGATATTAACATGCTGCGTTATGATTTTAGAGATATGTATCTGTAAGAAAATTTCCCAGCGATATTAAACGTAGCTTGTTTAGATTCCAGCTCGATAGAGTCGAAATTCGATACTTATAGAAACCGGGAAAATTAGTCGTACTTCGACAAGTTAACACTAGAACTACCAAACCAGTCAAAATGACTGATTCCGAATTTTTTCCAAAAAGTCTCCAAGCTTATAGAAGAGTCATAGTGTAGATATTTAATGTCTATCTCATAAAGTATAAATTGCCGAATCAATTATCTGTTCCACCTCTTAATTCCTCCTTTCTCAAAGTACTTATTTAAAATATTGCAATACAGTAGATTCAATGCCGGTAGTTCTAGTGTTAATTAAAAAGCGGTATATTCGTATGTAAAATAATTAACGAGGAAACATCGCAGAAACTTATTAGAAGCCACGCTCAACTTCTCAGCCTCTCCACCGAATGGTAATCCGCGAGTAATCGATTCTCCACGAAGAACGTAATCGTGTCTTATTAAGAAGCCTCATTTATGTTCTTTCACGAGAAGTACGACCAACAAATCTCTCTCTCTCCTCTGTATATGTCATAATCGCAGAGAACACGAGGAAAGCTGAAACTCGCGGTTACATAACCAGATAAAGTCCGCGGAGATGCTTCGGATTTCACAGGCTGCCCTCGTGGTTTCAACGTCTACGAAAGTTCTCCCATAAAGGTGGAAGTTGGAATCACGACTAATCTCTGCCTACGGGAGGTTCTCCCTTTGTCTCTCTCCTTTTCCATCTTCCTCTCTTCAACATGAAACGTGCGACTGTCGACGGCAAAGGCCGAGGTGTTTAACGGCGACGGTTAATTAAATTGAATAATTGGACGTAAGTGTCCTTTGGTATTGGATGAAACTTTCACCCCGCTCTGGTTCTACTTCTTCCGTCGTTTTCCCTCGCTGCTTTTTTTATCTAATTTACCTGTCTACTTGTTCTTCCGCTGTCTTTTTCATTCGACATCTCTTCCTCCCTCTTTCTCTATTTGGATCTTTTAGTTTGTCTTTTTGCTTCTTTCCTTCGGTGTGCTTTCTCAGCAGCAAGTTTCCATAAAAAAATGTCTTCGGTTAACCCTTTTAGTGCCAAACGACGATATATTGTCGTTCGCATATCGGATGGCATCTTACCATTCGCATTGCGAGAAAACTCTATCTCAAAATAAATTTATAAAACGTTGCAAATGTCTAATTTCATTGGAAAAGAACTAAAAAAATTGTTTTTGGGTTTAACACGAATTACTTATTCTGTAGTAGAACCGCCTGAGGTTTGCCTCGCATCAGGGAGTTATCCTTTAGCTCTAAGGCCCGATATTAATTATTTTGTTAAAAATGGTTGAAAATGTAGCATTTATACTTCGTACTACGTGATCTACATAAAACAGTGGTCAAACGATGATTATTCATATGTGCAAATGTTGTTTGCAAAAGAGAAACTCGTTTCTACGTTTTTCACGTTTTATATAGATGTTATTCGCATGATTTTCACCGAATATTGAAATACAATTGGCATTACTTTATTCTTTCTTTATTTCGTGATGTGCTGCTTTTGGAATTTTGTAAATTTTAATTGTAGTTTGGTTTTTATGAGCTTTTTCCCAAACCTTAGCAAATTCGTCAAATTGGCCCGGTATTCTTCGCATAGGATCGATACTTTCGCTCGGCGCCAAAAGGGTTAATTCTCAAAAGACTCGAAACGACGAATTTCTGCCAGGTCGTTGCAAACAGTCGAATCTTTCACCGAGCTTTCGGCGATGCTAATACAAATTCACCGGGAGGACATTAACGATCCATTATGTTCGCATTTAACGCATAATGTCGACGCAAGATTACATTAATTTCGCGTGTCGCTCGTGCTTTTACATCGGAGAGCACATTTCGTCGGCTAATCGCATAACGTAAACGCGTCGTGTAAAATAACATTTTACGGCCGAATTCCGAGTGGCCGTTCGGTTAATTAAATCGCGATTAATTGACCGCCAAGTGCTCGCGCAAAATTTGTCACGCGTTCACCGTACATGTGCCATTACTTGCGCCCTTAACTTTTACCTTGGCCTTTATCTTCCTTTAACGTTACAATGACTTCATTGAGATTTACGAGTATCAAATTTGCAATGATTAAACAATCCTCGGATGTTCTCCGAGCCAGACATTTCCTCGTTTCACCGAAAGAAATTCGCGTAGAGCGTTTCGATATTATCATTTATCTTCCGCGACGTAAAAGTATGTTTCCTTGATGGCGAAGTTACACGGTAAAATAGCCCGTAATTACGGTGATAATTATAAATGTAGGAAAATTAACCGTACCAAGGCACGAATATGCCGGCAATTATGTATAAATACATTACGTTATATTGGCATTTTATAGGCGTAGATAATGAAGTTCTATAATTGGATAAGTACATTATACGACAGCTTTAGCGACGCAATGAATATACGACGCCTGATATTAGTAATAATATTCTATATTATTGATTGCCCGTGTAATTACGGGACTTCAATGAATAACGTCGAATTCATCCTGTAATTTCACTCCGGCATTAACGTTACTTTCTGCAATGAGTTTACTATTTAATCTCAAACGTACGAGAGAATATTCCGCCGTACAATAACGGCCGCATTAATACGATCGTTTTGTAAAAAGAAATAAAAGATACAAAGAGGGGAAAAAAGCAGATAATTAGCTCGTTCTGTTATAGTCGGTGCTTCGGTATTTCCTCGACTTTTAATTCCAGCCTGAACTTAACGAGCTTCCCGTTTACCTTCGCGATGCATTTCGAATCGAGGCACGACGAAATTTTCCCGTATAATTTCGATCAAACGCTGAAGAACTTAAGTTTTTTCGCACTTGCTAAATTCTTATCCCTTCTTTTTCACCAAACTTTGTCTTCATATTTATTTTAACCTTGCAACTCGGTAAAATTATCAGATGGAATTTAAAATCACGTGAAACGCGAAGAAAATCAAATTTTTTAATTCTGTAATCGAAAATGTAGATAAACTACTCAAATGCAACAAACATAGAAAAATATGTAACAATATTTAACGTGAAAAATTCAGTAAAAATATTCCAAAATTTTAAACATCGCTAGCGGTAAATAAGCCGACAAATTTCACTTGAAATTTCATGAGTTCCATTACGATTATCCGATCTTCAATTTACGGACTTAACTGAATTCCCAATTAACCCATAAAACAGCCGGCACTCGGGCCGTTCGAAATCGAGATTCGAATTCCCGCCATTCGAAACGAAAAATTCCGTCCGCTTTAACGTCCGTCCGTAAATTTCCGTCGGAAGAGTTCAGCGTGAAAAATCCTAACAGAAGGGCATATAAATAACCGCAAAAATCCAAAGCAGCATCGTAACGGTACTCTCGTCGAATTAAACGCGAATACTGCCATGAAACTAATGACTTCGCCGGGTTCCTTCATCCCGGTCTTTCTCCTCGCACTGTTCTACCTTTGCAAATATAACTTCACGACACCCTCGCTTCGAATTTTCGCGCGTAATAATCTCCCCGGATGGATTCCAAGGAAGTAAACTGTAGCGTAATGAATTTTACGTGTCTGTCGCGTGTCTGACTGTTTCCACTTACAAAAGGATCGTTCCAGGAATCGTCACTGTACTTTCGGCTTCGCGTACCGACGTTTGCGCGAAGGAATTACAGTTTTGCGGTTCTGAATCATTGGGGCTGTAATTTACATGTTACGCGAGAGAAATTTCTCAAAGGGGAGAGAATTCGAATTTACGCTCGCTTGTTTCGGAGACAAAGACTGCCGACGGTAATGTAGTCTCTGTGTTTGTGTTTCATTTATGAAGTTAAGGCTGTCTGGCTATATTTTAGGAATAGAATACTGGTGGATCTTTTTAGGTTGGATGAAAGTATGGCGCGGAAGTTGAAGAATGTGAAAGTTATGTTTTTTATTCATTTGCTTTTGTATTTCTTCGGCTTCAATTACTGTAGTCTTTTCGCCGAGGGTGCATTGCTTCGGGTGGGTTCCGAATCACAGAGAATTTTCAGTTTTCCCTGTTATTACTGCATTAATTTTCTAAGTTTATAGAAGATCCCAAAACCTCCCCAATTTTCCAGCTTGAGGTGGATTTTGTACCAGCGAGAGTTTTCGATTTTTTCTGTTATTATTACATGAAGTTTCAGTTACATTAATTTTCCAAATCTATAGAACGCCTCAAAATCTCCCTAATACCTCAATTTCCCATAAAAAGCACCAACCCCTAAACACTCCAAAAGCAACGAACCCAAGAAAAATCCTCCTCCAACCCATCACCCATCACTTCCCCAACAACTTCTCGTCCCTGAACGATCCAAGAGCCTCGTCATCTCCAATTCTTCGACAAAACAATAAATATTACTCGTCCAAGGTCGAAAGGTCAATCAACAAAGTCTTCTTCATTCGTAACGGAATTATCTTACCGTGTTTCGCGAAGTTGCGGTCAGGGCCGTCATGGAAACTCGTCACGTAACAGCGGCTATGTTCTCGCGCAAGACGTGCCCATAAAAATCTTTATGGGGCACAGGAGATCACCGATTCGCGAGTCACGGTGTACGCGTTACGTATATGGTGGTATCGGGCCTTACGGGGCCCGCACGGTAATGAAAGTAACGAGACCGCGTCTCGGAATGGCAGTCATTAAGCTGGAACTTTCGATTCGCGACGAAAAGTTCTCGTGCAAAGGACCATAAATCTTCGTGCGCCGCGGTTTCCATCTTTTTTTCGCACCTATGCTGCACGGTGTCGTTCTGTACGTGCTCTGATAGAAATTTGCCCGAGTTTCGTTCCTGCGGACGTATTATTCGCGTCGTTGAATTTCAGTAGGTGTACCATTGTTTTTTTATTTTGTAATTGAAGGCGGCTACGATTAAAGGAGAAAGGTGCGTGAAGGGTGTATCTGCGAGTTTTTGTTGGAATTTCTGTCGTTTTGAACGTGGTGGCTGTCAACACTTTAGATTCCGGATAATATTTCTAATTTTTCATAACATAAGTCAAATTAATTTAGCAAAAATTCTTTGCCATTTAATTATTCGTTATTATTCGGTATCTCGGTTTTTAATTGTTCATGTTGCCGAATTAAATTAAGGAGTTATCGTCATAAGTGTCGCGAATGTGTGAACTTTTAGCAAGTAGCACATTACATTTGAAAATGCATTCAAGAGCAGCCATATTCCTTCCACTTTGACCTCTGTTGACCTTCCGCAGGACCTCCTTTCAGCGCCGCATAATAGGTGACCTCGTAGTTCGTAAAAAAGGGAAAAGCTTCTACAATAAAAATTCTGGGAGCTCGTCTATTAAATAACAAATTAATTACAATTAAAGATTATAAAGTTCACTGATTTTAATATCTGCAGCCATCAATGATCCCATCGTTGAGAGTGTTAAAGAGATCATGAAAAATTCAATGTCATCGAGGAACCGTCGCAAAATCCTGGCAAACTGCTGCTCCTTCGAGATATCAAACTCGAATAGCAGCGATATACAGTCGAAGACACGAATCGAGACTTTTTGACGGGGATTTATTTGGGTGATTTGACAAAGCCGGGAACAAGGCGAGAGGAATGTGTGTATTCAATTCACAAAAGATATATTCCAGAGATGGCATGTACAGGGGAAAGTTTCGAAATGACACATTCCTCCGGGTGTTTTTATTTACGATAAGTTTATTTCGCGCGTGATTCCGACTGTTTCAGGGGAATAAAAACTTTATTAGATGCGAAAACATAAAGCGAATATACGTCGACAACTTTACGTCGGTTGTCAACGTTCTCTCGCTCCAATGTATTTTCACGTCGCGTTTGTCATTCTGGCGGTCGGTGATTTTTTTTCTTTTCGTTTTTTTTAACGTTAATCGTTATTTTAAAGGGTGCAAGAATCCTCCGGTATGTTCTATGGAATTATGGAGGATAAGGTCGGAGACAGTTTTAAAACGTACAAGTGCACTTTGGAATTTTACATAATTAGATTCTGTGTCTTTTTGTGCAACTTTCCTCGCTGGAAAGCTTTTAAAAAATTCACGCGGTAGCGAACGGGGTAATAGTTCGTATTAACTAACGTAAATTGTGCATTTACAAGGAAGTTCAAGATTCCATTAAATCCTGGAGGATGCTTTATAGGGCACAGTTAAATGTCAATTTGCAGGGTACTCAAAACTGGTGGTTTCGCTTCAAAATTATTCGCCTTTAATGGAAAAAGTGTTAACTAACGGATATCTCAGACATTTAACACTCAGAAATTTACGAAAGTTGTACACTTTTTAAGCTACGACTGCTGATTGACAAAATCCGGACGTAATAAGTAGAACCGTGCTAGTAAATATGAGAGTGAACAATGTAATTCGTCCTTCGATTAGAGATATTTAGATTTTTTATTTGACGTGAAATTTAAAATTTTAATATTTTAAAATTGCTCAGTTAGGCCACTGTCACCATCACACAATTATAATTACTCGTTTTCTTCTCTTCTTCGCACTTTCTCTCAGCGCCAATTCATCAAATTGTCAAACACTGATAGCAGAAGCTATGGTGATTACGAATTTTGAGGTTCCGACTCCTAATTAATCGTCTCAAGATCAAATAATACAGAAATTTTGCAATTTCAGTATTTTAAAAAAAATTAATTCGGGTCCTTGTTCCTTTTTTTGCAAATAGGCAAAATTTTCCTTACAATTTGAAATATTTAGTGAATTATATTAAACCACTAAGCTTGTTTCTTTTTTTTCTCGCTCGCACCTATAAAAGTTTGTCGATAACTAGCCCAAGTGATTCGAAACCCACCAAAAACTGTGAGCCACACGTGAAATCACCAATGCAAGTGAGAAAATCCAGAAAAAATCACCCCTTTTCAAAAATCTCTCTATCACTCCAATCCGCCACTCTAAAAGCTCAGAACAGAATTCCTGAACAGGCCCCAATCAAGTGTCCTAAAAAAGGAGCCAAGAAGCCGAGAAGAATTTCGCGTTCACCCAATAATTCTCGCAGCTAAATCGTCCTGTCGATAAAGCGTGCCGTGAGATGCTCCGAGGAGAAAAAAAATAACCGGGGGAAACATCCCCGGAACGCAATTTTACGAGAACGAACGGGCGTAATAGCGCACGGAGCTGCTATCGCGCGACGCGATCCTCTCGATCTCCATTCATGTTCTTCTTTTACGCCGAATTTACATCGGCCCGAACGATCCGGACGATGTTTCGAGGGACGGGGAGCCTGGAATTACCGGGATTCTTTGAAATTTACGTTGTAACTATAAAGGACCGGTTCGCGCGGTTTTTTATTTAGCGCGGCCACTTTGAATAAAGAACGACTTTAATGGCACGGCATTCGCGCGACGTAATTCCTTCCTACGGCGAAAAACGAGAGTGTAACTAGTGTTACACGAGCCTGTACTCGCGATAGTTGCTTCGTTTAAGAGTGTACGAGTATTTGGGATTGTGTGTGGAGGTCTGATGTGGAAGGTGCCTCTGTCTCTCTCTGTTTCTGTGTTGCGTCTCTTGATCTCTGGCCCTCTGTCTCTCTACCTTTGTGTTGCTGTGTTTATTTGTCTGTCTGCCTTGCTCTCTGGTCGTTTATCTCTCTTTCTACGTGTTTATTTCTCTGTCTAGCCTGCTCTCTGGTGCCTTACCTCTCTTCCTCTCTTTCGACCTACCTCTCTATTTATCTGTCTGCCTGCCACTCTTTCTCTCTATCTGTCTATCTCTCTTTCTCTCTCTCTCTATCTATCTATTTCCTTCCCATCCCTTTTCTCTATAGTTCTTCCTCTGTTCCTCCTATTTTTGAGTTTATTTCTCCCTCTCCCTCTTCTGTTCTCCATTTCTCGCTCTATCCCTGTCTTTATTTCTCTCTCTCTCCGCACTTCACTTGTTGCGCCTTATGCGAATACGAGGAAGTCGTTTCATCCACTCGCGACGTTCCAGGAACGCGAATTAATTGCTGGCGTCAAATTGTATCGTTCTTACTTCCTAGGATCGGCCGACGGTGCAAGGAGCTTCGCCACATCGCGAGCCATAAAACGGTACCCCGGTACTTCTTGTGCGACGATTACGTTATCGCCTTAACGCGCGATTATTTTCTTCCGTATGATTGCCATGGAATTCCTAACCCGCGAAAATTACCGCCAGCAAGATTCTCGTCGTTTCTTGTCTTCGTTCGATACTTCAAAGGCGCCAGAACATACATTTTCCTCCATTTATGCTGGTTTCTTTTCAACGTAACGATCGGTGGATTACTTTTGTAGATGTTCTTAGCCAGAGTGGCTTAGAATTTTGCAGTAGATCGGTTAAATAATCTGGAATTATGTCGTTTCGCTTTGGTATTGGTTCTTTGAGTCTGCTCTTGCTGGAGAACGCTCGTGGTGTCGTATAAACAGTCGAACATCATTGTACAACCGTGACGATTTATTTTTGAAGTATGTATTACTTCATGCCTCGCTTTCGAACGATGCTGGATGAAATTTCGCGAATATGGAACATCGTAAAGTTTAGGGTAGCTCCTGGCAGCAGGTATAAATCCGAGTGAGAAATTTCTTCGTCCGAAATCCAATCTTCCTCCCAGATTTCCCACGGTGATCAAGGATCATTCAGAGGTCAAAGCCATAAATAATGCCAGTCACCTAAATAAAACCAAAAAATTCTATTAATAAAGACAACACGATCACCATATATCAATCAAAGCGAAAAAAACGTCTTTCTTTACACTGCGGACATATTTACTTACAAAGAAAATTTATTTATTCCTTCTAATTGCGCACAGTAGATAGACTGACCGGTTTCAATAAATTACAATGAATCACCAAAAATATCCCACCAGTAAACAAAGCCAGTTCTTATCGCTCTACCTAACACCACCACGACGCAGCATTACACAATTCATAATTAAATTTTAATCTTCGCTCTTATCCTCAAAAAAACCAAATAAAAATGTTCGTTCACCAAAAAAAAAATCTATCGTTTCAATGAATTCACCGCACGTGCAATTGAGTAATCACGCCGTTATCCAATACACACGAGCAAACCGAGCCAGTGCGAACAGTCTGTAAAAAATACCCCAAAAAAAAACGGTTCGAGCCGCGCCAGCGTTTCTGCATGCGAAATCGCATATACACTCGCGAATATATATTCACGAGGAGACACGCGTGCCGCGCGTTAGCGCACGCATTCACGCGAGCTCACGTAATAGCCGGAGAAGCCATGGAACTCTGGGAAGAGGTCGAACGAGGAGAAGAGGGGAAAGGAGCGTCGTCCATGGAAAGACGGGTTGCGAGGGCTTTATATCGTGACGCCGAGAAAATCGCCCCATACCGGGAGGTCGCAGGTGTTCCGTACGAGGCACGCAAACCAGAGCCCGTTCCGGTGAAATTACCTTTATCCATGCCGTCGCGAATCTCTTCGCATCCTGTCGATTTCGCATCCCGTGTCACGCTCCACGTATGCGTCTTGCAACTAAGTTCCCGGGGATTGCGTTTCGTAACTGGGATCGATGCATTTTTGATCGGTGTTGCTGCTGGGGTACTTGCATTGGAGGAACGATACTTTTTCTTGGAACGGTTGAAGCTTTTTGCCTCGTTTTTGGGTTGGGAAATTGGGAAACTTTATTGCAGATTTTTCGAGACCTGTTTAGATGGTGTTATTATATGCAACTGCGGTCGATATATTTTTTATTAGCGATATGGTCGGGGGAAAGATTCTTTCTCTTTGAAATATTAAGGTTTCTTTGGTTTGGAAATTGGGAAACTTGATTGTAGATCTTCCGAGACCTGTTTAAATGGTGTATTATATGCAACTGCGGTCGATATATTTTTTATTAGCGATATGGTCGGAGGAAAGATTCTTTCTCTTTGAATTATTAAGGTTTCTATGGTTTAGAAAATGAGAAACTCGATTGTAGATCTTTTGAGACCTGTTTATATCCCGCAAAAGTAGAGAAGTCCTCTGGCCTGTGGTTTGCTCTGATTTGCCTGGCGGATAGAGACATCCCTCGTTCTGACGTCATTTTCGATTCTAACGCGTTATTGGCCAAAGGAGTCGCGCATCAGTTGCGTCGTCATGGCAACGACGAAAGGAATGTTTTGTTTTCGGTTGTCATTCGTCGATCTGAGGTTTCCAGGGCCGACATGGTGGGGATAGGCGGTGCGAGCTACACTTTCCCCTTGCCTCGTACCTCATTCCGCGAGACTTCTCTGTTTTTGCGAGCATTAGATGGTGTATCACATGCAGTGCGTTTTGTAACTGCTGTTGATATATTTTCTATTAGTGATATAGTTGGGGAAAAAATTCCTTCTCTTTGAACTATTAAGGTTTCTTTGGTTTGAAAATTGGGAAACTTGATTGTAGACCTTTTGAGACCTGTTTAGCTGGTGTATTATGTGCAGTATTTTGTAACTGCGGTCGATATATTTTCTATTAGTGATGTGGCTGGGGAAAAAATTCTTTCTCTTTGAACTATTAAGGTTTCTTTGGTGCGGAAATTGGGAAACTTTATTGTAGACCTGTTTAGCTAGTGTATTATATACAGTGTTTTGTAACTGCGGTCGATATATTTTTTATTAACGATATGGTCGGAGAAAAGATTCTTCCTCTTTGAACTATTAAGGTTTCTTTGGTTTGAAAATTAGGAAACTTGATTGTAGACCTTTTGAGACCTGTTTAGCTGGTGTATTATGTGCAGTATTTTGTAACTGCAGTCGATATATTTTCTATTAGTGATATAGTTGGGGAAAAAATTCCTTCTCTTTGAACTATTAAGGTTTCTTTGGTTTGAAAATTGGGAAACTTGATTGTAGACCTTTTGAGACCTGTTTAGCTGGTGTATTATGTGCAGTATTTTGTAACTACGGTCGATATATTTTCTGTTAGTGATATGGTTGGGAAAAAATTCTTTCTCTTTGAATTACTAAGGTTTCTCTGGTTTGGAAATTGGAAGGTTACTTGTAGATGTTTTGAGATTAACTTCGATAATTTTTTTTCTGTGGCGTTAGGTTTCAATGCATCGGTTTCTCTGGTTTGGAAATTGGAAGGGTATTTGTAGATGTTTTGAGATTTACTTTAATAATTTTTATTCCTGTGGAGTTAGGTTTCAATGCAACGTTGTAATCCTCAAGGACCACTATTAAAGTGTTATTCAGTTACTTCCATTCTATAAATTCCTTGTTTCATCCCAAGGCTGAAAAACGAAGCTGAAAAACATCGTTTCCAAGCCGTAAAACCGTGCCGTCCAACATCTCGTCAACGGCATCCCATATTTCGTAGCAGCAATAAAGAATAGCAGTTTTGTATTTCGGCGCAAAAGCACTCTCCGCCACCCTCATTGGCCGTGGGTTTACACGCGACTACGGTCCCATAGACTGGAAACCGATGACTGGAGCAAACACACGGAGACACACTTATAGCCGCACAAATATAAGGGAGTGTACGCACACTCGGGCTGGTAACATGAAGGACGTTTCGCTGGTCGTAAGGGGTTGTAGCTAGGAGGGTTGGAAAGAGAGGGAGGGTGGCCCACCGAGCTGGCCGAGACATCAAAGCGAGATTGGCCGTGTAAACCTTCGAGCAACAAAGTCACCCTCGCCCTCTTCCTTCTCTTCCTCTGCTCGTGAAGGCCTCTTCGTGATCTTCCTTCTCGTCCTCTTTGCCGTCCTTGTTCCGTTCGACTTCCTCGTCTTTTTTCTTCTCTGCGATCTTCTCGTCCTCTTCTTTCTCGTTGTTTACGTCTTCTTCGACCTTTTGGGCCCACTTCTCCTGTTCATTCTTGCGCTCGTCATCCTGGTCGCCCCTTTGGATTTTTCTTTTTTGTCGTGTCCTCTTCGTCCTCTTTGGTGCTCTTCTTCTCTTCGAGTCGCTTGTCCTTCTTCTTCTCTGCGATCTTTCCGTCCGATTGGTCGGCCCTTCTTTCTCGTTGTTCGCGTCTTCTTCGAATTTTTTGGCCTACTTGTCGGCTTCATCCTGTGCCTTTTTCTCGTCTTCGTCGCCCTGTTTGTCCTTCCTTTCGCTTTATCTTCGGTGTACTTGTCTTTTTTGCCGTGTCCTCTTCGTCCTCTGCGTCCTCTTCGTCCTCTTCGACCTGACTTTTTCTTTTTCTCGGTTTTCTCGTGCGTTTCCTGTGTCTCCGCTCGGAAACCTGATCAGGATGAATAGCAAAAAGCAAAAAGGACTCCCCGAGGTGCAGACAGTACGGACAAACAATTTCGACAGAACATTTTGATTTTTCGCCGAAAAAGAAACCGGACAATCTGCCTGTCCGTGGAATCCACGAAAGGAATGTCTTTACGTATTTTTCAATCTCGTCAATTTTTATTATACGTTACGAATTCGAATAACGGCGCCGATTTGCATATAAATTTCTCTAAATTCGTTTAACGTACTTACATATTTACAAAAAGGCTTGCGATATTCAAACTTTCTGTGTCTAAACACACCGAACATAATTTCCCACCATAATTAATTTTCCGTGGAATTAATTTCGACTTTAGAATGCCACACAGATATCGTGCATTCAATTATCGCGTTCTAAATCAACCATAAATTAATATTTAATCGACAACAAATTAGAAATACAACCCTGTCAACGCGAGACACCTTAGTTACAAAAATTTCTAATTTTTCACTGTACCCTCCAAACATCAGAATTTCTAAACAGCGGAAAAACAATTTTCATCTGATTATAATAAGACACCGACTAATCAACTTCGATACATAAATAAATCGTAAAAGAACAACTTGAACTTATCAAACTCGAAGCTCGCTCGTACTCTGACCATTCACTCGACAACTTCGACTAAAAATACGTCGCCGATTGAGATAGGAGTTTCCAATGGTCGTCTTGCGAATAGCCATTAATAGGTAACACTGATCGTTGGAAATAGTTTTCGATCGTGAGCCGTATAGGCACTTAGCTCGTGGTAATCGATCACAGCGGTATAACGCGCTTGAATTATGCATCAACCACTGAAATGGAGGACGAAGGTAAACGAAGAAAGAGGAAAATAGAAGAGCGTGAGCTAATCGGATCGTTAACGAGCCAACTACAGCCAAAGTGCTATTATTGCAATGATAAAAATGAGATTTATCTTGCAATTTATTTCTTAACTTCAACGAACACGGTTGTGTTCCTCCTCTGTCGCAATGAAAAGTATAAACATATGGGGTGGGTCTACCGACGGCGTGGTTGACTTCTTTATTAAACATTTTGGAAAAATAATATAGCAAATGAAAGAAGTAAATTACCTGATTCGCCACAAAGCCTCCAATTTGAATTTCTAATATATACAAAACATTCTAGAACGTTAAAAAAACCATCATCCCCGGGGAATTATTGTCAATTTAAAGGGTCGACTCGCAATTAGTAGGCTCAAGTTTAAGTCTGCGTTACCACTGTGAAATTTTTCCTAATTATTATTTAACCCTTTGCACTCCTATGTCGAGCTACACTCGACACAGCTTTCTGTGGCACTTAACGTTGCATCTACTAATTATCGACTTTTCGAAATCAACAATAATTTTTCGTCTGAACATAAATATTCCGCGGTACCTAAAATTGTTCCTGATATTAATTAAAAATCCATAATCAACGTTAGACAATTTTCCGAGACTATACTTGCTTATCTGACGAAAAGTTAGTAAAATAATTCGGAGCGCAAAGGGTTAATATATTATATGGTTAACACTCGATCTACGACAGCCATCAATTTGACGGGTTGCTACTTTTTTAAAAATATTTCTCAAATTTATAGAGGAGCAGTATAGCAGATATTTCACGCATATTTTATAATACACAAATTACTCAACTGATCGTATTTTTGCGGCCTGATCCATCTTTTTCCTAAGTACTTATTTAACACTAGATCTAATAATTCTAGAAAAATAATTCGGAGCGCAAAGGGTTAATAGATCGCAGCCTCAGTGATTCGGAACCCATCTAAACCGATATCTTCTAGTCAAAATAACTGAAGGAATTAAAAAAAAAATTGTAAAACAAAAGAATAACCAACATCCCCTCAAGACACACCCCGCAACTACCGAAGCACCCTTCCCCATTTTATCCCACAGCCCCTAAAAACTCTACGTTTCAATTACCCAAAAAACCAGGCGGAGAAGTACAAATAAAACTATCGCGACGAGTAATTCATTAGCCCGAGTTACCACAGCCTTCTTTACACGCTTTTTGCACTGCCATCGTACGCCCGCGTTTACGCTGCCATATACGCATTTCTATTCGTCGCCGTTAATTGCGGCCACCACGGGCGGATTTACACGTGCAACGAGAGCGGCCATATTTTAATTAAAATTACCCCGGTGAATTTCAGTAGGTGCGATTCGTTGAAACGGCCGGCTTCTGCTAGGCGTTCCTCATTAATTGCGCTGTTTTCGGCGAGCTCGCCTTGACGAGCCGCGACGGTATGCGACGCGCTTTCGTTTTGCACGGACACCAGCCACGTTTCTGATCCCCTTTCCTTTACGCGGATCTCGGGCCGATCCGAGGAAAGATCGATTTCTTCGCGAAGGGCCCAAGGTTGACCCGGTCCCACGCTCTCGAACGGTCCCTTACGCAATACTCGATTTAAGGGGCGGCGAAAGAATTTTGGGATAAGCTATTGACTTTTATATAAGATATAGGGCGGCGTAGAGGTTGCAATGGGAGTTTAAAATATCGCATCTATTTTGGGCGTGTTAAGGCCTCTTTTTTTGCAGTTCTTAGATTATTTGCAGAATTTTTTATAGGACTGTTACGTGTGGTGAAATATCTCCGTGGGATGATCTTTGATAGTGGAGAAATAAATATATGAAATGGTAAATATCGCAATATTTTTGATTGTGTGAAATATTGTTGCGATTTTTTCACCACCCTGCATATGAGTACGTTTCTTTAAAAGTGGTGTATGTCCATTTTTGAGAAAAAGTTAGTCAACGATAACAATGAATGTTATCAGCTTTTTATCTGCGAACAGTTCCCCAAAAAAATTCTTCGAAATTTTCATCATTTTGTGAATATAAATTTGCGTAGTTAATGAAATTATAAATATAATTACTTTGAAAGTCGTGTAAGTCCACTTTCCGCAGAGACATAATACTTAGTTGAAAAATTATCTTACGTAATTTCTCTACTTCACTTTTAACTAATAAAACGATCTTAATAAAACTAATAAAACTTCAATCAATTTAATATTTAAAAAATATAAAATGAGCGTATTACATAACCAATATTTTTCAAGCCATTCAAATACAAACCCTTAAATACCTCCGCATAATATAAAATGGAGTTACACCAGTTTCAGAGAAAGCGGCTCATATATTTCGGGATAAGTTATTGGCTTATTGTATATTATATTTGTTCGAAAGAAATCTAAGACGAGGTTGAAGTAAGAAGGGTAACTTTGTTGAATTGAATTGAGGATACTTTCTTTTTTTATTGAAGCCGGAGAATTATGGAAGGTGGCTTTCCATGTAGTCTTCTTGAGGGCGGTATAGGTTTTTACGTTTGTTTTAAATGTGCTTCACCTTTATACGTTATATGTAGGGACGAAGTTGCGATCCCCTTTCTCAGGTGTTTCAATTCTCTCTCCTGCGAGGGATCTTTTTTATGTGGTACTATAGCCTCGGTGATTTGGAACTTGGTTTAAACTCTAGATCCCTGCTGCATGGTTCTAGGGGTGCAGCAAAGTTTTTACTAGAATCTTGTAAACCTTGAGTTAAAATTTATTATTAATTCCAATATTTATTTTATATTTTATTCACGCTTTTTATATAATATTTTTGCTCTCTTATATCACAGTATCGCAATTATTTCCTTCAAAATGTCTACCTTCCTCTTCTTCGCTTCAATTTTTTTTACAACCTGAAGAAAGTACCAGCATCGTAAATTGTTTAAAAAATCTTGAGAGATTTGCGTCAATCCTCCGTGCAAAATCGCCCTGTCCTCGTAGATTTGCGACCGGACCGTATCTCTGATCTTCCTCTCGAGAACAATGACGTAATCTTCGTCCGATTTCGGCCGTTATCCCTAAAAATATTAGCGCTCCTTTTTTTCAGCTTTCGGCCATTATCCTCGAAAATACGATCTCGCTGGCGAGTAAGAAAACATAACTTTCCTTTTCGAGCGAGCCGAGGAATCCATTGTTACTCAAAGACCCGTGTCGCACGGTCGAATCTCGTCCATTGTGTCTCTACGTGGATACGTGCGTCTGTATAAATGTGTGTCTGTGAACGTGCAGAATTATACCCGGTCCTTTATATCACCGCTGGATGAGACGTATGACAAGAAGGTTCTCTTTCCCGTACGTGTTTCTTCGTCGATTCATGGGGTTTTGACTTTTAACAGGTTCGATGCTCCGGCAAATTTCGAAATCCTGCCAGTAGAAAATTAATCTGTCCTTTTGTTTTATTACTGGGACGCGACACGATAATATTATTTCTATAATATTAATATTACGTTAAATTATTCGCTATATCAAGAATCACTGATCAATTTTTATTTTAGCAATTAAATTCTGAAATATAGCGGAGGCAGTCATAAAACCAATAATAGGGCAAGCGGTTAATTACGAAACCCAGGTTTTCCTCTTTACCCACCTTCCTCTCCATAATAAGTTATTTTAACTACCTTTTGAATTTTTTACTACAATTCCGCGGTTACTTTCTGTTAAAATGATTTATATATTTTTGATGATTTATATATTTATATTTATATGATTTATAAATGATGAGATATTTTTATTTTGCGAATTTTGTATTTTTTACCTGCATTGCACACTTTTTGCTCGGATATCTGCCGAAGATAAAGCACCGTTGGAACCGGATTGCAGCAACTGGAACGATACAGGTGTTGCAAGTGCAAGCAGAACAGCAAGAGCAAAGGGCTCGGAGACAATGAAGCGACGTATCGAGGATGAAAGTCTTCGGTTACACGAGCGTCGTGAAATAATCGGTCGATATAATCGGTGCCATCGTCCTCGATAAACGGCCGCGTCTCGGGAGGCGAACTTTCACGCGGCTATTCCATAAATGGCACGCTGGAAACGAAAGTAAACCGCGCGCGTCACGAAACCGCTCGGCTGTCGAATGAAATTACGACACTGCCGAAGATATTTCGGAGAAATATTCCAGGAATATACATATAATATTCTAGTGAATTATCTAGGAATTTTCCTTATATTTTTTCAAATTTATTATCCTGTCCTTTGAAGAATTGCGAAGGTGAAAGATTATGGGAATGACTGTTGGAGCTGCAACTGAGTTGCGAAATTTCAGGAATTTAATTGAGAGATAATTCATTTGGCAATTTATGATAATTTTAGAGTCGTTAAGACCTCGATTTGGCAGAACCAGTTTTTTGAAGTTGCTTTTATTCGAGTGGGAAGCGGAAAGGTACCATGTTTCACGCGAATATTGATGAATGCATGTCCAAGTCAATTTCGGATTTTTGTCTGCTGAGATTTAAAAGTTAAAAGGATGCCAACTTAAACCTAACTCACGAGGGAAGATCGCTGCTGTCTTCTTACGTAAGTCTAATAAATATTTATGCAAAACAAAAATCAGAAAAATCCGAGTGCATCAGCTCCCGAACTTCCCTTGTCAGACCTTTCTTTCTGTCTTTCTGTTTTCTTCTGTTTTCTTTCTGTCTTCTTCACCGTCTGCTAGCGGAGAACCCAACAACCCTCACGGTGACCTTTGCAAATAACTTCGCAAATCTCACAATATCGCTCTATCTATCATTCGATATACAGCAAAATTACAAAATCCAATAACAATCAATATTAAAAAATCACGATCTCGTATCCACGCCAAGTAAAAAAACTCCTACGTTTACCTCCCACAATATCCAGCTGCCTCAACACTCGGAACACAGACCTAGCGCAACACATCCTCGACTCCATTAAAAGTACTTTTTCAAATGCACCGACGATCCCGGACACTTGCAGTTAATCCCCATTGTCCTATAGAATACATCATAACATATATCTTAATATACTTACGGAAGAAAGGATTCCAAGTCGCCGGTATAAATCTCCATGCTCGCGTTCGTAAAACGAATTCTCCTGGCACGAGCCGGAGTGCCAGTTATCCGTTTCACGCGCGTTTCTCGTAAATGGAACACCGGAATCGTGGAAAGTCGACCGCGCGACTCGATGCGCGGCTTCTTCGTCGTCGTCGTCGTCGTCGTCGAGCAAGTCGAGCGGCTTAAAGTTATGGCCTCCGGCTTCGTCGCCGTGCAGAGTAGCGGACCCGAAGTTTTCCCTCGTCCTCTGCGGTGATTTACGCTCTCCTACATCCGCGGATTCGTTCTATATACTTTGGCCCCGGGCCCATCGTGGCTTCTTTCCTTCCGCGCGGCTAAATCCGCCTTTAAGGACGATTCTGAGGTCAGGGAAGGTTGCGAGACGTCGACCGATTTCGTGCAAGTGAGACGATCTTTGTTTCTGAAAAATTCTGGGTCGGGCGATTCGAAGTGAAGTTGCTTTCAAGTTTGGGGGTTGATTGTTGATGCGGAGGGTGAAGTTGAAAGTTTCTTGGGGATGTAGCTCTTGGAGATGCGGTTATTTGGTATTTTTTTGATCGAAGTGTACAGGTGGCTTCTGGAGCACCGATGGGATATTATATTAACCCTTTGAGGACTACTGACGCATGTATGCGGTCTGACAAAAAATCTGAGTATAGTTTATAGAGGCATGTATGCACGATTCGAATTGAAAAGTTGAAATATGATTCTGCAAATAATACTGTATAATTCGGATACATTAACACTCGAACTTTCTGATAAAAAAATAGTTTTTCAACGCTAAATAAATGATCACGTCGTCATATATATATATACATATTATTAATAAAAACATTCTTAGTATAGAAGGATAAAAATTTTTAAGGTAAATAAAATAATTATTCTAGAAAAATTTGAAAAAATTATCTCTTAACACTCAAAAAAGTGGCCGTCCGCAAAGGGTTAAATAGTTTAGATTAGGAAAAATGTCGGCAAAGAAATTTCTAGCTTTGAGAGAAGTTGGATCCTCTGCTCATTTTTCTAGTTATTTCGACTACGATCTTCTGGGAAGAAGGGCTTCTTACCATGAAGAGAACAATATATTAATTAATAGTTTAGGAAAAATGTGAGCAAAGAAATTTCTAGCTTTCAGAGAAGTTGAATTATCCACTAGTTCTTCTAGTTATTTCGTCTGGGATCTACTGCCGTAGTTAGGCTCTGAACCATCAAGAGAATAATATATTAATTAATAGTTTAGGAAAAATGTAGGCAGTGAAATTTTTAGCTTTGAGAGAAGTTGCATCCTCCGCTAGTTGTACTAGTTACCTCGTCTGGGATCTACTGTCGTAGTTAGGCTCTGAACCATCAAGAGAATAATATATTAATTAATAGTTTAGGAAAAATGTGGGCAGTGAAATTTCTAGCTTTCAGAGAAGCTGAATTCTCCATTAGTTATTCTAGTTATTTCGCCTGGGATCTACTGCCGTAATTGGCCTCCCAACCATGAAGAAAATAATATATTAATTAATAATTTAGGAAAAGTTTGAGCAAAGAAATTTCTAGCTTTGCGAGGAGACGAGTCCTCCGTCAGAATTATCAAGAGAATTTTCTACGACACAATCCCATTAGTTTTGCCAGCCTGAAGAGAAGCCCGGACGCTGTCATCAGCCCTGTTTACCAGAATCTGTTAAAGCACGAAACATAGCTGTTAACTTTCGAAAAAATCTCTCTCCGATAATCTTCCAATTATATTTTTCCTCGACCCGGTATTCTCACGAAACACTGTAACTTCTTCCGAGCATGCAAAATCTCGCCGAAAAGTTGGCGGGCAATTTTCTCAGCAAGAAGCCACGTGCTCCTTTCTCCGGCGAAGTCCGACGTTTCTCGAAAGCCCGGTTTCATCGATACCGGTTTTGCCGCTGGTCCCGACTCTGTAATCGGCTGCCTGGCATAACGTAATTAAAGTCCGCCGTGCGATCACGTTTTTCCACATTTCTCGCACGGCAAAACGAGCAAAATAGGCAGGTGCGAAATGCGGATAGACTGCGTCGGGTCTCCTTCGACGTTTGCCGAGGAGAAGTTTCGGAATCGCTCG
This sequence comes from Cerceris ruficornis, assembly GCA_963989415.1. Taxonomy (NCBI): domain Eukaryota; kingdom Metazoa; phylum Arthropoda; class Insecta; order Hymenoptera; family Crabronidae; genus Cerceris; species Cerceris ruficornis. The sequence goes on from OZ022518.1 coordinate 28,851,415, forward strand.
TTACATGCGCCGCGTGTTCTCCAATAGGATGTCACGTCACCGTGGAACGTGCAATGCAAGCTCTTCTCCCGTTCCTCCCTTAGCTTTCCCTCTTTTGCCTCTATCTCCCTCTCTCTTTCTCGTTCGCTCTTTCCGTATTTCTCTCTCTATCCGTCTCTCCCTCGGTCTCTTTCTTTCCCCATGTTTATCCGTCCCTCTCGTGTCACCCGCTCCGCACCCTGCGATCGTACGAGCGTGAACCGTACGTGAAACGTACGTTCCCATACGTTCTACGTCCCTCCCTTTCACTCTCTCCCTCTCTCCTTCTCTCTCCGGGTACTCCTGCTTCCGTATGACATCCATAATGTCTATCTATTCACTCGACCGAGCGCTGCCTCTGACAGCGTATGAATTCCAACTTGAATATGTATTGTCGGCACCAAATTAATATATACAGCCGCGAGCGCACATTGGCTCTGTCGCTCTCTTTCTCTCTTTCCCTTTCTATCCTTCGCTCTTCTTCGCGTCTTCTTTCCACTTTTCTTTCTCACTCTCACTCTTTTTCTACATTATACTCTTACTCTCCGCCGCTTCTTTCTCGCTCCCTCACACCAGTCTGTCTTTCATCCTCTCGTGTATTTCCTACTTTGCTCTCTCTCCCTCCCTCTTTCTCTCTATCTCTATCTTACTCTCTCCCTCTGTCTTTCTTTCTCTCTCTGTCTTTCTTTCTCTCTTCGTCTGTCATTCACTCACTTTCTTTCGACTTCTTTCACCCTCCACTTCCACCCCTCTCTCTGCCGCCTATCCGGTCCACCTCTCTCCACCCTCTTCGCCACGGCTTCACCACTTTTCCCCGTCTTCCATTCTAGCCGGCATCCCCGCAACCCACCCGCCGCCGCTTCTAAATGTAATTTAATAATGTCTGCCTCTGCTCGCGCTCCTACTCCTACTACTACTATTACTACTACTACCGTTCGTACTAGCAGCACCGGTCTCACGGATCTCCGTCATTCAACGACGTGGAATAACGATTTTCACAAGGACCCGTCGAGACGCTAACACTCGGCCCCTTCGAGAGGATTAATATTTTCTGCCCTTCACTTTTTCCCAGCTTCGCCACCCATTGTCGCGCTCGTTTCTAGGATCTATAGTCTTTCGAGTCTCGCTCGTGCCGGACCAAATGGCTTTTTCCACTGCGCGCCGCTGCGACTTGGACTTTCTACTTCGTCGCTTCGACCTTTGTCCCGGTAACCGGACACTTGCTTCTTTGTCTCTGAAATGGTTTCTGTTTTTAAGTAATTTTTGCTTTTTCCTTGATTTTATCTCATTCGTGTAAGCTTTCTCAGCTGGAATTCTTGGATCGTCGGATTAGTCGTGGCGTTGGGTTAGGACTGAATTACTAGCTAATGAGGTAAATTTTCTATTATATAGAAAAATAATACGTGGTGTAATTGATAGCGTATCTTTAAATTTCCTTTTCTCCTTTATTCTTTTACTTTTAAGATATTTATTTAATATATTTCAATGTACTGAGTTAATCATTGGTAGTTTTAGGTATGAAGACTTGAACTCATTAAAAACTTGATAAAATGAATCGACAATCTAGGTGGAAAAAATATAATAACTCGAGAAGCATTGATTTTAGAGAAAAATGTTATATACAAAAGTTTCATAGTATCGTGGAGAGAATATCGAAGCAATATTAATTTTTTATTTGTCATATTTCTTCAATGTTATTTAAAGCTCAACTTCATTTTTTATAGGAAAATCTATATCTTTCTTTTCAGATTTTCATTCTACAGAAGAAATAAAGAAACTTTTGTTTAAGTCATTTTCTTGATGGACCTGTGTGACTATCTCCCTAACTTTCGGCAGGTATAACAAAGAAGGGTAGAGGTAGACGCACGAAATCTTTGCAGAAATTACTTGTATACAGTCTAAGAAATATATCTGAAAAGTTTCAAGCCGGTGTCTTTCGGTACTTTTTAGTTATTCAATTTTTAAGTGAATCGTGCACCGCAGAGAATATGATTCCCTTCCACCCAGATTACCCAGCTCATTCCTCTTTGCTTGTAATTAAGTAATAAAAGTGATTTTTAATATTTTTATGTTTTATATCTTATATTTATATTTCGGTGTTTATTCCATTAAATTCCTTTTAAAAATTCAACTAAAAATCCTATTTAACTTGAACAAGAAGAGCGTTACCCATACTTGGGTGACGGGGCGACGAATGCGTTAAAGTAAATGATCATAACAGTCAAAATCGAATAAAAAACAGCATTAATAACAAATTCTTTACAATTCCAAGTACATTGATCACACGCTGAATCGCCATTAACACAAAAATTATCTCCTACCCGAAAAAATAATTCCCTCCCCCAAAGACGCAATGAATGCCCCCAAAGAATGCCAGGTCACCGAACTCAGCGAATCCTCTCCCTGATACACTAACCCCCGGTCGAATCGATGGTGAAAGATCGGGGGTGGGCATTGCTCGAAAGAAACCCCGGATAATTGTAAGAATAACGAGTAAGGAGGCGGCGGCCCGTAAGACGTCGGATGATGGAAGGAAATATTGAAAGAATCTCCGGTGAATGTGGAAGCGCCATGAAAGAGGGAGGAAGCAATCGTCGGTCGGGGTGGCATTATAGTTCGTCAGGTACGAAGCTGCCTTTCGACACGCCTCATTACGCAGATTTACGGCGAACGAACCGACGAAAAAAGGGGCAAGAGTCCCGTACGCGAATGCTCCGATTCTCGCGGAAGAAGAAAGAACGAATGGAGAACGGGGGGCTACGATGATGAGAGAAAAAGATCGTCGGCGGAACGAGAGAGAGAGAGAACGAGAGCAGGGAAGAAATCGCGTTTTCAATGCCATTCTTCGAGGAGAGAAGGAACGAAGAGATTGGCCGCCGGTGAAAGAAAAGGAACGAAGGTACACCTCTTCCCTGCTTGCTTCTTCGTGCCGATGGTTCTGCCACGTCCAGCAACCCCTTGCAATTTACAGGGCTACCATCGTCGCGTATATCATATCGCCATGCTAGGTAGACACCTCGAAACACCGTATTTCCAGTCTGTTGTGCTCTTAGATCAGGGATTCTTCGACTTCTTTGTGCCTTGGGCCCCTTGGCTACTCCGGTTGGGTCTGTGGGCCCTTTTTAGAATGGGGTTTTTAAATGGGTTAAATGATGTAGATGGGGGTGGGGGAAAGAAATTTTGTTGGGATAGAAAGATGGGAGATGAAGTTGGAAGTTGGAAAGGGGTGGGTTTTGTTGTTGATTCCAGAGAAGAGGCTATTTTTTTTGTACAATTTTTTGACGTTGATGTTACGGCAGGGATATTAAATAGACTTTGAAAATATTGAAATATGCTTCGGTGATTTTTGTTTTTAAATTTTTATGCAGTAATGCATGTTACTGCAGGAGAAACACAATTTTTTCGATTTTAACGAGGTGTTATTGAGCTGTCGTCTGTAAATGTTCGCTTTTTAAAAAATTAACAGAGCTACAGGATTCACGTAATCATTAAACTCGTAACGCCTTTACTCCTGGAATCAAGGCTGAATGAATAACAAATGAACCGATCGATCACTTAATCCACCTTTTCAATCAATCGTAATTTAAATATTGTAAAAAGCCTACATTTTTTTACTTGGCTCATTATTTGATCGAAAACAATGCCTGTATCGGATTAAGGTATAAAAAATAAGTCCCCCACAGAAACCTCCTTTTATACTCAAAGCTGCTTCGCTTATTTGAGGAGCCTAGATTTCAATGTTACCCGCAAAGTTAAAAAAAGTCATTACAAAATTAATTACCGGCTTAAACGGAACGGTACAAGATTCACGTAACCATAAACTCGTAACATCAAGGCTGAATGAATTACACATGAATCGATCGATCACTTAATCCACCTATTCAATCGACCGTAACTTAAATACCGCAAAAAGCACACATCTTTTGCATAATTCAATGTAAATCGAAAACAACATCCACCTCAAATTAACGTTTAATACTCGCAAGACACTTTTCGGGGACGCATATCGCTTTCTCCGTAAATAAGTACGCCCTTTTCGACAACATTTGCAAATTATCACAGTTTTGTCGCAACTAGAAGTGCTAACATTTACTCTTTTAGAAATGGTAAACTTTGTGCAAAAATAATTACGTATTTAGGTAATGTCTCTTAGGTTTATATTATTGCTGATTAGTAATTGATATTGATATGATTTTTTTCTGGTCAAATTCTCCCCCAAAAGTCCGCTGGTTAATAAAAATTAACGAATCCCTTTTTGCTATATGTCGCATTTTAAAATAGCACTGACAACATGAAAATAATCTGACCTGATTTTTCCCAAATTGATAGGGGTGACATGCAGTAAACACTCCACTTTTCTCTCATAAGACCTAAATTACTTAACCGATCATCTTTTTCACCCCTTGATTTGTCTTTATCTGAAGTATTTATTGAGTATATTCAAAACTAGAACTACCGGCACTAACCCCTTGCCCTACGAGTTCTTTTGTAACCGCCTCCGCAATAATTGAGAATTAAATTGCAAAAATAAAAATTGATCAGTGATTCCTGATATATCTTAGAATTTAAAGCAATATTAACAACATAGGGATAATATCATCGTGTCGTGTTCCACGGATATTTTCAATTTGATAATTTCCAAAAAGCTTCAAAATTTCCTGTTACTGCAACCGCATAACGAGTGTCACTCGTTACAGGGCAAGGGGTTAAGTCTGTTATATTTAAATATATTAAGTAAGTACTTTGGAAAAAGAGGTATCAAACGGTGGAGAAGATGATTGATTCAGTAATTTATGTTTTATAAGAGGAGCGTAGAATATCTACTCTATGGTTCCCCTGTAAATGTAGAAAATTTTTGTAAAAAATGAGCAACCAGTCATTTTGACTAGCTTAGTCGTTCTATTGTTAAGTATATTAAGTATAACGCTGGTAGCTTTACCGTTAAGATCAAAAGGGATCCACTGAAATCCCCGTACTCCCCAAACTCCATCTTCTCCCTCTCCTCTCCGATTTTTGAACCCATTTATTCTTCTTCTCCGTTACTCCCGCCTATCGATGCGCCAGCATACGCACGCACGTAGATCAATTAGGTATACGGTACGTTTGTACAGCTGAGTTACTTCTACGGCTGTTATTTATTACGCAATTTATATCGCGGCCGTTGAATATAGATAAGGCTAATATCGTTCCGGCCGCACGGTAAATCTCTGTAAATAACCGTTCGGCTGATCGCGTGTACGCCGAGCGTTTTTTGCGAATTATCGCGCCACGTCGGGTAGGAGATCGCGGTAATGCATCCCGGGAATTATTGCAATCGTACGTTAGAGTTAGGAATTTTTAACGCTCTTCGCGGCTGCTTACACGCCGTCTCCGTCGGGTCTTCATCATCGGAGGATCTGCCTTATCGCGAACTTCTGGTTCAACGTTATCGGCCAGTTTAACAGGTCTCGTTTAATGCGTTCCGATTTGTCCTTGCATCTTATTTATAGAATAGTTGAAACTTTGCGTGTTCGCTGATAACGTTTAACGTGATATGGCAAAAGGACGGGGGTATTTTTGGATTTTATTGGAAAGTGCAGATTTTGTTTGCTGTGTTATCGGGGGAATTATTGAAATGGGCTGGAATTTATGTGTTCTTTTGGCTTTGATTAAATGGTATGGTTATTTCGTTCAGGAGCTATTGTCCTGCATATTTGATGGGTGTGGAATCATCGGGTATGTAATATACGTCTGATAGGTCAAAGGTGAGGCTAATTAAAGCAGAGTGACGACCAGGGCTGCTGTGGATGTGCAGTTGAAGACTAAGGTTCTCAGCTGATGAGCCTGAGTTGAAATACCGTTAACTTCATGTTAACAGATTGTTGACAAATTACTATCTGACGTATCATAGGTGGTTCTAGTTGTATCTAGGTGGTTTTAGGTGATTCTAAGTGATTCTAAGTGATTCTAGGCGATACTAGGTGATACTAGGTGGTTTTAGGTGATTCTAAGTGATTCTAGGTGATTTCAAGTGATTCTAGGTGATTCTAAATGATTCTAAGTTATTCTAGGTGATACTAGTGATCTTCAGTATTTATAGGTGATTCTAAGCGATTTTCAGTATTTGTGGGTGATTCTAAGTGATCTTCAGTATTTCTGGGTGAATCTAAGTGATCTTCAGTACTTCTAGGTGATTCTAACTGATCTTCAGTATTTCTAGGTGATTCTAAGTAATCTTCAGTATTTCTAGGTGATTTTAAGTGATCTTCAGTATTTCCAGGTGGTTTTTAGGCAATTCCTTTAGGCAATTCTAGGTCTTTCTAGGAGAATCTAGGCGATTCTCAGAATTTCTGTGTGGTTCTAGATGATTCTAGGTTATTGTAGGCAATTATTGGTGGTTCTAGGTGACTCTCCATGACCCTAGGTGGCTCTAGGTGGTTCTAAGTGCTTCTGCGCCAAAAACGGTAAATTCTAAGTACAATAATCACAGCAGATCACCCCAAAAACTAAAAAAAAAGAACGAAAATCCTCTCCATTCCCCTAGTTTTCTCTTCTCGTTTTCTCTCGTTTTCTCGTTTTCTAGTTTTCTCTTCTCTTCACAACGAAAAGCGTTTCTTTCTCCGCTCGTACGTTTCATCGCTCGCGTTTCAACGACACCCGATATAACTGGAAGAAGGAAAGCCGATCTATTACTCCACTTTCCAGACTTAGAAAACAGATCGCAAAAAGAAATCACAACTCGTTGCCTCGGCGTTCGACGAGGGAAAATTACCAGCAGCAGGAATTAATTACCCTTTCCGCCGTCACGGCAGGATCGATCGCTTTTGAGCGGCAAAGCGTATATTAAAATCCATCGTGTCCGGTGCCGGTGTAAAAGCGGAAATTAACGCCGCAATTCTCTTCGGCGATATTCAGTTAGAAAAATTAAGGCAATTAAATTCTTCGCCGGTACCCATGCCCGGGCATAATGGGGAAACAAACAAAGTGGAAAGCGGACGAGACAGACAGCAGGATGAATTCCATGTTTGACGGGTTTCAAGCGCATACGCACGCATTCGTGCGTACCGGAAGGGAACATCTGAACGTATGACATTTGGATTCGACAGAGACGGACGGATGTGCGGGAAGAGAGGGACGGAGAACGGGGAGGAACACAGAGAAAAGTGTAAATTGTATCGACGGTTCATTCGTCGTGAAATATGTATCCGCTGTTGGGTGTCTGCTCGTCGGAGCGGATCCATGCCGCGAGTCTTCTCTTCGCGATAAATGGCGTGGACGAAGCGCGGGCAGAGGTGTCGATACGTCGCAGTTTGCACCTCTGCCTCGTATTCTCCCGTATTTGGACAAAATTGCGCGGGAAAGACGCGAATGACGAACGGAGAGGCTTCGAAATTGAACGACACGTAGGATTGTCTCGCTCGTCTATCAGACAATTTCTCTTCCTTGTTTTCGTCTGAAGTGTACGCTGATTCTATTCCGCGACTCAACTTGTAGCTTTCATTCAACCTTTCTGTCATAGAAGGACTTGTGCAGCAAGATTTTATTGTTAAATTTCGAAACACCGGTTGGACGTTTGCAGGAAATAGAAAAGTAAACCTTTCCTCGCCGGGACTTCTTTAAATCTCCGCACAGTAGATCCGTGTGGCGGGAAATTGAAAAAGCGACACATTCGCGCCATTGGTGGATTCGTTCGCCATCGAAGCGTTCAATTTTTTCTTAAGATTCTCAGGTCACAAACAAAACGTAGTAAATTGAGATCTAATTGATAGATTTTGAAACAATAATAGAGCATTTGCAGCAAACAGGAAAATAAACCTTTCTTCGCCGGGGCTTCTTTAAGTCGCCGCACAGTAGATTCGTATGGCGGGAAATTACGAAATCGATGGCACAGCGCCATTGGTGGATTCGTTCGCCATCGAAGCGTTCAATTTTTCGCGAAGTCTCGCAGGCTATAAATAAAACGTACGTAACGTCGATCGGGGTTGAAAAAGTACAATGAATAAAAGGGAACGAAGGAAATCTCAGGTAGCCGAGGAAAAAGCGTGGAAAACAGCTCGACGGAGGGAGGAAAAGGAGGCGGGGAGAAAGAAAACCTCGGGCTACCGCAAAAGAATCTCCTGGAATGCGAACGATCCCGTGGAACGACGACTACGACGCTTTCGACATCGTCGACGAGTTTTTGCTCGATTTGCTCGAAAGCGGAGAAGATTGCGACCTACGGCGGTAAGGACGTCTCCGTGAACGAGCCCTCGTAGAGCAGAGAGGAGGTTTACCTCAGGCAACGTGCGTCTAGATTAGTATACTATTGCGGGATGGCTGGAAGAAGCGTGAAAACTTAAACGGCAGGAAATCCTCTCGATATGCTGCTGCCTCGTTGTCTCTTCTTGCTGCTATTTCTTAGTTTGATGACCGGGAAGTGGGAATTTTTGTGGGTAATTTCTGAGCGACAATAATTTCTAGGAACATCCACAGCTAGGTATTTTGAAATGGGGATATTGCCATTAGGGTGGAAGAGAAATCACTGTTCTGTTAGCCTTTGATGTTGACGACATCTATTCAGCGTCCAACAGTACTTGGTTAGCTACTGTGAGATGTTGTGAAGTTGGCTAGCAAAACGGCAGAATAAAAATTTAATTTTCAGTCAACTGCTTACACTTAACCCTTTCGGCCCCATAGGGACATATAAATCCCAACGCATACTCAAATATATCCATCTAGCCTTATATATTTTACTCAAAATTTTCTGTATTCGATTTTTTTTTCTGAATAAATTACTTTCATTTTATAATACACAAAGCCTTTATTTACTTTCTCATTGGGACATTTATATCCCAGTTAAAAATCCCGCTGGGATATATCTGTCCCTTCTCTATTTCTTTCAGAAATGTGATTTGTTTTATTTTTTCAAAATATTTTACCATATTTAATGCTAAAAACTCATATCTATCTCAGATAACCTCAGAATACGAAAAAACAAAATTGGGTCCCAAAGGGTTGAATTATAAATAATTCAAAAAGTAGAGTTACTCAATTTTGCCTGTGAGCGGCTTATATGTGAATCACAGCGCATTTCTTCCGCTAGCCTTCTTTCCAGCATTCCACAGTACACTAGCGCAGTACAGACGGAAAGATTGCGGAAACTAAGATATAAAAAAATAATATAATAAGACAAAATACTTTAATCGCTTCCCAGTTTTCCCCCTCGTCCACAGTCTCAGCTCCGAAAACTTTTATCGTCGTCAGTAATCTCTCGAACCAGCGCTCCCGTGCCAATACGTAAAAGGGATGCACTTTGGCAGTCGCAACCGCTCGTGTTACACGGCTCGCAGCCTTAGGTGGCGAAAACTTTTACTACCGTTAGTACACGTCCTAGCTAAAGGTACTCGTGCCAAGACGCAGGAGAGGTGCTCCAGCCAATCAGAATCGCTGAAACGCCGGGAGCCATCCGCTAAGCTCGCAGCAGTACTCCGACATACGGTATTATGCATACCATAGACCCTGCGTACCCATAGACGCGAAAAATCTTTCTGATCTCGACTGTACGTCGAAAGCCAGTTAGTTTGCGGTTCTTCCGAGAATTTGAACCCTATGATCCTTGGCACTGATCCCTCTCTCGTGTTCCGAATCTCCGCGAGGGCCGTTGCTGCCGGCTTTGAAGATCCTCCTGCTCGGAAGGAGGGAAGACACGGGAGACAATGAGAAGGAGAACGCGAGAGGATGGACGCAAGAGGATTCCTCCTTGACGATAAGCTCTCCGTTCACAAAGGAACGACGTGGGCTAATAAAAATCGGCTGTTTGCTTAGCCAACGCTATTACATCTCCAATACGACGATAGGAGAGACCTGCAGGCAGATTTAATGCCGCTTGCACGTACAAGATTTTTCTCGGTCGTTTTCGCGCGTCATTCGTGTCGAGAATTATTGCTTTTCTGGGTAAAAATTTGATATTCTCATATTTGGAATTAATGCTGTAAAATTCTTCGATTATTTGTACCTACTTGGTGCGCATTGATTTATGGGGAATTCTGTGGGATAACATATGATTATGACACCGCGCATTCAGTGGCCAAAATTCATTTGGTTTACAGAACTGACGTTTCTTAAACCTTTGCACTCCTGTGTCGAGTGTGGCTCGAGATTATACGACGCAATTTCTAAAATAATAACAATTTCTGTTGCAATACAATTTCTTACCGAGGCCCCCTTTTTTCATATACACCTAATTCCGTTTTTACACGGTAGATACGTTCCAGACAAAACCGTGTAAAAAAAGACATGAAGTACATACATAGAAAAAAGGGGATTAGTTCCATATCCTTCAATGCTGTAAAAAATAGTTAAAATAAATTGATTAAAAAATTTATTTTAAGATTCTTTTAGATTTTTTAATCGTGCTAAAGCGAATGAAATGTTAAATCAAAACCGTGCAAGAACAGAATTGGGTGTATTTGCAAATTAATTAAGGAATTGTTGGTAGGTGACAAAAAATTAAGGAGAGCAAAGGTTTAAAAATCCTCTTCGAATTGTAAATGCAGTTAACGCCTGCAACTGAGTTTCCTTCCACTTCTCCTAATTGCTCGTCGATTGCGAGACAAACCGCGCCGCACATTCGCTGCCCAGAGTTCATTCTCTCCGCGAAAGTGGCGCTTCCTCAAAATCATCTGCTCCTCGGTGCACCGTAAATGCAGTTACGATCCTCCGCGAGTACTTCCGATACAGCTTTTTCCGCGTTTCCCGATTGCCAGCCACGCCGGCTACAAATTACGAGCTAACGAGGCTAGACGTATGAAAGCTCTTAACGAGCTGACGTCACAACAATAACAAACAATTGCAACGTCTCGCCGGTCGTACGACCGCACCCTAACGAGACTAGCTAGCCGGCCCGCATTGCATTCTATTGACCGGAGAAGGAGAGCTTGTCTTTCTCTCACTTTCTCGATGTCTCTCCTTCTCTCTCTCGCTCTCTCTCTCTCTCTTCAGAGGCATCTGTTTGAGGAGCGTCCGGGACCGAGGAGAAAAGGAGAGAGAGCCACTGAATTAGTCGTAAGTCACTCAGCCACGGCTTGTTAGCGTCGTTAACCCTGACCCCGGGACATCGTCTTTGGGTACTGTGACGGCTCTCCGCTGCATTTTCGAGTGGATGCACCGCATAGCAGATGAAAGGCCATCGGTTACGAGGGACGATTAAGAGATGCTTTCGATTTTGGACGTTGCACTCGTCCTCCTCCGTTGCGTTGGCTCTGTCTGTCTGTTTGTGTAATCATCGTTTTCTGAGAAAGCTTGCGAAGGAATGATTTTAGGGGAGGCTGTAAGTTGGATGACTTTAACCCCTTGCCGTATATTAATGACGCGGTAAATGGAATTGGAAATTTTGAAGTTTTCCTACAACTGTTAAATTAGAAATATCTATAGGTTACGATACGATCAAATTATTTGTATGCTATTGACATTGCGTTAAGTTATACATTATATCGGAAATCAGGGATAGATTGTTATTTCAGCAATTAATTCTGAGTTATTGAGGATTCAGTCACAAAAGAAATGGTACGGCAGGGGTTAATTAGATAAGATTGATATGCAAAATATTGTATATTAATTGTAGGGTTTTAGATAACGATTCTTCATATTTGCAGTTTGTTGAAGGAGGACTGTAAGGGTGAGCTGGACCTTAGATAACTTTAATTAGATAATATTTATATAAAGAGATTGTATGTCAATTATAGCATTTCAGAAACCAGTTCCTCCTCTTGTTTCAAATTGACGTTTCGTTTCTCGAGATTTCTTTTCTTAGAAATATCTGCAGCTTGCGAAGAAATGATTTTAAGGGAGGCTGTAAGTTGGATAACTTTAATTAGATGAGATTGATATGCAGAACATTGTATATTAATTGTAGGGTTTTAGATAACGATTCTTCATATTTGCAGTTTGTTGAAGGAAGATTGTAAGGGTGGGCTGGATCTTAGATAACTTTACAGACAGCCCTCGACTTTCGCACATAATTGGTTCCTGAAAACGTGCGCGAATGTTGAATGTTCGAAAGTAGAGGGATATAGAAAAAACATTAAAAATTGTATTCTAAAATATTTATTTTTCAGTATCTTTTTCAGCGCTTTTATGTGTATTTTTGTAAAGTTGTGATTCCGTAACCTCTAGTAGGCAATACTATAATGTTAGAGAAACTCTAATAACAATATCAATTGATAGAATTGATTTTTTTCATGAACAATTTTTGCAATATCGATAGAAATCTTAGAAAAAAATTAGACTTTTAAAAATGTGAAAAATAGCAAATTGTCCGAAAGTAGAATGTGCGAAAGTCGAGGGCCGTCTGTAATTAGATAATATTGATATAAAGAAATTGTATGCAAATTGTAGTATTTTAGAAACCAGTCCCTCCTCTTGTTACAAATCAACACTTCGTTTTACAAAACGTATTGTTATGGTACAATTATAGTATAGTTATATGCATTTTCCTACACAAGATGGCCTCACCCGATTCAGAGCACCCTCACAAACCAAATCTTCGATGCCTCTTAAATCTACCAGCCCTCACCTTCCATCCTCCGATCTTTCTATTATACACGAACCTCCAAATCAGTCCATCAAACGAACCACCGAGCCTTCCATTCGACATCCGTAATCTCTTTTAATTGACCGATAAATCTTCACCTACCGCGAACCCCGTAAATCCAGCTACCACCCAGTCTGATCGAAATAAGTTAGATAAAGGAGCAAACTTGTCGGCGATTTCTACGTCCCTCGATTTCACGAAATTCGAAATTCCCATCGAGCAGCACGCGCAAGAACACAGCTCGTAAATCCCTTCCACCTCGAAAGTGTCACTCGCGGTTTCTCCTCTGCAAAACGAGCACGAGATTTCACCCGCGCGTTTCGTTTAATCGCAATACTCGTTCGCAATTCTCGATATATTCGCGGAAGACGCACCTGACTCCGCGTCCGTCTTCGAATACTAATTTTTAATCGTCCTGCTGCCGATTTTTGGCTCTTTTGTCTGAGTTTGCCGACCACTTACCTAGTCAATTACAATTTTTTTTCCTTCTTTACTTCAAACACAATTCTGGGTGGACCCTAAATCTTCGTGGCTATGGCATACATACCGCATAGAAAAAATACAACTTCACACTCACCAAAGTTTCCACGCCACAATTACAAATAAATTCGAAAGATTTCAAACAGTAAACCTTCAAAACAAACATCTCACCGCAATTCTCATTCACAAATTTTGATAATTTAATAAAATGCGCACCTGACTGCGTTTACTTCCTCCCCCAGAATTAAACTCGTACGGGGGTGAAACAGAAGCACGAGTACCTCGAAAGAAGCTTTACTTTCTGCATTTTTCAGTTTAGAGTGCTGGTAATTTTGCTTCGCCTACTATTTTACGTGGTATTTGAATCACCGCGGCATATTCCATACAAAATTGCCAAACTTAGCGGTCTCCACGCTAAATTCTAAATTAGAAACATGCCAAAGAAAAGATCTTCAAGTCGAAAACCTCAAACCTGACTCCGCTCATATCCTCGCTTGAAAACTAAACTCCTATGGGGATGAAACGGGAGCACTTGGACATCGAAAGAAGCAGGTTTAAAGATCGAGTTGAATGAGAATCGTCCGGATAATACTTCCCAAAATTTCGTTGGCCACGAGGAGAAATCTTAGCCGCGAGGGGGCCCAAGCCGTAGGAACGAATAGATGGTACGAAGTCGAGAAAGTAGGAGGAAAGGACGAGATAAATCCGCGGGTTTACGGCACCTTTAAAGTTGCGGGAATCTCTTTAACGACCTGGCAGTCTGCCACCGTAGTGGCCTCCGCAGGAGGGCTGAAAAGCATTGACGGTTCTGCGCGCGAGACCAGGACCGTTCTCCGGTTATCATTCATTTTCTCTCGACCGGGCCACCGACTCTGTTAATGACAGGCCCGCGGAATTACTGCGGAAGTTCGCGTCCACTGGTGTGCCATGGAGTAAGGAAGAAAAGGAGTCGACTTGGAGAAACAGACAGAGAGAGGAGAGAGAGGGACGGAGTAAAAGAAAAGGTCCTAGCACGTGAAATTTCTCGACGACCTAACCCGGAAGATTATCTCTACCCCTCACCATTTTCTTCCTGCTCTTGACTCTGTTTTATCCCTCTTCTTTCTCACCGGTTTTATGCGTCTACGTCCTCTCTCTACTTTTTCTTCTTTCCAACATCATCCCCTCTCTTCGTTCATCCCCTCTCTTCATTCATCCCCTCGTACACTCCTTTCACGCAGATCCTCGTGCCGCCTCGGAGGCGTGCGTTCGCCGGAATGGTTTATTTTACCGCCACCGGAAACTCCGGATTCTACGATCGTTACCGTCAAAGTGTCTCCACGGACTGACTAACGCGGGATTTTAGTTTCCACGGGACCAGCCGGGGAGAAAATCGGCAAGGAATCGTCCTGGAGAGGATGTCCGGCTGGGATGTGGGCCTCGATAACGGAATCTCCTAGAAAGAATAGGTCCGATCGTTCTTTCGTGCTCATTCTTGCCACCGCAAGGTCGGATCTTTCTTGGGTTTCTAATCTAACGATGTTTCTACGTTATCTCGAGGTTCGCTCTTTTTCTCTGTTTGCCCGTAGGGATGTCTCTTGGTTAGTCTAACCCCGCGCGAATTGGGTCTGGAACGATGTTATCCTCAAGGTTCCGTCGAACGTCACGGGGTAACCATTATCTCTCGCAAATTGAACCTCGTTTGCGATAGCCGTGACGGAGTTCTCTTCGGGCTCTTTCGCGAAATACAATTCCATTTGTTGGAGGACCGTTTATGGGGCTGACTGTTTCTGAAGTCGAGCAAATAATATATGATACCGTTCGGTTACTCCGAGGATCGATTCTCTCGGAGGGTTGTGCGGACACGTGTTTACGCGGTGCTTTATGGAATTTATGTGTAGGTGATAACTCATATGGAATTATTATATAAATAATGTCTGGCGATGTTAATTCTTTGCGTCTGGGATATGAGAAATTATCGAGAATAGAACTATCGATGTTAAATGTATTATATTTAAATGTATTATTAGGTTGGTAAGAAATTAATGTCGGTTTTCGAGTTTTCAAACTTTAGCGTTTAATTTTGAGATAGCCGTTAATTGTAATCGGTTTGTCTTCTTATATTATTTTAGAACAAAAAATTTTTTTAAAAAACTTGTTTCTCGTTGGGAAAAATGTGTAAATTGTAATGGAACTTATTTTGATTAAAAAACGTTATTCCCATTCTGAACATGTGTATTTTGATGATAAAGTTTGAAAACCGACATTAATTTCCTACCAACCTAATAAATAAATATCTTGGGGAAAATGAAATCAGAAGGTAGAAAAGATGATTAACACTAAAACTACCGGCGTCGTAACTGTTGCATTTAACTATACCGATTATGTACTTTGGAAAACGAGGAATCAAGAGGAGGAAAATATGATCAATTAAGTTATTTAGGTTTTATAAGACAGAAATGGAATATTCACTTCATGGCCCTCCTATCAATTTGGAGAATTATTCGAAAAAATTGGGAACCGGTCATTTGATCGCCTCTGTAGTTTTAGTGTTAATTAACCCCTTGCCCTACGATTTCTTTTCTAACTGAATGCAGTGACTCAGAATTAATTTTTGAAGTCAGAAATTATCACTTATTTCTGATTTAATGTATAACTTGATGCAATATTACTAGTATATAAATAATTTAATCATCTCGTGATCGACTAATATTTTCAATTTTAATACGTTGAATGCCATGGGGGCCACCGGTGACAGGCGCTATTAAATTCAATGAAATTTCATATGACTTTTAAATTGTAATATTTACGAATTTTCTAACGCATTCAATATTTAAATATTTGCATTAAAGGGATAAAGTCCTGTCTGACTATATAAGTACTTGGGCCTTTAAGGTATCTGCTTTGTAAAGATGTGATTTTAATAGAAAAAGTTTCACTTCTGTACAAATGATGAAACTAGCAAAATATCGGTAGCGCTCAACGTGTTAATAGTTTTTGGAAAACTTCAAAATTTCCTATTCCGTTCGACGCGTCACGAGTGTCACACGTTATTTTAGGGCAAGGGGTTAAGAACTTTAGGTTTTATAAGATACAAGTGGAATATTTACTTCGCGATTTCCCTATCAATTTGGGGAATTTTTAAAAAAAAAGGAACCTTTCGTTACAACCGCCTTGGAAGTTTCAGTGTTGCAGAGCGACTTGTACCGCTTTCGAAATAAAAGCGGCTCGTATTAGTTTTATCAGTCCATAGGAATTTTGGTGTTATTAGTTCACAGAAAGATTAGGAGCTCAGGAATGAAGAGAAAGGAAAGCAAGGACAGTAGAGATTGCATAATCTGCAAAGGTCATCGAGCTACGAGACGCACAAAGTTTTTCTTATTCGTAAAAAGTGCTAGAAGTATTCTGACAGACAGGGCATCAAAAAGGGGAGGAAGGATACGGATGAATAACAGATTGAAAAGTAAAATTAGAACGACCGGTCATCTTTGAAAAGTAGCACAACGAATTTCCGTCTTACACGACTTTTCTTCCGAGAACAGTTCGCTTTTTATTATCTCCTTCCCCGCATATGTATTCCAAAGCAACACGTTGCCGCTATACACACACCTGAGAAATGGAGACGTCGCGTACGTCGATTTTTCCCTGCCATATCTCACTGAATATGAAAATGCACGTATTATCTCCTGTAGTAATACTTCCGTCAGAAATCTCCGCACAAATTTCATTCAGCCTCTAAACGATGACATCAGACAACCTCCTAGGATATTCAGCATTATAATATCATCATAAAATACGCGCGTGAATATGTAAACATCATATTTTTAGCATTTACGCGCGACACTGATGCGTTGGGTAACTAAAAATTTAACTCTGACGTAATCGGTAGAACACGCGGAACACGTTCGACATTCGAAGCGGCTAAATTCCTATTAACATAGAAAAAATATCATTTTCATAGTTTCCTTTGATTTTCCATGGCCATTTCGTCTATGATTTACTGTTTTAGGTGGATTTTGGACCGACGATAGCACGATAGAATATTATTTAAGAAAAATCTCCCTATGATTTGAACGCTGACTCATTAATTAATAGTCCAAGCCTTTAACACTAGATTTACGGAAGCCGTCAAATTCACGGGTTCTTCCTTGTTTTATAAAAATTTCTCAAGTTTACAGAGAAGCTGTACAGTAGATATTTCACGGGTATTTTATGATACAATAATGTCTTAACAAATTGGCATCTTTATCGTTTGATCCCTCTTTTTCCAAAGTATTTATTTAATATATTGCAATGTAAACGATTTCACGCCCATAAATCTAATGTTAATTCCATGGCAACCATAACCTCCAAACTCTCACACCTTCACATTTAAGAATTAAGTGATGAAATAAAAAATGCCAAATAATAGTATCACCGTTTTGAAAGAACCTCTTAGCAAATTTTATCATTTCTTCGGATACCAATTTTATATTAGGTACCAAACTTTTCTACCGCACAGCATTAAGTTGATATTTGCACATAAGACTTACGTCCGATCAGATTGGCATTTCGCGAGAGCAGAGGGAATATTCGATGATCGAACGAGAATGTTTTTGCCGACCGAATGTGTACGACGGCTTGCTGTACCTTGCTCGTAAATCCCGCGTAAATGGTTCGTAGCCTCATCGCTAAAAGCATTACAGGCAAATGGTATTCTTCGATGGATCTATGCTCCGGAGGGCCTCCGTTTAAACGATTTTCCGACTCTCTTTCTCTGTTTCTCTCTGTCCGCAGAAGAAATGGGAATATTTTCCCAATTTCTTCGCCTTTTTTTCGCCGATTCCGTCGTCGAGCTGTGCAGCAGTTTCGCTTAACAGCTTTCGACGTTGAAATGCTAAGGCTACGATGCGCATGTGCCGAATGGAAAACTTCCAAAGGTGAAATATTAGACTGTTTATTCGCTCGTTTTCTTTTCCGTGATTCTCCGTGTATAATGGAAGGGTCGTTGATGTATCGGAGAACTTTGTAATTAATATTTCCACGTCTAGAGATGATATGGAATGGGATAATACGGAGGAGAATTTTCACCGTGTTTGAAGAAATCGTTTTCTTCTTTTAGAACAGAATTCGAATTTTCTCGGTTACTACGTATGATAATTTTTATAACTCTGACATTTGGGAAACAAAAGAAGAGAGACGCAGAAATATATATTTAATACCTTCCCTTTTACCGGGAATTTTAATAATATTTTTCTTAATTTCCCGAACTGTGAAAATTAAGTGATACAATCTTCCTACCTATTTATATTTTCCACTTTAAGAAATATGATCAACTTCTTTAACAGTAAAGTAAAACCACCAAGGCAGTCAGAATGACCGGTTACCAATTACTTCTAAAAATTTCCAAATTGATACGATAACCATGCAACAAATATTCCACTTCTATCTTATTAAACCTAAATTACTTAATTGACGATCTTTTTCACCACTTCATTTCCCTCTTTCCAAAGTACTTATTCGGTACATTTAAATATACCACCGATATTAACCCTTTGCACTATAATTGTTTTCCTAGTTTGTTCTCGGCCAATTCTGATTTAATTTTTGTGGTTTTGAAATCACATGTTAGATATGATGTAATTGCTTGTAGCTATTTAAAGTTTAATGTTACATTAACGAAACGATTGTTCAGAAAAAATGTATAATATAAAAATACGAATATTTAGGTTATTGTACAGGTTATGTAGGTTATGGTACATTTTAAAACAATGTCCTACATGTAAAAATGGCTTCCTATCGCAAGTTTCACAAAAGTAGACTGTGAAGACGAACGAGAATAAAATCACAATAATTGAATTGCGCATGCGCATATAACTGAATCTATCAAACAACTGGGATATTCATAGACATAAGTTTTGTACGCAATTCACTGCGATTGCATTTGATCATTTGGTAAGGAATACTAATATTATTATGCTGAAAAGAGTATAATACAAGACATTTATGAACATACACATCATTTCGAAGCATTTTTTAAATAAAACTGCTTCCCACTAATTTGTTTTATATATGAAGTGTCACGCCGGATGTGACCTAACCCTTTCGAGACGGATTTTTATACTTAATTTGAAACAAAGTGTAACAAGTTTTTATTAACGTTTTGGATGTAAAATAAGCTTGTAAAGCACGATAATTATATGTTGCTGTTGAAAATGATCAAAATTTAGAAATTTCAAAGTCGGACGTATTAACCTATCTGCTTTTAATATTGGGATCATATAACCTAGCAGTTTATATGACCATTGGTTTGGGATATATTGTCCCATTAGTCTCGAAAGGGTTAAGAGTTCTAGAGAAAAATAGTTTTGCCACGCCAGAGCTGACTTCATAGTGCAAAGGGTTAAGAGAATCTTCAAAAAAATCGTAAGAATCCCAGCGTTAAAAATTCCACCCCTTTTTCCGCAAAGCTGCAAATCCCGACATTTTAACCGCCTCGTAGCTTCACCCCATTAAAAATAAACTGTCTTACGACAGTTACCCTCGGCTGCGATAGCATGCCAGAACGAGCAGTATTTAATCAAACGATGGATGTTTTCACCGAGCAAATATGCGCCATGATGGAGCAGTATGCACCTCGTAAATTCACCGACGACGGCTTATGGGGTAATCGGTAAAAGCATAATGGAGGATTCCACGACTCAAATGCTCGCGTTTCGGTGGGCCAATGGGGAGCTATGGTACGAGGATACCCATCGGCCCATGGTACGAGGGAAGTTCGCCGTCGACTTTGGAATTATTACGCAGTTTTGGATTTAATGGAGTCAATGATATAAAAGGACGCCGTTCTCCGCGAAGTCGTAAAGCTTAAACTAGAAAGCACGGTCATTTTTCCCGGCATTTTCTTCTTCCGCCACGTTATTCTTAAGCGACGGAGGAAAAGGATGGAGTCGGAGGTGGAAAAAAGGAGAAGTCCACGGACGGAGTTACCCCGTTGTACGCGGAAAACAAAGGGAATCGAAGTATCTTCCGCGAAGCGATTCACCTCCGCGAAATAATCCGGGGAATGCCTGGAAAGGTCGAGGCTGTTTTTCGAGAATGCAATCGTTTCGCGAAATCTATTTATGCCACGTGATTTTATCGCCCTGAGTTGCGTAAAGAATTTTTTGAAATTATCATTTTTCATTCTCATCCGGTTTTTCTTTAGCTTCCAATCGCAGGGAGATTGTTTCTCTCTTAATTTTAAGAAATTTTTGCAAAGTTGAAGCTATACAAAATTGTTATGGTATTAAAATTGAGCTCGGTTTAAAATTTAAGTATTAGAAATCACAAATATTAACTAAATTTACTTTTAATATTCATTTTTAGTAATTTTCAACTGCTTTAAAACTAGAAAGTAAAGTAGAACTACTTTTGAATATACTAAATAAGTACTTTGCAAATAGAGGCATCCACAGGTGAAAGAGATGATCAATTAAGAAATTTAAATTTTATAAGATGGAAGTGGAATATTTGCTGTCAGGCTCCCCTATTAATTTGCGAAGTTTTCAGAAAAAAATGAGAACTGGTCATTTTGAGGTTATTTAGTGTTATTCACGTCCACTGATGCCAACGAGTGGCACATTTTCTAATTTTCTGGACACCTACGTAATTGTATTTAAAAGAATCTATCAACAACATCGCTGATTTTCAGTTAAGCAGCTAATATTTTGTTGTATTCGTTGCACAATGTAATCATGCGATCAAAGTGTCGATTAAACGATCGGAAAAACCGCGAAAATTTCCATCATCGAGCAGAGATCGGTTAACTCGAAGTCAACGCAGAAGCGTGTCTTGCGAAAGAGAAAAGATGTCCGTGGAACGAGTGATAAAATTCCTTTCCAAGTTATATTAACGCCGTTACTCGTTCCCACGAGGTCCCTGGACGAACTTTAATCGTGAATAATGAAGGAGTCTGAAGACGATTATTTTTCTTGCCGAAGGGACACGAGCGATATTAGACGGAGCCCTGAAACTTCGTCCTTATGCCATTTTTCGCGCTTTCCGAAAAATCCTTACCCGTCAGGGAGACAAACTTCGTTTCTCCCTGATTTCTTCCTCCATTTACCTAAAACCGTGCTATTATCCGCTACGCTTTTTAAAATTCATCGGGCGACATTAATCTACTTCTACTTTATATCAAAGTCATCAATTTGAGAATTTTTAAAATTTTTCTCATTTTATTAATCGATTTATACGAGGAAAAGTCGAGTGTTTTTCAATGGAAAATATTCCAAGATGTGGAAACACTGCTGATATTAGTTGCTAATTTAATTGTTTGATGGAGGAAAGAGGAAAGGTATAATTTTAATTAAATGGCATAAATATGATTTCGTAAATGAGACAAGACCTAGGCGAATTCACAACGCCATCTGTGTTTTATTAAAGATTTAAAAAAACCGCGCAATTTGAAAGACCCTTTATTTAATTATCGAATTAACGAATTCGGAAGTATTGCCGTTTCAAAGTCCCAAAAAATTGAACATCGGTCACCACTAGCCTCCATGGCACTTAGCACGTTAAATAACAATACCATTTTCTATGAGAAATTTAACTAAACAAACTGGTTAACCCTATGGTGCCTTCAAAACTTAGCGTGCCTCAAAGTTCTCTAAAACTTCACTAAACGTTTATAAATAAAATTCAAATTCCAAAATTCAGAAACAGCACTAATCGAATTCAAAATACAAAGGAAAAAAGCCAAAGTACGGAAACATTGAACGATAAACGTATCTGATAAATACACAACAATAAATTACCTAGAATTTCCGACATGGAGGTCCGCTAATAATTCTGTCGAGGTTCCGATATATTAATTGTAATTTATCTATTCTACGTGCTAGATTCTACAATGCGGCGCTCATTATATTTACACCGGCGAGCCCGACGCTGCTCGCGTGTCAATGCGTGCCGGAACAATTTATAGCATCGTTTCGATATGCAGATTCATCGAACGATTGTTACTGCCAAGCATCCAGGCACAACAATGACGTTACCACGGCCATGCACTATCTCTTCGGTTTAATTAGTATCCCCGATGATCGGGGAAATCCGAGGTATCATTCTAATTACCGCGGTAACGCGGATAATTGCCACGTATCAACATTGCGTGCATCGAATCACGCTATTTGTTTTTATCGTCTCGTAAATAGAGGGAGTTGATTTTATAATCGACATTTTGATAAGATACTTCGTCCCGGAAGCGACGTTGGTTGTAGGGAGCTTGTTTGAAATTGTTTTGTAATTATTTTTGGGGCCGGGAAGTGAGCGTGGTTTGGTAATTAACAGAATGCTGTTGAGAGAACTTTGGAAGCGTGGAAAGGTCAGTTTTTTTAGAGATAATTAAATAGCGGATAATTAATTGGCGATGGAAATAGCTTTTTAGGCTGCTTCGGATGATTATATTATAAATGCTATTGAGAAAAAATGTCGATCGATATTTTTTAATGTATGAGATATAAGTACTTGGGAAAAGTGGAGGCCTTTGAAGTTTGAAATTACGGCGAAGGACCTGCTATCGATATTTTACAACTTTTTGCACTTTTTATATTAAATATCCCTTTCAATTAGAGTATCAAACAACCCTGGTACACTTGAGGGATTTCACTATCGATAAGGAATTTGCTATCAGCTGAAAGTATCTTCACTTCCACCTTCATTTCTTTCTTTCCATCTATCACTTCTTCGAGGCAACATTTTCTGGTCAATTTTCGTTAAGAATCCTACCTCATGCAAAAAAATCGCTCAAAATACTCCCAAATCTCAAAAGATTCTCAAAGAATTCTTCAATTCTTCAACTCAGATCACCCTAAAACACCAGAGATCCCCTGTCGCACGGGTATTAATACGAAAACGAAATATTTTCCCTGTGTCTTCCTGTCTTTGTTACTATTATCGGTTACCGGAGCTCTTAAAGTAGCTTTATAGAAAAGAGAAATTATTGCATGGCGTGGGCGGAGATAAGTGGTCTCACCCATAGAACCGCCGGACAAAACCATCGGTTCTCGTGGTGGTAACCGTTAGCGGGAGTAATAAATTGGCAGAGAATGCCTGAAGGAAGATGCCGAAGTACTTACACGAGGAACGTTCACCGCGGTTATCGTCCCTGTAGCTCGTGCCTCGGAAGAATGAGAGGAAGAAGAAGAAGAATAACTGGAAGAAGAGAAGGAGGAGGAGGAAGAATAATACGCCGCTTCCTCAGCGTAACTCTCAGTTTCTACGAGAAAATCGCTCGGCTACCGATGATAACACTGGTCCACAAAACTTTTTTTGACCTAACAATCTATTTGAATAGAATTAGAATACTTATTTTACAAAAAGTATGTTTGTAAAATTTCGTCATATGAGGTGCTCAGAAGTCAATGCGGTTAAGTCAATTTTTTTGATGTTTTCTGATTTTTGTGAATTTTAATAGAATGAAGTTTATTCTATTCAGAGAAAAATTTTCTAATCAGAGAAAATTTTGATTTCGGGAATTAATTCTGAGTTATTGCGGACGCGGTCAAAATAGAGATCGTTCGGCAAGGGGTTCAAAAACCCTAGATGAAGGAGAAAAACTGGTTACATATCTGTATTCAGCACAAAAAATACTATTAGAAGTACATAGTACTGCAACTACAAAGTACATACAGCTTTTGTGCCAAAAGAGATACTCATCTAGTACGTTTCATTAGCCATTTGCGGTCGTACATCATAAAAAAAAATGTGTAATGACACTTAAGACAAAACTACTAGAATCTTAGTAAGAATTCTGTATACCTCGGAAACGTGTTGAATCTTTGCTTTTGTGTCTGAGTAGACGTATAATGGCAACGATGAAAGTGCTTTGGTGGCTGGGAGCAGACGTACGACCGCTAACTGAGAGTTGATACCACTGTAAGGATGAATTTCCAAGTAGCTCACAAGAAGAGAGGTATTTGGTGATTCTGAATCTCACCTTCCAAAGTATTATACACGCACTGATAGGTGAAAATGCTCGAATCCGATCGCCGAGCACTGATTACTCGTCGGCGGTTGAGGGCAAACTGATAGCGAGGCGAGCATCGAAACGTCTTGTTATTGTTAGAGGACCAACGAGACGAATACCTGGAAGGTGCGAACGCCGAGGAGCGCCAGTTTGTTTTGACAACACGCCGCGGTCGTCGTACTCGTCAACCAGTGAAGTGAAAATAATTGCTTTCATTTTAAACTTCTAAATTTTAGAGCAATGAGTTTCTTAAACGTTGGAATATTAAACTTCTAAGTATTAGAATATTAGACTTCTAAATAGTAGAATATTAAACTTTTAAATATTAGAATATTAAACTTTTTGAGCATTGGAATATTAAGTTTTTAAATATTAGAATATTACATTTCTACATATTGGAATATTAAACTTTTTAAATATTAGAATATTAAATTTCTACATACTAGAATATTAAATTTCTAAATATTAGAATATTAAATTTCTAAATGTTAGAATATTAAACTTTTTAAGCATTGGAATATTAAACTTTGTAAACATTAGAATATTAAATTACTAGATATTAGAATATTAAACTTTTTAAATATTAGGCTATTAAATTTCTACATCCTAGAATATTAAATTTCTAAATATTAGAATATTAAATTTCTACAACTCGAATATTAAATTTCTAAATGTTAGAATATTAAACTTTTTAAGCATTGGAATATTAACTTTTTAAATATTAGAATATTAAATTTCTAAATATAAAAATATTAAATTTCTAAATATAAGAATATTAAATTTCTAAATATTTGAATATTAAACTTTTTAAATATTAGAATATTAAATTTCTACACACTAGAATATTAAATTCCTAAATATTCGAATATTAAATTTCTAAATATTAGAATATTAAACTTCGAAATATTAGAATATTAAACTTTTTAAGCATTGGAATATTAAACTTTGTAAACATTACAATATTAAATTTCTACATATTAGAATATTAAACTTTTAAATATTAGGCTATTAAATTTCTACATCCTAGAATATTAAATTTCTAAATATTTGAATATTAAATTTCTAAATATCAGAATATTAAATTTCTAAATATAAAAATATTAAATTTCTAAATTTCGCAGCCTCTGTGATCTTGAATAATGTTAGTTAGACCATTTCTCAGATCAATCCGAAGCCATTACATTTATTTCCTTCATTTCTTCATCTTTGATCGTTACAATGATTCCGCCCAATACCCCCTATTTTAGATGATCTCCAAACTACTCGGACAATAACACACATATCACACAGAAAAAGTTAAAAAGTGACAATCCACTGACTAGTATTCCCACCATTTATCTCCACACCCGCCATAGCCTCCACGCAACACGAACGTTCCCAAAGAGATGTTGAAACGAACCCCTCTAACCGTTCAATTTTCCAAATGAAGTCGAAACTTCCATCAAAGTACGACACAAGCAACGAGCCAGCGAAGTCTCAAGTAGCAAGAAAGCACATTGAGCGTGACAGCGATACGGTTTACACCGCAAGTACGACGGTTATTTGTTCTGCCTGAATTGCCGCTCAAAGATCATGGACAGGAGAAGTAGGCTCGCAAGGGACCCTCGCTGGCATGGGGTGCCGTAATCTGATTTTCGGGTATGGTTGGTGCACAATTCCTCACAGTGAGTAGCATAACTTTGCACTCTCTCTCTAAGGAACTATACCAAACTGGCACAGCCTACGGGACTGTACGAACTTCCCTAACTCCCCCGTAGCTGCGTCGACGTCGATGTACTTTCACGTATGGGAGCTTGGCTTCGGGAGATAATTTCACCACTGTCTCCAACTTGACATCGCCCCAGGTGTTTACCGCCGCACCAATGGATCGAAACGGTTCCTCGGAGTCTCCGATGTTCGACTCCTTGAAAGATAGTTCGTACGGTGCTTTCCGTCATTTCGGGACGACGATGCTGTTTACTCGACTGGTTGCCTCTGTCGGGATACCAGTCCTGGCTGTCTTTGTCGATGAGAAACGTATAATTTTAGAGGTTTCACTTGATCCATTGTTTGGGACGTCGAGACACGCGGTAATGAGATTTTTAACGCTAGAACTACCAAACCAGTCAGAATGACTGGTGCACAATTTTTTCAAAAATTCTCCAAGATTATAGGAGAGTCATAGAATAGATATTCTACGTACATCTCATAAAACATGAATTACCGAATCGATCATCTTTTCCACCTCTGAATTCCCCATTTTTCAAAGTACTTTTTTAATATATTTAAACAAAACAGATTTAAGGCCGATAGTTCTAGTGTTAAGACCTTGGCTTACGATTTTTTTTGTGTGTGCTGTGCGAGCAATAACTCAGATTTAATTGGAGAAATAATAGTTTCTCGCGGATTTTTGATATGCAGTATTATTTAAAGGAGTATTAATAGTATAGAAATAATTCGACCGTCTGGTGACCCAGTGATATTGTTAATTCAATAGTTTTTGTAAAACCTGGGAATTTTTTATTCTAATTATGGCGCCACGAGTGTCACACGTTATTTTAGGCTGAAGGGTTGACACCAAATCAGCTGTGACTGAACGAAAATCTTTAGTTAGTGATTACTTAGTAATTAATTCGTCATTCAGTCACTCAAAGAGCCATTTACGAGAGTTCTAAAAAGAACAATATAAAACTAGCGATGAAAAAAATATATGCGCTGTTAGCCACTCATAGACGATATGCATAGATGTGCAATTATTTATTTAAAATATATTTCAATTTCTACGGATATTTGAAAATATGAAAATAAGTGCCTATGTAAAAATTTTGCTGTCTGTTACGAGTTAATGGAGATTAATTGTACGATATTCCGTGCTGTTGAATATTTGTTCTTTTTATGTTAACATTAATTGCAGGTATTGCTGAATATTTTGGTTAAATAATAATTAAATTCTAAAATTGGGATTACATTAAGAGATAATTAGTTGTGACAGAAATGTTATGTCCACTATACGCGGAGATGAAACCAAAATGGGGGCTGTGGTGGATACGGACATAAAGGCTCGGATTACCAATTAGTGGACTCAAATTTCCTAAAGTATTTGTCATTATTTCCTGCATTAGTTTCCCAAATCATCAATTAGTTTGTCATATCTTCGGTAGTTGGTACTCCTAGGCGGAATTATTAAGCAATTAAGGCCAAAAAAATGCAGAAGCAAAGACCTCAGGGGGTTGATTCATCGCCGCAATTTAAATTACGTCATTGTCTTAAATAATTACCAATTTCCAACGTCAGAAATTTGTAATTACTAAAGAATTGGAGCTAAAGGCCTCTAACAAAAATTCATCTGTACTTTCAGACATGCTACGAGATGGAGAGGTACCTGAAGGACGAGCCGAAGCTGCAGTCGTACAAAAAGTTACCCACGGAATTGGACACGGCACCATGGAACCTCTTCAGGGCATCTCCAATTTCATGGACAGCTTCCACCGGCACCGCCAATGCACAATTCGAATCGCCAATCAAAATGGAGGTCAGTAACCACCTACCCCTACATGTAAACCATTCCAAAGAATTTAGCTGCTAGATTTTGCAACGTCAACCAACTTCCGCCATTGCATTTACCACGAATTCTAAAAGACTTTTCTCTGTTATCAATTTTATGGTGTACTGCAGTCTCACATCAGTTCAGAATCCATCTGAAGCCTTAACTCCTAAATAAAATGGCCACAGTAATTTAAAAGAACAAAATTGATGATATGAAGTATTATTGATGCAAAAAAATTAGCTCTGCATTTTTAGGTCGTAAAATTTCGAATACTCTCTAAAAGATTTTTCTAAACTATTAATTTTATAATGTACTACAGTCTCACAATAGTTTAGAATCCATCTGAAGCTGTAACTCTTAAATAAAATGGTTACAGAAATTTGGAAGAACAAAATTGATAGTACAAAGAGTTGCAGATGCAAAAAAATTACCTCTGCATTTTAAGGTCGTAAAATTTTCGAATACTTTCTAAAAGATTTTTCTAAACTATCAATTTTATAATGTACTACAGTCTGACATCAGTTTAGAATCCATCTGAAGCTATAACTCCTAAATGAAATGATCACAGTAATTTAAAACGACAAAATTGATAATACAAAGAGTTACAGAAGCAAAAAATTAGCTCTCCACTTTTAGGTCGTAAAATTGTCAAATACATTCTTAAAGGATTTTCTAAACTTTCAATTTTATAATGTGCTACAGTCTCATATCAGTTTAAAATTCACCTAAAGCTGTACCTCCCCAACGAATTGACGACATTAAAAATTACAGTTGCAAAATTTAGCTATCCGTCTGCAAGTTGTAAAATCTTCGAATACTTTCTAAAAGATTTTTCTAAATTATCATTTTTATGATGTGCCATGGCCGCGGTTCAGAATCCACCTAAAACAATCGGTCCTTATTGAAATAATCGTAGCGGTTAAAATAAAAAGCAAAACCCTTTTTTTCCATAGGTGACGACATCGTCGGAAGACAGGGAAACGCTCTGTCTCGACGACACAAAATTCAGTCCAGGCGATCACAACCACAACGGCCGCGATAGGGATCTCCTGGACCGACACCTCGACTCCTTGTCGATGTCCTCGGCGAGTTCGGCGTGTTCGGCGTTGTCCTGGGACAGCTCGCCCTCCCTCTCCTGCACAGCGGTCATCCTCAAGAAGGAACCCAGCGAGGACCTCGAGGAGGACGAGGAGCACGAGGTGAGTTAAAGCCGGATTTGTCTTCGGCGGGAGCTTTTTGACTGATCTTGAAGTTGCGCAGATTAATATCTTCCTTTTAACTACCCGTGTCAACCGATTATTTATCTTGAAATTAATCTTAAACGAATTTATAATATTTGGTGTTTTACCAAATTTTTTGAAGTTTATGGAATTTAGAGGCAAGACGCAAATGTCAAGTATCAGAAAACATTAATTTTGCAGTTGTTCTTGTACTTTTGAATTTTTGAAGTACACTTAAGGTTGTATAAAAATGAAGTTATTTTTTATTCGTCTCGTGTTAGCCTCTGAGTTTGATATTCTTGCTCGACTTTGGAATAATAAATAGGATTTCTAGTAAGAGAAGGAGTTAAAAAATTAGTTTCATTTTGAAGAGAGGATTAGTCCATTGCTCAATAATAGAGTGACTCTCAAATGCTACAGAATGCACCGAAGAGAACTTGCTGTTTCAGAATTCTCTGCAACTTCATTATACTCTGAATTCCCTACTTCTGAATCGATATTTACAATAATTAAACTACTCCTCTACAACATAGAGTTCCATAACAAGTCTTAACACATTGTATGCAGGTCACGTAAAAATGCATTTTCGAAAACACTGCATCCACCGTCTAACTCTTGAGGCACGGACGGATTAAAGGTGTCCCACCTTTTTCATGCGTCAATATGCATGACGGGATATTTTTTGTCCCTCGAAAATTAATATTATTGCATAACATTGTTAATAAAAGTAAATGAACTTTGTTCAATTAGAAAAAAAGTATCTGTGCAACATGGGTCATTTTATTTTTTGAATTCCCGTGGCTCAGAGTCAAAGAAATTGCGTTACTGTCATTAATCACTTAAATTTCAAAAATTACCTGTATTTTCGAATATGAACAGTAAACAGTTTCCAATTTATTATAATTTTTTTAAATATAAAATTCCTTAAATTTTTCAACAAGTTTCCGTCTCCAGTGTTAACGAGGCGGCACGAAACACCAGTATACAATGTGTTAATCAATAATTAAACACAATTGCATCAATCATCAGACAACATTCCGTTACTAAATCAAATAAACCTTATCCACCTAAACGCAAACAATATCCGCGCAATCGATGTATCAAAGTGTTCGACCACGAATCAGTTAATCGTCCATCGTAATCCCATCGAGTAATGAATGACGTTACCACGATAGGAAATCGAGGAGGAGGAGGATAGCGGGTGCGAAAGCGAAGGTCAGATCCTGACGCCACCGTCGAGTCCCGGGTCGGGTCAAGGTCATTCCAACTCCAGTCACTCGTCGAGCGGGAGTTCGATGCTCGATGTGCACAACCTCAACCTTCATGGAACGGGTGGTAGGAGTGCCATCGTCAGGGTTACCACCAGCAATGCGCAAGGCGTCGCAAGGTGAGTGTCGTAAAATTCCACCCGTGACGTATATATACGTAGGTGTCGCCGTTTCATTAAATCGGACGAGAATCGAAGGAAAGAAGGGCACAGTGGGTCGGAAGGGAAGCCTCGATGGGTGCAGGGCTTGTGAAATATTGATTTCCCGGGAGGCAGCATCCGCGCGTTAGTTTTATTGCTGCCGGATGAATTTCTCGTTTCTCTAACATCGGCGGGATAAACGTTTCTTGAATGATTAACGAGCCGGATTCAATTTCGGCGGGAAGTAACGAAACGGAAACTTTAACGGCTTTATCCTCGGCTTTCGGTGTATCTAGAGGAAGAGGGAGAGAGAGGGTGTATCGCGGATTTGTTGGAATTTTTAAATTGTTCGGCCCCTCAACGGATTTCCGTCAGTTTCGAAGTGCAATTTAACGCACTGCACGTGCAATTGGTGTCTAGAACGATTTAAAAGAATATTGCCTCGCTTTTTGAAGTACCGTGCACACGATTGTTGTCGGTAGGAACGATTCTTCTTTTTCTTTCGGATATTAAATTAGTTTCGGTCAATAGGTTACTCCTGTTACTAAAACAGGTATACAAAAAAGAATCATAGACATAGTAGCAACCCCTTGCAGTCCTATATCGATCTAACCTGCTCGCAGTCTTTGAAAGTACTGTGGCGCGATAGAAAGATGGCTAGCGGGTCGACACGAGAGCAAAAGTGGCCACTCGCTCGTGTCTTCTCTCATTTATTGTTAACTTTGTTTTGACTCATTCTTTCTCTTCATCATGCGGTCCAATTTGAAGCAGAACTGCATTCCAATTGCATTCCTTCAGCTAGCTTTCTTTTTAGTAATTATCGCACAATAATTTTCTGGGACTTTCCACTTTTCCCTGATCAGTCTCGAACCACTGTATCCTCGTTCTTAACACGTTGAATGCCATGGGGGTCACCGGTGGCCGGCGACATTAAATTCAATGAAATTTCGTATGACTTTTGAATTGTAATATTTACGAAATTTCTAATGCATTCATTATTTAAATATTGCCATTAAAAAGGTGAAGTCCTGCTGACTACATAATTATTTGCATCTTTAAGGTATCTGCTTTGTAAGGATGTTATATTTAGGAAAAGTTTCACTTCTGAAAAATGATGAAACTAGCGAAATATCGGTGGCGTTCAACGTGTTAAATGAATAATAAAAATTATTATTTCTCCCTCCGAGTAGCAGCGAGAGCTGTCATAGAAGAACCCCTCGCATTTTCCCATGAATACCATACTGTTCTATTGCATTGCTATAAAGACTCTTAATTAACACTAGAACTACCAAACCAGTCAAAATGACTGGTACACAATTTTTTCCAAAAATTCTCCTAGTTTATGGAAGAGTCTTAGAATAAATATCCTGCGACCATCTTAAAAACCATAAATCACCGAATCGATTATCTTTTCCGCCTCTTGATCCCTCCTTTTTCAAAGTACTTATTTAGTATTTTGAAATATCATAGATTTAACGCCGGTACTTCTAGTGTTAAATAGGCTTTCAATAAAGTCATTATAAAAAATCTCCTCTTTTCCAAACGTTTCCCTACTTTCTAAAAATGTGCTCAAACCAGGCAACGTCCCACAGACAACTTGGAACGAGCACCACGGTGAAAAATCTACGGTATCAGCACCCAACTCTCCAGCTCTTCCATCCCGATCTCCACGTTCCCGATAAATCCAACGTCCTCCCATGTATCCGGGACAATTTTCCAGTTAATTACGAGCAACTGACTCACTTCGGTCCTTTCCTTTTTCACAGACTGATCTCCGTAACAGCGAACGGCTACCCCGCAGTCACCGGCACGCAACACGCGCACGCAGGAGCAACCGCTGCCGCCAGCACCGTGGCTAACAGGCACCACGCGAGGAGCCACGAGCACAGTCCGCCTGATACCAAGCGCAGGATACACAAATGCCAATTTCCGGGATGCAAGAAGGTCTACACCAAGAGCTCGCATCTTAAGGCTCATCAGAGGACGCACACGGGTGAGTTGGCTCATGGGTGTTACGTTATTAGCTCGTGTACCGATGTAATTCTAGGTTTATTTGAACCCTCGCGTGGATCGCGTGACTGGCGCAAGAGATCGCGATGATAATGACGGGGTAGCAATCACTTTGAATCACTTGAGGTATTCTTAGAAACTGCGGGATGCCTGACGGCTGGAGGTGTTGGAGTTTGCGGGGTGGGGGTTGGAAGATTTTTGGAGGTGGTGGAATCGATTTAATCCCTTGCCGTACGATTTGTTTTGCGACTGCATTCGCAATAATTCAGAATTTAATTGGTAAAATAAAAATTGATCAGTGATTCTGGATATACCGTATGATTTAAAGTAATATTAATATTGCGGGAATAATATTATCGCGTCGCGTCTCATTAATATTTTCAATTTTATAGGTTTTGCAAAACTTGAAAATTTCCTATCCCATTTACCTTGTTATGAGTGCCACTCATTATAGTGCAGGGGGTTAAAAAAAATTTGTTGAATCTCTCGCCCTACGTTTTCTTTCGTGACTGACACTGTAGTAATTCGGAATTAAATTGTTGAAAAAAAATTCATCGGTGGTTCTTGATAGATCGGATAGTTTAACCCCTTGGCCGATAATAACGAGTGGCACTCGTGATGCGGTAGACGGAATAGGAAATTTTGCAGATTCCCAAAAATGATGAAACTGAAAATATCAATGGAGCACAACACAGTAAAATTATTTCCATGTTATTAATATTGCGTTAAATTGTAAGATATAGCAGGAATCACTGATTAATTTTCATTTTAGCAATTTAATTCTGAATTATTGCACGCACAGTCGCAAAAGTAATCGTAGTGCAATAACGTAATATTGATATTATGGAAGTAACTTTATCGTGTCGTTTCTCATTGATATTTTCAATTTGATAGGTTTTGGAAAAATTAATCGAAGTTCGAAGTTTTACTCGAATCATTAACTTTCACGGTCCACCCTCCTGCCGATCAGTGTTATAATTTGAATATCTCAGCTTCAATTTAATATTCGAACACCAAAGTATCGTTAAGGCTCGCCACGAAGGCCGCTGAAATTTGCTGCCCTTCGCATTTAAACGCGATCAACATTTATCACTCTTTCCTCGATTAAGGCAAAGCATGCGCGAATTATCGATACACCGACGCCATTAATAACCCGTTGCGAATATGTCCGTCGTCGAACGTTGCGATATATTTTCGGTGACACGGATAATTCGATACACTTAACGAGACGCCCCTTCCCCCTTCTTTGCGATTTAGTTAATCGTTAGTCACGCAATTATCCTCGCCGTCTGTCGAGTCGTTCTTACCGCCGTGGGACGAGAAACAGACGCGGTTATTCCACGAGGAACCATCGCGAATTCCCCGACCAACTACCGTGCCTCCCTTATCGCAGGAAATAACAATGCATAATTAATTACGAGGCTGAATTAAGGGAGCCTCCTTCGCTCCGTATGCCCGGGTTTCTGGGTTTGCGCGGAACGATGCGGATTAACGCGAAAATCGTGCGTTCAAGCGGACATAATTTCGGAAAGCCTCAGCGATTTCTAAGCGATTCATTTTTGAGGTGTTAAAAAAAATAGAATTTTGTGTGATAAGTAGAATTTTAGTTGCTCCAAGAATAGCTTTCTGGAACTTTGCAGAAGTTGGGTTTTAACGAATTGCTAGCAATAACGTGTTGTTTTTAATAACTACAACAAAGTGATTTAAATCACCTAGAAATTGGTGTCTGCAGAATCGCAGGTGAAATATGAATACCCCTCCTCGAACAATGGCACTTTAACCCTTTTGTTCACATGGGTACACATGTGTACCGTCAACATTCAGAAACACCTCACATCTAATTTTAAACCATAGCATATCACCGCAGTTTTTCAGTCTTTAGTAGGACACTGCATTGCAATTATATTTAACACTAAACCTACCAAGCCGGTCAAAGTGACCGGTTCGCAATTTTTCTAACAATTACCTAAATTGTCAGAGGGTCATAAAGCAAATATTCCACTTCTATCTTATAAAACCTATATTACTTAAACAATCATCTTTTTCACCTCTTGAATTCTCCTTTTCTCAAGTACTTAATCGGCATATTTAAATTTAGGTAGATATAACATCGGTAGTTTTAGTGTTAACATTATTTAAATGCAGACACTCCAGCCAACTAAGTATCCTATTTAACCCTTTGCCCTACAATAACGAGTGACACTCGTGACGCGATAAATGGAATAGGAACTTTTAAAGTTTTCCAAAAACTATTAAATTAAAAATATCTGTCGATTACGATACGATCAAATTATTTCTATGCTATTAACATTGCGTTAACCCCTTGTCCTATATTAACGGGTGACACTCGTGATGAGGTAAATGGGATAGAAAATTTTCAAGTTTTGCAAAACCTATGAAATTGGAAATATTAATGAAACGCGACGAGATAATATTATCTCCATAATATTAATATTACATTAAATTATACGATATATCAAGAATCACTGATCGATTTTTATTTTAGCAATTAAATTCTCAATTATAGCGCAGGCAGTGACAAAACAAATCGTAGGGGAAGGGGTTAAGTTATTCGTTATATCAGAAATCAGGGATAGATTGTTATTTTAGCAATTAATTCTTCGTTATTGCGGATTCAGTCGTAACAGAAATGGCGAAGGGTTAAAGCTACTCAATCGAGCAACAACTGTACCAACCAAAAGAGCAAAACACCCCACAATCCTCCGCGACCAATTCCACCCACACTTCTTCCTTCATCCCCCGACCAAATCACCTCGAAGAATCGCAATAAATTCCGTGAACCAATGTCCACCGATCAATTACCCCACCGTTTATTCATCTTGCCCGAAAATCGCGTAAAATGTCTTCCCAAGAGAAACCATGTCGTCTTCGTCGTCGCTTCCCTAACCTGCGTCACTTTGAACGAAGAACTGTCCGAACACGATATTACCATGCGGTCAGGCCACCTCGTCCCATCGTCCTCCATCTCTTCGTGGTTGGTTGCGGTGGACGGTAACAGCGAAGGACTGTAATTAACGAACTCTCCCTCATCCTTCTCATTCCATCCCCCTCCGTCCCCCTCTCCCTCCGCGTCCACGGCACAAACCCCCACCTTCTACTTCTTCCCTTCTCTTTATCCCTGCTTTTTGTCGCGTCACGTACAGATCCTCCCTTTTGCTAACCAATACTCGCGCGCGTTCTCTCGGTGTCCTTTACCTTCGTGTTTGCGCGTATGCATAATTAACCCCCGCTTGTATTTGTGTCCCCGAAATGCCGGCGTATTTGCGCCAACGCACGCGATCGCGAATTGCGTATTTACGCGCGCGCCCCGCGTGTGTGTTCCGTGCATATTTGTGTGCAAACCTTTATGATCCGTGGACGTATGCATGTGCGTGGGGTTGCCGACGTATATATGGATATCCGTATCGGGGTAGACATGTGGTTAGACTACACAGGGTGAACGTTTTATGCCCTTGTTACTCGACATGTTATGCTGTCGTGGTTAAGCCAATGGGGGGAATATATTTCTTGGATGTGGGATCGATCGCGGCTGTGTTACGGATTGATCGCGAGGTAAGGGGTTGTTTTCTTTTCGCGGCGATGCGTGAGATTGATTCGGGGTGGATTTTTTTTCGAATTAGCAGAGGGGGTGAGGTGGTTTCCGTTGTTGTTGGGAGTTTCCTTGTTTGAGGGGAGGGAGAGTAGTTTTAAAGGGTTGTTGGGAATTATTGTTCAGCTTTGGGGAGGAAGTTTTTTTGGTTTTTGGATTCCTCCGGGGTTAATCTCTTACACTACGATGTCTTTTGTGACTTAATGCGGAATAAATTGGGAATTAATTGCTGAAATAAAAATTTATCGGTAATTTTCGTAAGATCGGGAAAAAGAAAGGGAGGCGCGCGGCAACCCATCGAAGCAGTGGTACTCGGCCTGCGTTGCTTAACATGGAAATCTCCTGGGTCGGCGCGGTTCCACTACGCTAACGTGATCTCCCTGATGGCATTTCTGTTCCACGTTCTTTTCACCTAAGTTCGTTTTAGAAACGGTTCCGCCCGATCCCACATTTTTTATATAGGGTATAAGTCAACGCAATATTAATAGCATAGAATTAATTTGATCGTCCCGTGACCGAGTAATATTTTCAATTTAAGAGTTTGTGGAGACTTCAAAAGTGCCTATTCAATTTACCGCGTCAAACGCATCCATTTAAACTTGCCGAGGTTGCGATATACACGTCAAATAGGAAAAGTCTACCAAAGGGGACAGAGATTTTAATTTGGGCCCACCGATCGAGAGTCCAACCCTTAACTCCATGCCCACGACAATCCTCACAAAATATTGGAATAACTCTCTATTCAGACCCACCACAAACCCAATCCATCCATATAAAATTCCCCAAAATCAAAATACCATCAAATTCCAAAAATGTCCAGAACCTTCAACCCAAATCCTTCCCCACCCCACGGAACCAAATCACCCTCAAAATACAATTTCCCCAAAACCCGTCTTGCGATCAAACCACACAGCTTATCAACAATAAACATCCAAAACTCAACCACCACGAACCACCTAACAATCGAATCCATCCAAAACTTCCAGTACCACCCAGTACATCTCCGTTTAAACCCATCGGAGCGCAGCATGCACGTACATATATTTGCCCACGTGAGCGAGCACACGTGCACGTTCGTATGTGTTTATTAACGATACCCAGGTATATTTAGGCTTCCACACAGCCATCCACGGCATGTGTAGATCTTTGTACTGCGGCACACGCGATATTGCATCAGTAGGAGCGTACACGAAAACGTGTAGTTTAGCCTCAGTCACCGAGGACACAGAGACCGAGAGGATAGGTAATAAGAGACGGGCTTGCCCGGGACGCCTCTATCCTGCAGGCTGCCAGGTACGTCGGGATTGCTTCTCGCGGATCGTTAAGCAGAACTGCTAACTACGGGATTATGCATACTGCGGGACCCGTCCCGCAATTATGACTCTGTTATGAATTCGTCCTGACACAAGGATCCTTCCTCCGTGCTGGCGAAAAGGCCACGCCAGACGATGCCCGTGTCACGTATCGCAGGATGCCGATGGTTTATTCCGTCGCAGGAAACAACGGTGTTGCGTTACATCGATGGAAGACGGAATTCGTTCTGTTTCTATTCGACGATGGGGTCTGACGGGGAATTAACACCAAACCTGCCGCCGTTGTATTTACTGAAATTTAGATATACTGGGGAAGTACTTTGGAAAATGAGAAGTCAAGAGGTGAAGAAGATGATTAATTAATTAACCTCTTCAGGGACGACTTTTTTATAGCAGCTACTTTCATATTCCTAATTGTACACCGGAAATAACAGTCAGAGCAGTGAAACCATACAGTTTTTATTTTTCTTGTTGAGAGATTCTGTAGTGAATAATTTATTATCAAATTTTTATTCTTTTTATTAATGATAGCAATTATAATTATACAAACCTAAATGTCCACATATGTGGCCAAGGGCGTCAAGAGGTTGATTTAGGTTTTATAAGATAGTAGTGGATCATTTATTTCATGTCTCCCCTTAGTTTGTAGGAAAGTCGTAGAATAGTTACTCTATGTCCATTTTGAATCGATCACCTTTTCTACCTCTAAATGTATCTTTTTTCAAAGTACTTATTTGATACATTTTAACCATTTGCAGTCCTGTGTCGAGCTATACTCGACATAGCTTTTTACTTCATTTTATTTTGGAACTGTCAAAGATAGAGAGAGAGAGAGAGAGGGGAAAAGCAAAAGGGAGAACAGCAGATACTTTTATAAATCTATCGATGTACCTAAATTCGTGCTCTCGAGGAGATCCCAGGAAGAAAAAGACGTTTCGCAGTCGAAGACGAAAAAGTTGGCGTAAAACGAGGGACGGGGAAAACTCCGGGAAGTTTCTTACAGGGATGGAAATGTCTGCCGGTATACTTTGATCTCGGCCGGTGAATCTAATTACTCGTGGTTCCAACGGCAAAGTCTTCGCGGACCAGGACACGAAACGAGGGGAATCGAGTCGAACGAGTCTGCTCGTGATCGTGCGGCCGAGTCAACATGAAGCCTCGTTACGAATTCCAGCGGCAAAGTTTCCTTTCGGGGATCTTTCTCTTTCTTTTCCTCTTTCTCTGCGTTCATGCAAGAATATAAGCTCGTTGGGCGGATTTCTTGGGGTACAGATTGAACGACATTTATAGATCGTATTTTCATATTCTCGGTTGTTGATTGACGAGCATGTAGATTTTTCTCTGGCAAGAATTCTGGGTGAAACTGAAGACCAGATGTAGCGTTAAAAGCCCGAATTTTGAATTAATGGGAGTGAACTCAAATCTTTGAAAATCTTTGGATATTTTTTTCAATTGTTATCTCACGTGGCTCCTCGGTGGTTCAGAGTCCAGCTAAAATCTAGTTATAGTGAGGGACCACAAAAAAGGCACTTGGGACGGAAGGGGAGATTGCTCTCGCACCGCCTATTCCTGGCATGTCGGTCCTGGAAACCTGAGATCGACGAATGACAACCGAAAATAAAACAGTCCTTTTGTCGTTCACATGAAGACGCAACGAATGTGCGGGTTTCTCGGCCAATA
This sequence comes from Cerceris ruficornis, assembly GCA_963989415.1. Classification (NCBI taxonomy): domain Eukaryota; kingdom Metazoa; phylum Arthropoda; class Insecta; order Hymenoptera; family Crabronidae; genus Cerceris; species Cerceris ruficornis. Next base: position 28,890,193 of record OZ022518.1, read on the forward strand.
CGCGTCATAAATCGAAAATGCATAAGGGAGAGGGATGTCCCTATCCATCGGGCGAATCAGAGAAAAATTTCCCCTCAAGTGCCTTGTTTCTGGTCCCTCACTATAGGTTAGCTTGTTTTGGTTGTCGAGGTAGATAGCTTTGTCCAGGCTAAATAATAGTAACTGTTAAAGTTGAAAATTCTGAAGCATGATCCAAGCACACCCTTAACGCGCATTTGTGAATTTTCGAAAATATATTTATTCGGGCATTAAAATTTATATCTTGCATATACATGCATTTATGTAGTTCCAAGGGTCGGAAGGAAAAGGTCATTCCACCCTGTCCTGCCTCTTCGCCGTTCCACACCCCTTCGTCACGGTCGTCGTTTCTATGTCTCGAGAATCACGTCTTCCTTGCGGTCTTAACGCCGAATCAGTGTGATCCGATTAAACGATTTAACAGTCAAAGCCATCGTCTGCCCTTGCTAATTCCCTTCTAACGAGCCGATAAGATGTTAACTCTAAACAGCACGCTGCACTCGATGCTCCGGCGAGATCAACTGGGCGATACTAGCCGGCTAAGCGTTCGAGGACACTCAAACCTGACGGTAGAGACCGGATCTTCGATCAGGATTGCAAGCGATATTCTGAATTTGCGATAGGTTGATTTTGATTTGAATCATCGGCTAAAAATGGCCGGAAGACTGTTGAGTTTATAGTGGTTAAGGTTTTGCAAAAATTCATTTGAGAAATTTTTCATTTGACGCCTAATAGATTGGCAGATTTAAGCGTTGGAAAACACTTAAACCTGACGTTGGAGATCGGATTTAAGATCAGGATTGCCCGCGATATTTTGAATTTGCGGTAGGTTGATTTGAAATCGGATCTTCAGCTAAAAATGGCCGAAAAACTGTTGAGTTTCTAATAGTTACGGTTTTGCAAGAATTCATTTCAGAAATTTTTCAATTGCCGCCTAATAGATTGGCAGATTTAAGCGTTGGAAAACACTTAAACCTGACGTTGGAGATCGGATTTAAGATCAGGATTGCAAGCGATATTTTGAATTTGCGATAGGTTGATTTTAATTCGGAACATCGTCCAAAAATGACTGTAGATTGTTTGATGGTTACAGTTTTTAGAGGATGCATTTAGGAAAATTTAAGACTGTCGGTTGATGAACCAGTACATGGTACGGGGTATGTTTCAGGGGATGGTAAATGCAGGATGTTATTATCATTAATTAGAGAGCAATTCATTACGATACATTTGTATCTACAGCTTTTTTGTAGTAGCAACTGTTCGGAGACAGAGCTAAAGGGGTGCAGCTTCTAAGGGTAGCTCACTTTCAAGAACTCCCACAATAATTGAGAAAAAGAAAATGTTATTCTTTAATTTCGTACTCCATAATTGCACAAAGTTTTGTACGACTCCTCAAAGCTCTTTCATGCCTTCGCAATAACGGTACCACCATTATGCCTTATTAATTATTCGTTATTTAATGAAAACATCCCTCCACAGAATGAATTTCATGGGAAAAATTGCAAATATCCAAACTCCCCTCAGCTGTTTGAGAAAATCGGAAAAGTTAATTCAGTCCATTTATCCTGCCCCGTCGAGAAAACCGTCCTCTCCCAAATGGGACTTAATCAATTACCTAAAGTACATTTTAAGTATTTCCGTGGAAACGTGATTTATCTCTTGTTTATCCAGTTCGGGCGTTACGTTCGCATTTCGGTGAGTTTTTTCTTCTCCCTTTTCGAATCCTCCGAAAGGCTTTCTCTGCGATTTCCTCGTGGGAGTCAAGGAACTATCGATCCTGGACCGGCGGTCTCACGGTAACCGTGCAATATATATCTGTATACCTCTCTCTCGCCCCTCTCCTCCCTCCTCTCTCTATTTATTTCTCACTCTTTCTCCTCTATTCTCCCTCTCCCTTTCGCTCTCTCCGTCTCTCAGTCACTCACTTATTCTCTCTCTCCATTCTACTCTCTCACTGCTCCTCTCTCCTCTCTCCTCCTTCTCTCTGTCCCTCACTCTCTCTCATCTCTCTCTCTTTCTCTCACTCTCTCTCCTCCTTTCTTTCTTTCTCTCTGTCCCTCACTCTCTCTCCTTCTCTCTCTCTTTCTCTCTGTCTCTCACTCTCTCTCCTCTCTCTCTCTTTCTCTCTGTCTCTCACTCTCTCTCCTCTTTCTCCATTTCTCTCTGTCTCTCACTCTCTCCTCTCTCTCCCTTTCTCTTTCTCTCTCTCTCTGTCTCTCTCTCTCCTCCTTTCTTTCTTTCTCTCTGCCTCTCACTCTCTCCTCTCTCGCTCCCTTTCTCTTTATTTGCCTCTCGCTCACTCCCTTATTCTCTCTCTCCTCTCTACTCTTTCTTTATTTCTCGCTCTCCTCCCTCTCTCCTCCTCTTTATTTCTCGCTCTCTTCCCTCTCTCCTCCATCTGCCTTTCTTTCTTTCTGTCTCTCGCTCCCTCTCTCCCCTCTCCTTCTCCCTCTTTCTCTTTCTATATATTGGAAACGTCGAAAGGAAAGAGAAGAGGGAAGAAAAAGAGAGAGATTTCCAATTACAGGGGACTTTCTGTTCCGGAATTCCATTCCAAACACCATTGTTCTCGCGTCCCACGATGTGGACGGGACTTTGATCCTTCGGCGGAGCTGCTACCAATCGTTTCGCTCGAAACTTCTCCGCGATCGTTCTCTTACTTCTCCAAGATGGAATGTCAATATGTTTGAAAAATTAAGAACGAATCGGCCCGTTCGCTTTTCCCCGGATTTGTGTAGCATTAACCAGGATGATTGGTTTCCGCGACGCTGCCAGACGAAAGGAAATTATTGAACGAACGGAGTACTGGAAAAACTTCCATTTCTGAGGGAACTGCAAAATTAGTTGAACTCGTATCAGCAAGTTTTTCTTAGAACTTCAATGCGTGTTAAAAATTTTCTAGTATTTTTTTTTTATAATAAAGGTTTAGGGAAAGAATTTTAACTGTTTTGAAACTTATAACCTTCGAGTTTGTGGCAGTCAACGTGGAAAATAACGTTCTCCATAGCATTCTTTTTTCTACTGCTGGCGAATTTTAATTCTTTTCAGAGTATTCTGCATGTTAGTTTTTAACTAAATTAATTCTTTCGGAAGAATTCCCTTTGAGAGGTTCAACTTGTCATCAAACACTTTTTCCCCTTTGCTGCAGCGCTGTAGAGGAAAATTTGAAACCGTTACTTCAGGCAACCTTGGAGGCAACATTGTATACCCTGAATTCTCTTTGCATCTTTGTAGTGCTTTGCTATCTTTTGGCATAAATTTTCATTGAATTGCACTTTGTTAAAATTCATAGACGTTCGTGTAATTTAAATATTTCTTTGATCGGAAAAAGATTATAAACTCATTTTCGTGAATCTCCGGGGTACTATGATGGGTATGGTGTTAAAGGCTTGAACTCCCAATCAATGGAACCAAGCCAGACCATCATCACTGCCGAGAAATTTTGCCTAAATTATCATTTAACACTAGAACTTAAATATAAATATATAAATTGGAAAAAGGGGAATCAAGAGGTGAACACAACACAGTAATTTATATTTTGCAAGATAGCTTTGGAATATTTACTGTTTGGTGTCTCTATCAATGTAGAAAATTCTTATAAAAAATTAGAAACCAGTCATTTTGACCTCCTTGGTAGTTCTGTTAATTTTCCATAGCCTCAGTGATTGTGAACCCCTCTAAAACTGAAGTAACCATAGAAGTTATGGGTCTATGGTGGGTAAGAGTCAGACTCTGAATCTGTGAGTCCCTCTTCAACCTCCCCTATTACCTATGGGACTTTTTTCCAACTTGATACGGATATTATAGCCTCAGTAGTTCAGAATCCTCCTAAAATAGTGTAGTTATGGTGTTTAGTGACATAGTTCTACCGTATGGTACTGGGTGCATGTGTTTATGAATGTATGGTGTGTGAAATGATAAGGCCCGCTACGCGGCGCTGTCGGAGCAGTCGAAAGAAAGACGAGACAGACACGTGCTGGACGGTGCGCAGTAATTTTCCTGTTTTGTATTCTAATATTTTTCCCTAACATATAAGTGATTTATTTGTATGAATGCCTTGGTTTTCCCTATCGTCTGAATCCTACAATAGTATATTCCAATCGAAATTAATATCACACCGAAAGCCGAAAAAAATACAAAGAAACTGTCGCGTAAAGAAACCACTCCCTACAGATCTCACAGAAATTCACGGCAAAATTATAATCATTCTAAAATACAGACTTCCAATCGAAAAAGTGATTGACTTAATCTCCATAATGAGTATCGTTGTCTTACAAATAAATACTGGCAAATAAGCGAAAGAGACGGATAAACTGAAACCTCCACCGATCGCGGATATATGTCTTTCGCCGATGAAAGGTTCCATTTAAATCGATCGGCTAGACAGAAAGCAGTTGTGCGAAAGCGAGCGGGATGTGATTACGCTCGAGGATCGAAGTAGGTCAGCCAAAGTATAATAATTTATCCGGGGATGCGTCTTAGAAATCCATGAACGTACCCCGATCCTTTGTCAGCGATGGCACAAAATTCTGCGACGCCAGGCGATCGGCGGAAATTATTTAGCAATGTGTCTGTAACTTCGATGGATTTTCATTAGAAAAAGAGCCTCTCATGTAGATTATTTGAAAGGAATTTTTCTCTCGCTTCGATTTCCACGGTACGAATGAGAGGGTTGGATACATTCTTAACGTTCACGTTTCTTTGGCGAACGAAAACAGGTAGTTTCTTGCTGATAATTCTACTGCAGCAGAGTTGACAGTGCTGATATTACATGTTTACAACCATAGAGACAACTTGTGCAAGGATTACAACGTGTCCCAATTCGTGTCTTCTGAGAAATTTGTGTTGCAATGCATATATTACAGTGCAGCGGAAACCCCAAATTAACAAAAAGGCACAATTGAAATTAACGACCTTAGAAAACCTTTTCTCCTTCGTCGAATGCAATTCTAATCCCAACACTATCATAACTACGTGCAAATTACTTCTTCGAAAGACCGGTAATGAGAAGAGGTCAACGTGGAAAGCACTTTTCAAAATTCTAAAAAAAAGTTTCTTCAGCTAAAAAAATCTAAGAAAATTGCCAACATCGAAACGCTCATAATTCGCAAGATTCAGCAAGCAAATTCGAAGTTCGTTCATCGAAAACAATTCTAATACGTGGAAGACCGTAACTCCGGCCAAAGTGGCACGGATCCGAGGTCGCAGTGAATTGCATTACCTTACTTGCACTGTACCACCGGAAACTCCACGGAACATAATATTCCTTGGCGGAGGAACGGGGAACGTAATAAGTAACCGATCGTAAATAGCTGCTATTTTTAGGTCGGAACATCATAGGAGGATAGTCGCGAGTATACCGCGAAAAGCGGCGTCGTCGACGGTAATCTGAAATTTGTCGGTACATTGATTCAAACGGACGTGCATTCGGCTACGTTCCATGAATGTACTCCATTACTAGAAGTTTCTGGCCCCGGTGCATCGCGGTAATGCGATTCGTAAATAATGGCTGGAGAAACTCAACTCGGCCGAGTGTCTTCCTCGTTTCCTTTTTCTCTCCCTTTTTCTGTTCTTCCTGATTCTCTCTGTTTTCCCTTTTTCTTTCTTCGTCTCTATTTTACCGATCTGCCTCTACCTCCTTGCATCTCTTTGCTACTTATCTCTTTCTATCTACTTACATCTATGTTCCTGATACTTCTACTTACATCTTTTTCCTTTCTACTTGTCTAGCTTTCCCTCGTTCTTTAACGGTCTTTCGCTCTTGGTCCTCCTGTCTATCTAGGTTTTCTTTATTTCTCTGTTCATCTACCTTTCTCTCTTGCTGCTTCTATTTATCGAGGTCTGTCTATTTCTGTGTCTATCTACCTTTTTCTCTTACTGCTCCTATTTATGTAGGTTTCTCTATCTATCTGCGTTGCTCACTTACTCCTCCTGTTTATCTATGTTCCCCTATTTCTCTATCTATCTGCCTTTCTCTATTTCTCCACCTATTTATGTAGATTCTCTTTTTCTCGTTCTATATATTTAAGTTTCTCTATTTCTCTAGCTATCTATCCTTCTCTCCGACTGCTCCTATTTATATAGGTTTTCTCTATCAATCTGCGTTTCTCACTTACTCCTCCTATTTATCTAGGTTCCCCTATTTCTCTATCTATCTACCTTTCTCTCTTTCTCCACCTATTTATGTAGGTTCTCTCTTTCTGCTCCTATATATTTAAGTTTCTCTATTTCTCTATCTATCTACCTTTCTCTCTTACTGCTCCTATTTATCTAGGTTTCTCTATCTATCTGGGTTTCTCATTTACTCCTCCTATTTATCTACGTTTCTCTATTTCTCTTTCTACCTCCCTCTCTCTATTTGTCCACATATTTATCTAGATTTCTCTCTTTCTCCACCTATGTATCTAGGTTTCTCTCTTTCTTCTCCTATACGTCTAAGTTTCTCTACTTCTCTATCTACCTATCTTTCTCTCGTTCTCCTCCCATTTATCTAGCTTTCCTACTTCCCTATTTATCTACCTTGCTATCTAATCTTCCATCTTTCTCCGTCTCCGTCTGCTGTATCTCTCTTTGCCTCCGAGTCTCAGTTCAGCATTTGCGTCGTCTACATCGTCGTCTGCGTTGTCCTGGCGCGAGCCAAGTGCATCTGCGCGATTGAACGCGTCTACTCTTACGTTCAGACCGCAAACTCCGACTCCTCCTACGGTTCCTTCTCTCGTCGATATACCGCAGACGCCTGTGGCGAGGGCCGAAGGCAATCTCTCCTATATCTTGTCGACGTTAAATCTTCGATGTTACGAGCATGCTACCGAGCTCCATGCTAGATGCAATAGACATACTGATTCGTTGCCGGAGGAACGCCCGTTCCTTGCGCCTGCCAGGATCATGCACGTTCATTTGGCTTAATTACACGAAAGGGACCTCCTTCGTCTGTTCGCTCGTTGTTGCTAAATCGGATCGTGAGTAGTGTCGGTGAGGTTTTGTTCCACTATTTCGTGCTTCGTTTTTAAGGTAGGATCTTAAGGGCTGGAGCGTCTCTTAACCTTTTGCACTTCGAATTATTTTGCTAACTTTTCATCGGACAAGCAAATGTAGTCTCTGGAAATTGTCTACCGTTGATTATTCATTTTTACTTAATACTAGGAACGATTGTAGGTACCGTGGGATATTTATGTTAAAACGTAAAGTTATTGTCGATTTCGAAACGTCGATAATTATTGGATGGAACGTTAAGTGCCATAGAAAGCTGTGTCGAGTGCAGCTCGACATACGAGTGCAAAGGATTAAGCCATTAATGTCCTTAACATCATTCCCTACATCTGCTTCTTTCAATCGTCCAGAAACACTTCAATTTCGATTTTACAATCCAACCCTTCTCAACATTCAACGACTCTAGCCAACCGAAGAACAAAACCACCCATTTATCCTATTAACATCAGTCATCCTCATTTCACCCAAGCGTCATCGACTCCTCGTCAAACATCCCTTCTCCAAACCACCCCATCGCAAATTCCAAATATTTATCATTTCCCAATCTCACTTCCTACCCCCATCTCAGCAGCTGCAATTCACCCTGGCGCAGAATACTTAAACTTCTCGCCAAGGGATCATACTTCCCCGTGCACACATCGCTGCACGCATATTATACTCGAAATCGTCTCACGGATCTATGTATTATTTACACGAAAGTTTGTTCGGCGAGTCTAGATTACGGCGAGGAGTGGAATCCGTGTGTGCAAAGGTGCACACAGGTGAACGATACGGGATTCGCACGTGGATCGGCGTATACATATTGATTCTCACCTCCGGCGGTGTTCGGAACACGTGATCGCGATGGAAGTTAGATCCGTCTCCTCGCTTCTGCACCGCAAACAATTGGAAACGTCGTCAAAGTTCTCTCGGTACAGTTGACAGCGAAACCGCAGTTCACAACACGAGGAGCGTGTTACTATCTCTTTGTCTATAGGCGATACCGCCGAGACGGGAACAAGTATCCAAGACACGATTGCATTTACGGGACATTGTACATAGGACTATGTACTCATGGGAGCGTATTGTCGTTAAGTTCTGAAGAACTGAGAGTCTGCCATTGCGTTTTGTCCTCGCCGGTTTTCGTGCGGTCGAGAGGGATGCTATCAACGGTGAATTTGGGGAATCGATTGTCCGTGGTTTTGGAGATAGGTGAAGTTAGGAGTAGGAATTTTGATTTTGCGTAATTTTGGATTTTTTTTGAGAGGTTGGAGAAGGAAGGAAAGTTGTTATGGAGAGAAATTTCTGTTGTGAAGGGCAAGAGACTGGGTTACAGATAAGGCGGGGGATTAAATTGTTTGAATACCGCGCTTACAATATGGTAATACAGTAAAACCTCGATAAACGCACAGATTTCTGATTCCCTCACATCTTGACCACTATTCTATATCTGTTTAACTCAATTTATTTCGGTCAAGTTGTATATATTCTTCGCGAAGTTTAAATGCTTACCTGTAGCTATACAAATATTGTAATATTGGCTCTGCCAATACTTCCCCCCCCCCCCCCCCCTTTTTATCGTAATTGTCTTGTCCGTCCTGGTTTCTTTTCGTTGGCGATCTTACCCTTTTTTGACTTTTTTTGGGGCTACTATCGATATGTTATTCAATCACCTGCGCATTTCGATACATCTCTATTTTATTTCACTCATCCTTGCTTTCTTGAGATGTCGTTAAATTACGGCCATATGAAAGTTTTATACCGAACACTTTGTATAATTCATGTATAAAAATTCTATGCTGAATAAACGAATTTAAAGCACAGATTTCTGGGGCAAAGCAGTGCTCTTATCGAGTACCGGTGACGAATCTGTGTTTACATTAGGGCTCGAGCCAAGCGTGAACTTAGAAAAAGACAGACAGTAGAAGAAACAGAGAGAGCGAGCAAACAAAGTGAGCTGCTCGAAAGTATCGGCGAGGCATTGCTAATGCAACAATAAACTTGTTTACTTAGTAATTTTTCTAAGCGTCACTTTTCTGAATGCACTTTTGCACTCGGAAGCAGACTTCGCCGAAGTTTTTCTATTCAGAATTCAAATCTCCCTCTCTTCGTTTAATGAGTATCATCGTATCTGAGAGCGGAAGAGGAAGATAGAGACACAGAGAGCCAAAGGGAAAGATCGTAGAAGGGTGATAAAGTTACGAAATAAATTGTGGTTTACTTTTAATGAAGCGAAGAATGTATATCTTAAATTTATGGTTAAGGGGCTATTCGGGGCGCTGGGCAGAATAAACCACGAATTTTTCGCGGTCCCCGGTTTAAAGCCCATGGTGTACCGGTGTGAAAGCTTATAAAGGTTAATCCCGCAAGATGTAACTCTTCCTTTCGCCGAGTAAATGGATTTTATTACACTTTACCTCCGTATCGTGCGTTCCACGTCTTATTATAACGGAGAAACGGAATGCTTTACTATCTCACGCCTAGGTGTAACTGCGCTTCTTCGAGTTAACACTATTCCTACCACGACCGGTCAAATGACCGTTTCCTCAAATATACGTATAATGTATTCACATTATAATACATTTTTCAATATTCACTTCTTTTTTTACTGTTCATTTTCTGGGAAAAAAATTATCATTTGACAAATTCACCGGTTGCGGTAGGAAAAGGTATACGTGAAGTGTCGGTAGGAATAGTGTTAATATGCCAGCCCTCTTTTACCTCTTTTTTGGTTTCTCCTCATCTTTTTCTCTCATTTTCCCGTTTTCCCTGTGTCTTCCTTCGGCCGCTCCCTCTCTCCCTTTCTCTTCTCTCTGCCTTCTCTTTATTTCTCTTCTTTCTGTCTTGTCTGTTCCTTCTTTCTGTCTTCTGTCTCTTCTTTCTGCCTTCTCTTTCTCTTCTTTCTGTTTTCTCTCTCTTCTTTCATTCTTCTCTGTCTTCTCTCCCCCTCTCCGTCCGCCGCGGTGATAAATATTTTGTATACCTTCCTTTAAAGTACACGCGATATTTCTCGCACGGAAAATCCCATTCATTTTTCATTCCTATTGCATACTATCTCATTTCGCTCCTACAGCAAATGGCCCCACGGTCTTCCCGTTCTAGCGCAAAATTTGTCCCCTCGAAAGTGCCTACGAGACGGCGTCGTCTGCATCTGGAAAATTCTTTCCGATCTGGACCCTCCGCCTTGGGGCTTTGACAACGTCGTTTCTCAAGTAGAATGGCGAAAAAAAAATAAAACTCGCCACCCCTCTTAGACTCGTAGGCCAACCCGCCCTTCCTGCACCCCTTATACACCCTTCCCGCTCCGTCGTCTCTCAAAGAACGTATATTTTCGAGATCTCGAACGATTCGTAAAGATATATAGAACTTACCGGTTTCTTTGCACTTGCGAATTATACACAGAGATCTTTTTTCAAAGTCGCTCTTCTCGCTTCTTTGACACTCTACCACTTTAATTTACCGTTTGTTCGATAGGTACTTTTGTTGGAATTTTCTACGTGGAATTCCGGAGTTCAAAGTTCACGGGGTTGATGAGAAGTAAAGGGTTTCTTTGAGAATTTGATATCATCGCTCGCAGGATTGGTCTTACGGGGGTAATTTATTCGACTGGGAATTCGAACGTGGAGAAATGTTTTGAGGTTGGACGATGGAAGGGTATTGTGTCGAAGAGTGGCATTTTTCTTGAAATACGAGGGAGAATTTTTCTGTGAATGGATTGTCCACTTTTATGATATATTTGCAAAGAAGGATTTCCATTCATGTATCTTGCATCGGAAAAAGTAGAAAGAATCTAGCTCTTTTCGATTTTCTTTTTTCTACATTTCTTCGCAGCAGGAGGAATTTTCTATTCGAAGGATTTTTGAAAATTCTAATATCAGTCGAGTCTTTGAACGGACCCCTTTTCACGTGGGACGTCCTCGTATCTTCGGAACGTAAGAAAAAAAACAGCCCCTTCCCTTTGTCACGTTGCAGTCCACGATATTTCTTCAAAGAGGGTGCAACTCTTCCTCGTTTGTTTCGTGCAGGCGTCTTGTGTGCACCGTGAAAATGAAAATGTCCGAGATTCTTTTCCTTCCGCGTGAAAATTTGTCTTTTCCGAAATGGAATTCCTCGGAGATGGTTTCACGAAACATCATAAATTCTCTGTCTCGTGAAATCTCCTTTTTTCCACTTCCACGTAATTGCCAAAGGGATCATTAATTCATGGTGAGATTTCTATAATGTCTTGTGCATGCTATTGTCAACAATCTTCTTTTTAATATCAGATTCCAGTGGTAACATTAACTTGCTGACGAAAATTTTTTTTCTTAAAAATATTTTGACACTTTTTCATTTCTTGAAAAGCACTGAAATGGGATTACACCTATTTTTCCTATTTTATTGTGAAACTAAAAGCTTGTCGCCAATCAGTGAGCTTGAGTTCAACTCTTCAAATAATTGCAGTGAATCGAATTTCAATTTCTTTAACAAATTTCGTTCCTATACTTACTTGAGTCCACGGATAATGTCAATAAAAATTGGAGAGCAGTGCGGAACATTAATTTTTTTATTCTTTTATTAGTAAGGTACACCCCTTCGAAAAATCACAATGTCTTCGAAATTTCTTCTCCCATGACAGCCGATTTTCTATAGTTATTTGGGTCCACAGATAGTTTCAAGACAAAATATAGAGTAGTTGTGAACTTTAAGTTTCTAATCATTTTATTACTAAGGTACAGTCCTTCTAAAAGTGACAATATCTTCGAAATTTCTTCTCCCATGGCAGCCGATTTTCTATAGATACTTGCGTCCACAGATAGTACCAAAATAAATTGGAGAGGAGTGTAGAATATTAATTTTCTAATCATTTTATTAGTAAGCTACAATCCTTCTAAAAATGACAATTATTCCCAAATTTCTTCTCCCATGCCAACGAAAATTTCCTACAATCCCGTGATCAAAACCCATTCCCACTAACAAACAAAATAATCCCACAAATCCACTGAACCCACCTCTCACACCGCTCAAACCCACGAATCGTCAAGCCCCGATCCAAACATCACTTCAAAATATCTCCAAGAGCCCGCGTCTTCCACGTATAAACTCCCTTTTCCATGTCAAACTTCACATCTGAAAAAAAGAAAAAGAAAACGAAGAAGAAGCATCCCAGAGAATCTCCTCGGTGAAATCTCCCGGGATATCGACTTTATCCAGCAACGCCACGTGTCCTGTCCAGACTGCAAGAAATTTTACACTCCAGGACACGAGGGTGAGAAAGCGCACCACGAAATCTCCCATCCCGCGAGAACTTTCAAATCGTTCGACCACCCCCTTCGAACGATCTGTCAGGCCGATCTCGTCGAATAGGGCCCGCCCTTTCGGTATTAGACGCCGGCGTTTCTCCACGGCAACGTTTTCGCGCGAAACGTCCTCGGATGTAAAAGGGCGAGACCGGGGATGGAATCCTTGGCCATAAATTCTGCTTGTCCTATCCCTCGGCGACATGACGGAAGGTACCCTATACATCGTCGGTGCCGGCGGACTTAATAAAATGCAAAGACGACGAACACACATTGCCAGGACGGAGGACTGACATATCGACGCAATACCGACCCACTCAGACCTCTCGAGGAACGGCGGCTGGAAGAAAGGACATGGAAAAATCCTTCCGCCGGAAGGAACGTCTTCAAGGTCTTACGTAGGATCACTTTTAACTTTGGTGCTTGTGCTTCACATTTTTTTTCTTCTGTCTACCCTCCTCTTCTTCTCTTGCTATGGCGAATAGCGCCCTTTTTTCAAGTATTAGAGAAACGTCTTTCGGGGAATTGGCCGATGGAATTCGTTTTTCGGGGTTAACTCTGGGATTGAACGTTTTTAGTTTCGTGGTACGAGATTGCGGGAGTTTGAGGATTTACGGAAATTTCAAGGGGGTTGAGTTATCTCGTGTAGCAGTCAGAATCAATTTTCATTTCAACATTGTATTCATTATACACCCAATTCTGTTTCCACACGGTTTTGATTTAACACGGTCTAGAAAAAAAATTGATTCTGTTTTTACACGATTTCATTCGATTTAGCACGATTAAAAAATCTAAAATATTCTTAAAATAAATTTTTTAATAAATTTATCGACGTCCCTATCCGTCGGGCGAATCAGAGCAAATTACTCCTCAAGTGTCTTGTTTCTGGTCCCTCACTATACCATATAAATATTGAATGTTTTTTTTAACACCCTGTATATTACAGTGGAATTTGAAAAAAGGCCGGAATTGAAAGAAGACCTTAAACTCTTAATTAATAATCCAACCAAGAGATTTTTCCTACGTCACACGTGTATCACAGCCCTAATGGTTTGTAACTTACCGGAAACAGGGAATCCTAGTGCCTTCATACCGACCTCAAGAATACCAATCTCGCATTCTACATCGCGAGTGGTGTCGCCAAAGAAATAATTTTCTTTGAATCGCGCGACGCAAGACTTTTTTAAATTTCTCTGCACAAAGTGCTACGGTAATTGCACCTAGAAGCTACAGTTTGAGGTGGCTTGAAAACCACGAAGCCTATGATACATACATCAAATACGTAAATTTACCGGAGCCGACACGGAATTCGAACTAGGTCCCACTAATTGGGAGTCCGAGCCTTTAACTCCACACCCACCGCAGCCCCACAGAATTATTCTTATCGCCCTAATTTCACCCACACCCACACGTTCATCCGGCATCGCTCCCCCAAAAAAGAACCGTTCCAAGACGAGCCCCACAAATTACGCAATCTTCCTGTACACGTGCGAGAAAGTACCCTAATAAGACAAGCCCGGCGAGCCGTTCCGGCAAAAAGAGAAATTACTCGATCTTATCCTTCAATTACAGCCGTGGCGCGCGGTCGCGTTAGCTTTCCCAAATGATTATGGCAACGAAGAAGATAAACAGGCGTCTGATATTCATATAGAACAAAGGCGGCGGAGGTTTGCAGAGAGGGTTGCCGGGTTCCCGTATCGCGTCGTTTAGCAACGTTCGTTATGGGGTTGAAAGGAAGGGGCGCGGGCGCAGAGAGGGGCCACGAGAGGGGTAGGTTAACACTTTAAGCCGTCCTGTTTAATATGGCTTTATTACGTAGGTGGTAACGAACCGCCGGGAGGCCATTATGCGGCGATAAAATGCGCAATGCACGATGCACCTACGAGCGCGTATATACTCGCACTTCCACCTGGCACTTCTTCGATGCGAGACGCACGTGCGCATCGATTTGCGTTTGCGTATGGGTGGATATACATGTGCCAATATACACACGTGTGAATATGCACACGCGAATGTCCACATGGAAATGTACACTTTCGTGGGTGATATGTGCATCGTACCTTCGGTAGTTCGGAAACCATCTGAAGCAGGAGGTCCTCGGCCAAATGACCGTAGTAGTTTGAGCCAAATTGCAAAAAATTAAATGTCAAACATCATCAAAGCCCTTTGCCTTCACACTCGATTTACGGCCGCGAAATCTGGTATATTTAACACTAAACCTACCACGCCGGTCAAAATGACCGGTTCCTAATTCTTTCTAAAAATTACTTAAATTGAGAGGGGAGGCATAAAGTAAATATTCCACTTCTATCTTATAAAGTCTAAATTAGTGAATTAATTATCCTTATTATTTCTTGATTTCTCTTTTTCCAAAGTAATTATTCAGTATATCTAAATTTTCGCAGATATAACTTTGGTAGTTTTAGTGTTAAATATATTAACTCTAGAAGTTAGCGGCGTTAAACCTATTATATTTCATTAAATTAAATAAATGGCTTGGAAAAAGAGAAATTAAAAGGTGGAAAAGATGATCGATTTGGTAATTTACATTTTATGAGATGGGCGAAGAATATTTACCCTATAGCTTTCCTACAAACTTGGAGAAATTTTGGAAAAAATTGGGAACCAGACCTTTTAACTGGTTTGGTATTTCTAATGTTAAGTAAGTACTTAGGAAAAAGATGGATCAGGCGGCAAAAATACTATCAGTTGAGTAATTAGTGTATTATAAAATATGCGTGAAATATCTGCTATACTGCTTCTCTATAAATTTGAGAAATATTTTTAAAGAAGTAGCAACCCGTCAATTTGACGGCTGTCGTAGATCAAGCGTTAACCATATAGTATATTAACCCTTTGCGCTCCGAATTATTTTACTAACTTTTCGTCAAATAAAAAAATATAGTCTCGGAAAATTGTCTAACGTTGATTATTCATTTTTAATTAATATTAGGAACAATTGTAGGTACCGCGAGATATTTATGTTAAGATGCAAAATTATTGTTGATTACGAAAAGTCGATAATTAATAGATGAAACGTTAAGTGTCGTAGAAAGCTGTGTCGAGTGTAGCTCGACATAGGAGTGCAAAGGGTTAAGGGTCAGAATTATATTTTCAGGACGCTCAGTTTATGATTAGTCTAGGTACAGTGTGCGCAATTGTCTGCCAACTTATGGAGCATGTTAAATCTTTTTAATAGGTTACTTAAAAAATAATCCACCTAACCTGATCCGTTCAACATTTTTTATAAATTCAGCAACATAATTCGGGACTTAACAGCCTAAGTAGTTCTTCTGCCGCATGCAGGTGCTTTCGCACTGGGATATTCAAATGCCCCAGGACATACACCACTTAAAAATTAACATAATTTGCGCGCAGCACCCTCATCAGCGAGCCCTATTACCTGCAACAGAGCATGAAAGATTAGAAGGAACAACTCCAAGTCGAAACAAGCGCATCATATCCACATATACTCGCTAATAAGAGCCTCACCTACAAAACAACAGACGATCTCCGTCGCACAGCCCAAAACTATTCTCCAAACAGTGAAATTACCAAAAGGACATTTTCAACCGCAGAAGATCCCTCTATCTTGCGCATTCGGCACAAGGGCCCATTCTTCTCCCGTCTATCCTCCGGCCAAGCACCAATAGTCCCTCCACTCAACAACAATTTTTCTTTCCGGCATTCAAGCCCTCGTAATACATTCACGCCAAGCTACGCGTCTTCCCAGGCGCCTTCGCCGTTTCCGGCTGCAAGGAAGGAGACGGTTTATCCTTATCGCTCGAGGAATTCCTTTCCATCGCGAGCACCAATTCTCGTCCATGCGAGGAAGAGGTGACGCTCATCCGTGCCGCCATTTCTCTAGCTTGGACTGATGTCCGTGTCGGGGCTGGCTTTCCACTGAAAACGGGACGTTTGCGAAGGGGTGAAACGGGGGCGGCGAAGACGGTTTCCGAGGTGTCGAGCTCGTACGTGTGGCGTATTTTTCGGAAAAGTCGCGCTCCTACGAGTGTCGGATGTCGTTGCAGCGACCGAGGCAGTCGTCGAAAGGGGTGAGAAAAGGGGATTGGTTGGATTTGGTTATGCGTCGCCACGTCCGGGCTGGATTTGTCGGCGTCAGTTGCCGCGCGGAAGACGAAACTCGGGTGAAAAAGAGGGGCCTTCGACGGAGCAACTTTGGGGAGGATGAAGCGCGATATAAATTTTTCCAACGTCGACCACCCCTTCTGTGCCGGCTCTCGGTAGAAGCTTGTAACTCGGATTCTTAGACGAGAAGGGTGTCGCTTTGGGGGTGTTTCTTGAGAATTCGTTAGTTGGGTCGATTCGTGGAAATGAAGCGAGACAATGATGCAATTAGTGTCGTGTGTGGGTGGCGCGAATTGTTTTATTGGCTGGCGTTGAGTAGTCTTTTTTTGGATTGGAGGAAGTTAAATGTGAGTGGAGGTCCCGATTTGAAATTAGCAGTTTTGGGTTTCGAGTGGTACAGTTTTTTTAAGGGTTAAGATTAACCCATTCACTGCCAGGGAAACTAAGGAAATATTACCTTTGCTTGTTGGAATTTGAGAAGATGACAGAAAGTTTTTAGGACATTGGTTTCATTAATCACAAATATAATCTCGATATTTGTAATGATACGAAGAATATTTTTGTTTTAAAATTTCTATACACGCTCGGTCATTATTGTTAACCTATTAATTCAAACTTATAGCGCAGCTACGAGATATCTCGTAGTTGGCAGTCAATGGGTTAACTCCACTTTTTGAATTTTTTTAAATTTAAGACTCTAACCACTTGATTGAACCCTAACTTTTTGCGTTTAGAATCAATTTTCGTAATAATAATGATTAACACCATTAACTCTTTGAGGCACGGCGCGATTAAAAGCGTCCTACCTCTTTGATGTGTGAAGAACACTTTTGTCCCACCTCTAAAATTTGTATTATTATATAACTTTGTTAATAAACATAAACCAACTTTATTCAATCCAAAAAAAATTGTCTGTGCAACATTGGTCATTTTATTTTCTGAATTCCCGTGCCTCAAAGAGTTAAATAACGAAGTTTGTTTGGCCATCGAATAATAAATAATTGAATGCAGAAATCAATCTAATTAATTCCAAGGCTATTCCACCATATTTATTTTATACCACGTTAGAGAAAAGCTACATGCGATTGTATATTCTACAATGCTTACTTGTATTTATATTTTGGAGGGAATTTTGAAAAGTAGTGTATACTATTTCATCACGTTTTTCCACTTTAGTTTTATGGAGTTAATCCAGTTGACAAGTGAATGGCTCAATTTTGAGTTGCCAAGATTATTTGGTTTGCAAGGGAGAACATATTTTCAGAGGGTGTCCCGATTGGGCCCGAAAATTCGACTATTTAGACTTTTCCACATATTTGAAAGGTACTCAAGTAATTTCGAAACCTTGCAGTACGACGCAACGTTTCGGTATTAGCAAAAATTAATATTTTCAATCTTCTTTCTCTCTATGTTTTAAAAAATGTCCACGCAACCCACGAAAAAGGCAGGACTAGAAACAACACGGTGCATAAAAGCACAGGAAAAGAGAATTGCGTTACAATTTAGCAAACGTTACGACTTAAACTACGTTCTTTAACCGCCGCCGTATTTTTTTACATTTTTTTCCCCTCTGTCTGCAAAAAATTCCCCGAAATTTTTGCCCATCCGACGGGGCTGAAAGTTTTTACAATGTTCTCACTCGAATTTTTACGACTTTTTTCCCTCCAACAACAATACTAATGACGATAATGATAATAATAAGAGGAAAAAGTATAATCATTCAGTTGCGTGAAGGTTTTTCAGCGGTACCGGGGTTTATGTGTTTGCGGCACGTTACACGACTGAGATATTACCGCGTCTAAATTACACGCGAAGCTTTTCCGCGCCTCGTGCAAACAAGCACGCGACAATAAAAACACCACTTTGTGGGAATGTCAGTTCTGCGAAAGTGTGCTCTCTTCTGCTCCTCCCACTCTCTCTCTCTTTCTCTATCGGTTTCCCTTGTCCTCTCTTCACCTCTCGTTTTCTGATTCTGTCGTTTTATAATTCTCTCACTTTCTCCTTCGCTCTCTATGTATTTTTCTCCTTCTGCGTTTACCTTTCTCTCTCTTTCCCTCCCTCAATCATCCCTTATTCTCTCTTTCACTCCTTTTATATTTTCCTTCTCTGCGACCCTCTCTCTCACACTTTGCCTGTCATTCCCTCCTTCTCATTTTCTCCCTCTAATTTTTCTCCTCTATGTCCCTCCCTCTCACACTTTGCCTTTCACTCCCTCTTTCCTCTCTCTACCTCTATTTTTTTCTCCTGCATTTCTCTCCTTTTCCACTACTTTCTCCCTCTGTTTACCTCTAATTTCATCCTTCTCTATTTCCCTTTCCCCTTTTATGTCGCATTCTTTCTCTCTCTTTTTCTCTTTTTTCTTTTTTTAATTCATCAAGTTTACAGCGCGGCGATGTAGATGTCAAACGTTTTATTTCGTGGTTTTATACGCGCGTTTATATTACTTTTATCTCCATGGCTGTCATTAAGCCTCTTTTCATTTCTGTTTTTATGAAAGCCGCACATACCGTGCGTTGATTAGGAGAGAACAGAAATACCCGATGCTTGTTAGCGTGAGAAGCTACAAGGCCCGTCCGTGCGGAGCACGTACAGAGTGCAATAAATAAATTTACACAGTTAATTGAAATTTGCACTGCGGCGCGCGCGAAAATCTCTGAGACTTTCCTATGATTATTTTCTGCTGTTACACGACGTTACATTCAGGAAGACTGCTCGATGGATTTCTTTCTTTATTTTGCTCGATTAAATAGTTTTGGTTAATCTTCTACGCTTACTGTTACAACTTGTAACAATTAATTCAGGATACTTAGCCGTTTGGCGGATTCAGCCGCTTGTACCTTGCAAAATTAAATGATCAGCTGCGTTGCAAATGGTGGAAATTTCTGGAAACAATTGTAAAGGAGCTATTCTACCACTCCGGAAATCCACTGTTAATCATTTGCAGTTGCAATTTTTTTCGCGTCTCAATATTAGTTATTAGGCAAATATTGAAATTTTAAATAATGAATGTAACTTCTAAGCATTAATTTTTAAAGGGAGCTTGTGACTTTCGAGAATTACACTATTACAGTTTTAACCCTTAGCGCTCCGTTGGCTCGGGTACGGAGCCAAATGTTTTTAACACTAAACCTACCATGGCGGTCAAATGACCGCTTTCTAATTTTTTTCTAAAAATTCCCCAAATTGATTGGGCAGCCATTCAGTAAATATTTCAGGTCTATCGTATAAAACAAACATTACTTAACCGACCATCTTTTTCACATCTTCAAATCTCATTTTCCAAAGTACATATTTCGTATATTTCAATATAGCAGATATAAAGCCGGCAGGTTTAGTGTTAACACGATTACGTTTAAGATGCTGTGCCATTGTCGGCGTTGGAAATTATTATCAGTTGGTGAATTACAAAATTTAAAATTTATATTTCATTTGTAATGTGGATATGCATATTTATAGAATAAATAAAACCAAAAACATTCACAAGCACTTGTAATTCTCTCCACACCAAATAAGACTTCTTCTAAGACACTCCGCTGCAAACATTTTCCGGAGTTGCTGGTAGGCAGTGGTACAAAAACGCGCAGAGTGCTAAGTGTTGAAGTTAAGAAAAGCGACAATCTAGATGATCATAGGGGGTGAAATTCTGTCACTCTAATTCTTCGCAACAAAAGAACACTAAAAAAATAACAAAAAGACACATTGCTAAATTAAATTCAGATCTTGAATCCACAATTTACAATCCTCCAGATCTACTTGATCCTTCTCCCTTAATTTCACCTGAAACTTCCTTCCCAGACTCTTACATAATAGTTTCAAATCCCCTATCTTCGTTCCCTCGTCATCCACCCCTTTCCACCGTCCCAAAACAACTCTGTACTATAATTATGACAACAGATATCCAGTCCTTCGTACATCAGCCCTTTCCAACGTCCTTATTCTTCTCCACCCTCTTCTTTCCATCGTGCAAGCTCTCCGAAGCTTGTTAAGGCCGCCGACACAGCGCCACAGGTGGCGAAGTTGCATTTTCCATGGCGTACCATGGTCTCATCAACGTCAACCGGCTTCCATATTGTCGAATGGATTATTTACGGGTTAATAATGCGCCACTTCTTCCACGCTAGAATCTACCCCATGCCGCGTGTCCCTCCCTCGCGCCACACGTGCCAATGAAAAATCTACATCTACCCTTAACCCGCCATGGTTTATTGTCGAACCGCCATTTCGAGCGGCCTGAATTTTATATGCACCTTACAACTTCCCCTTTTAGTCATTTTAAGGGGTAAGCGCGCGTGTTTGAAACAATAAAACCCCCTTGCGCGTGTGTTCGCATCGCATTATGGAATATCGTGGCTGTATGCCGTGGATGTCCGAATAGCTTATTAGATCGATACCGCTAATGACGTTGAATGTTGTGCATTATCTCTAATGACACTAAAATTTCAGTCATCCGGCGATATTTCACGCGCGCGACAGAGGACGTTGTTGAGTGAAACTTTATCATGGTGAATTCGATTTGGGCGGGGGTTCATGGGATGGTGGGATCGGTTTGAAATGAAAAATTAATGTAGGGTGAGAACCGTGCGGGATATTGTTATGTTAAATGAGGGGATAGTGATTTTATGGGGGATGCTCTTGATTGTTCTTGAGACTGCGTTTTACTATGTCGTAGGTAGACGTTGTGTAGGAAAAATTGATCAGAGAAAATTAACCCTTTGCGAACGGAGACTAATTGAATATTGAGAAATAAACACTTCTTTGGCGATCAGAAACCACCTTTTTATCAGAAAGTCATAGTGTTAGTGCATAGACGTTATAAATTACTATTTGCGTAAACATATTGTAACGGTTGTATTACAATTTTTTAACCCTAGCCGCGTATACTTGCGTCGATAAAGTATAATCAGAATTTTTCTCAGACCACATATATGCGTCCATAGTCCTCAAAGGGTTAAGAATGTTAATTAGCCTCTTAGCCTTACACTTTGGAATTGCTTACGAAATTAAATACAAAAAATGTGCAAAACTTTAGTGTTACTATTTTAACAGAATCTCTGTTCTCCAATTTCACTATTTTATGATGTAGATATCGCATAGAAAATTTTCTGAGACGACAGTGTATCTGAGTTCAGCCAAACTAACAGTTCGGACTCTTAACCCTTTGTCCGAATTATTTTCTCTATTTTGTAGCGAGCTAAACGAAATTAATTTCACAACATTTTCTATCGTTGATTATTAATTTCTTTAAACGATAGGAATAACTATAGGTACTGACGGATATTTAGGTGACATTGCAAAATCATTGTGAAATTGGAAAGTCGATATTAATTCGTTAGAAAATAAAATGAAGTGTAAAGCTAAGTCGAGTATAGCTCGACAAGGGACCGCAAAGGGTTAAGTCTATCAGCTAGCTTCTCGACAGTTGCACTTTGGATCCGTTTACAGTTAAGAAATCAAATAAAAAAAATTGGCAAGACAGTAATACTATTGTTTTTAGAAAATCTCTGTTTTCCAATTTCACTATTTTATGATGTAGATATCGTATAGAATATTTTCTGAGACGACAGTGTATCTGAGTTCAGCCTAACCAAGAATTCGAACTCTTAACCCCTTGCCCTACGATTTGTTTTGTGATTGCCTCCGGTATAATTCAGAATTTAATTGCTAAAATAAAAATTGATCAGTGATTCTTGATATATCGCATAATTTAACATACTATTAATATCATAGAAATAATATTATCGCGTCGCGTTCTATTAATATTTTCAGTATGAACAGTTTTACAAAACTTGAAAATTTCTTATCCCATTTACCTCATCACGAGTGTCACTCGTTGCACTTTGGATCCGTTTACAGTTAAGAAATCAAATAAAAAAAATTTGCAAAACAGTAATACTATTGTTTTTAGAGAATCTCTGTTCTCCATTTCACTATTTTCTAATTTACAAACCTGAAGAAAAATGTCGAAGCGCCGCGGCATCTGAACTCGCTACCATTCCGAGTCCTCAAACCGAGACTCGTCATAATCCCACATTTATAAAATTCCAAACCACCGAAAAAATTCAAAATTCCCTCTCTCAGTACAAATCATCGCATTGAAAACCACTTGTAAAACCATTCCCCTCCTCCCAAAACCCCAACTCCAATTTCCTCCCGCAACATCAATCCTCCGCGCAACACCACAAAACAAAATACCAAAAAACAAACCGGCCAATCCTCGATCTAACCTGCATTATTGAAATCTGTTCCAGGAGAGAAGCCGTACAAGTGCAGCTGGGAGGGTTGCGAGTGGCGATTCGCGCGTTCGGACGAGCTAACTCGTCATTACCGCAAGCACACCGGCGCGAAGCCGTTCAAGTGCCGGCACTGCGACCGATGCTTTTCGCGCAGCGATCACCTAGCTCTCCACATGAAGAGACACGTGTAATCAATCGTCTCCGCGAACAGCGGCCCCGTCGGCGCGAAACACACCAGGAAAACCGTGCGCGCCGACAGGACCGAGCAGAAGGCTCCTACCTCCCGTTGTACCCGAGGACAACGAGCGACACCGGAAACCCCGTGATCGGGTCTCTCGCGAAAACGAAAAAAAACAAAAAAAAACAAAAAGAAGAAGAAAACGTTAAACCCCCGAACGAGCAAAGCTACGAGTCCGCGCCAGTTGGATCGTCGAGGAAACGATCGTATTCCACGACCGATCTGCGGCGCGTACTCTCGCCAAGGTGAAGGAAAGGTCGTTGGAGAACGGTAGCTCCGGAATTCCAGCGGGTTAGCGTCTTCGATGGAACGGATGATCAGCGAGACGACCGGATGATCAGCGAGACGACCGGATGACACAGCTTCGAAGATAGTACCGTGAAGATCGTCCACTTCCTGCGTTGTAATCTCTCGCATGCTCGTTTCGAGGATGACTCGATTGTCCGGGGTGTAGCAAAGTCATCTAACCCGGGATGATCGCGAGACTACCGATTATCGTTGAGAAACGGCGAGACGAAGCGGGAAGAAATGTATGTTGTAGGAAGCTGGACAGGTTGGTCGGTTAGATCGATGCTCTTTTAACTACGATCCTACCTCGTGGACGTAGAAAAGAGCACGGGAATGGAGTCAGGAACGGAAGTGGAGAAGCAGCAGGTGGGTCAACGGTCAGCGAACGATCGAATAGAGATCTTGTACTCGAAAGCGAAGAGTCGGTTAAGTAGCTTAAACCGAAACTATCCTGCGCGACTCACTTGAGAGAGAGATAGAGCGAGAGAGAAAGAGACGAGTCTCGTCCTGGGACGTTAATCACTGCCAATTCGTTAAATTCTACGATCAACGCTACCGTTAGGAATTCCATGCCGCCGGAATTGCTCCTGGGACGGCAGAGAAAGGGAGAGACAATGAAGAAATTCCGATTACACCGATATTATCATCGAAACTAACATCCCCCTTTATTATAATACGTTTTCTACGATACCGTCTGCCATCGGTAAAACGATCGAATTCTCGTTTCTTTCAGTTTTTTTTTTCTTCTTTCTGCAAATCGCTCGAAGGAAGGAGATCAAAGGCGTCGCGGCAGGGTTGCGCCTCGAGTCAAGAAATCTCGGGGACAATAATGCAGTCTGTCGGTGCCAAACGTTATTTCCTTTTTATCCGGACGTTTTCGACGAGCCTCGAGAAGCCGTGCTCGTACGATTCGTGAGTGCAAACCCGGGACGCTTTTGAGCTTCGATCCTTCGATCGGAATTGCATTCGAGGGCGCGGAGAGGAAGGGGATGAACAACGCGAGGTCCGTAATTGAATACGTGATTTCGGACAGTTTCGACGGGAGCAAAGTTTACCGTGCTGCGCTCTAATCCCAAATTTCCAGGGTGAACTTTAGCGCGGGAGTTTCGCCTCTTTTTCACCCTCCGCCCTACTTACATTTCAACCAATGAGAATTCTGGTGCACGCTCATGTTACGCCGTTTAGGGGTGTCCGAAGATTTTTTTTTTTCTCGATGGACAACGAATTTTACACGTGGAAGAGAGAAGAAGGTATTTTACGGAGGTGTTCTTGAACTTCCGGGTTAAGGTGTTAGCTGAAAAGTGAATTCAAGTATTTATTCGTTTTAGGGATGTTTCAATTAATGTGGTTTTTATGGAGAATTTTTAAATGATTACTTCGGAATTTGCACAAAGTCTAACTGGTTTTAAAGTAGCCAAGTTTTTCTATTAACTTCTTAACGTGGAATTTCTACACGCAATCCGTACAATTTTCCTTCTTATTTCCAAAATAGTTCGTTCGAAAAGAACTCACCCCGTAAAAGTGCACCAAAATTAAAATTCGATGCAATAAAATTCGATGAAATTAATTCACGACGATTCGACCGTTTTGCCGAAACGTTCTCGAGCAGATTTTTAAGGAAGAAAGAAGCGCCTCTTATAAAACCTATCGTACGTCGCGAACAAACTTCCCAAGGGTTCTCATTTCCGTTTGTAAGAGAGAAAGAGAAAGCGTGGCAAAGCGAGAGATCTTTTTTCCTTAAAAATTCGACCAATTCCGCGGGAAGTTTTGCGAATTCTACAACGAACTACCGATTCTCCTCCCGTAGCGTGTCACCGAACGAAATCCGCCTTTGTACTTTTGTACGATTATTGCTTTTCTCGCCAAACCGTGGCGCAAGAGGTCCTTAAACTCCTTTTTTTCTCTCCCCTTACATTTTATTGCAAATCTTCGCGAACGAAGGAACAACCCGCGCTCACGATTCACGTCGGAGGCTCAACAGAAAGAAATGAAATATATATATAATATATATATTTTTTTTAATATTCTCATCTTACTCACCGAAATGATAAATATATATACATATATATCGATACGTAAATGTGTATTATACGTAAATGACAAAATACGGGCAACATTCCGCACAAAGCTCTAGAACCGTTTTTTCGCGCGTCGCAGCAAAACACGCTTCCGCGGGTTCGATTCCTTCGTGCGCGAATTGCAAAAAAATCAAATCCCATCCAGGGCAGACGGTGTCGAGGTATTCTGCGAACTTATGCGTCGTAGCGACGGGATGTCTGACAGGATAAACTTTCTCGATGGGTTCTACGGACGTCAATTTTACGAAAATGTCGTCGAAGTATCAGCTCCGGGAATATCTTATTGAAAATTTATTTTTGAGACGATGGATTTATCTTTTAAATATTTACTTTACGTAACAATCTTTGTATTGTATCGAGGAAGCATCGAATTCATCGTGGATTGAATTTCGTTGCAATTATACAACGTATTTGCGAATCGAACGGTTTGGTCTGTCGAGTCGTTCGTCAATGTACTGTCAGGCGCTGAGTAGATGGCTCAAGTGAAATTAGTCAGTCTGATTTCATATCTTGTATTTTCTTTTTCGTTTCAGTGACAGCGAATCTTTCGAAGTTTGCTTGACAGCCGAATTTTTAGGTGGGGTCTTTTTTTTATCGGACTTCCGAGTCATCTATGTCACTTCTCTTCAGCTGGGTGCAGTACACAGATCGAAGTGTTACTGCAAGCTGATTCGACGGTGCTGACAATTTTGGCGGCTGTCAATGGCTGATGCATACATTCTACATTTTGACTGAATTCTTTTACTTCGACTGAAATTTTTTGACACCTGCAATTGTTGCTCTCAGATGCTACCAGTCATTATTTTTCCATTTTCAAAGTGCACTTTTATCTTATTTTCCATTGCATTACGTATGACATCTAATCAGCTGCAAACAGTATACTTTTGCTGAAAACTTATAAATCTGACGCATTCCGGTAACTATCATCGCCTGAGACTAGAGCTCTGACTAAATGGGACTAAAATTCACAACACAGAAACTACTAAAGAAATGCAGTCACTATTTCTGCATTTTCAAAGTCAAATGTTCTCTTAATTACAGTTATGTTACTTGTGTGATTAGGTGCGCCATCTATTCAGCGCCCGACACTACACTTTCTCTAAAGACTTAAAAATCCGACGCATCCCGATGACACTTATTCGCCCGATACAAAAACTCTAACGAAATGGGACTAAAATTGCCAATGCAATTGCACAAAACTCAAGAATCTGAAGTTTCCTGGTGACTGGCATCATCTGAGACTAGAACCCTATCAAAATGGGGCTAAAATTCATAACGCAGAAACTACTAAAGAAATACAGTCACTGTTTCTGCATTTTCAAAGTCAAATATTCTCTTAATTACCATTATATTACTTGTATGATTAAGTGCGCCATCTATTCAGCACCCAACACTACACTTTCGCTAAAGACTTAAAAATCCGACGCATCCCGATGACTCTCATTCGCCCGATACAAAATCTCTAACGAAATGGGACTAAAATTGCCAATGCAATTGCACAAAACTGAAGAATCTAAAGTTTCCTGGTGACTGGCATCACCTGAGGTTAAACTCTAACCAAATCCGACTAAAATTCCCAACTTAATTACGTAACAACATTGTTCAATCTCCCCGAGAAAGTCCCCAAAGAGAACCCTGTCAGACATCCGGTGAAGCTCGTCTCTCGCTAATCATCGACCCGGATGATCGTCCAGGACGATCGGTAAAATCGTGGCCGTCGCGTTAGGACAAAACGCGAACTTAATTACTTTCTCCGCGCCGTGAGATCGACGACGGAGAATACGAGGCGAGGCGGAGGTGTGAAATTGCGAAATTAAACGACCGGGGAGCGAGAAAGTCGCTCGATCGCGGGGCACTCTCATTAGAGGAAGAACTTGTGCGAGAGAAAGAGAGAGAGCGAATGATGAAAAGAGTGAAAGATATAGAGAGAGAGAGAGAGAGAAGTAGATTACGAGAGAGTGCGCAAGAGAGAGGTAGATGATGAGGAGGTGGAGTTTACATTTAAGAAGACTAATCTTACCTGACGCAAACGGCGCCGAATGCGCCGCGGGGACGATAAGGAAGAGGATAACTAAATTTTAAATGTTCAGTGGCCAAATAAACTAACTGATACGCACGTATTAAAGTAAGCCTGACTGACACGAGTGTCGATGCAGTTCCGTCAGTGTGCGTGTGCATGCGTTTGAATGTTTTACGCGCGTTTTGACTGACCTTGCGTGGATCTTAACGAGCGATTGCGATGATTTTAGGTGTAATTTCGAGAGTGTATGGTGTCATCGTGTGCGCGTGGCAGTTTTTTTTTTTCCCGCGAGTACGTGTTCCAATGGATGGTTTAGGGGTTGGTTTAGGGATTGGGAGGGGGGTGAATGGAGAGAGAGCGAGAGAGAGGGATAAGTAGAACACTAAGTTTGTATATCGTGCAATTTTTTCAGTGTTTCATTATTTGTTACCATGTTCACGAATAATTATAAATAAATAAATATATATATATATATAAATAAATAAATAAATAAATATATATATACGCAGCATTTACAACTTTAGGATAAACGGTGATTAAAAGCCAGATGTCTTTTTGATAGCCATATTGAGATATCGTGGTTTGTCGGTCACGATTCCCCGCCCCTCGAGTCTGCGTTCTTTTTTCTCTTTGTTCTTTTCTTTCCGGTAGGCGAGGTGAAACGGAAGTAGAACGACTCTCGTCTCGGACCTCGACGGTCTCTCGTTGAATCAAAGATTTAAAGGAGCATAAGAAGCACGATAACGATGATAACGGATTTAAAAGAAAAAGCGATAAAAAAAAAGCATATACGACGAATATTTAAGAAGAAGTCCATCCTCGATCACCACGAAGAAAGTAAAAGAAAATAAAAATAGAAAACGGGGCGACATTGACTTAGCCCCGATTTCCTTTCTAGAATTAGACCACTAAATGGCGCGTTCGTTCTCGAACCTCGTTAGGCTCGAAATTCTTTCCGAGTTCGTCGTCGATGGATTCCGAAAGTGAAAAATCGCCGCGCGGAAATTTCGCCCTTTACCACGCGATTGCACGAGAGGGGGTGAAAACACACTCGGGGGTTGAAGATGCGCTCGGCCGAGAAGCAGGACGGAAGCGAAAGAAATGCGGGAGAACGAATGGACGAACGACGAAGAGAAACGAACGACGAAACGTTATTTAAAGAGACTGATCGCCTTGACTGTCAAAAAAAAGATGAAAATAAAGATTCACGGGGTGAATGGAGATAAAAAGAAAAAGCGAAAAAAAAAATACAATGATTTAACCAAAACGACACTTCATCATTAGCGAACGATCTTCGCGGTCACGACGAGCATTTCGCGCGTTTCCATCCCGGCGACCAACGAACCCTGTAGATATATACATAATACGTATAAATATTATATACATCCATGTGTGTGCACGAGAGATCGG
Source organism: Cerceris ruficornis (assembly GCA_963989415.1). Lineage (NCBI taxonomy): Eukaryota > Metazoa > Arthropoda > Insecta > Hymenoptera > Crabronidae > Cerceris > Cerceris ruficornis. The sequence continues at coordinate 28,918,815 of OZ022518.1, forward strand.
TGTGTATCGTTTAACGGGAGAGAAAGATACGAGAGATTGAGATCGTGAGAGACTGAGATGAAACGAAGAAACAAGGTGGACGCGACACGTGTAATTAAAAGCCATCGGTAATAAAACGACGTGGACACTTTTAAAAAACACAAATTCACACACACAGAGACAACACACATAAAAGTAGGTAGAAGTTTAGATAGATAGATGGATAGGTAGACCGTTAGATAGAACCTTAGATAGGCGGATAAATAGATCGACCGGGGAGGAATTGAGGGAAGACGGAAGTGAAGAAAGGACGAAGGGGAAAGAAGTGTTATATATACAAAGAAATAAAACAGAAATTGTACGTATATATATACATATATGTATCTTATATGTATATATATATCTTATATGTATATATACACGTATAAAATATATATATATAGATAGGTGGATATACATACATAGAAGTGTAAGTACCTAAGGGAAAGTTCTAAGGAACTTTAGGGAAAGTCGTGTCGTTGTACGAGGTATAAATGGACGTTAGTGTTTTATGGATACTCGCGTACAATAAGATCGAGATATGCCGTGGCGTAAAACCTTTGACAAGTGGCGTAAACGGCGGCGAAGAAAAAAGGAACACGGACGTACACAAACACGTAAACACGCGGTACGTAATTGTATTATTGTGGTCTAAGGTATTTTCAGTCATGTTGTATAGTAATTGTAAATTATGTGGGACTTTAACTGAGCGATGAACGAGCGAATCGAGAACGTATGAGAGACGGAGCGAGAGAGAGAATGTAGAGAGACGTAGTAGAAAATGGAAGAGGATAAAGAAACGACGAAACCAAAGTACGAGAGGAATACGGTGAGAAAGTGTGGAACGACTGTAGTGGAAATTGGTAGGATAGGACTGTGCGTTTAAATGCACAGAGACGATAGCAAAACCGAGGGATATCTCGAGAGGTGTTGCGTATCATCCGAAATGAATTTCGCGTAAAATTGCACGCGCCGTGATTTCATTCCATCGACCGGGTATAATAGAATTAGGATGAGAACAGAGGATTTGCAATTTTTAATAAAAAATTCACTCTCCTTCGCGCCCTACGCGCGATACCGATTAAATAGTACTACATGTAAATTCACGGGTGTCTGTCCTCGCGTAAGGAAATCGGAGAGTCGTGATTTTTAGCTGAAGAATCGAGCGTCAACGATTTTCCTGCGATCGCGAAACGACGGTCAAAAGACCGGTGCTTTCGAGAAATCGTGAAAATTCCGGGTTCGATGAAGACCTCACGGTGGCTCATGGAATTCTTTCCTTTTATCGTAGGTTCGAAGTTTTTGTACATAAGGAGCACATTCTCCGGTAGGTAAATTAATTTGCGAAATTCGTAGACGTGGCGAGATAAATGGGGTTGCGAGATTTTCATCCCTCACGGGAAGAGTCGCATCGAGTGCTCTTCGGCGGGCGATCGACGATTTCCTCCGTTCTCGTGTTGCCAAAATAAAAAATTTGACGCACTACGACCGAACTGATAGAACGACGGAGCTAACGTTATTTTTAGGTGAATCCGCTCGTTAGGAAAGATTTAAATAAGCGAATGGAGATGAGTGATTGTTTCGGTGTACTATGTTTCTACGGCACACTGTTCTGCGCGAGGGGGGTGAAGAATCGGGTGGCTTTACGCGCGAGAGGAAAAAATCGGGAGATGTTCGAGGGAGATGCGGCGGGAGAGCTCGAGAGAATGAAGCTGCGTGAAAGGAGAAACGTGCGAACTTGGTGGGATTTGCGAAAATGTGGAGAATCGTGAGGAAAATCTGAGGAGAGAACGAGAGACATTTAAGCGAAAAAAAAAACAAAGTTGAGAGAGATACCTATATTTTTAAAAAGTGACCTTTGGCATTTAAAGACTTGTAAAAATCGTGCAACGAGTTAAGTAAAGAAACCAAACAAACAAACAAAAAAAAACGCAAAACAAAATGAAAAACAAAGGGCGCAGTGTATTTAAGGGGCGTCCGTCCTTCTCCGTGTCTTTGTTTCGTGTACACGATGCACGCGATGATAAAGGAAGAGAGAAAAGGGGAAAAAATAGAGAGAGAGAGAACGAAGAATCTTCTTGAGAATTCCATACGCGAAAACGAAAAGCTGTGAGGTACGGTTCTTTTCTTCGCGATAGAAGAAACAACGAGGACAGAATGCGACAAAAAACCAATAACCCAAGGGACGCGTGTGTCCTTCGACATACCGATCGGCAATATTCGCGCGGGAAAATTTCCATGGTTTCACCGAGCAAACTACACCCACGGCATGCATACACATTCGTACACACGTATTACATACACATGAAAAAAAACAAAAAACGCGCACGCACAAAACGCGAAAAGTCAGGAGAAAAATGGAGAAAAGTCAGCCGTATGCAATCGGCGCAAAGGTTATACGCGCGTTTTCATCTCCGCTGGATGAAACTACAGACGCGAGTCTGAACGGGCGAATTCGAGAAGAAATTCGAGTGGACGGGAATTCGGTGGAAGACGAATTCGACAGTTTGGACGGAGAGGAAGAAAAGAAAGGAGGCAAACGATGCATTCCGTTAGAAACTCGCGTTTCGCGAGGTAATCGGCGAGAACCGTCGAACTACCTCGAGGCCTAAGGTTAACAAATTTCGGCCATCTCGATATCCGTGGCGGACATCGCGAAAGACTCTACTTTATTCGCAGGGTTTCTTTGCATATGATCAAGAATTCTCGTTGGAAAATGAGAGAAAAGAAAGATAGGAAACGAAGAGACGACTAGCGTTCTCCATCGATGTCCTTGGCACGACCTCTGTACGCTATGGGGTTGCTTCTTTCGCGGGGTTCGCCCGGAATCGTTCTTGAAAAGGAAAAACGACAGTCACCGCATAGTCACTGTGTCATCCAAAACACGATTCATTGGTAGGATAGTATTTTTAGGGATTTTATACAGGCATACGACAGCGCTCTATGTTTTAGCCAGGTTTAACTGTCGATTATTGACGTTTCTTCTTGTACGTAAAACGAACGGTGTGTTTAGATATATTATTGCTGTTGAGGAGAGCGAAAGGGACGAAGAGAATGGGAGAGAGTGAGTGAGAGAGAGAGAGGGTAAAAGTGGGTCGCACGAATGGGGTAAAAGCGAGAGCGAATGGCAGAAGGGAGGCAATTTGCTTGACGATGAATGAGCCTGAGATCGTTAAAACTCGAAGGCACGATTGGACGTCGAGGGTGCAAAAGTGGAGAGAAAGTCAAAGCGGAGAGTGGAAGAGCGATTTTTCCAGAATTCTGTACCTCGTTGTGTATACATCTCTATTTGTATAATTGTGAATATTAACGTATATTATGATAATGTGATTTATTACGTGTGATCTTGCGCGCGAAAAGACGTGGAGAAACTTTAAGCGAGTATTTTGTACTACGAAACAAAACGAACAAAAATGGATTGCGTGAAGAAGAGTGGAAGAAAGAGAGAACGTGAGAGAGAGAGAAATGAGAGACAGAAAAAAAAACAATGAAAAAAAAAGAAGAGGGAGAACGAGAATAAGCGTAAAGAGTCTTGTAATCGCAGCTTTTTCTGCCGTTGGAGAACACAATTACAAAGGGGGAAAAAAATAAGCGGAAACGCTTGCGCATTGCTGCTTCCTCTCGGCATCGATTCCATCGATCCTTCTTTTTCAACGCTGTGACTGCCAAAATTCTTCCGCTTTTTCCTCGAGGTCACCGATAACCAGACACTCTTACCTACGATCATCGACTCTTAACGATTCGTTTCTTTCCTGTCGCGCGCAACACAAAATTTCTCTGCAATTCAATCCGCAACGCTCCGTCCTTCCAAGAGCGTTGCATCTCTTCATCGACGATCCACGAAAAGAAGAAACCTTTCGTCCTCGCTTGAACTTCGCTTAAGATAACTTTGCTTTCTCGTGGCAAAAAATTCGCGAGGCTGTTTGTCCTCGACGGATTTGATCCTTCTCGACAAACGAGACTCCCTTTCACGCGGTCTCGCGATACTTCATCGACACCACGTGTCGCCCTTAATACTCGATAGCAGAAGACTATCGATCATCTCGTTGAAAAAACATCCCCCGACGTTCCTCTTCTTGGGGTTGTCCACCGAGAGTTGACGCAGGGTTTGTGTCAACCTCTGCACCCTCGTCGCAAGTACGAAATGTCCGCCCTTTTCTCCTCTTTTTATCCTATGAGCTGTACAAACACGAGACCTTCACATTTATCGATTTGCATTGTAAGACAGGATAAAATATTGTTGTATTTACTTGTATGCAGATTAACACGGCTTTTTCGCTGTTGCACGAAGAGATTCTTCTCCCGCTGGTGAAGAATTGTCCGTTGTCATTCGAGGGTCTTCACTTTACCTCGTGTTGGTTGCAATGTCGATGAGGCGATGGAGAATATTGTTGGAGAGACTTCGGTCGTGGAAAAGATCGAAAATCGAGGCTTCGATGGAGGAAAAGATCGAAGATCGAGACTCGGATAGAGGAAAAGATTGAAGATCGAGACTCGGATAGAGGGAAAAATCGAAGATCGAGGCTTCGATGGAGGAAAAGATCGAAGATCGAGACTCAGATAGAGGGAAAGATCGAAGGACGAGACTTCCATCGAGGAAAAACTCGAAGATCGAGACTTCCATAAAGGAAAAGATCGAAGATCGAGACTTATATAGAGGAAAAGATCGAAGGACGAGACTTCCATCGAGGAAAATATCGAAGATCGATTCTTCCATAGAGGAAACGGTCGAAGATCGAGGCTCGGATGGAGAAAAAGATCGAAGGACGAGATTTCGAGCGTGGAGAACATTAGGGAATTTTGAATTAGGAAGATTTATAAAGAGCTTCATTATATAGTACAATTCCTATTAGATTGTTGCAGTTGTTTATGTGAAAATATCTTCGTTGATGTTGTACAGAAATATTTAGTTGCATTCTCGAAGCTGTTCACGTGCAGCCATGTAACTTGATAGCTTATTGATTCGTTGCTGGTTTTCTTTATTTCTTAAAGAGAAGAAGAAGAGAGAAGAGGGGTTGTTAGCAGGTAAAGCTTCAAAAGGAAGAACCTTTGAAGGACTTACACGGACAGTTCTACCGTACAGTATGATTGGTCGATGTACGGGGAGTATTGTTGGGAGATAAAATGTTGGCATACCCCCATCAAACTGGAACGACAAGGAGAAAGCAGAATTGTCTCATTCGAGCAAGCAAGCATTACATAATATTGACTACTTTGTTAAAAAAACTATCATCTAGCAACAGAAAACGCTGAAATCCTACAACCAGAATTTTTCTAACCCCTAACCTTACAATAACATGTGACGCGGTAAATGGAAATTGTGAAGCTTTCCAAAAACTTAAATTGAAAATATCAGAATGTCACGAGACGATTAAATTATTTCTATACTATTAATATTACATTCCATTGTACGGAATATCAAAAACCAGAGAGAAATTTTCTAACCCCTAACCTTACAATAACATGTGACGCGGTAAATGAAAATTGTGAAGCTTTCCAAAAACTTAAATTGAAAATATCAGACTGTCACGAGGCCATTAAATTATTTCTATACTATTAATATTACGTTCCATAGTACGGAATATCAAAAGCCAGAGTAAAATTTTTATTTGCGGAATTAATTCTGAGTTATTGAGCACCTAGTCAAAATTGAACTCGCAGGTCAAGGGGTTAAACAAAATCGAGTAGAACAAGAAGAAAATTGTCTTTCCTTGTGCCGTTTCAGCTTGTAGATACCATGCCAACATCTCATCTCTCCATTCTACATCTCGTACATACAATTCAAAAATTCCATCCCTCCAATTATTCCAAACCCCGAAACTCACCCCCTGCGTCGCTTCTTTCCACTCGTCGATCATTGCTGCCGCTTCGAAACACCGATAAAACAACGAATACCAGAGAGAATGAGAGTTCATATCGATAGTCAAACTTCGGAGCTTAAAATTCAGCACAGAGTTGCCGCACATCGCGCGGACAATTCTGTCCAGCGTGAATCTGTCTCTAATCGCAAAAGCACACGATACCAGCCGTATATATACGTGCACGAAACATCAACGAGGAGCAGAAAAAAGCTGCGGTCTCCCATTGGGAACGCCATAAAGTCAAAAAGCCATACACGTTGGCTCGAGACGGCAGAGAGAGAGAGAGAGAGAGAGAGAGAATTCCAGCCGGTTCGAGCAGCCGATGGAAGCGAATGCGAGATTAAGCGAGTTACAGGCTTTTTAAATTTACCGAGAGAGAACGACGAGCGACGGACGAAAGCGAGACAAAGGAAACTACAGTCGGCTGCGTTTGTCCGGGCGGAAGCTAAACGAAGGAAAACGCCGGAAAATACGTCCCGAACTGGAGAATTCTCTCCTTCGTGGATCGGATATACGGAGCTAACGATTAACGAAATAAAAAAAAGTAAAAGTAAATAAAAATAGAAAGAGAGAAAAGTGGTTATTGTATACGACTCTAGGAATCTACCGGTTCTTCGAAACGCCGCAAACGAAGTAAAAAAGGAGGGAGTAAAAAGGAACAACGGGAAACTCGCAGCATTACTCAAAAGGAATAAAAAAGAAAAAAAAGTGAAAAAGACATCCTTCCAAATCTGGGACTAATTTACTTACCGCGACTTTAAAGTCGACACTTTTGCGCCGGTTTACTTCGAAGACTCGACATTTTGTACAAGGAGTAGCGAGCTCGTGTAACGAGTCTAGTAGGTGATCACATGTGATATTTGTATCGGCTATTATATGTAAGTGTATTGATACGTGCGTAAATATACATGTGTACGTGCATACGCACGTATGCGTAGCACATGTGTATGTCTATGTATGTATATGTACGTATAAATATAAATGTAAATGTATATTAGGGGTATTCCGTTAGGATTACTACTAGTAGTTAGGTAAAGGAAGAACAAAAGAGAGAAAGAGAGAATGATTGAGCGAGAAAGCAGAGAGAGAGAGAATGTGGATAATCCAGACGAACATCGAGCCCCGTTAAGAAGTCCTGAAGAATCAAATTGAATGTCTCTTGTGAATTTAATGAGATAACGAGCGAAAGAGGGAGAGAGTGAGTGAGAGAGAGAGGAAGAGAACGGAGTGAAAAGAAACACGAGAAACAGGAAATTTCCCTCGAAACGCATAATCTCGCTGGAATGCCTAATTGCTTCACAATACGCAGGCCTATTAAGCCGGTTCTAAAGGACACGCGAGATTCGACAGGAAGGTCGAAAGGTCAAGTGGCACGGCAGGTGCATAAATCACTGGAGAACACACGCGTACACACGAACTACAAACACGAGAGCACACGGAGAAAAAGTGAGAGAGAAAGAGAGACTCGCTTGGAATTCTTTATCACGGAATAATCGCGCTATAATTTTTCTACCATGTCCAATGAAAATGCCAGAATCCGAGAAACCAAGGATAATCGGACGATTATCGTGGGACCGTGGAATCTTTCGAAATTGGATCGGTTAAAATACGAGGGTCTCTGAAACATATTTGACACGGAGAAAGAGAAAGGAACGTTTCGTCGGTTTCACCTGTCCGATCGGCATCGCTTCTTTTTTTCCTCCCCAAACTCTGTCTTTCCATCGCCATTTTGCGTCGATTCTCGCTTGAATTCGCAACGAGAACCCATAGGGCCCCGTTGACACCGGAGCGCGATAAACAGGCCCAAAAACGAACACGATCCATGCAATGTGTTCTTCGGAGGACCAGAGTTTATTCGTCGGGTATTCTTTCCTTTTCTTCTTCGTCCCGATTCCTCTTCCCTTTCATTCTGGGCCTTCTTTCTTTCCATGGTCTTTCGACTTTTTCCGATCAACTAGAAATGATACGTTCGCGATGGAGAAATGAAATTGAATTCTTAATTCGACGATGTCTTCTGAGTGCGAGTCGATTGATCGATCGTCGGCTGAGGCGAATGGGGGTGCGTGAGAATAAATGTCTGCATGGGGGATGAACGATGGGAGTGGTGAGTTTTTTGCGAGAGAATGATCATCGCGAAAGTGCGTACAACGGATAAAGAGATGTACAAAGGGAGAGGTTCGATTATAAGTGTTTAAGTTGCGTGCGAAGGTTCGATATCTCGAGGAAAAACTTGCGCGTCGAGAATCAAACTAGCGAATGTATAAAATAAGATGAAAAAAAAGTTACAAAAAAAATGAGATAGAGAAAGAGAGAGGGATTGAGAGAGAGAGAGAGCGAGCGAGATATAGAGAGACAGAATAACGAAAGAGGAGGATAAAAAGACCGAGAGCGTGTATGGGTGTTTTTCTTAGAGAAACTTCTCAGAATTTTTACATAAATTATTTACTATACAGAGCCTTAATTATTACCTTTATATTAATATCGCTACTATTAATCATATGTAAGAACTATCACTTCATTGTTCTTTTCTTTTCTTTTCTTTTTTAATTGTACAAAACCGTGAGGATGCTGAGTAAGTTTTAAAGTTTTAGCTCGTACAAGATTATTTGTAATGTTATAAATTACTATTATTATTATTAATTATTATTAATTATTATTAATTATTATTAATTGAATTGATTGATTCATTGAATTCATTGATTGAGCAAAGTAGCACGGAGAATTATTCGACGTTAAACGAAACGTTCTTCCTGCTCTTAACCAATGCGATCGATTGAAACTTTTAAATTCGATGTGTGCACGAAAATCGCTGAGCAATCGATGAAAACACGGCAAAAGGTGGGGGAAATCGGAGAGTTTCCATGATCGACGAATCGAACGATCGAGAGCTCGGGATTTCCTCGTCCGCGAATCGCGGCGGGATTGCGAGTTTCGCTGATCCTTCGAGGACGCGAGATATTTTATTTTTATTATTTTCACGAGACGTTCTCGCGCGTCGAAACTCGCACGAAAGCTCTCGTTCGTTCCATTCGACGGGAAAAAAAAACACGAAAGAGGAACGAAAGATGATGAAGAAGCGAATGAACCGAAGGAGGTACTGTGCGTGATTTTGCGACAATGTAAAAGGAAATTATCCTCGGGCGATTATAACGAAGATGTCTCCCACTGATTAGCGCGCTTTCTCATCGGTTTAATTGTTGTCCGCCTAGAGATTTTTGCGTTTACGAAAAGCGCACGCTTCTTATTCGGCTAACGGAGCGACCGGGCCGGCCGCGCTTTGTAAATAATTCATTAATAAACAAATTTCTCATCGTGCTTGAGTGAGCTTGCTTTCAACAAGTATCCTCCTTCAAAATCGACGTGCTCGTCCAGGAACACGATTTCGATGTATGATCAGCTCGAATAACAGATATCAAAAAGTACACCGTCTTTGCAAAGATTCCAATTTGCAGTTTTTTAAGCGAGGTAGAATATCCGAATGAATCTGGCGTACGTGGATATCCTGATCGTTTGGAGAAATCTCAAGTATTTCGTTTAGAATGTTCACCTAATTCTGTTTTTACACGGTAGATACGTTCCAGACAAAACCGTGTAAAAAAATCGTGTAAAAAAAGACAGGAAGTACATACATAGAAAAAAGGGGATTAGTTCCATATCCATCAACCCTGTAAAAAATAGTTAAAATAAATGTATTAAAAAATTTATTTTAGGAATATTTTAGATTTTTTAATCGTGCTGAATCGAATGAAATCGTGTAAAACGGAATCAATTTTTTTTTTGGACCCTGTTAACACTAGAACTACCGGCGTTAAATCTATGATATTTCGATATATTAAATAAGAACGTTGAAACAAGGAGAATTAAGAGGTGGAGAAGATGATCGATTCGGTGATTTATGTTTTTTGAGATGGACGTAAAATATTCTATGACTTTCATATGAAATTGGAGAATTTTTGGAAAAAATTGTGTACCACTCATTTTGACTGGTTTGGTAGTTCTAGTGTTAAATCAAAACCGTGTAAAAACAGAATTGGGTGTACTTTAAAATCAACGCGAATCTATACTCATCTACATATTAGGTTGGTAGGAAATCAATGTCGGTTTTCAAACTTTATCTTTAATTACACCTGTTGAGAATAGAAATCTTTTTTTAGTCAAATAAGTTCCATTACACTTTCCACATTTTTCCCAACGAGAAACAAGTTTATAATAAATTTCTTTTTTCTAAAATGATACAAGAAGACAAGCAGATTAAAATGAACGGCTATCTGAAAATTAAGCGCTAAAGTTTGAAAACTCGAAGACCGACATTAATTTCTTACCAACCTAATAATTATTCTATCAAATTTCCGCTCAAAATTCCATCGTCCGAGGAGCCAGGGAACGTCAGAATCTCTCAAGTAATCTGACCGTACAAACGATCGTATTCCACTCCGGCAGTTAATCGAGCTGACCGTACAACGAGGTTGCGTTCAGTGCGTTGAAAAAATCGTCGCTATTACCATTTAGCGCGAGTAATTCGTGCTAAAGAGGAATAATAGAATAATTTGATGTTACGATTCTTATGATTTAGCACGGGGAAGAGGTATTATTTAGCGAATAATGTTGCTTAGCAAAAGGAAAAAGTCGCGCGAGTGCGATCGCCGCGCGTTATTTAGTCGAATTTGTTGATAGTTTCGATCTCGCGTCCGATAATCCTCGATTACGGACGAATCGACGGATCCGTTCGCGATTTGAATTAGGTACGAATCAGCGACCGAGCCGAAACATCCACTCGGCAGGACGCTTCGTTCGTGAGACGACGAGATTTCTAGCTTTTACATGTGATATAGCCACTATTCTCGATGGACACGGCGTGCTTTGTTCTTGTAGGTGTGTTTTTTCGCGCGCTATCGCAACGGGGATGGCGCGAGCGTGATTAAGAAACCGGAAACGAGAGAAGAGGGTAAGAATACCAAAGCGTCACGAGAGAATCTCGCGAAAATGGAGCTCGCAAGGGAAGAGCGAATTAATAGGATAATTTGGAAGCGAACGGTTTAGAGTTAGCTTTCGGTTTAACACTTTTGCTATCGTGCGATGCCGTGCCGGTTTTCGTGATATACGATTCCTTAAATTGTATTCAGTCGAGCAATGAAATTATTCTCATTGATGTTGTAGAATCTACAATAAAATCTACTGTATAATGAAATTACTCTGATGTGTATATAATATCATTGTTACTTTAAATACTTAAGTAATACTTCAAATATACCCCCTCTTACAAATTCGAATTATCCATCGACGCATTTCGACTTCGAATTTCCTCATATTTTTCTCTATCCACTTACGACTAATTCTTTAAGAATAATTCTTCGATATTCGTACTCACTGTAATGTTAAAAAACAATCACAAATATATATATATAGTCAATGATCTTCCATCGAGTTTGTTAACTGGCTAAAGTAAAAACCGCGAACGGAATCTCCAATGGGGTAGTTTCCCCCGAATTCGACCTCGAGGAAACGCACGACGGTAGCTGAAGTGTTAAACGAACCCTCGAACGATATCGGGAATAATGAAATTTTGTTAAAACGACGGCGTACGTTAGAGAAATGTCCTCCAAATTACCCCAGCGCGACGGAACTTGGCGCGGGAGATACTCCTCCCACTTCCGGCCACGATCTTTTCGAACGAGCGCGTTATCTCGCAAGGGGTTGATGCGTGCCTCGAACGAATCCCGGCGCATTTTCCAGGGAACGAATTCCCGCTTCCCGCCGCGAAGGGACATTTTCACGCGCGAGGAAAGAAAGGGGTTGTAAAACGGTTTCTGCGACAGAGTACCACCCCTCTCGAAGATGCCGCCACCCCTCGATGAGTATTCCGCGTGAAAATGACCATTCCCCCGGTGCGCCGGAGGGGTTGAAGATCGTTGGCCACCTCGAAATCGTGTAGAAGCTAAATAACGCGAAGGGGTGAACGGAAGGGGTAGGATAACGCGAAGAGAGAGAAAGAGAGAAAGTATGTATGCAAACAGGAGCGTAAAAGTGTGAGAGAGAATGAATGTAATATCGAATGGGGTTAAAAAGAAAATAGGGGTGGGGGAGAAAGTTTGTGTAATTGTTCATCCGATTGCTTTTCGTATGCTCGTAGATATGCTTGAGGATTGTGTGACAGCAGAGGAGAATGAAAGGGAGAGAGAGAGTGAAAAAAAAAAGTAAATGAGCGGCTCGAAACCCGCCTCGCAGCACTTTATTCCTCTTCATTCTTTTCTTTCCTCTCTTGGTGGCTCTTATTACACCGTAGCGTACTCTAAATATCGTTATTTTTTAAGGAGAATTACATGAGAAGATGGAGTAAACGATATTGAAATATATATATAAATATACATATATATATATTTATTTTCTAAGATATAATATATATATATCATCTATGTATATTAAATTATGATAATGCACAAAATGTAATTATATGTACATGTATAATTATTATCTTGCTCTACATTCGGGCGGTGGTGAGGGGAAGTGGGGGTGCGAGTCGAAGGAGAAGAGTCGGACGCGGAGAGAGAGAAACAGAAAGAAACAGAGAGAAAGAGAGCGGAAGAGAGAGGAAGAGAGAGAGAGAGAATGAGAGAGAGAGGAAGATGGAGAGAAAGGGGTTGCGTCGTGCGCGACGAGACGAGAGAAAGAGACTCTTCGAGTACGCACGAAGGGCGGATGTGGAGAGGAAAGAGGGCGGGGGGCTTGCGGCCGCTGTAACCTCATCTTTCATGAATAGCTTGTATTTCTGCTCAGTGCAAAATAAACGTACGTTCCTGTTGAAAAAAATGAAAAAAAAGAACGATCAGTGGTTGTCGTCTTCTTCTTTTTCACCCTCTTCGTCCGCGCGCAATTTCCCCTCGAATTCGAAGGACCGGGGGTAAATTGGCGCTCTTTCCAGTATTTCGAGAACGACTACGAGAGAGGTGAGTTTCAGCGGAGAAATATACGAGGAAGATACGCGATCTTAATTATTTTAGTGCACCTCCACCCCCACCCTGCCCCTGCACTCCACTCATCCACCATTTTCTTTTTTTAAACGGCTCGTTCTACTTGCTGCAGCGACGTTAATTAAGTTTTTGGATCTACTCCAAACTCGAATCAACTTTATCGCGCGGAGAAGTACTCCGTGGGACGTGGAGAAAAATTCCACGTGAATATAAATAACTTCGATCGCCGTCCGAATCGTTTTTCAACCCCCTCTCGAGGATCCGCCGTGGCACATTCCTTACCTAATTAACTTCAAGTAACTGAATACTACGATCATTAGCATTCGCCGATTCTTTCCGGAATTTAATTCGCGAATTTAAGTCTCGAGCGTTACCGAAGAATCGCATTTGCCAAATTACGCTAGAGCGACTTCTCTTTTTCCTTGGTACCGCGTCGGGGAAAAATATCGCGCATAAGATTCTTCAGGGAGGGAGTAAAAAAAATGTATGTAATTAAAAGCGACTCTGGCGAGATTTATTTCGAGGATTTCAGTTTCAAGGTTTTAAGAAAAGTATGTTTATATTAGAATTTTAACATTTCTTTGGAGTTATCGAATCGCGCTTTTCGATTTTGCATGGTTAACGCTACAACTACCGGCGATATATCGATTATATTGGAGTATACTGAATAAGAACTTTGGAAAAAGAGAAATCAAGAGGCGAAAAAGATCGATAATTAAGTAATTTAGGTTTTATAAGATAGAAGTGGAATATTTGCTTTATGACTCTCCTGTTAATTTGCGTAATTGTTAGAAAAAATTGCGAACCGGTCACTTTGACCGGCTTGGCAGGTTTAGTGTTAAATATGGTTGCAATGCAGTGTCCAACTAAATTCTGAAAAACTGCGTAGGAGTACTGGAATATTTGCTGTATGGCTTCTCTATCAATTTGGGGAATTTTTAGAAAAAATTGGGTACCGGTCATTTCGTAATTATCAAGTTTCAAAGAAACAATAAAAAATTGTCAAAATAACTATTCTAAATTTACTAAATTTTCCGCAGTTTTTTAAAAAAATTACTTACATTTTCACACGTGCAATTCTTCCAATTTTCTTTGCAATTTTCTTCCCTGTTTCATCATTTCTTCGAAAATATTTATCTAGTGCATCTAACCCCTTTCGTTACAATAACGTGCGACAGTCGTGACGGTGTAAATGAAACAGAAAACTTTGAAACTTCCCAAAAACTATTAAATTGAAAATATCAATCGGTCACGAGATGTCCAAATAATTTCTACAATATTACTATTGCGTTCAATTATAAGAAACATCAGAAATCCGAGAGAAATTTTCATTTCAGGAATTAATTTTATGTTACTGGACACACAGTCAAAATATAAATCGTAAAGCAAGGGGTTAAACATTAATCTTCATTTCTTCTAATATTAAAATCCTACAATTCCCAAAAATAAAATTCCAATTAACTACCGATCCCTCCACAATTTAATTCCCGAATTCATCCATCGATCGCAAAGCCATGCCACGCACAAAACGATATTTGCAATAACATGCAGTTCCACAATATTTTTGGCCTTTCTGCGACACGACTTTCGACGCATCGTTGCAGAATATCGCGAATGCAACACTCTTTCACGGTGAGTACGAAGAACAGTCGATGATTCCTGGCGTCATACATACATGCGTGTCGGAGGCCGAACAGTTTTACTGCGTGATCGTCTCTAAAACTATAACCCCGTGCCGATGGTCGTCGCAGGAAGACGTTCACGGCGTTTTGTCATCATAAAACGTTTTATGGGAAATTATAATGCGCCCTTTCCCTATGGGGGTTCCAGGCTGTGTCCAGATACGAAGCTATTCCCAGCGAAATATAAAGGGGGGCATTCGCCGCGCTTTTCATCCGATCGGACCATAAACGACGTTTTACTGTCCCTACACTTCCTTATTCTCTATTTTTTTTTCTTCCGGCCCTTTGCTCCTTCGTTCCTGCTGGCCTCATTCCACGATGTTACTTAAGTGCCAGGAATGCCGGATCTTTCGAAAGACCTCGAGGATCGAACGTTGTTGCGTTAAAAGTCCTTCAGTTTGGTTGTGAAACGTAGCTTTTTATTTTGATGCTTTTACTTGTTTTTGCGATTGTGATTCTTTTTAGAGAGATTCTCAAGAGCAGATGTACTCAAGGAGACAATATATGTGGAAAAGGGTAAATCGAATGCATATTTAACCCTTTTAGTGCCGACCGGAGAAGTAGATCAGGTAACGAGTAGGAATTATTAAGAAAATATATTTAGCTGCTAAAAGTAAGGAGTGGAATGAGCTGTACATAGAACGCAAGGCTTTTACAGAGAACAAGAACTTTTACAGAGGAAGGGGTACTTATTTTATATTAATAGCCTTATCAAACTTCCTCATATTTTCGAATTTGACTGCTACGGTAATCCTTTCAATTCTCACAAATTTATTCTGAATTTTTTTCTAACACTGCATCAAAATTGTAACTCGGCAAATGACTCTATTGTCGAAAATTCTTCTATCAATTATCTCTACACATTTTGTTATTCTTTTATCTAAGAAAAAAATTCGTAATGCAATACAAAAAAGAGAGCAAATGATTACAAGGGTAAAGTAATTTTGTCCACTTTTTTGGAGTCTATGCAAAAATTACATTAGCATCGAACGCAAACTGCAGCCGTGAACTATGCAACCAGGCGACCAGAGTGCACGACAGCTTGCCTTCCCAACGGGCCGGCATATCTCGCGTTTTTGCGAATTGCAGTTAAAATTTGTCCAACCGTCGAATCTCCAAGGTTTCTAGATTATACAAAGTTATCGAAAGTCATGCAATGCACCGAATTATTCGAATATTTCGAGGAAATGCCGTTCATAGTTGTGGAAATCCGCGAATTTCCATCGAGGAGCAATATTCGAGGCGAGACTGCATGTTTGTTTGAAAAACCAAAGTTGATCGGTAGCCTCGTTTGCAAAAAGCAATGTCAAGACCATACACAGAGACCTTAATTTTTCAAAATCATATATTTTATGGAGAATAGGTAATTATTATATTTATTTTTGTATTTTTTCGACCATGAGTGACATTCTTATTTTATCTGGGACGTATATAGTTTAAGGTGAATTTAAAATCATTGTTGCTATGGTATATTAAATAATAAATTAGGAAAAATTAACTCTATGTCCTCCATAACCCTCTAAGACAATTATTACGATGCGTTGAGAGCTGACGCGAGGATCGCCGAATTGCAACGATGACAAAAGCAGCAAAGTTATGATTGCAGATGAGTGAAGAATTTTCTGTGCACAAAATTACGATTGTTGCTTAAATTAAATTTTTGACAATGTGCATGCTTGTATCTTTTTTTTTAATATTTAGAAATGTTTGAAATTTGGTGCAACATGAAGATAGACACAGTGGTCGTCGTAAATTCGATATTTCTGGGATAAAGTTTATCGATATTATATTTTCTGTGACGCGCAACTGTAAAACTTTCCTGCGAGACACTTTTTAATGCAATCGATGATAAAGGAGTCACTTGAGATGATAAAATTTATCCTGTACATGTAAATGTAAATATTGCGGTCGATGAGATATGAAAGTTGATGCTAAGTATGTATGCTGCGAGATAAAATTTACATTTCACCCAAATTCCAGTCATTTCGTCTCGATGAACTATATTTTAGATTTTCAGCGCAGATTATTCACAAGTTTCGTGCTTTTTGCATTTTTAATTTAATATTCGAGTTGGTGGAAATTTAAATTATCATTGGCTTAAACTTTATAAGGCCATGTTTATCATAAATAAACAACTTTATTTAAAATAAAGTATTACTGACTCCACTAGTATTATATTAGTAAAATTGTGAATATTCCGCTTAAAACTATCTTAATTACTTAATTGATCATCCCCTTTACCTCTTCGCTTCGCTTTTTCCAAATTACTTATTCAGTATATTTAAATATAATAGATATAACATATATTCATCAACCGCATCTACTTTTTAGTCCTTCTGGAATTTATTTTGTAAAATCGGAAGACTGAATTTTTTTAATCATTTGCACATATGTTTACTAATGTGTTAACTAGGTTATATATTTTTTTTAAGTCAAAATGCACAAAAATGTAGACGATATGCATGCTTGAAGAAGACAAGCTTCTAAGCGCATGTCGTTGAAACAGAAGAATGAGGTGTCATTTTCTTCGGTATGAATGTGGTTATAGCATGTATCGAAATAAATGGAGTATCTCATTTTTTAAAAAAATGGCTACTTTTTTCAGACTACAGAGATTGCAATTTGACAATTTTTGAGAAGCTTCAGAATTTTCTGTTCCATCGACCGCATCACGAGTGTCGCTCGTTGTTGTGGGGCAAAGGGTTGATTCACCGCTTCGTCGGATCATCCCCACCCCTAAGATTCTCTTTGTAAAAATCCAATCGCCAACAAAATATCAATTATCACTACAACTCCCCATCAGTAAGGCTCTTTCCACCAACTCAATTCTCATTTCGTCTATCGCAAATGATTCCGCTGAAACTTACACCTATCCGATAACTATCGCTGTACGAATGTATCAATCGCTATCACGGCAGAATTGCTATGATAGCTAACGGCGAATCGTCCGAAAATTCTCGCCGAGTATCCCATTTCCGAGGGTCGCGGAGAGCAGATGGAGTGGCGAACTGTAAGAAAAATATAGCCTCTGCTTGGCAAAGAGGTAAAACCTTTAAACGTCTTCCTTCCTCGAGAAGAACGAGGGAAGAGTGGCCTGCGTATAGTGAGCCGGATTCGCTTAATCCGAGCCACTCCGACCAATCCGGATACTCTGAAACTAAAGAACTACCGCTCCAGAGGATACGGCGAATAGCTCGGGAGAAGGTAAAAGGATAACGATGATATTTTCTAGCACCGAATTTCAACATCCACCGGTTTTAACAAATTTCAGGATAAGTTCTTTTTGCGCGGATTTCACCTCTTGCCACGCAATAACGAACGACTCTCGTGACGCGATAAATGGGGCAGGAAATTTTCAAGTTTTCCGAAAAGTACAGTAGTCTACAAAATTAAACTTTTTGTTGCCCGAAGAATATTTATGCTGATTCTTATAGATTCTGCGGCGCTGAACACGAATATGAAGTCGGATTGTCTCCATTGGACTCCGTCGGACTTCCAACTCGTGTTGGAAGTTTCAGTTATGGATTTCCGAAAAAAATGTCTGCTCTATCGCCTCCTGGTGTTAGAATTCCTTTTGGGCGGGTGGTTTGTAAGATAAATAGAAAAATATCCACGAAAAAACTATTAGATTAAAAATATCAGTGGCTCACGATACGATCAAACTAGATCTATGTTATTAATATTGCATTAATTTTTAATTTAACAATTAGTTCTGAGTTACTGCGATTTCAGTCACAAATATGGCAAAAACTATTAACCCTTTGACTACGGCAGACTTTGAGACGCACCGGTCGCACCACCCGGGTAGGAATTCATTCACAATGTCCGCCGAGAACGGCAAAGTTTTGAGTAGAGATGCGTTTTTGTAAAAACATTTCAACAATCAAAAAACTGTATTTCACTATATTAACCCCTTTCCTTACGATTTCTATTTTGACAGCGTGCGTAATACCCCATAATTAATACCAGAAATACAAATTTCTCTCTGATCTTTAACATTTGGCACAACCGACTGCGATATTAATATTATAGAAATAATTTTACCGTCTCGTGATCGACTGACATTTTCAATTTAATAGTTATTGAAAAACTTCAAAATTTCGTATTCCTTTTATCGACTCACGTGTGCCACACGGTATTGTAAGCTAAGGGGTTAAAACAATATTATTTATTTCTTCGTATTATTGACCGAATTGCTACTATAAATATTAAAAATTTACCGTTAATGTATAGCTTTTTTTGCAATATAACTAATAATATGTTAAGTGCCTATATGCGCCCTCCGTGTCACAGAAGCAAAATTTCTGAGCGTGTATATGCGCCCACAGTAGCCAAGGGGTTAAATTAACCCTTTGCACTCTGTTGTCCCCGCAGCGGGGACATTGTAACAGAAGCTGACAATTCCATTGTCAGGTAAATCTGGTGTTTTTTTATATTTTTTATATTGTAAAACATAATTTTAAAATGTATACGCTATACAAAGCAAGATTTTGAATTTTGTACAGATGTACACTCGCACAATTGTTAATATTCGGAGTAGCTGGTAGCTCATAGTAAAAATCAGTCGGAGTGCAAAGGGTTAAAATGTCAGTGGGTCACGATACGATCAAACTAGATCTATGTTATTAATTTTGCATCCATTTTTATTTTAACAATTAGCTCTGAGTTACTGCGATTTCAGTCACAAATATTCCAAAAACTATTAACCCTTTGACTACGACAGACTTTGAGACGCACCGGTCGCACCACCCGGGTAGGAATTCATTCACAATGTCCGCCGAGAACGGCAAAGTTTTGGGTAGAGATGCGTTTTTGTGAAAACATTTCAACAATCAAAAAACTGTATTTCACTGTATTAACCTCTTGCCTTACGATTTCTATTTTCACGATATTTCGAATTTCTAACACCGTCCTAACTCCATACCCGCCATATCTTCAGCAATAATCTCCTCCTCACACTTCCAACCGAAACCCCACCTAAAATTCTCCCTAAAATTCCACCCCCCGCCCGTCTCTCAAATCAAAACCCACAAAATCATAATATTCATACATCCCTCACGCTCGACAACCGTCCCATCCTCCTCGATACCTTTCCTCCACCCCCAAATCTTCCCTCGATCATTTCTCCAACCGTTCACCTCGACAAACTCACCCAAACAAATTCTCTCCCCCATCTGCCCGAAACTCTCATAATTTCCATCTTTCCCGAAATCAATAAAGCACAACTTCCCCCGTAATTCTCGCGCCATCCGTCGATCGTATCAAGGTCAATCGCATTTTCACGAAGAAGGAGAGGGACAATCCCGGTCTACGGCATTATCCCCCGGTGATCCTTATCAAACGACTCGGCATTCGAATCGACCACGCGGTGGTCCGAGGCTCCGAAGACGTGAATCGAGTGGACAGAGAGATGGGATCCCGAAGATTTCAATGGAGGGGTGTGAGTGGTGGACGTTGGATGCCGCAAACTCGCAGACGAGACCGTGCACCCCCTGAGAGCTTGCCTCTCGAAGGCTCCATCTACCCCTATCTCCCCTCTTCCTTCGACCGAATGAAATCGCAGAGAGCCACCCTTTCGAGGGAACTCTCTCTACGGGAAGTCGTCGATGCGCTCTCGAGTGTCTCGACGGAATTTAATTCTGCCCGGGCGGAGGCGCACCTAGTATGCAGTTATTTGATACCCGATATTTTCTTTTCTCGTTCCGAGGGAGAACTGCTTGAATTACGAGCTAAGGCTGCATTTCTCTCAGCCCCTCTTCGCCGTCGACGCTTCGGATATTACTTCCGTTCGATGGGAAACGGTGAATGGAGTCTGAGTGTTGTTGGATGCTGAGCGATTCATAATTGTCTTTGGGCCTTTACACTTTTCGGATTGTTGCGTCGAACCTGTCAGAAATCTTTCTTCGCTCTTGTAATATTAACCCTTTCGATACTACTGGTGACTATAGTCATCCGCGGCCTGACCCTGGCTGGGTACTATCGGTGACTATAGTCACCCGACGAAATTTCGGAGGAAGAATTAATTAAATTTCCACTTAAAAAATATTATTTAATTAACTCTTTTACTTTCGAGATATTAGAAATTTTTAAAAAATTTTTAATGGTTCATATTTTGTAATTGGATGTTGTTAACACTGGAACTACCGCCGTTAAATCTATCACATTTCGAAATATTAAATAAGTACTTTGAAAAAGGAGGAATCAAGAGGCGGAGAAGATAATCGATTCGGTGATTTATGTTTTTTAAGATGGTCGTAGGATATTTATTCTAAGACTCTTCTATAAACTTGGAGAATTTTTGGAAACAATTGGGTACCAGTCACTTTGACTGCTTTGGTAGTTCTAGTGTTAAATACCATAAGTTTTTAGTTTTCATATATTACATGCATTACAACTTCAATAAAGAAGTAATTATTTATATTACGGAACTAGCCATTAAAATAACGTGTGACACACGTGAGGCGTTAAATGGAATACGAAATTTTGAAGTTTTCCAATAAGTATTAAATTGAAAATATCAATCGATCTCGAGACGGTAAAATTATTTCTATAATATTAACACTAGAACTACCAAACCAGTCAAAATGACTGGTACACAATTCTTTCCAAAAATTCTCCAAGTTTGTAGGGAAGTCATAGAATAAATATTCTACGTCCACCTGAAAAAAACCTGAATCACCGAATCGATCAGCATTTCTATCTCTTAATTGACGTGGTTTCAAAGTACTTATTTAATTTATTTAAATATACTAGATTTAACGCCAGTAGTTCTAGTGTTAATATTGCCGTCAGTTGTGCCAAAAGTTAAAGATCAGAGAGAATTTTTTATTTCTGAAATTAATTCTGGGGTGTTACGCACGCGGTCAAAATAGAAATCGTAAGGCAAGGGGTTAATTTGGGTTAAGGCTTTGCAAATTTTGTGAGAGTCATGGACGTTTGATGTAGATGGTGGCGATAATCTGCAGTGATTACGAAATATTGGTGGGATTATCGATAATGATAACGTGACTTTGTGATTATTGGGTGAAACTATGGATACGTGGGATTGAACAGTGATTAGATTAATTAGACTGGTCTATGATAGGGAATAATCTAGAGTTTGGACGAAGTTGAAGATTTTTGTGTTGAAGTTGCTAAATGGAATAGTTGCATTGACAAAATTAATCCACAAATTCTGTTGCAATCTAAGTTGTTATTATTTTTGTTGGAAGAAAGTTGAAATCTTTTTAAGTTCGGCGCTTTCGAAGCGTACACCGAGGATTAAGCGCACATTCGGCTATGAGGAAATTGAAATTATATTTAGACTTACAATTAGTCCTTTTATCTGGAATACTCCGAATTCCCGATGCAATTAATAACCGGTTATCGAATATTCCCATCAGTTAAAACCAATTGATTGCTTCGATTCAACTGAAATCTGATAACGTGCGAAACCTTTCGACGAAAATTCCTTTATCTTCTTTTCATATAATAAATATTCGCTGAAAAATTAAAGATGCCTTTCGAAATTTCTCTACAAATTTCTGTTAAAGATTTATATACGTTTGAAGCAATATTTATGAAATAATTTTGCAAAAACATCGACTGGCAAAAATATAAACATTTATCGTAGGAAAAATATATTTGGAACGTACATTTAATGAATGTTTTGTTGAAAGTAAATTACTTAAATAATGCAATTTAACGGGGAAAAAATGATCCAATACATGGACCAATTTATTTTTTGTTAATTGTGGTACTGAGCCTTTTAAAATATCAAAATAACAACAATGTATCCGAAGTAAACTGTTTATGATTATGTCAGAACCTAGCGATACTGGCAGTTAAGCCGTTGAGAAATCTTGTGTTCAAGTACCGTATTATCTTATCAGAATTCAAAGACCATCGTCACTGCCACCGGAATATTCTGTCATATTTGTATATATACCGTCAAACATCAAGTGTTTCAATCACATCGTGTACGAACACTGAACAATTACGGTAAGTACTTCCATATCTGCAGAGCATTTCTTCTTCTTCATGTGTTCAAACATTCTCATGTACTTTCAATTTTAACGTCGCAAATTGCTAATTATTCAATTATTAAAGTACAGAACAGTCGTGATTTCTATAAACCACTAAGTATTATTAACACTAGATTTACGGGCATGAAATCTGTTAAATTGCAGTATATTTAACCCATTAAGGACCAAGCATTGAAATAACAGAAATATTTTAAATGCGACTATTTATTTGTTATAAGATTACATAAAAGAAGATATAAATGTTATAAATTTTGTTTTTTAAGTTTTTTTCCAAAGTTTCAGAAATTGTAGGAGTTAAGGCGATGAACAATTAGTGAACAAAAGTGCATAAATTAAGCCTTTGGTATGTTCTTTATTATTACAAAGGTTAAAATATAAATTAAATTAATCCGATTCCCCGAAAAAAAATTAGAAGTGACATGTTACGTTAACGCAACTTTGGGCCTTGATGGGTTAATAAGGACTTTGAAAAATGAGGGATGAAGCGGCAAAGATGGTAGTCCGTTAAGTCATTATTGTATTATAAAATACACGTGAAATATCTGATGTATAGCGTCTCTGTAAATTTGAGAAATGTTTATAAGACAAGTAGGAACCCGCCAATTTGACTGCTTCCGTAAATCTAATGTTAAATTCCCAATCGAGAAATAATCGACTAATTAAACTCTCTCTTTGTATATTCTTAACAAAACCGCAAAGATCTGTCTATCCAAAACTTTTCTTAACACTACCACCAATTATAATTTTACAATGAACTCGTAATTATTTAATCTCCCCTCTTCTTTCCAGATGAAGGCCATTCTGTCCCTCGCGTTTCTCCTGGCAGCGACCACCACTATGGCGCTTCCGGTAGACAAAGACGCCCTTGAAAAGGAGCTATACGACTTCGCACGTCTGATACCGCTCGAGGACATCTTAAACATCTTCGCAATTTACAATAAAAACGACGTCGAATTCCAAAACTTACGCAAATACCTTTCATCCGAGAATTTCAGAGTTTTCTTCGCCGCATTCGAAAGGGCCCCTGAGACATACGATTTCATAGAATACCTCGACGAGTCCGGCATGAAAATCTACAAATACGTCAACGTTCTCAACGATATGATCGGTATCGATTATCTTGAACCACGGGAAAAACGAATCCAACGAGATGTAGAGATCACCGGTGGCTTGGAAGGACTCATCAAGGACTTAAAAGCCGTGGTATCATTCCGCGATTTCAGGCTGCTGCACGAGCACAAGGTCAAGTATTCGCCAATTTACGCGGTTTTCGTTCGACGTCTCTTAGCACCGGAATTCGCAGCTGTTAGCAATAACACTTTGGCTAGTGAAGCTTTTCGGTCTCTCTTCAGAGACGCCATGGAAGCTGAAGTGAACGTTTTGATATTGAAGCGACTGTTTTGCACGATTTTTGGACTTCTGGTGTGCACCAATTGATGGAGTGAAGTTATGGTGGAGTTTGAACTTGAATAATTGCCGCGATGATTTCTTAGGAAGGATAGAACAGTGGAATTGTAATGTATGATTGGAAGTTGCGAGTGATGGAAAGCTTTAAAGCGCGGAATTTTTAAGCTTCTGGTGTCCACCAATTGATAGAGTGAAGTTCGTGGTGGACTTTGAACTTGAACAATTGCCGTGATGATTACGTAGGTTGGATAGAACTGTGGAATTTTAATGTAAGTTTAGATGTTGTGATTGATGGAAAGCTTTAAAGCGCGGAATTTTTTGGCTTCTGGTGTCCGCCAATTGGTGGAGTAAAGTTTGTGGTGGACTTTGAACTTGAACAATGTCGTGATGATTACTTAGGTTGGATAGAACTGTGGAATTGTAATGTAAATTTGGAAGTTGGGATTGATGGAAAGCTTTAAAGTGCGGAATTTTTGAGCTTCTGGTGTCCGCCAATTGGTGGAGTAAAGTTTGTGGTGGACTTTGAACTTGAACAATGTCGTGATGATTACTTAGGTTGGATAGAACTGTGGAATTGTAATGTAAATTTGGAAGTTGGGATTGATGGAAAGCTTTAAAGCGCGGAATTTTTGAGCTTCTGGTGTCCGCCAATTGGTGGAGTAAAGATTGTGGTGGACTTTGAACTTGAATAATTGCCGGGATAATTGCTTAGGTTGAATAGAATTGTGGAGTTGTAATGTAAGTTGGGAAGCTTGTGGTTGATGGAAAGCTTTAACCCTTTGCGGACGGAGACTTTTTTGAATATTGAGAAATAATCATTTATTTGGCGTTAAAAAACTACCTTTTTATCACAAAGTCAGAGTGTTGATGTATATAAGTTATAAATTACTTGAAAGTAGATGCTTGAAAGTACGATATTTTTTAGTAGGTGTCAAAATTAGTTGTAGTTTATTTTGAATTTTATTTTGAATGTGCATTAGGGTAAGTCAATTATCACGATGTAGGGTTGAATTAATTACATCCGATCGATCTTGTACTCGTAATACCTTAACACACAGAATTATGTAATAAATGTCAAACCGAATTTTCGCCTGCTTGAATGTTCATTATCGTAAATCAATTTTCATGGTTTATGGAAAATCCGCGGCAATTGTATTTCATTGTATCGATTTTATAATCGACACAATGCGATACCGCAACGTCTGGAATTTTGTAATAAATGTGAAATTGAATTTTAGAAATCCAATAAAATTATCAATGGTATTCCAAAAGTATAGAATATCTGTACTTTTTTTGTATATCATAACGAGAATATATTAAATCTTAAAATCGTCCGAACTTCCTCTTCCAAAGTCTCGACGCAGAGAATAACACCAGCGTTTTTAGTCAAATATAATTTAATGTCAGAAAAATATTGCAAATGCATTTATTTACCCCATTTTTGTAGTTATCCTGCAGTGATATTTAAATAAGATACGGAGAAAGCAAAATCATCCAAGAGTTCAACTTTGTGCTTATTAAAAAACGAAAACATTGCATCCCCGCTGCGTATTAATGTATAAAACGTCTTTGAATTATGAAATTCATTCGTGACGAAGGCAAGTTAAATTCCTCGCTGCATCCTTTTGCATAATCTGCCCTGCGATATTAAATCGTACATCAAAAGCGCAGTGCCTTCTTGGAAGAAAACTTCTTTGCTGCCATTTTCGAGCGCATCCTGCATTTCCGTTTGCAAAAAAACGACTTAAACACGGATTGTTTCAAAAAGAAACTCATAAAGACAACTCTGCAAAAGTAGTTTTTTACAAAATCAGGCAACCTTCGACATGTCGAGTGTAGAGTTCATTTTACGAGTATCTTAATCGTAAAGATTTTTATCGCTCTTCCTGTTTAGATTGCGTCGAGAAATTGCCGGAAGTTAAATCGAAAGATGCAACTTTTTGAAGAGCCGCGCTTCGCAAAGATTTTGGGGGAAAAATATCACGCGGAAGTTTCTTGGTAAACAGATCGTCTTCCGATATTTTGGCAAATTTTATGAAACAAGTAGAATCGCCGAACGTTGCGATTTTCACGTTTGTCGTATTTTCCAAGCTTTTTCATTTTCACGATATCTTTTTACGTTTGTGTAAGGTGTTCCCAATTTTTCTTTAGTTTATTGTTTCACAGTTAACAGAGCGTTATATTCGTTTATTCCGTAAATTCTCTATTTTTTCGTGCTTCTCGCTACATTTTCACGAGTTCCATTCTTCATTCCAAGGTGGCAACTGTTCTTCATATTTAAGTCACATGTCTTTCCGTCAGAATTTAACGCCTTTATTCGCCGTTGAAATTTACGACGTCGCCAGTGTCTTTGAAGGGGAGGCCTTAAAAAATTGAACACTCCAACTCGACGAAGCTGAGATATTAAATTACAGTAGCGCTGACATAACGCTACACGTGCACATTGCAGCCTCAGATGCAAGAAATTGAATTATGATGCGTTAAGTGGGCGAGAAATTAATTGGCTCGCGATATATCTTCATCCAGGCTGTGATATATCGCTCGTCTATTCCGGAAACTAATTATACGTGCCACGAGCCTCATATTAATGCGATCAACAAAAACTTATGGAATACAGAAGAAAGCCTTCCGCAAGCTGAGTTTTTGGCGAATAGAAGTAATGGCTCGAGATTATGGGAAAAATTAGCGAATTAAATTAGAAAGTTCGATTGTTAATGTATCTGAATTATACATCACTTTGCAGAATCATATTTCAACGGTTATATTTTAATTGTTCAATTCGAATCGTGTATACATGCCTCGATAAACTAGAACCAGATTTTTTCTCAGACCGCATATATGCGTCAGTAGTCACCAAAGGGTTATTAAGGGTGACTTCAAATCCTCCCCCGTTACCACCATGAGATTTTTCCTACGTCATACCTGTATCACAGCCCCGATGGTTCGTAACTCACCTAAAACAGTGAATTCTAGGTTAAATGACCGTAGCAGTTCATCCAAAAAAATACGAAAGAAGAAAATAAAAAAAAAGGAACCGACGAAATCCGCCGTAGAACTCGGGAACGTGTGATCCAAGTCTGCAAAAAACTGCAAGGTAAGATCACCGATTGGAGAGGACTTGGATGCAACCTTATCAACTTGCCCGATGCAATGGGGAAGTAACGACGTCACCGGTAGCTTATGTTTTGTCCCAGCATCGTAGTGAAGTGTTCAACGTGCCATGGGAGCAGTTCGTTGGATTTTTTATGTGGTCCGACCGCCGAGTCTGCATTATGGACGGGGCAGGGCAGCTTCGTTGGGAATTATATTAAGGGAAAGACGGCAGATGCTACCCTTAGGGGAGATTCCCAACGTAACGTGAGAGTCGGGAGTTTGCGAAAACGTGAAATTTTCTCGTCTTAACCGCGATGCAATCGTCCGACTTGCCCGTGGAAATTGCTCACGTACGCAACGGCGGACAGGAAATCAATTAATCTACTTATGATTAGGCTCTAACGTGCCCAGACGAGGCTCTTTGAGCGACGAGGGCGCAGACTGCTTTGAGACTTTCAATGGGAAGTTTAATTGAGTGTTATGGCTTTTGAAAATGAATTAATTTGTATAACAGAGTAAGGCGATACGATGGAAGATTTCGAGCATGTTCTTTGCAAATTTCCCTTTTGGCGGATTTGGTATTTTGACGAGGGCCTTGCTTTAGGTGGACGATGAATTAAGAGGCTTGTGCAATTTTTTTAGCAACAGCAAGAGGTGCAAGATTCATTTTCATTAAACTGAAATTCATTTTCAAATCAAATGACCATAGCAATGAAAATTGATAAAATTTAATGACGCACCCTTGGATTTTTAGCCGCCTTGGTGTTTTGAATGATGAATCAAGATTCTTTGGTTTGGCGCCGGTGGAAGCATTTCAGTAATTATTCATTTGAAGTTCTACTTTGTACAATACTTTTTTACGCAATATTTGATGACTTATCCGTATACGGAAAAAAGTATTAGAAATTCCATTTAAAAAACTGAAGGTCACCGTAACATCTCAATAAAAAAGTAAGGCAATAAAAAACATATTAGAACACTGTATGTCGCCCTAGATACTATGCAAGTTTAGTTTGAAACATTTTTTCGCACAACGAATAACTTACGAGTTACTTGAAGTCGTTATGTTAGAAGACTCACCCTGTATATACTATTTATTATTATATATTAACTATCAGTATGTGTGTGTGTTATTGTTACTTATTTAGAATCATTACGGATCCTAACATCCACCACTTAGCTTTATCCACGCCTACGCATTAGACATTCAAATTCTATCCTTATCCGTTTTCGCACTTAACACATTGTTGTCCGGCAATTTTACGTAGAAGTTAACTCGTGTCACCGCCTATTTTTTCCGTAATTGAGTATGAAATTGAAAGAGTCGAAATAAACTTTAGTATACTTTATTTATACACAATGAATATAATGAAACTTTGTATATATCTGCTATATATTATAGTTTATACATATTATATATTTTAGTAATTCTTTGCTGTGGTAATATTGAAATAGCTAACGGAAGTGCGAACACGAGTTATCTCGTGACCGGTCAACAACGTTTGGGCATGAAAACACGAGTTAACTCGCGAGCGGTCAGCAATGTGTTAATCGAATCCTACTACAAATTCAACTTAACCCTTTACCTACTGGTATCTATTCATAAATCTGTCTGTCTGAACGCAAAAAAAAAGTTGTGCAAATACACAATATATAGATAAAATATTCATAATAAAATATTCTTTTACAAAACATCTCTATAAGTAAAGAAATTAAAACTCGTACATACTTATAATAACAAAATAGCAAATTGAAACGTAACAAACTACGTACTCTTTAGCTACTGGTATCTATTCATAAATCTGTCTGTCTGAACTAAAAAAAAAGTTGTACAAATACACAATATATAGATAATATATTCATAATAAAATATTCTTTTACAAAACACCCCTATAAGTAAAGAAACTAAAACTCATGCATACTTATAATACTCATACAAATTTATAATAACAAAATAGCAAATTGAAACGTAACATTTTCATTTCATCAAAAATTTTTCTCTGGTGTGATAAATTTTGTAACATTCACCTATACAAAGTCCCACTTTGCATTCAGCGCACCAAGTTGTAACATAGTTCCGTTTTTTTTTCACCTCGTTATCGAAATTTTGTCGATAAAAAAAAGGAAAGTCGATAAGCGACGCCCGTTCCCAGCATAATTCATCAAGTCTATTGACGACAGCCGTACCTCACGAAAATTTCGCTCCGTCGTCTATTGACGACAGCCGTAGTTAAAGGGTTAAACTCCCCCGCGAGCATTGTTTCCAAGAAAACAATTACGCAAAGACTGAACATCTTCGTGTCTACATTTCCAAGGTACGCTCCATCGCCGAATATATTCGCCGTCTACATGCCAGCACATGTAAAAGGACGGTAAGATACTTTGAAATAATTCCAAGCGAGGTAGAAAATTTCGGCGACTTCCGGCGTCCCGATTCCCAAGAAATTTCACACAGACCCATCGCGAAGCTGTACTCGGCTGCTCGTATATCAGCATAGCTCCCTTCGAAGACGATGCTCACTGTAACCGACGACCTACTGAGAGAGCACAGCTCCAGAGGGAGCCGGAGGAGGAGCAAACGTAAAGAATCAAACGGGAGAACTAGATCGTGGAACGGGCGAAAGGGTGGATGGAAAAGGGAGAACGAGAGAGAGAGAGCAGTTTACGAACGTCGGATTTCGTATCCTGGAACGGATGGCGATAATATTTTTCAGAGCAACCAAGTGCCAGGACAGAGGTGGCGCGTATATGTACGACATGTGCGATATGTACTCGCTTCTAACTCGAAGGAAACGGAGAGAAAAAGAGAGAGACAAGTAGCAACAGAGAGAGAGCGAGGGGAAAGAGAGTCAGCAAGACGGAGAGAGAAAATGAAAAAGAAGTAATAGAGGGAGAAAGATTCCAGCAGGAGGTAGCAGAGAGAAGGAGTCGATCACGTAGAATCGTGGAGGAAGAGCCAGGACGAGGGTGCTCGATGGGGAAGGGGGTGGGTCAACAGGGTGGATGGGGGTGCGCGCGGTTTTCGGCGAGGACCGTGGATACCGAGGCGGGGTCACGTTCCATGGAAGTAACTTGGCCGGCAAAGCCTTCGGGGCTATCAAACTTTCGGCTTGATACATCGAGCCCCGGCAACTTCTCTCTTCTCGCGCCATATTCTCTCTCGTTGCTCTCCATCTTTCTCCTGCCACGTCTTCTCTTCTCGAAGCAGAGACTGATCAGCCCCTATTGTGATTCGTGGCCAGCGCAGACACCGCAACCTCTTTCAGCACCGACTCTATTTGCGGTGGGCGTTAATACGGGCGATGGGGGTGGCAACCCCCTGCCCAGGTCTCATCCTTTCGGATGATCAAGGGATGTAGTACCGAGGAGAAAGAGACGGAGAGAGGAGTGCTTTACGTGCTTTTATTGCACGTCGACGAAGACGTGACTCGTTCCGAGGTTACGGCGCATCGGGATGGAACACCGTGCTTGGCGGAGATTTTATTTCGCCGAAAAGTGCGATAGATTTTCGATAACGCTGGAAGCACCTCGCGGTTGTGATCGGTTCTCGTTTTACGCGATGTTTCTGCATGGGGAATTAAGTGTTGGCTTCTTTCGGCGAGATAGGATTTTAACACTAGAACTACCAAACTAGTCAAAATGACTGGTACACAATATTTTCCAAAAATTCTCCAAGTTTATAGAAGAGTCTTAGAATAAATGTCCTACGACCATCTTAAAAAACATAAATCACCGAATCGATTATCTTTTCCGCCTCTTGATTCCTCCTTTTTCAAAGTAGGTATTTAATATTTTGAAATATGATAGATTTATCGCCGGTAGTTCTAGTGTTAACACGTTCGCGGACGGTACAAATTTCAGTGTGCTGCAAAAATGGATAGTCAAGTGTTACACTTCTAACTTACACTTTTAACTGTACAGAGAAAAAAGAAAATAGTATGAAAATAATCAATGCATCACTTGGCCATCACTTTAACACTAAACCTACCATGGCGGTCAAATGACCGCTTTCTGATTTTTTTCTAAAAATTCCCCAAATTGATTGGGCAGCCATTCAGTAAATATTTTAGGTCTATCGTATAAAACAAACATTACTTAAACGACCACCTTTTTCACCTCTTCAAATC
This sequence comes from Cerceris ruficornis, assembly GCA_963989415.1. NCBI lineage: Eukaryota > Metazoa > Arthropoda > Insecta > Hymenoptera > Crabronidae > Cerceris > Cerceris ruficornis. The sequence continues at coordinate 28,949,995 of OZ022518.1, forward strand.
TCATTTTCCAAAGTACATATCTCGTATATTTCAATATAGCAGATATAAAGCCGGTAGGTTTAGTGTTAAACAGCATAATAATTACAAAAAAGTAGGGTTATATAAAATTAAATGAATTATAATTGGCATTATCATTTGCTATAGCATTCATGTCATTCTACATTACGATGAAAATGGATGTTGTAGCATTCACGTCCGCGAACGTGTTAAGGTCGACGTTCCTGCTTCGTCGACACTGCTGTAACGAATTGCAGTGAAATAAGGAAGCGAATGGCGGACGGAATTGTTGGATAGTTTTAAAATAAACAATGGCAGCGGAAGTCCCGAATTTTCCGAGGAAGTTCTTCTTTTCGTTGGTGGATGATGATTGGGCAAGGGACTGAAAGCATTTCTCTGTTTCTACGGTCAAAGGAGATTGTGGGTATAAATTCTGTAATTTGGTACATCGGTCTTTTCTTGGTTTAACTTTAAATGCAGGATCATGAAGAAGAAGGGAATAAACAGGAACAAAGAAAGTATCGCATCGAGTTTGAGCTTCGATATTTCAATAAGATATCGCCCTGAATCTTTTCCGAGACGACGAAACTTCTCTGCATAGGGCAGCGTCAATTTTGCTTTGAAAAAATGCAAACTAATTTATATGGCAACCATTTAAATGCAAATGTCCGAAGAGAGAAACGCCTGGAGTTGTTTTTGTGCAGACCTGCCTCGCACGAGGCAAAGACAGCGCACAGGGGCCGTGTCCGACTACGAACGGAGCATATTCTACTTACTGTTATCTCGGTGGGCAATGGCCACTTTTTCTCCGTTAATTAATCTCTTAAAGCAGAAAATTCTTTTCCCTCTGAAACACTGCCTGTGAAACTCCACGATGCATCGACTCAATTGGTTTGTCGTTCGCGATATTTATCAGCTTGTGGCGAAATTGTTTAACGTAAACGCTTTGAAATTCATCGCGTGCGTTTCCTTTGTTTCCATTGGTTTTATCGGGTATTTCAAGTTTATGTGCTGTCATTATTCTTTGTATCACATTGCACTGTCTTATTGAAATTTCTTATGGACATTTAGTCGACGAAAACTTCGTTTATAATTAATTTTTTCGCTATAGAATCAATTTCAATAAATTACCAACAAAGCGACCAATTTTCTTTGTAGATTTCATTTCAACTTTGGAATTTTACGATAATTTTGCACCTTTGACTGAAAACTTGGCGATGTCTATAATTAAATCTCTTATCACGTAAAAAAATAATACAAATCTACCTTTCGTTCACAGAAACGCCCTAAAACTTTCTCCTAGTTCCATTAAATCGTCACCAGAATCCCATTAAAACTCAGCTCACCCTCTTCACGAAAGAATATCAAATCCGTAGCAACGTCGCAGTTCCAAATGCTGCGTACACATGGCGACGAGGGGGTCAAAAAGCATGTACACGGTATAATAAACTTACACGATATGTTTCGCATGAAACCGTGACCATTTATGCATGCAAATTGACTCGAACGGATTTATTTGGTTCTCATGTGAGAACGAATGTAACGTGGAACGTACAACGTCCAGTCCCCGGTGGCGGCATCGAACCGCAAGGATTTGAATTATACGCAAATAATCCATGACCACTGGCGGAAATTGAGTTTTATATTTCACGATTGTAAAATGCACAGTGACCGAGGACGACAAAAGCGGCCGATAATGGTCGATTTGCAGGGAAAGCATTGCCGGGAATCGGCGTATCGATCAACCGTCGCGGTGAAATGAAACTGATAAACACATACAAGGCCCGGCACAAACACGTGAATACCTCGAAGAGGAAACCGCAGAGCGAAAAGAAACGAGCCCCGGGTACGGGCAGTTGTTAGAAATAAGTGGACACGGCATTCGAGATAAAATACGAGCCTCGAAGCCAGGAACGAAGGGCGGAAACACCGGGGCGCGCTATTAGATTATGGGTGGTCGAACAACAAGATTGCGGACGATGGGGGAAGAGGTCCATTAGTTTCGCCAGCCGTATCTTGCGTCGTGTAACTGGGTTAACAATTTGGCGCTCTCATTCTTCGTTGCCGACCTCCTAGCAACTATCCGGGAAAGGGGAGAGAAGAGCGGGAATTTTCCGCGTAAGCGGCAACGAAGTTTTCGCGGTGTTTCGTGGCAAAGGGGTTGAACGTGCGTTGGGAATTTTCGAGACTTTATTAATTGTTGCGCAAGTATTTTAGTTTCGGGATAAGGAATTTTTGCGTTAAGGAAGTTTGTGAATCAAGTAGGAGGGAGCGAGAGGGTGGGTGGACCTTTTTGAAATTTTGTGTCTGCTTGAGGTAGGAGGTCACATTCTGTGTTTTGTGGCAAAGGGGTTGAACGTACTTTCGGACTTTTGAAGACCTTACTAATTGTTAAGGAATATTTTGGTTTGAGATTTAATTAAATTTCTACGTCAAGAAAGATTGCGAATTAAGTAGGAGGGCGGGAGAGGGTGGGTGGACCTTTTTGAAATTTTGTATCTGCTTGAGATAGGAGGTCAGATTTTGCGTTTAGTATCAAAGGGGTTGAACGTGCGTTGGGAATTTCCGAGACTTTATTAATTGTTAAAGAAGTATTTTGGTTTGGGATAGAGTTGAATTTTGCGTTTAGGAAGTTTGAGAATTAAGTAGGTGGGCGAGAGAGGGTGGGTGGACATTTTTCACATTTTCTACTTCCTTGATGTAGGAGGCAAAATTTTGCGTTTTGTGGCAAAGGAGTTGCACGTACTTTCGGACTTTCAAAGATCTTAATAATTGTTAAAGTATTTTGATTTGGGATTGAGTTAAATTTCTGCGTCGAGAAAGTTTGTGAATTAAGTAGGAGGGTGGGAGAGAGTGCGTGGACATTTTTGAAATTTTGTATCCGCTTGAGGTAGGAGGTCAAATTTTTCGTTTGGTAGCAAAAAGGTTGTACGTACGTTCGGAATTTGCGAGACTTTAATAATTGTTGTGGAAGTATTTTAGTTTTGGGATACAGTTGAATGTTTGCGCTTAGGAAGTTTGTGCATTAAGTAGGTGGGAAGGAAAGGGTGGGTAGATGTTTTTGAAATTTTGTACCCATTTGAAATAGGAAAATTGAATTTTGCGTTTTGCGACAAAGAGACGAACTTGCGTTTAGAAATTCATAGACAGATTTTGTGAAAGTATTTTGGTTTAGGATCGACTTAAATTTTTGCTTCGCGAAAGTTTGTGGATTAAGTAGGAGAGAGGGAAAGGGTGGGTGGACATTTTTGATATTCTGCACCCGTTTGAAGTAGGAGATCGAATTTTCCGTTCTGCCGAAAAGGGGTTGAACGTGCGTTAGGAATTTTGAAGAATGTATTCATTGTTGTAGAAGTATTTTAATTTGGGATAGAGTTGAATTTTTACGTCCAGAAAGTTTGTAAATTAAGCATGAAATAATGGAGATAAAAATTAGAGCCTTTGAACATTTTGCACGTACTGCAAAATTCGCAGTAAATATTTGATATTTTCGGCAGAATAATATATTGTAAAAAAGCGTTGAGAAAATTGAAATTTTCGCGCACAGTTTTAGTCGCATTAGTCGGCTAAGCGTAAAAATTTGTATTAAGAGTTTGTGAGACATTTGACGATCGTACAACGAAAACGTTGCTTGTATTATTTCGACTATAACGTTTTACGATCCCCCTTGAAATTTCTTTATGCAGGTGATATGAAAAATGTAGGTGAATAGAAATTGCTATTAAGGACTGTCGCTTTTATCATCGCGTAAGTCATAATTTTCTCTGCCTGAGCTGCAACACGGGTACCATAATATTTTATCAGATCCACTGTAATTTAATGTTACGACAGAGATGTGAGGTGGAATTTTTGAATTTTTAAAATCACCCTTAAGAGATGCTGCAGCATCTCCTATAAATTTCAACCCGGAATGAAAGAGCGCGTCGCGTTACATCCTGGAGGAAAGGAAGAGGTCTCGTCTTAAATATGAAAAACAATAGTACTCGGAATGAAAAATGCGGAAGCTCGCTGTAATGCAGCAGAACACGAGTTGGAAGAAGCGGGATTACGTTTCATCGAACACTCTATCAACCTGAATTTCTGCTTGCTCTGACAGAAGAGATTTGTTCCTCAATTATTACTATTGGATTTAATTAATGGTATATTTCTTACAAATTGTGAAAAAATACAAAGGAGTCAACTTAAATGTAAGCAATTCAATTTATGGATAGAAATTGATGAACCAGACACGAAGATTATGATAGTTTAACACTAGATTTACAGAAGCCGTCAAATTGACGGGTCCCTACTTGTCTTATAAACACTTCTCAAATTTATAGGGACGCTGCACAGTAAATATTTCACGTGTATTTTATAATACAATAATGACTTAACGAATTACCATCTTTGCCGCTCGATCCCTCCTTTTTCAAAGTCCTTATCTGATATATTGCAATTTAAAAGATTTCACGCTCGTAAATCTAGTGTTCATATCTGATCGTGTTTATAATATATCGTTAGTTATATTATTATTATATTACTGTTAGACAATTTGACCCTGAATATTTCAAAAAGAGGAAATCAATATTTCGTAACAACATACATATCCTTCCATTATTAACTGATAATTTATAGCTGCTCAATCCCCAAACTTTCAATGTTTCAAGCTGAAACAAGAGTCCGAAAAATAAAATAATTCCACAACCAATCACCATCCATAATTTTCATTAAAAAGATTCCCGATACTTCTATAAACTTTCAATAATTTGCCTCTGAAAAGAACACCAAATTCAGACCACATCCCTAAAGTCTCCCAACTGCAAATCAGCCCCTGCAATCGAATCATCCTCTCCAAAAACTCCTCAAAATTCCATCATCCCCCAAAACCCCGCTAATTCTTTCACCCCTCAAAAATTCAACTTAAACCCTTAAACCCTACTCTTACTTGTCGCTCTCATGAAGCAACATCGAGATTCCATTTCGCAGGTTAAAGTATTAACTCGAATTTCGCGTGTCGCGTATCACACGGACGCGCATACGCGCGCCGATCCACCGGAACTTCCGCCGAGAACTTTTTCCCGTATACCCCGTGCACTCTTGATGGGAATTCGATCGCCGGCTCACGCGGCCGGAATCGTAAAACGTTGTAAAACGCGAAACGTTGTAAAACCCGGTTAACGCGACGCCGGTACCAGTTCGCCGCTGTACGAAAGAAACGGAAGAATCGACGAGGAAAAGCAAAGGGAACAGGCGGCCACTCGGGATGCCCAAGATCGGCTGGAAAATTTATGTACCACGGAATGCACTCTCGAGCCGTAAAATGCAATTTTGCTAATCCGAATTCCGCGACGGAGTCACAAATCCGTGGTTTAATGTATCGGAAGTATCAGACAAACGAACTTTCGCGCCGCTTTAAGAGGGTCGTTACAGTCGCTTCCTCAATGGGGCGAAGTCTGTAGACGTTAGCGCGGGTGTCGCTGCGATTTGTAAACTTCACTTCGTCCTTTTACACCTTTCTTCTATCATGCTTTTTCTCCACCTGAACGACGAGCGAGGGTTTTGTGCTGGCGAAGGACAGACAGTTATGTCCGATGAAGAGAAGTTTCGTTTGCGTTTGTTGAGTGGGTTTGGGAGTATCTTGATTAACCGTTTGAGGACCACTGACGCATATATGGGGTTTGAGAAAAAATCTGGTTATAGTTTGTCGAGGCATGTATACATGATTCGAATTGAAAAATTAAAATATAACCGTTGAAATATGATTCTGCAAATAGTAATGTATAATTCAGATACATTAACAATCGAACTTTCTAATAAAAATGTAGTTTTTTATCGCCAAATAAATGATTATCTCTTGACACTCAAAAAAGTGCCCGTCCGCAAAGGGTTAATATCTTTAAGTAGACTCAGGTGCTTTTGGATTAGAGCGATGTTTTAACCCCTTGCACTACGATTTCATTTGCGACTGTGCGTGCAATAATTCAGAATTGAATTATATTTAATTCTTACAATTTTATTCTTGCAGATATATCTGACAATTTGACGCAATATTAATAACAGAGAAATTATTTTATTGTGTTGTGTTCCACTGATATTTTCAATTCCATTGTTTTTGGGAAGCTTCAAAATTTCGTATTCCATGTACCGTATCACGAGTGTCGCTCGTTATTGTAGTCCAAGGGGTTAACACTTTGGAGTTTATATGGTTTAATATGCCGTTAATTGAGCCACATTAACATTTTTATTTTCAATGACACCAAAGTGGTGCCATTGACAAGCCTGTCGTCATTTGCCGGTGTCATTAACGTGGTGACATTGGCAAGCCCTTCCTTACTTTCGTCAATAACCTCGATAAATCACTTTCATTTGTAACGAATTTTGTGCTTTATATTTGTACATTTTAACACTAGATCTACCAAGCCAGTCAAATGACTGGTACGCAATTTTTTCCAAAAATTCTCCAAGAGTATACGAGAGTCATAGAATAAATATTCTACGTCCATCTAAAAAAACATAAATCACCAAATCGTTCATTTTTTCCGCTTCTTGACTCCTCTTTTTTCAAAGTACTTACTGAGCATATTTAACTGTAATAGTGTTGCGGCACGGAATAATAAAGTAACTTAGGGTTTACAAAAATAGCAATAATATTAGGGGGACCGGAAAGTAATGTCGTTATTTTACATTAAATTCATTATGTTCATCTAGTGTGAAAATTTTCAGTGCCGGATCGACAAAAATCAACTAGTTTTTGAAAATATCTGGAGAAACGACATTACTTTCACATTTGCATTACTTTCCGGTCCCCCTAATGCAAATGGCCGATATCACGATGGTCGGAAACTCTCTGATATGAGTCACACAGAAGCCAATGCGGTTAAGTCCATTTCTTGATATTTTCTAATCTCTGTAAATGTTATTGGAATACACTTCATTCTATTAAAATTTACAAAAATCAGAAGATATTAAAAAATAGACTTAACCGCATAGACTTCTGACCGACTCATATTATTATTAACAACCGCATCTCATTGCTATCCCGAAAAATCGATGTCATACACACGACAGACAATTTCGTACCATACCATTCGTAATAGATTTCATCCGATAGTTCCAAATTTAAAATCACAGATTTCCAAGCAGTTTCTCCGTTCCATTCACACTTCATCGTCCTCCTTTCCCAAAGTAATCACCCAAAATTAATTTCTCGGCCAGTTGCCTCGTCAAGCAGAGAGATGACTTGACACTCACCGATCAAGTTCTGCCGGAAGCGACGCAACACGCGTAAAATCCAACAAACCTGTCCGTTCGTCTTCAAGGGCGACGTACAATGGATACCCATCGTCGGGAGTAAGTTTAAGCGGTTCCAGCGTCAATGGGATTGCACCTTCGCAGGATCATCGTTCACGACGACGCGCTCTTAGGCGAAGATAGTTAGGCTCGTATTACATTTACGCGACGTGCCGCATTAATTTATTATCCTGTAGTCGCGTTAGCCATCGCTATATACCGGCGCTCCTGTTACAGGCGCTAAGGTAATTATAACTCAACTCCCGACACGCGAAACTATGCAAAGCCAATCTAAGCCCTGGTACCGATCCGCGTTCTCTGCCATCCCTTCCCGCTTCCAATTCCCTTAGCCTTTCCGTAAGCATACCTTCCGTCGTAACCTAACGTCTTAGGTAACGAAGAACGGTGTCGTGATGGATCGCCGCCACCATGCCCATTAAATCGTGTCCTGTTCGAAACCACCGGCATGGCTGCACCTACGCGAAACGAGGCTCGGTGTCCTGCGTGGTGTGGATCGTTATGAGGATGGAACTTCAATGATTTTGGAGCAATTATTGTCTTTTTGATGATGGAAGAATCGAGGGGTTGATATTAAGTTGGGATTTAGACTGGGATTGGTAATTATTTGTGACTGTAAGACACTGTGACGAGGGTATTCTTAATTTTAATAATATTTTAATAATATTAACCTCTTCAGGGACGACTTTTTTTATAGAAGCTACATTCTATTTATAGCTATCTACTTTTTATTTTTCTTGTTGAGAGATTCTGTAGTGAATAATTTATTATCAAATTTGTATTCTTTTTATTAATGATAGCAATTATAATTATAAAAACCTAAATGTCTACATATGTGGCCAAGGGCGTCAAGGGGCTAGCAATATTTAATAATAATTTTATTCTTAATAATATTCTTATTTTAGAAACGGAATATTTGGAATTAATACGTTGGAATGGCACCGGTATATCGCTAGTTTCTTCATTTATACTGAACTGAAATTTTTTCTATTGTAATTACATGTTTACAAAGCAGACACTTTAAAGACCCAAAGAGATATATAGACAGCAGGACTTTACCTTTTTGAGACCATCGCGTAAATATTGACTGAATTAACAATTTCGTAAATATTAGAATTTAACAATCATACGAAATTTCACTGAATTCAGTAGCGCCTGTCGTCGGTGACCACTATGGAATTCAACGTGTTAATAAATAGTTTTAACATTAGAATTACTGAGGGTGGATGGATGGTGTGCAGAGAGTGGATGTTTAGAATACGTGATTTGGAAGATGACGAATGATAGGGCTAGCGTGAATATTTAGTCTATGGATGAGGAGAAAACGAGTGAGTGCAATAGAGAATGCATGCTGTGAGAAAGGGAGGGTGGATGCCGCCGTGAATTTTGAGAGCGAGTCAGTTGAGAATAAGCTGTCGTGTTGAGAATTTACAGAGTGGAGGACCAGACGTGAGAGGAGAGAGTTAGAGTTTTTTTCTGTGAAAAAGGTACTTTTAGTTACTTAATGTTTATTGAGTTTTACTATTTTATAGTTTAATATACTTTTAATAATCTTATTCATTGTTTCATTTTCACACGTTTAGTTTTTATGCTGCGATACCATTAATTTATATATATAATAATTTAGAGTTTTATCTGTTCGGTTTTATCTGAAAGCCGAGTATCCTAATTCTTTGAGCACTCAGCGGGATAAATTAGAATAGGACCCTATGGTATTATGACTATTTTTACTTTTTTGGTACCAGCTACTATGGTTATTTTTCGCCTAGGATCTACAATTTACAGGAATTACGAACACGCGTGTTACAGTGCACATATCACAAGAGAAAAATTTCCCAGAGGTGCTGTTAATCTTGGAATTAACTCATGTTAAAGCTATCCAAAAGTTCATCAAAGAAACGAGTGATAACGCTTGACAATATTGCCGCGAATTTAAAGAGAAGTATCGCTTTTCACATTCTGCAATATTGTTCTTGGTAATTCCCTCGGGATCCTATTTGTACGTTCCACCTGGTTACTTTCTCATGTTCAAAGTAGAAAAATCCCCTCGTATTTCTGTCGGTGTAAAGCGTAAATCTTTCTCCGTCTGCAAGGGTGGTTAATGTATATACTATGCGAATCGTTAATGGAGTATGATGGAAATGCCCTCTTCATTTATCCAAGATGACGTCTCATACCGTTGCTGGTTAGACTAAAGGGTTCTCCAAGATTCGCGTTGCCCCAGTAACAGATCCTTGTCAAGTGCTTGATGCATTGTGTCCAAGACCGATTCGATCAGCCGTCAAAATTATGCAACATGCCGATGGCAGGTTTGGATTTAAGACAAATGGTCGGTGTACATGTAGCTCCGGAATTAATGGTCGGAAAGGAAAGAAAATTGGGAGCACTTTCGCGGGGTGGAGAAAATTTGTTAACGAGACACTCTCCATCCCCTATTTTCATAATTTCTTGTAATTAAATTAGCAGTAATAATAATCGAACAAATGTTAAAGTTATTAATAGTTCTCAATCGGATATTTCTAAGCTTCTACAACAAAGAGTGTGGCACACTTTCAAATCGTAACTCGCAAATGTCATTTTCGCAATTAAATTAACAAGAAAAACAATCCAATAGACATTAAAGATAAGTAATAGTTCTCAAACGGAAATTTTTAAACTTCTGCAACAAAAACTGTAGCGTACTTTTTAATCAGAACTCGCAAATGTCATTTGCGTAATTAAATTAACAAGAATAACAGTCCAATAGACATTATAGTTAAGTAATAATTCTCAAACAGAAATTTTTAAGGTTCTGAGCCAAAGACTGCAGTACACTCTCAAATCGTAACTCGAAAATGTCATTTTTGCAATTAAATTAGCAAGAATAACAATCCAAAAGACATTATAGTTAAATAATAATTCTCAAATAGAAATTTTTAAGGTTCTGAGACAAAGACTGCAGCACACTCTCAAATCGTAACTCGAAAATGTCATTTTCGCAATTAAATTACCAAGAATAACAATCCAATAGACATTAAAGATAAGAAATAGTTCTCAAACGGAAATATCTAAACTTCTACAACAAAAACTGTAGTGCACTTTCAAATCATAACTCGCAAATGTCATTTTCGTAATTAAATTAACAATAATAACAATCCAATAGACATTGTAGTCAAGTAACAATTCTCAAACAGAAATTTTTAATCTTCTGCACATGTTAAAACATAATTTGCAACTATCATCTTTCAAATCATTCAATTTTTCTCCGCACCTGCAATATTCTCCACGACAAATCGATCTAAAAACAAATTTAACCCTTGACTCCACCCCTTAACTCGCCCCATCCCCAAAAAAGCCACGCACCTTCAATTTTACCTCCTCCAAAAAGACCAATCTCGATTCAATCCAAACCCTCATCGAAACATTCTCCATCCGAAGGCCCGACACAAAACGGCGAACCGCAAGAACGCAAAGCATACATCCCCACCATGCGCCATTTATGGTTCGCAGAGTACCTCGTTTGTTCTTCGAGTTGCAGCAGATGCAACGACGGGAAACGCGTACGGGGCTAACGTCGTGCACGTTTGCAATAAGTACACGTTCGTATGTGTACATTCCCCACACCCACACACCTGTGGTCGCAGGTCGAGCCTCGAGGTGGCGGGCCGTTTTCGTATTTAGAAGTTGCCTCTATGCAAAAGGGTGGCGCGTACGCTAAGCTCGTATGTAAATGCGCCCATGGGAGTGTATAAATACACGGGATACGTGTGCTGGTACGGGCACGGACTGTATAAATTATACGCGCATTTACAAGCCGGCTTTCCAGCCTGCTCGAAACTCTCAAAAGTGAATCGAAACATTCGCGAGCGTGTGCGTACGTGTGCACGCGTAACACATCCACGCAACGTGCCCTACCATCGTGGCTTTATTATGTTTATGAGCGACTACGAGCGATGTAAATGCAAATCGACGTTGGCGGAAGGGTCTCGGAGTCGTTAGCGAAAGATTTCCGGTCTCTTTAACCCACGGCGATATCTAATTTGTTATTCGTGAGCGTTATCGCCCCATGATGCGACGTCCCTCTCGTTCTCTCTGTCCTTCCTCCTCTCCGTGACCTTCGTCTCTTTCCGTGTCTCTCCGTTCTGGCCAGAGGCAGAAGTTAATGTCCCCGAACATCAGTGTCGTCCTTCTCGCATTTATGTATGTCCTCGGCAGATTCGCCCCTCGTAAATTATTGCTCCTCTATGCCACTTTGTGCTCGTGTCGGAACGTTTTCGACCGTTTTACGTTTCCAGTGGTAATACGGAGATACAGGGACTCGGGAATGGGGGACGATGTGGAGCATGGAATTTACCGTCTTCATTGTGAAATCGGGAAGGTTCGCCTCGTGATTTGGATGGAAAATGAGTCCCTTTTGGGATTGTGGGTTTAATTCTGCTTATTTCGGATTACTTTTGTTCGAGGTGCTGACAGACGTGGAAGGGATAATTGTTGGGTGGATTTTGGGTACGTGATAAAGGGCGAATTGAGATTCTGCGTTGCTAGGATGCGATCAACAAGTTGTAGTTCCGTTTTGGATGTAAGAGTGGAAGTAAATATTGTTGCTGACTTAACAAATATTCAGAAATTTTAAGAAACTATTAAAATATTGCAGGAACGGAATTTTTTACACTCGTAAATAGTATTATTTTTTAGAATTAGTGAATGTGGATGGTTTGTATAGTGAGGGACCAGAAAAAAGGCACTTGAGGGGTAATTTGCTCTGATTCGCTCGACGGATAGGGATATCCCTCTCCCTCACGGATTTTCTCTATTGGTAAAAGATAGCTGCAAATTGGTTGCGTCGCCATGTGAACGAAGAAAGGAGTGTTTTATTTTCGGTTGTCATTCGTCCATCTCAGGTTTCCAGGGCCGACATGGTGGGGATAGACAGTGCGAGAGAAATCTCCCCTTCCGTCCCAAGTGCCTTCTTTCTGGTCCCTCACTATATATAAGCGAGACTGGTTGCTTAGAGTGCGTGATTTGAGAGGCCACGGATGTCAGGGCTAGCATGAATGTTTAGTCTATGGATAAGGAGAAATGAGCAAGTGCAACAGAGAATGGATGCTGTGAGAAATATGAAGAATGCATGCGGTGAGAAAAAGTATCGACGGTGGATTCCTGCGTGAATTTGGGAAGAGTGGCAGTTGAGAATATGCAGTTGAGTGGAGAGTTTAGAGAGTGAGAGTCATAGCGTGAGTGGAGAGAGCTTTAGCGATAAATTCAGAGATAGAGTAACTTTAGTATTATTAAGAGTTTTGTATTTTTATATAGTTAATAATGTTAGTCAGCATTTGTTTTTTAATTACACGCGTTCAGTTTAGTTTCTAGGTTACGATATTGTTAATTAATTCTAAGGGATTCTGTTCGGTTTTTTCAAAAACGGGTACCGATATTCTTTGGTGGCTCGTCTGAGATTAAATTAGAGTAGGACCCTATATATATTTAATAAAGTTAATCACCAGTTTTTAAATTACACACGTTCAGTTTAGTTTCTAGGCGACGATATTATTAATTAATTTAAGAGAATCTGAAAATGTTTCTTCTGAGACGAGACCCGATACTCTTTCGGGGCTCGTCCGAGATTTAATTAGAATAGGACCCTATAAATTTGCTACTTAACGATTATTAAGTATCTTGTCAGATAACACAGTGTAGTATTATACAGTGAGAGCACAGCACAGTGAAATCGACAATTTGCAAACAAACTTCACTCATACCTATTTATACAATTGTTGCAAACATTTCACTTCCATAAATATCAATTCAACAAATGAAAATTCGCCGTTCTCTACACCAATATCATTCTCCCTTCGTCTTCTTTATTCTCTCACCACATTTTCCCATGCACCCCATAAATCTGAAAACAACTAACATCTCCCATTAGCAAGAAATTCCCTTAATCGCCAGAACGTCGGGATATCTCCGAATCGAATGGGTTTCTCCCTCTTTCAACGTGATCCACGAGTTTCAAGTTAACGTAACCCCTGTTTTTAATTCCGCGTCCAGGAATGCGAGTAACGAGGCACGTCGAGAGAACTTTATTACCCTCCAAGTACCGAGCTACTTTTCGTTCTTTACCTCGGAAGCGTCCCTTCCAATACGGGCGTTTGTTTCTTTTAAAAGTTTACCGTCAAGTGCACTCGTACCGTGAATACCAATATAGGCTCAAGTGCCTGCGCGACAAGCAAACGACATTATGGATTATTCCTTTACCGGAAGTCTCAAAGACACGCGCACATTTTCACGTACGATGCGCCAATTTCGCAGCGAGCTTACGCAAGCTCACCCTCTTTATGCGAGATTAACCGCTCATTGAAAATGATATTTCTTCGTATTTGCGTTGAGGGTTATATCTCTTTTTATTTCAATGATTTTTTTCGAATTGAATTAACGTAATTACTTTTTCTCCGGATGGGTTAAAAGTTACAAATTGTCCTATTACTTCATTTTTCTATCCTGCTAATTGCAAGGAATTGCTCCGTTTGGTTTTCTTTCCCCTTTTCTTTTAACATATTTACTTATTCAATCTATCTGAATTTAATGGAATAATTGTCGGTAGTTTTAGCAGGAAAGAGATTGGTGTAATTGTTAATGTATTTTTTAGTAAAATTACAGCAGTTTCTGTAGAGGGGTGCGAAGGGATTAAACGTTAAAACGGGGTGGAAATTGAAAAAAAAATTAATAGGCCGCTCAACATTGAATAATGAACATTGAATAATAGTCCTTATTATTCAATGTTATTCATTAATGTAAATGATGTAAATAATTCTAAGGGGTGAATGTCTTCATTGAAAATTTCACGGGGAAATTGTAAAGTAATGGGAGATAGTAAGTTTCTTCGTTATGTTAATAAAATCCATCTTCTTTAACGTTTCGCCGGTCTCAGGATCTTATCGGTGTTATATAAATACTTGGCAGAGATAATTATCGCGCTACGTTCCATTTATCCGGGGCAAGTTCTAATTGCATTAAACTTCATCTACGAAATAAACGCCTCGTGCTCTAATTACAATTTTATCGACTCGGTGATGTAACGTCGTCGTGATTATCAATTAGTATTTTTAATAAGACAATGTTGAATTACCCCGCGATTACTGGCGCACGGAATTTATTTATAATTTACGAGAATACTTTAAGCACTCTTGTGTGTTTTTAATGAATTATTATTGTTCTCAAGTCAACGGCAATTTTCTTGCAATTTTAATATCGCACGTGCAAAATTGCACACATTTTAATATTGCCAATATAAATAAATATTGCATGATCAATTCGGATTAACTTTATTTTAATGAATTTATTGTATTATAGATACTGGTGAAATTCATTGTGTTTTAACAAATTTCTGCATTTTTATATAACTTTTGAGACGCTAAAGCTATCACATAAAAAAAAATTCCCAAATTACTAACAACTATTTGAACTCTGATCCAGTAATTAGGAATACGATCTGTCAACTCCACACCCACTAATCATTCTTCTTATCGATACCTTTCTCCACCGCCACTGTATTATTACCGGTTTAATTGGAAATTTCCAAAGTGCTCTGGTATTTCCATTACAATCCGATAAGACACCACTACTTTTTCTAGAACTTCAAACACTACTAATACCTCTTTCGATCCACTCCAAATCCATCATTCCACTGTCCTAATTTCAGTTCCATCTATCAAAAATTAAAAGCATAAATATCAACAAAAAATAATTTGCCCTGACAACATTACACGGAAAGAAATATTATTATTAGTAATTTTTTCACATTACACGCTCACCAAATATTCTCTGTTTGTTTCTTTCTTTACTCTTTGTTTTTCTGTTGGATATTCGGACTTCAAACTCAACCACTGTTAATATTATTCTTCATTACGTAAATATTTAATAACAGCAACGAAACGCGAACAAACCCGTCGCTATTCATCCCACGTGTGACGTCGCATGGCAATTCGAAGCAAAACCAGACAACTTTGCACAAAATCGAAATCGTTCTTCCAGCAACGCTCCGCAGTTTCCAGGACACTGCACCTGCTAGTTCTCCTTTATCCCCCGTCGTTGAATGCCGGCCTCCCTCGTTTCGCGAGAGTTTTATTCCAGGCTGTATACTTGCGAAATATGTTCGACGGACGATTAAAAAGAGCCAGACTCGTCAAAAGCCGTGCAACATGCACGGAGAAAAAAAATTTGAGCGATGATAATCGAGGCGGATCGATTCCGCATGCCGTCTATGGAAATACGGAGGGGATGGAAATTCTAAAGGTTCGAATTAGCAGTAATTAACCGTGGGATTCTTGCGAAATTTGTTTCGGTATTGGAAATTGATAATTTATTATTTAATTATGAACTTTATCGAAGTCAATCTATATTTTTGATACTTGAAATTTAAAAGGGGTAGAGTGTAGTTGATGATGATATTTTTTGAGTTTGAAATTAGACATTTTCTTTGTGAATATTCTGGAATATTACGTCTTGATGCTTCACAAGGGTGTACAGCCACCCTTTCTTCGCAGAACGAACGATCTGAAATGATCAATATCTATCAGAGAGTGATTCATTTACAATTTTTATTGAAATGGAAAGAAGTTTCTGCATTTTTTTAATTTCAACTTTGATAATGATCTTGGTTAAGACTTACTCTTTTAGGAGAGCGAACATCCACCCAGTATTTTCTTTCTTCGCAGAACGAACAATTTAAAATGATCAAATATCTATCACAGAGTGATTCATTTACAATTTTTCTTGAAATAGAAAGAATTTTTTTAGATTCAACTTCAATAATCATTTCGCTTAAGGCTTACTGTTTTAAATAGCGAAAATCCACCCCATTTATTCTTTCTTCGCAGAACGAACAATTTAACATGATCAAATATCTATCAGAGAGTGATTCATTTACAATTTTTCTTGAAAAAGAAAGAATTTTTTATATTCAACTTCAATAATCATTTCGCTTAAGGCTTACTGTTTTAGAAGAGCGTAAAGCCATCCTTTTTTTCTTTTGGCAGAACGAACAATTTAAAATGATCAAATATCTATCAAAGAGTAATTCATTTACAATCTTTCTTGAAATAGAAAGAATTCTTTGCATTTTTTTAGTTTCAACTGCGATAATGATTTCGCTTAAGACTTATTGATTTAGAAAAGCGTGAAGCCACCCCTTTTTTTCTTTCTTCGCAGAACGAACAATTTAAAATGATTAAATATCTATCAAAGAGTGATTCATTTACAATTTTTCTTGAAATAGAAAGAATTTTTTTAGATTCAACTTCAATAATCATTTCGCTTAATGCTTACTGTCTTAAAAGAGCGAAAATCCACCCCGTTCATTCATTCTTCGCAGAACGAACAATTTAAAATAATCAAATATCTATCAGAGAGTGATTCATTTACAATCTTTCTTGAAATAGAAAGAATTCTTTGCATTTTTTTAGTTTCAACGTCGATAATGATTTCGCTTAAGACTTATTCTTTTAGAAGAGCGTAAAGCCACCCCTTTTTTCTTTCTTCGCAGAACGAATGATCCGAAATGATCAAATATCTGTCACAGAGTGATCCATTATAATATCGCGATATATTTGAACTTTTTACACTTTTTTCAAAAGAACCGTCCGATTTTAGAAATATGCAAAATCCGTCCTCCCGTTGCACCTATTTGATTTCAATCCCGTCAGCTCCCCCATGTCGAATTTGCTAACGCAAGATAACTGTTTCCCGGCATCCCCTCGTTTGTGCTTTTTTAAAAGTCCACTGGGGTGCAGTAGGGAAGAAACAATCGAGACAGTTAGCGACCCCATGCGCGTCGTTGTTTTTCCGGACACAAATTCGTATCTGGTTCTTTCGCGGAGGTAAAATATAATCCCTCGAATGGAAATCCTTTTTTCTCTCTACGTCTCTATCCGTCTTTCCAATCATTCTCTCTCTGTTTCACTCTTTCTTTCTGTCATTCTCTGTTTCTGTTTTTTCTTCTATCATTCTCTCTCTTCTCTTCTCAGTCTTCTTCCTCTGTCGGCTCGTAGCAATCTTCGCCACTCGAGCAAAGCAGCCAAAGCGGCAGAGCCGTGACGGACGAATTCTAATGAGCGGAATCCTTAATTAAGTAGAATCACGGCGGAGCCAAGAGCGCGGAAGGAAAAGTTTCGATCTTGCCAACAATCTTGCTTATTTAGCGATCGGCTTAAGTTTTCTTTTTAGCGCGGATTTTTTTCTGAGCGAGACGCTTGAAAAGACGGCTCCGAGCTGGTTGAAGGTAGAGAGAGAGACGGCGAGAGAAGCCGAAGGAGAGACAAAACACGAAGGAAAAGAAGAAAGAAAGAGTAGTTAAGTAGATGGAGAAGCAAGGTCTCAAGAGGGAAAGAGAAGATGAGGAAAAAGCTCTCATGGAAGCCCGCTTAGGGCTAATTATTTTCGGCCACGGAGTACTAATGATTAACATCTTTCTTAGGCAAACGAACATCCTTCCTGGCATTAATGAAGTATCATTAATATCATGCGCTTCAACGTGCATCGTTAATTACGCATGGCGAATCCATCCAGCGAAATTTTACAGACAAATGACTTCCAGAAGGATAATTGAGTTAGAATACCCAAGAATGACTGTATCTTCTTGCAGAATAATTAACTTTTACGTCAGCTGTATCTTTATAATTCGAACTTAAAAATTCAGACACCATTTGACGGACTCAGTGATGAGAAAAATATCAATTAACCGCTCTCTTCAATTTACAATCTTTAAATTTTCTTCATAAAAGGTACAATCTGCCGCAGCCTTAAATACTGCACAGGAGAAAAATATCTTAACGCTACAACTACAGGCGTTAAATATATTATACTTAAATATAGTAAATAAGTGTATGAAAAATAGGAATCAAAAGATATTAATATATCATTAATATAATAGATATAATTTATATTTGGTGTATCTACTATATGGTTCCCTATACATTGAGAAATCCTTTTTAGAAAATTAGAAATAAGTCATTTTGACTGCCCTGGTAGTTCTAATATTAACAGCGATATACTTTAATTATTCAATAATTAAAATATTAAAAAATCAGCCATTTATCAGTCATCATCTTCTAAGTTACGTGGAGGATGATCAGTCCTCCCACGGTTAATTCTAAAGTAAGCCCTGAATTATATTGTATCGAATTACATTCAATCATTTTTCAATACTATTAAACATTTCTTCGCACAATTCGAACTCTCAGAAAATTGGCGAGTTACTCACAGAGTGCTATTAGTCAATATAAAACCTGATTTACCAAATATTTCAGTTTTTCCTTTAATTAAGAATATCCAGCGTGTGCTGCATAATCAAAGATACATTTATCTCAGAAATATACTCAGAAATATACTATAGAAATTATCTCACTTTTTATGATTGCAGAACTTGCAAAACATTCAACCGGAACTCTAGCAGAGACCTCGGTTCTACAGTCACCATTTAATTTAGAGATCCAATACAATCAATGACTTCCAATTTTTCCATTCAATTCCACCACATAATCACGAGTTTATCTTCAGCTGTGTTTCCGTTTGTGTACACCTATTAAACGCATGAATTTTTAAACGTTTCCCAAACTAATCGCATTCATGGAATACGTTAAACAGTCCGTCGTACTAGATTCCGAGATGCCACTCATTTAAGCAGTTTCACGGTGTTCTTGAATTTGCAAGCGACGTCGGCACCGTCGATTCAACGGGGCTCCTCGACATTGCCGAAAATCCATTTTCCCAATTTGACTTGCAAAGCCTGAATTACTGGCCGCAAGATGGCGGTTTCCTCGAGCCGAGCTAAGTCCGCTCAAGAGTCAAGATTATTTAAAGAAGGAGCTTCGAGTTATTCGGAAAAGACGTATCTCCCGACGTCGCTGAAGAGAAAGAACGATAACGGGGTATACGGAAAAAAACCCATGAGCAATAGAACACTTATCTGCGGTTCATCTGTCGATGATAAAAGTTGTACGGATATAACGCGATTAGTCATCGAACGTCGGAAGTCTGATGCGAGCATGTCTTATACTACTAATTTGTCTTTCATTGATTTCTTTGAGCGTATTGGGTTGGCAAGAAAGTAATTTAGGTTTTCGTCGATGGCTAACGTTACGGTTGTTTTGAAGGACTTCTGACAATGTTATCATTTTTTGCTTTTGAAAATTGAAAGTTGTCACTTTTGGCAGCATTTAGAAACAAATTGTGCTTTGTTTTGTTTGCAATTGTTAGCTTGGCGTGAATATTAATACGCAGTGCAAAAGCGAACATTTTCGACATATTTTACTTTGTCATTACTTTTTTATACAAACCACATCGAAAGTTGAATTGTATCAAAAATAAGTTATGCTGTCCATTTGGTGGGATTTTCAAATATTTTAATTAATTCAAATGTTTAGCCTAAAATCGCACCTGGTTCAGTTTTTTGCTGATAAAGACCAGAATTTCTATGAGAGCGGAATCATAAATTGGTCTAAAAGATGGCAAAAGGTCATCGAACAAAGTGGAAAATGTTTAATTGACTGAAGTTCATTCTTGATTAAAAAAAAAAAAAAATTGAGTTTCATTTCATATTACAAAACCGAAATTACTTTCTTGCCAACCCAATATATTTCTTCTGTGTATTCTGTTTTGGTGAAACTGTTAAAGCATGAAGAGATGTCTTTCATTTGCGGTAATGAGAAAGAAAATAATTGCGGTACTTTGTTCAAAGAAATATTAAAATTGTTTACGAGCAATTACATTAATATAAGCAGGTGAGATGCGTAGGATCTATGGTGAATATGGAATTAAAAGGATGCAGTCACAAAGAGTGGACCTCAGTTCAAATTCTGATAATCTCAGGGAGATTTTATTTTAAATAATTAATTAATATGATAATTAGGATAGTCTGGAACCTAATTAAAACTAGGTTTTAAGTGCGTAATACGCCGCACCCCAACAATTAAAGTATAAAGACTCTAAAATAGGTGAGTTCATACTTTTAGCTTTCCTAGGTCCCAATAAAAGAAGACAAATGGTTCTGGGCCATACGTAAAATACATTAACACTGAAGAATAATTATTACTATCATTACTATTATTTTTAATCGCAATCATATAAAATTTGTAAGTTTGTGATTTTCTTCAGCCGTGTTCATAGCAGTCTTGGGTCGAAGGTTGGAGAAGTGCCCTCTAACCTTAAAATATTGGGCCCAAGTCCCATTTTTTGTATTATCCCTAACAAACATTCCTGGCATCATCATCCTCACTACGTTCACCGTATAAACTATAAATCGTAACTGAAACTAAATACAACAAATCCAAAATATGCAACCAAAGAACTTTTCATTTTTTCAAATCCGCAAGCTTCAGTGTAGTTATCGTATCGTACAAATGTTCAATCTGGAGCGAATGCGCGTTCGGAGGAAAAACATGGAGTTTCGCGAGAAACGTGGAATAAAGTGAACGAGAAAAGTCGTAAAAGCCGATTGCAATCGGACCCATTACGTGTCTCTGGAAATGTTCCTAGACCGCGTTGCACACGTATGTTGTACATCGTTGCACACATATCGGGAAGGAGTATATTAGAGGAGACACTAAAACGTCGAGAGATTATAATCGACCTTGAGACCTCGCGGTCGTAAAATCTCGAGAGTTGCGAATTTATGTACACGCGTGCACAACGCGGGCATTCGAGTTATCTCGAGATTCACGTACACCAG
The DNA here is from genome assembly GCA_963989415.1 of Cerceris ruficornis. Lineage (NCBI taxonomy): Eukaryota > Metazoa > Arthropoda > Insecta > Hymenoptera > Crabronidae > Cerceris > Cerceris ruficornis. The sequence goes on from OZ022518.1 coordinate 28,970,981, forward strand.
CTTTATTGCTATGGGAAACGCAACAGAGGGTAGTAGTCACCGAGTTGCGAAACTCTCGTGCTAAGAATTAATTATCGATGTCAACCATGGCAAGTTCAGCGCCCGTTTTTCAAGTACAGGTGTAGCATTTTTGGAAGTATGGAAAGAGGACTTTGATCTTTGTCCGTGATCGTTGTATTGACATTGTAATCGATGCTATGTAAAGATACTTGGTTTTTTTACATTAATAAAATTCGATTGTCTCAGTTTAACAGCTTAAAAAGTGTGATTAATACTGAAATTACAAAGGCGGTCAAAGTGACCGGTGCCCAGATTTTTTTTAAATTTTTCCAAACAACTCAGACCTTACTGCGAGATTATTTATAATCGTCGCTGCTTAAAGAAACTTTGTTTTTCTGCATTAGTGAAATTCGATTGTCTCAGATTAACAACTTAAAATGTGTTATTAACACTGAAACTACTAAGGCGGTCAAAGTGACCGCTGCCCAGATTTTTTTTTAAATTTTTCCAAACATCTCAGACTTTACTGTGAGATTATTTATAATCGTCGCTGCTTAAAGAAACTTTGTTTTTTGCATTAGCAAAATTCGATTGTCTCAGATTAACAACTTCAAAAGTGTGACTAACGCTGAAACTACTAAGGCGGTCAAAGTGACCGCTGCCCAGATTTTTTTTTAAATTTTTCCAAACATCTCAGACTTTACTGTGAGATTATTTATAATCGTCGCTGCTTAAAGAAACTTTGTTTTTTGCATCAGCAAAATTCGATTGTCTCAGATTAACAACTTCAAAAGTGTGACTAACACTGAAACTACTAAGGCGGTCAAAGTGACCGGATCCAAAATTTTTAAAAATTTTTCCACGTAACCCAGTCCTTTAATATGACATTATTTATCACCGTCACAGCATAAAGGAACTTCATTTTTTTGTATTAGTAAAATTCGTTACTCAAATTAACGCGCCCAAAAGAGTGCTTAACACTAAAGGTACCAAGGCGGGGAAAGTGACCGTTTCGCAATTTTTCGAGCTTTTGCGCAAACTGAAAGGCAAGTGCATCGTAGAACTGCATTCCAGGAACTTGGATTGACGGAAGGTAATCACGTTCTTCGGTCGGAGCGTCCATCGTATGGAAATTATCGTTAATCGATGCTCGAAGTAGAGTGCTTCATCTATTCGGTGCTTGCGGAAGTTGCGAATTTCATCAACGCGATCAACCGGCGAATATACTCGTCTTAATTTCCCAATTAGCTCGCTGTATTAAATTTCACACCGTGCTATTACCGCCATTTCGAAAATTGGACGATCCTCGCTAACGTTACCTTTGCATTTTACAAAACGTAAAATTCGCTGATCCAAACAGTTCCTGCAATTTTCATTAACGCTCGAGTTCCGGGAAATCATTTCCATGAATCCCATCGACCGCACAATTTTATTGTAACGTTGTTTTCTGTATCCTCGTACTCAAAATTCCGAAAAATATCCTCGTAAAATTGTTCCAGGATTTTTTTGTTACCTCTCACATGTACCTCCTTTCACAATACGAAAATGAAATATCGCAAAAAGCGCAATTACAACGTACTTCGTTGTTCCCTTTCAAAATATAAAAAATGTCCGTTGAAGTTCTACTTCTCCCAATTTTTACATACGCGAAGCACCTCGAAATTTCACGAAGCCGAGCGAAAAATTGCAATATTTTATCAATACAAATAGATTTACGGAAGCCGTCAAATTGACGGATTCCTACTTTTTTAAAAACGGTTTCCAAATTTATAGAGACGTGGTGCAGTAAATATTTCACTTGTATCTTATAATATACCAATTACTTAACCGATCTTCCTCTTTACCCGTTGATCCTTCTCTTTTCAAAGCACTTATTTAATATATTCAAGTGTGACCGATTCAACGCCCGTAAATCTAGTGTTAATATCTAATTATCTCCTAAAATAAACCGAAAAAACATATTACGAACCACTCAAAATGAAAACGCACCCCGTCATAATCTCAACGTAACTCCGCGCAACACCCTCGAAACTCGTCCCCCGATTCTCTCACCTGCAACGTCGAAGTCCCGCTGCGAGGTAAGTTTGCCAAGACGTTAGGGATAACTTGGCCGCAGGACGCATGTATATGCGAATACTTCCGTGAAGTTGGACGTACACGGGGATAACAATGTCGCATAATTAAGAAGCGCATGTGCGGTGTACCGTATCCATGGAAATATGGGCTAAAATTCCATTATAACCGATATACTACCACGTCGTAGGTGCGGGATACTGGTAGTACAGGGCATAGTCCCGATGTAAGTACAACTTCCAGTTTGCCATATAAATCATACCCGGTTAAGTAGTAATTTATACCCCGGCACTTACCCAAGTTAGAACTTGGTGAGCTATAGCTTCGGCAGTTATAACCGCCGGCAGCCGCGCGTGAGGAGGTCTTCGGGTCCCTCAAACAGATTGCCGCGAAACTTCCCAGGTTATAGGTGTCTTTCGAGTTTTAACCGCTCGACGGTAATTCTCGCGGAATAATTCAGATATATAACGCAAAACACGATTAACCGGGAGCTCCATGAGGCCGGGGGTGCTGCGGTTTTACAAAGTCTGCGGTCTATCTTCACGGGACGGGGGATGATTTATGACGGGCGAGCTTCCGTGACCGAAACGTTGGACCTGGGATATTTCGATCGGGTAAATATCGGATTAGGGTGGTGCTCGATTAATGGAGGATTTTATAAGGGTGGTTTGGGGAGTAGGAGTCCTGGAGTACGAATGTGGAAGTGTGCTATCGGTTTGGAATTGTAGGTGTTTTTTCCATGTCTGGGGTGATTTGGGGTTGCAGTTGTTCACCAAGGCGATCTTAAATTTTTGAATGAAAATCTTTGAAAATTGTAACAGAGTAATGTTTGTTGGTGTAGCGTTTTATAATATTTTTTGTGTGTAATGTACTAACACGTGATAGGAGCTGGCAGTAAAATTAACCCCGAATGCCACATCACCCTCTAAACTGATCAGCAATGAACGCAGTGTGTGATATTGCTGACAACTTCTTGCGATAACAAGATTCTTAACCATTTCAGTCCCTAATATTTACCGTATTTTTCGGACTATAAGACGCACTTCAAATTTGCAAAATAATTTTTATCTTACGTCATATAACTTACGTCATACTTACCTTCAGTTGTGTACCATATTTTCCGGACTATAAAGAGTACCTCAAATTTAGAGATGGCTTATCAGAAAAAATATTGTAATGTTACCTTCGGCCATAAGACGCACCCAAAATTTGAGTCTATTTTTCTTTATAAAAAAGCGCGTCTTACAGTCCGAAAAATATGGTAATTATTTCAATTGACCCGATATGTTTGTATTCCTTATATGGACCAGAAAGAAATGAAAAATATAATTTCCAGGGGCCTTTTTGGTGTCCAGCACATATATGGCCCCTGGGTACTAAATTTATAGTGCGTAATTCCCCCTCGGCTTCTCTGAACGTCTTCTGGGACTTATGTAACCCATTGGGGCGAAAAGGATGAAGAAAGTATTGCCGAAGGTTTTATAATTTTTATATCAGCTCCGATAAGGTAGATAAATTACTAAGTTTCAATAATATATTAACATTCATTCTAAAATTCTCGTAATAAGGACCTACATAAGTAGAGAATCTATAAAGCTACAAAATTCACCTAACTCTCCCCTATACCTATATTCATTCGTCCGCTTCAGGAATCTTTTGCTTCGCAGCACTCTTCTTTATTAAAGACTTATTTCTACGTCCCCTTACACAGAAATAAAATCCCTTTCCTTTATCAACCGACTGCCTTATTCTTCCCCGAGCAGCTCTCCTTTCTGCATATTCCATTCGTTCCTCTTTCTCTCCATAATTATAATCCTTCGACGTCTACGACAAAGCGAAATTCATCGGACATAAAGGGCACAAAAGAACGAATGATTCTTACGGAGAGAAATGTCCGACAAACGTTATTATCGGTTGGATGGAAGCTTACGCGGGTGATACGTATAATGCAGTTAAAATGCACGCGCACTCAATCAGCACGAAACGTGCAAATCGGTGATTTCGCACTCACGGATTATCAGGATCCAATGGGCTTCAGGATATTGCGGCGGAAACACGGAAGCGCGTAAACGTATCGACGTTATCCCTCACTTCGATTCGCCTCGTTCGGCACCGAATAAACGGCGTGCCACAATTCCCATCAACCCTCTATCGTGCAGGATGCTCGTTCATCCATGTCACTTTGTCCGCTAAGTCTCGGCAGTTCGCCGATCGATCATCGACGAAAGTGTTCGACCGATCGAGAATTCTTGTTCCCGAAGAAATTCGCAGCGATCGGGCTACTTTGGCGGCGTGTTCCTTTTTATCTACGGGCTTTGAGAAATTGCTGATGGTGCTACGGGGTAAATTATGTTTCGTGTGGGCGATATTACTGGAGTGCGAATTCCATTGGTGCGTTTAGAGTTATGGTATTGCGTGGGACTCGAAGCTGGAAAGTATTTGTTTGTTTTTGTAATATTTAATATATATAATGTTTTTGTGTAGGTGTAGGTGTATAGGGGGTTGATATATGGAATGGTAATTTAGGAGAAATTTTCTTGAGGCGAATTTGAACAGAGGATTACTGATTAGGAGAGTGATTTAACTCCATGTTAAAGCAGGAAGAGTGTTCATATTTCGATTTTAAGTGGGATGGCTATTTTTCCTGGGACTTATAGTTTTAGAAGTGTTGCAAACCACCGAAGCTTCGATATGATGAACTATAATTTAGAAAAAATTGTACACTTGGGGGTGATATGGACGTAGTTCTACTCATTTAGAGTCTAACCATGCTCACCATATTCCCCTCAAAATATCCTTTTCATCGTTGCCTCAATCAGATGAAAACTTCTACAGTCTATTCTTATCATCTATTCTCACTTCTACGAATTTCCTACACTTTGCATTGAATTAACAGAACTGTAGAAAACAGCCATTTCAATTTTTAAAAATTCTGTCTAAACTTTATTTAGCCCTACTTCAGATTACAAATTAATTCATCTACGAATATCCTACATTTCATATTTAATTAACAGAACTGTAGAAAATAGCCCCTTACAATTTTTATAAATTTTAAACTTTATTTAACCCTACTTCAGATCACAAATTAATTCTTCTTCAAATATCCTACATTTTATATTTAATTAACAGAACTGTAGAAAACAGCCCATTTCAATTTTTATAAATTTTAGACTTTATTTAGGCCTACTTCAGATCGCAAATTAATTGTTCTACGAATATTCTACATCTTGTATTTAATCAACAGAACTGTAGAAAACAGCCTATTTCAATTTTTACAGATTCTACCTAAACTTTGTTTAGCTATACTTCAGATAACAAATTAATTCTTCTTCGAATATCCTACATTTTATATTTAATCAACAGAACTGTAGAAAACAACCCATTTCAATTTTTATAAATTCTACGTAAACTTTAGTTAGCTCTACTTCAGATCTAAAATTTATCCTTCTACGAATATCCTACATTTTGCATTTAATTAACAGAACTGTAGAAAACAGCCAATTACAATTTCTGTAAATTCTACCTAATCTTTATTTAAGCCTATTTCAGATCACAAAGTAATTCTGCGAATATCCTACATTTCATATTTAATCAACAGAACTGCAGAAAACAGCCCATTTGAGTTTTTATAAATTTTAAACATTATTTACTTGGCGCTACTTCAGATCACAAATTAATTTCCCTAATGCAATATCCCATCCCACTTACCTTTCCATAGACCCCCATTATATTTTCTCAAGTAAAGCACGAGTCTCGCCAAAGGGCATATCCAGAGAGGCATCGCCCGGACTATCATGCAATCGGCATTTCGCGAAATCAGAGCCGTCGCGAGAACCGGCCGATAAATAGTCCCAGACCTTTCTGTTTCGTTGAGCGAGCGTTCCCTCTGGCTGACAGTTGTTTTCCCAAAAGCATCGACGTCCGGCACGGACAGGAAATTGAATTTCTACCACCACATGACGCGTGCCTCCTGCTTTCATCCGGTGTACCATGGCGAACGGTACACGTATACTTCTCTATGGTCCCCGAGCGGAAACCGCAGCCGGGTAAAACGTAGACGAAGGAGTTGGAAAATACGCGAGAGACCGTCTCGTCGTCGACCTCGAGAGCCAATGCACACGCAATTTCCTTCGGGCGTTATGCTCTTATTAGTAATAGATTAGAGTCGACCCCCCACGGTATCCAACCTTAACAGGTATGAAGGAAGAAATGAGTATTATAGAGAAAATAATACGGTGATTGGCGATGCTGGGAATGAAGAGGAACGGGCTGGTCTTTGAAAATTGCTTATTAGTTGGTTGCGCGTGGAATCTATTTTTTTGAAAGGTATTGGAAAATGGGATATTTCTTTGCTATTGTTGAAATTGTCTTCATCTATTTTTTTAGATGGATGTAGAACCAGCTGGAGTGCGATATTTTGAATAATTTGGCGCAAGTTTGCCAAAGGTGAGGGGGAGAATTCAATTCAGACCCACTGATTCTGATGAAATCTCTCAAATTATATTATTATTAATAATAATAATTCCTCTTATATTGATATTATTATTATATATTATTATTATATATTATTACTATATATTATTATTAATTATTATATTCAAAATCTATTATATTTAAATATATTAATTACGTACATTGGAAGAAGGGGATTCAGGAGCCGAAATAGATTATTGATACAGCAATATATATTTTATAACATTTGCGTGGAATATCTTCGAAATCTTCATTAAACTCACTAAATTCCATCACATCGCTGAACTAAAATCGATTTTAAGACTGTTTCTTTCACGGTTCTGTGTATTCCTATTCCGACCGAAGGTGTCTTTCGACGCCTTCGCGCTTGATTGCAAATACCTTGGGAATAATTGCTAAAAACTAATTTCTGTTTAACATTTCTTATTCTATCGGAAAGTTAATTCAACATTGTAGCATTCTTAACACTTTATCTACCGCTCATTCTTCTGAACATTATGCACGAGTGTAAGTATCTACATGCAAAGCTCTATAACATTAAAATTAAAATGTGAAGAAATGCTCATTATGTCGTTTTAACTTCAGTTGTTCCGAGGCAGCGCAACTTTATTTTATTATCATCTGTAATAACAGATTAATAGACTGTCGGCCAATGAGTATTGATAAACAGAAAGCCTATTAATAGGCTTCCGGTAGATGAAGTGTTAACTAAAAAATAGCATTTTCTTGATCCCCTAGCCGAAAGTACGAACTTCCTGACCGCTTTTCCCTCCGGGAACAACGGCTTTTGCAATCAGCTCGAGTTAACGCGTGCTCTGATTGGCTACAAGAATTTTGTGGCTCGCAGTCACAGCGCCAACGTTGTGTCAAGAATTATCGTATTTGCTCGGAATATAAGCAACCTGAAATGCTTTACTGATAAATTACATACAGTTGTACATGTATTCATAGCAATTGGAGAAAAATTGACAAATGGGGTTAGGCCAATTTTAAAATAAACGGCTCATTTATGTTGTGAATGTTTTTTCATTTAAACTGTTAAAAATGGACGATTCTTCATTTGAAGATTCGATTGATGAAGAGGAGGTATTGCAAAATTTTGACATCTATTATATACGATTTTAACGCCCGCCCCGACCAGCAAAAACCTCGGCTTCGCCTCGGTTTTGCAAAAGTCGGCGGGCGATTCCCACCAATCAGTTAATCGAGAGTAGCAGAAGCCGGGCACACTGCACTACGCTTCGCAAGGATGCCGAAAGGGCGCGCTGATGCCGGCCACAAAAATTAAAAATGACAGCTGTCAGCGTTCTTTGAACCAATAAAATTGATCATTTAACGTACTTTCGGCTGGAGATAAAGAAAAATAGTATACGACACACGGCCAGGAAGTTGGATGCCCTAACGCGTGTGATATAGAAGCCTCGGCTTCGCCTCGGCTTTTATATCACGCACGCCAGGAAATCCAACTTTCTGGCCTTGGGTCGTAATATACTATTTAAATTAAATACATCAAGGTGTCGTTTGACACCTTAACAATTAGTTTTAATGTTCTGTAAAAATCAACCAAAAAATCCGCAGGCGCGTGAACCGCAGAAAAAACACCGGTTGTCCATAATCTCCCAGAAAATAACATTTACTCGATCGTGAATGAATAACTGCTTGAAATTATCGGCCCGACAATTTTCGGCCATTGTCCTCTCCACTGTATCGCATCGCCGCGTCGCGTCGGCTGTTTGATAAAGGAGAAGAGAAAAATCGCTCGGCAGCGATGTTTCGCTACGGCGATTATTAATACAATAAAGCTACGAGCGTTTAATCTTTATTTATCCGTCATTCCGCTCCAACGGTTATATTGTATTTGTATTTCCGTATTAATCCGCGACCAACGTCGGCCGTTTAATGTAAAACGCGTGCAAATATGTTTTTCTGACTGAGAAGGGGACGCCCTCGATCGATGCGTTTGTTCCGTTTTTCGTGTATTTGCACACGTGTATTGTTAGCTGGACCGATGACGGTTTCCAGTAGAGTGTTAATATTCGTGGAAAAATAATCCTACAGGTATTGGTAATTTTTTTAATTCGTTATTACATCAATCGGTCGAATTTCTTTACTGGTACCGTTAGATCGATGTTTATCGGAAACGTTTGGCGCGGAAACGATCGTCGGATTCGTTTGAAATTATTTGATGTATGAACATTACACTTCGATTTATCTAGGATTGCGATGTTATCTCGCTGTTTACAGCTCATCGTGCTGATTCGATCGCGGTGGACAGACGGAGTCGATAAAAATTTCCAAGTTCGGTTACACCATTAATTACAGGCCCACTGGGTGTCGTTCCGTTGCGAATGATCGATTGAAATTGCAGTGGCGGCGCTACGAGAAACTTTTTTCCCTGTTTTTTAATTAGTAGTCGACGCTTTATTGATAATTAAATAGCCTGAAAATTGCCTCTCGGAAATCTCAATGATTATTAAATCTTATTTGGGGAGGTTGTGGAGGATGAGGAGTTAACCCCTTGATGTACAATAACAAGTCGTGATGCGGTTAATTGCATAGGAAATTTCAAGTTTTGCAGAACCCATGAAATTGAAGATATCAGTGAGCCGCGACAGGATAAAATTATTCCTTTAATATTAATATTACATTAAATTATACGATATATCAAGAATCACTGATCAATTTTTATTTTACTAATTTAATTCTAAATTATTGCTGAAGCAACCACAAAAGAAATTTTACGCCAAGAGGTTAAAGGCTACGACTCTCAATCGGTAGGCTCGAGTCCAGATCCCTTATCACTTCTAAGAAACCTTTTCCTAATTACTATTTAAATCTTAGGTGACACTGTGGAGCTAAAGCCTAATTAACCCCTTGCCCTATAATAATGAGTGACACTCCTGACACGGTAAACGGAATAGGAAAATTTGAAATTTTCACAAAACTATTAAATTGAAGATATCAGCGTGTCACGAGACGGCAAATTATTTCTATACCATTAACCCCTTGCCCTACGGTTTGTTTTGTAACTGCTTCCGCAATAATTCAGAATTTAATTGCTAAAAAAAATTGATCAGTGTTTCCTGATACATCGTATAATTTAACGTAACATTAATATTACAGGAATAATATTATCGCATCACGTTTCATTAATATTTTGAAATTGATAGGTTTTGCAAGACTGAAAAATTTCCTATCCCATTTACCTCATCACGAGTGTCACTCGTTATTGTAGGGCAAGGGGTTAATACTGCTTTAGAAATTACGATATATCAGAAATGAGGTGGGAATTTTTATTTCTGGAATTAAATCTGAGTTAGTGGTCGTATAATCACAAAAGAGATCGTAGGGCAAGGGGTTAATATTCATATTCCAGCCAACAGTTAATACAACCAGTTCGGAATCCTCCTAAAACAATAGCTCCCAGACGAAACACCCACAGCACTCACCCGAAAAAAATCCAAAAAATCTCAATACCCAAGTACTTCCAAAAACATCAACGTTTTCACGCGAAGCAACAACTAGCAAATGTTAAAAACACATTGCAAAATACACCACAATCTTCCCTCGGACTCCACATCCTCAACGTTTCACCAACAACCCCTAATGGAATAAATCTCATAATTATAACACCCCCAGCTGTTATTGGTTTATGAAACATAGACCGCTTTCGATTTCCCCGGTTGGCCTAACTCGAAGCGCAGCAATTCGCTCGACGTGAATACACAGAGCCGTCTAGAGAATACGATGGCTCGTGTGCCATAATAAGTTTGCATGCCGAAGGAAGCAACGTCAGGAATTTCTCTCCTCTCTGCCTTCCAGTTTTAGCGTGCACGAGGATGCAACTGGTGGTGACAGACAGGCCGAGCGAGAAAGACAAATACGATGATGGAGGAAGACGGAACGAAGTGTGGCCCGAAAGAAAACACCGTGTTTACCGTTCCGCGAGATTATGCGCTTCGAGCACCCTGCCATCGTGATGGAGTGTAACGATGCACTTGGAAACTCGGGCGTTATTAAGAGTTTAATACCTTTGGGGATAAATGGAGTTTGAAATAAACGCTGGCTCCTTCTTCTTTCTGTCTTCATTTAACGCGTTCGTCGCAGCGTCAGCCAAATCCGTGTTTCCGTTCAGGCCCCGTCACCTAAATATAGCTGACGCTCTTCTTGTTCAAGTTAGATGGGACTTTCAGGTGAATTTTTTAACCAGTTGTGATTGACGAGTATACTCGTCATGGCGAAATGCCCGTATTTTGTGTCATGACGAGTATACTCGTCATGTGTGAAAATTAGTTACCACTGGTTAGTTACCACTATTAGTTACGACCTCTATTGAGCACCACCACCATCGATCTACCGGTCGCCATTACGCCTATGCCCCTAGTTCCAGGATCGTCCGCTAGATCCTCCTGACCACCGATGGATCGCTCTCGCGAGTTGTTCAACGGCGATCGGTTTCTATATATACGATCGATCAACCAGATATAATGCTGAAATGGTAAGAAGGCAGCTGAGACGGAAAGGGAGATTGCTCACGCACCGCCTATCCCCGCCATGTCGGTCCTGGAATTCTGAGATCGACGAATGACAACCGAAAATAAAACACTACTTTGACTGACGATGCCATCATTACTTTCGTCGTTCACATGACAACGCAACGAATGTGCGGGTCTCTCTTGCCAATAGCGCGTCAAAATTGAAAATGCGCGAGGGAGAGGGGGACGTCCCTATCCGTCGGGCGAATCAGAGCAAATTACCCCTCAGCTGCCTTCTTACCGTTCCAGCATTATACCATCGTCCCATCCGGGGCACAGCATCTAGGGCAGGGTCTGTGTTCGGTCAGCCCTACTGACGAGTCCCCACGAACAGGCCCAGAACGAAACGCAGCGCGTTAAGAAACACCTTTACCCCTTTCCTAGGAACAGAAAGACTTTACACCGGCCCCAGGCACGCCCGCGGTTCCTTCAAAAATATAATTTTCGTTATAACTAGGGTATATTCGTAAATTTCAAGGTGTTTACAATGTTTGGAGTTCAAGACGAAATAAAACGAACAAATAAAAAGTATAAACAATTTGAGATAGATTCGTGCATCTTCGTACGCACTGGCTGGAAGCAAAGGGTTAAAGGTAGATAGAGCGCGGGGACCACTCGATAGAATTAAAAGAAACAGGCACATAGACTGTTCTGTATTAATTAATTCCAACTTTCGACTTGATGACTTTGTTGCGACAGGTGACAGAGGTTAATGATTAACATTTTGTCAATAACCGTAAATTCATAAAATTATATTTTGTAAATGGTGCATAGATTCAGTTTCGCACCGTGGTCCAATGATGATGCAGGAAGATTTGCAATTCTCTTTCCCTCTTTCTCTCTACTTCTCGCTGCCTCTCACCCTGTCTCTCTTTCTCTTACTTTCTCTCTCTCTCCCCGTCCATCACCACTAGTTGCACCTCGAGTATGGTACTCGATGTAAACGACCAAAGTTCCTGGCACTGCTCCCTACACTTGCGTAAACTTGAAGACGTGTCTCACAAACAACTCGTAACTCGGTTATCCGAGCCCTTTCCGAACGTAAAGGGAAAAATATCGTGTACCTACGGTTATTAATTCAACGACGTTGGTTCCGACATCGTCCCTTCGGATTTTCGTGCTAAACCGACGCGATAAAACACGAAATTTCCACGCGGGAACGTTGCACAAATTGAATGCAACACAGCGACGTGGAAGCCTGTTACGAAATTATCGAGCGATTCCAAGCGTTGGTCAAACTTCATCGTCGCAAACTTCGAGGATCGTTACGATTCTCGGGTATCGGCCGATGTTCAATTTCCACGAAGGTTGGAAATTCGCAATGGAAATTTGAACGGGCAATAATAATAACTGTAACGAGTGTAAATTAACCCCTTGCCGTACAGTAACGAGTGACACTCGTGATGAGGATATGAAATTTTGAAGTTTTGCAAAACCTATCAAATTGAGAATATTAATGTGACGCGACGCGATAATATTATTCCTGTAATATTAACACTATAATGGCCGCACGTCTACGCAGTAAACCCTTTGAGGACGACGGTCGCATATATGCGGCTTGAGAAAAAATCTGATTATAGTTTATCGGTGTATGTATACACGGTTAGAGTTGAAAAATTGAAATTTAACTGTTGAAATATGATTACACAAATAGTAATTCATAACTTCTATACATCAACACTTTGACTTTCTGATAAAAAGGTAGTTTTTTAACGCCAAATAAATGATTGTTTCTCAATATTTAAAAAAGTCTCTGTCCGCAAGGGGTTGAACTTCGCCAGGGGCCGGCAATATTTTTAAAGAAATAAATTAAAAAAACTTTATATAAATTCACGAAATAATTGAGCATGTGCGAATACACACATTTTTAATAAAAAACAGTGATAATAAACACAGTATCCATTCCTACAATATCTACACTTGTTCACGTACAACACAGGAGTGGAAATATGAACTCATGCTGCCAATAATATAAAAACATTTGTAAGAGAGGAAGAAGAAATTTATGGCTTAATAATTATGTTATATGTAATATGTTATCTGTCAATAACATTTAGAGAAATCATTACACAGAGACTGTGCTACCGGCCAATAACTGTCGGCGATTTAAGTGTTAATATTACGTTAAATAAATACGATATATCAAGAATCACTAATCAATTTTTATTTAGCAACTAAATTCTGAATTATTGCGGAGGCTGTTACAAAGCAAACCGTAGGGCAAGGGGTTAATTAATAATTGCACATTGATAAGTTTGAGACTCTGGAAGATTGTAATATATTTGAATTATTAAAATATACTCATTGTAATGTCGGATTTAAGGTAAATAATTACGTAATGTCGAGTTGCGGTTGTATGTGAAAAATACCAACATTTTATATATTATACCGATGTATAATATTGGACGTTACAAAGAGGTTTCATTTGCACAAAAGCCAACAATGAAAGCCGTGCACGCACAACCGATATACGTTCAGCTACGTTCTCGTTTCAATTGTCTCCAAATTAATCCATCTGAAAATTGCATTACAATATTCGAGCACAGCCACGAGAAATATTCCCGTGCGAAGTATGTAAACGACGGTAAACGCGTGCTTTCGAAATCAAACATAATTATTCATGAAGCAATTCTTTTCGGACCTGTTGAAATAAAATACAACGTTTTGCTACGGTTATTCGATGAAAAAATTTCACCAAACAACATGGTGAACTTTCAAGGCGACTACGAATTTCTGGTCTTTTGAAAATCTTCTTTAGGATTTATGGAGCATACGGAATTGAAGATTTATACTCGTGGACCCGCGGTTGAATCATGTTACTTCTGTTTTTGCTAAATTATTTTTTCATTACTTAAATTATTATTTAATTATTTAATTTAAAAGTGTAGTTTTCAGGATAAATCGTCATAAAAATTACATCGGACATGCGAAAAATATATTTCGCCTATTTAAGGACGAAAGTGAAATCTCAAATTTTGAATCATTCTGCCCGAGCTCAAATCACACTTATCTCTAAAAAATTGCTCCTCAGTTGTAACTTAATATAAGACCGGTTCATTTCGAAAGTGGCATAAGTCAATTTACCGTAATGAAAAATGGTGATTTTTAATCACTATAAAAAATTATTTGCACGGATGAAAGTCTAAGTATGCAAAATAACAAGTGTAAGTAAATCTACTCGAAAATTGGCATCAGTGTTTCTAAACACGTTAAAACGCAAACCCTAAATATCTTGATTTAAAAAGAAAAGTGACTTATACCACTTTCAAAATAACCGGCTCATATCACAGCCTCGATATTTCTTCGCCCATCTAACATTTCACCATCTACCCGAAATATTCACAACCCTTAAATTCCAACTGCACACCAACACCGCCCAAAAACGTTCTCCAACATCTCACCCTTTCTCAAAAAAATTGGCTGAGAAAGAAATGTTTCCAAATCCTTTCAATTTTACCTTGGTGCCATCTGCTAAATTATAGAAAATAAGTAAATATAACAGCAAATCATCATCATATTTAACCCCTTGCCCTACAATAACGAGTGACACTCGTGACGCGGCAAATGGAATAAGAAATTTTCAAGTTTTCCTATAACTATTAAATTGAAGGTATCAGTAGGTCACGCGACGGTCAACTTACTTCTATACTATTAATACTTTATTAAATTATATGGTCTATCGGAAATAAGTGAGAAATACTTATTTCAGGAATTAATTCAGACTTATTGCATACGTGGTTACAAAAGAAGTCGTAGGGCAAGGGGTTAAAAAGAATTGACCTTCAAAAAATAGCGACGATAATCACACGCCCTTAAATCCATTCTCACCCCTAAATCAACGCCACTACATCAAAGTCAATTCCGTAATTACAGAGAAAACCATCACCCATCGTCTATTCAAACACCATAACCCCGAAGCAAGCACGAGTATTAAATACCACCGGTTGATCGATACCATGAAAACCGGCAGCACGCGATCTCATACACGAGCCTTTCGTACCTCCGAGGGATAGATTATCAGTTCGATCATAATTTGAAGGAGAATGGACTATGCAGGGGCGTAGGAGACCGGCTTGATACCCTGCCGGTCTAGTTTATGTTTCCGCTTCCGCTTCCCCGGGCAACGTTTCTGTAGAGAAGTTGAACTTTCTCTCGATCTCTCACCCTTCGACAGGGAGAGGACCGCCACTTCTCGAGGGCGACATAGTTTTAATTGGTTTAGCAGTGTTCACTGTCGGGTGTCGGGGCGTCGCGACGCTGACGATGACAAATGGCCGGCCGGTACACCCTATGCCGAATTCTCGAGATCCCGGAACGGAAACTCCAGGCGGAAGCGACCCTCCGACCGGTGGCTCGCTTGCGCGTTAACCAACTTCCTCGTTATATTTGCTTTTTATTTGCTGGTGGATTTAATTTTATCTTGGTTTCTTCGCTTTGTTTCTTTGTACTACCCAATCGTCTGTGACTTCATATCACTTCAAGGAAGTTGCATCTTTCTTATTTGCTCGCAAATTTAATTTTATCTTGGATTTTGTCGGATTTCTTTGCACAATTTGTGGTGTGAAGGTTTGAGGGGATTGGGAATTTTGAGGTTGAAGGAAGTTAGTTGGAAGTGTGGGTTGGTAGCCAATCGTCTGTGACTTCCTATCACTTCAAGGAAGTTGCATCTTTTTTATTTGCTCGCAAATTTAATTTAATCTTGGATTTTTCGGATTTCTTTGTTTGTACAATCAGTGCTGTGAAGGTTTGAGAGGATTCGAAATTGTGGGGTTGAAGGAAATTAATTGGAAGTGTGATTGGTAGCCAATTGTCTGTGATTTCCTATCACTCGAAGGAAATTGTAGCTTTCTTACTTCCTTGCAGATTTAATTTTGCCACGGTTTTTTCGGATTTCTTCATTTATACTATCTGTGCCGTGAAGGTTTGAGAAGATTGTAAATTTTTGAGTCGGCGGAAATAAATCGGATGCACGATAAGTGAGCGTATTCTTATTTTCTTCGCATAAATGTTGTACCTTCCTGAATCAACAAACTTTTAATGCAATAAAGTACTTAATACTGCAATTTGTTTATTGTGGAAAATACTATAAATGTCCTCCGGCATTGTGCAATCATTTGGTTCCACGATGCAGAAAAAACAGTCGGGTTATGGGCGAAATGTCAAAGGTAGATTTTTAAATATCACTGTAGCATTGATTTCCACCGTAATTCTCAAAGATATGATTGTAGCCATTGTACGGTATTTCTCTACGATCGGACAAAAGAAGGTGCAAGAAAACTGAGAGCTGTAATTGAACAGAAAAGTTACATAAACATATTATTCGTTTCGCGATGTTATACCGAAGTCCTCTTCACCCTCGGACTATTGAAAGTATTATTGTAAATGTCATAGTGTATCAAAGTTTATGAAACTTTTCTGACAGAAAAATATTGCTATCATACCTTCGTATATTATCGATATTTCGGAAAAGTCTGATATTCTTCAACAGGAGCAAATCAAATGGCAAAAAAGTCAAATACAAACTGTATTGCTTTTCGAAAATTCCCTCGGCAGGATATATTTCCCGCCGAAAAACAGCTGCACGATCGAACGGAGCAAATAAAACAACAAATTTCTATTTACAAAAAAAAAGTTCGGTTGCACTTTTTGGCTGCATCGTTGAATATTAAAGCATGTGTCAATAGCACAGGAATACGGTATCGATGGAAACCTTCGACGGTGCTGTTTTATTGTCGCCTCCATTTTCTAGAACAAATAAATGAATGTATCAAAAACATTTTCCTTCTTTCTGGTCTTCGGAAAATTCTCAATACATTTTCCGCGGTCTTCGATTCCGGACAGAATTCCTTACAATTTATTTTCGTGAAATTCGATATTAATAACGATTTCTTAACAGTGATAATCGATTACCTATTTCGGTGTTAAATTACATTTAATAAAATTGACTGTTGTACGTTTAATTACAATTAATTACAGTTAACCATTGCATGAATTTTTTCCTCGGATATATTTGTCGAAAACAGACACTTCAACCCCTTGCCCTACGATTTCTTTTGTGACTGCCTCCGCAATAGTTGAAAGTTAAATTGCTAAAATAAAGTCAGTGATTCTTGATATATCTTAGAATTTAAAGCAATATTAATAACATAGGAATAATATTAGCGGGTCGTGTTCCAGTGATATTTTCAATTTGATAATTTTTGAGAAGCTTCAAAAATTTCTGTTCCGTCAACCGCAACACGAGTGACACTCGTTGCTTTAGGGCGAAGGGTTACGGAAAATTACACAAAATGGTCAATATTTAAATAATTTTAACTTTCTTAATTTTCTTCTTCAGGAAATCAGGAAAAGATCAAGAAACTTAGTATCCTTAATTAAATTAAATACAGCATTGGAATATAGTGTCGGTTTTAAGTTTTAAGAAAATGTATAAAATTTCAGGTATTTATATCGTGTTCCTGTCATAGAATATTAATTACAGACGTTGTACAATTATCCAAATATTGTTAAATTTGCCTAATTCAAGTTTATAACTCCTCTCGATAGATTCATTTATCAAAAAAAAAATATATTCCGCAGCATTTGCGTGACATTCTAACGCATTAAGGGCCGAAGACTTTTTAAACATCTAAGAAATGTTACCTTTTTTCTCAGCAAGATTTTCGTGCGCGAATAACGCAATACCTGGTGCTTTGCACGGGTAGATAATGTTCGGCAGATGCGATTTCTTATTTGATTAACGACGTTGGCAAAGGCAAACGGTCGGACGCAGATCAAGGGCTCTTTGATCTCGTCTGTTTGCGATCCTCGAAGAACTCGTATGCTCGAATGTTCAATTCTATTGGATACCCCGGATAGCTTTCTGCTCCTCTTCTACTCTCCTTCTCGTTCTCTTTCCCTCTTTTCAATTCTTTTCGACATATCTTACGATTTCGAGTAATTGATTCGAACATACGGAAATCGAGATTCTTAGAAACGAGCCGTGGATTTACATCTGCTTGTATTTGCGAAGCAACAACAATAATGTTCGTGCTGAGGTTTACTTTGGTATTAAAAGTACAGAATTTCATTTATCACTGAATTCCACCGAGCGTATAGTCATTTTGAAAATCTGAGCGCTGAATTTTTGGTACAGATTTATTAAATCTTCCCTTTTTTCTACTTTTTTCGGCTTTAGTTTCATGTATGGTGATTGAACCTAGGACGGATAGGTTTTAGGTAAGACTTGAGTCACTAATTGTAAGATTAGGATATCTTCACTGATAATTTAGAAAAATCCGCGACAAGTGGCAGAGATTTCAACTCGTTCGCATTAATTGGAAGTCCGACCCTTTGACCCTAGACTAAAATAGAAAAAACATAGATTTCTTATTTCAATTTTAATTCCTATTGTCATTTCACTTAGAACATACACATTTAGGTGAGGCCTGAATAAAAATGGCTACAATATCTGAAATAATAATTTTGAAAAATCTGCTACGGATGACAGGGAGTTAAACTCGCCCTCATTAATTGGAAGTCCGATCCTTTAACTCAATTTATTATTATTTATTTTAACTTTATTTATTTATTTCAATTTATTTTCACTTATTTCAATTTTAATTCGTATTGTCATTTACTTAGGACATACAGATTTAAGTGACTCCTGAATCACAATGGCTACGATATCTTAAATAATAATTTTGAAAAATCTTCTACAGATCGCAGGGATTTAAACTCGTTCTCATTAATTGGAAATCCGACCCTTTAACTCCATGTTAAGATAGAAAAAACATAGATTTCCTATTTCAATTTTAATGCCTATTGTCATTTCACTTAGAACATACAGTTTTTAAGTGAGATTTGAATCAGCAAAGCTGCCATATCTTAACTGACAATTTAGAAACAGCTCTTAAACGTGGCAAAGATTGTAACTTAGCCCCGCTAATTCATAAAACAAAGAAGAAACTTGATAAGCAAAACTATTTTCCAATTTAAACTTTAAGCTCCCATCCCGACATCATATTTCCCCAAATCCCGCTGAATCGTCCCAATTCAAGCTCTTCCACCGAAAGAACCGCAGTAATCAAAACGACCGAACGACCGATAGAGAGCAGCGAACGACAAACGATAGACTGTCATTCGCACGAATTGCCATTTTCGATTCGGGGCCAGAGTTTAACCAACGTCTCGCCGCGATTCTCGATCGACTTTTCTCAATCCCCTTTCACGGATCTTTCGCTCGTCGAAAGCAAAACCAGTAAGGGATACACCTAGAATCAATACGGTGGAACGAGGAATGAAAAAAGAACGGCAGAAAAAGACAACAAACGACAGAGATAAAAAGGGAAGAAAGAGAGAGAAAAAAAGAGGGAGAAGGGACAAACGTTGAAATAGATATAATACCTCCATACCCGACAAGGTAACCGTCCGAGGACAATGTATTTTACTCGACGTTCTTCGAAATTGAATTACCGTCAAATAGAGAAAAAGCGGGAGGAAGGAAGACGGAAAAAGAATGAACGTTGCCTTCCTCCTTTCTGGTTTCAATTCCTGCGCGGCTGCAACGCCGCGATTGGACGAACGTCGAGAAATTAAATAAGCGCGCGCAAACAGAAAACGTAGGAAAGTTCGTTAAAGGGAAACGCGGCTCGCCCGGGAGAAAGGCAGGCCAAACAAGGCCGACTTTTTTATTTTGCCCCCGGATACAATCGAATATCTTTTTGCTCCTTCGCGTTTTCTATAAGGGAGGAACGTTCTGTGTATACGCGGGACTTATACAGTGGGCGTTGAAAATAAGGATTCGGGATTTGAAGGGCCGATTGTGCTGGATCGACTCAAGTCACTGGAAAATCAGATTATAAGGGAAACATTGATCTTGAGGTAGTTGCAATCAAATTTGGCTGCAGAATTGATTAAATGAAATGATATACGAGTGAGTATTTTGATTGAAACGTGTAAAAATAAAGAGAAAAGTTAGTTTGATGCAAATGTTTTGGTAGCATCGACTCAAGTCAGTGAAAAATCAGATTATAAGGAAAACATTGATCTTAAGGTAGTTGCAATCAAAGGCGGCAGAATTTTTTAAATGAAATGATATACGAGTGATTATTTTGGTTGAAAAGTGTAAAAATAAAGAGAAACTTTGATTTGATGCAAATGTTTCGGTAACATTGACTCAAGTCAGTGGAACATCAGATTATAAGGGAAACATTGATCTTAAGGTAGGTGCAATCAAATTTGGCGGCACAATTGACTAAATGAAAAATGATGCGAGTGACTATTTTAATTGAAAAGTATAAAAATAAAGAGAAATGTTAATTTGATGCAAATGTTTGGGTAGCATCGACTGTAGTGGAAAATCAGATTATAAGGGAAACATTGCCCTTGAGGTAGATACAATCAAATTTGGCGCCAGAATTGTTTAAATGAAATGATATACGAGTGACTATTTTGATTAAAAAGTGTAAAAATAAAGAGAAATGTTGATTTGATACACATGTTTGTGCAGCATCGACAGAAATCAGTGATAAATCACATCATAAGGGAAACATTGATCTTGAGATGATTGCAGTGAAATGTAATAATAAAATTGACTAACTGAAATGATATATGAGTGGTCATTTTGATTAAAAAATCTAAAAACTCATAGAAGTGTTGATTTACAGAAAATGCTTTTGTACCATTGACTGATGCCAGTGAAAAATTAGAGCATAAGGGAGACATTGACCTTGCGAAGGTCGCAATAAAATTTCGTTGTAAACTGACCAACCGGAATGATATATGAATGACTATATTGACTGAAAGGTATAAAAACGATCAAAAGCGTTGGTTTACAGCGAACGAACGAAGCTCAAATGTGCTCAAACTCCTGATAAATCTTCGATATCGTTTTCCCGTGAATGTAACGTTCAAAAAATTTCCTCTCATCATACGCGGCTATTAAATAAATATTTTTCGTGTAACAAGTACAATCAGTCTGCGTACCAGCGAAGTAATCGTATAACTTTCCATTCTTCCAGTTATTATCACCTTTAAAAAGATACAGATTTCATGATACAACTATCGCATCAGATAAAGATCTTGCTATGTATTCTCAAAATTTATTTATCGCTTCTATATTTTTAGATATCCATGCGAAACCTTCCAATTCTAATTTTCAAATTACGCAACGACGCAAATAATTTTGCATTACCTTCTGCTTTACATTTCTGCTTTTAAACATTTTGATCAAAGATGAAAAAAGAGCAGCAACATCCCCATTCGACCGTTGAACATCGAGAGATAAGCGAAGCATGTATCAACGATAGAGCATCCGCTTTGGAATTTTTACCTGACTAATCAGTAAATCTCACGTATTACATAAGAGATAACGGTTAAACGAAATTCCCGCTGATACAACAGCACTATTTTATCATTCGCGTCGAACCGTAAGGAGAATAATATTTACATCGAATTATTTTATTCCCAGGAGTCTCTCCTCTGCAATTTATCCGACGATGCAGCCATCGACTCGATTTTTTACCCTGTATTCGAACATGTATACGTATTAAAACGTTGAAGAGTATGCAGGAGATCAGCGAGAAGTACCATCGATCTCTGTTTTTATTATTCTCGCAGTTGCAAAAACAAAGATCCCGCTGGGGTCCCCTCGTTCTCACTCTTTCACTATTTCCGTCTTTTTTTTTTGCGAATCGCCAACACAATGGAAATCGATATTATCGGGGCCGACTTTTTCTTCCATTGTGAAAAAGTTCGGTAAGCCGGCTTTACCCAAGTTCGCCATACCGGCCGACGAAAATCCTGATAATATTCCGTCGCTGATCCTGCTGTCAAGAAGTCATCAAACTGCGCCACTTTCATGGCAATCATAAAGCTCGCTCGAAGAAAAAGGACCTCGAGAGCCGTGCGATGCCGTCGTTTTGTGCCGCGACAATAAAACCTCCAGCATTTACGATGCATTCGCGTTCGATCGCATTTCCGCTGATGTATGCCATACATTACGATACATGCTGGAGTATAGAAATATTCTGGCGGGGAAATTACGAGTTTTTTCTTTTGGGAGAAGTAGTTTCTTTGAGGGAGAAGGTACAGTCTAAGGTAGGGGTTGGCGAGTTTTTTCATTAACGGCCCAATTTCAACTTTGATATCACGGCAGTGGCCAGAACAGATTGAATGGATTAAGAAAAATTTATTACTTCAAAAATGTTAAATTATTTGAATAGCCAAATTATTAATATATTAAAAAATAATAAATATTAGCGGGACCGGAAAGTAATGTCGTTTTATTCACATTAAATTCGAACAAAGAAATTTCGAACAAGTTTTTACTTTTAACGAATGATGCAATCACCCGCGTTATCAGCAACCTTTTGTCATCTAGTATGCAAATTTTCAATGCCGGATCGATAAAAATCAATTGGTATATGAGCCAAATATTTGGAGAAACGACATTACTTTCCGGTCCCCCTAATACAATTTGACCTCATTTGGTTGGATTTAGAGGTAAAAATTAAAATTTGTCGAAACAATCCATTTGCAGCATTGCCATGTGCGAGCAAATTAAATTATTTGAAATTTTAAACTGCGCAGCGGCTCGGCGCACGGTGGTCCAGCGCGAGAGATTAGCCGCGCTTTTGCTAAAAAATCAATTTTCTTGTATCGTTTTTCTTTTACTATTGAATCCAATGAAATTTCATGTGACTTTTAAATTGCAGCATTTACGAATTTTGTAATATATTTAATATTTAAGTACTGGTTTTAGAAATATACATTTTTGCCGAATATATGAGTTGCTCAGAAACCAGTGCGGTTAAGTCAATTTCTTTTATATTTTCTGATTTTTGTAAAATAAACTTCACTCTATCAAAATTTGCAAAAATCAGAAAATATCGAAAAGTGGACCTAACCGCATTGGCTTCTGAGCGACTCATATATCCATCTGTGTCTTTGAAGTTTCTGCTTTATAAAGATGTGATTTTAATAGAAAAAATTTTACTTCCGTAGAAATGATGAAACTAGCGAAATACCGGTCGCTTTCAACGTGTTAACAGTAACAAACAACCCCCGGATTTTTTTTTGAAATTTCCCTCATCTTGGATATTTGTAAACAATTAAATTTAAATGTTTTCCTTCTTTATTCCTTTTTTCGACATATTTACTATGCCAAATTCAATTTAATACTCTTACCGGCAATAATCCTATCCATTTTTATGAATCAAGGCATTCAACTCCTTCACCTTAACGATCCACTAACTAATTTTCTATTTACATTTCAATAACAATTTTCTATCTCATGAAAGCAACCACCACCTTCCATAATTACTTCCCCCATAAGAAGAACCGATTACTCAACGGAACGGACCCTCCCGAATTAATCTCAATTACCCCGAAAAAATGTGCGAAGCCAGGAAAGATCCAGCGCTCCCCCAAAAACACCAAAAGACTCCGTTCCCGCAAAAAAGAATCCGAAAGTCATGAGCTTCCGATTGTCAAGTAAATCTCGGTCGTCCCGTGGAAAAAAGATTCCGTCACGGCCAAAACGACCTCGTTTCGTGAGCGCGTTAAGTAAACGCGGGACGTAAAATTCTTTTGAAAAGACCGGTCGCAGACTTGCTTTCAAGACCGTTCGACTGAAAGCGTAACATCCGTGTAAATGCCTTTAATACAGCCACCATGAATTTCTTATCTCCCGTTGCCGGCTTCTCAGTGGGGGGAAGTTCTTTGCGAGTGATATCCACTTGCGACTTCCACGGTGGGCAATTAGCGTGATATTAGCAACTCTTTAATCCCTGCCTCTCTCCCTCCCTCTTTCTACTTTGCTTCTCTTTTTGGGTGTCTTCTCCTTCCTCCTTTTTCTTGCCTCTTTTCGCCATGGCTCTCTTGCGCTCTTGGCTTATTTCGTCCTCCATTGCTCTTTAAATTTCTTGGCTCTTTCTTTTTTCTCCCTCTTCCTCACAATCTTGTTTCTTGGCCGCCTGCTTCCATTTTCTCTCCAATTCTCTCTCTCTTTTGCCCTCTTTCCTCTAGACCCTTTTCTCTCTTGGTTTCTTCTTGCGACTCTCGCCCTTTAATTTTCTTGGCTCTCTCGTTCTTTCAAGTCTACCTTCCTCAGACTCCGATTCTCTTGAACCAATTTTTCTATTTTCTCTCTAACGCTAACTCTGTGTCCCTCATCTCTCCCTTTACGCTTCTCGCTTCTCGCTGCCCTATTTCGCTCTTTTTCTTGCCTCTCTCTTTCCTAAATTCAATCTTTCTCTCTCTCTGTATCGAACCTGGTCGTCGTCAAGAGGCGCCGATTAATAATGCAACCGAGAGAGTCGCTTCTTCCACTTGCCCTCCTTGCTTTCCGAAACTTCCCCCGGCTGATCCTTTCCCGCCGTACTCGTGGGCATTAATTATGCTCCGACGACTTCCGTTTATTGCTTTACTATCGAAAAAGGAGCTATCTAGCTCGCCTCCTTCGGACCAACAGTTTCTGTGTGAATTTTTAAGCGGAGCCTGCGAATCTTTCGACTCGACGAGCCGTTTGGGAGAATCGCCGCCATTAATATTCTCAATGCGGCTGCCGACTTAAGAGATCTAAGTGATCGTTATCCGCGAAAATACGCAATTTCTAAAATAATTATAATTTCACTTGCAACACAATATTTTGTACAGGCCCCTTTTTTGATATACAGTGGACTCCCGTATAACGCGAATTCGTAAAACGCTCCGAAAAAATTGCAACTACATCTCATATAGCGCGATAAACTGTCCCGTATAACGCGCAAGATAAATTAAACACTTTCACATAGTTTCTGATTTTTTTGTTTGAAAAAGCTACTGTATACTTACACTTACCTGTTGTTTATTATTAGCTATTGTTAAAAAGATAATAATTCAGTGCTATACGTTTTCTTCTCAACTTTTCAGGTATTTTATTTATTTCAGTACGCATGGCTGAAATATATATTCTTCTTATAAAAATATTATTATAACGTATACAATACTTTTTTTTTTCTTATTAAATCACCTGTATTCTGGTTTGACTGTTTTATTAAAAGAAACTTTATGTGAAACAAGTTAGTTACGTATAACACTAACAGTCAGTTGAAATGATATTTCAAAATGAATCATATCTCATCAGCAATACGCGATAATCGTGGCAACGTCTACAATTTTCCGTTTGCAACAGCGACGGTTTGATGTTGCGTCGAAACGTTCGGCACCGATTGATCCGGCGACCCTTGATGACCTTCAGAGCGGCGACTTTGCGCTACAATTTGTTCCATATACATAAAACGATTTCCTATAACGCGGAACGTATCCCCTGCGTTGTACGGGAGTCTACTGTATCTTGTAAATTGATTAACACGTTCGCGGACAGTAAAAATGTCAGTGAGGTGCAAAAATAGTCAGTCAAGTATTACAATTCTAACTTACACTTTTAACTAGACAGAGAAAAAAGAAACTAGCATGAAAATACTCAGTGAATCACTTGGCCATCACTTTAAGCTGCATAATAATTTCAAAAAATTAAGGTTATATAGAATTAGATGAGTTATAATTGGCTTTATCATTTGGCACTGCAGAATGCTATAGCATTCATATCATTCTACATTACGATGAAAATGAATGTTATAGCATTCACGTCCAGGAAGGTTTTAAGGAGTTTCTGGTAGGTAAGAAAATAGTTAAGGAGTGCAAAGGGTTAAGAGGTTAATCGTCGAGAAGCCGTCCGCTCGAATTCACCTGAAACATCGACCGTGCGAGAAATTACAGATTCGAGATTCTCCCCGGTTTCCTTTATCCCGGAAGCCGGTTGCATCGTTGCGTTTACGGGGCGTAAGGAAGTGCTGAAAACGCGTATATATTCGAGTAAAATGCGCCGAGTCCAGGGTAGGGGTTCATTGAAAAACAGAGTGGCAATTCCGCAGAGTAGTACAAGGCGCGAAATGAAAAGAGCATTTCATGGACTGCCGCGCTTTTCCCGCCGCCTCGTTGTGAATTCTTCAGCTTCTCATTACCGCCCCGGGTTTCCGCGTGAAGGAACATTACACAAAGTGTCCAACGTCGCTGCCGCCTTTAAATACAGCGACGACACAAAGAACGCTTCTGCGATCGTTTTGCGTCGAAACGACGACGCCGATGAAATTTTCGTGATTCCCTCTCGTACCGCGATGCGTCTGGGTAGAGGCGATTCGCGAGAATTCGGGTAAATAGGAGGAAACGTCTCTTTTACAGTGATTGTTTGGCGGGGTCCTTTGTTGAGGTGGTGAATCGTAGATTTTTCGTGATTCATTTTAATTTGTTGGATTCTGCGCTGGTAATTCTCAATTCTTTGTAATTAATGTAGACTCTCGTGTTATGCGGTTAATGTGTACCGTTTTGATAGAATTTGCGTGATAGGAAATCTCGCTGTGCGGGAATTTTTGGGAAGGGACATTTGAAATTATTATTGCTATGGCAAATTTGATTTTCTATGTTTTATCAAGGAAGAGAGTATTTTAATACTTTGAATGCCATGGAGGTCACCTGTGACCGGCGCTATTGAATTCAATGAAACTTCATATGTCTTTTAAATTATAATATTTACGAATTTGTTAATTCAGTCAATGTTTACGCGATGGTCCCAAAAAGGTAAAGTCCTGCTATGTATATATCTCTTTGTGTCGCCAAAGTTTCTGCTTTGTAAAGATGTGATTTTAATAGAAAAAGTTCCTCTTCAGTGGAAATGAAGAAATTAGCGAAATACCGGTGGGATTCAACGTGTTAGAAATAAGTTTTTAACTTAAATCAGGCAATTCCTGTGTCGTGTTGTAGGAACTCGCGTTATACGAGAGTCTACTGTATTGAGAAATCTGTTTTTGACGATTTTCATTCAGTTTTGATGATACTACTTTTCGTACTTTTTTATTTAACCTAGAACCTAGAGTTTTAAATTTTCAGTGGACGTAGAAATACGGAGGCTGTCAGTTGCGCATCACGCAGGAAAATCTGGCGGAAACGGAGCGATTAAAAATTAAATAACTATTCTGCTCTACTAAGTCTGTTGTTTCCGAGAACTTAAATGACACTAAGTTCTTTCTAATGATATAAACTTGTAATGACACGTCAGTGTCCTCATGTAAGGCCTGTCGTATTGTGGCGAAAGCAGGATGTGTCCCTGAAAACTACTTGTAGCGTGTAAAAGGTTAATGTGCTTTCGAGGCCACCTCCTCCAAAGGAGTTCTGCGAAGTGGAATTAATGTTTCCACGAAAAAAATAAATTTGCAAAAGTAATTCTAGCCGGTGAAACATGATAATATATCATTCTTATCAAAACGGAGATTGTATCATTTAAACTGACTTCTATATGAGATTTAATTAACCTTAGCTATTATATATAAATATTACATATTACACAAGTTTCTCTATCACTCAACAATTCCTGAAGTTTAATTTAAAAATCACTTTTCCCTTTTCTCTATTTTCCAGCAGATCTTTTAGATCTTAACCCCTTGCCCTATAATAACGTGTGGCACTCGTGATAAGATAAATGGAATAGGAAATTTTCAAGTTCTGCAAAACTAATCAAATTGAAAATATTAATGGGACGAGACGCGATAATATTATTTCTATAATATGAATATTACGTTAAATTGAACGATATATCCAAAATCAATGATCAATTTTTATTTTAGCAATTAAATTCTGAATTATAGCAGAGGCAGTCACAAAACAAATCGTAGGGCAAGAGGTTAAGCTACTATTCGACATTCTGATAAGTTCAAAATTAATGTCATCAGCTAGCACGATCAGAAATGACCTTCTGTCCCTCTTGAAATTAAACGGCACACAGTTATCGGAAAGAAAGGAAAGAAATGGTTCTTATTTACAATTCGCTCAGAGTTTTGCCAGAGAGTCTTAACTTCTTTTCACATCAGCTACTTTTCAAAGAAGAGCAAAAGATTCTTAGGCGAGATTTGTCCCACGGGCCGTCGAAGCTAGGAGACGCCTAACTCGAGACTTTTGCATCCTAATTGGATGATCCGAGTTCAAAAGTTTCCTCGCGGTACGGAGCGACAGAAAGTACCAGTTTGTTGTATCTTCCTCGGGCTCTTTCGGATGGGTTTCGACGTTCGGCGAGAACTTCCAGATTCATTTTAACGGATACAGAACAACTTTCTTTTATCAATCGTGCCTCACGTATGGCTAAACAGTTCGATCGGGAGTTCTGTCACTCAAATTGGGCTATTTGCTAAGGTATGAAGCATTAACACGTTTAAGTTTAACACGTTCGCGGACGTGAATGCTATAACATCCACTTTCATGGTAATGCAGAATGACATGAATGATAAAGCTAATTATAATTCATTTAATTTTACATAACCTTAATTTTTCGTAATTATTATGCAGTTTAAAGTGATAGCTAAGTGATTCATTGAGTATTTTCATACTATTTTATTTTTTCTCTGTGTAATTAGAAGTGTAAGTTAGAAGTGTAATACTTGACTGTCTATTTTTGCAGCTCACTGAAATTTTTACTGTCCGCGAACGTGTTAACTGGAGCAAGTAAGCAAACTTAAGTTTACTGACTAAGCCTATTACTTTTGTTCAACCCTTTGCGGTCCGAATTACCTTTCTAAATTTTCCTCAGTTAAGTGAAATAATTATTCTTTAATTCTGCGTCTTTGATTATTCCTTTGCATCTCGTGATAGCTATGGTTATAGGCAGCGCAAAAAATTGAATAAAAATATGAATTCGTTTGGAAATATACCAAATTTTAAATTTGATCAATAACAACTTAACCACAAGGGTAAGCTATGTCGAGCACAGCTCGACATAGGACTGCAAAGGGTTAAATTCTTTCACTGTACTATTTTTCACACTATTTTATTTATTCACAGCAATATTTTACTATTTCAATAATACCAAGCAACACAGCCTATTCCAAAGCATAAATTCTTCTACTTTACATCAATATTTTAATAAAATTTTAATAATACCAAGCAACAAAAACTATTCAAAAGTAAAGTCTGCCAGAAACACCCACATGACTTTAAATTTTCCGTCAAATCCAAACTAAAACGTTCTTAAACGCTCAAAACAAATTTAATTCCCCAAACCACAACCACCTTTCACTACTACCCCATCCAAAGTTCAAAAATGTCCCTCGACCCCTGGGAAAATTGCATCAAACAAAAAATACCAGAAAGTGGAGACCAGAAGCCATAGTCCGACTCATCAAGGGGTGTGTCGGCTCATCGTGTTTTACCTTTCGCAGAGAATATCCGCGCGTGTCATCTGGATGACACGAGCATGTCACCTCTTCGTAGCGTCTATTTTACATGCTTATTCCAGTTTCGGCTTGTAAAGCCTGCGGTTTCGTCGGATGCACACGTGCTCGGGATTCGCCGTTCCTATCCCCCTTTCGCCTCCACCCTGTCATCGCTGTACGGCTAGTCTGATTTGCATAATACGGGGGTATTTACAGATTCGTCTACATGCCGGGATCTCTTTCGTTATCAAGTCGGAGAGACTGCTTGCAAATTCAACGGGTACCTGCACCTAAATGGATTAAATGCTGGCCGACGGAGTCTTTTGCGAAAAATGGACTGGAATTCTTTGACGGTGATACTGGTCGGGTGTTTTCTGATGTTTTTGGGTGGAATTTGTTTAAAAGTGTTGGCTGAAATTTTACGGGGAATTAAATGGGAAATTGTGGGGAGGGAATCTTGCTTTTTGAGTTTCTGAAAATTGGATAGATGAAGATTTTAACGGTAGATCGGTAAACATTCGTCTGATAGATTACAGATATCTGCCACTTTTACGAATTTGGTTTGTTTTCATAGTGCTCACACATTTGCCGAGATT
Organism: Cerceris ruficornis; assembly: GCA_963989415.1. NCBI lineage: Eukaryota > Metazoa > Arthropoda > Insecta > Hymenoptera > Crabronidae > Cerceris > Cerceris ruficornis. The sequence continues at coordinate 29,000,879 of OZ022518.1, forward strand.
GCAAACAATTTTTACCACTTTTCTACTATTTAATTATAAAATGTTAATGCTTCTCTTAACTTGCGCTAATTTGCTTGAAATAAATAAAGAAAATATAAAAATATACATGTTTTTAACACTAGAACTACCAAACCAGTCAAACTGACTGGTGCACGATTTTTTCCAAAAATTCTCCAAGATTATAGGAGAGTCATAGAATAGATATTCTACGTCTATCTTATAAAACATAAATTAAAAAATCGATCATCTTTTCCAACTCTGAATTCCCCCTCTTTCTAAGTACTTATTTATTATATTTAAATATAACAGATTTACCGCCGGTAGTTCTAATGTTAATTCGAAGTCTATGAGTCGAATGTTTAGTGACAGAGTAACCCTCATTTAAGTTTGGTGATCTAGGATTTGAGAAAGGGGATGAAGGTGTTTTCATCTTTGCAAATTTTTTAGCTATGTTATTTATACTTCAAAGTAGCAGGAACCATCTGGGTTGCCAGCTCTGCGAAGAAACGACCACCATGGATGACAAAATCGAAGAAACCTGAAAAGAAAAACAGAGTTAGTTTGGAGCTAAATTAAATTCCATTTAATTTCTTAAAGAACTATACATTCAATTTTCTGTGCTATCAGTATGAATAGTCTATCAATTAACATTAAACCTACCAAGGTGGTCAAAATGATCGGCTCCAATTTTTTCTAAAAATTTCCTAAATTAATAAGGGAGCCATGTAGTAAATATTCCACGTTTATCTTATAGAATCTAAGTTAGTTAACCCCTTAGTCTACAGTAACGTGTGACACTCGTGGTACTTTAAGTGTTAATACAATTAAAGTAAAAATTCTATTACCGGAAACGTTCTCCATCCCAACAGGAAGCCCGAATCATCGATTCCAAATCCATTCCACAACTTAAAAAAAAATTCTCCATAAACCACTCGTCACAACGCGTTACATTACCCCATAGAACATCAGCTCTTCGTGAATTCTCCAAGACGTCGAACACGTATCGCGCAAAAAGCACCCTGCAACTTTTTACAATCGTCCCAGCCGCGAGGTCGTTTCTCTTCGCAAGATCATGGAAAGAGGTATCCTCCCTAGAAGTCGAAGAGGGACAACGAATCTTTAAGAAGGAGGGACGCAGAAAGAAGAAGAAGACTCGTCGTACATTATCCTTGGCACTCCCTCCGTCCGTCGATTTACGCGGTGCTAAATATCCCTCGAAGGGGGTTACTTTTTTCGCCGGTGCGTGTTCAAGGCTGCGTGGCTGAAGCCGGTGCATTCAACCCCCTCCCCACCCCCGTGGCTCGTTTCCGGTGCTTGGCATGGAAAAAAAGCAGAAAAAAGTCCGGTCTCAATTAGCCCTGTTAAGGCCGTAACTTACGTACCTACCGGTCCCTCACTTAGCCGCGCCGGGAAAAGTTTCGACTGATTTACGAACTCATTGCTCTTCGTCGAGCTTACGGAATAGCTGTTGCTTGCGCCACCCTCGTGCTTCATTTCCGTCGAATCCGTTTGGACAATGATTTATGTTTCCTCGCGAAACCTTGCTGCACTTACTTGCGCGAGTTCGAGGATTGAGCGAGATTCAGCGTCAGGTGAGATCCAAGAATATCGAGAGGGGGTGTCTGCGATGGATGAGGGGGTGAGAGGGAGGGCAGGGGAGGCGGAAAGAACGAGAAAGGGAGGAAACGGAGATAAAAAGAGGGAGGGACAGGCAGAAAGAGATGGAGAGGGATGAAGACAAATATGCTGAAAGAGATAGACAGGGAGGAGGAGAGATAAGCAGAGAGAGATGGGGCGAAAGATCAGCAGAAAGAGGAAGAGGAAGAGAGAGGGAGAGAGAGGCACAAAGAGAAAAAAATAGAAGAGAAATGATAAAGGAAGAGAGGCAGAGAGAAAGAGGGAGAGAGTCAGAGAGATAGAAAGGTAAAGAGGGGAGAGGGTGAAAGAGGCGGAAGGAGGGGGTGAGCTTTATTTTCGACTCTGAAGAGCGAGAATTTTCGAGCCGTTTAGCTTTAATTTGCGCTTATTGTGGATTATTCTCGAGTGGGTGGAAGTTTCAACGAACACCATGAACGAGCAGATTTGTATTTCAGTCTACAGATTTTTTCGCACCATGCCCCGTGATTTCAGGGTAGAACCGCGGTCTCTGAAGTTCAGGGGGAATTCATAAATTTTGCGCAGACCTAGAAATATGAACGACAAGAATTGCAATTTATTCTTAGAAAATTAATATCTATAATGATATGACTACTAATTTTTTAATACTGTCGAAGAAGTAGCAATAAAGAAATATGTAATAAAATGGCAACGTCGAGTTGTTGGTAAAAGTAAATACGTTAGACTTATACTACTAGAAGTGTAATAAAAGTACACCCAATTCTGTTTTTACACGGTCTTTTTTTCCACGGTTTTGATTTAACACGGTCTACAAGAAAAAATTGATTCCGATTTTACACGATTTCATTCGATTTAGCACGATTAAAAAATCTAAAATATTCTTAAAATAAATTGATTTTAACTATTTTTTGCAGGGTTGAAGGATATGGAACTAATCCCCTTTTTCTATGTATGTACTTCATGTCTTTTTTTACACGGTTTTGTCAGGAACGTATTTAACGTGTAAAAACAGAATTAGGTGTATCAAAAATTGGATCTCTTATCAGTACTTTTCTAAATTACACGCAAAAAAGTTTCGTCGCATTCAGCTTCGACGATATCGGTAAGTCCTGTTGGAAAACTTCCGGTGGAAAATAAGTCTCGGCGTTCGATGGTGTAAGACCGAAAGCTGGGTTCACTTCTGACATTTATGGCATGAAATTTCTTCCCTATGGTCGATATAAGCGCTTAATATATCCGTTTACAGCCGGTTTTATCAGCGATAAAGTTACGGTTTATGTTACCGGTGTCATTATAAGTCGAAGAATTCGATGGACCTGAAAGAAACTCGCACGAAGAGTCTATAAATTATCGAAACCTGTCTTAATGAAGTGATATTATAAAGTACGATATCAGGGGAGTATATCGTGCTTGATAACACGAATTTATCGTCGCTCATACATGCGACAGAGGTTGAGTATTGCCGATCAAATTCTTTAGAAAGCACGTGCACAATGAAAGAAATTGTGGGCGTGTATCGAGCGTCTGAAAAGTTTTAAATTGGACAGATAGTTGATAAAAGTTCAACGGCAAGAATTATGCGCGTGTTAGGTTTATTTGTTATAATGATTTTGGAGATTCTAACACCCTGTCTTCGAAAATCTGAATTAAATTTGGCACGAGAAAAAATTTACGAATATTTTTATAAAAAAAAGGAAGTGAGATAATTCATATTACCTTTAGTATTTGTGCGTGAAAATGAAATTTAAATATTAATGCTAATACTTGAAGCACTACGGAATGCCAATTGAAGACTGAAAATTTTCAAGATCGCTAAAAAATTTTAACAAATCTCAATCTCGTTTTTGTTTCACAGAAGCTATTATTTCATTAACTTCTATTAACATTAAGTCATTAATTTTTATTTAGTTTAATTGCTTCAAACTGTAGGCGTCAGGTGAACTGACCATACAATTTAATTTCTAAATAATTTTACCAATTCTAATAAAAAACGGTAGTTTTTCAGTCAAGAAAATATGCCTGATTTCATAGAAAACCACCGGTGCCTCAGGAATAGGCGATTTATCCCCCGACATTCCGTATACGTTTCGTCAGAATTTAAATATTGTTGGACGGATTGGTTCGGGACGTAAGTATACGTTGGAAGAAATTGCAGTTGCGTAGCGTCTCGAGTGTCTGAAAAGTTTTAAATTGGACGATCCCGGGGGATTTGAATTCGAAGTAAGTACCTCGTTTGCACGTTCCTCGCGGTGTAGGCAAAGTCTGTAACGATTTAGCGATCAGTCTGAAGGCCCCCGGGTTGAATTGCACGCTTATGTATAGAGGGAAACGATATACGTGGTATAATGCGAGACAATTAAACGGATACGCTCGAGGGTACATCGATAATTACAACATTATTACGTGAAATCATACCGCGAAAGGCTGTAAAGTCTGCAAAGTATCTTTTTCAAGGGCTTCCCTGCAAATCGCTTTTGTCTTTCGACGAGACTGTGCATAAGATAATGGAAAATTAAATTTGCCGGGTGAAATGGAAAATTGATATGTTCGTAAGAGGAATATCTCAATATGAAAAGTGCGGAAATCGAAACGGCCAGGTATTTTCAGATTTATCATAGAAAGAAGCTTTTCGCATATTTTGAATTTTCATCATGAAATATTAGAGAGTGCCATTTAAAGGTTACTGCATTTGGCTCACAGAAATTTAATATTGCAGGTAGTGAAAATTAATTATGAAATTATTCAAGCCACAATTCGGTATTATCTAATTTTTATGTCAATGCAGACACCGCATATTTTATTCCTTCTTTACGAGCTGCAACAAGTCTGATCGCAGCCTGCCTTTTCTACTTGCCGAGCAATCGCCCCTACTTTCTCGCAACTGCCGATTCAACTGAATTTTTTCTTCTCGACAATTTCTAAGTACACAATAAACAAAGAGGTGACTATAATCCTTCATTGTAAACCTTTAATAAATACCGGTGCTCCGATGGTCGAGGCGGCAAAGAATCGGACTTGCAGTCAGTGAAATCAAGGTCAAATTTCCCGTTACTTCTGGGAAATTTAAAATTTTTCCTATACAATATGTGCATTATATCCTTGGTTCTTCATATTTCACTTTAAACAATGGGTCCTAGGTGAAATGACCATACAAAACCACCATATAGCAGTTAGGATGCTATGGCGGGTAAAAAAAAATGAGTGCAGACTTGCAATCAGTGGGCGCATCTTCAAATTTCCCGCCAACATAGGAAAACTTGTCCTACGTACATACGTGATATAAATAATATTGCCTCGATTCCTTGGAAACCACCTAAGACAATAGGTCCTATGTGAAATGACCACAGCAATTAAAAAATCCTAAAAAATTCGTGACTATGATCATCCACCATTTCTATTTGCTGCCACCCGTATTTCACTAGTTTCACTGTTTCTACTGAAGTGCGACTTTTTCTATTAAAATCGTATCGTTATAGAGCAAAAATGTTTAAGGTAAGAAAAGTTGTTTATTACGCAGCACTTTACTTTTTAAACAGCAGAATTTAAATATTTAATATCACTAAAAATTCTGAAACTAGTGAAATACCGGTGTCTTAATAAGTTGAATGACTTAATTACATGTTAACACTTCATCCACCGGGAGCCTATTAATAGGCTTTCCGTTTACCAATACTCATTGGCCGACAGTCTATTAATCTGTTATTACAGATGATAATAAAATAAAGTTACGGTGCCTGTGAACAACTGAAATTAAAACGACACAATGAGTATTTCTTCACATTTTAATTTTAATGTTATAGACTTTTACAAGTAGGTACATGCACTCGTGCGTAATGTTCAGAAGAATGAACGGTAGATAAAGTGTTAACAATTATAAAACCCTCACCACCGAAACCATTAAAAACATCAAAGACTCCAGCTCCATCAATCTCACTCTACTTTTCATATCAAATCGTCCCCGCAGACTGCTTATTCATGCAAGACGATTCCACGGGAAGATCTTTCCCATTCTCTATACGTATCGCTCGATCCTAGCAGCCACGGCGTCGAAGAGCGAACTTTAAAAAACTCCTCATGCACCCGACGTAAATTTCGCCATGAGATTACTCCGGGTTTTCGCACGTAAAACGAGAGATTAAAATCTTACTGCGACGATGATCTATACGTGCACAATGGCGTCGACGTGTCGGTAGGAAAATGACGCGCGTGTATTCGCCAGATCCCCGTTGCTACCTTTCCCTGCATAAGGAGAAGCACGTGGTTACAGAAGATGACTGCCTCCTCCGAGAATTCCTGCACGTTCGCACAGAAACGTGAACTATGTCCGACCAGGTCCATGGGGAATCATAAACAGTTCCGCATGAATCATGCTTTGCTCGAACTTCGAATAAACAAAATCAGAGCGACGGTAAGAGGGGAATCTGAAAGAGTGAATCGCGGTGGAGGATGCGCTTGCGATTGTTTTACGAGGGGGTTGTTTTTGGATTGTAATTGTCGTGAGGCTGTTTGGATTTGTTTGTTGTCTTCTCCATGGCGAAAGTAACATCTCTGTTACTTTTGGAGAGTCGAACTGCGTTATAAGTAAAGATTTAACCCTCTATGAATATGATATATGATATGAGTCGCTCAGAAGCCAATGCAGTTAACCGCTTCCTATAATAATAGGGCCTATAATAATATTATATAATAATATAATAATAATAGTGACACTCGTGATGCGGTAAATGCAATAGGAAATTTTAAAGTTTCCCAAAAAAGATGAAATTGAAAATATCAGTGGAACACAACACAGTAAAATTATTTCTATGTCATTAATATTGCGTTAAATTGTAAGATATATCAGGAATCACTGATAAATTTTCATCTTAGCAATTTAATTCCGAATTATTGCACGCACGGTCGCAAAAGTAATCATAGGGCAAGGGGTTAAGTCCCTTTTGGATAATTTCTAATTTTTGTCAATTTTAATAGAATGAAGTTTATTCCATTAAAATTTACAAAAATCCGAGAATATAAAAAAATGTAGTTAACCACATTGGCTTCTGAGCGACTTATATATGAAGCCTCATGAAATCCAATTTAGGAAGTCTATGGTGGCTATGGGGTTAAACGCTGAGACTCTCCGTTACTAGCTCCAAATTCAAATCGCCATTATTTCTAGGAGATAGTTTTCTAAATAATTATTTAATAATGCTACGCTCTATAATTAATCCAGTACACTACATTGGCATCTTCCAACCTAAACAACCGCATCAGTCAACCCTCTATAGTCCGAATTTTCTGTGGCATCAGAAGAGTAGTTGCACGATGTCACATTAGAAAATGATAAAAGTACTGTTAAAAATGATATACACTCAATTCTGTTTTTACACGGTTTTGATTTAACACGGTCTAGAAAAAAAATTGATTCCGTTTTTACACGATTTCATTCGATTTAGCACGATTAAAAAATCTAAAATATTATTAAAATAAATTTTTTAATAAATTTATTTTAACTATTTTGTACAGGGTTGACCTGGACAAAAAATATCCCACCATGCATACTCACGCGTCAAAAAGGTGGGACACTTTTAATCCCGCCGTGCTTCAAAGAGTTAAGAACCAAATTGTAATATTTGGAAAAGTTAAAACATAACTTTGAAGAATAAAAGCTTAGATTTGTCTTGTGTTACTTCAAAGTGATACGTGCAAAAAATACAAAGAAAGAAAAATAAAAAATTCAAATGTGATCAGCAATTACGAATAAAAAGGCTTCCACCCTAAGGGTGCAAATCAAATCGTAAATTCTTACGTCTCCGTCATTTAAGCTCGAATAAATAGCCGTCCAAAGTGACGGAGGCGTGCTCCGGAGTATCAGAGAAGCTATCCACTATCGAGAGTAGAAGGAGATAAAGCAATAAGCGCGAGTAGCAAGGCGAAAGGGAGAAATGTCGATAAGAAGGAAATGGCATCTCGGCTCTCCTTCATTGGTAATTCAATCGGCCCTCGGAAGAAGCAAGGAGCGCTAATTGCTGTCACTGTCCGCAAGTACTTGTCGCCGGCGAGTGAAGTCCCATCGGTCTCGCCGATTCTTCTTTCGGATGCATTAACGATTTTCCCACACGTCCATCTTTCCGAGACTTCATCCAACGTAATTAAGGACTCGTCCTTTGAATTTTTGAAAAAATTTATCCGAAGGACAAGTCGTTAATTACGTGTGACAAAGTGTTATGTTGATACGTCGAATGTGGGGAGGAATTCGGCTATTTTGTCATTTTTATCGAAGTGAAAGTATTTATTATAGAGTAGAATCATGGAAGATGAATATAGTTCTATATTTAGCAAAATTTAGGATATTTTCAACTTGTACTTTAATATTAAATATATTAGCAAATTCGAGAATATTTTCGTTTGGAAATCGGTAGAAATTAGAGTCGGTTGGTGATCCCCAGGTGAACGTATTAATGGAGAATTTACTTTAATTACGCTAATAATACGATTTTTAGTAAACCTTGCTAAAAAGAAAATAGCTAAAGGGGTGATTTTTTGTCAAACAAACTTGTTTTTCAAAGTTATAATTTTGAGATAATTAATTTGGAACGTTTCATAAATCTGCACGTTAAGGAGTATTAATTTTTGATTTTATATTCCATGCAGACGTTCATTGCAAAAATAATTTTATAGCCAATTAATGTCGACTTTAAAGTTTCACTGTAATTAAGCACATTAGCCTGAAAGTAATTGCAATTATTGATATCATCGGATAAAGCTATATAACCAAGCCGGTACAGAATTTTATCGAATTAATTTCCCTTAACTGACGACAAATTGGCCAAATCATTCGAAACGCAAAGAGTTAAATTGTAAAATCGATAAAAACTTAAGTTACCTCAAATTTCGGTAAATTGTGCAAATATTTGAAATTTATAGTCTGGATAATAAAACGTTGGGAAAAAGTATCCACCGAATATTTTCAACTTTTTCTCCATTAAAATAGTATATAATTACGAGTTGCATGCTTGAGGACATATTTATTTGTTGTCTGTCAAACATAAATTACGGAGGAACATTTGTTAGAAAATAATACTCGAGAATATCGATATCAGAGGGAAATAATGAACACGAGGCTATGGGCGAACGGATTTTCCCCCGTCTAGCGGATCGTTTTTAACATATTCGCAATATCGACGTTCGAAAGCCGCCCGTGAAAAACGCTGCTTTGAGCTGTAAAGCGGAAAAGGTGATTAATTTCGAGGAGAAGTAAAAATAACAGCAAGAACGAAGGATAAAAGCGTTCTACGGCTTCCAGGAACGCGGAGAACCATGGCCAATGGTGGAATGCAGAAAAGGAGAATGTAGCTAAGAGAGGAGGAAAGTCAAAAGAAAAATATTTGCACGAATTACTTCACAGTTGCGTTTCAATGCGAGCACTTGAATGGGCAAAAAAGACAAGAAGAGAAAAGGTGGAAAAAAAAGTAGGAAATTATCAAAGCACTTTTATCGAATCGCATTTTCCATTCGACCGCGGTTTTAATCTATCTCGGTACAGTGAAACGTTTTAATCCGCTTTTTTCTCTTTCATCCTCTTGTTGGATTTCTCCGAATATTTCCCAAATTACTTTCCACCATTTCTGCAATTCGTTATCAAACTCTGCTCGCTTTTGACTGCGATGATAGCAGCGATCTTTCGAGTACTGAATAGAAATCTGCGATTTAACAGATGTAAAATGAATTGGAGGGTACCAAAATCATTTTGCCGGCCCGAGGTGCAGACCAGTAGGCGCAACTTTAAATTCATTGTGGAAGATTTTCCCTAAATTGTTATTTGATATATCGAAACCTCTGTGAATTAGAAACAACCTGACATTGTAGGTTCTACGAAAAATTACCGTAGAATTTTAAGAGCAAATATGAAATATATATTTTTTCTAATTTTAGTGTGGAATTAAAGACTAGTACCTTCAATTAATAGGCTGAAATTCAAATTGCCATCGTTTCTGAGAGACTTTTCATTAATCTACCCCTAAATATATAATAGGCCCAGTAGTTTGGAACCGGCCTAAAGCTGTAGGTCCCAGGCAAAATGACTTTAGCACTTAAAACGCAAGTACAAAATGTATATTTTTCTTATTTTAATGTGGAATTAAATATTAGTGCCTTCAATTAATAGGCTGGAATTCAAATTGCCATCGCTTCTGAGAGATTTTTCATTAAACTACCCCTAAATATATAATAGTCCCAGTAATTTGGAACCCGTCTAAAGTTGTAGGTCCCAGGCAAAATGACTTTAGCACTTAAAACGCAAGTACAAAATGCATATTTTTCTTATTTTGATGTGGAATTAAATATTAGTACCTGCAATTAATAGGCTGGATTTCAAATTGCCATCAACTCTGAGAGATTTTTCATTAAACAACTCCAAAGTATATGCTAGGCCCAGTAGTTTAGAACCCGCCCAAAGCTGTAGGTCCCAGGCAAAATTACTTTAGCACTTAAAACGCAACTACAAAATGTATATTCTTCTTATTTTAATGTGGAATTAAATATTAGTGCCTTCAATTAATAGGCTGAAATTCAAATGGCCATCGCTCCTAAGAGATTTTTCATTAAACTACCCGAAAGTATATGATAGGCACAGTAGTTTAGAACCCGCCAAAGCTGTAGCTCCTATGGGAAATGACCATAGCAAACAAATCCAAACAAGAATACAAAAGAAGAAGAGGAAAAAGAACGTTCTACTGCCTCGAGGAACATTGCAACTGCATCGGCACCGTTGAAAATTCATTCGGCTCTGATCACGCTCCCTCTTCGCGTCACGAAGGGAGCTTCATCCCCCGCGATTAACCGCGGCTGCGTGTTCAAAGAATCTCGAAGCAAGTTTGCGCGATCCACGAATCTTTCCACGTCGCGTGCGCTTCATTAGAAATGCAGCCGATGCCCTCTGCGGCTCGCGATGAATCCTTAGGAGGCCATTCGAGTCTTCACGGGAGGACGCGGGAGGAAGGGAGGGTCGCCGAAGTGTCATGGCCGTCTTTATAAATTACTTTTTGCCCGTCCTGCCAGGCGTAACCGACAGGTATAATGCTTTGATATATCGTGCTCTTCGCGACCACTCTACTTTTCACCCCTGCCTGCGACCGGTGAGAAATGGAGGGTTGGAAAGAGCGAGAATAGCGTAAAGTGCGATCGAGAAGAGCGTAGGCGAGGGTGGAAGGGGTTGAAGGAGAGAGGGAAAAATGAGGAAGAGAACCGGGGGTTGAGAAGAAGGAGGGAGAGCAAAGGGACAATGGGAGAGGGAGAGACAGCGTGCGAGAGAAAGATAGGAAATCTTGTAAAGAAAGAACGGAAGAAAAATATATAGGTTGAAGGGTACAAGGGGAAAGATGTAAAGGAGGGGAGAGAGAGAAGAAATGAGAAAAAATATAACAGAGGTAGAGGTGGAAATATAAAAAGAGAATGGTGAAAAAATACAAAGGGGGGTGGAAGAGAAAGGTATGAGAGATAAAGGGAGAGAGGATGAAATGTAAAGAAACGGTAAGAGAGAGGAGGGAGAAGGTATAATAAAGAGAGAGGGGTAGCAGAAGTTAGAAGGAAGAGAGGGTTGCTGGAAATGATGGTGGAAAGGGTGGCTGGACGGTCTTGGAGAAGACGGCGGAAGGGAAGGAGCGAAGAAGGGGATGGCTTCCTAATCAGCTTACTTCCGTAGCTCACACCTTTTGTGCCGGCAGACCGGACCCTGGATTAAAGCATTGTCGCCGCTGGTTATTATATCAGGAGATACGAATGAGCAGTATACCACCACCGGCAGAGTACACAACAATAACATGTGGTTCCATGCAGATAAACTGCGCCGCCCGAAACAATAGCGGTATAAAAGGATCGGCTAGACCAATCCCCCCTGGACCGGTGTAAAGATATTCATAACTAGGGCGAACGAGAATTATGGGGTTGCCTCAGCAAGGTCCGATTTGGGGGGAATTTTGAGGGATCCTCCTTTCAGCTTGCTTCGATATTAGAAATTTCCCGGTTGCTTCAGCTTGACTTTTATCTTAGAAATAAGGAAAACAATGTCATCTTGATGATCATACCTTTCTTCTTTTCTGTGTACCTTTTTAGTTCGAGCTGCTATGGTGATTTTGCGTAGGATTTACTGTTTCCGGTCGATTTACAAATATCGAGGCTGTGGCGTAGATTATGTAGAATAAATTTATTGAATTTGACGGAGGATTTTATGTTGCGCCCACTAATTGGAATATAATTACACCACAATTGCCCGAACGGTTTTTAATCTATATTTCAAATTAACTTCTTGCCCTACAATGACGAGTGACACTCGCGACGCGGTAAATGGGATAGGAATTTTTCAAATTTTTCAAAACCTATCAAATTGAAAATACCAATGAGTCGCAACCCGTAATATTAATATTACGTTAAATTATACGATATATCGGGAATCATTCATCACTTTTATATTACCAATGTACTTCTAAATTATTGCGGGGGCAGCCGCAGAAGAAATCGTGGGCCAAGGGGTTAATTCAGCCTCATTCAGTCATCGGATGTTAGATTCTAGTTTGAAGAATTTTCTGGGACTATTATTCTCCGACTTATTCCATATATTCTATTCCAAAATGAGCTAAAATTCAGATTAACAATAGTCCCATGTAAAATTCTTCAAACTATGTTGAATTATTATTAACAATATAATATTACATATATGAAATGAGTTCAGAAACGACTCTACGTTCTAGGAATTCTTATTCTAAACAGGAGACTCTGCAGTGTAGGGGAGAGTAACATAAACAGTTTATATTACACAGTTATTTAGTTCTAAAGTCTAGCAGTATAAAGACGTTCCTTTCAAAGCCTTATGATAAAAAGTAATATTAATATAAAGTATATTGATTTATTTAAAACACCCATTTCCAATAAACTGTAAATCTTCAATCCGGCGACTCGCCTCAACAAACCGATAGTAGCTCGCGAAACGAGGATAAATAAAAAGCAAACAAAACGTCTCCGACGACAGTCAAAAATTCCCGCTCTCCTCGAAGGAAGAGCAAACGAAGCCGCCGAGAGATCTTACGGCGATAGGCGGCTCTCCCGGATCGATCGAAATTTCATTTCGTCGCCAAAGACGTCGGAGGACTTCCGGTCCCGTGTTGCAGGAAGTACAACGTACGCTCGTCTCTCTCTCTCTCTGCCTTCTTGCAAGACCGTTCAAACTTTAATGCATGCGAGAAGGTCGGCTTGTTTGCTCTCGAGAAAATTGCCCCCGTAGAAGCAGGGTGTATCGGGGGTGAAATGTGATTTCGCAGGTGACCCGAGGGATTCCGTAGGGAGCTACCACCATGTCGGACGCCTCGTCGAAAGAACGTTGCACCTGGATCGGGATCCGACAAACGTCGCATTAAATTCGCAAAAATCCGGAGAGCCGGGACGGAAGAAAGGGTGGCTTACGGTTTGCAGGGTTGTCGCGCAAATCTCCACCTGTCGGGGTTACGTTTCGGTCCAATGGCCTTCACGCTTGCGAATCCCTCGTTTCTTGCGGATGGTAAAAAGTCGAATGAATTGGTTTACTTGCTGGGAACTTCCGGAACGCGGTGGAAGGCTGTGCAGAGTGGGAAGGGAAATTTTGGTATGCGGAGTACTGGTATTACTGTTAGTTCTAGTGTCGTTTAACCTCTACGATTTCTTTTGTGACTGCCTCCGCAATAATTGAACATTAAATTGGTAAAATAAAAATATGTTAGTGATTTCTGATATATTTTGGAATTTAACGCAATATTAATAACTGAGAAATAATATTATCGTGTCGTATTTCACTGATATTTTCCATTTGATAATTTTTGAGAAGCTTCAAAATTTTCTGTTCCATCAACCGCATCACGAGTGTCACACGTTGTTGAAGGCAAAGGGTTAACTCTTTGAGGCACGGGAATTGAAAAAATAAAATGACCCATGTTGCACAGAATTTTTTTTTTAGTTGAACAGAGTTATACAATAATATAAATTTTCGAGGTGGGACAAAAAATATCCCACCATGCATATTCACTCATCAGAAAGCAGAGGGAACTTTTGATTTGAAGAATTAGTTAGAAGTTATTGCGCACTTATTGAAAATAGAAATTACTAAGCAAGGGGTTAATTGTAATTAATACTGAATTTGATATAAATTTGTAAATATTGTTTCGAAGAAATCTGTAATATACATTTTTCAGTCATTATTAAAATATAGTGTAGTCTATAGTAAAATAAAATAGTGTAGTAAAATACAGTCATTTTCAGTGCCTCGGCAATTCTAGTGTTAGAAAATTGAAACTAATAATTTTTCGTACTACGCTTTCTACTTATCTGAAAAATTAACACTGTTCATCAGATATCATCCCTTAGCTGACCCACCCTCTGTACTACCTATAAACCCTTTGCACCCACCTCACTTCGCACTTAATTAAAAAAACTCGGAACTCCAACCTAAACAATTATCTCAGTAAATCATCTAGCAGAAGTTCAGGCATTTTTCAGCGTTCCTGATTAAAAGCGAAGGACCGCATCCACCATCTACTGAAATCCTACAAGACTAGGACGTATTGATATTCAGTTGCGGTTCGGTGACGCTAACTACGTCTCCTATTTTACTCGTTATCAGTATAAACACGCGTGTCACCCTTACAAAGGGTCTTTTCGAGGATCCTCGTAGCTCGCGAGCTACAGCCTCGCCCTGCAGCCGACGTTAATTAATGTAACTCGACGAGGAATACGAGCATAATTACTTTGCTCGAGTGGCCGGGACCGAAAGTTTGCTCGTTATCGAGGCTGCACGTAGATACACGCAGAGACGATGCAAAGAGGCACATCGATAATCCAGTCTTAATACCAGGGATTATGATATTATCACCTCGCGCTGTCTTACATTATAGGGTCACCTCGACAACCTGATTTGCAAGCTTCGCCCTGACTTTCGTCCGCGTCAAACTTCGTGACTTCGATCGGATTAATCGTTGCAACGTCGATTATACGTGGAAGATCTGACGATATAACGTTATAAATTGAGAAAATATAGAAAAGGGTAAATTATCGAAAGGTATGGTGGGAATGGAGTTAAGGGATCAACGTTGCAATTAGACGGACCGAGTTCAATCCTCGTTGGCTGTAGGAAATTTTTCCTATGCGATGTTTGTATGGTAGCTCGGTAGTTCGGAATTCATGTACATTCGAAGGTCGTAGGTGAAATGACAACAGCGGTTCAAATAGAAATATAGAATTGAACACAGAAGAAAATAATCCCTGCCACCTCTGAGAGGTTTTTGAATTTAATGTATCATAGCCTCGGCGATTAGAAATACGTCACAATTGAAGATCTTAGGGAAATTATCACAGTGGTTAAAGTAGAAATACAGAATAAAATACAGAAAATATCCCTGCCACCTCTGAAACACTTTTCCTGAATTATCAATTAGTCTATCATGACCTCGGTGGATGAGAATTCGTCTAAAATTCAATATCTTGTGATCCAAGACGGCGGGAAGATCCAAAAAAATACTAAAGGAAATAAATTCTTCCCTGACATGTTGATTGCCAAGTGGAATACCAGTAGTCTACAGTATATTTTGGTATTACATTAAAAATTGCAGTGGATCAACTCCTGCAAGTTTAAACAGTGAGAACAGCAAGCTCTGAGAGATTTTTCCTGGATTATTATTTAATGAATCATGGCCTCGGTGGATGAGATTTAGATTCGTCTAAAACTCAAGATCTTGTGATCCAAGATGACAGGAAGATCCAAAAAAATACTAGAGGAAATAAATTCTTCCCTGACATGTTGATTTCCAACTGAACCACCAGTAATCTACAGTATATTTTGGTATTAAATTAAAAATTGCAGTGGATCAACTCCTGCAAGTTTAAGCAGTTGGAACAGTAAAGACAAAATTTCACCGGGAATAATATGTATTGTGATTTCTATACCTTCGTGAATATTTACTCGCAGCATCAGGAATGAATAATTAGAAACATTCGTCTCGAGATTCTGCGTTTCAACAAATCGTGAAATTATCGTCAGAGGCATGCTGCTATTAGTCACAGCGTAATTTACATCACGTAACGTCGCGGCACGTAATTATTATTGTTATTATTGCTACTACAAAATTTCGTTTCACCACTTTCGGCATACGAAATACAGGTTCCACGCGCGTGACCCGTAACATTTCCACAGAGATCGAAATTCCGTGCGAGTTTAAATTGCAACATAGTTTAATTCCTCGCGGTTTCCCGGCGCTCCGCCGCGAAAATGACTGGTGGTTATAATGAAAGGCTTTATGGATTCGAGCATAATGCCGGCTTACAGTCCGCGACACTTAAGAATTTATACTTCTTGCATGTCGTACAGCGTACTAAACATTCTGCAATGAAGGAACGATCTTCACCTCTCAATTTTGAAATAAACTCGCCATTTTTTTAACAATGACATACTCCATTTATTTCGATACATGCTATAAGCACAGTCATACCGAAGAAAATGACGCCTCATTCTTTCACATACGCTTAGTAGCTTGCCTTCTTCGATCATGCATATACTGAGGGACCAGAAACAAGGCACCTGAGGAGTAATTTGCTCTGATTCGCCCGACGGATAGGGGCATCCCTCTCCCTCACGCATTTTCGATTTCGACGCGCTATTGGCCGAGAGACCCGCACATCCGTTTGCGTCGTCATGTGAACGACGAAAGAAGTGTTTTATTTTCGGTTGTCATTCGTCGATCTCAGGTTTCCAGGACCGACATGGCGGGGACAGGCGGTGCGAGAGCAATCTCCCTTTCCGTCCCAAGTGCCATGTTTCTGGTCCCCCACTTTACCAGCTACAATTTTGCATATTTTGACCTAAAAAAAATATATAACCTAGTACACACATCAGCAAACATATATGCAAAGGATTAATAAAATGCAGTCTTCCGATTTTACAAAATAAATTCCAGAAGGACTAACAAGTAGATGCGTTTGATGGAACCGGAAATTATGAATCTTCTCAAAAATGATCACATTGAAAGTATCAATAGAACACGACACGATACAATAATTTCTATGTTATTAATGTTGCGTTAAATTCTAAGATATATCAGGAATCACCGTCAAACTTTTATTTTAACATTAGAATTTTCAATTATCGCGGAGGCAGTCACAAAAGAAATCGTTCGGCAAGGGGTGAATCCACAAAACTCCGAATTCCCTCGCGACATTAGCGCACGAAGATTACGCAGGAAGAAAAGCCACGATTATTCCGGCCGCTTTCTTTCTCCATGCTGGCGTAACAACGGCAAGTGTGTACTCCGTTCAAAGCTAAAAGGATGCGGTTTATACGTCGCGAAGGGTTCCGCATTACGCAGTCACTCCATGACAGTCGGCAGGCCACGCACAGCATGGCGCGGCGAGGAAAGTTGAAGCCGCGCAAACACACTACGGGCTCGAGTGCACACGCCGCTGTTTGGCGACGACCGGATGCACGAGGGTAGCAGACCACATCACTCGTCGGCCCAACCGGATGCCCCGACATTGAAATACAAGCGAGACCCGTGCTCGGGGGTTGCTAACCTCCTAGGCTTCCTCACTCTTTCTCTCTGTCTCTCTTTGATCCTTGACACCGTCATTGTTTTTGGATTTTGGCGAAACAGTGGTCATTTCAAGGTATGACGGAGATTTGAATGTTGGGGTGATAGAAGGTGAAGTAATGGATAAGATAGGGAGGGAAGTGAGACATTATTTTTGAAAGTGGTAGACCCAGTTAGACACACATTCTTTTTTAGACACCATTAGATACCTTAGGTTATTTAGTTATTCAGTATTTTATTTTATGGTCTATTATATCCATATTTACTCAATATACATACTATT
The DNA here is from genome assembly GCA_963989415.1 of Cerceris ruficornis. Classification (NCBI taxonomy): domain Eukaryota; kingdom Metazoa; phylum Arthropoda; class Insecta; order Hymenoptera; family Crabronidae; genus Cerceris; species Cerceris ruficornis. The sequence goes on from OZ022518.1 coordinate 29,018,363, forward strand.
TATTATTATATATTAATCATAAGGGTGTGAGTGTGTTGTTCTTATTTATATAAAATCATTACGGATCTTAGTTTTATCCAGGCCTACACATTAGACATTCAAATTCTATCCTTATCCGTTTTCTTATTTAATCGAATCCTCCTACAGTAACAATTTTTTATTTTTAATGAATGATGTAATTACCCTCCTTATCAACGACCTTTTGTCATCTAGTGTGCAAATTTTCAATACCGGATGGATAAAAATCATTTGGTTTTTTGAGCAAAATATCTGGAGAAACGACATTACTTTCTCTCTAAAACTTTTGTATTTCAAATGGCAAAGTAAATAGAATGAAGTATTATCGTGGTTTCGTCCGAAGAGGTTCGATTGTTGCATGTTGTACCGTGAAAGCATTCGGACGAACTGTCGAATATCTCGATGTAAGGAGAAAGGGTCTCTTTCGAATTTAAAGGGTCAAATATATATTTTGGTGAGCGATGAGGCCGTCTATATTTTGCAGGACTATCCGTCAAAAGTTGATTTTGCGAGTTTATCCTGACAAAAGTTTAATTTTCTATGTCTATCCTGTCAAACGTAAATTAATAAATTGAACATCTGGTGCTCTTAGAATGTATCAGATTTGCTGGTGGATCCAGTGATGAGTTTGATAGGTTTTATAATAGCACAGGCAAATTATTTAAATGTCTAACATTGTAATGATCACGAAAGGCTTCCACCTAAGACCTGTACAGTTAAAAAAGGGATTGGCATGCTCTTTATCAAACACATCTGATAATCTGATTTATAACGAAGCCATCGCACCTGCATGCAGATAAAGCAATCAGTCAAAAATGTATCCTTATCAGTTTTCCGGCTTGATTAGGATAATCTATAAATAAAAGTCATTATCTTTGGGTCAATTTTTTGCAGGCGGCTCCAATAGAAACGCAAATCCGATATTGCCAAACCTACAGAGAGCCATAAAATTGTTTTTCTCAAACTGTAATTAATATTAATAGTAATTTAGGAAAAAATCTCCAAAGGTGATGTGGATTTAACCCTTTAAGGACAATGGACGCATATGTGGTCTGAGAAAAAATCTGATTATAGTTTATCGGCTCCTGTATACACTGTTACAGTTAAAAAATTGAAATATGGTTGCACAAGTAGTAATTTATAACTTTTATACATCAACATCCTTAGTCTTATTTAACTGTTTGAGTGCGGTGAAGCGCCAGTAAAAATTTCAGTGAGCTACAAAAATAGCCAGTCAAGTATTATACTTCTAACTTACACTTCCAACTACACAGAGAAAAAATAAAATAGTATGAAAATACTCAATGAATCACTTGGCCATCACTTTAAACTACATAATAATTACAAAAACTGAAGGTTATATAAAATTAAATGCATTATAATTGGCGTTAACATTTGGCATGACATGAATGCTATAGCATTCATGTCATTCTACATTACGATGAAAATGGATGTTATAGCATTCACGTCCACGAACGCGTTAATCGAATCCTACTATTTCCACTAAAATGATCTCTACGCAATGAGAAATCGTTTCGTCTAACCTTAAATCACTGCGTTCTCATTTCACCGTTTCAATCGCCATCATACCTAACCATTCATAGCGCGTCGAAGTTCGAAGCCCGACCAACGATCTCCTCCGTCTCCGGGGTGTTTTATCGGTCCGCTTGCAATAAGGTTTTCCCGTGCAAGAAGCCACCGAGGTGTCCCACGTATATGGCCATAGACCAACGGAAGAGGAGACGAGGACAAAGAGGCGACACCGTGGAAAAAAGACGGAACGATCTACTCGGACAAAGGTGAAAGAAGGACGTGCACGTACAACCAGGCAAAGAGAATCCAATCGCAATAGAGTTAAGTGTTGGAGAGTAAAACCTAGCCGAGGCACGACCTCGATTACTCGCGGAGGATTTGTTACGGGCAGGTCTTCCACGACGGCTTCCTACACCTCGATCCCGTCGAATCGTTTCACCGCTCTTTCTTCGTTTTCGATTCCTCTGAAAGCCAACCGCCGCCAACTTAACCCCTGCGCGAAGTAAAGAACCCTTTGTCTCTTTCCCTCGGAGCTGGTTTCTTGATTTTTTCGGTGCTTTCCTCTTCCAATGTCCGACCAGAGATTTCTTCCGATCGGACGAGTTTAAACGGACACACGATACTGGCTTGGTGTCGTTCGCGGATTACGAGGAGTAAAACAGATTTTTCTTTTCCTTCTGAGATGCTATTGGATGGAATACGGTGGAGGGAAGGTTGGATTGGATCGTGTGGAAGGTTTAGTTTAATTGTTTTCGGGCGAGGAACTCTAGGAGTTGCTGTTAGATATTTTAACACTAAACCTACCATGGCGGTCAAATGATCGCTTTCTGATTTTTTCTAAAAATTCCCCAAACTGATTGGGCAGCCATGCAGTAATTATTTTAGGTCTATCGTTTAAAACAAAAATTATTTAACTGATCATCTTTTTCACCTCTTCAAATCTCTTTTTCCAAAGTACTTATTTCGTATATTTCCATATAACAGATATAAAGCCGGTAGGTTTAGTGTTAACACTATTCAATAAGTATCGATGACGATTAAAATGGCCGGTTTCTGATTTTTTAATTCTGCAGGTCTATCGAATTTGAATTAACCCCTTGCACTACGGTTTGCTTTGTAACTGCCTACGCAATAATTCAGAATTTAATTGATAAAATAAAAATTGATTAATGATTCTTGGTATATCTTATAATTTAACGTAATATTAATATTACAGAAATAATATTATCGCGTCGCGTCTCATTAATATATTCAATTTGAAGCTATTTGAAATACGGAAAGACAACACTTATATTTAAGTAAAACCATCTTAAACACATTTTGTTTTAAAATGGACTTATATTACTTTAACTCTTTGAGGCACGGCGGGATTAAAAGTGTCCCACCTTATATTCATGGCGGGATATTTTTTGTCCTACCTCGAAAATTTATATTATTTTATAACTTTGTTAATAAAAATAAAGCAACTTTGTTCAATTAAAAAGAAAAAAAAATGTCTGTACTGCATGAGTCATGTTATTTTCTGAATTCCCATGCCTAAAAGAGTTAATAAAGAACAGCTTAAGTCGACAGCCTAATTAAAAAAAAATTATATTCGACGGTAGAGTTGTTTTGAGTTTCTCTATTCAACTTGCAGAATAAAAACGATTAAATTCATTCATTCAGTTTCCTTTAAGATATTTATCTAAAGTGTCTAAATATACCAGACTAATCTCTGGTAATTCTAGTTTTAAAGTGTCCCAATTGATATCGAATATCAGTTGAGAACTAACGCGGCACCGGTTATTAATAAATATGGTAGTCCGTCCCCTTTTTAATGGGTTAATGTCAATCGGCAGAAATGCGAGCAAGGTTTCCGTTATCTCTCATTAAGAGTCGCTGTTGCTAATCGTTGATAACCGAACGAAATTCCCCATTGAAGTTTGCACTTATTAGCATCGAACAATCATCAGGTGCAGGTCTTTGCTTCGGATCACTGATACGGGCAATCGCTCATTCGATTTTAGGCGAACGAATTCGCTTTGCACAAGTGTTTTCGGCTTTCAAATGTTTGCTGTGCATACATTTGACAAATTCGCGGTAGAGCGTTTCACGTTAACTGTTATTCTTCTATTTAATTTCATTATAAAGTACTTTTTGACATACATTTCGATTCAAAGCAACAAAATTTGCATGACAATGGAAGCAAAGATATAAGAAATCTGTTCCTCAACTGCTTACATTCAAAAACAGTTTCTACCGGTAATTTCAAATATTAATGGATTCATTTCGTAATTAGGGATTCGTTGATCTGGTTTTAAACATAATAGATATAAAGCTGGTAGTTCTATTGTTAACACTAAAACTACAGATGTTATAACTATTACATTTAAATATACCGAATAAGTACTTTGTAAAAAGAGAAATCAAGAAGTGAAAAACATGATAAATTGCCTAATTTACGTGTTAGAAGATAGAAATGAGATATTTACTGCATTACTATCACAAAAAAAATAATTAAAATATTTTTATAATTCTTCAATAAAAAAAAAATCGATATTAAAATTTTAATTTAAAATTTTAAATTTTGATAATATTACTAACTTTTTATCCAATCAATTTGGGGAATTTTAAGAAAAAATTGAGCACTGGGCATTTTGACCGCCTTGATAGCTTTAGTGTTAACAATTTGCAGTCCGAGTAATTTTTATTGAGCTACCAGCTATTCCATAACTATTTACACAGTGCGAGTGCACATCTGTAGAAAATTGAAAAATTTGCTTTGTTATTAAAAAAGAAGCGTGTACATTTTAAACTTATATTTTATAATATTAAAACCTGACAACGGAGTTATCAGCTTCTATTACAATGTCCCCGCTGCGGCGACAACGAAGGGTTAATATATCATAGCATTGGTGATTCCACACTCTCTCTGAAAACAGTAGATCCTAAACGAAATTACAGTAGCAATTAAAATTCGAAAAAATGGTTAAAATAATTCAAAGTCCAGCTGGAACAATAACTTTTACTGCTCGTCATCGGCCGAAGTAAGAGCTTAATATGAATTATTGAAATCCCGCGTACAATCGCAGCCGGAAATGAACCCTCATCCTTAGTCCAACTAGTAGCACATTTTCTTAGTTGCCTCTTGTTTTGCCGTGAAAATCCTCGAGGCCGTTAAGCCAGTAACGATGAAACCGGCATGGCAGGCTGTTACCGCCACGTGCCGCCATAATATCGGGTAAAAGTTTGCCTGGCCAGCGGGAGAAAATAATTTGATATGACTCGCCGTTGCAACTTAGGCGCAGGTGGAACTTCGAAGGAATCGCCGTACCGTCGAAGGACAATTACGATTCTAGCGCTTCTGGGCAATTAAATTCTGCAAGGGTGTTTCCAAGACGGTCGTTTGCCGATTGTTGAAACGAGAAGACAGACAATTTCAGAGCTTCCGCATTTTTCTTATTTTTGGAAACTGAATTCTAGGATGGAAAAATTCTGCTAGAAATTTAATCGGTTGCGTTTAATTTTTGGCGCGTGATTACGAATTGTGATTTTTGCTTTTATGCTTGACATCTTTCTTATGTTATTTATGCTGGATTTGATTTAAAAATAAATGAAGTGATATTAGTATTTAATCGTTTGTAAGAATGTATGTTGGAAACAATAAATAGTATTATAGTATAATATTTTATTGTATATGGAATATAGAATGAGAGCATTTTCTGTATGTAGAAAATAGTAATTTAGAATTTTATCGTGTAAATTTGTTTTATTTATGTATTTCAAATCTGAGTATTTCATCCTTTATGGCTTGGAAATCGTATTATTTATAATACTAATGAATTTTTTCAAAATTGTTACACCTTTTATGAAAACGTTTACCACGTTGAACTTTAATAACATCTGTTAATGGAAACCCACCATAGTAATTCCAGGAAAGAAATTCGCAAAATAATAATCACGAAATACACAATCAACCCCTAAACCATTTTCACCCCGAATAATTCCCTAACACCAAAGACAAGCGGAAAATCCTCGAAAATATCGTGAAAGTCAGTTCTCCGAAAGAAGAAAGCGCAGGGGAGAAAAGTCTCTTAATTTTCACCGACGCGAACGGGGCGGTTGACGAGAACGGCGTAGAAGTAAGTAAATCTTTTTGTTCGCCCATCAGCGTCTAGGAAGAGTGACGTAATATCATTTAGAATTTATATTACGGAACGCATCCCCCAGCCTTCGTCATTCGCCCTCGTCGTTCTACGTCCACCTGCAGCCGTCGCCCGTTCCTTCGTTCGCCAGCAAAAAGGAGAAGGGCGCTCGAAGGAAGCTCAAAATTGCGTTAAACCTTTTGCAAGAGCCGTACTCCACGACAAGGAGAGTCTCGGGGAATGGGAGTTACGCTCCATATTGAGTGGAAAAGTTAAAAGATCGCCGGAACGATTTCTCTGCTACACCTCAGCTCCAACCCCTTTGTATCCCTCTCCATCCTCAACCTTTCTATCTTTCTCTCTCTCATCCCTTACCTTTACCAACCCTCGATTTCCTCGACGCTGTCCAACATTTCTCACCCCCTCCCATCGTTTCTGTAGCACGGGAATTCTCCGTTTCTCTCGATCATTAGACCTCACCCCCGGAACCATCCCCATGATCCGTGTACCTCGTTCCTTCATCTCGCTCCACCTCCCAACCCCTTGATCTCTCTCTCCCATGACTTTCCATTACGATGCGCCAATGGTGAGTTCCGAGGCTTATTAAATTGTAACAATTTTAATTAGAGAAGCACAGGATAGAAGGACCCCCGCGCGAACCCACCCTCTTTGGATCCGAACGCCGGCAGTCTTCAGCCTTCCGGCTTCCGCCGGGGGGAAGCTTCTTCTTCTTCTTCTTTTTCTTCCTTCCTTTGCCTCCTGTGCTTTCTCCCTCCTCTTACTCTTCCGTCGCGAGGACGCATCGGTTAAGATACCCCCTTTACTTTCCTCTTAAAAGTTAGCGCCACCTGCTCAAACATCGTCCTCCTTTTATTTATCGAATGGCTACAAGCACTCCTCGCCGTTTCGTGCACGCGGCGCCCCGTTTGCTTTCTCGTTTGATCGGCGAAACTTTCGCCGCGTTAACGAAGCGCCATCGCCGATGAGCGGAGCCGAAATTGATCGTTCCTTTTTGGTAATTCTACGGCGTTGGGAGGGCAGGGGGTGGGCTTTTAAGGGAAACTGAATTTAAGGAGGGTAATCGGCGATTTTTTTTGGCGATGGGAATTTGAAGGGAGGGAATTCGGTGAGGGAGGTTTTGAATTGTTTTGATTTATTGAAATTGATGGGAATTTTGTGTGTATCGGTACTGCTCTTTTCTAACTCGTGGCGTTAAGAATAGAATGGGAAGAATATGAGATTTTTTGAGGACTTTCTAGCTTAAAAAATCTGTGGGACACGGTATCAGAAAGTTAATTTTGAAGTAAAAAGTTGATGTGAAGGTAATTCTACGGCGATGGGAGGGCAGGGGGTGGGCTTTTAAGGGAAACTGAATTTAAGGCGGGTAATCGGCGATTTTTTTTTTCGGCGATGGGAGTTTGAAGGGAGGGAATTCGGTGGGGGAGGTTTCGAATTGTTTTGATTTATTGAAATTGATGGGAATTTTGTGTGTATTGGTACTGCTCTTTTCTAACTCGTGGCGTTAAGAACAGAATGGGAAGAATATGAGATTTTTTGAGAACTTTCTAGCTTAAAAAATCTGTGGGACACGCTATCAGAAAGTTAATTTTGAAGTAAAAAGTTGATGTGAAGGTAATTCTACGGCGTTGGGAGGGCAGGGGGTGGGCTTTTAAGGGAAACTGAATTTAAGGCGGGTAATCGGCGATTTTTTTTGGCGATGGGAATTTGAAGGGAGGGAATTCGGTGAGGGAGGTTTTGAATTCTTTTGATTTATTGAAATTGATGGAAATTTTGTGTGTATTGATACTGCTCTTTTCTAACTCGTGGCTTTAAGAATAGAATGAGAAGAATATGAGATTCTTTGAGGACTTTGTAGTTTCAAAAATCTGTGGGACACTGTATCAGAAAGTTAATTTTGAAGTAAAGAGGAAAGTTGATGTGAAAGTTAATTGAAATTTTGTTTTAATTTGAAAGTTAATATTAGTAAAAATTATTCCCTTATTCTTAACCCTTACAACGCTACTGAAATATTTTATATTCCAAACACTATCATATAATTTTCATGTTATTATTGTACAATTTATCTCCATGTATTATTTTTTTATATGACAATATTTACTGCTGGGATAAAAATATCCCAGCGGTAACATACTACTGGGATCTATGCTATCCCAGTTGAAAATCTGAAAGCCCCTGAAATAAAAAAATATATATTTCATTCTCAGTCGTATTTTTATTCCATTTCCTGTGTCACAAAATATACTGAAGAAATAAAATTCAGTGTTGAAAGGGTTAAAGGTTCAAGGATATTCTGAGCGTTAATCTCTGTTGAATTCTGAGTCTATTATTGCAGTTTGTTTACTGCAATGAATTTTATTATATTTTTCTATTGATATGACGCAAGTAGCATAAGTCCAATTATGGACTCGATGAAGTATTTAAGTGTTTGCAAAGAAATTACTATGCAATGACATTTGAAAGTTAAGGGTCTTCTGACAAGTTCGTGATGATAGTTTACTTTGCTTACTTTGTTATTTAAAATATGAATTTATAACGTGAAATTAACTGGATTTATTCTTTTTAAATTGGACTTTTGCCAGTTTAAAACGAAATGTCTGTTATGACGCTGTGAAATATTGCACGTAAGCTTCTAATGAAAATGTATATCCTGTTTAATTCCGATATTGAAAATAATTGTTATTATATATTGAAAATAATAATACGACGATAGCACGCCGTTTGTGACTTTTGAGGTCATTATTGCGGTTGATATTAATTCGGGTTTCCATGAATTAAACTTCGTGATAACCGATTTGCATTTTAATCTGTTTAAATTAATTACCTTGAGCGTGGAATTCCCGCGAAAATTTCACATTTGTGCCTTCAGAAGTTTTATATCATTATATTGTATTTATTTTAACGACTGGATTATGATACTCACTGTCGCATAATTACTCCCGTGAAACATGTTAATGAAGAAGCGATTGAACATCGAGGGCAATAAAAATATCGTAATAGTCGATAAGACAATTGCATCACCTGACATTTTATCGAATTTTATTCGATAAAAATATGTAATGATCCGCTCGATTAAATTTCGATCCTCCCGATAATCCCCGAAAGTGAGAAAAAAAAAACCCAAACGTTTATTTAAAAATCTCGTTCATGATAATGATCTAATGCTAATTTTAATTTTCAATTAAAATTTGCATCCGAGAGATACCATCGCTTCGATTAAAATTCTTAGATGAAATCTCAGTGATTCTTACATAATAAACAAACAATCGAATCAAAAGAATGTGTCAAAGAAATTCACCTTATCTTATTGTTTAAATTTTCATAAATCCTCCTGGAAACTCTCTCGACTTTCACGAACTAATAGATGATATTTACAGCTGTCTTATCGATGTTTCACATTTAAGACGACTAAAGAATCCTAAGTGCTTTTGACACAAAATAAAAATAGGAAAAATATGAAGGTTAATTCGATCGTTGTTTTTGATTAGAAAAAAAAAAGATTTAAACCTAAATACTGTTTGTTACTTCACAGATGCTATCGACATATCTGTCAGTTGGATGGCGTTGGGGAAAATTTGGACTTTACTCATTGTTTTCGAGATGAATCGATGCCTTTGTACATTTATCCCGAATGGCACACTTGACTAATCTTATCATGGCGGACGATAGACAACATGAATTCGACACGTATATAAGACGAGATTTGAATTCTCGTTTCATCAGTAAGTTTTGAGAAACCGACTCAAACAAACAAATCACACGGTAAGTAATAAGAACACAGAATATTACTTGCAGCCCTTTTGAAACGATTTAACTCGATGGAACTGCACATTTTTTCCATCAAAAACTGTCGTACTAAAACTGCATTTTCCTAACAAGAAAAATTCTAAATTGTTACATAAGCACTTTGATTTGCCGACACAATTTTCCACATAATTTAAAAATTGGGGAAACAACGAAAGCGTTAATGATTTCAAAGTTGAATGGCATATAATTAATCGTAATTGAAACATTGGTACGGTAATTAGAACAACGGGATTCTTATTGTAATAATATGAACGATGATGTCACAGTTCTAAATCTACCTAGTCGTTTAAAGATCATTCTAACGTAGTATCCTCGTCGCTGATCACGCGGTAAATATTTACATCGTCCTAGTCGAGGCAAACTTCCCGCAGTTGCGACAGTATCAACAAATCTTCCCAGCTACAGTTTTCTCCTTCGCAAGGACTAGTTGTCATTCGTAAAATTCTACACTTGTCTCCATCACCCTTCGTTATTTCATATTCTACCAGATATTCCAGATATTCACTTTCTACCAGATATTCGAGATACTCATTTTCTCACAAATATATCTAGATCTTATATTATTTTTTTATAGAACATCCGCGTCGCCCTTAATAAGTGTTATTCTTATTATTCTCATTTCTAACTATCTTTGTTATTTATATCTATTCCTATTTACTCTTATTACTCTTCTCTTTAATTCTACTATTTTTATTATTCTCACGTGTCATTACACTAATTACTCCTTCTACTTACTATTTTAATTACTCTCACCTGTCATTACTCTAATTATTCATACTTCTTGCTATTTTTATTATTCTCACCTGTCATTACTCGAATTATTCCTGCTTCTTGCTATTTTTATTATTCTTACCTGTCATTAATATAATTATTTATACTTCTTGCTATTTTTATTATTCTCACCTGCCATTACTCTAATTATTCCTATTTCCGATTATTTCTATTATTCTCAGCTGTCATTAGTGTAATTGTCTCTACTTCTTACTATTTTTACTATTGTCACCTGTCATTACTTTAATTATTCCTACTTCGCAATATTTTTATTATTTCTACCTTTTACTATTGTCATCCTTGCCTCTTACTATTTTTATTATTCCCACCTGTCATTACTCTAATAGTCCCTACTTCTCTCTATTTTTATTATTCTCACCGTCATTACTCTAATAGTCCCTACTTCTTATAATTTTTATTATTGTCACCTATTACTATTCTTATCCTTACCCCTTCCTATTTTTATTATTCTCAGCTGTCATTACTCTAATAGTCCCTACTTCTCCCTAATTTTATTATTCTCAGCTGTCATTACTCTAATAGTCCCTACTTCTCCCTAATTTTATTATTCTCACCTGCCATTACTCTAATAGTCCCTACTTCTTACCATTTTTATTATTTTTACCTCTTACTACCCTTATCATCCCTATTATTCATATCAATCTTATTACTCTCACCTTCCACAGATGAAATTCGCTCTGGCCCTCGTAGCAGTCCTCGCGGTCGCAGGATCATGCACCGCCTTCGAGATCCCGAACGTCGGCAACGGCGAACTCGCCAAGGAGATCCAGGACTTCATTGACCTGATGCCGGTCGAAGAAATGACGATGCTCACCCTCGAATACTACGCGGAGGATGCCGAGTTCCAACAGGCGGTCGCTTACTTGAAATCCAAGGAATTCCAGAATCTCGCCATGGACGTCGAGGCCCTCCCCGAAATCGTCAACCTGATGAACTACATCCACAATGCCGGCATCGACATCTACTACTTGGTCAATGGATTGAACAGATTCATCGGAATCCCCGAATTGGAAGGACCAAAGTCCATGAAGCACTCCCAGATCGTCGGTGGCATCCGTGGCTACGTCGACGAGATGACCGCTCTCCTGCCCATTGAGAAGATCGAGGCACTCTACGAGGAGAAGATGAAGAACTCCAAGGTCTTCTCTGACTTCATCGCTCAGCTGGAATCCCCCGAGTTCCAGAAGATCGTCGACACCGTCTACGCCAACGAACACTTCCAGGGACTCCTTTCCAAGGCCAAGGAAGCCGGCATTGACGTCATCGCCATCAAGGACCTCCTCTACGCCATCCTTGGCATCAAGGTTCCCACCAAGCCTTGAACTCATCTCTTTTGACTGTGCTGGTATCGTTGGCTGGAGACGATGGCTTGAAGGTCACTGGATCGACTAGCCATTCGACTGGTCTTTGTTTTGTAAATTATATGAGATTCGAATATGTGAATATTAACTGTGTCCTGATAATTGTACAAATGCTCCCCAACTATTTCATAACGTGAGACAATAAAGATTCTGCTTTGTACATTGCTCACCTTTGCCTCACCTTTGTTGTGTTTGGGTGACTTTGAAAGGGGACGGGATGGTACGAGTTTGTGGAAATAGACGGTGAGGTTTGGTTTTGGTTAAATTCGAAGAATTTTCAAAGCTCTGAGGATTGCTGGACGACAATTCGTACATAGTTTGGGAATAATTATTACAAAGTATTTTTAAAAATAAAAATAATTTGTAATAATTGTCCCAAGAGATTATATAATAGAGATAAAGACAGAGAAGTTACTTTTTTAGAGCTATATGGAAATTAGACCTGTTGACCTTCGAGCATTTAAACTGAAGATTCGATAAGTGTTTTGACTTCGTGGCGAATCTTATCAGAGCGAAGTTAAATAAAAGAATACTTCAATTTTGTAGTAATACTTAAACCACCTGCGATAAAGATTATCATTCGAAATCAGAAGGTTGATTTTGACTTTATTCGAGAAAGTTCTCGAAGCACTGGTTACGCCTCGAAGTAGTCAAAGGTCACCTGAAGTATTTGGAAGTCCGACAGCATCGATTACCATTGCCACAACAGTAAACACAGACGTAAACCAGGCAAATTGACAATAAATCCCCAATATGGACATATTAGCAATAATTAGCTAATATGTTCATATTAGCATAACAGGCAACGATATATAGCTGCAAATAAGAAGATTAAACAGCAGAGGTCAAACAAGAAACAATTTCAAAATACAATAATAATCTCTTCTCAATACAATAATAAACTCCTACCAATCGGTATGCTCTCCCTTAACCCTATTATATCCTGCATTACTCATTAAAACAGTTAAAACAGAAATAATTTAGAAATATTAATTACGCAGAGAGCTTAGTTAAATTAGCTGCCTCGGTGTCGTACTGTCAATTTGCTAACTTTGAAGGACGACTAAGGTCCAGACTTAAACGCAGTTAAAATGCGTCGTATTATGCTACGTCTACTCTTCAACAGTAGGAGTGCCTTGAAAGAATGACCCTGAATGCTCAATGACCTCTGCTACGTCGTATTTTGTCGCGCAGATCCCGGTCGATGCGCATATCCTAGGAGGACGTCCGCTCCTGCCGCTGGTTGACTGTCCACTGCGGGCCCAACGCTAGCGCTATTCCAGTCCCGGTGGATGCGCGCGCACTGCTTGAGGAGTCGCTTTCTCTACAGATGCGACGTTTCTTTTTGTTTTTCGTGAATTTCGCATGGAAAATCTACTGTTCTTTATTATTGAAAAATAATATCATTTCTCACAAGTGTCCTTTCGTTGTTTTGAAGGTCATATGGTTGAAAACTTATATTAATTAGATGTTTTTGACAGTTTGGTTTGTATTTTTGGGATTTAAGGGTTATTGTTATTTTCTTTAAGGAATTACAATTATATAGATAATGCAGTTTTCGGTTCTAAAACGACTAAGAAATAAATTCAATGATAATTTTGGAAAAATCGGCCGGAGGTGATGAGGACTCGAATTCGGATCCATTGACTGAGACCTTGAGTCGTTAGCTTCGTGTTTACCATAGAATTTAACACTAAAACTACTATGTCGGTTAAAATGATTGGTAGACACTTGTTTCTATTCTCCAAATTGATACGGGAGTCATGAAGTAATTAGTAAATTCCTTGATTGATAATATTTTTCACCTTGTGATTTCTCTTTTTCCAAAGTACATACTCACAATATTTAAATATGATAGATGATATAACACCGATAGTTGTCATTTTCGTAATGTAAATAAATGTCGAAAGCTCCCATAACAGAGATTTAAACCTCGTTCTAAGAATTTGTACAACTGTGAGTGAATTGTAAATTTGAAGCAATACATTATTCATCTATTTATATTGTTCTTATTATTATACACTTACAGTTAATATTAGTACGTAGACCCTATGCACATTGAGATTCAGTGACGTGATACGTGCTATTTTTATTACTTTCGAAATTTAATTACTGCAATACATTGCATCTGATTTTATCATATTGTCACTAATCTTTCATACATATACCGGAAGAGTTTGTAATTGTAACTTTGACCTGTACTGTGAACGGCGAAAGACGTAATTAATCGTATTCATCTGGCATATTCATCTCTGACCTTCCTCTTCTCAGATTATCACCGAAATTTTGTTCTCGATTAATCTTTGCACCTTTTCAAGATCAGGTATAATGGATATGCAAAATCTTATCTCAAATAACGATTAATTCCACCTCCTATGTGTCATTTCGTTAAATCTATGTATATAAAACACCTGTGGCCTCTCCTACGCTTTAATATCGCTCCTTGTCAGCATCGTAACGGTGAGTTTAAAAACATGTTCCACTTTTAAAAAAACACCAATGCTCTGTGTATCAACATTACTACTTTTTGCACAATTCCAAAGTAAAAATCATGCTTCCCACCTTTTTCTGAAAATAGTAGAAGAACAATGGAAGAAAGTATTTATTTAATATATTTAACACATTAAATGCCATAGAGGTCACTGGTGATCGGCTATATTCAATACAATAAAATTTCTTACGACTTTAAAACGACAGAGTACACGAATTCGCTACTATATTCAATATTTAACTGCGGCTATTAAAAAAGTAAAGTAATGCCTAATATACAACTATTGTTACCTTTAACATTTTTGCTCTATAAAGATACGGTTTTAATAGAAAAAGTCTCACTTCAGTAGAAACTGTGAAACTAGCGAAATACGGGTGGCATTCAACGTTTTAAATATTATGGGAACCGGATATTAATGTCGTTTTTTTACATTAAATTTAAACAAGTAAATCTGCAACAAGTTGTTATTTTTAACCCCTTGCACTACAATCACAAGTGGCACGTGAATTTTGAAGCTTCTCGAAAATTATCAAATTGAAAATGTCAGTGGAACGCCACACAATAAAATTACTTCTATGTTATTAATATTTCGTTAAATTCTAATATATATCAGATATCACAGACAAATTTTTATTTCAGCAATTAAATTTTCAATTATTGCATAGGTAGGCACAAAAGAGTTCGTAGGGCAAGGGGTTAATGAATGATGTAAACACCCTCCTTATCAACAACCTTTTGCCATCCAGCGTGCAAATTGTCAATGCCGGATTGATAGAAATCAATTGGTTTTTCTGCAAAATACCTGCAGAAACGACATTACTTTCCGGTTCCCCTAATATAACGATATAACGCCGGTGGCTCCAGCGTTGATCATCCATTCAGTATATCTAAAATTCAATAGCTACAACATCGGTAGTTTCATTGTTAAACATCTGAACACAAAAAGAAATATGCTTACACCATTCTCAACTACCACACCTCACAGATTATTCACCGAATCATCAAATAATTCAAACTTCCGTTAACCTTCCCACAGATGAAACTCGCTGCGACCATTCTCGCAGCCCTGGTTGCATTCGCAGCCGTCGACGGTCAATTAATACCCGACTTCGGCGAGGGACAACTTCACGATGACATCCAATACTTCCTGGGACTCATTCCCATGGAGGAAGTAGCCATGATCGTCCTCGAGTACGCCAGCCAGGATGCCGAATTTCAGGAAGCCCTGGAGTACGTGCAAACGGACCATTTCAAAGAAATGATGAAGGACATCCAGGGCATCCCATCGTTCCTCGAATTCATCGAGTACATGGAGGTCAACGGTGTATACATGTACAACGTGATCAACAAGATGAACGATTTACTCGACATCCCACCGATCGAGAGAGGTACCATCAACAAACAGATCACCGGTGGCCTCGCTGGTCTCTTCCAGGACATCAAGCAACATATCTCCTACGATCTCTTCATCAAAGGCTTCGTTTACAAGATGAAGACCTCCGAGGCATTCCGAGACTTCGTCGCTCTACTGAAATCACCTGGACACCAGACCTTCATCGACGAATTGTACAAGAACGAGCGATACCTACAAGTTCGCGGAGGCCTCGTTGAAAAGGGTGTCGACGTGGTGCTCCTGGAGAACATCGTATACATCGTCCTAGGCATAGAGTTCCCCGATTTGGATTCTTACCAGGGTAGCGACCTCAAGACCGATCTCAGGGACTTCAGAAGGCTCGCTTTAACGGACGAGGTTGTTCTGATCATGTACAAGTACGCCACTACCGATGATCAGGTCAAGAAGGCGATTTCATACGCTAAATCTGAAGAATTCCACGGGTTGGTTCGCTTTGTCGAAGCACTGAAGGAATACCAGGATCTTGTACTGTACATGGAGAAGGCTGGTGTCGATGCCGTCGCAAGGATTCAGCAAATCCACAGGATGCTCGAAATGGAGGATTGCTATCCACCTAAACCAGTCAATGGAAAGTATCGTTCGATCAGGTCACTCCTGGAAAATATCGGTGGTATTAAAGGCATGGTGGACGAAGTATCAGCTGCCTTGCCGGTTGAAGAGTTGGAGAAACTGTTCGAAGAGAAGATGCGTACTTCTGCAGCGTTCCAGGACTTTATAAAGCACCTCGGTTCACCGGAAGTGCAGAAGATCATTGATGCTCTGTACAGTCACAAGGTTTACCTTAGCATCAGGCAGAAGGCAATCGCTGCTGGACTTGATCTCGAAGCTATTGCCCATTTGATCAATGCGATTTTGGGCCTTGAGTTTCCGAAGCCTTAATTCGATTTTCAACGAATGCATTATGTTTGGTCGTATCGAATATTGTTAAGCTAAGGCTGATTGTTTTTATTTTATTTTTAAATAAACTTTCTAGGCCTGACTAACGTTTTGTTCGTCCGTGGTTAACCTGGCTGTTCGGTCCTTTGAGAACTAATTTTATTAAATGTGGAGTACCGTTGCGGTGCTTGCCGTTATCAGGGTGATGGAGCGATTGGGACTTGGCTTGCTTTCGATAAACACCGTGCGATGTAATTTCGCGTTAGATCGTGAGACAGTTAACGGCCGACATTTTCGGTGATAAACGTTAGAAGTGTTTCGATATCTGCTTGTATCTTAGGAAAACTTTTGATATTCTTCGTATCTGTATATTGCTGATTCGATCGTACGATTCAACGTGTCGATCGATGATGAAGGATTAGATCTTTGAGAAATGTATTTAAATGAAATTGTCCTCTTTCTTTTTCTATCAGTGTAATACTGAAATTTTCCTATAAAGAATCTGCTTTAATTAATGGCAATATGCTTTTCATCGCACCTCATTAAACAATGTATTAATTGTACCGCATACTGGAATTACTTGAATATTTACTTACTTTTTTAAATTGTTTCGGAGGTTGAGATTAAAGAATGTATTCTTATTTAATTATTAATTTTCCTATAAACAATTTGCTTTAATTAATAACAATATGCTTTCCATCGCACTTCATTAAATAATGTATTACATAATTGTACCGCATACTAGCATTCCTTGAATATTTACTTATTTTTGTAAATTGTCTTGGAGGTTGAGATTAAAGAATGTATTCTTATTTAATTGTTAATTTTCCTATAAACAATTTGCTTTAATTAATAACAATATGCTTTCCATCGCACTTCAATAAATAATGTATTAATTGTACCGCATACTGGAATTGCTTGAATATTTACTTATTTTTGTAAATTGTTTCGGAGGTTGAGATTAAAGAATGTATTCTTATTTAATTATTAATTTTCCTACAAACAATTTGCTTTAATTAATAACAATATGCTTTCCATCGCACTTCATTAAATAATGTATTACATAAATGTACCCCATACTAGCATTCCTTGAATATTTACTTACATTTTTAAATTGTTTCGGAGGTTGAGATTAAAGAATGTATTCTTATTTAATTATTAATTTGCACGAGCAATACAGTGCTACCAAATAAACTCGAATTCCATGGAAACCCGTCTACATCTTTTTAAGCAAATAATACCCACTTGCACGTGTTTCATTCAATTTATTTACATAACCCAGAAGATAAAAGTGTATTCGTCAATTACAAATGTAAATCGAAACGATGCAGAATACAATGAAAATGTGAAAACCGATCGTGATTTGCATACACGACGAACTTTCAGGTGGGGAAATTTAATGCTGCTTGCGCAAACGACAAAAATATGGATAATAAGCAATTAGTGTTGAATTTATAAATAGAGGAGATATTGAATATTTATTGTATTGTAATAGTATCGTATCGATGAGATCGCAAATGAAATCACGCAGGTGTTATTTTGATATACAGTGTCTTCCTATTTGTAGATAAGAAGGATTTAGCAACCACTCAACAGGTGCACGTTAATATGAATCACACTACATGCTAATCTGATAAAGTATTAATCTAGTCTATCGATACATCGAGCAATCGATAATAATGGAGTTCGACGACACGAGTGTTTTACATAAAATTTCTATGGAACTATTGTATTTCGTGGAACATTGTACAAATGCTGAATTCCCATCGAGTATTTTCAATTCTGGAAACAATAAATTAAAAGGGGAAAGAAGAAGCAAAGTATAAATATGGAGATTCGGACATTTTTATAAAGAATTATAATGTTCTTTAAAAAAAAATTAATTTATAATCAGAAATTTGTAACGATCAAAGGAAATAAAATAGTATACGTTACTGTTAATTAAATATTGTGTTACTGTTGATTATCTCAGAGGGAAATATGATTTGTTTAAAGTGTGTGAAAGAAAGTTTCTAAGTTAAATTTAATTATTTTAATAACATTTTTAATCCTTTGCACTCTGAGTCATTTTGACTGTGAGTTACCAGCTACTATTTACAATTTAGCGTGTGCACATCTGTGGAAAATTGAAAACCTTGCTTTGTCATTAAGAAAGAAGCGTATAAATTTAAAAATTATATTCTACGATATAAAAAAATATAAAAATACACCGGATTTACCTGACAACTGAGTTATCGGCTTCTATTACAATGTCGCTTCTGCGGCGACAACGGAGGGCAAAGGGTTAACAATTTTCGATATTATTAATTGAAATTCTTTTATAATTGGAATGAATTTGTATTCTTATTTGTTAATTATGTTAGAATTTAAGGAAACCACAAATTTAATAATTAAGTGGCGCAGAAATGAAGTGTGACGAAATGTATAATTATATGAAATATAAATTATTTGTAATTAGGGCATTTATTGAATGTTCAGCTGTCATCCTCGACGCAAACTTTCCGCTGTATTTGTGACGCACAAAAGATAGTATGATCCAGAATAATTTCGAAAGGTGATTAAGCCGAAAGAAGCCTTGTGTCCCATTACTTAGAGCATTTCAACGAAACTAATGGTATTTGAAGCCGAACATCAGGGAAACACGGAAAATGTCAAAAATTATTTGCGGAAATAATCGCTTCACCTTTGCCGATACAAATGTCAGAAGCATTTATCGATAATCAGTTTTATCGTTTATTCAAATCAAATAAAACTCGCGACTACTACTGCTTCTCCGAAATTAATCATCATACGTAACACATGCAAATATAATATTTGGAATTATTCTGTTATCGCTCATTTCCACGAAAAATTATTTCCGTTGAATAAATTATGTACAATTCTCATGGAAACACTTGTCAAACTTTTTAACGAATTCGCAGAAACGCGAGGCAAACGTGCAGAAAAACGAAGAACAGAATGATTTGTAAATGCATTACAAACATAATGCAATCCGTTTACTAATAGATTTGTTTGTTAATATGTTTCATTTCAAATGGAAATACTGCTATGGCAAATATCACGGGGGCAAATATTCTAGAAGGTAATATTCTAAATATTCTAGGGCTACATCTTCGTGAATTTCTTAAAGAGCGATTTTTATTAATTACTGACGTCAAGATAACGATCGGTACCGTCACAATGGTATAGGTGAATGTGTCTGAATGATCTTTAACTTTTAAGAAGGCGCATATCAAATTACAATCTTATCTTATCTACTATGGGAAATGCCACCACCACCACTATCACTTTTAGTAACATGTATAGATATAAATATCACTGATCCGAAAGTGCTAAGACAGTTCTACTAGCAACGGACACTGAACAACAAACGGTGAGTAAAGCAACAGCTCCAACGATCTTTCATTCCTACGGCAGCATGCTGTCGATAAACAATTAATTTCATTCGTGAAACCACTATTATTCCAATTTAAAAATTGCTAGTTAAAAACTCTGTGATTCCAGCAGAAAATTCTGTAAATTGAACATTATACTTGTCAGACTTAAGGCAGAATTGTCATTAACCCCTTGCCCTACGATTTCTTTTGTGACTGCTTGATAATTCAGAACTAATTGCTGAAATAGAAATTGATCACTCATTTTTGACATAAAATGTAACTTTTGCAATATTAATGCGGGAACGGGGCGGTACACTCCTTTAAAAGAGCTTAGGAGAAAAAGAATTAACTTGAGATTCAGACCCAGGAGGTCTCCGATGTTAAGCAATTCAGGCCCAGTACGCAGCTTCGATGGGTTGCCGCGCTTCTTTTTCTTTTTCACGATCCTACATTAATTTCATAGATCTAATTTGATCGTGTTCTGCCACACTGGTATTTTCAATTCAACAGCGTTTGAAAAACTTAAAAATTTCTTATTCCATTTGTCATGTCACGAACGACAAACTTTATTGTAGGGCAAGAGGTTAAAGCTTGTTTCGCGCTCTCAAAATTCTTTCCTCCATCGAAATAATTCCACACGATCAACTTGACACCATTACGCCACAAATAAATTTCTATCGAGTTCACTAACAACATTGTATCAACAGTTTAATTGATCTCTCACATTTTCTCCTCCACAGATGAAGTTCTTGATAGCTTTGACCCTCCTCGTCGCCAGCGTCGCTGCTGCTCCCGTCGACAGGGATGCTTTGGAGAAGGATTTCTTCGACTTCGTCGCCCTCCACCCAATGGAGAAAATCCTCGACCTCATCATCGCTTACCACACTCATGATGCCGAATTCCAGAACTTAGAGAAATTCGTTCTCTCAGAACAATACAAGGTCCTCCTCCACGATTTGCAAAGGTCTCCCCAGACCCTCAAAGTCATCAACTTCGTCCATGAGGCTGGCATGAAGATCTACGACTACATCAACGTTATAAACGAGGCTCTTGGCATCGACCGTCTTGAACCACCAACGAAGATGTCCTTCGATGACGTCGCCATCACCGGTGGACTCCAGGGTCTCGTCGACGACCTCACAGCCCTCATGCCCTTCGAGGAAATCGACCAATTGCACCAGCACAAGCTGAAGACCTCCACTCACTACGCTCACTTCATCGAACGTGTCTCGTCGAAGGAATTCGAAGACCTCAACATCGAAGTCTACTTCAGCCCTGAATTCATCAACATGGTCCAAGCCATGCAGAAGCAGAACATCGACGTTTCCGCCGTCAGGAAGCTGTTCTGTTTGACCATTGGTATCAACAAATGTTAGATGGAATTTATTACGGCTGAAAGTGCTCGAATATTTATTTTTCATGAAATTTCATCTGAGGCTTGTAACTTCTGTTCATTCTAAAATGATGATTGCAACTCATGTAATTAGGAATAAATACTCATAAGGCAATATCTACGACGAGTGTGCGTTGTCCTATTCGATACCGAGTTCACTTCGTGCTTATGTAGAAATAAGAATGTGACGTTTTCGATACGTGGCAGATTTTCGAAGTTTTGTCCACGTAGGAAATTTTTGTGAAGATGGCAAAGCTTGGTTATTAGATTTCAGTGATTTCATACTGCGATAATACGTTGGAAATTGAGAAAGGGTGGAGATTAAGCAAAAAGTGTTTTGAAAGTTCTAACGGAGAACATAACCCATTAATCGTTTGACGAAGCCAGAAGACAAGAAGTCCTAAGAAATGTTGCAATTTCGAGAATCCTTCGACGTTTCGAGTGAGAATTTTTACTTTTTTCCCAATAAGGACCTAATTAGAATTTAATTTTCAACAATCTCTCATCTTCTTCAGATCCCATCGGTAAAATGACGAACAGAACAGAACGTTAAAAAATTCCCAACACATCTTCACACTCTCGCAAAGATTTCCTCAGCAATGTCACATTGAAGCATCTTGCCAAACCTTCGTCCGAAAATTGCCTTTAAGCGAAAAGAACCTAAAATGAACGAAATGCTCGTGCTAATGAGCGCAATGGCAGTCGCGTCGATCGCGTTCGTCAGTTTCCTCGTTTATCGTAATCGTAATTTACCGGAAGATTCCGATTTCACGAACATTCCGGATCTAGAAGACAATAGCTCCCTGGAGGAAGATCTGAACGACATAATGGAATTCATACCACTCGGCGAGGTGCGCGAGATCATCGAGGTTTACATGAAATACGACGGTCAGATCGGCGAGACCGTGAACTTCATCAACGATCAGAAGAAATTCATTCTACGGGAGTTCCAGCAAATCCCGCAGATGGTGCGATTCGTCAAGTTCCTTCGGCAAAGTGGCTTGAACGTTGACGAGCTCGGTGAAACGATTCGCAGAATGTGGAAAACGTCACCGCGTTTTATCAGATCGGAGCAAAGTATGGCGGCAGGCGGTCTCACGGTGATGATCAGTAAAATTCTGAAGACTATACCGCAGGAGGAATTGCACGAGCTGCTTCGGCAGAAGATGAAATATTCCAATAGCTTTCGATCGTTCATCCGGGTGCTAAGGTCCGAGGATTTCCACGAATTCTGCAACGCTATGGAGAACAACGATGTTCTGCATCATCATTTCTTCTGGGCGAAGGAGAGCGGCATAGAGATTACATTTGCCATTGAACTCTTTAAGGATTTTTATGTTTATCTCACGGAAGGACTGATTTGCTGATTCTTTTCGGAGGCCTTTAGGGGATGATTTTACGGAAGCAATCGAGTCGGGGGTGTCTTGGAGGTAGATGTTTTGGAAATTGAGTTTTGAAAGAGGGAATTACAGAAATTGATTATATTAAAGATATTTTAGATATTTTTATATCAGCATTTAAAGTTGTTTTGTCGACTTCGGTTTTAAATTTTAGGAGAAAGTTGAGATCGTGCAGAGGGTGAAACGAAATCGGGGAAGAAATAATTTATTATCCGCAGGTTTTTCTAATTTTTATATTGCACGTTTGGGAGGTAAAATTTCAGTTAGTGCAACGACTACGAGTTAAATGACTGGGTAATTGCACAAATTGCAAGGTCAAGTCTATTTCCATGTTCATTACAACCCACCGTTTCATAAACTGTGGTCCACGCTCAGTACCTGTCCACCGAACAAATTTTCAATAAAAAATTATTACACATTAATTATTCAATCAACAATTAAAAACAAATTCAAATCAAAAATTAAAATTAGCACTTTAAATCAGTACTTTCCAAACTTTTTGTTACTGTGCCTCCTTTTCAAACAATACAACCTCGCCCCTTTGCATCGACTCTTATCACCACCGACATTTAAATAGAATAATTTGTATGCTTTTATGTTAATTTTACGTTATGAAAATTACATTTTCATTAAACTTTCTGCTCCTCCCACTTTGGAAATCGCTGCTTTAAATGTTTTTAACATAAAAAAGTTCCGCGTACAAATTGTGCAAAAAATACTAGTCTGTGGTTCAAACAGTTTGAAGAACTGTACCTTAACTTCTACTAACGCAACCAGTAAAAAGAAATTGTTGCAAAACCATAATTGCCGACTTCCTTCGACAAACCCACACATGAAAAATCACGTCAAAAGGTCTGCACATTTCAAAAAATATTTTTTATTACAACACTTTCTTGTCGTACAAACATTCCAGTGTCGATAGAGAAAACAGAAGCTCGTCTCGAGGGCCGAAATGTAATGTATTACGTACATTCAAAATGTACTTTGAATTCGATTAATCCAATGCGGTTCAATAGAATCAAGAGATACTTTACAGGTATACTGAGGGACCAGAAACAAAGCACTTGAGGGGTAATTTGCCCTGATTCGCCCTCACGCATTTTCGATTTTGACGCGCTAATGGAGACCCGCACATTCGTTGCGTCGTCATGTG
The DNA here is from genome assembly GCA_963989415.1 of Cerceris ruficornis. NCBI lineage: Eukaryota > Metazoa > Arthropoda > Insecta > Hymenoptera > Crabronidae > Cerceris > Cerceris ruficornis. Next base: position 29,042,120 of record OZ022518.1, read on the forward strand.
AATGACGAAAGGAGTGTTTTATTTTCGGTCGTCATTCGCCGATCTCAGGTTTCCAGGACCGACATGGCGCGGATAAGCGGTGCGAGATCGATCTCCCCTTCCGTCCCAACTGCCTTGTTTCTGGTCCCTCACTTTATAATTCAATGTCGACTATAGTCAGCGCTATTACAGCGAATTCGTCGCGTGGTTGCTGACTATGTAAAAAAAGCTCGTCTGCAAGGCCAAAACGTACGTTCAAAATGTACGTCGAATTCGATTAATCCAATGCGGGTCGATAGAATCAAGAGATACTTTACAGGTATAATTCAATGTCGACTATAGTCGGCGTTATTTCAGACAATTCGTGGCGTGGATGCCGACTATAGTCAATCGCAACCGGTAAAAAGAAATTCTTGCAAGACCATAACTGCCGATTTTCTTCGACAAACCCACGCATGAAAAATCATGGAAAGGAAGCACCCAAGAAACTTCACCCCTTCGAGCGTGTCTCTAAAACAGTTAATTATTCGCGTTCTAACAAAGTCGAATCTCGTTCGCGCCAGGAATTTTATCGAATCCCGGCATTCTCCAGGGTTCCGTTCGAAAGAGAAATTTAAGAGACGTGCCTCCGTCCCGGGAATTAATTCCGCTCAAGATGTTAGGAGGAATAGGAAGGAGCGTGAGAGGAAGAGGCCTCGGTGTGAGAGTTTTCACGGAGAAGAGTCACGCTGGAGGTCGAAGGGAATCCAGGAGAGAAAGCCTCGACGACGACGACTACGACGAGGAGGAGGCGGCGGTAGCTGCTGAAGGAGGAATAGGATTCAGAACTGTGCTAGGGCAAGCGGCTCGCGGTGTCTGCGGCAAACAATTCCAATTAACTTGCTGGAATTGGAATAGGACTCCTCGTCGACGGTCTCTCGACTCCTGGATGCCCGAACGTCAAGGGGGAGGACGCGTCGCGTTCCTTCCTCGTCGTCTCTCCTCCACCCCAGACCAACCCCCGGCTTCCTCTTCCTCGTCGTCGTTCTTCATTTTCGTTCTTCGAATTACACGGTGCCCTCTGTATGCACAAATTAGCTGTCCATCTTTCGCCGTAGAACTTTCCGGAAGTGTGCTCCGCGGAGAGCCGGAAACGCTCGTTCGCCAGAGAGGGAGTACGGAGGGTGGTAAAAATTAAAAAACTTGCCGCACTATCCGGCAGGTAGCTAGGAATTCTGATATGATATTTACATTTCAATTGGATATCCGGTCGGTGGAAGTTCGACGGCTCGATTTCACGTCGGCAACGAGACCCTTCCGTCGACGCGGAATTCACGGCGTACGTCGCCGTGGACCAAAGTTCCGCGCCGATTCCGCGGCCACCGTAATTCAATCAGGAGACACGGATAGAAGGAGAAATAGAAGATGGAGGGAGAGAGGAAGGGACGGAGAGAGATTGGGGATGTTTGTCAAGCGCCGGTTTCTTTACACGCGTACCAGAGGAAATGAATGGCAGCCGGTGGGTCCATTATCCGGCGCATAATGCTCGTCATCGTCGTCATTGGCCGAGGGAATCATAAAGCACGGGGTTGGGCCGTCGTCGGCGCCCCTAGACAATGCCGTTCTTGAGCTGCTCAGATATTGAAGACGCCCGAAAGCGGTGTGTACCGATCTCGGTGTGTACCCAACGTCTAGCCCGGTACTCTACATTATTAAATCTTACCTTGTTCCTCGACTAACCACGCGGGACAATGGCGTTCTTTAAGTGTTCGTCACGTTACCGGTAACGTATGCCAAAGTTTCTGCGGATTTCGCGACATGTCGGTGCGATTGGCGTTCTCGCGCGATTAGCGCGATTTTACAGTCCCTGGTCATCGAATTACGACCACTCCAAACTTTCAGCATTTTTCATGTTTTCCGTAAAATTAAAAGGTCTGTTCAAATTTTAATGATATAGTTTATTAACTAATAACACAATACACTACTACTGTACAGAACACTATGAACGCATGTTAATATCTCGCATTTCCACCCTTTGCCTTGATGACACCTTGTATCCTTTCCGTCATGCTTTTTATACATTGCTTTATATCTTCGTTATTTTCCCAAATATCTGTAATTTTTGTTTTCAACTCAAATAATATAGTGCTTGGAGAGTTGTAAACAAGTCTTTTGAATAGGCTCCAAACATTTTCTATGGCATTCAAGTCGGGAGAATTGTCCACACAATTCTGTTATTATCACAACAGTAACAAATCTATAGCTATGTATACTTTGTTATCAACGTATTTAGTAATAATTTGAATGGCCAAAGACAATTTTCTATATATGATATAACATTATAACCAGAAAAGTGAAATTTTTGTACGTGGTCCTAATTCGATGACCAGGGACTGTAACACTAGAACTACCAAACCAGTCAAAATGACTGGGATACAATTTTTTCCAAAAATTCTCCGAGTTTCTAGGAGAGTCATAGAATAGATATTCTACGTCCATCTTGTAAAACATGAATTACCGAATCGATCATATTTTCCGCCTCTTAATTCTCTCTTTTTCAAAATGCTTATTTAATATTTTTAAATATGATAGATTTAACGCCGGTAGTTCTAGTGTTAACACTAGATTTACGGAACTCGTCAAATTGACGGGTTCTTACTTGTTTTATAAACATTTCTGAAATTTACAGAGAAGCTGAACGGTAGATATTTCAGGTGTATTTTATAATACAATAATGACTTAACGAATTACCATCTTTGCCGCTTCATCCCTCTTTTTCCGTAGTCCTTATTTAATCTACTGCAATATAGCAGATTTCACGCCCCTAAATCTAGTGTTAAGGGATTATCCTGATGAGATGGCAGTTGACGTCGCAATTGGTAATGACACTTTGGACGCGCTTGAAGTAAAAGTGTAATTACTTTGGTATTTTCTCAAAATTGAAAGTAGAAGGACCTCCTTTTTCTCTCTCGTTGTTCAAGGAGTACTTTCTTCTGCTTCGAAGGGGTTTCTACTTTCTTCTTCTTCGAAGGGGTTCTACTTTCTTCTTCTTCGAGAATCCGAACAGACAAACTTCATCTTTACAATACTCGAAACCAAGAGACAACGTTCCAACAACGATTCATCGACGAGAAACTTCTCCACGTTGCAGTCCATGTTACCTGTTCTCAAAAATTGGGGGATACTTCAATAAGAATATGAAGCAATAAAAACTACTTTGCAATAAAGTAGAATATTGGAAAAGCAAAGGACAAATTGAAGAAACTTGTTTGATTATGCAAACGAGACGCAAACTTAATTATCGTGATTGAGTATCGAGTGAAATATTGGTAGACGTGAACGCAAGACAACCGAAACACTCTGAAAACTAAGGGAAAATTTTACGATGTACACTTTAAAGGTCAGAGAACGTGTAGATATTTCGATACTTTTGAAACATCCCTTAATTTTTCGAGCATTGTACGTTAATCCTTAAATGCACATTGTTGCAAATTTGCAACATGTTTATTTTTCCACGTCTGAAATACTCAGCCTCAAGAATAATACATACAAATTCAAAATTACATTTTTGCAATTCTGAAAAATATTGAAAGCAAAGAATGTTGATTTTGATTTTTTGTATTATTCTTTCTCATTTCCTGGAATTATATGTGAACCTGAAGAAATTAATTCAGAACTGGAAAAACAATCATGCGTTTAAGGGTTAACCCCTTACCCTACCATAACTTGCGACACTCGCGACACGGCAAATGGAGTAGGATATTTTAAAATTTTCCAAAATCTATTAAATTGAAGATACCAGTCAGTCATGAGACGATTCAATTCTTTTCCAGCTATTAGCATTGCCTTCAATTACGTGGAGTATCAGAAATCACCCAGAAATTTTTATTTCAACAATTAATTCTGACTTCCTGCACGCGCAGTCAAGATATAAATAACAGAGCAAAGGGTTAACCTTTTCGTTATGGGAGTCCACTCGGCCGGAATTTCGAAAAATATTTGTTATTATAACACTTTCTTATCGTACAAATATTCTACTGTCAAATAAAAAGTGCAGAAGCTCGTATCGAGGGCCAAAATGTATTGCGTACGTTCAAAATGTACTTTGAATTGGATTAACACGTTGAATGCCATGGGGGTCACCTGTGACCGGCGCTACTGAATTCAATGAAATTTTATATGAGTTTTAAATTGTAACATTTATGAATTTTCTAATACGCTAAGTATTTAAATATTGGCGTTCAAAACTTTAAGCCGTGCTGACTACATATCTATCTGTGTCTTTAAAATTTCTGCTTTCTAATGATGTGATTTTAATAGAAAAACTTTCACTTCAATAAGAATGATGAAACTAGCAAAATACCGTGGCGTTCAACGTGTTAATCCAATACGGATGAATTGCATCAGGAGATACTTTACAGGTATAATTCTATGTCGACTATAATCGACGCTGTTACAGACAATTCGTCACGTGGATGACGAATATATAAAACAAAATTCTTCTCTCGAGGGCCAAAATGTATTACATACATTCAAAATGCAATTTGAATTGGTTTAATCCAATGCGTGTCAACAGAATCAAGAGGTACTTTACATGTATAATTCAATGTCGACTATAATCGGCGCTGTTACAGACAATTCGTCACGTGGATGACGAATATGTAAAAAAAAATTCTCGTCTCGAGGGCCAAAATGAATTACGTACGTTCAAAATGTACTTCGAATTGGATTATTCCAAAGCGGGTCAATAGAATCAAGCGAAACTTTACAGGTATAATTCAATGTCGACTATAGTCGGCACCATTAGACACAATTCGTGGCGAACATGCCGACTATAGTCGGCGCTAGCAACGAAAGGGTTAAACAATCGTTTAAACCCGATTACAACTTTTCTCTCATCCAAACCATCCTCCCTTATCCCGAGACTCCTTCCTCCCCGTCCTCTCCCTCTATCTCCCCGTTCCTCATGCATTTTAGAACGCACCTAATGGCCAAACGAGTTGTTTACCGTTAGAAATGACTCGCTGAACGGGCGAAACTCGCAATAAAGATTCCAATTAGCCCGCTGTACCGAGGCATTCCCTTTCCCGTTTAACGGGGACACAGAGCGCGGCCCGTTTCGCGCCGGAGCTACGTATAATTACGGACTAATGCCGGAGCGTCCGCAATCGTGACAGGTGGCACATAATCGCAGCCTCGTAACCCCCGAATGAGTTAATCCGTGAGGCGTCGCGCCGTTTCCCGCGACGACGACAAGCAATGCCGTCGCCGACGATGACGACGTAGTCGTTGACGTCGCCGGTGAAATCGCGAGGCTGGGAAGACATTTAAAAGTAGGTATAGTAGGACTGATCCGCTTACGGGGTTTAAAAGTCAAGTGCTAAAAGCGCAATTCATCCCATCCAGGAATGGCGGACGACGACGGGGGTGAAGGCAAGAGGAAATCGAGAATGGAGAGAGTTGGGTGAAACGATGGAAGAAGGATAACACCGTGGCATCCACCTCTTCTCTCGCTCGCTTTCGTTCGACGTCCTTCCTCGGTTGTTGCCGAGGACTCTGACTGCTTCGTTGAATGACTCATTTTATCGTGCTACGTGAAAAGCGTCGTTTGTCCTGTACGAAAGAATTTTTCATACTTTCTCTTTCTAGCCGTCTGTTTTCACCCATTTCTAGATTCTTCCTAAGTTTCTTTCTAGGTTTATCGGGATGTGTTCTGGTGTTACTTTTATTTCTGTCTTCCCTTTCTTGCCTGGGTAGTTCCTGGGTTCGGTATTTTTGCTCTCTACCCTTTTCGAGGTTGGAGGGTTAAACGGGGAGGGTGGAGAAAATAGCGAGGCGGATATGCCCCCTTTCTTGCGAGTATTTTGAAGTGCAGGATGAAGTTCCGGGTTGTTGAATAAGGTTTGATGATATTGGGGAAAGTGGTCATTGAAATCTTATCGGACGTATGATGTCTGAGGTATGTCTGATGACTTCCTGTCTTTTTGCGAAGTTTCTGGGGGATTATACGGTTTAAAATATGGACTTGCGATTTTTTTTGTGACGTGTACTTCGGTTAAGCATTAAAATGATGAAATGGGAATTTACCAGGTGGTATCGGTTGCATTGTAAACGTTGAAACAAAGCTCGTGATATGGAAATGTTTATGTGATAAAGCGAAAACATTCGATTCGGATAGTTTCGTCGAACGATAGAATTTTGAAGTAGGCTTAAACGGAAGTATTGATAATGTGATAATTAATTGTCAAAGATTAGCGCTTTGACATTTGTGGATCAAACAGCGGAAGTATTTATGGGTAATTGATTATCGAATTTCCCGATCAAGAGAAACGGTTCCGCCGAATTTCATTATCGAATCTTTGAAAGATAATGGGAATCATCATTCTACCAAGTTTTTCCGCGTGAAGATAAGTGCAAGAGGTGTAAATGTTTTCAGAATTTCCGGTATTTTTCGTATTGTTATTAAATGCGCATTTATCAATGCACACGATTAATCAATGAAAGATAATACGAATAAGAATTTAACATATGTTCGCAGCAATTTACGTACTCGTGCGTTACAACCTGCGTTCACTTTGTATAGCTTATTGCTTGTAAACAATAAATTGGAGTAAATATTACGAAATACCGAAGATAATGCGGTGGTCACGCTCGAAATCTTCGCGATTACATCACTGAAGCAGGATGAATGATCTCCATGCTTTAAGAAAGCACGTAGCGGTTATCAATTTAATCTTATCAAAATACCACAAATTCTGCTACCACCGCCGTCCTCCCTTGTCATCTGAATTTCTACAAATATGAGAAAAACGATCGGTGAATATGTTTGAATGATCTTTAAATTTTAAGTAATCGAATATCAAACCACAATGTTATCTTATCTATTACGGGTTACTACCACCGGAAACGTCACCCCCACCCCTATCACTTTTAGTCCCATATTTGAATATAAATATCACTGACCCGAAAGTGCTAAGACAGTTCTACTAGCAACAAACACTAAAGAAGCAAATGGTGACTAAAGCAACAATTCTCATGCTTTTTGATTTCTATCAGAGCATGCTCTCCATAAACAATTAATTTCCTTCGTGAAACTACTGTTATTTAAAATTAATAATTTCTGTTTAAAAACTCTTTGACCCCAACAGAAAATTCTGTAAATGGAACGTTATACTTTTCAGACTTAACACTAGAATTACCAACCGGTCAAAATGACCGGTACACAATTTTTTTCCAAAAATTCTCCAAGTTTATAGAAAACTCATAGAATAAATATTCTATGTCCATGTCAAAGAACATAAATCACAGAATCGATCACATTTTCCGCCTCTCGATTCCTCTTTTTTCAAAGTACTTATTTAATATGGTAGACTATAATAGATTTAACGTCGGTAGTTCTAGTGTTAAGGCACAATTGTGATTAACCCCTTGAACTACGATTTCTTTTGCGACTGCATGATAATTCAGAACTAATTGCTAAAATAGAAATTGATCACTGATTTTCGACATAACGTATAACTTAATGCAATATTAATATTATAGACTTAATTTCATCGTCTCCTCCATTGGTATTTTAAATTCAACAACTTTTTGAAATATCAAAATTTCTTACTCCATTCATCGTGTCACGAGCGTCAAACTTTATTGTAGGGGAAGGGGTTAAAACTTGTTTCGCACTCTCAAAATTCTTTCCTCCATCGACATAATTCCACTCGATCAACTTGACACTATTAGACCACAAATTAATTTCTATCAAGTTCATTATCACAATTGTCCCAGCAGTTTAATTAATGTCACATTCTCCCCTCCACAGATGAAGTTCTTGGTAGCTTTGACCCTCCTCGTCGCCAGCGTCGCTGCTGCGCCCGTTGACAGAGACGCTTTGGAGAAAGATTTCAACGACTTCTTCGCCCTTTGGCCAGCCGAGAAAATCGACGAGCTGAACAGCGCTTACAACGCTCGTGATGCCGAATACCAAAACTTAGGGAAATTCCTCCTCTCCGAAGATTACAAGGTTCTTCTCCAAGCAACGCAACAGGCTCCGCAGACTCTTGACCTCATCAACTTCATCGAAGATGCTGGCATGAAGATTTACGACTACATCAACAAGAAAAACGACGGTCTTGGCATCGATCATCTTGTACCACCAGAGAAGCTAGCAGTCGATGACATCGTCATCATCGGTGGACTTCAGGGTTTCGCGAAAGACCTCAACGATCTCTTGCCCAACAAGGAAATGGACGAATTGCACGAGCACAAGCTGAAGACGTCCCCCAACTACGCTCACTTCATGGAGCGTGTCTCTTCGAAGGAGTTCAAAGACCTTACCGTCGAAGCTTCCTTCAGCCCTGCGTTTATTAACATGCTTCACACCATGCAGAAGGCTAATATCGACGTTTCTGCCGTTAAGAAGGTGTTTTGTTTGACCATCGGCATCAAGCTGTGTTAGATGATATTTATCACGATTAAAATAGCTCGAATATTAGTTTTTTATGTAATGGCATTTGAGACTTATACTTTTGTTTATTTTAAAATGACGATTGTAATTCAATTAATGAGTAATAAATAATTATAAACCAATATCTCGGACTAGTGTGCGTTCTTTTATTCAATACAGAGTCGGACCATTGACATCAAGATATGTTAGATGATATTTATCACGATTAAAAGAGCTCGAATATTAGTTTTTTATGTAATGGCCTTTGAGACTTACACTTTTGTTTATTCTAAAGTAACCATTGTAATTCAGTTAATTAGGAATAAATAATGATAGAACAATATATCGGACTAGTGTGCGTTCTTTTATTCAATACAGAGTCGGACCATTGACATCAAGATATGTTAGATGATATTTATCACGATTAAAAGAGCTCGAATATTAATTTTTTATGTAATTGCCTTTGAGACTTATACTTTTGTTTAATATAAAATAACGATTGTAATTCAGTTAATTAGTAATAAATAATTATAAAGCAATATGTCTGACTAGTGTGCGTTGTCTTATTCAATATCGAGTTTGACCATCGGCATAAAAATTTGTTAGATGAAACTTATAACGATTAAAAGAGCTCGAATATTAGTTTTTTATGTAATGGCCTTTGAGACTTGCACTTTTGTTTATACTAGAATGACCATTGTAATTCAGTTAATTAGTAATAAATAATTATAAAGCAATATGTCGGACTAGTGTGCGTTGTCTTATTCAATACCGAGTTTGCCCATTGGCATCAAAATATGTTAGATGAAATTTAACCCGATTAAAAGGGCTCGAATATTAATTTCTCATGTAATGGCTCTTGAGACTTATGCTTTTGTTTATTCTAAAATGGCGATTATAATTCACTCAACCCCTTTGCCTACAATGACGTGTGACACACGTGAGGCGATAAATGGAATTTAAAATTTTGATCTTTTTCAATAACCATTAAATTGAAAATAGCAGTCGATCACGAGACGGTCAAATTATTTCTATAATAATATTGCAGTCAGTTGTGCCAAATGTTAGAGATCAGAAAATTTTTTATTTCTGGAATTAATTCTGGGGCATTGCGCACGCTGTCAAAATAGAAATCGTAGGGCAAAGGGTTAATTAGTAATAAATAATTATAGAGAAATATGTCGGACTACTGTGCGTTGTTTTATCCAGTACCGAAATCGATTTGTGCTCATGCGAAAGTAAGGTGGTGACAGAATTTGTGGAATTTTTCACATTGTTATTAAATTCGCATTTGCCAACGTACATGATTAATCAATGAAAGATAATACGAATAAGAATTTAACGTATGTTCGGAGAAATTAAAATATCTCAACGTTACAGCGATAACTGGGGGAATTGTACAATGAGCTTATCTCTACATCTTCTGATAAATATATGTGATTAGTGAGAAACTATTGTTCTATTCACACTTCGCGAATGTGTAGGAATATTCTCGAAAGGTTTGTAAACAATAAGTTGTAGTAAATATTACGAGATATCAAAGATAAAGCGTGGAGTCACGCGAAATCATTGTGATTACATCAATGATGGAGAATGTGTAATCTCCATTTTTTAGGAAAGCACGTATCAAATTACAATTTAATCTTATCTAATACAAGAAATTCTGCACTAAATACACAAAATTCTTTTGTCATCTGCATTCTTATAAATATCAGAAAACTGAGGTGCAAAGGCAGTCAGAGTTTACTCTAGCGTCGAACAGCTAACAAGTACAAGCTTCACTGCGTCCTCCAACAAGGAACAACAAAATAAATCAACGGTAAGTAACACAGTAGTCCTTCATTTCTCTGGGTTACTCGTTCAAACGTATAGAAAATCTTTAAGGAATTGTTCACACGTCTGTAGAATTTCAAATTGAATTTTTTGCAACTTGTAGTCGATTAGAACTGTTCAGTAGTCAATCAATAGGCAATTTCATATTTCTCAGGTTCCCAATTTGTCAATTTCTTCGGAAAATTTAATATCTTTTCAGTTTTATAAAGATAATTTATTTGAATTTCAAATATAATATACTCAGTAATTTAAAAAGTCTTTGTATTTCCAGTTATTTGAATATTAGTAATTATTTCTATCTGCTGCCAGTTTAAAGTTAAATATTACTTAAATTTGTAAAATTCTTTGAATCTCCAATCATTTAAAAATCGAAAATTATTGAAAACTTTAACCAAACACAAATTAAAAGCTGTCTGACAACTAATTTCAATATTTCCCACTACTTAATAATCTCAGACAATTATTTTTGTAGTGTTACACAATAATTATAAAATTTTCGTTTCACAGATGAAATTCATCACAGCTTTAAGCCTTCTCGCGATTGTAGCCACCGCTGCGTCGAAACCCATCGATAAAAACGCCCTGGAAAGGGATTTCAAGGAACTGTTAGATCTGAGACCCATGAAACAGATCGACGAATTGTTCCGGATTTATTTCGACACTGACGATGAATTCAAAAACTACCTGCGATACGCCATGTCGGAAGAATACAGGGATCTCTTCGCAGCTGCTCAGAAAACACCGGAAGCCCGTGCATGGTTGAACTTCCTGGACCAATCCGGCATGAAGGCATACGAGTACATAAACGCCATTAACGACGGTTTGGGCATCGATCATCTTGTACCTGACGAAAACATGGCAATGGATTCGAACGACAAAGATATCGAAATAACTGGTGGACTTCAGGGCCTCGTCGATGACATAGCCAAATTCACACCCTACGAAAAGTTCGAAGAATTGCACGGAGAGAAGCTGAAGACCTCGCCGGACTACGCTTACTTCATCGAGAGAATTTCCTCGCACGAATTTTCCAAACTCGGCGCCAATCTTATATTCACCACTGAATTCTCAAGGCTTATGCAAAGCATGATCGCGGCTAACGTCGACATTGTTGCATTGAAGAACTTGCAATGTGTTTTAATCGGTGTAAGAAATTGTTAAAAAGTACATCCCCTAATGATTTATTCGGACGAGCTTAATTCCAATTACGCTCTCTTTCGGTTTGGATTGGTTATACTTCAATTATATAATTAATAATGTAACTCTAAAATTGTAATTCATTTAATGCAAATAAAAAGAATTATTTATGAAACGGTAACGAGGGTCTTCGACACTGTGCTTTATTTTAATTCTCTACAATCTTTCGCACCGTATCAAATACATTAACCCTTTCGATACTACTGGTGACTATAGTCACCCGCCGTTTGACACTGGCTGGGTAATTATCGGTGACTATAGTCACCCGTCGAAATTTCAAACGAAGAATTAATTACTAGTTCATATTTTGTAATTTGATATTTTTTAAATACCATAAGTTTTTAGTTTCCATATATTATATGCATTACAACGTCAATAAAGAAGTAATTATTTATATTACGCCGCTAGCCATTAAAAGTTATTCGTCCGTGCCGGGATTGCTTCGGACCGTGTTAGCAGACTCGCGGAAAAGCACTCCGTAACGAAAGGGTTAACCCTTTGCGCTCCGAATTATTTTACTACCTTTTCGTCAAATACGCAAATATAGTCTCGGAAAATTGTTTACCGTTGATTATTCATTTTTACTTGTTACTAGCAACAATTGTTGATATCGCGGAATATTTATGTTAAGATGCAAAATTATCGTTGATTTCGAAAAGTCGATAATTAGTAGATGAAACAGAAGTTGTCATAGAAAACTGTGTCGAGTGTAGCTCGACATAGGAGTGCAAAGGGTTAAGACTAGAACTACCGGCGTTGAATCTATGATGTTTTGATATATTAAATAAGAACATTGAAAAAAGAGGAATCCAAGAGGCGGAGGAAATGATCGATTCGGTGATTTATGTTCTTTGAGATGAATGATAGAATATTTATTCCATGACTTTCATATGAACTTGGAGAATTTTTGGAAAAAATTGAGTACCACTCATTTTGACTGGTTTGGTAGTTCTAGTGTTAAAAATGCCAAGTTTGATCAACGCTGAAAAGAGATTCGTCTTAGAAAATGAAAATAAAATTATCGTCACGGGACACGCAATAATAGTCACGAAATATCTTCGAGATTCCAAAGGATTTCCCTTATCGTCCTTCGACGAGCGAATGCCAGTTCTAATGAACTCATCGACAACACGTCTTCCGCTGACCCACCCTGATGCGTCTGACTGAATGAATGAATTTTGCGCGTGCCTCTTACAATAAGTATTGGAATGCCGTAATGGAAGCTGTCTGCGGAATATCAGGACGCCGCCGTCAGACCTCTTCCACGGGAGGGCACGCTTAGGACATCGACCTCCTTCGAGGGTCCTCGAGACAAGATCGGCGTGAATTTCGAAATGCCGGATGATAGGGCAAGAAAACGGGGTTGGAATTTTAAAAATGCGAATAGTGACTGAACTTAGATCACTTTTCTCACATATCAAATTTTCTGCCTCACATTCTTTCTCCTGTCTTCTTGACATTACGTCAGAGGTGCAGAAATTTTGCACGCCAGAGCCGTCCTTGGCGACACGCAGTCTACTTCACACAGCCGAGATGTCACTGATTCACAATCACTGTCTCCGCATCACGGCCGGACCTACTGGCACAGGCGTGGTGACGCGTAGGGGCGACATTTATATTTTAAAAACTTTGCGTCAGCAGAACACCAGGCTTTCTAATGTTAAAGAATGTTACCGATGCGGCCAATAGGTCCGAGCCTGTCGAGTGAAAGGCAAAGCAGTCAGCGACCTCTCGAGTGCACGGGAACGAGTAGCAGGCCGAGCTTCTCTAAGGACGGCTCTGGTGTGCAAAATTTCTGCACCTCTGCTTTACGTTATGCGGTCATTTTGTTTAACCTTCATTCGTCCCTGTGGACACTTTTTAGCCAAAACGAGACAAATTGTACAGAGCGAACAAATATTCTCAATATAGTCAGTATAAAGAATGAGTAAAGAAAAATCTTGTTTTTTTTTAATAGAAAATATATTATAAATGATAAAGTATATAAAACAGTACGTTGCAGACAAAATGACCGTAGCACTTAAAACCGAAAAGTATGAAAACTGAAAAGGAACACAGGGAGAGCAACAGCACACACGGAAAGAAAAACAAAGTGAGAAAGAGACATAGAGATGCTCTATCTGACAAAGAGGCACAGAAACTATACAGAGGGACCAGAAACAAGGCACTTGAGGGGTAATTTGCTCTGATTCGCCCGATAGATAGAGACATCCCTCTCCCTCGTGCATTTTCGATTTCGCCGCGCTATTGGCAAGAGAGACCCGCACATTCGTTGCGTCGTCATGTGAACGACGAAAGCAGTGTTTTATTTTCGGCTGTCATTCGTCGATCTCAGGTTTCCAGGACCGACATGGCGCCCTTCCGTCCCACGTACCTTGTTTCTGGTCCCTCACTCTACCAGAGCAACTGCGAATAAACAACATAAAACGCGAAATACAGAGCGTGCGAGAGGGAGAACAAGAGAAAATAGAAACGAATATACAAAAATAGACAGAGAAAGAAAAACGAAGTAAAAAACTGAGAGAAACACTATCTAACAGCGATGTGTGGAGACAGCTAGAGCAACAGCGACGAAACAACGTGGAATGAGAAAGTCAAAGAGTAAGAGAGACACATAGAAACGAATATACAAGAATAGACAGAGAAAGAAAAACAAAGTCAAAAGAAAAAAAGAAGGGCTCTCTCTAACAGAGAGGCGCAGAGACAGCGAGAGCAACAGAGATGAAACAACGTAGAATGAGAAAGGCAGAGAGTAAGAGGGAGAAAGAGGAAGAGAGAGAGAGAGAATGGTCCTATCTGCGTTTCGGTACAACATACAATGATTATACTCCACGGACGTTTGGCTCTCGAAGCTCTCCGAGCAGCAGGATCCATTCCACTTTCGCATGCACGCACAGCGGGTCTGCATTATTGCGGCTTATCCGGTATTACGCTTATGTGACGCCGGTAACATCGCAGCCTTAAGCGCGCACGGTGTATCGAACACGGAATTACCCCATGAATTCTCCACCCCCGTGGAAATTCTGCATACAATGCTCGAGGGTTTCCTACAACCCAGTCGCAGCTCCCCGTCAGACACTGCACTGTATCTCGACCAACGGCCTGATAAACGTTTCTTTGTCATATATTTCAGGATTGCTTCTTATCGCGCCCCTGCCATGGTAAAAAGACGAAACTTCGCGTTTCGCGTAATTTCGCATTACCATGGGGCACGTTAATGCCCCACGGAAGGACGGTGATTATGGGAAAGTTTTTTTTGCAGTTATACTTAGCGAACGCTAAATACTTGGGAATTAAGTTTATCTGTATGAGTGTAATGTTATTTTGTTATTCTATCACTGTATTTTTTTTTGTAGTGTTAGGTGGAATATTATTTTGCAAATATTTTATGAGAGGGAAATTTAAAGAATATGAGGCGCAAAGGCGACTGTCGTCCGCATCAGTTTTCGGTGCATTAAATCTGGCGGGCTACGATTATCCCATATCTTGAAATTATTTTTAAATAAAATTTCTCACCTTTTATCTTTAAATTGTAATTTAATGGACAATTGAAATGGGAAATTAAACAGTATATTTAAATTCAAAGCCTCCAAGTTAAATTGTAAGGCGATAGGTTCAACGAAATCTGCTACGTATTTTTGTTAATGACATCGTACAGTTTTTACTTAACAGAGATTTCTGCATGTGAAGTTGTAAATATTATTTTGTCGAGGGAAATGACTTTCTTCTTTTACTGAAGTTTTATTAGGTTACCTGAAATTATGATTAATCGAGGGATCAGGATTTATTCTGAACAATCACCCACAAACTTATAGATTATCAACAATTTAACACTAGAACTACCAAACCAGTCAAAATGACTGGTACACAATTTTTTCCAAAAATTCTTCAAACATATAGGAGAGTCATAGAATAGATATTCTCCGCCCATCTCATAAAACATAAATTACAGAATCAATCATCGTTTCCACCCCTTAATTCTCCTTGTTTCAAAGCACTTATTTAATGTATTTAAATATAATCAATTTAACGCCGGTAGTTCTAAGGTTAATGGCCGCTCAAACATGTGTGTGATAGCCGTAACAACTATTAGAGTTAGCGTTAGTTAATTGTTATAGTGTTTTTATTAAAAACGTGTGTGTTCCCACATGTTTAATTATTTCGCAGATTATATAAACTTTTTTTAAATTTAATTCCTCAAAAATATTTCCGGCCCCTGGCAAATTTAACTGCGTAGTCGTGCTGCCATTAAAGTATTAAATTAAAACAATTGCAGAACATTGAAGTACGTTACCGCAAAAATACTTAATTACCGCACGGCACACAGTTTTCACCATCATCCACGGAAAAAATCTCCGACTCCGTCCGGATAATTCGCAACAAGGGAGTGCGCTTTTGTCTCGACATTTACAACGCTGCCACTCCTCGGACTGTGCGCCTCCTTTCGTCCTCGTCTTCTCGGAGTTTATTTAAAACAATGCCAAGTAATCGGCAATCGTCTCCCGTCCCCTTTCCTCGACGGAAGAGAAAGGAATGCTCGGAGCAAAGTATATCGTCCGAAATTAAATCGCGAAGAAGGACGACGGAAGTCCTTTTAAAGCGAGCCGCGACAAAACCGCGGCGTAAAATGACGAGAACAATGAAAAGAGTAAAATCCCTCCCCGGGATAATTAGCGTGAGAAGCATTAAGAAGACACGAGGCAATTTCGGACGGCCATTTTTCACGGTAATCTGCGGCATTCGCGCGGCGTCGAGGCGCTGCTTTCGGCGTCTTCGTTTCGTTTCAACCCCACCGTGAAAATCGGGGGAACGGCCTCCGAGGATTAGAAACGCTTCGAGAGGGGTTGAAACGAGAAGAATTCACGCAACTTTTTAACGCGCGTTTGAGAAAACGTATGATGAATTCGATTTGATTGATCGAACCCCCATGGAGTGGAACTTTTTTTATGCTTTCGGGGATTGGGGAAACAGTTGTTGAATACTTGGAGCTTTTGGTTCCGTTGGAGATAAAGATGCGTTGATAAAGGCGCGTTGCAAATGAGTTGCCTAGGGGTTGAAATATTAAGGGGACAGGAAAGTAATATCGTCTTTTTACAGTAATTTCAAGCAGATTTTGTAACAAGACTTTATTTTTAATCGATGATATAATGGCCCTCGTCATCAACAACCGTTTGTCATCTAGTGTATAAAATTTCAAAGCTGGATCGATAAAAATCACTTGGTTTTTGAGCAAAATATCTGGACAAACGACATTACTTTCCGGTCCATCTAATATTATGTTGGCCATGCACTTAGAAATATAAACTTAATTTTTTATTAATCTCTTGCCCTATAATAACGAGTGACACTCGTGATGAGGTAAATGGGATAGGAAATTTCCAAGTTTTGCAAAACTCATCAAATTGAAAATATTAATGGGATGCGATAATATTATTTCAGTAATATTAACACTAGAACTACCAAACCAGTCAAAATGACTGGTGCACAATTTTTTTAAAAAATTCTCAAAGTTTATAGGAGAGACATAGAAGAAATATTCTATGTCCAACTAAAAAAACATAAATGACCGAATTGATCATGTTTTCCGCCTCTTGATTTCTGTTTTCTTAAAGTAAGTACTTATTTAATTTATTGAAATATAACAGATTTAACCCCGGTAGTTCTAGTGTTAATATTACGTTAAATTATACGATATAGCAAGAATCACTGATCAATTTTTATTTTATCGACTAAATTCTGAATTATAGCGGATGCAGTCACAAAACAAATCGTAGGGAAAGGGGTTAATATGTCAATTTCCATGTGGTTTCTGAGGAATTTGTTCGAAGTATTTAAGAAAAATTGAGTTATGATAAGCTTCTCAACCTGTACACGAGACGAGAAGTAATTATTAAAATTAAAATTAAATTAATTCAATTAAACTGCGTTAATATAGACGTTCTTGGAGCAAAAATTGATAATAGCTTAGTTTAGCCTTACTATTCAATACAAGACTACCGATACCTTTGATTAATTATTCTTTAAACCTCACCAAAAGATTCAAAATCTCTATGATAAAGTAGAAATCTCCCACGCGTACTTTCAATATACACCCAATTCTGTTTTTGCACGAACTTCTTTTACACGATTTAGATTTAACACGAATTAGAAAAATAATTTAATTCCCTTTTTACACGACTTACTTTGATTTAACACGATCTACCTAAATTCGAAAAAGATAATTTTGTTTTACTGTGGCCTAGCCAAAACACAAACACAACGATTAATTGCTGAATTCGTTCTTAAATCCACTGAAACATCGCCACCTCTGGAGGCTGGTCCTAATTTTGTTCAGGAGATTACAGAAAGAATTTCCCCAATGGAGTACGAATACGATAACCAAGACGTTTCTAATGATAGCAGGAATATTGCTGTCTTATAATTATTTAGCCTAATTTTTGTGTTCATGAATTAGTGACATGATTTTTTCCTTTTTAAATGACAATTTACTCTGTATGATACATATGCAATTTAAATGAAATAAAATGTTTCAGATCCCAACGTGAACAAACTCAGGGTTTATTGTATTATTTTTGCTAATTTCTTAGGACTAGAACCAATCTTCTATTTTTCCATAGATGCAATATATTTTTTTACACGAATTTTTATTACACGTATTCTTCGTGAACCTATCTATCGTGTAAAAACAGAATTAGGTGTATTAAATCAACCCCCAGACGCAAACACTATTAACTACGCCAACATTCGATCAGCTCTTCTCTTCCAAATCTTCCACATCACCACGTAGAAATTCACCATCGAATCAATTCCCAGCGTTTCTACTTTCTTCTCGGCGGGAATCGAAACTTCGCTCGAATTATGCCCGAAGAATGATTCGGCTTTATTAAGCACGACAAGCATTCGGCTCCGCGGCGCGCAGACGTCGGCAATGTAACGCGATTATTCGCTTTCATCCCTTAATCGAGCGTTCTTCCAGCGAGGAAATTTTCATCGTCGCAGAGAGCAAGCCTGGCGGGAGGAGCGAGAAAAGCTGGAGTAAAATCGAGAGGGAAATTCGTAGACGTAAAAGCGATACAGGCCGCCGCGCGTCTGGGATTCCGACGACGAGGACGATTCAATTTTATTCGTCTACGCAGACAAGAGAAGGATAATTTCTATTTCGAGCGAGCCGCCGTCCTGTTTGCACGAACAAAACACGGCATGATAACGAATCCGAGAGGCATGATAACCGGAGGGCCCTTTTAGGGTGCATGCCGTCTCTCTCGATCTTTCTTTCTCTCCGTCACGAAGTTATTTCCTGTAACTCGATTCCACCGCTATACGATTGGCTATTTCCAGAAAATAAAGTTATAAAAAAGAGAATAAGCGAAGATATAGATTGAGTGCAAAGGGTCGATAAGAAGCCGCGCCCAGAACTTCGGTAGAACGATCAGGGTAAATTGGATCGGATTTTTGTTCGGGAATTGTTCCAAGGAAGGAGAGAAATTTTAATTAACCGACGTTCCAATGAAATAACCATCCCAATAATCAATTTTGATCATCTAAGTGATATTTCTAATTTCATTACCTTATACCTCTCTTTTCTTTCTACGTAAGATCATTTTCAACGTAAGACTGCTCTCAATTTTTGTCGAATATTCGAATTTTTGGAGGGAAAACCTGTTGCAAGGCTGTAGTAAATTTTTATAATATTCGATACTTTGACAAAAATGGAAAACTTTATGAGAAACGTTACGTCGATTTAATTCACGTCGTTTGTCACGGAAGAAATCCACGCTGTAAAATTTATCCGCGGCATTTACGAAAATTTATATGAAATATCGTGAAATTCTGTCAATTATTTAACAATCCTTCGAGGAGAGGGGAATCTCTGACGTAATTATTTATCCAAGGGACGTGAATTTATGCGAAACGTCATCGTGAAAGCTCACCTCTACCAATTACATCGTGGAATTCTTCGCGAATGAGAAATCCGCGACGTAATGTTTATCCGGAGGGGTGGAAATTTATGCGAAACGTCATCGTGAGCGCTTAGTTCTGCCAATTATTCTGCGAGTCGGCGAAGATTCGTCATAGAAACGGGCGCATAAATTTCGTCCGTGCACCATCAGACCGAGAACGATCTTCGGCATTATCCGCGCAAGCGAAAGATAATCCGGATTTGTGCAATCGGCCCTTAGCTGCAACGGTTCGGCAACCGGATGTGCAAACCGGCTCGGATAATAACTAGCTGCTTATCGGACACTTAAGACGATTTTCGAGTACCGCTCTCTCGCCCTCTCCCTCCCTTTTCCTCTCTGAAACGCTTCAATCGGAAATTATTCGACGATCGAAGTTTCGAGATCCCCTTGAGTTCGATTTATACTAACCCTCCTTAACGTCGAATACGACGGAGGATTCGTGTTTCGGTGTCTCAGAATTTCAGAGAATGTTTGAAATCTATGTGTCGTAATGCTCATGGGGAACTTGATGGAGATAAATGGTGGATGCTGAGAAGAATTGTTAATAATGAATCTGGAATGATGTAGTGGATTTTATTACATTTTTGGCATTGTCTGCTGTGGTTCATTGTTCTAGCTCCCAGTGTTTTACATGGGTCTCGAATTAGTGAAGGCATGATATATTAATTAACAATTTAGACAACATTTTTTTGAGGTGACGGGATATTTGAACTTCATGGGGAATTCAATGGAGATAAGTGGTGGATGTTCATAAGAATTTTTAGTAATGAATCTGGAATAATGTAGTGTATTGTATTTTTGGCATTGTCTGCTGTGGGTAATTGTTTTAGCTCCCAGTCTTTTAGATGGGTCTCGAATCAGTGAGGGTATGATATATTAATTAATAAATTGGAAAAAAAAATCTCTAAGGTGACGCAATATTTGAACTTGATGGAGAATTTTATAGAGATGAAGGGTGAATGTTGATAAGAATATTTAATACTGAATCTGGAAGGATGTAATGTACTGTATTTTTGGCATTGACTGCTATGGTTAATTGTTCTAGCTCCCAGTGTTTTAGATGGGTCTCGAATCAGTGAGGGTATGATATATTAATTAACAATTTAGTTAAAATTTCTCTAAGGTGGCAATGAATTTGAAATTGACGTGGAATTTTACAGAGATAAAGGCTGAATGTTGCTAAGAATATTTAAAAATTGCATCTGCAATGATGTATTGTATTGTATTTTTTGCATTGACTGCTGTTGTCAATTGTTTAAGTCCTATTGTTTTAGATGGGTGTCGAATCAGTGAGGGTATGATATATTAATTAAGAAATTGGAAAAAAATGTTCTAAGGTGACACGGGACTTGAACTTGATGGGGAATTTTAGTGAGATAAAGGATGCATGTTAATAAGAATATTTAAAAATGAATCTGGAAGGATGTATTGTATTTTATTTTTGGCATTGACTGCTATGGCTAATTGGTCTAGGTCCAACTGGTTTAGGTGGGTTCTGTGCCACTGATGTTATGATATATTAATTAGTAATATAGAAAAAGAAATTCTGAGCTGACGATGGATTTGAACTTAATATGGAATTTGATACAGATAAATGGTGGAATTGATAAGAATTTTTAATAATGAATCTGGTGGTTAATTGATTTCGGTCCCCTTGTTTTAAATGAATTCTGAGTTATCGTGTCTTCGGTTTCCCCTACGGTGCATGCAAACTGAATAATTTCACGACAGATAGTAATTTCAGCAATTCGCAAACATGAAGGATTTTTGCTTCATTTTTTGTTACTTTCTCAGGTTTTTCACCGAGTGACGGGTAAAGCGTTCGGTTTGTATCGATATTTTTTGCTCGATGCGCACGAAGCAAAAGAGATTTCAGAGGAGTTCTCGGAGGAAAGCGAAGTGCCGTTTTCGAGGTGGCAAAAGCAGCGCGCTTGGAAAAGCCTGTTTTCACCAAAGCGATGAAAAGTGGTAGTCGACGGGCTTTATCAACCGCAAAGTTGAGTGGTGTGTACCTTTAACTTTCAACGACTGTCAGTAATTCGCGGTACAGGCGATTCTGTTCTATCGTGCGATGGCAAAATACACCTTGGTGAAATAACGACAGCAGTTTAAGCAGAAAACAAGGAAAACGGAAATTAACGGTACTACCTTTTCTGAAACTTAACCCTTTGAGGACTAGCGACGCATATATGCGGCCTGAGAAACAATTTAATTATAGTTTATAGCTTGTTGTATATACAGTTAGAGTTGAAAAATTGACATACAACCGTTGAAATATGATTAAACAAGTAATAATTTATAATCTATATGGATTAACAGTATAACTGTTGATCAAAAGGTGCTTTTGGATCGCAAAATGAATGGCTATCTCTCAATATTGAAAAATGTCTCCGTCCGCAAAGGGTTAATAGAATATTCTTATTTTTAAAGAGTAAAGCTATTATGAGACTGTGGTAAAAACTCAGTTTACTGAATATTAAACCTAAGTTTCAATTTTAATTGTTACTTGATATAATTTTCTTGCACGTTATGTATGTGGAGATTAAAAATTATTAAATTGGATCGAACAAAGTTTAACTATTATTTGAAAGCGCAATTTCACGTTTCTATGTCTAAAGGTGAGTGAGGTGTTTTCACCAGAAGGTTGACGATGATATTACCAAGAATTATAGCCTTCTGACCAAAGCAAAGCGAGAAAATAAAAAGCACGTGTTTGTGCGTGTGTTCATGAACCTGAATGGTTCATTAACCGGACGATGACCCATCTTTTTAAGGAATAAAAGGACGCGATTGTCTCGGACGAGGAACATAAGAGACAGTTAGTTTAGCGAGTGAAACGAGTGTTAGCGAGTTAGATATCAGTCACTATAAATCTCCGCTATTAGCTGTACATTTAGATAAGCTGATTAGAAAGACTACTGAAACTTTATTAGTGAGAAGAGTATTAGTCTGAAGTTTCATAGAAATACGAATTTTTAGATTGAGAAAGTGCTGCATAATGTAAGAGGAAAGTACTGCATTTCGAGTGAGTTAGTAGAACAGTGACATCTTGAAGTTGATCTTGACAACGTCATTGAAGATATCGAGACTTGTTTTCAAAGATTATCGGTGCTACTTCTACGATGTAATTATCGGAACTATTTATCAGTAATTAATTATCGAATTTTCGGAACAAAAGAATCAGTCTCGCCGAAATTAATTATCGAATCTTTGAAAGATAGTCGAAATCGTCATTTTATCTTTTCCTTTCGTACAACAATGATTACAAGAAAGTCAGGATGTCAACGAGATTTTGTGGAAACGTTTCTCATGAATTAAGTAAAGCATATGACTAAGAAAAAGATTGTACGGATATGAATTTAAACCGTCATCGCGGAAATTAAAATTATGATGCATTATATCAATAATCGTGTGACTGTTGTGATTTATTTTTATCTGTATATTCTTTTGACGAACCTAGAAGATTAAAAATGAAACTATTTTGCTGTTCACGGTTTCAGAACGTGTAGAATTATTATGAAATGGTTTGCAAACAATAACTTTTAGTAAATATTACGAGATACGGGAGATAAAGCGATGTTCGCGCGAAATCTTCGCGATTATATCACAGAGGCGGTATGAGTAATCTCCATTTTTTAAGAAACCACGTATCGAATTACAATTTAATCTTATCTAATACGAAAAACTGTACTACCACCACTGTCATCTTCTATCATCTGTATTCTTATAAATATCAGAAAGCCGAGGTAAAAAAACAGTCAGAGTTTACTCTAGCAACGAACAACTGAACAAGTACAAGGTTCACACTTTTCTCTAGCAACGAACAACTGAACAAACACACGGTAAGTATGACAATACTCTTTGATTCCTCAGGGTCAGCCGTTCGAAAATCCATAAATTCTTTAAGACATTTTTGCCGATAACTTTCAGTTAAAACGTCTACCTTTCACACCTGCTTTTGTAAGTTAAAATTGTTCAGACTTTCACTATACTTACGTTCCACATTTTGGCATTTCTTCAGAAGATTTCATACGGTGATTCAATTGGTATTTGAGAAACTCATCTGCATTTCAAATTAAATATTCTCAGTTACCCAAAATTAAAAATTATTTGAACTTCCAGTCATTTGAATACTAAAAATTACTTGAACTTCTAGTCATTTGGAAACCAAAAATTATTTGAACCTCGAGTTATTTGAAATCTGAATATTATTTGAACTTCCAGTCATTTGAAACTAAAAATTATTTCAACTTCCAGTCATTTGCAAACTGAAAATTATTTGAAATTCCAGTCATTTGAAAACTAAAAATTATTTGTACTTTCAGTCATTTGAAAACTAAAAATTATTGGAACTTCCAGTCATTTGAAAACTAAATATTATTTGACCTTCCAGTCATTTGAAAACTAAAAATTATTTCAACTTCCAGTCATTTGGAAACTAAGAATTATTTGACCTTCCAGTCATTTGAAAACTAAAAATTATTTCAACTTCCAGTCATTTGGAAACTAAGAATTATTTCAATTATCAATCATTTAGGAATTGAAAATTTAAATTGACAGTCATTTAGAAATTACTACAATTTCAAATAAAATATTTCCAGTCATTCAGCGACCTCGGACTAAAGAAATTTCCTATAAATCTAAGCTGCTCACAGAACACCACAAAACTAAATAATCATTTCAAAATTCCCTTTTGCAGATG
Organism: Cerceris ruficornis; assembly: GCA_963989415.1. Classification (NCBI taxonomy): domain Eukaryota; kingdom Metazoa; phylum Arthropoda; class Insecta; order Hymenoptera; family Crabronidae; genus Cerceris; species Cerceris ruficornis. The sequence continues at coordinate 29,066,208 of OZ022518.1, forward strand.
AAATTCCTGCTAGCCATGAGTCTCCTCGCAGCAGTGGCCACTGCCAGCTCCACTCCCATCGACAAGGACGCCCTGGAGAAGGAGCTCTTCGACCTGTTTGATCTAAAACCCAGAGAAGAGATAGACAAACTTTTCGCCGCTTACATCGAGCACGACGATGAATTCAAAAACTTCCTGAATTACATCGCGTCCGAGGAATACAGTAATCTCATCGAAGCATTCAACAAGGTACCACAAGCCGTCGAATTCTTCGACTACCTGGACGAGTCTGGCCTGAAAATTTACGACTACATTAAAATCTTAAACAACGGTGTTGCCATCCAACGTCTTCTACCTTCTGAAAAATCGGCGGACAAAGAGGTCGAAATAACCGGTGGACTTAACGGTCTCGCGGAAGACATCGCCAAAATCACTCCCTTCGACGAGATTGAAAAATTGCACGGGGAAAAACTGAGGTCCTCGTTGATCTACGCTTACTTCATCGGAAGAATTACATCTCACGAATTCTCAAAAATCACCGTCAATGCCGTATTCACCACTGAGTTTCTCACAGTTTTGGAAAGCATGGACAATGCTAAAGTCGACGTTACCGCTCTGAAAAAATTGTTCTGCATGAACGTTGGTATTAGGAATTGTTAAAAAAGGATACATAAATCTCTACTGATTTACATTGATGAGATTATTTTTCAATTATACTATTTTTCCATTTTAACACTTTAATGGCCGCTGACACATTTGTGTGGTAGCCGGCACGGCTGTTAGTTAATTTTTGTTAAAAATGCATCCGTTCGCGCATGTTTAATTATTTCGTGAATTTATATAAAGTTTTTTTTAATTTAATTCTTTAAAAATATGCCGAACCCTGGCGAAGTTTAACTGCGTAGACGTGCGGCCATTAAAGTGTTAATAATACTATTATTTTATATTGCCACCGAATATAATAATAATAAATACTGATAAAGCATTAAACTGATGTATACGTCTCTCGTATCTAATCAAGATACGTTATTTTTCAAAACCTGCATCCAACAGCGCCACCAATTACCCGGTCCTTCATTAATCCCGTAATTTCGCCAATCTTTCTTCCATTCGTGAAAAATCATTCCCTCTCGCCATCCCAACCACCCGACACAGTCGCGAAAATAAAACTGCCACGTCGTAGCCAACGGAAGGAAAAAAGGAAAAATCATTTCGCAGCCCTCTTTATCACACGTTACGGGACTCGTGGGCAGGATTTTCGCGATCATCATTTCCAAGGGTGGAAGGAGATTTATAGACGTCAGAAGGGAAAGGCTTTCGCAAGGATCGCGGTAACGACAAGGGTGAAGTGTATATAAGGTCTGCTATCAGAAGTGGAGAGACAAGAGCAATTAATCGCTCGTAGAGGGTAGCACGCTCGATTTCCTCGAGCATCCGAAAAGAGAGTACAAGGAAACAATTCGCGTTTCTCGCGCGCCCCCGCAGAATTCCGTTTAATTAATTACCGCGGGCCTCCGTCCGGCCTCTTGTTCCCTCGGCGGGCAGACAGACCGACCGAAAATAATCGGACAATGTCCATGATGCCTACGTTTGTCTTTCGTCGATTAATTAATATTTCAGCCGGCATTGATCCGGGGAGAGGAACGATGCTGCTCTCCGGCCAGTTAGAGCAACATCAAAGCCAACTCGAAATTTACCCTATTACACTCGACCTCGATTTCATTAACCGAAAGTACCTCGGCTCTCGTCGATTTTCTCTCTCTCCCTCTCTCTCTCTCTCTCTCTCTCTCTCTGACCACCCTCTGTTTCGTTCTCGTCGTCTCTATTTCTCTTCGGCCCTCTTTCTGTCTCTTTCTCTGTCTCCATCTCGTTTTCCCCGACTGTATTTCCCGTTGGCTCTCTTTCTTTCCACCTTTGTCCCTCTGTTTCATTCCCTTTGTCTCTATTTCTCATTGGCTCGTTCTCTGTCCACCTCTCTCCCTCTAACTTGCTCTCTTTGTCACTATTTCCCTTTGTCACACTTTCTTTCCGTCTCTTTCTCGTTCACCCTGAGCCTCTGTCGTCGATACGCAAACGTGGGCAACTTCAAAACACTCCTGGTACTAGACTGCTACCAGACCAGCCGGTATAATGGCCGATACTGTCGCCGGGAAATTGTTTGTCGATAATTGGCGCGCTATTGCGCAAAAATACCCGCCTCGCCGTGGTATTCCGCGGAGAATTTTTGTCGCGGTTGTCGGATCATCGAACTCGTCTCGTTCTACCGTCGGATAATCGTCGTTTGCCAATATTATATGGTGTGATTAATGTCTTAATAAGGTCGCAAGAAGAATCAGTTCAAGGACAGGACAAAATTGTGATTGGAAACCTTTAGAATCTACTCGATGATGCAAGGGTGTTCAAACAACCATTCAATATTTATATGGTACATAGGATACACTGTACCGAGTAAAAAAGCTTTAGTAAATCGCTTTAAGAACTCGTCTCGTTCTGCAGTCGGATAATCGTCATTTGCCAATATTATATGCTGTAATTAATGTCTTAATCAGGTCGCAAGAAGAACCAGTTGAAGAGTAGGACAGAATTGTGACTGAAAACGTTTAGAATCTACTCGATGATGCAAGGGTGTTCAAAAAACCATTCAATATTTATATGGTACATAGGATACACTGTACCGAGTAAAAAAGCTTTAGTAAATCGCTTTAAGAACTCGTCTCGTTCTGCCGTCGGATAATCGCCGTTTGCCAATATTATATGCGGTAATTAATGTCTTAATCAGGTCGCAAGAAGAACCTGTTCAAGGGTAGGACAGAATTGTGATCGGAAACCTTTATAATCTACTCGATGATGCAGGAGTGTTCAAAAAACCATTCAATATTTATATGGTGTATAGAATACACTCTACCGAGTAAAAAAGCTTCGGTAACTCGCTTCAAGAACTCACCTCGTTCTGCCGTCGGATAATCGTCGTTTGCCAATATTATATAGGGTAATTACTGTTTTAATAAGGTCGCAAGAAGAGCCAGTTCAAGAGTAGCACTCAAAGATCGGAAACTTTTAGAATCTACTAGATAATGGAAGGGTGTTCAAAAAACCATTCAGTATTTATATGGTGTATAGGATACACTATACTGATTGTGAGTAAAAAAGGTATAGTAAACATAGGTCGAAAGATCAACCGTTTCTGCGATATAAACATTTTTGTTTGCTAGTATCATGGTTGACTTACTTGCTTCCATCGCGTGCGGTGTTTACTTTAGTGTTTATAATCCGCGTACTGAATGTTCTTATTCAAGTGCCGACAGTAGATTTCTTTGAGAATTGGTCAGTTGTGGATCGGCAATTGTAGATATTACACAGTTACAAAGTGTCGTGAAAATGTTAGCGTACTATTCGAACGAAGAAATGGCAGATATGCACTTTATGTATGGCCGTGTTATGGAAGTGCGTTAGCTGCACGATATTTTTACGCGGAAAAATTTCCCAATCGAAGGATTCCCTCTCACATGCTATTTCAAAAACTTCACCGACTTCCCCAACTTCAGAAGTAAGTCAATTATGATAATAACAAACAAAAATGTTTAGATCTTAGAAACGGCTGACCTTTCGACCTATGTTTACTAAAGCTTTTTTACTCTGCAGTGTATGCTATATACCATATAAATATCGAATGTTTTGTTTTAACACCCTGTATATTAACCCCTTTCGCTACAATAACGAGTTACACTCCTGATGCGGTAAATTGGAAAGGAAATTTTCAAGTTTGGTAAAAGCCAAGAAATTGAAAACAGCAGTGAGACGCGACACGATAACATTATTTCTATAATATTAATATTACGTTAAATTATTCAACTTAAACAACCAAGAATCATCGATCAACTTTTATTTTAGCAATTTAATTCTGAATTATTGCAGAGGCAGTTGCAAAATAAATCGTAGATTAAGAGGTTAAAGCGACTCTAAACTCAATGAATCTCTTGGAACATTAATTTCTCGCAGGAGCAACAATCGCACCGCGCTACCAACAATTCATCCAACGCTCACGAATATTCAACACCACAATTCACCACAACCCCGTGGAATTCATTGAACGTCAAATTCATCGGGCTCCTTTTACGCCTACATAAAGCTAAAAAAAAGCACCGTAATACCCTCAAACATAAAAGCATCCTCCAAGGGTCGTCTTCCATCTCGCATTCACCCTTGCGCACCAACTTCCAAGCCTTCTAAAAAAAGAAAAACACTACAGAAAGAGAAAGGGCATCGAAGAAGGAAAAGGAAAAGGGAACGAAAGAAAGGAAGAATTTTCCCACTGACCCGCTTATCTCGCAAGAACGACAACGAAAAAAAAAAAGAGAGATCCCCCGGTACACCGTCCCGGAAACGGGCATAGACGCGTGTACACCGCTCCGAGTATTTGAAACGCTCCTCCGGAGGGTGTTTCCGGCGAGGTCGCACGAAGGGCTCGGCTAGGTCGAGAGTCCGCATATACATACGTATATTTACGTAGATACACGCTGTCGCGCGTATATTCGGGCCATACTTTCGCAAAATATAAAAAGAGATTGCATGGCTGATTTATGTAAATACCTTTGGCCCGCGGATAAACGAGTTCTTGCCGAGGCGAGCCGAGGCGCCGGGACGAAGGAGGGGTTGGAAGGAAGCTTTCCGGGTAAGCGAGGTGTACGTAAGGAGGAGGCTGATGGTAAAGGCTTACGGAAAGAGGAACGCCCGACGGGCATTCGGGGAGTAAATATTTTTCGACGTCGTCACTCGCGAGGGATTCGCGAGAGAGTTTATCGTATTTCGCGCCCAGCTGCCTCGACTTGCCGTGAATCGGGGAAGAAGGTTGCGACGGGGCTTGCGAGACGGGAGGAAAGGGTGAAAAGTGAGGGAGAGGGTGTGAGAACTTGGGGAGTTTCCGAAACCTGGAGCCACGGTGCAACCTCTCATCCGGACAACCGTATTTCAGCGAGCTCGGGTCAGGACTTAGTCAATTTGCGAGTCGACTAACACCATCGCCGACACCTATGGGTATCGTGGAGAACTTTAAATAATTTCGGTGCAATTTATGGTGAACTCTCTCTTTTTGCGGGGGATGGTATTTGCTCGATGTCCTTTTGGAAATGTGACGTGGCAATGTAACGAGACTGTGTAGCGAGATAGGAGGACCAGATTTTGCAGAGTGGAGAAAAAATTAACCCTTTGCCCTATAATAAAAAGTGATACTAGTTACGCGGAAAATGGATTAAAATGATGAAGATTTCCAGAAGTGTTAAATTGAAGATATTAGTGGGATGCAATTTGATAAAATTCTTTCTATGTTAAATTATACGACATATCAAAACCACTGGCCGATTTTTATTTTAGCAATTTAATTAGAAATTGTGGCTCGTGCAAGCAGAAAAGAAATTTTAGGGGAAGGGGTTAAACGGATTGACCTTCGCTGTAACAAAGAACGTTTCGGCGAAATCAGAGGATCTATCGTGAACTTTGACACGTTTGTTTGACGAGAGATGCACTTGAAGGAGGCAGATGTGTTATTTTATCGTTCTAGCTACATTTTGCATTTTGTTATTTAATTAAATATACCATTTTATTGCAGGTGTTTTATTTCTGTAAGAAAGACCTCACAGAAGTTTAGGATAGGGTAGTTTGAAGGTGGAGGGTGTTTCGATAGTTTGGGTGAAGAACGGTGATTGTGGGTAGAACCTGTTTTTATCGTTCTGTCGCTAGCGATGATGAAAGGGGATGATTCTGGATTCGGCAGGGTGCTTTTGACGGTAGGGTTTTCACGTTCATACTCTGACATTTTGCGGATAAATATTAAACGAGGGAATCCGTCGAATTTCACGTGGGACGATTATAGCAGGGTGGAGTAGTCTCTTTTGGATTCATTTTAATTCACCGTTCTGTTTGCACATCGCGAATATTGGCGCGTATTTTAAACGTTACGCGCATTATTACGTCTACGGAACGTTCCGGTCGCATCGCGTTTTATTAAAACCTCCGCGTCGTAAAGGGATACCGTTGATTATCAATTTACGTCATCACTACGAGCCGCGTGATTAATGCCAGTCCGAGGATGAAAAAGTTATTGGAAATAACGGAAGTGCCGTGTAATAATTTCGTTCGAAAACCGACCCGCTTTGTGGATGAAATTGTAAATCATTATGTTTCTACCAAACTCCCGAATTGCTACGAACTTATTCAATACAAAATTCGAATTGCATCCGCCTGAAAAGCGACCATGAATTTGCAAAACATTTATAAAACAAAATAAGAACCCGTCAAATCGATCTACTGTTAACAACGCCACCTTTTTCCTTCAACACAAAATTCATATTCCATCCACCTGAAAAGCGACTATAAATTGGAAAAACATTTATAAAAAAAATAGGAATCCGTCAAATCGACCTCTTACCTAGATCTAGTGTTAACACCCCCACCTTTTTTTCTTCAACGCAAAATTCGTATTCCATCCACCTGAAAAGCGACTATAATTTGAAAAAACGTCAAAAAACATAATAGGAACCCATCAAATCGACCTCTTCCGTAGATCTAGTGTTAACACTCCCACTTTTTTTTCTTCAACACAAATTTCGTATTCCATCCACCTGAAAAGTGTTGGTTTTCTATGTTTCTACGAACATAGTATATTTAAACATACAAAAATCAACTGCTATATTGTCTTTTTGAAATACATAAAAGGTTGCAGCTCTGTAGCTATGCAGTCTGTTTTATATTAAAACAGAAAAGGGTCCTTAGAACCTCGCTAAATTCTTTTAGACACTCACTCTGTGACTTTCACTCTTAGAGAGAAAACTTACTCTCTCTTATACCCCCTGTTATATTCAGATAAAGCCTTAGTCTATTCCATTAATTTATGAACAAAGTGTTTTTATTTAAAGCCCTAAAACCAATAAAAAGCGACTATAAATTAGAAAATCGCTTATAAAAAAAATAGAAACCAGTCAAATCGACCTCTTCCGTAGTTCTAGTGTTTACACCCCCAACCTTTTTTTCTACAACACAAAATTCGTAATCCATCCACCTGAAAAACGACTTGCAACGACTTCGCGAAGGAAAGCATGTACGAGAGCCGTAGAATAATTACAACCACAGCCAGGTGGAGGGTGGACGAAACAACGTCGTCCGTTCGCACCAATTGCAGTACGGCTATGTAAACGTGGAACGACGTTGCTCGCGAGCACACACGGCCCCTAACATAATGCATCGCGAGCAGACGTTGCTTTGATGTCGAGCATGAATTCCGAGGCTACGAAGAGCCGCGGATGCGAATAAACATCCTCCCAGGCAGCTGGCTTCTGCGAAGGAGACTGCGGATTCCTTTGGACGCGCCTCGGCGAACCGACGAGCGTCGCGACGACGCTACGCGAATTCGGTTTTGAAGGACCCGAGTGGCTTGGAATTGCGGCGGTGAAATTGTCCTTGCGTTAACCGATGCCACTCGGTGGCTGTTCGGCGGAAGATGACGTTTTGTTTGAGATATTGTGGGAATTTCAGGGGGTTAAAAGTAGAACGTATTTTGAGGGTGAGATATTCGTGGCCAGGATTAAGTATGGAAGTATGAAGTAATGATTATGGGGATATTGTGGGATATGGGAATTTCTGTGGTTTAAAAGTAAAACGTATTTTGATGGTAAGACATTCGTGGCAAGGATCAAGTAATGATTATGGAGATATTGTGGGATATGGGAATTTCTGTGGGTTAAAAGTAGAACGTATTTTGAGGGTGATATATTCGTGGTAAAGATTAAGTATGGAAGTATGAAGTGATGATTATGGGAATTTTGTGGGATATGGAAATTTCAGTGGGTTAAAAGTAGAACGTATTTTGAGGGTGATATATTCGTGGCAAAGATTAAGTATGGAAGTATGAAGTAATGAGTATGGGAATATTGTGGGATATGGGAATTTCTGTGCGTTAAAAGTAGAACGTATTTTGAAGGTGAGATATTCGTGGCAAAGATTAAGAGTGGAAGTATGAAGTAATGATTATGCGGGTATTGTGGGATATGAGAATTTCTGTGGGTTAAAAGTAGAACGTATTTTGAGGGTGACATATTCGTGGCAAGGATTAAGTATTGAAGTATGAAGTAATGGTTATGCGGGTATTGTGGGATATGGGAATTTCTGTGGGTTAGAAGTAGAACGTATTTTCAAGGCGATATATTCGTGGCAACGATTAAGTATGGAAGTATGAAGTAATGATTATGGGGATATTGTGGGATCTGGGGATATTGTGGAATATGGGAGTTTCTGTGGGTTAAAAGTAGAACGTATTTTGAGGGTGAGACATTCGTTTGAAGTGTGAAGTGATGATTAAGGAGTTATTGTGACGTAATTGTGAGATATATAAACTTCAATGAATTAAATATAACAGATATTTTGAGGCTCAGATATTGGCAACAGTGAAGACGAAGTTGTTGGAAATATTCTAAGATATTTATCAAAATCGAGTGCATGAAGACTGAAAAACGTGTTAACTATAAACCTCACAGCTAGGTAATTGTAAAAATACGCACAGAAAGCAAGTACTAAAAGACACAAGCAGTAGACCATTCCTACTCCTAAAGTAGTAGACTATCCGAATTATCAATTAACAATTATACCAAAGCGCGAACGATATTCCAGAGAACCTACGACAGACGCAAAACTACAAAAACTCAACGAGTCATCTACTCAAAAACAAGCTGAATTCCCGCCATAAAATAATAAATTTCCCGCTTAAAATCTCACTCTCACATTTTCCAACAAAATTTCATCGCCACCGTTGATCAAGGTAAGTCACCGAGATCGAGTTAAATTGCCAAGAAGCGCGTCTCGAGACGACGTCCATTTAATAACCCCGTCATCCCTCTGGTCAGGCATTATCACGCTTTAACTATTCCATCTAGCAGAGAGAGAGTCTCCTTTCAGCATTTTGACTCCATTCCGCTCGCTATAATTAGATCAGTCGCTTCGGGTCTCGGTCGGGTGGCAAAGGTCGCGGTAGTGTTGCATCAAGAGCAGAATGAGAATGGCGAGGCGAACCTTCCTCTGGGGCCGCGTGAAAAAGACTTAATCATATTTCCGTCCACGGGAGTCCCTTCTTCCCCCCTTCCCCTTCGTTCGTTCATCTTTTCCATTAACTAATAAGCTGCGATGGCCGTCCTTGGAAAATCATTCGCCAAGTATTGAAAAAGTATAGGGGATATCTGGGACGCTGGGTAAGGGGGATGGGGTTGGTGTAATTAGAAAGTCACGTCGTTAGGATGAAGGTCTTTGGAAAATTTATTCATTCTTCGATACTTTGGTTAATTCTTTGATACTTTGGTTCATTCTTTTGATATTTTAGTTGCGCACTTTGTTTCATTTTACTTTGTTATTAACTATTGGGAGGCAGTGTCAGATTAGGTGCACAAAGATTTGGTAAGTTGGAAAGGATCGATTGAGGCTGGAGATACTGATGAGAAAAAGGAGCTTTATTTTATGAAGAACTTTTGAAGGAAGTTTGTGATGTATTTATGAGAATTTGACCGCTGATAAAAAAATGTAAATAGGAGAAATTAAAAGTAATAGGTGAAGCATACCTAAAAAGGTCGAATAACATTATTAGTTATGAATCAAATTTAAGAGATTGAAAATTACAAATAATAGAGGGCAACTAAAAATGACAGCTTCATCCGATACGGTTGAAATTCTTTCGAGTACAATTCTCTCGCAATTCAATCGAGAAATTCTGCCGTATTTTAATTTCACTTATTCACCAAAGACCTTGCAATTCGAGCGATCCAAGAACGCGAACAGAAATCTTCTCGCCCGCACCTCCAGAAGCCCCGCGCTTGCAACAAAATGGAAAAACAACGGCAACAGGAAACTTAAATACAAAACATCAGCGTCGACCAACGCAGAAAATTCCCTCCGTAATTCCGTTCGACGATTCCCCGGCATTCTCCGGCACGCGAAATCGAAGCCAGCGGGATTTCAGGGTAGCGGCGGAGCCCCGGCAAAGTCCACCGGCTACGAGGAAGAGAGAAACCAACAGCCGGAACCACCCCCTTTCTTACATCACCTCCAGGTTGCACAAGACGCGAAAGTTTCTTCCGCGAGGGAAGTTTTGAATATTCAATACTCGCCAGGAGTAAAGGAGAGGAGCAGCCGACGAGGGGGTGAGAAGGGGTGGAGGCGAGAGACAGGTTGCGGGTACCACGGTGGAATTTCATTTCTCCTATTTTTCTTCCCGTGGTATTCCTCGTAGGTACGGCCTATCGAATCGGAAGAAGGGATGGAGAAGAAAAGGGGGTTGGTAAGACCGTATACTTTCTATTCGCGATGCGTCTAGGAAGCTGCACACCCCCATCGTCCCGGTAGCGGCATCTCAGGAGACGCAACCACCCTTCTCCACCCGCGAGGCCTCCCACGAGATAGGAGGTCTCCGAGAGGGCTAGATGTTTTCGATGAATCGATTTGAGGGTACTTCCGCTATGCAAACTCTCTTTTCACCAGGGAGTGCTTCGTCCGCCAGGAAACCCCTTCCAATGTAGCCCTTGCAACGGCACAAGCCAAACCACCCCCTCCGATCTCTCTGGCTCGACTTCGGTCTGGCGACGAATCAACGGAGTTAAGGCTGCACCCTTGCGACCCTCGTCTTACCCGGAGGTGAACTAAGCGCATCGACCCTCGGACGGTGAACTTCCGGTAACGAGGTTGCTCTCAAATTGCTACCAGCTATTCCCTGGACGTATGATCGCGACGAACCCTACCCGTTTCAAAGCCGCGCCCGTGTTCAAGTCCTTCGCCGTGATTACCGAATTGTTCGCGAATCAGCCGATAACTTTGCGCCGTCGCCTCCACGGGGTAACAGATTTTTACGGGGTTTTCGAGGAGGGAACGGCTGCGAAGTGGAAGCGGCTTGGGGAAGTTGGAAGTTCGCGGAGTCGAAGTTTCAGCGGGATTGGGGAGAGATTGCGTTCTTACGTTGCAAATTTCATTGCTTTGGGTCATTTTAGGAGAATGTTTAATGTGAAAAATGTGGGGAATTATCGAGCCGTTGATCAGCGGTATTTGAATTGAGATTTGTAGATAAAATTATAGGGTCCTGCTCTAATTTAATCTCAGACGAGCCACCAAAGGATACCGGTACTCGTCCTTGAAGAAACCGAATAGATTCTCTTATTTAACTAAGAATATCGTAGCCTAGAAACTTAACTGAACGCGTGTAATTCAAAAACAAGTGATTCAGTTTATTAACTATAAAAATACAAAACTTTTAATAATACTAAAATTACTCTGAGACTGAATTTATTGCTAAAGCTCTCTCCATTCACGCTGTGTCTCTCACTCTCTGAACTCTCAACTCAATTGCATATTGTCAACTGAGTCTTCCCAGATAAAATGGTGTAAATTTCTTAACGGAAATATGAAAGATATTTCATATTTTACTGTATGAAATTGACACGTTTATTCTTGCAGGTCGTAACGAATTTCAATAATATTTAATCGCATTTCGCAATTTAACACGTTCAATGCCACCGGTATTTCGCTAGTTTCTTCATTTCTACTGAAATGAAACTTTTTCTATTAAAATCACATCTGTACAAAGCAGAAACTTTAAAGACAAAAAGAGATATATAGACAGCAGGACTTTGTGAGACCAACGCGTAAATATTCACTGAATTAACAAATTTGTAAATATTACAATTTAAAGGTCATATGGAATTTAATTGAATTGAATAGCGCCCGTCATCGGGGACTCCCATGGTGTTCAACGTTTAACCCTTTACTGTCATAAGTCGCCTTTGAGGTGACAACAGAACTTTGTTTTCGCAGTCCTATGGCACCTGTGAGGTTACACAATGAATAGAGTCTAAACTCGCTGCTGTGGAATATCTAGATAATTGTCTTATCAATTGAACATTGAGTGATTAACATGTTCAGTGATATAAGAGCACCTTTTAATCAAATTTTAATATTTTGACCCCAAAAAATGAACAAAGAAAATTAAATGAGTTTTGGATAGCGATAGTGGCAGTAAATTCTTTGAAAAGAATTCAGAAAGTGTTTTTGATTCTAGTAATGAGACTAGCAGTGAGTCCTTATTACATTCTAAGAAAAGAAAAATTGTTATACCCATACCAAATTTAAATGAAGAAAAAAATGATATGGAAGGAGAAAATGTTGGTGATTGAGATAATGATTAGATTGAAATGGACAGTGACGATGATGATTTATCGATAATGAATTATTTGAAACTCATACATTTGTAATACTCCTTCAAAAGAAATAATTTCTAACGAAAATGTTGTTCTTACAATATTGAGAATTTTTCTCATATTTACTGAAAAGAACTACAACCTAGTGAGAATGATGTATACAAAGCTAGCGTCCGAAAAGGGTTAATAACCAAACTAACATAAGGTATGATAAAAAACAACTTGAATCGATGCACCAAAGCATTTTCTTTCTCAATGGATTATTAATTCTATTTCTATGAAATATTTTAAAAGTGTCATTTTCAACACAGAAAATACCATTTACATAGACGTAGACATGGAGCCATGAAATATCGAATTTCTCCGTAATCATATCCGCTCGAATTCTCGTCGACGTGCGAAACATTGAGCGTATTGTATTCGAAACCGAAAAGAAGAAATCAATTACCCGAAATGTCGTTAAACTATTCCGTTGTGTGCGCGCCGCGAAACAAAGGAGAGGAGAGTGTTTGTAAGGATTAACTTCGATGTAACCATGTAGTAGCCCCGCTACTGTAATGTCACACCCCGGTGGTTTTCCTCGAGTTCGCGAGGAGAAACACAGAGGGTTAACTTCGGTTTGAATTAATAAACGAGGCTTTGCTTCTAATACCGGGCTTAACTCAGTTTAGTTTGTCGATCGAGCTCCGCAGCGCCGAACTCTAATCCGATTTTGCAGATTGTGTCCAATACGATACACCGACATTAGTTTCCCTTGACATATTTCACCATTTCTGCGAATCAATCGGACGGATCTTTTAATATTTTAGTTGGCGGATTGTATCTTATTATCGCTTCGATTAATTCTATTTACAATATGCCTTTCTGTCAACATTCTTTGTAATGTCATTTTTAACAGTGTTGACACTTAACCGGCCTTTGGTTCAGTGAGAGAAGATTCGGTCGGATATATTTTGTTATGTGTAATTTTTCAATATTTTTGTATGAAATTCAATACGAATACTCTTGACAGTACTAATTGATGTTATTTGACTTAGTTCGAATATTTATGTATATTTTCACTGTTTAAAATGCAAGGAAATATACATTTTTGGGAGAATAAAATCAACTTGGGCAAAATTTTGTAAGTCATAATTAATATATAATACTTTTAACCCCTTGCCTTATAATAACGAGTGACACTCGTGATGAGGTAAATCGGAAAGGAAATTTTCAAGTTTTGCAAAATTGATCACATTGAAAATATTAATAAGCCGCGACGCGACAATATTATTTCTATAATATTAATATTACGTTAAATTGTACGATATATCAAGAATCACTGATCAATTTTTATTTTAGCAATTAAATTCTGAATTATAGCGGCGGCAGTAACAAAAAAAAATCGCAGGGCAAGGGATTAATACGGATGCAAAAATTGTGTATTCCAGTATAGGAACACTTTGATATTCTGTGAAATTACAAAGAACGTCAACGAGGAGCAAAAGGAAGGAAACTATAGGTAATAATAGTTTGCACGACGGATTTTAGCAAAGAAAAGCAGCCAAGATCACTGTCTCGCTGAAGAGCAGATTAAGATCCGAACGATGAAACTTTACGTCCCCGTTATGCCTCGGAATGAGGATGAAACTAACGCGATAACGTTTCCTGAGTTAAACGATCTTATACTTATCTCTACTATTACTGCAGCCTGCCGTATTGCAAGGTGATAACGTATAGATTCAGTCGTCGAAGTACAATGTAACAGTGTCGATAATTGAAAGCCGATAAGTGCATAAAATTATTGCAAAATTTCACGGCAATCAGCGGACGTGTAATTGCTTTAACACCCTCGCGTTCGTATATACTCGCTATATTACACTGTCCTGCATCATTTTTGTTTTCCAATGGCCACTGGGTGATTCTTATAGAGACCTGAACATCAATCCGCCGACGGAATTTTTCTATGACCCTCTGTTTTCGAAAAACATCAGTTTCTGTAGAAACGGTGGACTTCGGCTGAAGCTATAGTGTGCTATACTGCCTCACTGAGGCGGCCCGCGGAACGCGGAGCATGCGCAATGCACACCGACGTCACGATTCAGTGACCACGGACTGAAATCACGTTTCTCCTTGGATAATTTGGCAAATTTCGATTGTTATAACAATCTTCGTCAATAATTGTTTGTTATAAATGAAATTACTATTTCATGACGCTAAACGGGTTTCTGCTAAATTTTAAAACATTTTATGGTGAATCGAAATTATAGGAGCGAAGTTACATTCGTTTGTAATTGACGATTTATTTTCAAAGCTTATAAATATTCGATTTTTAATGTAGTACCTTTATTTTATTAATAAATGATATATTTACAACCAGTGTGGATGAATTTGAAACAGTGTAAATTAGGTCTGGGTTAGGTTATTTAAACATTTATAAGCTTTGAAAAGTACATCGTCGATTATAAAGCGACGTAACTTCACTGCTATAATTTTTATTAACCATAAAATTTAAAACAAGATTCGCTACAAATAATGAATAAGAAATATTTTGTACGGGGTGTTCGCGATAAATCTTACCACCGTTTTTACAAAAACTGATGTTTTTCGAAAACACAGGGTGATAGAGAAATATCTTCGGCGCATTGGTGTTCAGGGCGACAAACACTGTAAGAATCTCTATTGGGAAACAGAAAAAGGTTTTTAATTCGTTGGACAGTGTTATCAGAGGACTGTTCATAAAATCCAATTGTACAATTAACATACTTCTTTTGTATTTTTCAACTTTACCTGTAGCGGTCATTTCGCAAAGGACATATTGGTTTAGAGATCAACTACCATGATCTATTAAATAATAAATTAGGAAGAATATTCAAAAGTTGACGGGGGTTTGATTTCATCCCTGCTAATTCGAAAGTCAAACCTTAAACTTTGGGACTTAAATTTCAAACCCATCATAATCACCGAAAGGTAATATAACGATTAACCCTGAAGTTATGGTGGATAAGGAGGTAAAGTCTTGGACTGAATGCTCGCTCGTCACGTCTTATTAATTTTTCCCAAATTACTAATTAACACTTAATCCACCGGAAGCCTATTAACAGGCTTTCTGTTTATCAATACTCATTGGCCGACAGTTAATTAATCTGTTATTACTGATAATAATAAAATAAAGTTACGCTGCCTCGGAACAACTGAAATTAAAACGACATAATGAGTATTTCTTCGCATTTTAATTTTAATGTCACAGAGCTTTGCAATTAGGTACATACACTCGTGCATAATGTTCAGAAAAATGAGCGGTAGATAAAGTGTTAATGTATCACAGCCTCAATGCTTTCTGACTCACCTAAAACAATAGATCCTAGGCGAAATGACCATAGCAATGAGAGCCGTAAAATACAGAAACAAACAAACGAATAAAAACCCAAATAGAGACATTCCCAAAAAGTTCCAACCGCAAGGAAAAAAAACCCAAGTGATTACCTGACGCTTTAACAGAAGCAATCTCGAGCATAAACGAGACCGTTGAACGTTCCAGTTTGCAGTTTGGCGACGGTAAACCACCACGTGTTTCTTTCTGGAGAGGTAGAACGCCATCAGGCAGCAGAAGCTCAAAACGGAGGAGAGGGTTGAATCGAGGATATAGGTACCGGTAATCGCGAGGGAAGCCATTAAGGGCTGTTTCTGAAGCTTATCGTGGTCGAGCAGCGAGAGCGGGAAAGCAAGGAGGACTCGAGCCATTCAATTGTCGTGATAACGTCGGGATCCAAGTCAAGACGCATCAGACTCGGCCGGAAACGAGCTCGTCGAAGAGCTTCCTTCTCGTTTCAGTCTTCCCTCCCTCTCCCTACATTTTGCGTCTATTCCACTTACATTCCTATTTTGCACTATCGTCCTTCCGTCGGACAATTTTCGGCCAACGAATTCGCGAATTCCAACGGCCGGTCGTCGAATGGATCTTGGAAATCAGCCCAATCGGGAAATCGAGGGTGGCGACGGTGAGGAGGGTGAAGGGGTTGTTGAGGAGGGTTTTTATATGGAAATAAAGTATTTTGGTTTACTGTCGTGTGTGGAGAAACGTAGGGTGGATTGCGGAGAATGGCGAAATGCTCGGCTTTAAGATGGGAATGAGTTAAGAATAACTGTAGGCGTGCTCGTAAAGAAACGAGGGCTTTTGTCGTGTGATATGGAAATTGAACGAAATACGGAGATGTCTTTTGTTAAAACGGGCAGAGATACAGAAATAGTTTCGGCAAGATGAGAAACTGGTTTTTGGAGAACTTTAACTGCTGTGGACATTTCGTCTGGGACCTACTGTTTTAGGTGGCTTCTGAATCACTGACACTTTGATATACTAAATGATAATTAAGAATCCTTAAATATCGGAGTTCCAAAATCGAATTCAATAGCGCCGGTCACCGGTGACCCCCATGGCATTCAATGTTTTAACCCTTTGAGGACGACGGACGCATATATGCGGTCTGAGAAAAAGTCTGATTATAGTTTATCGGTGTATGTACACACGGTTAGAGTTCAAAAATTTGAAATATAACTGTTGAAATATGATTACCCAAATAGTAATTTATAATTTGTATACATCAACACTTTGACTTTCTAATAAAAAGGTAGCCAAACAAATGATTATTTCTCAATATTCAAAACAGTCTCTGTCCGCAAAGGGTTAATATTGCTCCTCCTCAAGTGATCACAGAATTCCAATTTTCCAAAGTGATCGCAGGCCATTATCACCGATAGAAGTTTCACTCGAAGACATTTCTCCATTCCTCGTTGTCCACAGTGTCGTTTGGAATCACTGGCACTTTGATTTATTAAATGATAATTAACACTAAACCTACCGGCTTTATATCTGTTATATTGAAATATACGAAATAAGTACTTTGGAAAAAGAGATTTGAAGAGGTGAAACAGATGATCAGTTAAGTAATTTTTGTTTTATACTATAGACCTAAAATATTTACTGAATGGCTGCCCAATCAATTTGTGGAGTTTTTAGAAAAAATCAGAAAGCGGTCATTTGACCGCCCATGGTAGGTTTAGTGTTAAGGATAAGTTTCGCAGAGATGATGAGGTATTTCAAATCGAGCTCACTGAGAGTCAAATCTCTTCGGAGAAAACATCCTCTCCTGAAGATCTATGGTGGAAATGGACTTAAAATTTCCAACCCTCATCCCCGTCATTTGCAAACAATTTTTCCTAAATCCTCATTTAACCTATGAGCAATTTTTGAAAGTGGTATGAGGTTGGTAGGAAATTAATGCCGGTTTTCAAACTTTATCTTTAAATACACATGTTAAGAATGGGAATAATTTTTTTTAATCAAAATAAGGTCCATTACAATTTCCACATTTTTCCCAACGAGAAACAAGTTTCTTAATACATTTTTTTTTCTTAAATAATATAAGAAGACAAACAGATTAAAATGAACGGCTATCTCAAAATTAAGCGCCGAAGTTTGAAAACTCGAAAGCCGACATTAATTTCTTACCAACCTAATATAATTCCATCTTTGAAAAAAGTGTTTTCAACTCAGTTTTAGCTAAAGGTAGATGTCTTCTTTGCGATTTCAAATTGCCAAGATAAATACAATCTAACATTCTCATACCTTTTCGCCCAAAAAGGTTCAACAGTTACATCTTATAGTATAAAACCTTTCGCACGATCTCTTCCTTTCTCCTTACGTTGAAATATTTGACTTTTACCACATTCAAATACAAGGGCTCACCTTTTCTGTTTAGAAACCGATCTGAAAAACGAATCTCAAATCAAAAGACCATATCACGTCCAGCCAAAAGAATACCAGATAAACACCCATCATCCCCAATCCCACCCCTAAGACACAATTAAGCCACCCCGAGAAAATCGGAATCACGGTGTCCGATCGTCGCAGAGGCTCGCATCGATTTCCGCTTTGGCCCAATAACTCTGCCTCCATTTTCGACGTTACCAACTTCCGCCCCGAAAGGACAGCCGACTACCTACATACACAGGAGCCTCTGTCTCTCCCTCGTCCCTCTGTGCTCCGTCATGTGTCCGTGACAATGGCATCGCGGTGGTTCATGCATAAATGCGACGTAACAATAAACAGAGCCGCGCCAGCAGCGGGTCAGGCCAGGAGGGTTGACGGGGGTTGCTCGGACGTGGACGAAGGGGTGGAGGCGGCAAGGAGAGACGCTTCAAAGGCCGTTATAGCCGGAGGATCAGAAACCGATATGAGATTTGGGTATGTATGAATGATGTATCCCGCGACCGGTGCTACTTGCAATCTCCATCCCCTCGCGCCTGCGACCAACCCCCTGTTCTACGTGCTGCCCTGGGAGGGAGGGTGCTCTCTTTGTCGGCGGACGTGTTCTCGTATATTGCGTATACGTATATTCCACCGAGAAAGCTTGTAGATCGCGAGTAAAATGCTTCGCATTTGGGAATCGCGACGGGGTAATTGGTTTTAATGAGCGGATTGTACGGCGGATGGTGTTTTTTGTGGATGATTAACCCTTTGCATTCGACGTCCCTTTCGCTCGGGCGAACTAGCAATTTGAAACGGTTTTCCGCATGTTTGGTGAATTTCTTACAGCTAACTTAACCCATTGACTGCCAACTACGAGATATCTCGTAGCTGCACTATAAGTTCGAATTAATAAGTTAATAATAATGGCCGAGCGTGTATAGGAGTTTTGGGACAAAAATGTTCATCGTATCGTTACAAATGTCGAGATTATATTTTTGATTAATGAAACCAATGTTCTAAAAACTTTCTGTCAGCTTCTTAAATTTTAACAAGCAGAGGTAATATTTGCTTAGTTTTCCTGGCAGTGAATGGGTTAACTCCTTGCCTTACGATTTCTATTTTGACTGTGCGTGCAATGACTCAAAATTAATTCTTGAAATGAAAATTTCTATCTAATTTCTCACATTTCCTGCTATTGAACGCAATATTAATATTCTGGAAACAATCTGATCGTTTCGTGACTGATTGATATTTGCAATTTAATAGTTTTTGGAAAACTTCAAAATTTCCTGTTTCAGTTACACCGTGACGAGTGTCGCACGTTATTTTAAGGCAAGGGGTTGAATGATTTATAAAAAATCTGATCTATAAGAGTTGTTGGAACTCTGAACCTCAAGAAAATAACTTTCGCCACTATTTTAACCCTTTGCAGTCCTATGTCGAGCTATACTCGACATAGCTTTTCACTTCATTTTATTTTTTAACGAATTAATATCGACTGTTCAAATTCATATGACTTTGTAATATCACCTAACTATCCGTCAGCACCTACAGTTATCGCTATTATTAAAAAATGAATAACCACGACAGAAAATGTTGTGCAATTAATTTCATTTAGCCCGCTACAAACTTGACAAAATAATTCGGAGCGCAAAGGGTTAATCCTTTGATGACTAGCGACGCATATATGCGACCTGAAAAGGTTTATAGCCGTTTGTATACACAGTTAGAGTTGAAAAATTGAAATACAACCGCTGAAATATGATTAAACAAGTAGTAATTTATAATGTATATGGATAAACAGTATAACTTGTTGATAAAAAGGTGCTTTTAGGTAGTAGGATTCGATTAAAGAAAAATGAAGAATAGAATTCGAATGTCTAATGTGTAGACTTGGGTAAAACTTAGGGGTAGATGTCCTAAGGTATCTAATGGTGTCCAAAAAATATCAAGGAGACGCGACCGGATAAAATTATTTCTATAATATTAATATTAAGTTAAATTATACAATATGGAAGGAATCATTGATCAATTTTTATTTTACCAATTTAATTCTGAATTGTTTTAGGCAGTCACCACAGAAACGGCGCGGCAAGGGGTTAATTGATTCATCATTGATAGAAGTTTCATTGCATCCATGTTTTTCGATTCCCGCCAAACATTTTGAATTACCGGCAATCTGAAACTTCGACGTATTCCACGGAAATGTTTCCACGATCGACGGATGATCCTTCTTTTTTATATAATTTTTTAGCCGTCACAAAGACGAAGCTATTCAGGCAGCAGTTAACATCCTGAATATTTTCAGAAAAAATATCCCACAGTTCCTCTTCCAACGACCTCGATGCATCAAATTCCCTCAGCGATCATTAACTTATTATTACTTCGTATTAGCAGAAAATATGCAGAAACATGACGAGGAAGAGTTTACGTGAAATATTTCGCGCGCATGAAACTGAGAGCACGGAAATGAAACGTTAAAGGTGAAACGCTCAAGATGCCGGTAGAAA
Source organism: Cerceris ruficornis (assembly GCA_963989415.1). Classification (NCBI taxonomy): domain Eukaryota; kingdom Metazoa; phylum Arthropoda; class Insecta; order Hymenoptera; family Crabronidae; genus Cerceris; species Cerceris ruficornis. The sequence continues at coordinate 29,086,643 of OZ022518.1, forward strand.
GTGCAGAAATAGTTTATGAGAAACACCGTAGCACGTGCAATCACGGTAATGCTTACGACAAGAATTCCCGCTCCTTTGCCGTTCGCTTATTTTCCTTCCGCTCCTTCTCTATCTCGATTATTAAACTGGCATTTTGACGCACATCTTCCACCGTCGGCCCGTTGAATCTTATTCGCGAATATTTCGCGAGAGGAAGAAACACTCCTATCGAATTCCCCTTGATATCTTCGTTTAAAAGTCCTTTAAAACTCCGTGCACGTATATCCTCCTCGTCGTTTTTCCGTCAAGCAAATGTCCGAATTACCTATCCAGTTTATACCGGTTTCCATTTTCGTACAACGAATTCTCCTGGATCTGAACGACGGAAAAAGAATCGACGCGAAAAGAGTCGAACAAAAAGGGAAGATGGCATCGAGAGTGTCGATACTATTTCATAAACCGACTAACGCCATCGTCGTCCTTTTCGCTCTGGGATTTTTTTTTTCCAAACTTCTGCACGATTTTATTGTCCCTGCTTTATATTCCTATGAATGATCGTTATACAAATGCGTATCCGTGTTTCGTTTCGAGGAACTTCGCCGATAAATCACGGGAAGAGAACGGGCTCGGTTTTTTGTGGCGTTTTACGTACATATGACGTTCGTTCCCTGATTTTCACGTGCGATGGTAAACAAGATTCGCAAGAAAAGCGGGAATGCCGTTAGGTCTCCAGGGAAGGCTGGGAAATTAATTCTTTGAACGATGCTCATTTTGATTTATTTTAATCGTTTTGCTTCTGACTTAAGATGTACTTGCTCGATGGGAATTGTGAGAAATTGGTGCAGAGGATAAATGTGATTTAAGTGTTGGTTCTGTGTTGAATTTAATTTCAATGTTGAGTTTTTTATGCTAACTGCGAATAAAATTGCAGTAAGGAAAAAAGGGATTTATGGCTGATAGAATTGAATTCTTCAGTTATTACACTCGTCGAATATTCTGAAATTTATTTCAAATACGAATGTTTAGATTCTTTAGATTTAGAATCTTTAGATTCAGAAATTGATAATTTGAGAAAAGTATCCATAATTACTAAAACGAACGGTTCAAAATAGCCGTGTCCCAATTTCTTCAAAAATTTCAAAATAGGGCAGCCGTACAAGAAATATTCTACGTCTATTGCATAAAACAAAACTTACTTAACACTAGAACTACTGGCGTTAAATCTGTTATATTTAAATATATTAAATAAGTCCTTTGAAAAAAGGAAAATTCAGTGGTGGAAAAGATGGTCGATTCGGTAATTTATGTTTTATAGGATGGTTCTAATATAAAATTGACAATCTCCTGTATATCTTTCGGAAAAATATTATTGTTACTTTATAACGAGTCGAATGACCGACCCCGGCAAAAATAAATACAAATGAAGCGCCAGTACGGTTATTGTTAAAACATCTCAGATTCTTTTGCCATAATAAGCTCCGCGAGGACCTCCTGGACTTCCATTGTTATTCAGTGCAAAAAGAAAATAATTGAAAAAATATGACAAATTATCGCAATGGAGATTTTCCGCTTCCTCGCCTCACTCGTCCGTCGCGACGGGGTTGGGCCTGCTTTTATGGGGTGAGCACAAGGTCGTCTACCGGATTAGGGACTCGTAAACTCTCGCAGGTGACGAAGAAGAGAGGGTGGCTCTAGAGGCTGTTGAAGGAGACGCGGAGATGGGGTTTTGATGGCACGCAGAAACCGGGGGTTGCTCGAGTGCCGAAAGGACTGGCAGTTCCTTTCATGTAAGGTAATTAACTACCGGGAACCATTGACAAACATCTAACCCTTCCTCGGAGCGAGTCGCCTGCCTTCGTTTCGACTCTTTCCCTCTTCCTAAGACGATTACGTGGTGTATTTCCATTCGCTCCTTTCGCGTAAAATCTTTTTATACCAGGCATTTTCCCTTTGCAGGGTGTTTACTTGGATTTTAAGTGCTCGTTTTTTGCAATGATTCCTTGTGAAATGTGTTTTTATTTGGAATTCTTTAGTTCGAGTGAAAGAAGGCTTATCTTGTGCGTTTTTATATTTGTTTCTTACAGAGTTCTCACAATTTAAATACCTTGCCATAGAAACGTAAAAATCCATATAAAATTTCACATTTAACCTTCTTTCCAGGACCAAAATCTTTTTTTTCCAGTTTTTGACCCCTTGCCCTACAACAACGAGTGACACTCGTGATGCGGTAAATGGGACAGGAAATTTTCAAGTTTTGCAAAACCTACGAAATTAAAAATATCAATGAGATGCAACACAATCAAGTTACTTCTATAATGTTAATATTACATTAAATTATACGATACATCGAGAATCACTGATCTATTTTTATTTTAGCAATTTCATTCTCAATTATTGCGGAGGCAGCCATAAGGGGAATCGTAGGACAAGGGGTTAACACTTTGAACGCCACAAGTATATCTCTAATTCGCTCATTTTTATCGAACTGAAACTTTTCCTATTAAAAGCATACCTTTATAGAATAGAAACGTTGCGGATAAAAATACTTCCATATTCGGCGATACTTTACTTTTCTAGCAGTAATATTCAAATACTGAATACACCCAATTCTTTTTTTACACGGTTTTGATTTAACACGGTCTAGAAAAAACAAATTGATTCCGTTTTTACACGGTTTCATTCGATTTAGCACGATTAAAAAATCTAAAATATTCTTAAAATAAATTTTTTACAAATTTATTTTAACTATTTTTTACAGGGTTGAAGGATATGGAACTAATCCCCTTTTTTCTATGTATGTACTTCATGTCTTTTTTTACACGGTTTTGTCTGGAACGTATCTACCGTGTAAATACAGAATTAGGTGTATATTAGTAAATCCGTAAATATCGCAGTTTCAAAACAATGAAAAATTTCATCGAATTCAATAGCGCCGGTCACCAGTGACCCCCACGGTATTCAACGTTTTAATATTCCTCCTCCTCATGCGATCACAGAATTCCAATTTTCCAAAGTGATCGCAGAACATCATCACCGATAGAAGTTTCCCTCAAAGACATTTCTCCATTCCTCGTTGTCCGCAGTATCGTTTGATACCAAAGACGAGAAAATTACGTTAACTCTCTCGAATTACGTGACATTTTATATTTTTAACCGTTATATCGCCTCCTCCCTTTCACTCGTTGCGGTAATTCCGCCAAGTTTTTCCTTGTCTTACATCCTTTATCTCGCCGTTCTCCACTTTCCGCCCGTTCTTTCCGCAATCCCGCAGGACCGATTGGCGAAGTTTCCCCGTTAAGCGGGTAACACGCTTAGCAAATAATTATCAACTTCGCGGGCTGCATTCCAGCAGTTCCGATCGGCCTCCCTCGTCCTCGCGGATTTCTTCTTCGATTTATCCATTTAAAAAGTAATTATAATACTCCGGGGAATGAGATAATAAAAGAAGAAATAAAAGAAGAAGCGCGTTTACTTTTAATTTTTTGCCTTATAACAACGATTCGCGCTTGCGGCGAAACTTAATAAACGCAAATTGCAATCGCGGTCGTTCTCGATGCACAGTGCTGCAATCGCCATTGTTGAAACGTTCGCGACAGGGCGTAGAAACAATTCTGCAAAAATCCGCTTTTTATCCGTGAACTATAAACGGAAGAAATATCGGTAGACGGCGGAACAATAGGGGAGTCTATTTTTAAATTGTAATGCGAAATATTTCTGGTTCGTTGGTTGCGCAATTTCTGCGTGCAATAGCAATCTGAGATAAACGCAAACGGAAAAAAATTGTGCAAATGTAGATTTAAAATTGTAATATTGTTGGATTTGTTTTACTATCTGTAAAGGATGTTTAATTTACAGTAAGTACTTTGGAAGAAGAGAAATCAAGAGGTGAAAAGGTCGATCAATTTCGTAATTTAACCCTTTGCCCTACAACAAGTGGCACTCGTGATACGGTTAATGGAAGAGGAAATTTTGAAGCTTCTCAAAAAGTATCAAATTAAAAATATCCGTGGAACACGACACGATAATATTATTTTTATGTTATTAATATTGCATCAAATTCTAAAATATGACAGAAATCACTAACATATTTTTATTTTAGCAATTTAATATTCAATTATAGCGGGAGCAGTCGCAAAAGAAGTCGTAGACCAAGGAGTTAAGTTTTATAAGATAGAAGTGCAATATTTACTACATGGCAGCTCCATCAATTTGAGGATTTTTTAAACAAAATTTGAACCCGATCGTTCTGACCGCCTTGGTAATTTTCCTATTAAATTTTTTGCTCATTTTACAGAGTTTTGCAGCAATTATGTTTTACTAAATCACCCTCTGCGTACACCATCACTTAAAAAACAGCAAAAAAAAACACCGTTTAAACACCGTGTCATGTTAATTTTACCCTCAGTACCAGCACAGTACTTTCTACGTTCATCCATCGCCCTATTTCGGCAGTTAAACAGTCAACTTTCACGCAACCATTAAAAAATTGCGAGTCAACGTATTAACCACTCTCATTTTCATTAAACTCCACGCATGCACCATTGTCTGCTTCTTCTGTGCACGGTATTTTAGCATTTAAACAGCTCATTTCTGCGCCCTTGAAAAAATTTCAAAAGTAACAGGTGTTAACACCACGCACAGCGCACATTCTCGTCTCGACGTCGCTGTTTCCATCTCAGCCCAGTTGCTCGAGGAAGATGGAAAAGCCGCTGTTAAAATGCGTTCGAATTAGTAATTTGCCGGTGCATTTGTTTAAGCGAAAGCGAGCCACCCGTAATGCCGCTTTTCGCGCTCGAGTCGAATAAAAGCATCGTCCGTGAATTATTTCGGTAGGTAATTTCCCCGGTGGCGCATTGCTTGGACATTGGACCGAGGGAGACGCGGATTGTTTGGACACCGGCATCACGCTGACTTTATCAGAGTTAGGTTTGACAATAGCGGTATAAAACAGTTAATCATAATTAAAGTTATAACGACGCGCGGCGTGGATAGGGTTGGACTTAAACGAGTGACGTCGAGGCTGCTGAAATTAACGAGGAACATAATGCGCGGCGCGGTGTACATAAAGATATTAATTGCTTTGTGTGATTATCGAAATAACTTTCTGTGTTAGATAATTACGGAATTGCTGTATGTTATTGTCAAAATAACTGTAACTGTGGTAGGGTTACAGTAGAATTATTGTGTGTCGATTTGTATTGGTGCTTTTTTTTATAGTAAAGTGGACTGTGAATTTTGGTAGGTTTTTGAAATTTCTTGTGTTTTTGTAGAATTGCTTTTTGAGGTGAATGTATTGAAAATAATTTTAATAAGGATTTTGAGGGTGGAATTTAGCATTACTGATAAGACGAACTAAATAGTTCATTCTCTGTCTTATAATTATTGTAGAATTCCTGTGTTTCGATCCAGAATCCCGTAATTTTTTAATAATAAAGTGAATTTTGGTACATTTAGAAAGTTTGTTGTATTTTAGTAGAATGGTTTTTTGAGGTAAATGTATTGGAAATAATTTTTAATGAGGATTTTGCGGGTGGAATTTAACATTACTGATAGGACGAACTAAATAGTTCTTTCTCTGTCTTATAATTACTGTAGAATTCCTGTGTACTCCATCCAGAATCCCGTCTTTTTTTCATATTAAAGTGAATTTTGGTAGACTTAGGAAATTTGTTGTATTTTTGTACAATTGTGTTTTTGAGTTAAAAGTGCCAAAACGAATTTTTAATGAACGTTTCCGGAGTCAAACTTAACAGCGACAAAAACAACGGTATAGTTATCCTTCTCTGTGAGAATCGTAGTATAATTCCTGTATATTTGTTATTCAGATAAACTTAGTCATGGATGAACTTGACATTATAGTGGCATGTACAACTTAATACAAAGAAGCAATCCATCGATTTAAGTAGACATTGTGTATAATGAAATTATCTGGAAAGAGAAAATGCACGCATATCATTGCATGGTAATTAATCAATAATAAAAACACTTCAACAGAAAGCTGATTAGGCAAGGGATAAAATCGTGATTAATATAACAGTCTGACCTCTCGCGATACGATAGTACGTCTTTTGTAATCGTGCGGATTAATGACGATGAGGAACGAGACTCGTTAACATGGAAAAATCAAGATTTACGATACACAATTCGCTTTATATACACAGATAAATATAATATACAAAAACGTAAGAATATTCTATAGAAAAATCCTTCGAACGTGCATTAACATAATGAACGTGTCCTTCTTATTTTTAAATGCGCCTCGGTTTTGTGAAATATTCGCATCACAAGCACAGTACGCAATTTTGTAAAGAAAAATCATATAATTTTTAAATCGCCTGCACATAATACGTGCAATGTGGGAACAAACGTGTTTCTCTTTAAATGCACCTCGTTTTTGTGAAATATTCGCAAAACAAGCGCAGTATAGAATTTTATAAAGAAAAATCGTATAATTCTTAAATCAACTGTACATAATACGTGCAATGAGGAAAAAACGTGTTTCTCTTTAAATGCACTTCGTTTTTGTGAAATATTCGCAACAGAAGCGCAGTATAGAATTTTGTAAAGAAAAATCGTATAATTCTTAAATCAACTGCACATAATACGTTCAATGAGAGAACAAACGTGTTTGTCTTCTATTTAAAAGCACTTCGTTTTTGTGAAATATTCGCAACAGAAGCGCAGTATAGAATTTTGTAAAGAAAAATCGTATGATTTTTAAATAAATTGCACATAATTCCACCATTGTACGTTATTGAAGTGCCAGAGATTAAATTGCAAAGTCAAATAGCAATTCTTTATGTTCGAATCTTAACGCTGACTCAAACTCAACGTTTACTTACTCTGCACAATAGTGTATATATGTTTTCCATCGCAAAAATAATATCGTTCCGGCTAGACATCACGATCTTTATGTTGAACAATTATCGAAGAAGATTCTTCGTTTTCTATCGCAGTAAACACACCAACGTCAGTTCTTGGAATTCCTCTGAAAGACAGTGTTTCAATAAAGAAAAACATTCCACCGTTCCTTGAAAATATTAACTCCCACATCAAAAAATTTTCTTCATTCCAGTCCATTCGAAATTTCTGTTCAAAACACGCCGACCAGACTGTTTTCGATAAAAGTTTCTTCCTGAAATTCTCCGATAAATCGAAAGCTAAAACTTTCAATCGGACAACATAACTTTTACGCAGCCCGGCATCCTTGAAATATCTCAATAAATTTTTAAATACCGTGTTACATGAATTTACCTCTATATTATCCAATAAACTGTATTAATCCCAAGAAATCCACACAATTATCAATCAATCGACATAATAATTTAAATGTAGAACATCGTTAACACTAACAGCACCGGCAGTTTGTATCCACCTATCTCAACCATACGCCAATTATAAAATACTGACATCGGTTTCCAAAAGAACTGCAGAAAATTGTCCATTTAATATAAAAAACATTGCAAAAAAATCTTCACCTAATAATATAAAATATTCCATATTTTCATTCCACCGAACCGGTCGTCCTACCGTGCATGGTACCGTTAGTGTTAAACAACCAGAAAGTCAAAGTAAAAAATTCAGCTACGCACAGTCAACAATCGCGAAAGAAAATCCTCTCAGACGCATATCGCACAATGAGAATAACGAGACTCTCATCGCTCTTGAAATCGCGTCGGTCGAATTTAAATTCCAACCCGGCTTTCAGCGGTTCTCACTCTGTCAACGAAGGACGAAGAAAAGCGTCTTTCTTGGCGAACGCATCTCCACCGATAACAGCCGACCTTTCGACAAAGTGCAACTCATCGATGACCTCTCTCGAGACACTCGAGATAAGCTTCATCCGGCCGATTATCCTCGCCACAACCTTCTTTCCATGACGAAGTGCACCAGCAAGGATAACGCCATTAGGAAAACTATGACGGCTGCCGCGACGAGGAGTGCGCCGTATCCTGTAAACAAGTTTCTAATTATTACGATATTACGAGAGTTTCGGCGGGGAATAGTTTGTCGCGTTTACGATGTTTACCAAGAGGACTATTTACGAGACGTTGGCGAATTAGATTGCAGTGTGTGAGTTTTTGCGAGGATACGATCAACGTTGGACGCCGATGGGAATTCAAGGGGGGTTTAATATTTTTTTTTTTTTTTATTCGTTGGATTTCATTGGGGAATGGAGCAAGTAATGTTTAATATGTTTGTGGCTTGATTTCATGCAGGAAATATCGTACGGTTTTATGTAATCGAGTTCTTGCACCGAGTTATACGAGCAGTTCGAAGAAATTTGAATAAAGGCTTGTGTCGCGTGCTGTAGTTTTTCCGCGGTTTGTTTGCGATATTGCGGGATAATTCTGCGAGATAAATCAAGGACATGTAATTGTAAAATAAGTCGGATCGGAGAATAGATGGGGATTTATGAATGTGCGGGATCGCGGTCGTTGGATGTTGGTTAAAATCGATTTTGAGAGAGACAATAGGGATTATGCAACAGGTTGATTAACATTTTCGTTACTATGTAATGTGAATTGTAAATTATTGGGGATTTCAAGAATTCGAAAGGTTCAGAAACTGCGAGGTTGAAACTCTCAATTCGTGTCTTCAGTTTTGAGACAACAAACAAACACAAAAAAAATGCACTCCTCGACTTCCGCACATCTTTACCTTGCCAAATCTTCCAAAAACGAACCTCACAATTTTCCTTGGTTGGATGAGAAACAATAATGCTCAAATTCAAAATCAACAGCACCCTTAAATCGCAACCGCAAGCCATTCTAACAATCTTCTCCCAAACAAGCACAAAAATTACTCACTTTCCAACCTCCCCCAATCTTTACCTTGCCAAATCTTCCAAAAATGAACCTCACAATTTTCCTTGGTCAGATCCCAAGCAATAATGCTCAAATTTAAGATTAACAACACCCTCAAACCGCAACTGCAAGCCATTCTAACAATCTTCTCCCAAACAAGCACAAAAATTACTCACTTTCCAACCTCCCCCAATCTTTACCTTGCCAAATCTTCCAAAAATGAACCTCATAATTTTCCTTGGTCAGATCCCAAGCAATAATGCTCAAATTTAAGATTAACAGCACCCTCAAACCGCAACTGCAAGCCATTCTAACAACCGCCTCCCAAACAGCCACAAAAAATACGTACTCCTCGACTTCCTCAGATCTTTACCTTGCCAAAGCTTGCAGAAATGAACCTCACAATTTTCCTTGGTCAGATCCCAAGCAATAATGCTCACTTGCAAAATCAACAGCACCCGCAAATCGCAACTGCAAGCCATTCTATCAACCTCCTTCCCAACAAACACAAAAAATACTCACTCCTCAATCTCTCCACATCTTTACCTTGTCAAATCTTCCAAAGATGAACCTCACAATTTTCCTTAGTCAGATCGAAAACAATAATGCTCAAATTCAAGATCAACAGCACCCTCGAACCGCAACTGCAAGCCATTCTAACAACCTCCTCCCCAACAAACACAAAAAATACTCACTCCTCGACTTCCCCGCACCTTTACCTTGCCAAATCTTCCAAAAATGAACCTCACAATTTTCCTTAGCTACATCGGAAACAATAATACTCAAATTCAAAATCAACAGCACTCTCAAATCGCAACCGGAAGCCATTCTAACAACCTTCTCCCAAACAACCACAAAAAATACTTACTCCTCGACTTCCCCACATCGTCCTTCGTCGCAGGACTGTCATTTAGGAAGGGCACAGTGTGGATGAAGTGCGATCTACAGGCACCGAGCTTGAAGATCCTTGGAATCGGCGGCATCGAGATCGACGTGTGCAGACCGTCCGTTCCCTCGGGATAGAAACCGCCACCCAACAAAGGAGACCCTTGGAAATCCGCCAAAGGTGGCTCCCTTCTGCAGGGTGCCGTTGCAACCGCGGAATACGGAATGTCCGAGGAAAAATCGAACGTCCAACCGATGTGATCCGGAGGAACGATCGCGGTGTAAGGTGGCGGATCGTCGTCGTTTTCTTCGGCGCTGTCGACGACGATCGAAGGAAGTTCCGTGGCCACGGAAGCATTCGAATTTCCGCTTGAATTCGTTTCCTTCTGTTCTTTGGCTGACCATTCGTACATCAGTCGAGGATGTGTCGACGAGGGTTCAGTCATCTCGAAGTTTTTCGCGCGACTTTCGAGACTCTGAGTTTTCATGTCTTGTTGATGATTGAGATTCATGTTGAAGAAGATGCTCTGGCGAAGTCTGCAAGTATTCCTTTCGATAGACCTGTAAAAAGGGTGCATTGTGACGAGGCAATTCGTAAGTGTGACTCTAGCTGATTTAAAATTAATTTGTTTAACTCTTTGAGGCACGGGAATTCAGAAAATAAAATGACCCATGTTGCACAGATAATTTTTTTTGGATTGAATAACGTTGGTTTATATTTATTAGCAAAGTTATATAATAATATAAATTTTAGTGGTGGGACAAAAATGTCACACGTGCATCTTCTTGCATCAAAGAGGTGGGACGCTTTTAACACTAGAACTACCGGCGTTAAATCTATCATATTTAAAAATATTAAATAAGGACTTTGAAAAAAGAGGAATCGAGAGCCGGAAAAGTTGATCGATTCGGTGATTTATGCTTTTTGAGTTGGACGTAAAATATTTCTCCTATGACTCTCCTATAAACTTTGAGAATTTTTGGAAAAATTTGTGTACCAGTCATTTTGACTGGTTTGGTAGTTCTAGTGTTAATAATGACTGAAAATTATATATTACAAATCTCTTCGAAACAATACTTACAAATTTACATGAAATTCAGTATTAATTGCAATTAACCCCTTGCTTGACATGGACGTAGAATATTTATTCTATGAGTTTTCTATAAACTTGGAGAATTTATGGAAAAAATTGTGTACCGGTCATTTTGACCGGTTGGTAGTTCTAGTGTTAATCCCACCGTGCCTCAAAGAGTTAACTCTCTTGTCAGATTTCTGCTCGTTTAATTCTGTGGAAAATTCGGAGAACTTTCATAATTGAATCATTAATTATCGAATTCGTGAAATTCAAGCTTCGATACTTTTTTTACTGGATGAAATATATGTCACATCGACATATCATTCGTATCACGACGAAAGAATTACGGTACACGCGTGTCCTCTATGACGCTATTTTGGCAAAAGGAACAACGTTCGCGAATTTTTTGCCAACTACCCGTCTCTCGGTTCCCGCGCACTGACGTCAGCGAATCAGAGCAGCCAAGAATGCATCGACTTTTTTCATCGCACGGAGTTCCGTACGTCGCCGCGTTTTCGCGAAACAAAAACTGGAAAAAAGGCGCCTTTCGCGAATGCCGCGGCACTGCGATCGCGCAAGTAAAAGAACGCAAAAGGAACCGCGGCAAATAAACTCGAAACATCGGGCGGGGATTCCAGCTGAAATTCAAGCGGTCCGCGGATTATTCCGTACGTAAACTACGGTGCATGTTTAATTCATACGAGCAAAAATTCGCGACAATCCGTAAAACCGATTTAATTCTACGCAAAGAGGCAACGCGACGCTCCGAGAGATTTCGTGTTTACCGGCTAAAAGCGCGGCGATTCGGAGTCCTTCGTCTTTTCGTTCTTTTCGCCTTCCCCTTCATAATTTATGTGCCGAACGACCTACGGACTCCGGAGTCAAGGAGATTTTCGAGCAAACGACCATGTCACACGCGTTCCTTCCGAGAAAATAGAAGCGAAGATAATTGTTTTTTTTTGCACGACGACCGACGACTTTTGGAAAATTAATTGGGTTCTTTTTCTCGCCGTGGGTCCCCAGTGTTTTTGATATCTGAAATGAAGGTGGCGGGTTTCTGCCTTTTCACGCTGACGTTTTGTACTTTTGTGCGTAAGAAAATACTGGAACAATATGGAGATATGTATGCGAGATGATATGCAAAAGGTTTGGATAAAAATCAGAACATATTCTGGTAGAACGTTAAATTGAATATAATATTATTTACACTAAGGACTTCATGTTATTTTAAAAAATTAACGTTATTTTTGTTAACACGTTGAACGCCACCGGTATTTCGCTAGTTTCATCATTTCTACCGAAGTGAAACTTTTTCTATTAAAATTACATCTGTGAAAAGCAGAAACTTCAAAGACACAGATGGATATCTATTCAGTAGAACTTTATCTTTTTAACGCCAATATTTAAATATTGAATATATTAGAAAATTCTTAAATATTGCAATGTAAATGGGTGACCCCCATGGCAGTCAACGTGTTAAATTGCATTAAACCTTTCAGCGTTGACATTTTTTTGCAGTCGAACTATGAAGGTGGTAATTTTCAGCTGCAGGGTCGAATGGGTTAAATTTATTATAGCGAGGATAGTTGTGCGAATGGAGGTTAACACTTTGTTCTCGAGAACAGTCATTCTGCGCATTGAAACACCTCTAGCTTTTAGAGATGATCTCAGTGTTAGAAAATCTGACCGAAGTTAGTGGAGAGAATAGTAGAGAATCGCTTTTTGAGTGGAAAGGGCACGTTTACAACTGTGCACATATTCCATGTGTTATCTCTAAACTTAACAGAAATTAAGTCAAGCGAATTAAACTCTTCACATGCTACTTTACTGAAGGACATTCTGTCATTTAGATAATTAACCCGTTGCCCTACGATTTCTTTTGCGATTTCTAATGCAAATTATGAGCATAACGTTACTACAATAGAAAACCAGTAGTTTTTGTTATACTGCAGACTTTGAAGGAATAATAAGTTTCTAATGTCTTATCGCACTGACCTCTCAAATCTGGCAATTTTAAGAAAATCCCAAATAATGTTCGAATATTCCATCGCACTAATCACATAAGTCTGACAATTTTAGAAAATCTCAAATAATTTCCTATTGTCCTGTGTCACTAATTTTTCAAGTTGTACAATGTTTCGAAAATTCTAAATAATTTCCTAATCCTCTGTCCCATTGATCTTTCGAATCGGACAGTTTTTAGAAAATGCTAAATAATTATCTCCTGCCCTATACCAATAATTTCAAATTAGACAATTTTTAGAAAATCCCATTTAAGTTTCCAATGTCCTGTGCCACTGATCTTTCAAGTCCAACAATTTTTAGAAAATCCCATATAAATTTCCAATTTCCAATGTCTCAAATCTAACAATTTTTAGAAAATGCCAAATAATTTTCTGCTGTCATGTACCATTAATCTTTCAAATTAGACAATATTTAGAAAATCCCATTTAAATTTTTAATATCCTGTGCTACTGATCTTTCAAGTCTAACAATTTTTAGAAAATCCCAAATAGATTTCTCCTGTCATGTACCACTAATCTTTCCAATTAGACAATTTTTAGAAAATCGCACATAATTTTCCAATGTCCTGTGCCACTGATCTTTCAAGTCTAACAATTTTTAGAAAATCCCATATAAATTTCCAATTTCCAATGCCTCAAATCTATCAATTTTTAGAAAATGCCAAATAATTTTCTGCAGTCATGTACCACTAAAGTTTCAAAATTAGACAATTTTTAGAAAATCCCATATAAATTTCCAATGTCCTGTGCTACTGATCTTTCAAATCTAACAATTTTTAGAAAATGCCAAATAATTTTCTCCTGTCATGTACCAATAATTTCAAATTAGACAATTTTTAGAAAATCCCATATAATTTTCCAATGTCCTGCGCCACTGATCCTTCAAATCTAACAATTTTTACAAAACCCCAAGTTTTTATACGTCACCTTTTACTCGAAAATTATCACTTCTTATCGCAGAACAAAGGGTTAGCAATTCGTAAAAAAAAACTCAAAAAACACTTCTCTAATCCGCTCGCCGATCCTTCACAACCAAAGTAAATCCCGAACTCCGACCTACCTTTCAACGCGTGCAACTCTGCAATCGCAACTGCATCTCTTGCGTTACTCAATTCGAAGTTAAACGAGACCAGCACGGAGCACCAATCGATCGAAGCATTCCGAAATCGGTATCTCTCTGCCGGCGTGCAGAGTTTCTATCGCGTATACTTCACAGTCACTTGACAATAGCGGTGCAATCAACAGGTAGTAGTAATCACAACACTGCAGCCTCGCCGGAGGCCTTCGAACGCAGCGTCCCCGAAAGAAAGCGAGATAGAATCCAACAGAATCCACGAACCTCGCCGTTATCAATGGCGCGAAGCTTCTCGGCGATCTCTAATCACAGAAAAATCCACGAGGCGACTGCGATCTTGCGTTGCCGACTACCTTTCCCGATGTGCCGTGCCGCGGCATTTCTCCATGCTACGTGTGCGGCTCTCGCGACGAGCGAGTCCAGACTCGCCAATAATTCTGCGTTCGTGACTTGAGTGAAAACCGAAGAGTCGGAGCGAGTCACGTGTAAACAAGCGACGGAGGCGCGCAACTCACGACGATAAGGCCCAACGCGCGTTAGAATGTCGTACGATGCTGCGATCGGCTTCGACATTGATCGATTGATTTCGTAAGAGAACGAAGTGGCGAGGATGTATCGTCGTCTCGTTCCGAGTGTTTGGACAGGTTTATGTAATTGTTGGGATGTAAGTGGTGGAGATGGGTGTTGGTTTTTCAGCGGTGAAGAGCGCGCGGGTGTGGAGGGAGCAGTTAGTGGGAGCGAGGTCAAATCTTTGGTGGGTTTGGTGATTAGTAACTTTGCTGAAGGTGCGTGTTTTAGGGGAAATTATTATACTTAAAATGGAAGTATGAGAAATGTTCTGGTTCTGTTTTAGTATGCAGTTGAAGACTGGAAGTCCCAATTAGTGGGACCAAAGTCAAATCTGTGGTAGGTTTGGTGAGTAGTAACTTTGTTGAAAGTGTAAGTCTTAGGGGAAATTATTGTACTACTTGAAATCGAAATATGGAGAATGCTCTGGTTCTATTTTACTATGGAGTTCAAGACTGGAAGTCCCAATTAATGGGGCCGAGATCAAATCTTTGGTGACCTTGGTGATTAGTAACTTTGCTGAAGCTGTATGCCTTATGGAAATTATTGTATTACTTAAAATCGAAATATGAAGAATGTTCAGGTTCTATTTTAGTATGGAAGGAAAGATTCGGAGTCCCAATTAGTTGGGCCGAGATCAAATCTTTTATGGGTTTGGTGATTAGTAACTTTGCTGAAGGTGCGTGTCTTAGGGAAATTATTATTCTACTTAACATCGAAATATGACGAATGTTCTGGTTCTATTTCAGTATGGAGTTAAAGACTCTGAGTCCCAATTAATGGGACCGAAATCAATGCTATGGTGGGCTTGGTGATTAGTACCTTTGTTGAAAGTGTAGGTCTTAGAGGAAATTATTATACTACTTAAAATCGAAGTATGAAGAATATTCTGGTGCTGTTTTAGTATGCAGTTGAAGATTAGAAGTCCCAATTAGTGGGACCGAGGTCAAATCTGAAGTAGGGTTAGTGATTAGCAACTTTGCCGAAAGTGTATGTCTTAAGGGGAATTATTATAAGAATGTGTTGGTTCTATTTTAGTATGCAGTTCAAGACTGGAAGTCCCAATTAGTGGGACCAACGTCAAATCTGCGGTAGGTTTGGCGATTAGTAACTTTGCCGAAGGTGTATGTCTTAGGGGGAATTATTGTACTACTTAAAATTGAAATGTGAAGAATGTTCTGGTTCTATTTTAGTATGGAGGTAAAAGCTGGGACTCCCAATTAGTGGGACCGAGGTCAAATGCTCACGAGGGATTTTTCTAAATGATCATTTAATACATCATAGCCTCGGTTTGAAGCTCAGTTAGCATTGTAGATCCTAGGCAAAATTACCATATGAATTAAGGCCGAACTACAGAATATGAACAGCAACTAATCTCTGTCTCCGGGCAATGACCGATACTTCAAGAAAAGCAGAATTATCAGTTAAGCTATCACGATGCGTGTAGACTTACGCCTCCCAGTTCTTAATGTTATATTTTATCCTATTATTATTGCAAGCACAATCATGTGCATGCATATACACAGAATGAGTCACTTGTTAAAAGTCAATATCTCTGCAACCATGTAAGGCATCGCTATAAAATATTCCACGGTGCAAATGAAAGTCAGCGATTTGAAGGTGCATCATATTTTTATTTTTTATCAATTCAGGGTCATCTAGATATTTACACGTAATAGTGTATCTTTTATTTTAATTTATTAACGGCTCAGATATTACGACGAGTCCATACGCGGATGATCTTGGAGTGACCTTCACCTTACAAAATTGATTTCGTATTTACTATTAATAAATGCATGAGATATACGAAATGCATACACGTACACGTATGTCTTCATATGCCCTAAGGCCGCTAAGGCCCCTGGGGCCCAAACTCCTCTCTCCACAGGCCCCTCTTCGATCAGCTTGTACCTTTACCTCTCACTTTAAATTTTTATCATCCCGCACTCATCACATTACATAAAAAAATAACGATCTACAACATTCTACAAATACTTTTAGAAAGTTTACATCAGCAGTTCTTGTAATAT
This sequence comes from Cerceris ruficornis, assembly GCA_963989415.1. NCBI lineage: Eukaryota > Metazoa > Arthropoda > Insecta > Hymenoptera > Crabronidae > Cerceris > Cerceris ruficornis. The sequence continues at coordinate 29,103,086 of OZ022518.1, forward strand.
ACTGCAAAGCAAACGAACATGGAATACAATTAGCTCAGTCTTTAACATTTTCTTTCCCGGAATACGAAATCCCTCTATTACAATTTTGTAGATAAATAAACAAACAATTGTAGTAAATAAACAAATACATATTTTCAAATTTTAAAATCAAAATTTTGCAGAACACAGTCAAAATTTAATTGTAACACCATGTTTCACGTTTATTCTTTTATACATTTTTACAGATAAATAGAACTCCTAGAAATTTTGTTTAAAATGCAAAATTTCCAAAAACAAATTATTCTTATCTTCTGAACAGATTTACGATTTTACTAAGGACCACCTTTTTGAATGGAAATGGGCACATGACATCTTCCGAGCGGGTCAACGCTATTTCGAACATCTTCAACGTTCGATTTCCCAAATATGCAGCATCTCATGACTCGTACAAAACGCGTTAACTCATCGGCAAACAGAACCTTTCAAACTCGATTCGGAGCATCCATTCGCCACGGCGATTCCCATGAAAATCGACAAGGACTTCGAACGACCGCGGATGTTCAAGGTCGCAGGCTCATTGCCTCTTAGAATGGCCGTCCAACGAGCAATGGGACGCTCGTTTAAGTAACCCAAGAGGCGAAATCATCCACGCAAGTTCCTCGAACGAACGTTCGAGGCTTTCCTCGAGAATTCACTCTTTTATTGCACGATAATTCGAGGCAATTGAGACTGCAGGAGGTAAAGGGTGCGGTTTAATTGAGAGACGAGGAGAAATTTTGTAATTTAAACATCCCATATAATTACAAGGTCGCTGAGAACCCTCTCGAATATTTTTATGAAATTTTCACGCATCTCATGGCCTCACAGGATCTTTTTACGACGAGATACTATCTTGCTGAATACATCACCGAAGGAACAGGAAATATTTTTGGAGGACAAACGTCGCGTCGTTGAGATAAACGAAAATAGACTGCGTTACTCCGACTTCGTTTTCTCGCAAACGATAATCCACGTGATATCGCGTCTCGGGGAAAACAAACGTAAACTGTGCCGGCAATTATGCATATTTTTATCTACGATAACATGTTTTCCTTTGTAAAGTAGACCTATGTGTTTATTCGCTTTGTACGATTGACAGATATATTTTCTATAATTACATGCACGGTGCGGTATTGCATCTTACGTGTCAACGGTTATAATTATTTATAATTGCACTGGGGATATTCATGCTGATTAATATTTTCAGGATGAAAATTCAGGAAGTGAAACTTAAGAAGTCCGCTTCCTTCCTGAATGTTGTAACCAGCGTCGTAACGTGGATACTCGATATACTGCTGCGATTTTTTGGCTTCACTGTTACATTATATTGAATGGCAAATAATTAGCAAATATACCGGGTGATTTGCGCAACGTGACTATTCTAAATAACTCGTGAGAGATGCACTGTGCGAAAAAATAGTTTAAATAAAAATTGCACGGTTACGAAGGGGACAATCAATAATAAGATTGATATTATGCTGATTTATTGTTTTATCAGGATATTCAGGTCAACTTCATTTACTTTTCAATATTTTGATAAAGCATCGGATTCTACATAAAAATCATTAAGCTGTGTGGTCTAAAACGACTAATTACTGAGATATTCACAAAATCATTGTCCTACTTTACAAGGCATGATCGATCAACGGCACTGTTACAATTTGGAGGTCAACTTTGTTTACGACGATAGATAATATTGTTGAACACGATCCTAGGCAGTGGAAATCGTCGATATGAAATATCAGAAAAGTGCTACATTTATTAAGATGTTCAGTAATAGAAAGAATCTTCACGTTGGATGGCCCACCCTGTATAATGTTGTAACTAATAATATTTAGAATAGAACTGGAAAAATAATAGATAGGCTGATGAATTTTTGCAACCAATTCTCAAAATATACTTCACACTTTTCCGAATTTCCTCCTGCCTAATCAAAACTTTTAAAAATGTAAACTTGTAAAATTTTATATTACACACATTGTATTATTAACACTAACCGTACAATAACGGTAAAATGACCGGTTCAATGGAATGAAAATATGTAATTTTTTGTATTATTAAGTAAAGATTGTTTTATACGTTGCTTCCTGCATTAAGTTGGCAATCGCCTGCATTTCTTTCAGAAATGCATTATCGTTATTTCATAACCAGTCAAAATATTTATTATAAGTAAGAATAAGTATCCAGAAACTGTCGGTACGATTATTATTAACCCATTAACTTCCATGATCTCCATTTAGGATTTATTCATTTCCTAAGTCTTTTAGCATCCAATTTAGATATTTGACATAACTTTGAAATTAAATATCTTCATGACAGTCTGTTTTAGATGCACTTTTCAGCAGTAATTTTTACGAATTATTTTTATTTTTACACTGCAACAATACTCCTTCCAGAAACGATCAAACCAAGAAAAATTTGGCAGGGAATGGATTAACAACAGAAATTTACTTTAAAATAACGAAAATTAAATTTACTTACAATAAGTGCCGATCATCGTTCGATTTCACAGCGACTCGAGTCCATTTGTCGACGAATTCCAAAAGGAGAAGTTGTCCGAAAGGAAAACGCCGGCCGGCAGAGTCTTTGAAACACTTTATTTACCACGTATTAGGAAACCATCGATTATATAAGAATACATCGATGTACTGATGTAACAAAACCGATGTTGCGCCGTAATTGACATTAAGCATCGCCTCCGGCGAGAAATGGGTTAAGGTCGCCGGCCGGTTTAACAGGAATTTCTGCAATCGTAAGAGCGATATCTCCTTTATGCTTCCAAGAGACCATATCCAACGCGGATTTTATGCCGTCCCGCAAAAACCATGGCGCGTGAAATTATGCTCGATATAATTTAAATAATAGCAGCTCGGTTAAACGGTCGGGAAAAAATGACGATCGTTCGTCGTCCCGACTGCTAATGAATTTTCGGCGATGATAAACGAGGCCATAGGCGCGCGATAAATTTACCGCGGGTAGATTTCAATCGTAGCCGGCTATGTGGAATTGTAGTTATCTATTTGCGATGTAAATCGTCAGATTCAATCTGCTTCCGCTTTATGTCGCCGCGAAGCGGGTAAATTTTTAATTAGGAACCTTGCGACACGAAATGTCGTTGCATCGTGGAACGCGGAACGAAAGGCACGATTTAAATCCGGTTTCCACCGACGTCCGACGCCACTGAAACGTCTGATTATTCTCTGAGCTACGGTATCGCACGAGAAATTGCATCGTTATTGCACGATTTTTTAATCATCGTAGACATTTCACTCTAGATTCTGCGTACCCTGCGATGTGTCAGTACGATTTTTCATCAGATTTGTAATACTCGTATTTCTTCACGGGTTGTTATTGCCCCTTTGTTCTTCAGGGCAAATATGTGTAGAATCTATTTCTTCTTTTTTTAAGTATTCTGGGATGTTTTATGGAAATGATTCTACGAAAGAGAAATTATTATGGTGATATAAGCATGGTATGATCGTAAAAGTTGCCACTGCAGGATACAAACATTTATGAATCTAACGGAGATTAATTCTGCGTATACGTAAGAACGCACCTAAAATTCAATCTAAGCTGGAAGTAGAAAATGCTATTGGATAATCGAAGAGAAAGTGAATTGGAATTACGTCGGCTGCTGAATCGTTGTCATTTATCGTAAAACATTGCATGTAAGAGCAGTTACGTGCGGAGGTACATGTAACTCCTATTACATTAGATTTTCACCTGGTATAATATTTTTTCGCGAAAATGTCCGCTGAAGTTTGCACGATACTTCCATTAATACAATATATGTTTTTACTCAATTGGATTGTCAAGCAATTACTGCAGATTTAATTTAAATAAACAGTAGCCCTCTTGGTAGCGTGAATGGTACGATTCATGATAACACTACTATCATTGTCTGTCATTAAAATAAAAATACTTAATATTTATGAAAGGAATCAATATCGACAATCAAATAAGAAATGAGAGTATGGTGGATAAGAAGGTAGAGATTCGAATCACAGATCGCTAAATGCTAACAAGGGAACATATCGAAGATGAGCACGCCGATTTGGATGAAATTTATGTGACAGTTAGTTCTCAAAAAAATATTTGACACCTATTTTTTGTTATCGGCAACCATCCACTTTTAAGGGGTGAAAATACCCCTCAAAGTTGAGGGTAGAAAATTCATTTTTGGGAATATCTCGGTATCCAGTGGTTATACAATTTTTTTTTTGAAATTGTTTTTCAACACAGAATTTCACTGCGTAAGAAAAGCTGCATAAAAATTGTTTGTTTAAAGCATTTATTTTTTTTGTTCACATTTCTCAGCACACATTATCTCCCAATCGAATAAATTTATGTGCGCCAACTATGGCCCAAAGGAGCGGATACATGTTTTTGGAATTTTTCGATTTGTAACGATAACGGTCATTATTAACTTTTCCTCGCTACGTGCGAGACTATCCGGCCGAAACGGACTTCTTTCAAAGCGAAATGAAATCACAACTAAGATCATTTCGCTCAGAGCTCCTAGCTTACGTTGATTCCAAACTACTGAGCCTATGATATCGTAAATAATAAATTCGGAAGAATTTCCCAGTAAACACAGGAGAAAATTTGACCTTCGGCCCAACGATCGTGAGTCTGACCCTTCACCTCTTAGGACGCCACATCCCCCTAACTGCCCTGGTCATTTTACCTAGAAGCTGCTGACTTCGGTGGCTTTCGAAATAGTAAATAAGAGTAAATAATCAATTGTGAAAAATTTCCCAAAGGAGACGGAGGAGGACTTGACCTCGGACGCCCTGATTGCGAGTCTAAACTTTACCTCCTTGCCCACCATAGCCTCCTACGTAATTTCTTCTGCATCGTACACAATACTTTCACACGTACGTACCTACCACATCAGCAGCTACGTGTTTAGCATAAATTCGCCATCCTGTTGGACGATGCCTCTTTAAATTCTGCGCTTCCGAGTCATTGCCGTGACGGCGAAATGCGCCTTTGCGAATTCGCGAAAATAGAACGGACCGGCATACATTACGCGTACAAATATAGAATAAAAGGCCGCTCCCGTGTGTATCGTCCCTGTAAATCGTGATTTATGTTCGAACGAAGCTGACGTTTCTCGCGGAACTTGCACGAGATAGATTTTACAACGTGAAAATTGTAGAAAAAGGTCAGAGTTGAGTCGAGCATTGTTGTAACGACGGGCGATAACGATCGTCGACATGATTCCGCCGGTACGAGATCAAAAAGTGAACGTAATTGCGCCTTGACGTTTGACTTTTCGACGCTCCGTTTAATTGCCTTCTTGCGATTTTTCTGCGACGGACGATTTGAATTGTAAATAGAAAGTTATAACATCGAGGATTCTATTAATGCCTCCGAACGGCCACTCGGGATTTTTATGCCGCATCGAAGAACGACGTTCATTTGCGGCAAATGAGAGGTCGGAGGATCTTTCGCGAGGCTTTCGGAAACACGGGTCTTCGATATTCGCGATGATGATTAAAAAAGGATCCGGTGCAAAGTCTATTTTATACCTGACAGACTGGTATTTTAATCGTTGATTTTCAGATTAAAATATACGATTGAATTCGAGAAGTTATTTATGACGAGATTAATCATTTTGTTTTCCTTTTGTTTATTCTTCGATGAACGTAATCGCTCACTTTTTGCACTACCAGTGGAGGTAACAAAAGATTGATTCCAGACTGTCAGACATGAATCACGGAATAGTAAATCGTTTTAGGACGAATGGCGTATATTTACGCCCTTTAAAAGCGGACCGTTGTTGGTGACAAATGTGTAAATACATACACTGCAAATCTGCACCATCATTTTTTAGCAAAATTTTAGTTTAAAAAATGTTCCAGAAAAAGAATAAAGAACATGATTGCAAATATTTTCGCACTAAGAATAAAATATCAACCGCGTTTCCAAAAGAATAAGTCTACAATCTCCACTAGTTTTCGATAATTTATAAAAAGTACAAATATTCTTAAAATGATGTTCCTTCCACAACTATTTCTTTATTAATCCTAAAAGTGCCCATTTTCAAAAGCACTTCTATAACTTTTTGTTGCTAATCCGCCATGAGTCCTTGCAATTCTATGGCAACAAAGATACATCTGCATTTCTACTTTTTCAAATAACTTCTTTAACTATCCGAACTATTTGGATTTAATTTTCGAAAATCCCACAATTTTTCCTAATTAACCCCTTGCCTTACAGTGACGTGTGACACTCGTGACGGTGTAAACAAAATAGGAAATTTTGAAGTTATCCAAAAATTATTAAATTGACAATATCAATTACTTACGAGACGATCAAATTGATTCCAGAATATTAATATAGGAATATTAATGTAATTAATATTAATATAGTTTAATAGTAGGAATTACCGGAAATCAGAAAGAAATTTTGAGTTATTGCACAGCCAGTCAAAATATAAATCGTAAGGCAACGGGTTAAATAGTCAGAAACCAAATTAAATCCATTATTCAAAGCTCCACTTCAGATATTAATTAACGTGCTACCCTGCAACTAATTTTCAAACGCAGCAATTCACAATTGTGCAAAAAAGTGCAATCCACAAACTATCAGCAATACAATCTGGAAAATCCAGAAGATCACACTTCAGATTGAATTTACCAACATGCTACCCCACAATTAATTTTCAAGCGCAACAAAAAGTGCAGTTTACAGTTAATAATACAAAAACGAAAGATCATACGTGCCGGATGATCCATCCAGCAAATCGTGAAAATTCCTTCGACGTCGGCGAATTCATGCTTACTTTCAAAGGCGGAAGTAAAACTTACAAACTTACCGGGTGGAGTATTACTTCAACAAATGATTACGAAGGCGGCTCCTCATTCCGTGCGCCTCGGAATGATCTCTCACTTTTACTACGGCCGCGTGTTACCTCCTCTGCACCTTCGCGATGCACGAGTCTGCCAGAGAAAGGAGAAACACACTTTGCAAAAACGTCGGTCATAAAGGTTCGTTAGTACTGGATCCACGACTACCGCTTCCGCGATAGAACTGCTCTCGCGCCGCCTTCTTATTTTCCCTCGCTGCTGTCGATGTGTGCACGTACTTTCGCGTGAGTCTAAAAGAATTAGAAATACGCTTGCGATGCAGGTGTGAGGTAATTTGCGTTGCGATTCGTATTCGTTTGTGATTGGTTAACTTAACCCTTCTAGTGCCGGACGACGATATATCGTTGTTCGCTACACTTGCGAAAAGTGCCGGCGACGATATATCGTTGCGCACCTAATTGCGCTTTACTATTCGCATTGCGAGAGAACTCTGTCTCAAAATAAATTTATAATATGTTATAAATGGTTTAATTTTTATTACAAGAGGATTAAAAAATAGTTTCTCGATTTAACTTTTATTATATTCTATGTCGGTTGGTGCCGAACTGCCTATACGCTGGGACTGCCTATATTAATAAATAAATATTGTTTATTTTGTTACAAAATAAATTGGAAATGCAACGTTGGTGATTAGTAACTTTGCTGAAGGTGTGTGTCTTAGGGGAAATTATTGTACTTCCTGAAATCAAAATATGAAGAATGTTCTGGTTCTATTTCAGTATGGAGTTAAAGACTCTGAGTCCCATTTAATGGGACCGAAATCAATGCTTTGGTGGGCTTGGTGATTATTACCTTTGTTGAAGGTGTAGGTCTTAGGGGAAATTATTATACTACTTAAAATCGAAGTATGCAGAATGTTCTGGATCTATTTTAGTATGCAGTTGAAGACTCGAAGTCCCAATTAGTGGGACCGAGATCAAATCTTTGGTGACCTTGGTGATTAGCAACTTTGCCAAAGGTGTATGTTTAGGGGAAATTATTATACTACTTAAAATCGAAGTATGCAGAATGTTCAGGTTCTATTTTAGTATGCAGCTGAAGACTAGAAGTCCCAATTAGTGGGACCGAGGTCAAATCGGAACTAGGGTTGGTGATTAGCAACTTTGCCGAATGTGTATGTCGTAGGGATATATCGTTGCGCACCCAATAGCGCTTTACTATTCGTATTGTGGCAGAACTCTATCTCAAAATAAATTTAAAATTGATTTTTGGGGGTCGATTGTTTGCCGGCTGCTGATATTTTTTTTAGAATTTCTGATGAGTTTTAAAACTGGAAGGCAAGGGTGAGTTTTGAGTCGAGGAATGGAGAAAAAGATTTTCATTGCGGGTAAGCAGAGAAATCGACAATGATGTAACACAAACAGGTGGCATTAATGTGGTCTCGCCGAGGAACAAAGAGAAAGAAATAAAAATTAAAGATCCGACTGTGTATTTCCTTCCACTTTAATCGCACATTACTTAAACCTCAAGATGCATAACCACAGCCTGGCAATAAACAAAACTATCAACCTCGACATAATGAAAACATCAAACCCGAAAATTTCCTAGCACCCAATCGTAAAATCTTCCTTCTTAAATAATGCAAAGCGGATTCTCGCATTTGTATAAGTAAACGCGAGAGAAAAAAGAACGCCAACAACACCCAGAGATTAAACATTCAACGACACGCCATCGATGACATAACCTGCGACGTGCAGAGAAACGAGAATTAATTAACGAAGCGCCTTCAAATAAGGGGGAAAAAGAAGGCAAAGCGAAAGACCTCGAAGCACGGAGGATTTTCACGGTTGTCTCGCTTGGATTTTTCCACGTGGAAGCGAGAGAGGGATCGACCGACCGTATCTATTTTAGCTCCGGGCATACTCTTAGATTAGATTTCGCTTAAAAGTGGATACAACGCGTTGCACCTTGAAAGCAGGTAATTCGACGTCGGTGGGTTAACTTGGGTAACAGCTCGCACTTCTCGTCTCTCCTTCCACCACCCTGGAGAACGGTCCGGCAGCACCACCGCCGAGAGGGTAGTACAGTAACATCCCCCGACGATGTTCCAACGTCGGTGGAAAGAGAAGCGAACGCCTCGTTGTTCGAAAGTCCTGCTGGCTGGAGGGGAAAGACGAGGATCGTCTTTGTGTGGCGGGGAAATCGTAAGATTGGTATCGCGCACCTCCCTCCAACGGTATTGCGTTTCATCCACGGCTTCGGCTCTCCGTCCTCGTCCTCGTCGACGACATTGTCGTCTTTTATTTCAAGGGAAATTAACGACGACCGCCGAGTAATTGTCGGGCGTTAAGCTCCCGCGGAACGTAATTACGCGGGGACAAAGCAACGGCAGGAGTAAATACGGAAACGCGACGGAGAAACGAATTTGTCACGGTGGTTTCGAGGTGGCGCGAAAGTTCTTCCGAGCTGCCCGTCAGGCTTTCATCGAACAGAGTTTGTATGAAGTTTTCCAACTTCGGGCTGCACCCACCCTCACTGTCGACGTTCTGCTGGTGATGGGTAGACCCTTCGGTAAAAATGAATATTGTAGAATTACCGGGGGATTGTGGCTCTGGGATTTTTAATTGGTTCTGTGCGTCGCGAGGACTGTGGTAGGGTTTTCATCGGTCTTGGTTGATGTCTAGCTTGTTAAGTAGCGTTTTGAGCTATTTTAATTTGCTTAACTCAGTCTGCTGATTCCTTCAACAATAATGGATAATTAAATGTAAAGGAATAAATCCGAAATTGACAATGAGGAACAAATTCATTTTAACATAACAACGACAAACAATTTTATCATAATGAACGATTAAAGATAATGAAAGGATAATAGAAACAATTTAATAATGAATTTCCGTGTGACATATTCTAATGGATCAACGCATAAACCTACATCACATACTTTCTCGGCGAATTGTATAGTGAGGGACCAGAAACAAGGCACTTGAGGGGTAATTTGCTCTGATTCGCCCAACGGATATTTAGGGACATCCCTCTCCCTCACGCATTTTCGATTTTGTCCCGCTATTGGCAAGAGAGACCCGCACATTCGTTGCGTCGCGACGTCATGTGAACGACGAAAGGAATATTTTATTTTCGGTTGTCATTCGTCGATCTCAGGTTTCCGGGACCAACATGGCGGGGATAGGCGGTGCAAGAGAAATCTCCCCTTCCGTCCCAAGTGCCTTGTTTCTGGTCCCTCACTTTATGTTTACTACATACTACACACTTTCGCGTTTGATTTTTTTTTCGAAGACGGATTAACATATGTGCTTGGAAAAGAGAGAGGGCGTCTATTTACGCCTTTCGTATATATCGCAGGACTTGTGTGGGCGTATATATACGCCTTTCGTAGTCAAAGGGTTAATAGACAAAGTTTGACTTCAGTAGAAACGATGAAACCGGCGGAACACATTGGCATTCAACGTGTCAAAGCTTTTCTTATCCAATAACGAATTAATTAATTATCAACCGTACGAACATAGTCAAGCATCCACATTCTCATGAAAACGCAGCAAAATCATGAACAATGGAAACATAGACCCCAAAAACCGTCTGACTCAGGGAGGGCACTTATTTCTGAGGAATTAACGGAGGATCGTGCACTTAATCGCCGTGAATTAAGCGTCGCGGAGCATAATTAAGCTCGGGACAAAGCGCTGGTAGCGTCGAAGTAAATACGGAAATATAATGGCACAAATTTGTCGCGAAGCTCTGCGCGAATGGCCGCGCTGCGTCCGTTATCGGCGACTATTGCCAGGACGATGCAAGCTCCAATGCAGTCGGGGTTGCTCGCGAGTGCAATTTAAAAGTCCATTTGTTTCTGGATAACGTCAGGGAACGCCGACGCCACCGGCACTCGCATTTTCAACTGGCAAACATATTGTTACTGAAAATGCCGTACGAGGTAATACGTAATGTTCCTGGGAACGGTTGCAATATGCACTCGGAATCGATTCGACTCCGAAGTAACGTTTCGTCGAGTTTGAGCGATAGCTTTGAAAATTGTATATTTTTGCGGTGATTTAAATTTTAAAATTTTGAATTGCTTGGAAGATCTGTGATTTAACCCTTGACACTCCTATGTCGAGAGTGCCTCGACATTACATTTCTTGCGCCAACTTTAATGTCGAGCTGCACTCAACTTTATACAATGCAACTTCTAAAATAATAGCAATAATAATACTAATATAATAATAACAATTTCTGTTGCAATACAACTTTTTACTGAGGCCCCCTGTTTTTATATATTTGAGAAATTAATTAAGGAGTTGTTGGTAGGTAACAAAAAATTAAGGGTTGCAAAGGGTTAAGTGATGCTCAACCCTTTTTTTGCACCTCTTTAAATATGGTATATAGGTATTTCTATACTTGAACTGCTGCGATTGATCTTCTGTATGTTTTTTTTCCACGGCAATAGATTACAATATCTAAAATAATTTTGTTTCGCGACATGACACGTTCTAGATAAAAAGTCCGTGCGCCAGGAATCTCAGTTTTAAACTAATTCGTGAGATCAAAATTGAAATGTTTTGTTATATAATTTTAGCCTTGGCCAGCCGATAAGTTGCAGCGTATAAATCGCTTTTTACGCGAAGACCGCGATCTGCTAACCTCTTTGAAACTTTAAAACAATATTGTAATACAATTTGTCCTCGTCTTCTGCTGATAAACGGTACCGTCACTTTTGAAACTACCGGTACAATCTTCATCGCTAGAACCCATTAAATTCAATTCCCAAACGCAACACAAAGTGCACAAAAACAAATAACAAAAGCGGGAAACTTCCATCTCCAGCAGCCACGTCCGATTTTGGAAATCGCCCGAAGGTAGATCGATTTGCTGGCAGCAAATAGCTCGAATGTCTACGCTTCGAGCGAATCTATTATGTAGGTCGGCTGCAACCAGCGTCGATTAATCGACTCGATCGCAGTGTAACGCAACTGCAAACGCTGTGTCGGCAGAAAGTGAACTCTCGATAGCCATGCAATTCGCACGAATTTCCCATAAGTCCGGTATTCTTCGTTTTATTTAATCCCTTGCTCTGTGATTCCTTTCGTGACTCCGAATTAAATGGACGAAATGGAAATTTACCACTAAATCGTATCGAAATTAAAATGAATCTTGATCTCTATAATATAATAACAATTACAGTATACTTTAATATAGTATAATTATGGTATAACTTAATTGCATTAGCATAATATAATTATATTTTATTGTATCAGTATAAGAAAATTAATATTCCACCTATGAATAATAAGCATCAAAATTAAATTAAAATCTTAATATAATTCCTGATATATCGTATAATTTTAAATAAAATGAATTTAACTTAAATTGGATTATCGTATAATTGAAGTCCTCGCTGATCAACTGAGATGTTCGATTTGGTAAATTTTGGAGAACTTTCAAATTTTGAATTCCCCTTTCCGTGCCGTGAATGTCATCCGTTTTTGTAGGGCAAGAGGTTAATAGTAACGCGGAAACTTTCGTCTCTTCCGTAAGCAATCTCGTGAAGACAAAAGAGTTCGTACAGCCACGGAATAATGTGTACAATATGCACAGTCATCGATTGTATCTTCGCGGGTCGAGAAACGTCGGCAATTGCGTCAGTGTCGCGTTTATTCTGCAAAACGAAGTGTTGAAACTACGTCTGCGCTTGCGCGTGACCTTGGAACGACTCGCGCTCACCAGACGATTTCTGACGCGCGTTCTGTTTGATTTTCTGCGTTTTTCTGGGTTCTTTCGCGATTAGTTTTCTGCATTTTTGTTGAAAAAAGTGGGTACCGTGATAGGACGTGCTATTGTAGAAAAATACGTGATGTTATGAGAGTATATAGCAGCGTCTAGCAAAGTGGGGTACTCCTGCAACGCTAATTAAAATTCTTGATACATTCCCGTATCACGTGGTTAGCCGCTCAGTCGAATTTGGAAGCAAATTGCAACACGACTCGATCTGAATTAAGAAAAACTGGAAAATGGCATTCTTCTTAAGAAAATAATAATATGACATACATTGTATATCAAGTAATCAACAGACTGGCTGACTTTGAGAGCAAAAAACATTTGCAGGATGAAGAAACTGGATCGGTAACAAATAATTTCGATACTCCTCAGTCTTCAATGAGTCTAACAATTTTAATTTACCCGTATTCCCACTTTAACTTATAATATCATTGTATATTTAATAGAAACAAATTAAAATCATTATTATTTGAAAGTAGAATAACATGCCTTTTGTTTTTGTTATGTTCTACGGCATTTTTTATTTAAACTTTACATTCGATACATTGAAATTCTAAGTAAAGCCTAAGTGAAAACGTGCTCATTGCTTTCGCTCGGTTGTTGGATTCATTTCAATTATGTTAATGTATGAATTTTGGCATTGCAAACGTACACATTATTCGCATTTAGAATAATTCATCCTTGAGACACGATGGAAAAATGCTGCCGACACTTTCTTTCCAATAAAATGAAATTTATTCCTCTCCGGTAATCCTTGCTCAAATATTGCCTCGTCTTTGAGTTCCTTGAATTTTTATACCTTCTGCACACTATTTATTTCATGAAAATCTTATTATTTTATTATGTTATTATAATACTTTTAAATCGAACAAAATTAAATCCTTGTACAGAGCCATGCACTTGATCAATTCTTTCTGTATTCAAAGTTCCCGCCACCGCAACAAATAAGCCACACTAAGGCAAGTTTACAACATCGGAACGAGAAAGTTACTCGATCGAATGACCGACATTGCTAAAACAGGAGTGAATGCAAAAAAGGGCAAATAAATTAGCGGTATAATTTTTAGAAGGACAACAATGTATATTTCCGTCCCGGAAAAACGACATGAAATTCAGAGGCGTGACTCCAGGTGAAGCTAAGAAGGAAATACTATAATTAAGATAACAGCCATATTCGCACCGTTGAGGCAGATTTGTGCGAAGTTCCGCGTTATTGCTTCGCGCTAGTCGTAAGGTCAAACTTAACAGCGCAACCGCACCATGCAATGCATCCGTTAACGTATAGTCACCTCGATAAATGGCGCCTGAAGACAGCTTTTTTTAAAAGTATGAATGCCTGTGTTCGCTGATTTCATGAAACCAACTTGTATTTGTTAATGCAAGAAGTTACAAATTTTCAGTCCGTTAACCCTTTGAAGACTAGCGACGCATATATGTGGTCTGAGGAAAAATTTAATTATAGTTTATCGCTGCTTGTATACTCAGTTAGAGTTGAAAAATTGAAATGCAACCGTTGAAATATGATTAAACAAATAGTAATTTATAATGTACATACATTAACAGCCTAACTTGCCGATAAAAAGGTTGTTTCGTGTCGCAAAATAAGTAGTTATCTCCCAATATTCAAAAATGTCTCCGCCCGCAAAGGGTTAAATCCCAGGCATTCTGTGCAATACAGAATGAAACTTTCTTTCAATATTTGCAAGCGTCCCTTTCGCACGAAATGGATAATACATTTACAGGATATTTATAGGGCTGAGTGTACTATCAGTTAAAATTTCTGACTCCGAATAATGTTTCCTGCTTAAACATTCCATCGAACTGACTTACTTGAATTTTTATCTTTTTCTGACATTTCCGAAGTAAAATATCTCCCTATTTCGTGGCGATCCTTACCAACTGCCATTAACGATGTCCGATGTACACGTACGGAGAATTACCTTGCACGTCGCATTGCCATTTTGCTTGCCAGCCAAGAGGCAGAATCCACCTTCAGACCCGGAAATTACGTGGCGTGAATTTAGTGCCATGCCCTTCGACAGCTTGACTGAGTACACTTTCCGGCGGCGCAGCTTAGACGCCAAAACCCGTGGATGCGTACATGTACAGGGATTGTATATTAGTTTCGCCCTATGGATAAATCTTATTGCTGAAATCATCGCGAAGAAGGATAATCGTATTTTCTGATACTTCTGATCATACTTCACTCTCATAGTTTTCGATAAAGTAATATGGCGAGCAATAGTTGGGGGTAAGTCAGTGTTTTCTTTTGAAAATCCCACAATTTAAGCTGTATTTTTACCCTTTGGAGTACAATAACGAGTAACGTGGTAAATGGACTAGAAAATTTTGAAGTTTTCTGAAAAACATGTCGAGTTGAAAGTATCAGTCGAATGTGACAGGAGAAAATTATGCCGCTTGTTTTGAAAGTAACATAAGTCACTTTACCGTAATAAAACAATGGCGATTTTGGATAACTGTACGAATTATTTATACTGAAAGAAATATAAACATCGAAGATAACAAGCCTAAGTAAGTCTTCTCGAAAATTGCCGTCAATATTTATATATAAGTGACTTATGCTACTTTCAAAATAAACGGCTAAATTATTTCCATGCTGTTAATATTACGTTAAAGTATACGATATTTCGGGATTCACAGATCATTTATTACTTCAGTAATGTAATTCTAAATTACTGCTTAATTATTGTTAATTATTGCAGTCACAAAAAAAATCGTAGGGCAAAGAGTTATGAAAAATTATTTTTGGAAGATTGCATTAAGATGATGTTACGTATTTACGTTTCATAAATATGTTGATAAATCTGCACTTTAAATTGTGCGAACGCGTGAATCGTGTTGCGTCTTTCATTACTGTGTACCGATTGCCATTTATGGGAAGCAGGATGTTTAATGTATGAATTATCGAAGCACGAAACGCTGAGAATATAAAGCGAGGTGAATTAAATGCCTAGGTACTCATCGAGTCGTTGATTAATACGATGTAATAATATAAAGATTTCCTGGCCAGACTATTGATTGTTTTTAATGTTCTATCTCGTTCGAGACAGCCAAACTGCTGCAATTTTGATGTTGAGAGTATTCCAATTAGACAATTAGGGCGAGAAATTATAGATACTATTGTCAAGATGATAAATAGGGAAGAGAGAAAGTGTTGAAGCATCGTGCATACTTAACGAGTATGTTGATACGTTTAGGACAGTAGAATAAGGACACCATGATCAGACCGCTTAAAATGCAGCGTTTCATTTACATTACTGAAATAGTCTAATTATAATTAGCCTGCCTGAAATAAATCTGAGTACGAATTATCAACATTCATAATTGCAAATGCTTTAATTTTTCAAGTTGTACCATAAATAATAGGACTGAGAAAGTAACAGTTCTTCGAACCGCAAAAAGCTTAACCTCTTCAGGGACGACTTTTTTTAAAGAAGCTATTTTCATATCCCTAACTGTACACCGGAAATAACAGTCAGTGCAGTCAAACCATAAGATTTTTATTTTTCTTGTTGAGAGATTCTGTGGTGTATAATTTATTATCAAATTTGTATTCTTTTTATTAATGATAGTAATTATAATTGTAAAAACCTAAATGCCCACATATGTGGCCAAGGGCGTCAAGAGGTTAAAAATGTTGCAACTCACCATCAAATGCAAGAGAATTAAAAAAACAACAAAAAAGAAACCGAAATGTATTGCCATAGTGATAAAAAAAATCAGGCTACCCTTGTGTTCCAAAATCCCAACAAAAACCGGTCAGAAAGTCACACACCCTTTACAACATTACAACTCCCAGATAATTGAATTTTCAAGTGCATTTGGCAAGTGCGTCCCTCGAAGTGCATTCACATATTCCCCGTGAAAAGGGTCAAAACAAACGCACCGTTCCGAAGCGCATACGCTTTTTTTCCTTGCTCGGTGAAGCGAAGTTTGATTCGACTGCGGTGACATAGTTGACATGACGTCACGCTAATCTTTTTTTTTTCGCCGTGCTAGCTGCAAGTCAGCGAGTGTTACACTTGGCGCCGGTCAAACGTTCACCCCCATGCAACAGAGAGGGGGTGTTAGTTGTATCAACGTCCATCCTGGGGGAAAAACAGAAAAAAAAGCGAATGGAAACCTAAAAGGCTGGAAAAAACCGACAAATGACACAATACTTCTCGCGTACGGCCCTCGAATTACACCGAGATTTCCTATCCAAAATGGCAATTCGAATTTCCATCGTTATACGGGTCGCACGCGCCTTTTTTTTATAGAAACGCGTCTCGTCGTCTAGTTGGCGCCGAAACCATTGATTAAAGTCCGGCGCCGACCCATTTTTCCCTTTGGGTCCCGCTTCCACCCCCTTTTTCATCCCCTGCTCCTATATCTTTTTGTATCTTTGCCCCGTTCTGCCTCTATCTCTTTATGATACTTCCTTTCTCGCTCTTTCTATTTTTATCTCGATACGACCTTCCTCTTTTCACTTCCCTCTCTATCCCTCCCCTTTCTACTTCCCTTCCAGTCGTACGTGCGAACTTTTTGGCAACGAGATACAACTCCCCCCACGTTAGCGCAGCTACGATAGAGAATCGCTGATAACAGTTGGCCGATCTTTCGGCTTTCCTCTTAGCGAGTGAATTGGCATTTTGGAATTTCGTGGACGAAAATCAAGTATCGATAAAGCTGCTTCGAATGGGATATCGTGATTTCTTCGTAAATCTTTGGGGTTGGTTTTAGATTGGTAAATGGGGACAATTGTAATTTACCCGTATTCTCACTTTAATTTATATCATTGTATATTTCATAGAAAAAGATTAAAATCTTTATTATTTGAAAGTAGAATAACATGCATTCTGTTTTTATGTTCTACGACATTTTTTATTTAAACTTTACATTCGATACATTGGAATTTTAAGTAAAGGCTGGTGAAAGACGTGCTCGTTACTTTCGCTCACGAACTTCGTTCGGTTGTTGGATTCATTTCAATTATTAATTTATTAATTATTAATTAATTAATTGTTGGTGCACTGAGAGGAATGAAGTATCGCGTGAATTGTAAGAATATTTAGAAACAAAAATACTAAGGAAAATACCCTTTTTCAATTTTGCAGATATTGAAATAAATTGAGATTATTAAGGATATGAGAATGAGTTATTTTCATCAGCTAAAAAATAAATTTGTTAGATTCACAAGTGGAAAGACGATTTTTGCGTCTACCGGTGCCGACGTTGCAACTTTAAGAAAAACTTTAAATACTTAATGAACCTATAAGTCGCAGTGTTCAATAATTAAAATTGAAACTGCAAGATATATCACTACTTTTAAATTAAAATCTCTGTGAACGTTGCATCGAGCTGCACGTACCCAGTAACCCAATAAACTAAAATTACAAATTGACGTTCAGCTCTTCATTAAGAAGGATCCTCAACATTAAACAAAAATGTATTCAAAATAATTCAAATACACTCACTCCTATTCACCCAATCTAAGTTCTGTAAAAAAGCATCGTTCAAATTTCCCGCCATATCGTGTGTGTTCATTGCGATATGACAAAATCGGCACTGGCGTTACTGCGCAGAGTATCATGCGCTATAAGGCAGTCATTACACGAACGCAGTGTTTTACCGTATCGGCGGACGAGCGGAGCCTCGACGATCTCCTTTTCGAGGAAAAACTCGCGGCATGAGCTGAAATCAAGTAAGTCATTGCAATCATCGCTATAATTACCATCAAAACGACGTCATTACGTCTTTGTCGCATTTGTTTAAATATTAGTAACCGTTGTTCATAATGGAGATTATATATGTGAGACTCATTTTAATGTACATACATTAACCAATTCAAAGTACTACAATTTCTTTTTGTTTGCATGTGTAATATAATAACTTTTACTCGTGAATTATGTAAAATTCGTAGTTATTCGTATTTATACACTTTGGATTTAAACGTTGCGGTAGGGAATTTTGTTAGTGAGAACTCTAAAACAAGAATATTTCTTGATATTTAGTTCTTGTATTTATACAACTTTTCTCAATTTGGGTCCCTTGAGGGCTGTCCTTGAGAAAGGGCAAGGTCCATTTTCCTCTCTCGTTGAATAGAGTGTTCTTGACGCCAGAAATGGGACCACTCAAAGTGGCGCCTTTTTAACGCGGAGTCTTATATAACAATTTTCAAAATTGAACCGTTTTACCTTTAATTTCTATGGAATTATGGAAATTTATATGGCAAAGAAAACCGGTCATCGTAACTGATTAACGTATCAGGCGTATTACATTAATAATACGTTATGTTGACAGTCCAACATCAGTTGCAAAAAACGATTACAAGTCCACGGCCACTATTTACAATTCTCGCTTTAAAGAAACTCATTATTTACAGCTCTTCCCCGTAATCGCCATGTAAAATTGTTAATATCTTCAAGCGATAAATTCGTTACCCCGTGTGTGTTGGAATTTAAGTAATATCGTTCACGATTACCGCAGAAAAAGAGTAACAGCGTTTCCCGTATCTTTCGAGAATGCACAAGTAAGTGCACGTAAACGAAACGAGGATATCGCGAAGTTTATATTGGCGCAATTAGTATACGATGCGCGCGAACGAGTCTCTCACTGATTGCACAGATTAACTCCTCTGCGAGACGCATTATTGGCAGATAAAACACTCAATAAAAACGCACACTCTCCTACGTGCTTATTATCGTACGAACGATAAGAATGCAAATTCCCAAAATACCGCTGAATTATTTTTACATCGTCTCGTATCCCTCGCGAGAATTACTTTAATTCTTTCTTCGTCCTCTTTCCGCGGTTGCCGTTCGTCGCGGAATTTCTAAGTATAATAATTTCATCATACTCGAGCGACTTTGAGCAGGATATACTTCAACATTGTAATCGAAACACGTACGTAGAGTTTATCGTCGCGCAAAGGCATTCCGAGGTGTTCGCCGTGAACAATCGAACGATATGTATCTCGCGATAACGTGAGATGAAATCGATCGACCTTAGCGCGAGAAAACGCGCAGGGGAAAAAATATTCCACGCGATTGAACGTCACGGTATTATCGGGAGAGCGCGTTTTCAGGTATCGAAGACACGGTCTTCGACGATACTGTCGAAACGGTGGCATAATTCGCGTATAACGCTTTTGATCGTGTACGTCAGACATTGATAAACAGGAAACGATAAAAGGATTATCAGCGTACGATTACCGTGAATACATTACGATAAGCTGTTAACGCGAAATCGCGCCGTATAATCCTTCCCCGCCTGTCCGCTTATGCTTATCTTTCAAGTAGATAGCACGCCGAATTTCACGGCGAATGAACTTTGAACTTTCGTTGCATTTTTGGTGGAAATCACGTCGGCCGTTTTCTGTCTGAAGTTTGTTGATCGAAACGGAGCGTTAAGAACGGAGAGATTGGCAGAAGAGCCGAGAGGAAATAATATTTATAATTGCTATCGTTCTCGGATTACGCAGTGTCTGTTATTCATATTTATGTAGAATCATTCAGTTATTCACAGCTGGCGGAAAATCATTTTCTATGAATTTCCGTCTGAAGAGGCGTTATGGCTCATTGTCAGTGTACTCTATGTATCTGAATAGATGACGCGGGTGTCAGCGTTGATTTTTATTGGCCGCGGATTTTTTTAAATAGATTATCCGCGGGAAAGGTCATATCAATTTGCATTTTTATTTAAATTTCATTATTATTATGTATATTATTTATTGAATTACATATTTAATATATTATTATTATTGAATTATATTGAAATTTCAATTTCAAGAAGCGTCGTAATCATTTAGTAGCTTGCTAACGTCAGTAAAAAATTAATTTGCATTTTTATTTGAATTTTATTATTATTACATATATTATTTATTGAATAACATATTTAATATATTATTATTGAATTATATTGAAATTTTAATTTCAAGGAGCGTCGTATTAATTTAGTAGGTTGCTAACGTTAGTAAAAAATTAATTTGCGTTTTTATTTGAATTTTATTATTATTATATAGATTATTTATTGAATAACATATTTAATATATTATTATTGAATTATATTGAAATTTCAATTTCAAGAAGCGTTGTATTAATTCAGTAGGTTGCTAACGTAAGTAAAAAATTAATTTGAATTTTCATTTGAATTTTATTATTATTACATATATTATTTATTGAGTTACATATTTAATATTTTGTTATTAAATTATATTGAAATTTCAAGGAGCGTCGTATTAATTTAGTAGGTCGCTAACGTTAGTAAAAAATTCATTTTAAATATTGCACCGGCATTGCTACTCATTTGCTAACGTTGTGTTCTTAAGCTCTTTCAAAACTCGACCGTGTGTAATATGAATTTGAATCGCTCGACAATTTTTCTCCGCACATTCTTCCTCCTCTCTGGCCCGTTCCTAACAAAGTTATCGCATCACTCTTCCAACCGATACATCTCTATATTTCCAGGTACATTTCAAACAAAAAGAGTCACGATACAATCATGGACAACCAGCCAGGGATTCACATCAACAAAATTGCCCCGCCGACGTACGCGGAGGCGATGGCACAAACTACGATTAAAGATAACGAGAGTGTATCACCTTCGCGAACCCGCGAACAGTACCCGCAAACGTCCTCTTATCTGCCATCGATATCCGGATATCAGCAACAAAATAATTTTTACCCGAACACAAGCACACAGCCGTCATACATTCCGACATGTGTGCCAAGTGCGACGGGCCAGCAAAGTCAGGGTTCATCGTCGATGCATTATATCGTACACACGGAACGTGTGGTGCACAGAAAGAGGTGGAAGGATCGTAAGTTTCCTGTAGAATTATACACGGATAGACGGAACAAAGATAAATATATCCGTGAGATCATTCGATCGTGAATGAGTCGGTGATAAGTTGCGAGAATGTTTCGTGTTCAGATGTGGGTATTATTTGTGTTTGTTGGTCGTTTTAATCTTCGGCTGTGATCATTGGATGTGTGCTCGACTCGTTGAAGATGGCGCGGGTATTATATTTCGGATAGAGAAGTGTATCGATCAATTGGAATTAGTATTTAATAGTAAAAAGTACCGGGGTTAAAGTTGTATTATATTTTAATTCTTATTATTGTAATTATAGTACATTTAATATATTAAAGTACAACTTTATTTATAATTATTTCAATAGACTAAATAAGTATTTTGGAAAAAGAGGAACAAGAGGTGAAAAGGACGAATGATAAGGTAATTTAGGTTTTGCAAGATAGAAGTGGAATATTTACTGCATGGGGGTCCTAGAAATTTGGGGAATTTTAGAAAAACTTGGGAAGCAGACATTTTGAGTTGCTTGGTAGTTCTGGTTTTAATATGATTTATTAGTTTCTAAATTAAGTTGGAAGTTCTGTGAAGATTAGAGGTGTGCGTGGATTATCAAAACTTCGTTAATGTAGATAAGAGATTAGTGTCAAAGAAGGTGGCGTGCAGGATGTTTGAATCGCACGAACAGGATTTACAATCGAAAGAATTATCTCGTTACTGAATCATAATTATCAACTACACGTTTCCTTATCGACAACGAGCGACGATACGTGAGTAATCGTGTCTCCTTGAAAAAAAATAATTCAATATCGTCCGCTAACATTGTTATTATTCTTCTCCCACTTTCAATTATTTACTGTTAATTCCATACATCTATCATTGAAATTTATCATTCAATATATCGCAAATCCAGCTTCGCGTACCAAAATTAAAAATACCCCCTCCGATTACTTCAAGTCGAATTCTTCTCTTTGTTTCAGGATACTGCGGTAAAAAAGTCACCACCGCGATTTTGTGTTTCGTCATTGTAATCATCGTTGTACAGTGGTTGGTGGTACGCTCCGTATAATTGCTCACACGATGCCTAATGATCTACGCCGATATAATTACGAAAGATTAGAGGAAGCTTACGACGAAGAAGAGGAAGAGGAAGAAGGACAATCGCCGGAGGAGGACAACCGAAGGGTAATCGAGGATACACGAACCAATATCTCAAGCTGGATTTTATTCACCATAGTCGTTATTCTCGCTGCCGAGAGCATCGCGTTCGTCTTCTATGACCGCTACGTCACAGGTTTCACATTTTTCTGGAACAATATTATCCTTCTGTTGTGCAAGCATTTGATTAGCCACGCTGAGCCACCGAATCCCATGATTATTACAGAAAAAATACTCGCTACGGTAGACATCGTGTAATTATAGAACAACGTGTAAATATTCCCGTGTTAACATAATTCAACGGCGAACGATCGCATGGATAACGTATACTCGGCGTTGATAATTACGGCGAGTGTCTCTCGAGAAATCTGAGAGGTGTAAACTCCGAGCAGAATGTGGAATTGTAATGGGATGCCGTTATTATTATTATTTATGCACCGTATTTGTTTTATTAGGGAGGATGAAACGTATTGTTTGATGTGTATGTAGCACAGTGTAATCTCGGTTTGTACATGTAGGATGTATGCGATTATTTCGTGTATTTGTAAGTAGGTGTAAAAAGTTTATACATGTGCGACAATAAACGAAACTTTGAATTAATATTTATATTGAAAATTTCCGATCTGCTTGTTTGTCAATTTTACTTTTTACGAAATAACGTCCCTTTGCGATATTCCAGCTGTAGGGGATTTCAAGAGCATGTTTAACAATTGAACTATCAACGTTACATCTATTATATTTAAATATATTAAATAAATACTTTGGAAACACAGGAATCAAGAAGGAAAAATAAGATCAATCAAGTAACTTAAGTTTTGTAAGACAGAAGTGAAATATTTACTGAATGGCTCACATATTAATTAGGTTAACTTTTCGAAAAAATCGGGAACCGGTCATTTTTGACGGTTTGGCAGTTTTAGTGTTTATATATTAAATAAATACTTTGGAGAAAGAGGAATCAGAAAGTAAAAAATATGATCAATTAAGTAATTAATATTTTATAAGACAGAAGTGAAATATTTATTGTATAGCTCCCCCAATTTGGGGAATTTTTTGAAGAAATTCGGTTTAGGTGGTTTTGGCTGCCTTGGTAGTTTTATTTTTAACTCAAAACACTCGATTTAGAAATACAAGACAGATTTTGCTCTTTACTGTGAGAAATCAGGAGAGGAAGCGTTGCATCGTCAAAATGTAAATAAAAAATCTTCCATAAAGCGTTTCAAGTTCTCATCGAATATGGAAGTCCGGTTCTTTATTGTCTACGTTGATCGTTCATGTAAAGGAAGGTGCTTCTGCAATAAAGCAATGAGAATTACCCTTGTACTCGTATCATATTTCCCTCACTTTCCTCGCCGGGTACTATAAAAGAAGCCTTTAACGTTCGACCACGCGGCGTCACAATGGCAAAGAGAAAGAAAGAGGGTACAGCGAGGAAGAAAGTGCGGAAAAAGAGAAGCTATGCCGGGGGAGGACAATGTTAACGTCCCTTTTCAGTCGAGATCACGGCGCGACAAAATCCCACGAAACGAGGAATCCGTACATTCAGATCCATAAATGCCGAGTGGTGGGGATACCCTCTCCACATCTTCGGTACTTTTTCGCCTTTAACTACTCTGGTCACTTTGCATAGACCGCGGATGACTAACCTTCTCAATTAAATGACTTATATTTGATACCTCAATTTAGAAAAAACAAAACTGCGTCACAAATCTGCTTACGTGTGAGTTTACTCAACACTTTACCGACCGGTAGCCGGTTAATCGGTTACGATGGCAATCAGCAAGCATTTATTTGATATCGAGGTACTCGTTAATTTTTTCTGTAAGCTCCCATATTTTTATACCATTTTGAAAACTTTGCGTTAACCATTTCGAATTCCGAAAGACTGTCACATTTCAAAACCTCTAAGGCAATGAAAAGTTTGTACAATTAAAAAAAAAGAAGTAGAACAAGTTTTATCTGTAAATGTTCCACTGCACAAAGGTGACTGTTTTGAGCGGTATCATAATTTAAAAATATATTAAACGATTTCTTATTTGAAAAATATCGTTATAAGGACTACGGTTTATTATATAAATATTAAAGTGAAAACAATAGTAATAGACAAAATAAATATTGCTTAGCACTAATATCATGAAAATAAAACATTTTATTAAATTTGTCTAATTGTAAGCCGAAAAAAGACCAAATACCAGGGAAGATCTGCGGCTGAGTGGCTGGCAAAAGTACACAGGATGTTGAATCGCTACCGGTCGGTAAATTGTTAAGTGTAAAAATCAAATTTACTTAAGTGCACGTCTAAGTAGAGTCATGCCCCTTTAACCTGGCGAATCAGACCCGCATTCATTTCTCTAGCCATCGCCGAGTTGTCGGACAGTGGAGGGGGTAGCTAACTCCGCGCCATTTATCGAGCAGACTGTACGCTCACATAGTTCGGTCGGCGGGAGCGTTAAAGATGAGACGACACGTCGGAACCGTAGGTAGTATAAGTAACGAGCGTATTTCGCAGCTATAACGGGACGTCAGTCGCACACACGTGCAGAAAAGGACGAGGGCGGCGAGGCAGAGCGAAGGAAGAAGCACGATATCGCCGGCTTTTATTATTGGCGCAATAAAACCCCGGTAACTGAGTAATAATTTAAGAGTTGAGCGCCGTTCAACTGGAGCACCTTCGGCGCCGGTTCCGAGTGCGCTTTTCCTAGCTGGCTATCCGGCTACATAGCCAGAGCTACGAACAGCGTGCCAATAAGCGATCGCGTGAATCCACGAGCCATTCCCTGTAACGCGATCCAAAGTCGTAGGTGGAGATAGTGGAGGAAGGTTTTACGAGCTCCTCTGAGCCCGGCGAAATAATTCAAAATCGAACGATACAGGCGGGAAGGAGAGATCGTAATGAGCGGATGTGTAGATCCTCCTGGCGAGGGTTATAAATTTAACTACCCTCGCCGATCGGAAATTATACCGTGCATCGGATAACGATCGAAAGTGTGCACCATGTTAACACTGCCCGGCGATTTTCGACGGTCGTTATTAATCGTGAGGGAAATTTCATTCGGTGATGTACTTCGTCATTCGTTGGACGTTTAACGTGGAAATTTAATAAAACTTTGACGTCCTGGGGAGAAGATGTTTCAAAGGAGGCCATGTGCCACCTATGACGACCCGGGCAGGTTCTATGATATCGTGGGCTGTGAAGCTGGACGGAATTCGTGAGATGCAAACTTTGGCTATCTTTGAGCGATCTTTTTCTAAAAGGGGCAGTCATTTGTTGTGGATAAACTGTCTTTTAAATTTTTCACATTTAACGTTAGGTCTACAGACGTAAAATCAGTTCTATATAAGTATTGTTGCGGCGCGACATAATAAAACAACTAATCGTTTATAAAATAACGATTCTATTTGAACAAGTCCGGCCAATCTGACAGCTCACAGACAACTCTCTCACAGATTATTATAAACATTCGCACCTCGTTGCTATCGCTCTAGCAATCAATAACACAGAGGAAACAATTTCGTTGCTCATAATAATTCTGTAGGAACGGAATTCCTAGCAATAACCAAATAGTATTCATTTTTAGAATTAGTGAGTGTGGATGGTTTGTATACAGAGTCAGAGTAACTTTAGAGTTACTAAGAGTTTTGTGTTTTTACAGCTATATATATTTAATAAAGTTAATTACTTATTTTTAAATTACACGAGAGTTTAGTTAAGTTTCCCTTCCCTTTTCCCATTCCCTTTCTTCCAGGACGAGTACCGATATTCTTTGAGGGCTCGTCTGGAATTAACCCTTTGCGGACGGAAATATTTTTGAATATTGAGAGATAATCATTTATTTGGCGATCCAAAACCACCTTTTGCGACCATAATTGCGACCGATAGATCGGTTGTGGTGCTCGATAGGTCGTGCCGCCGCAAAGATATTTAAATGGGACATCATATTCTTAAAGTGCTAAAGTTACGTGGTAGCCATCGTTCCAGCTGCGAACACTACTCGACACAATCGACGGTAGAAAAATCTCAACAATTATTCCCCATTCCCGTTAAAATAACGATTCGATTCTCGGAATAATACCGGCGTCGGTTTCTTCCAAAGAAAACGACCACTTCGCGAAACACCCCGACGAAAGGCACCGTTCGTCTTTGTTCTCGTCGCGAAAAGAGCTTACTCGTAAGTATTCCGCGTTTCCCAATGAAAATCGATCGACGTCGTCGGGAGGATGGATAAGTGTGCCGGAGGTATTGTCGAACGAGAGAAGAATACGAGGAATTGTCGTTAGTCCGACGGTAACACGGCTGAATCGTGGAACGAAGGAGATCGAGAATAGATATCAGGTCGGACGTTCGGAGTAACGAGGTTCTCTGTTATCGAGCCTCCGAGATATCCGTGAAAAACGAACGCCGCGGAGCTCGCAATGCATTTCTGCGTTATCACGAAGCCGAAGGACTAAAATTGAAGCCCGGTGTGAAAGTAAGGAGAACAGTTGCCGGCAGTTGCTGAAAGAAAGTCGCGACTTTTCTATGGGGTCTGAGATGTAATTTGAAATTTCATCTCGGTTCTACGGTGAGCAGATCGTTGTTGCTGAAACTTCTGAATGACTGAAGGGTTTGTTTAACGAGCGTATTATATCGGATAATTTGTAAATGTTTGCGAGTTATACGTTACTTCGGTGTTTGTGGTATATATTTGACTGGGTACTTTATTTGATAACGAGTACGCAATTCTTGTATTTTCTGCGCTCTTCTGTTTATTGTATGTATTTTCGTAACTTCTATTGTATATTGTAAGCGGTTGTGCAGATTTGTTAAACAGAACTTTCGACAGAATCCTATTTCATGTACTTTCAACGTTTTCTTGCGGTCTGAGCAATAAGTTGGAGGGAAAATTATTCAATTTAATATTGAATAGTAATTGTAATTTATAATTAAAAATAGCGTTATAATTGAAATATATCAAGATGTCTTTTGACACCTTCGACAGAAATAGTTTTAATTATCAAGCTGCCAATACTTTTCCTAAGTTAAACCCTCATATTGAATTGTAATTGTAATTTATAACTAAAGAACAACGTTACAACTGATATAAATCAAGATGTCTTTTGACACTTTTGACAGAAACAGTTTTAAATATCAAGCTGCGAATATCTTACTAAGTTAAACCCTCATATTGAATTCTAATTGTAATTTATAACTAAAAAATAGCGTTACAACTGAAATATATCAAAATGTCTTTTGACACTTTCGACAGAAACAGTTTTAAATATCAGGCTGCCAATATCTTCCTGAGTTAAACCCTCATATTGAATTGTAATTGTAATTTATAACTAAAAATAGCGTTACAACTGAAATATATTAAGATGTCTTTTGACCCCTTCGGTAGAAATAGTGTTAAATATCAAGTTGCGAATATGCTCCTAAGTTAAACCCTCATATTGAATTCTAATTGTAATTTATAACTAAAAAATAGCGTTACAACTGAAATATATCAAAATGTCTTTTGACACTTTCGACAGAAACAGTTTTAAATATCAAGCTGCCAATATCTTCCTAAGTTAAACCCTCATATTGAATTGTAATTGTAATTTATAACTAAAAATAGCGTTATAACTGAAAAAAATCAAGATATTTTATGACACCTTCGACAAAAATGGTTATAAATATCAAGCTGCGAATATCTTCCTAAGTTAAACCCTCAAAAACTCTGCGTCTCTGCAAATATTCCCTCCATTTTCCACTTCTTTCTGCATCCAGCGTCTAAAATTTGCCAACAAAACCCTCCAACCTCTCCCATTAATTTTATTTTTACCAACAAATCAGTATCAAATTATTTTCACACTCACGATTCCATCGACTGCGCTATAACCATGCAGCGCAATAAATCCACCATGAGTAACATCTCCATCGGTCGTCTCGCCATTCGCCGAGACCGTCTCGTTAGAATTGTCCGCGAATTTTTCTCGATACACTTCGCCGACCCGTCCTGAGCATTATTCCCGCCGATGATCGTTACGTTTCTCCTCTTATTCCCGGAGATTCACAATTTCCGCGTGGCTCTCCATGGTTTATATAACGATTTCTTTCTCGTAAGCCGCGTAAAAATTGTCTTCGCGCCTTTTTCCACGCTCGTATCGGATTTCCCCGGTGCGTACGTACGACGATATGTCCGTGGATTTAACGTTTTTGCGAAACCTTTTTCCGATAATTAATGTCCGTCGGTGCTCTCGCGCGAAACTCTCGCCGGGGGGTTTCCGCAAACGTGAGAGGAAAGGGAGATCGGATTAATGACAGTTTTACTTGCAGCCGTTAGAAGAACGACGGTTTCGATGGTATTACAAACGCAGGAAGCGACGGAAAAAGAGTTGAATGAGGGGGATGGTGGGCAGAGAGACGGACAGTCGCTGGAAATTTATTGTGTGCCGTGATTGATTGTCATTTTTGCATGGAAATATGAAGTACTTGTTGGTTCTTCTGTATTCGCGGTAGTATTATTTCCTTTGGATTTTTTTTAGTTTAATTTATTTAGCTATTTAATAGTTCTTTTGCCTAGCAAGTGATGGTTTACCGTGGATTAGGTATAGTGGGTTACTATTATTTTTAGGTGGCCCCCGAATCAGCCAGGGTATGATGCATTAATTGTGTAGGAACGGAATTTTTATACTAGTAATAGTTTTAATTTTTAGAATTAGTGAGCATGGATGGATTATACAGGATATTAAAAAAAAACATTCAATGTTTATATGGTACATAGGATACACTGTACTGAGTAAATAAGCTTTGGTAAACATAGGTCGAAAGGTCAACCGTTTCTGAGATATAAACATTTTTGTTTGCTAGTATCATGAGTGACTTACTTGCTTCCATCGAGTTATTTTAGAGTTAATTATTGTTTAATGAGTTTCGTTATATAACATTTATATATCTGTGATAAAGTTAGTCACTTCGTTTTATTTGCACGCGTTCAGCTAGTTTTTTAGGCTGCGATATCTATATTTCATTTAAGGCAACCTAGTCGGTTTTTCCAATGCGAGTATCCCTATTCTTTGGGGGCTCTTCCGAGGTTTAATTAGAGTAGAACCCTATAATTGCTAATTTAATTGATTGATAATTTAAGAAAGAGTTTCCTGAGGCAACAGGGAATTTCAGCTTGGCCATGTTTGGAAGTTCGGGCCTTCAATTAATACCACAAAATTACATATTTTCATGTGACTGAATCTGTCATTTGACCGTACATGGTACGATTAGTGTCAAAGAAGTACGCTATTAAATGGTCTTTACGTTGCTAATCTTACGTTAAACATTTTTTCCAACCACGAACAACACGGAAATCCTAAAAAAACACGGCGTTAATCCAAGATCGCTATCGTAAATCGACAAGGTTATCGACGAGCACGGTTGCAGAATCCGGAAACCGAAGCGACGCGGAAGAAAAAGGGGTAAATGGTGCAATGAATTGGTCGGAGTGGAAGGGCGCTTTTACTGCACCGAAGATCCGGGCACGTGTCGGATCTATTTGGACCCGTAGGAACCTTATTTGACTGAATCCGACACCAGCCTTAATCAGAAGATCAGGATCGAGTCAATGTTTGTTCCAGTTTACTGTTATTCCTTTCGATGTGATTAGATCTCGCCCCGTTTTATAAGCCGTAAAAGTATCCCCGCCCTACGTCTCGGCCGCAACTTCGGCTACCCCTTTCCTCCTACGGTTCTACGGAAAATTGCCCTGCATTTTGGAAACGTCGCATCTCGCAAAATAGCCGAGATCCCATCGGAAACGTGCCCCGACTCCGCAAATTGCAGAGGGTCTTAAAAAATGTTCCAACTTCGTGCGTAAATATGTATTCTTACGAGGCGACGATTCTACGGTGTCCTCTCGTGAATTCGATAATCTCGACGATTTTCTGTCATTTTGGAAGTCAATGGTCGCTGCGATTGTTAAAGTTCGCGGATTAGAAAAATGCGAGATACATACATCGATAACTGTTCCATAATTAAAACCACTAATACAATTACTTCTGTATTCTCAAAAATATGAATTCTAAGTTCGACAAAATCACAAAAAACATCGGTGCCAAGGTCGCAAGGGTCACAAAAGCTGTTGAAATCTCTGCACGAAAGGTGAACTGAAACGATTCTGTATTTATCTAAAAGCATTTGACAAAGAGCTGCGTTAAATTTATCTAACTAATTGGACCACGAATACAATTACTTCTGTAATCGCAAAAAAAAGAATTCTAAGTTTGACAAAATCACAAAAAACATCGGTGCCAAGATTGCAAGTATCACAGAAGACGCTGCAATCTCTGCAAGAAAGGTGAACTAGTGTGATTATGAATTTATCTAAAATTAGGTCAAAAAGAGCTGCGTTATTTATCTGAATAATTGAACCACTAAAACAATTACTTCTGCAATCACAAAAAAAAAAGAATTCTAAGGTCAACAAAGTCACAAATAACATCCCTAAGACAGTTCCTCTTAAGACATCACTACATCATGGCACCCAAAAATAAAATTATAATACCAACCACCAAAGTCCTCGGCAACATCGATACATACATCGATAAGAGCTCCATTTCCCATACAATTTTACCTCTTCTCACCTTTCTATAATGCCAAAATTCGCAACATTCCCCCTAAAACATCACTACCCCATTGCACCCAAAAATAGAATTATTAATACTACCCACAAAAGTCCTCAGCAACACGAACAGCGAAAGAATAATTCCAAAGACGCTTTAAACAACAAATCATCCAAATAATCCCCCTTCTCGAGGCCCGAAGGAAACTTAATCCAAACGCAAACCGACATAAACCTCGAAACTTATATACCATCGTAACAGGGTGGGCATACGCGTCCTGACGAGTCTGCGAGGGTCGAAAGGGGGATGGTTCGGTGCAAGAACTAAAAGGGATTGGACGGAGCAGGAAAAGTCGGTGGAGGTGATCGCACTGGAAGGGCTGGCTTTGGCAA
This sequence comes from Cerceris ruficornis, assembly GCA_963989415.1. Taxonomy (NCBI): domain Eukaryota; kingdom Metazoa; phylum Arthropoda; class Insecta; order Hymenoptera; family Crabronidae; genus Cerceris; species Cerceris ruficornis. The sequence goes on from OZ022518.1 coordinate 29,134,641, forward strand.
AACGTGCTCCGACGTGCTTTTCTTTTCTTCCTTCATCCCTCTCGCCGCCGCTTCCGTTTTCCTTTTCTCACCGCCGTCTTTCTATACCACCAGCCTCCTTCGACCGACGATACAACCTTGTGACAACACCGGGTCGAAGGAGCACTTCTCGATCGATACCTGGCACTGTTTATTCTCACCCAACCCTCGTATCTTCCTTCCTGCTTCGACCCTCGACGGAAGAAGGCAAAAAGTAACATCAAGAACGCTCGATGGAACAACCGGGACGTCGACGGTTTTTTTTTGCGAATTAACGGCAATAACGATAACGCGGCGAGACTACTTAAAAATCGAGGATGAAGAAAACTGGCGCGATTTTTGCGTTCATTCCGGTACGATGGTTCCGTTTTGGAGAGACGAACGGGAATGTGACGGTTCTACGTCGAAGGGAGGAAAATGCATTTTCGTCGAGTTGCCAGGACGTTCTTGTCGCGGGTGGTTTTGCTTCGATTTGGATGGTATTCGCGGGGAAAGAAGCTTGAAGAGATAAAACGCCGCGGCGTTGAAATGGAATATCGTAGAAGGGAGGTTTTCGTTCTAGTTTTACGATTAACCCTTTGCGGACGGACACTTTTTTGAGTGTTAGGAGATAATCATTTATTTGGAGATGAAACACTATTTTTTTATCAGGAGGTTCGAGTGTTAATGTATCCGAATTATAAATTACTGTTTGCAGAATCATATTTGAACGGTTATATTTCAATTTTTCATTTCGCATCGTGTATACATGCCTCGATAAACTGTAATCCGATTTTTTCTCAGACCGCATATATGCGTCAGTAGTTCTCAAAGGGTTAATTTGGGGCTTTCGAATATTAGAGTAAGCGAGAAGTTGATGATTGAGAAGGGATTTAACTCCTTGGGTTACAAATTCTTTTGCGAGTGCCTCCGCAATTAACACTAAAGCTACAGACGTTATATTTACTATAATTTAGATATACTGAACAAGTACTTTGGAAGAAGAGAGATCAATAGGTGAAAAAGATGATTAATTAATTAATTTAGGACAGCAGTCCTCAAAGGGTTCATTTATTATTTGTGGGATGGCTTCGATGTTCTTTTCGATTGTGGTTGTGTCGCGAGTGTAACTGTTTGCGATTGTTGGTAAAAATTAAATTGGTGATTTGTTTATTCTTTTCGTTGAGAACGATCCACCATTGCAGATTTGCAATAACATTTGAATAAAATTCCATTTGTGAGAAATAAATTGAACTTTGTGGTTCGAAGCCCACCTAAAACAGTAGTTTCTTTGTAGTACAGTTTCGTTTCTACGAATACAATTTATCCCTGCAAAATTGTGGAAGCTTAAAAATAAAATATTCTCTTCCCGAAAGAGATTGAATATTTTATTCGCAAATCATTCCAAGCCAGGTATTCTTTTACGACAGAAAAATATCGAACTCATCGCAAAGAACGAACGAAAGGGATCGTTCGAGGAGTAAGAACCTTCGGAGAGGAGATCTGCACGGATAGGTCGAGCAGTCTCGGCAGATTTCTGTAGCGAATCTTGCGATATTCCCGCCGATTTGCATTCATTTCAATTAGACATCTTTTAACAAACTATTCGAAATCGAGGCGATTCTAATTCCAGCCATGTACGGCACGTTGAATTTGCATAAACCCGCTCATTGTTCTCCGCTTTCCATGTAGAATAAGAAGGAAGCCATGGAAAGAAAGAAACGAGCGAATGAAAAGCGACGGGGCCAAGTGGAAGCCGGGGAATAACGTGTTTTAATGAAATTCGCGGAAGAATTAAAGATCGCTATTCATTTCTGTTTCTTTCGCGTGACTCGCGCCGGAAGGAGGGGAGGAAGGAAAAAAAAACATGAATTAAAGCCAAGGGAAAACGAATCCTCGCAGGAGAACGGGGCGAAAAAAATCGCGCGACTCCTTTTACGAGACGCTGAGGCGAAAATATCGATGCCAAGGTCGCGGAAATAATGGCAGACAACGAGGAGTTTGCAGAAGACGTGAATTAAAACGACTTTGAATTTATTCAAGTACGGTTAATAAAAAGTTGCGTGAAATTCACGAAGAAAGTTAAGGCAGCAATGTAATTACGGAAACATCGGTGCCAAGGTTGCAAGGGTCACAAATGCCGTTGAAGTCTCTGCAAGAAAGGTAAACTGAAATGATTATGAATTTATTTAAAAGCAATTAATAAAGAGCTACGTTATATTTATCTAAATAATTGAATCACTAATGGAATTACTCCCGTAATTACAAAAATATGAATTATAAGATCGACAAAATTACAAAAAACATTGGTGCCAAGGTCGCAAGGGTCACAAAAGTTGTTGAAATCTCTGCAAGAAAGGTAAACTGAAATGATTATGAATTTATCTAAAATCGGATAAAAAAGAGCTACGTTATTTTATCTAAATAACTGAACCACTAATACAGTTACTTCTGTAATCACAAAAAAAGAATTCTAAGATCGACAAAATCACAAAAAACTTCGGTGCCAAGGTCGCAAGGGTCCCAAAAGTTGTTGAAATCTCTGCAAGAAAGGTAAACTGAAATGATTATGAATTTATTTAAAAGCAATTAACAAAGAGCTACGTTATATTTATCTAAATAATTGAACCACTAATAGAATCACTTCCGTAATTACAAAAAAAGAATTCTAAGATCGACAAAATCACAAAAAACATCCGTGCCAAGGTCGCAAGGGTCACAAAAGTTGTTGAAATCTCTGCAAGAAAGGTAAACTGAACTGATTATAAATTCACCTAACAGTAATTAACAAAGTGCTACGTTATATTTATCTAAATAATTGAATCACTAATAGAATCACTTCCGTAATTACAAAAAAAGAATTCTAAGATCGACAAAATCACAAAAAACTTCGGTGCCAAGGTCGCAAGGGTCACAAAACACGCTGAAATCTCTGCAAGAAAGGTGAACTATTGTGATTATAAATTTATCTAAAATCAGTTAAAAAAGAACTGCGTTATTTATCTAAATAATTGCAGCACTAATACAATTACTTCCATATTCAAAAAAATGTGCATTCTAAGATCGATAAAATACGAAAATTGCAACATATGACACCCAAGCCGCCTTCATTTATTCAAAAATGATTGCCAGAGTTGCGTAAACACCCGGGAAATTAACGAACCAATGAAAAGAAGTGGAAGGTGAGATAAACGAGAGAACCGAACGCAATAAAAAACACGAAAGAAAGTGCAAAAGCCCGGTACATGGTCGCTGTACAGCTTGGCAGTGCTTTAAGCCACCGTGCAGCACTTTACCACGGTCGTCTCCGGGCGCGTTTCCATGTGCGCGGCCAAACTGCAATGCACGTCTCTCCTTTCGGCAAAACGTACGCAGATAAACGTACGAAAAAGCCTGTGTAACGTTGTTGTATACCGCGTCATACGTTCCGCCGGTCTTGCAAATACCAAGCGTGTTTGCATTCGCGTTTGTACGGCCGTAGGAACGTTTGCGCATACGTCCGACGTCCTTGTGCATGTGTACAAGGTACAATCAGTGGTAACCGTAGTCGAAAACCTCTCTGTGTCGTTCGTACACGGGGTATGTATCACGAATCAGTCGCCAGGTGATTTAGTGCTCTGCGCCTGTAAAGTGGAGGGAATAAAAAGTGTACTTTTATAGCGTCCGAGCCTGTTATTTCTGTCCCAGGCATTTTATTACGGATTGAGACGAAGCGAACGATCTGTCGTAAAGTGTCGTCAAAACGCCCCGAAAATCTGTCCTTTCGAAGGTTTACGTGTACGTTGGATGGAGGGAGGAAATGTAAGTTTGTCCTTTCCTTCGGAATTTAGCTACGTCGGTGACGTTTTTACAGTGTACTATCACCAATTTGTCTTTATCTTGGATTCAGCTTACGATTTACTTCGGGTCGGTTTTACAGGTTGCCTTCTTTCGACGATCGATGTGGCGCAGTTTCGAGGACGATATTAACACCTTGCTGAATAATAACCACTGACATTCGTGACTCGATAAATGGAAGAGGAAATTTTGAAGTTTTCTAAAAACTGTTAAATTAAAAGTATCAGTGAACATGATACCACCCGAATGTATCGGTGAGGCAATACTAATTGGAGGGTCGGCCGTTTTCATTTTCGATTTTTTTTGAAACCTTTGCTAACGTATTTGTGAGATTTTTCTGATTAAAATGATGTCAAATACGATATAGTTTGAATTATATTTACTTAATGTTTAATAACTTACTATTTACATAATTCAAACTATATCGTGTTTGGTATCATTTCAATCAGAAGAATCTAAAAAATACATTCGGAAAAGTTACATTTAGAAAAATGAATAAATAAACAAGTTTATTGTTACATTAGCAATCCCTCGTCGATACTTTCGAGCAGCTCACTTTGTTTGCTTGCTGTCTCTTCTACTCTTTTTCCTTTTCTAAGTTCGCGCTCGGCTCGAGCCCTAATGTAAACACAGTTTCAACACCAGTATTCGATAAGAGCACTGCCTTGCCCTCGAAATCTGTGCATTTATCGAAGTTTCACTGTACAGTGTGACATTAAAAAGCAGACTGGTGTGACTTTCGATGAAACCTTATTTTACTTCGTTTCGATGCGTTTCGTTCATTCCGTTCGCCACGCAGTCCAATTAGAATGTGTGCATCAGAGCCGCATTCCTTCCGCAAGCATTCTTTTCTTCACCGAACAATATCTTCGAGATCGAATGCGGAGCACATACCACGTTCATTGCGACAAAATGACGCAACTAGGAGGCCGCAAAGAGTGGACTTTCCTTTGGTAATCGATTTCCAAACGCTCAGGGAATAAATTAGTTGCGAAATCGCACCGGCTGTCGCGAGCGGTGTAATTGAAAGCAAGAGCTGTCTGCCTCTTTTACATTCTTCCTTTTGCCTGTATGTGTCTCTTTGCTTTCCCCGCGCTTCTCATTTAGTCTTTGAACTTCTTTCTCGTTTCTTTGTTCCGTTTTAGCTTTCTAATTATGCCCAGGATTTTGTTTCAGAGTAATTGAAGTAATTAGATCGGTGACCTGATTGCCGAAAATGGCGGCTTTGGGTATACAGGTGAATCGCTGAAGCAGAAACTATTCTATGGTATAATTCATTCGTTGAACCGTTAGAGCGATGCATTATTAGCGCACCAATTAGACTGTGGTCTACCCGTATAATTCGTTTGTTCGAAAGTTTAATTTCTCTTTACGTGCTGTGTTTAAATTGAAATTAAAAAACGATCGTACAACCTTTCTGCGTTGAAATATAAAAGGGACATTTATTTGTTTGAAATTACTACCTTAGCTCGGAAAAATTTACAACCATTTTTCATCCAAATCGGAGCCTCTCATTTTTCATATCTCCATCCGAAAACGAGAAATCTCCAAATTATCCTCGGACATTCATTCTCAACGTAATCACTCATTCATTATCCTAAATTACCCACAATTTTATTAATTACACGCACCAAATTACATTTGTCAAATCGTAATTCAATGCAGACTGTGTTTAACGTCCGTGAATATTCTAAATCGCGGTATTTCGATTCATCGATAATCGACATTCGAAAATTGCCGGGCTCTTCGTGATTTCCCAAGGAATAGGTGCAATTAACAGGCAGAGAGTTCTACTCGATAAAACATCGAGCAGCACCGATGAAACGAGAGGGAAACTTTTTTTTTTTCGCATTGCCGCACACCAACGAGCTTTCAACGGATTTAATTAACAGCGTGCATGGAAAATAATTTAGGCCACGCTGTTAGCAGCATGGCGGTACAAGTAGCATGACAAACGACAAGTCGAGTTCGCGTACGGTCGCAACTTGAAATTCACAAAGTTGCAAACAACTAGTTTCGCGAAATTAATTGTTTGTTCCCGTAGGAAGGGAAAGGGACGGCGGTATTATGAGAGTGGCACGGTAGAATGTGACCCGCTTTAAATCTACGTTCTTTGAGTACGTCATCGAATTAATTCGTAAAATTTGCGTAAATATCAGATACACTTTGCGGGAATAAATTTTCACCGTGAATTTACAACCGACCGTGTTGCGATACGTTTCGTTCCTCGCGTTGACTTTTTGTAACAAGAATTCGCAAAGAGAAGGTGTCGAGGTTGTACTTTAATAAAATGTGTCGGCTTTTGTCAAACCCTTTTTACAATATGTTAACTTTCCAGCGATTGGCCACCGTTGCATCGATATTACATTTTTTATTCTCTCTCTCTCACAGTTCGGAATTCCATAAGTTTTTTCTCGCAATTATAAACAAATTTAGTATCTACTGATAAACTGATTACTTAAATAAATAACATCTATATGATACATAATTTTATGAGTTTGAAGTGGCGTGGAAAATATTCCAACATACGTAGCCAAGTGTTAACCCTTACAACACTACTGGGATATTTTATATCCCAAATATTATCATATAATTTTCATGTTATTATTGTACAATTCATTTCCATATATTATTTTGTTTATATGACAATATTTATTGCTGGGAGAAAAATATCCCAGCAGTAACATACTACTGGGATCTATGCTATCCCAGCTGAAAGTCTGAAAACTCTTGAAATAAAAAGAAATATATTTCATTCTCAGTTGTATTCTTATTCCATTTCCTGTGTCACAAAATATACACTGCTAAAAATTAGTCATTTTCTGAAGAAATAAAATTCAGTGTTGAAAGGGTTTAAACGTCGGGGTAGTTTGTAACCCTCTACGTTTCAAAGAAGTTATCAATTGGCTTCGTATTAAAACCCTAACTCGTCGCCGAATATCCTTTTCTCTGTTAACCACTAAAATTTTCATTATGCAGAAGTCGCAGTGCGACAGAACTTGCCAGACCTCGGACTGTTTATTATTTCACGAGATACGAGTTAAAACACGTCTTTTCCAGGTTGACGCGCGGTTCGCTTGAATGAAACATATAACTATATAATGCTTAATAATTAAATTAAGGATGCTGTGAAACAGAGAGAGGAAAATCGGAGGAAAAATATAACGGAGCATTTGCCCGTGGTATCGGATTTTGATATCGATGCTAATTAATTGAATCGCATCACGCATTATCCGGCCGTCTCACCAATACGGCACTCGTGACACTCGTAACAACAGCACGGTCATACGTGACCATCTGTTTGGCTTGGGTGGTGCTATATAATTTCTATAGATGTGCCGAATGCATACTGAAGCCCGGAGAGAGAGAGAGAGAAGGAGAAATGGAGAGAGAACAGTTAGAAACAGAGGCACTGAGAGAAATAGAGAGGGAAAAGTGCGTGAGAGACAGTGAAAATGAGAGAAACAGAGGAAAAATAGTGAGAGAAAGATAGTGAAATGAAAGAAGCAGAAACAGAGACGATAATTCTAAAAGACCGAAAGAGAGAAGTACTGAAATGAAGGGAAATAGAGAGAGAATAGCAAGAGAAAGATAGTGAAATGAAAGAAACAGAAACAGAGATGAAAATCCTAAAAGACCGAAAGAGAGAAGTATTGAAATGAAGAGAAATAGAGCCAGAATGGTGAGAGAAAGATAGTGAAATGAAAGAAACAGAAACAGAGATGAAAGTCCTAAAAGACCGTAAGAGAGAAGTAGTGAAATAAAGAGAAATAGATAGAAAATATTGAGAGGAAGATAGTGAAATAAAAAGGAACAGAAAGAGAGAGGAAAACAGTAAGAGGCCGAGAGAGAGAGAGACAGTGAAATGGAAAAAAAATAGAGAGAGAACAGTGAGAGAGGTACTGAAATAAAGAGCAATATAAAGAAAACACAGGGTTGCAGAAATAAAGAGCAATAAATTGAAAATATTGAGACAGAGGTGTTGAAATAGAGAGCAGCCGAATTAAAGAGATAGCAGAACAGGTAGAAGAGTCAGACACGACGGAGACGGAGATACAACCGTGCACACCGTAGGCGCCGCTGAAATCTCTAGTGGTAAGCGTATTATCATAAGCCATAAGGCGCTTATCCAATTGCTAACCAATGCAATTACATACATCACGATTACAGTGGTATACAGCGGTCGTTAGCGGTGTCGGGAAGATACGTGGAGCAGAACGTGTCTGGTGATATCGTACGCAGAAAAACACGGCCTACGTAGGCGGGCGCTAAGATAAAAGGGGATAAATAACGAAGTAGATGAAATAAGAAACACCGGGTGCGAGAAGACGACGGGGTTGAGAGAGAAAAAGAAAGACAGAGAGGGAACATGGTAGGGCGTTCGTTTGACGATGGGAAAGGGTGGAGAAGAGGGAGAATAAAAGGGGTCTTCATTACGGCCCTGAAAGCCCGCCGTTTTAAGAGCAAACGAATAGGAATAGTTAACAATGAGACAGAGGCAGGGCGAGGCTGAAGGTAAAAAGGAAGAAAATTTCCACTTGATACCGGCCAAAGAAGAATGGAGCACAAATTAGAACATCCTATGTTTAAATTAATGACTTCTCCGATGCCGTTTGCGCTCCCCTTTACTCGCGCCGGGAATCGAATTAATTTTTTAATTGAACTATATCGAATTACAGCGGGGATGCTGCCTTCAGAGTACGCAGGAAGTTCCAGCGAAGACGCCACGCGTCTTTGTGCTTCTTCGAAGTAATTATGATTAATTAAAAATTGCGAGCTGACTTCTTTGCTTATGATTTCCTCCCTTAAACTGCGCTCTTGCCGAAGTTCTTTCGTTATTTAAATACCGGCACTGCTTTGCAGACAATTCTAAATAGGGAAACATTAATGTAAAAAACTCATCTTCCAGCGATAATCGACGACACATTCCGACGTTAAACAGTATTGATCCGAAATTGCCAATATTCTAGTTCGCCATGTCCAACCTTTATAAACGCGAATGAAACACAATTCCAAAATTCACCAAAAATTTCTACCCTTCCGGAATGAAAATTTTTCAATTTCTATTCTGCAATACCTCCCCGTATTTTGCAATACCTTCACGTATATCTGATGGAATTTTTGTATAAAATGGTTATTGGACATAGGTGTTCAAATAAATTAATATACTTTATATTAATATTACTTTTATTATGAGGCTATGAAAGAACCGTCTTTATATTGCTGGTGTTTAGAAGGAACTGACTGTGGATGCCCAAAAAACGAGCTCGGGCCCACTCAGTAATATAAACTGTTTATGTTACTCTCCCCTACACTGCAGAGAGAGTCTCCTGTTTGGAATAGGAATTCCCAGAACGTAGAGTCGATTTTGAACTCATTGATAATATGTAATATTACATTGTTAAGAATAATTCAACAACCGTTTTATTTATTTGAAGATATAATAAAGTTAAGCTGTTTTAAATATAAATAAAGAACAAGAATATAAAATAACGTATGATCTGCTCTCTGCGGCTGTGACTTTGGAACTGAGGACAAAGTTCTACAGTCCCTGGTCATCGAATTAGGACCAAGTACAAAAATTTCACTTTTATGGTTATAATGTTATATCATATATGGAAAATTGTCTTTGGCCAATCAAATTATTACTAAATACGTTGATAACAAAGTATACATAGCTACAGATTTGTTACTGTTGTGATAATAATAGAATTGTGTGGACAATTCTCCCGACTTAAATGCCATAGAAAATGTTTGGAGCCTACTCAAAAGACTTGTTTACAACTCTCCAACCACCACATTATCTGAGTTGAAAACAAAAATTACAGATATTTGGGAAAATAACGAAGATATAAAGCATATGATAAAGCAATGTATACAAAGCATATCGGAAAGGATACAAGGTGTCATCAAGGCAAAGAGTGGAAATACGAGATATTAACATGCGCTCATAGTGTTATGCACAGTAGCAGTGTATTGTGTTATTAGTTAATAAACTATATCATTACAATTTAAACAGGCCTTTTAATTTTACGGAAAACATGAAAAATGCTGAAAATTTGGAGTGGTCCTAATTCGATGACCAGGGACTGTACAGCACGAGGAGCGGCTCTGCTTTTCTATAAACAAATCTTAAAGCCGCCGCTATCGCTTCCTCACAGAGCCGTCGAGCGTTACAACATTACACTTCAACAATATCAATTGAAAATATCCCACAAAATTCACCAATTCAATGCCTCCTCATCCTCCTCTTCAAACCCACCACAACGAGAATCCTCAACGACACGTTCCACACATCAAACCGTATCTCCACAATCCAAAAAAAGAACTTATTTTTCCTCTCCCCTCACGGAGATTTCGATTCCCCATTCAAGGCTACCAGCGCGACTGCAATTCCAGCGATACCGAAAGAATAATCCGACTGTTCCAGCCGCTTCTATCCCTCCTCGGAGACGGACCGACGAGTGCCAGTCGAATCGTGAAATTTCATTCCCGACACATCCTCTCCCACGCGAATCGTGAAACTTCAGCCCCGTCCATGGACGGCGCGTTTCCATTGCAACCTAGAATCTCTGTTTGAGAGTCGTGTCGCACTTAACTCCGCGAATCGCCGCGAACGTTTCCATGTAAATTGGCAGGAAAGAGGGCAATCCAAAGGGGTGGAAACGTAGGGTGGTCGGTGGGCTGACACGGAAGGGCCAAAGAGGGGAGGTTTTTCCTCGTGATAGCGCGGTGGAAATGTCATGTACGTGAGCGTAACTATGGGAGAACCGGGGCGATATTCCAAGCTAGGTGGTAGCATCGTGATCCTTCGGAATACGAGGAACCAACTGTCCCGCACGACAATAGGGGGAAACTTCAGCATTTTTCCCTTATGCATTATGGAGAAGTTGGTTATTAGACGTAAGATGAAGGTAAAGAGAGACGGAATCCATTTCCAATAGCCCTACCGGGTCCTCCTACCCCGATCGCCCGGGGCGAAAGAGCGCATCTCTTGAGATCGGATCGCGGGGACACGGCTGATGGGAGGCCGCGGCATGGAAACGAAATATTCTCCTACCTTATTCTCCGTGGAGTCGGTGTTTCCTTCTTCGTTCGATGGCTACGTATGGATTTCCAATTCTGCCAGATATTTTCAATATCGTTGTCGCGTCTATGGATAGGTATCCGCTATTCTTTAGTTTTGCGCGTGTGTTCGTACCACCAGACGGGGGTGGAGGGTTTCCAGATAGCCGAGACAGTGCGACGATGGATTTCCTCTCGCTGCACTTCGTCCAATGATTTATTTGGATGTGGGTTGGAGAGCTTCTTTTGGGAATTTGTCGTTTTTTCGGATGGGAGCTGTGGGTTTTCAATTGTATGGGGTCTGTTTAGCGATTGGTATTTTTTATGATGGCACATTTTTATTTTAACGGTAAAACTACCGACGTTATATCTACTAAAATTTAAATATACACCTGATTCTGTTTTTACACGATACATACGTTCCAGAAGAATACGTGTAAAAAAATTGGTTTAAAAAATATATTGCATCTATGGAAAAATAGAAGATTTGTTCCTGTCCTGTTATATTGAAATATACGAAATAAGTACTTTGGAAGGAGAGATTTGAAGACGTGAAAAAGATGATTAGTTAAGTAATTTTTGTTGTATACGATAGACCTAAAATATTTACTGATTGGCTGCCCAATCGATTTGGGGAATTTTTAGAAAAAATCAGAAAGCGGTCATTTGACCGCCATGGTAGGTTTAGTGTTAAAGCTCTTTTCGGAATTGAAAAGGGTAACGAGTGAATTTGTTACGGTCGATGAAAAGAGAGAGCGGGATAGAGGGAAGAGATGAGAGAAATTGTAATTGTCTAGCCGCGATGCATATACACTGTTCGCTAATAGTAATTATGTAAAATAATTATTCTATTTGCTGTAATATTATCTTTAACCACCATCAATCGGCCATCAAAATGCAAATGTCACGTTTTATTCGATCGATCCTACTCTACGAATCATATAATTACGCTCGACCATTATTGTCGAAATTATTGTTATTTTCATGATTGGATCATATATTATTTATATTCAAATCCCGCTAAATATGTGTATTATTCCCATATATCCTAGTAACATGCAGGATTTGAAGATTAAGTGGCAAACAACTATTTACAAAATTAATCACCCTCGAATTTCCCATCAGAACTCACCATTCAACATTTCCCCCCAAAAAATCCACAAAACCATACAACCCTTAACTCTTTGAGTGCAACGAACGCATATATGCGGTCGGAGAAAAAATTTGATTATAGTTTATCGGTGCATGTATACACCGTTAGAGTTGAAACATTAAAATACAACCGTTGAAATATAATTACGCAAATAGCAATTTATAACTTCTATACATTAACACTCTGACTTTTTGATAAAAAGGTGGCTTTCGATCGCCAAATAAATGATTACTTCTCAACATTCAAAAAGGCCTCCGTCCGCAAGGGGTTAATTCTCCAAAACCCACCTCCCACAAAAACCATCAAGCGCAATGAAACCCCTCTACAAATACGTACCAACCAAACGAGCAAAATTCCTCCAACCGCAAAAAAATCGTTCGCCGAATCAACTCCCCGATTATCCAGGAAAAAGGGAGGAAAAGGCGGAAACCCATAGAAAAGAGCGCACCTCTCCACGCGAGGTACATCGACGTGAAAAACACGCAATCAGCGACGTCGTCGAATCGAAGTCGTTCTATCGTCGAGACAGAATTAACGTTCTCGTAGATAGGGTTTAACCTTCTTCCCAAAAAGGATAGAAGGAAAAACGGGGGCGAAAAAAAGGAGCGAAAGAACGACGGAGGAGAAACGGAAACGAAGTAAAGTGGAGGGAGAAGGACGAAGGAGGTAGAACGCGTGGCTTTCGAGTGCTTTACGACGTCTGCCGAGTAAGTACGAGTCGGCAGCCAGGCGTTCGCCGGTGGTACACTAAAAGTATATATATCGTAAAGAGAGAGAGGAGAATCCGTAGGGGGTTAGGTGTCCTCCGAGCTGGTTCAATCAACTGTACGCCAGGCAACAAACCACTGCCGTTAATTGGATCGGAGCTCGGAGCTTCTCTTGGCTTTACGAGGGCCAATCGCGCCGAATTATCCGACCTGCATTTCTGGATCATCCGGGGTACCGCTATGGCTACCGACGTCGCCGTCGTCTTCGCTGTAGCTTCTCTTCCTCTTCGACTTATCCGCGATCCTCTTCGTCCACTCGAGCTTCCGCCCTTCGAGAAGTTAAAGCTACGAGGATGAAACTTCGGATGTTGAACAAAGGCGAAGGTACGTCGGGGGTGCAAATTCGATGCAAAACAGGATCTGCGGTTGATCTCGACCTAGAAATGTAAAGCACTTCGGATGTTCTTCGAGGTCAGGTTGAGAGAGACTTTCGACGATTGGGTGATGGATGGGATTCCGCGAGATTGTCTTGAGTGCAAAATGTTATTGTTTGCTGGGGTTGGGTGGAACCCTTTGGGATGATGAGAGAAGGTTTTTTTATTGGAAGGACAATTGTTCTGTAGAGAAGGATTTTTGGGTGGTGGGAATGTGTTTGATGGGTTGAATGATGAAAGGGGTGATTTTTATTGGGGAACAATTGTTCCGTGGTGTTGAAGAAGGCGGTAACCCCTTGCCCTACGATTTCTTTTGCGACTGCGTGAGCAATGACTCGGAATTAATTCGTGAAATAAAAATTTCTCACTGATTTCTGATATGCCGTATACACTCAAACCTGTTTTTGTGCGATTTTTTATTTGTGCGATTTTTTTTGTGCCGTATATGAAAATTTTAATCAAATTGAAACATAATTGACGAAGTTATCAATAAATAAGTACACAGTAGGTTTGATTGGCCATATTTTTCGATTTTTAATATGTAGTTCATCACATTACATAAGTATTGCGTTAGCCGATTACATTGTATATATTGAACTCTATGCATATGTTCAAGTGACGAAAGCGATTTTGTACCAGTTTACCACAAGAAAGTTCGCGTATTGTCAGACTGCGAAGGATAATGGTTATACGTTTTGAAAAGTTTTGTATGTGTAAAATAAGTAAATATTTAAATAAAATATTTAAAAATGTTCACATGTGTGTTTTCTAAATCAGATTCCAAGTAGCTATCAAGCCTCGTGTCTTCATTTCGTTTAAAAAAACAATTCCTAGTTATTTCGTAAGCTTTGAGTTATTTTCTACGTGAGACTTTTTTTATGCGGTCCCTATCCATCGCACAAAAACAGGTTTGAGTGTAATTTAACGAAATATTAATAGTATAAAGATAATTTGACTGTCTCGTGACCCAGTGATATCTTCAATTTAATAGTTTCTGGTAAACTTCAAAATTTCCTATTCCATTTACCGTATCACGAGTGTCACTCGTTATTGCAGGGTAAAGAGTTAATGCGTTAAATCAATTATATTTAAATATATTAAATAAGTAGTTTAAGAAAGTGGAATTATGAGGTGGAAAAGTTGGTGGAAAAGGATTTATGAGATGGACGTACCATATCTACTCTATGACTCTCCTATAAGCTTGGAGAATTTTTGGAAAAAATTGTATACCAGCCATTTTGACTGGGTTGGTAGTTGCAGTGTTAATTGGGGGAATTAGTTTTATACTATGGAGAAAACGATCTCTGCGTATGTTTGGCTCAAGCGAGATGGAAAATTGCCGTTAACGAATGAGAAGGTGATTTCAATCCGCCAAGTGGCTGTTCCGTTAACCGAGAAGCACGAGTATCGCCGATAAAATTGCAGGTCCAAAAGTTCCGCGTCGGTATCTCGTAATTAACTCTTAACAAACTTATAAATTATCTCCTTACGACTGCACAACGTCTTCTCGACGTCCGCTAAATGAGCTTTCATGGAGTTGGCTCTACTTGCATTCTTTCAGAGATCACTTTTTCTTCCGGTTCCAACATAAAACACATAGTTATTCCGGCAGAGAATTAAGATATTCTTAGTAAGCATTTAAGAAAGTAAAATAAAGAACTTCTCATCGAGGAGCAGTCTTTAATTACAACTTAGAGTTCGCGTTACCTCTTACTTTTCTACGTGATGCTCCTTTCGGAGTAACTTTACCTTGTACGTCTTTCTCTTCGTTTGAAACTTTACCCTCTCTCTTCCTCTCGTCGCCGTAAATTCAGTAATAAACCTTTTTTTCCCCTCTCTTGCCTCCTCTTCCTTTGACTTCCTGCTACCTTTTCTATTTACCTGCCCGTAAGGTAAATCGTTTCAACTTTCAACAGCTACTTCGGAATGCAAACGATTGTCTTTTAATAGCGTTATTTGCCTCCGAGTTTCTTCAAAAATTGCATTCTTTTGTAGTCCAAAGTCGGAGGGTAATTTTAGATTTACCGGATTCAAATTACTGCGGGATTAATCATCGTTTGTATTACAATTTTTCTCGTTTTGTCTTTCAACTTCTAGTTTGCAATACCAATAATTCTTCTCAATATCTCTAAATCTTTTAACGGCGTTATTTTTGTAGTTAAGAATTTTACAAAAATTAAATATCTTCATGTGTCAAAGACAGAGGGGAGATTTAAATTTCTGCAGATTTAAATTACGAGATTAATCGCCATTTATATTAAAATTCCAGTCAAATAATTTTTCTCATTCTGTCCTTCAATATTTATTTTACAGCACACATGATTTTAGCAGCGTTATTTAGTTTCGAGTTTCCTAAAAAATTCAAAATTCTGCAAAAAGTGCTTTTCTTCCTGCGTTACAGACAGAGCTTTGTTTTAGGTTTGTGCTGGTGTAAATCCCTACGAAGTTAATCAATGTTGAGAAAAATTCTTGAGGAGGAATTTGTCTTTTCCGCTCCATTCAATTCGACAAATTTGAGAGACTTTCGAAGCAACGCGGAAGAGTATATTACGCCGACGGAATTTCGACATTGCATCTATCGTCTCTTAAAATTTATTATCTCATCACTGCCACCCCCGAAGTCATCCATCCCCATTTTACGGGGAAAGTATGGCGCATCGTCATAAGGCGGCCTCGGAGGCACGCTGTAAACGTGAAATGTAAGATATAAACGTCAGCGATGCGAGAGCTACGCATCATGTATACGGTTGTATTATACTAAACTCGCTTTCGAAAATATCTGCAGATGCCATTACGAAAATGCAGCATTCTGGGTCCATTAAATGAATGGGACGTCGTCAAAAGAAATATAATTTTAGATAAACTCGATTGTTCTTGAGTGTTCAATATTATATCGTCAGACCATTTAATTTAATTCAGAATTATTTCCTTTCTTATAATTACACTGAAGTTTACGACTATATTTCTTCATTTATTTTTCATTTTGCTTTTATTGTAACTAAATCTGTATTTATAAAGATATAAATCAACTTAAGATATTCGCACTCACGTAACTGGTTATTATTTAACAAAAGAACAAGAAAGAAAAATAACTACAATATTAGAACTAAAATAAGTGGACATTAGACTGATGTGAGGGGATATATTCGCAAAGAAAATTAAGCGATGTCTGATCACTTACGGAACTACCGAGAGAATGAACCGGAAAAGAAACTAATTAGGCGAATAATCACACTTTCCGCGACAGCGCCACATTTGCGAATCTTCCGGTACCGCGCAATTTTAAACCCTCAACAGCTTTAATTGTTATTTCGCACTTGTTCACGCTAATATGTAGAGATAATTGATGAATTAAGTATTAACGCCCTATCATAAATTACGATAGTACTCATGTGTATACAAAATTCTCATGAATTCAATTCAAACTTTATAAGAGATTGATAAAATTATGCAATAAGATGCACTACCATGATCTTTTGCGCCGAGAAGAAGCCTCCAAATATTCGATTCCTGTGACTTTCCTCGCAGGATCCACTTTGAGTAACGTTCAATCTCCTGCACTGTCACCTTTACCAATTTCGCAGGAGAAGGAAGATTTAAACACCTAAACCTCATAAATGAGCACCTAATTATATTAAAAAATATTCATGAAAGCTTCAATTTAAAAAATCATAGACAAAGGGTCACGATAAGGCAATAAAGATTTTCTGTGCCAAATAGAAACCTCAAAATCTCCGATTCCTGTGCCTTTCATCGCAGGATGTACTTTGAGTAACGTTGAATCTCCTGCACTGTCACCTTCACTAATTTCGCAGGAGAAGGAAGAATTAAACGCCTAAACCTCGTAACTGAGCACCTAATTATATACAAAAATATTCATAAAAGCTTCAATTTAAAAAATCATGGGCAAAGGGCCACGATAAGACAAGAAAGATTTTCTGTGCCAAATAGAAACCTCAAAATCTCCGATTCCTGTGACTTTCATCGCAGGATGTACTTTGAGTAACGTTGAATCTCCTGCGCAGTTATTTTCACTCATTTTGAGGGGGAAAAAAAGAGTAAAACACAGGAAGTTCATAAGCCATCTCCCCGAGGCACGCTGTAAGCGTAAAGCGGAATAAACGTCGCCGGTACGTGTCCGTCCATGTGCAAGGTTATATCGGGCTAACTTGGTCCTGCCGAGCGTCCTTTATGGCTCTGCCAGCATGGCGAAAGAATAAGCCGTTTCTGTTGATACGACCGCGATGTCGTCTTAACGTTCTCACCCTTCTAACTCAACTCGTAAAAACAGCACCCGTGAATCGTGACTGCCGTTTCACGAGGAAGATGAGGACGGAGCCCGAGAAGACGAAGAGGAAACGTCGAAATATCATTGACATCGTTACGTATGGTGGAGGGATGACTGTAGAAGTTGTACGCGCAGAGTATGCTGCTCGACGGATCGTTAAATTTCTTGTCTGGCCTTGATCATCGCCGTGGTCGTATTTTGTAACGAGACAAATGTCGAAGATTCCGAATGTTAATTTAGGATAAACGTTTTCATTTTTGTTGGCAGAAGGTTAAGTATTCCGGATAATAGAATAGTAATGTGATGCAGCGTTAAATGCTTAAAAGACTGAGTGAATTAACACTAGAACTACCGGCGTTAAATCTATCATATTTCAAAATATTAAATACGTACTTTGAAAAAGGAGGAATCAAGAGGCGGAAAAGATTCTCGATTCGGTGATTTATGTTTTTTAAGATGGATAAAGAATATTTATTCTAAGACTCTTCTATAAATTTGGAGAATTTTTGCAAAGAATTGTGTACCAGTCATTTTGACTGGTTTGGTTGTTCTAGTGTTAACTTTAGAACTATCGACGTTGAGTCTGTTACATTTAACCCTTTGCACTCCGTTGTCGCCGCAGCGGCGACATTGTAATAGAAGTTGATGACTTTGTTGTCAGGTAAATACGGTGTATTTTTATATATTTTTACAATATAAAACATAATTTTAAAATGTATATGCTTCTTTTTAATAGCAAAGTAAGATTTTCAATATTCCACAGATCTGCACTCGCGCAAATGTAAATAGTTTTGGAGTAACTGATAGCTAAAAATAGTAAATATGACTAACAATAAAAATGACTAGGAATGCAAAGGGTTAAATATATTAAATTAGTAGTTTGGAAAAAGGGGAGCTAAAAAGTGGAAAAGATGAATAATTCAGTAATTTATGATTTATAAGATGCACGCAGAGTATCTACCCTGAGACTCTTTTATCAATTTGGAGAATTTTTATAAAAAAATAAGGCAAACGTGACTTTCACTGCCTTGGTAGTTTCAAGGTTAACCCCTTGCCCTACGGTTTGTTTTGTAACTGTCTCCGCATTAATTCGGAATTTAATTGCTAAAATAAAAATTGATCAGTGATTCTTGATATATCGTATAATTCAACATAATATTAATATTAAGGAATAATATTATCGCATCGCGCCTCATTAATATTTTTAATTTGATAGGTTTTGCAAAACTTGAAAATTTCCTATCCCACTTTCCTCATCACGAGTGCGACTCGTTATTGTACAGCAAGGGGTTAATGAATTTTAAGGTGTGCAGTAATACTGTGAACTCTAGGAATTCCCTTAATTAAAGGTCACTAAAGGCTGAAGAAAGCAAAGCGATAACAGTTGATCACATGCGAGTAAATCCCACAAGACCCAGGTCGAGGCAACGTTTAAAGAAATACTCCCAGATAACGAAGTACGCTCGCCACAAACGCAGCGGAAATCGAATGGGAATCCAAATTTCCGGGATACGGCGAACGAGTTGAGGGCGAAGTTTCCTTTTATTCCTTCCGCGGTCGCGCCCCCCTGTGTCCCTGCTCCATTTCGTCCCTCGTCGAAGCGTTTCGGCCGTGCGAAGTATCCCTTTTGCAACGACCCTCCATTTCCGAAAACCTATAGAGAGAGACCGACCCCTTCACCTTGACGAGTGGGAGGGTACCAAGAAAAACGAGACACCACTCGAACGTCGTCACTACCCTTTATTTGCCACTTAGCCTAACCCCTTTTACCCGTCCAACGAACGGCCGCGTTGAAACACTAGACGGCGCCTCTTCTTCTCCCACGCTCTCTTTTCTTCTCTGTGTCGTCGTCAATTCACCCATGAGTCAGAATTTACTGCATCATATGTACAGGAGGAATGAAAAATTCCAGGTGGCGAAGATACCTCTGATGGAATGCTCGCGATATTTTATTTTAGCCAGTTTGTCATGCGAAATGTGAAAAGAAGACACCTATGTTTAGTTAACACGTTGAATGCCATGGGGGTCATCGGTGACCGGCACTGTTGAATTCGATAAAATTTCTTATGCTTTTTAAATTGCGATATACACGGACATGCTAATATATTCAATATTAAAATATTGCTGTTAGAAAATTGAAGTATTACTGAATACATAATTATTCTTACTTTTAACATTTCTGTTTTATAAAGCTGTGATTTTAATAGAAACAGTTTCGGTTCGGTGGAAATGATGAAACTAGCGAAATACGGGTGGCATTCAATGTGTTAACCCCTTGCCGTACAATGACGAGTGGCAATCGCGGCGCGATAAATGGAATAGCAAATTTTAAAGTTTTTGAAAAATTATTAAATTAAAAGTATCAGTGGGTCACGAACTGATAAAATTATTTCTATGCTATTGATATTGCATTAAGTAGTATGCTATATCAGAAATCATGGACAGATTGTTATTTTAACGATTAATTCTGAGTTATTGCGCATTCAGTTACCGCAGTAATTGAAAATTTAATTGCTAAAATAAAAATATATCAGTAATTCCTGATATATTTTAGAATTTAACGCAATGTGACCCCTATGGAATTCAACTAACTTGAAACTAAGTTAAAACTAACTTGAAAACACTTTTTCAAAAAATGAACTATACCGCTTTGAAAAATAACAACCCATATCTTTCCACTGTGAGGAATGTATGCGAAGTTAGCCTTCTTCTTTTCGCAATGCATGCTGATTCGCGACTGCGTTTTGTTTTTATACTCCAGGCGTGCCTCGAGATCAGTTAATTGGCACCGCAATCTTATCGAAACTAAACACGTTACTTTTCTCGGTTTATATATAGTGCTTATCTGTACCCAATAAATTACATTTCAGTGTGTTTAATTATTTCCGCAACTTCGTTCCTCTACCCCGTCATCCACAAACGTTATTCCTGCTCTATCTAACGTGTCCCAATTATCTTCTCCCTTACTCGACCCAATTAGCACGAGTGATGCTTCAGCAAAGAGCAAATTATATCTGAAAACCCATACGATAAAAGGAGTACTCCACTTTGACCAATCAGACCCGCATTCCTTTCGAATTTCTTCCGCGCGCCTTCTTTCCAGCACCGTACAATAGATCCAACCCCACCCAACGATCATCTTCTCAGCTCTCTACAGTACTAAACACCACGTCCACCAAGTAGAGAAAAATGCATCTCTCAATTTTTTCCACCATAAACTAGAAGCTCGAGAAAATTCTTCGTTAAATCTATCCTCGAAGCATCCCTTACATCCTTCCCCTTCAACTTCCACGTGTGTACAGAGGCGTTACGCTTATCTACAAGATTTCACGCATCTCTGAGAGATGCGCTCGCCTCACCCGAGGCATCTTGGGGTTCTGGTTTCGCAAGGATGGTAATTGAACTACTCTGTGTTCTGGCTAATGTTCGTAGCGACTCGCGCGTTGTACCGTGCGTGCAATTATGACTAAATTATTAAGTTTGGGTTATGCGGCTGTCCCGGTTGGATGTTGTCGGACGAGCACGTAACCGGGGGAATGAGAAATTATTCGTGCATATTTGTGGTGATTACTTGGGACTATGTTTGCGTCTGAAGTGGCAGAGGTTGATTTTACAGTTCGGTTTGATTTTACATTCTCGCTTGTGAATACGTCTATGGTCAATTAGCTTCAAACATATCGTAGAGGTTTGTACAAACGCTGTAAGATCCTGGCTTTTACCAAGGATCGTATCCACCCTCTATTATTTGAGGAATAGTACAATTTCCTTGATGGACCCTTCGCAGTTAACCCTTCACCTTTCCCGAGCTGCTGACACTGGTCTAACTGACAGGATACAAACACGTTCTCGGCCGTGTATCCAGATAACACCATTTTCCGTGGAAACCGGGCTATTTCGGTGGAAGGAGGACACGGTCAATGTTAGCACACGTCACGTCTTCCGTCGCATAGCCGCCAGCTCTCCTTCCAGCTTTACACCATTGCAGTTGGACTCTCGCGAATTCGTAAACACCCCTTTGGGTTTCTCAATTTTCCAATGAAACTTCCTCCTCTTTTGAAGGATTTGTCTCTTGGTAGACGCTTCGAAACTTTGATTGTCGATTCACAATTTTTTTATTCTCGGATCGCAACCGATATACTTCGCTATGAAGACGAGTTTTTGGGATCATTTTTAAGATACACTAACATTGTGAAATAATTCGTAGCATTATTGACATTAGAACTACCAAGCCAGTCAAAATGATCTGTCCTGGATTTTTATGAAAATTCTATAAGGTTAAAACATAAATTACATAAATGCTAATATTCTGTGCCGATTGATTCTTCCTTCTCCAAAATGCTTATTTAATTCATTAAATATAACAAATTTGTCACCGGTAGTTGTAGTTTTAATATTTTGAAATATTACAGATTTACCGCCGGTAGTTTTAGTACTAATTGTGTTGAGCGCTCATATGCACCCTCCGTGTCAGAAAACCAAACTGTGTTGAGCGCTCATATGCGCCCTCCGTGTCAGAAAACCGAACTGTGTTGAGCGCTTATATGCGTTCTCCGTGTCACAGAAGCAAAATTTTTGAGCGCGTATATGCGCTCAGAGTAGCCAAGGGGTTAAAGCGGAACTATCGATATTTTCCGGCACTACAATTTATTAATATTTCCATTTATCGAAGACGAGATGCATTTTGTCCCATATCGCAAGAAAATCCAAATTACAGACACGTTTTCAACGAACGACGCACACGTGGAGAAAGTATCTCGAAGCAACGACGAAAGAATTGGAACTTAAACTTCCTCCCTATATCTATATCCATCGCAGCTCCCTGATACGATAATAGAACACGGAGAACAAATTCAAATACCTCGTAAAAATCGTGCCGACGTGCTCGAGGCGGAAACTCCAAGTCGCAAAAGACATTTCACCTTAACTTCGATCGCACGTCGGCGCCCAATAGAGGCGCGACATAATTCGCACAGCTCGGAAACGTAATCCCATAGCAATGTTTGTCGTCCGTGACGCGATATCCCTTTCCATGGCAATTCCGATGGAAAGAGCAGGGAAAAGCGGATGGTGCCAATGCTCGACTGTTTATCGTTGTTATTGTTTTTCGACCCTATCTCAGTCTGGCCAACCCTTCCCATTCTCTGCGCCCTCTGTAACCCTCTCTCGGTTTCTCTTCGAAAATCCGATTTGTAATGGAAATGCAGTGTTCAATGCCTCGCTCTAATCCTGCGCCATGGTATGGCGATCTTTTATACTCTGCTGATCTGGGAAAAATAGGAGACGAAATGTGGACTCGGTTATCTGATCATAATCGCGAGTCGACGAGCTTTTACGTTTCACGTTTTGTTGCTGTAAAGTGTAAGTTACAACGACGGGGATTAATGCTGGAGCTGCCGTCGTTAACACGTTGAACGCTACAGATATTTCGCTAGTTTCATGATTTTTACAAAAGTGAAAGTTTTTCTATTAACATCTTAGGCACGGCTGTACTTTACGCGGGACTGTTTCTCTGTACGGCAGAGTTCGACGCGAAGGACAATGCAATTCTAGGATAATGCTATTCTCTACGCGAGTACATTGGAATGAAGTTTTTGATGATTGAATTATTATTTTTGCCAAAGATATGATACATATACTTTAACTTTGATAATTTACTTTAATAATTAATAATGCAATTGAGTATGATATATTTTAAAACACGGTATGGCACATAAGCTCTCGTCACAATCTTCACACTCTTAGCGCGATCTTCTTGCATCGTTTTTTGCACATACGATACAATTTCGTAACGGTTTTTTAGGCTTTTTGCACTTACAAGTGAGCGAGTAACTCAGTAGAGTGAGCCACTATAGTGGCGCGTCGTAATATAAAATGACATTCGCGAAAGCCACTATAGTGGACCGTCGTACAGAGAGACGATTTCCGCGAAAGCCACTATAGTGGCGCATCGTGCCTAAGAGGTTAAAATCACATCTTTACGAAGCAGATACCTTAATCCCTTGCCGTATCACTTCTTTTGTTACTAAGGGCGGAATAACTCTGAATTAATTACTGTAATAACAATCCCTGATTTCTGATATAGCGTACGATTTAATGCAATATTAAATAGCACAGAATTTATTTTATTTTATCCTAACCCAGTGATATTTTTAATTTAATAATTTTTGGAACTCTTCAGAATTCACTGTTCTGTTTTTCGCGTCACGAGTGTCACTTGTTATTCTACGGCAAGGGGTTAAAGACACAAGTAGTTGTACAGTCAGTACGACTTTACCCTTTTATGCCAATATTTAAATATTGAATGCATTAGAAAATTCGTAAATATTACAATTTGAAAGTCATACAAAATTGCATTGAATTTAATAACGCCGGTCACCAGTGACTCCTATGGTATTCAACGTGTTAAATCTATTTCAACGTATTAATACTAGATCTGTGGACGCCGTAAAATCGATGGATTCCTACTTTTTTTGAACAGTTCTCAAAATATGGAGTATTTTGTAATACAGAAATTAGTTAAACGATCAACTTTGCTGGTTGATTCTTCGTTTTTCAAAGTACTTATTTAATATATTTAAGTATAACTGATTTAATGTTTCAACGAGCAAGAGGAAGACTTGCACGACGAAGAAAGATCAAAGCATGGAATCCTAACGACAAGGTTAAATGTCAAGAAATTTTCCACTGGTTACTGTTAAATAATAAGATGTAATTTAGACATACAATAGAACCTATAAGCTCTCTGTAATTTCAGAAATTCTACTCCAGGTGCTTCCGCACGGCGAAATAAAAAGGGAATCCACTCGACTCCCATTTCCTCATATTTATTACACTCTTCTATCCTACAAATTTTAATATCCCTCACGATATTACTTCCCAAGGAATAAAGTTCCAAAGAAAACACAACAATTCTCATTAAACCAACTATCCTCCATCCCGCATTACCTCCTTACCGTTACAAAACCTCGGAATCTTCCTCAAAATCTCAAACCTCCCCGTACCCCCTGTGCACCCAAAAGCAAACTTCCCCCGAAAAGAATTACAAATCGTCCAATTCTAAAATTCCCTCCGCTCTCCAGCAACCCTAAAAAAAATTCTCCACCCAAAGGAAAGCGCGTGACGCGAAAGAAAACATTGAAAAACCTTCACGACGCAACTGGAGCATAAAAGGTCCCCCATCGTGGCCAATTACAAGTGCAATTAAGGACACATTGTCGAGGGCGGTTCGTTAAGATCCAGTGAGTTTCTTCAGAAGGGTAGCCATAGACCTACGGGAGCTCCTTTTCCCGAGGGTGAAGGGGGTGTCCCGAGCGGAAGGGTGACAAATCAATGGCGGATGGTAGGGTAGGTAGCGGCATATGAGCGCTGGTCTCCTATCTTATCAACGCATTATTCAATGGCGGAGGCTGCTCGGGACTCTAACTGCCTGCATTTGCATAAATCCATAGATTTCCCGGACCTGCTCGGCTGCCCGGCCGTGTCTATCCATCTCTGGATGCATGCATACAGCAAATTACAGTGCCCGCAAGCGGAATTGTGGGTGGTGGACCTGTGTCACCCTCTCGCCTCTTCCCAGCAACCCTCCTCCGCCCTTTCACGAAAGGACCGAAGGATGTGCTGCTGGGCAGGAGAGAGAGGTGGTGGAGAACGGAGGGAGAGGGTGAGAGAGAGTCCAACTGAGATGGGAGGGTTAGTCGGGAGGTTAACATCCACTTTGGACCTGGCTTTGTGTTGGATCGTTAACGACACCCCTTCCTGTGTGCTCTCTGTTATCAGCTGTCAGTTGGGTGTCTTACTTCGTGTTTCTGATTTGACAAAATGTGAAAAGTCGAGGTATTTCGGGGGTCGAGGAAGAGGGGGTTTAAACTTCGCGGGTCTTTGGATTTTTTTTAAACATAATTGAGCATTAATTTGAGCCGGAATGAGACAAATTGTGTTGAGTGAATTTCGGCGTTGGAGAAAAATCTTTCTCTTAGACGGTGAAACGTTCTTTTATTAAGAGCGTGGCTGAAATGGAAAGTCTGTTTATTCTGCAGGAAAGATAGAAACACTCTTTCACCGTTCATAAATATAATTTAGAGGTTACTGATTGATTAAATGTTTCTTCTTACACCGTAAAATACTTCTTCAACCGGAATAACTTCCTCGGAATTTACATATTTTAAGCTTAGACTTTAGTGCGATTTTTTTAAGGAGCAGGTGAAAGTTAAGGAGCCAAAGGTAAGGGATTTTAGAGTTCTGAAAGGCGGGAAGTGAATTTTACTTCTTCTAATTTTGAGATCGTGGAATATTTATCTTACATAAAAATCGAAAATTACCGTGAATTTTCAGAGTGGAAGTTCAATTGACAGAAAATGAACTACGGAGGGGAACTAAGTCAAGTATAACTGGACACGCGATTGTGAAGGGTCGAGGATCAAGGGAAAAATGCAGAGAAATAATGTACTGAAAATTTTAATCTGTTCGAGAAGTGTTACAAAGATTATTTCTGCAGTTTTAATTTATTTGCTCGAGTTGGCGAAAGCGGACCGAGAGGGTAATGTTGCAGAAAATGAATGGAAAGACGAACTCAACTTATCTTCGTGCTAGGATTTTCCGCGGTCTTCTAGAGACTCTATGCATCGGAGAATCGAATTGTGTCGCTTAGCAGCGATAAATGCACTCCTCAAATGATTTTACAGTGTCGTTAAAACTTCAACGAACGCAAAATAAAACGTTATATCCAATTACGCGTCGGTATCAAGCCGCAAATGCTTCAGACCGGACTTTTCAATTCAGGAAATATAATAAAACGAGGAATATTCCGACGAATTCATATATTTTCCGGCGGTACAACTTTCATCGGGATTAATTATACAATATTTTCACCGTTTTAATGCACAACCATTATCTCGCGCGCTTTTTCCACAGATATTCTAAACGAACGAAAAACGCCCCGATACGTTTTAACGACAGGAATTTGTATAACAAAGTTTTAATAAAATTCCAACTACCGG
Source organism: Cerceris ruficornis (assembly GCA_963989415.1). Taxonomy (NCBI): domain Eukaryota; kingdom Metazoa; phylum Arthropoda; class Insecta; order Hymenoptera; family Crabronidae; genus Cerceris; species Cerceris ruficornis. The sequence continues at coordinate 29,161,118 of OZ022518.1, forward strand.
CACAAAGTTCTCCGACTGCGTATTTAATTAACGTTTAATCTATTCCCAGTCCGCGGAGGATGAACGACGTAAAACGCTCCCATTGCGTTAATTTGAAACTGCGTCCCGATGTTCCACGATTAATGCCGTGCAAAGAGTCGCGCGAATTTACTTGCGAAATCACGTACCGTGGAGAGCCGACTAGATGGTACGGGTGAAATCAATGACAGTCGTTGACTGGTGCATTCCTTCTATGTTTTGGCACGAGCAGCCGTAGTTCTGCCGTTTGCAAACCTACTAACGGTTTACGGCACCTACGAATGTACAGCAGAAGCTCTGATTGGTCAGTCATTCAATTTAGGTACTGGAGTGAATAGCTTTCGCTCAAATAACTTCTGAGACTCCTAAAAGTGCTTAGCTTCTAATACTAGACTGTTGGAAGCTAATTATGATATTGTGGCAGCTTTATTGAAGTGATTGCTAATTCTACTAACGGTTTAGGGCACCTACAAATGTATAGGAGAAAGCTGAAATAATGGCGAGTGTCAGAGCGGCTCCTCCGATTGGTCAGTCAATTATTTTAGGTACTGGAGTGAATAGCTTTCGCTCAAATGGTTTCTCAGACTGCTGAAAGTGCTCAACTTCTCAGACTAGACTGTCAGGAGCTAATTATGACAGTGTGGCACTTTATTGAAGTGACTGCTAACTCTACTAATGGTTAAACACTCAAATATTACTAATATTGCTAATAATATTACTGTGGCAGCTCAATTGCAGTGCTTATTGACTCTACTAATGATTCAGCGTTGACACCGATGTACCGTACGGAGCTGGGATGACGTCAAGCGTGACGACTGCAGCTGCAATTAGACGCGGTATTTATACGCCTTAGCATGAAAAACTTCTTACGCCTGCAAATGCGTCAAAACTCTTCAAACCCCAAAGTAAAGCTTGCAAAGATCTCTCCAAAATTAGCCTCTCCATCTCTTTATATATCCATCAGTTATGTAATTTTAAATAAGAAAATAACACCACTGTTAAAATAAAACAATCGCCACTATATTGTCAAACCTTCTCCCAACTCCCCACTTAACATTTCGCCCGCCCTGCAGCCAGCTCCCAATATTACATAGTAGAACGTGCAGCCTCGTAGATTCGTCTCTCTGACAGATCGTTAATCAGTAAGAGAAACAAAAGCTTCTCCATGGCTGCATTAGTGCACCGGTTGGGAGATCCAACAAAGATCGCAGAGGGAGTTTCGCGGGATTGCAAGGCGGAAGATACTCGTCCTCCTTCGGAAACGGGGTTCGTTAGCAAAAGGAGACGAAGCTGTAAGTCCTGGTGCAAATACCGTCGATTACGTGCCAGGCAATACATTTCGCCCTCGGTAAATTTCGCCGGGACTACGTCCGATTTTACATGATATCTCGCGGCTACTTATTATGCGTCGCCGAGATAGTAAATCCCGCGAATTTATGTATCCTGATTACAATAATTTATTCACGGAATTCTTTTTTACTCGCGCGTTCACCTGGGGACGAATGTGGCTTATCAATTTTAACGGATTCCGCTTTGTGCTACGAATTTGATATGGACTTTGGGGTGATTCTGGATGCACGCTTAATTTTCGGTAATTTAATTCTGTTGATTCTGTCTTGCGATTTCACTTTTTACTGATCTGTCGCAATTCCTACCATTTCTAAAATATGAATTTTTAAGCTATATGAAATTTTAGTTGCGACGCAAATTTGTAGATAATTTTTGATGAAGTAAGTACGAACGGAATTTTTGGATCTAGTAAATAGTATTAATTTTTAACTGCTCCCGCTATAATTGAAAATTAAATTGGTAAAATAAAGATATGTTAGTGAGTCCTGATATATTTTAGAATATACTGCAATATTAATAACATAGAAATAATATTATCGTGTCGTGTCCCACTGATATTTTTAATTTGATGCTTTTTGAGGAGCTTCAAAATTTCTTCTTCCATCAACCGCAATCACGAGTGCCACTCGTTGTTGTAGAGCAAAGGGTTAAAATTAGTGAGTGTGGATGGTTTGCATACAAGCGAGAGTGGATGTTTACAGTGTAAAGAGTGTAAAGAAAGACGAAGAATGCATGCTGTGAGAAAGAGTATCGAGGGAGGCTGCGAGTGTGAATTTTGGAGTTATTTTAGAGATAGTTTATTTTAAACAGTTTTGTTATTTTATAGTTATATATCTAATAAAGTTAGTCGTTTGTTTTTTTACACGTGTTCAGTTAAGTTTTTGACCTACGATATCGTTATTTAATTTTAAGGGAACCTATTTGGTTTTTTCTAAGACGAGCACTTATATTCTATGGGAGCTAATCCCGGATTAAATTAGAGTAGGACCCTATAATTATGAATCTTGTACCTTTGTATTGGTTCTACAATAAAAAGTCTTCCTAAAACAACAAAATTCAGTGTTTCTACATTTCGGTATAAAAATAATGAAGTAACGCCAAAGATAGTCCTTGAACCATCGAATTTATTGCAAAGGACGACAGGAGGAGCACTGGAATATCAATTTAAATAACAGTTAATGAAACGTAAAACAGCGTGGCGAGTGAAATCGGGAGAAATCGGAGGAAAAAAAGGCGCGAAAAGGGAATCCAGATAACGTGTTCTCCGAAGCGGTAAAATATATTCATTTTCCTATTCAGCTCGCGGATAATTGGTGCGAGTCTGAGAGTGTCTGATACCGATTCCCGAGTTCTCACGAGTAGAGTGCAACGGACGCGTAATAAATTCCAGGTTTACCTATTCTGCTTGCGACAGGAATTATTCGGTGAGCTCGTAGGTGTACGATCGATTTAACCGGGGGATGAAATACGAGAGATGCACCAATTCGTTGCGCCGATTCGGTAGTTCCTGTACTATTACCTCCCGATTCCCTTGCGATTGTTTCGCCCATTTTTTTCTCCGCTTTGAATAAAAATTTGAAAACTCCCCAACGTGTGCATCTTCGTGTCAAAAAACAAACCTGTTTGGCTTCATTTCTTTTTCCTTTTTTTAAAATCTTTACATTAAAAGCGCTATTAACCTAAACAGTAGAGAAATCTATTGTTAAAAGAATTCTCGCATCACTACACATGTTTCCATTCCAGAAATTCTACCTTTCCGTTCCAACATCATTCATGAATTTTCGTCAAAAGTTAAAACGCTTAAAACCCATGGAATAATAAAATTAATGAAACTTCTGTAATTCTATCCAAACTCTGAAATTAAAAACTCCCAAAAATTCAGAGAAATTCAAACCCATTATTCGATATTCCATCAGCCAACAATAAATGCTACTCCGCAGTAACAGTAATTGTCTCTCCAATAAACGCTTCGTTACATCAACAATACACTTCTAAATTATTAACACTAGAACTGCCAAACCAGTCAAAATGACTGGTACACATTTTTTTCCAAAAGTTCTCCAAGTTTATAGGAGAGTCATAGGATAGGTATTCTGCGTCCATCTTATAAAACATAAATTGCCGAATCGACCATCACTTCCACCTCTTAATTCCCATTTTTTCAAAATACTTATTTTATATTTTTAAATATGATAGATTTCACGCCGGTAGTTCTAGTGTTAAGAAACACCATCGACTAAAATCTCCCAAAAATTCAGAGAAATTCAAACTCATTATTCGATATTCCATCAGCCAACAATAAATGCTACTCCGCAGCAACAGCAATTATCACTCCAATATACGCTACGTTACATGAGCAATACACTTCTAAATTATTAAGAAACACCATCGACTAAAATCTCCCAAAAATTCAGAAAAATTCAAACCCATTATTCGATATTCTATCAGTCAAAAATAAATGCTACTCCGCAGTAACAGCAATTATCTCTCCACTAAACGCTTCGTTACATGAACAACACACTTTTTAATTATTAAGAAACACCATCGATTAATCCATCCCAGCGGAGCAGTCGACGCGTTGACTAAATTAATTTCAAACGAAGAGCAAAGAAGCGCGTCGAGAAGCGGAGGAAAAGGCTCCGGTGCACAATGCTCGGTATCTCCATTCATCAAGCGGAAGAAAGGGTTAGGAGAGCGCACACGTCCCGGCGATGGTTATCCTTAAAAACAGCGTTGTCCTGTTCGCCGGTGCATCACGAGCTCGCTATCTTCCCGGCGCTTCAACGATACCGGGGGAATGACTGCCGAGTGGGCAAGTTAAGTCGAGCCCTTGCTCGAATGTCTCTGACGGGAGCGAGATGAGTAGTTAATTAACACCTCCTGTTACCCTCGCCCTACTGCCACTCCACCCCGTGCACCAGCTATGCCAGCAGAAGCAGCTTCTCCCTGCCGAGTGCCAGCAGCCTTTTTCACCGTGGAAAGATCTTCTTCCAGGGTGCGCCGGTGTCTCCCTCCAGAAGCGGTTCTTCTTCTTCACCCTAACCAGAAGTTAGACTCTGTTTCTCGCCACTACTCTCTCTCTTTCTCTCCTTTACGCTATATTTTTATCCTCTTCTCCATAGAACCTCGTGTTATTCCGCTATCTTTCTCTCTGCCTCTCCACCGGCTGGTAATTAAGACGGTCTCGGTGAAAAAAAGAAGGCACTGCGGGCGAGCTGCGCCGCAAGGTCTCATGTATTTTTAATTTAGATAGTGGCCCGGACCGTCTTGCTCGACGAGATATAAGACACGAATAAAAATCCACTTACATCGCGGAGAAAACGGGCTCGCGGTGGTGCGCTCGCTTAATTTGTTTCCCGCTAGACGGTAATAATTTCTTCTTTTTAATGTACGTCATTCTTCGATGGAATCAGGCACCGTGTGGCGAAGGTGCTGTAGGAGCGGAATTTCTTACACTTGTAAATAGTACTAATTTTTAAAATTAGTTAGCGTGGATGGTTTGTATACAAACCATTTGTTTAGAGTGCGCGATTTGGAAGGTGACAGATGTCAGGGCTAGCATGAATTTTTAGTCTATTGATAAGGAGAAACTGAGTGAGTGCAACAGAGAATGCATACTGTGAGAAAGACGAAGAATGCATGCTGTGAGAAAGAGTATCGAGGGTGGATGCGAGCGTGAATTTGGGAAGAGTGGCAGTTGAGAATATGCAGTTGAGTTGAGAGTCGAGAGAGAAATACATAGCGTGAGTAGAGACAGTTTTTGTGAGACCTAGAGCTGTTTTATAATTATTAACACTTTATCTACCGCTCATTCTTCTAAACATTATGCAGGAGTGTTTGTACCTTCTTGCAAAGCTCTATAACATTAAAATTAAAATGTGAAGAAATACTCGTTATGTCGTTTTAATTTCAGTTCTTCCGAGGCAGCGTAACTTAATTTTATTATCATCAATAATATTGATTATCAACAGATTAACCCTTTGAGGACTAGCGACGCATATATGTGGTCTGAGAAAATTTTTAATTATAGTTTATCGCTGCTTGTATACACAGTTAGAGTTGAAAATTTGAAATACAACCATTGAAATATGATTAAACAAATAGTAATTTATAATGTATATACATTAACAGCCTAACTTGCTGACAAAAAGGTGATTTTGGATCGCAAAATACATAAATGATTACCTCTCAATATTCAAAAACGCCTCCATCTGCAAAGGGTTAATAGGCTGTCGGCCAATGAGTATTGATAAACAGAAAGCTTATTAATAGGCTTTCGGTAGTGAAGTGATAAGAGCTTTGTATTTTTGGAGTTATATATATATTGAATAAAGTTAATTACTAGTTTTTAAATTACACGCCTTTAGTTTAGTTGCTAGGCTACGATATTATTAGTTAATTTTAAGGGAATCTATTCGATTTCTTCTGAGACGAGTACCGATATTCTTTGGTGCTTGTCCGGGATTAAATTAGAATAGGACCCTATAGTACGTTAGATGAATTAATGGAGAGAGGTTTGAGTGATTTAAAAACGATTGTCGATTATCGATACTCCGTTATGATCACGTTTCTGGACGTCTCTCGTCAATTTCTACCTGAGAACGATCGTAATGATATTAATCGTAATGATAACGATAGAACAAGCGCCGGAAGACACAACGAACCTGTTTGTAACGAACGTCGATCACGTTTCTCTTTGCGAACAACCCTCGCGGAAACTTCCCGCGAATTTTCACCGACATTAACCCCCGCGTTGAAGAACTCCAAACGTACGTGCCTCCGGACACGTCAGGCCGTTTTGATATCGCTAATTATTCTGCAAATTACAACGGCCGCCTGCCGAACCCTCCGGTTTCACCGACTCTTTCGGACACGTTTAAAAGCCCTTCCGAAAGGGCGTCGCAGTGAAATTTCCAGCGCGTTCGCGACACCATGGAGAAAGACGGGACTCGTTCAGAGACAAGGGCAACCCTCGTTGCACGTCCGAAAGTCGGGCTGACGGAAATGGGGATAAATTCGGCCCGGATTCGTAGCCTCGACAATCACCGATATACCGTCGATCAATCATCGACCTCCGGGAGCGGATAGTCATTAATTAAAAGCGGAATTCGCGCGAATGAACCGGCAATGAACACTTGACCAGTCAGGCAGCCTTGCGGAACATCATCCCGATCGGTTTGAAGTGACCCTCCACCTCTCTTCCGGAGATGCGAGCAGCCTCGTTGAAGGGTGATTGCAAGTTCGACCCTGCAAGGGTCTGCGGGGTTCGTGTGCATCGTCAGGATGCCGGGCTATGGTTTTCTGCTTTGCTCAGATGCCAGGATATGGCGGTCTCTTTTGCTCAGGCGCCAGGCTATGGTGCCGTCCTTCGCCCCAATGCTGAGTCATGGTGCAATCTTTCGCGCTAATGTCAGTGCATGATGCTTTTTCGCTCTGGTGTGAATTCACGGTGCTCTCTTTCACCCTATGTCCCTACTAGTCCTCTCTGTTTTGTTAGAGGTCATGGAACTCTATCTTTTATCGTTTATGAAAGAAACCCTTTTTATTAATTACAGACTTCGAATTGCACCTTTACTGAATAAACTAAATGAGAGATATTTAAAAAACACGTGCTCTTCACTTCTTTATAACGACGCAGTATTACTAACTAGGTGTCGCATTAAGCGCCCAGGGCCGTCTCCTTTTCCGGAAACCCTTGTGCGTAATGCGACACTCTCTTTTGCCTTAATAACAGGATATCGTGCTCTCTTTTTCTCTGATATCAGAATATAACGTCATCTTTTGCCCTGACATCAGAATATAATGCTTCCTCTCACTGCAATGTCAGTACATGGTCCCCTATTTTGCTCTAATATCAGAATATGGTGCTCTCTTTCGCCCAATGTCAGTACACGGTCCTCTCTTTTGTGCTAATATCAGAATACGGTGCTCTCTCTCACCCCAATGTCGGTACACGGTGCTCTCTTTCACCCCGATGTCAGAATACCGTGCTCTCTTTCGCCCCGATGCCGGCGGCAGCCCCCTTCGGACCGATCCCGAAAACGCGTACCCGACGACCGGCCAGCCCTGCAATTTCGATGCCGGCTCGCGGCCTTGTAATTTGATCAATTAACGCCGGCCCTGCAATACGGGATGCACGATGGCGAGAGCACCGACAGGGGGTGTCTACCTTCGTGATAACGGTCAGGGGTAGAAGCCAAATGCGACCTCTCTACGCGTACGCGATCACGTTCGGTCGAGCCGCGATTACGATCGGCGATCATAATCCGAGGGGATCGATTTTAGTTGGAGGTTTTGCGAGCAGAGTACATCGATCGGAAGTACCAGGAGATTTTTAAGAAAAAAGATGGTAGGAAATTATTTATTACTTCTGGGTTTGAGTTTCTTTTTCAGAATGATTTAGTTATTTAAATTATACTTGGAGAGAATACTTATTACTTGTGATGACAATGGGTCTTGTGAAAGATCATCGTATTAATTAATGACGTTAACCCTTCGGACCCTGTGCACATTGTAATGTACGTAATACTTTTTGTGCTGTATGTTATTACGTATAGGTTTAAACTTAGTTTCAACACCTAATGTATCTACCAGTGATCGTCTAATATGAAAAAATAACGTCTGCAACGTCATCTGTTTTTTCTGTGTGTATATGAATTAAGTTAAACTCAATATAAAAATAATTTTTCTTAGGCGAGAGAAAAGAATTCGGGTCTGAAGGGGCTAATCTACTGAACCTCGTATCAAATCAGGTGTCTGAAACTGTTTGCACGATAGTATTTACCAAATGAATGATACCTATCGTCGAGCTGGCTGTCAATTTAGCTTGCAGGCAAGCTATATTTATAAACAATAATTACGTTCTGATTACAACTGGAGAATAAGCACATTTTTAACATTAACCGTACCGATTTATGCACAATTATCCTTACCGTACCCTGTCATTTTACCAGTTATGAAATAACGTTAATATTTCCCTAAAAGAAATGAAAGGGATTATCAATTTCATAAAGGTAAAAATGCAAAAAAGGCTTTGGTTAATAATTCACAAAATTACATATTTCCAATTAATTGTACCGTACATGGTACGGTAAGTGTTAAAAATACTCTCCTCCAACCGTCACCCTTCCTTCCAAAAGCTAATTAAAACTCGTATCGCTTATTACAGAAAACAATAAACAAAAATATAAATAAACACCCCAACACGATAAATCCAGAAAAACCAACCATCCCTAACAAAACATCGGAAAACTCCAACATTCGTTCGCCAACGAATGCAATTACAATCATTAAAATCCAACACGCTCTCGCGCCCCTGCAAATTAAGAAGAATCTTTTAAACGACTCATCGACGTGTTACAAGTATCGTTCCTGTAATTGTTACAATTAAATCGCCGGCCGAATTGTTCCATGGAAATTGCCGAAACCATAGGTAACGCTCGACGAACGTAACACCGGCAGATCCGCGAATATTCCTGGGGAATATTCGCAGTTAATAATCGATCTGCGAGTGCGCGTTAACTTGACAGAGTCCAAGGTAATTCATGAGATTTGTAATGTTCGGCTTTTCAAGCACTGTACACAGTGCGCGCATTACCGCCCCGTCGTTAGCAGGACGTACATGACGTCATTAGAACGAAGTGCTGCTTAACGGGTAGTTAACACATAATTACTGTGTACAACGCGCAAGCGCCGAGCACAGTGGTTTACTTATGACATCGTCATGCACTCCGCATGCGAGCAAACTTGCAAGCCGTGCAACCTCTCCATTCGTGCCGATACCAATTTACGTGTAATACCGATTATCCCTGATTTTCCCGGAGATCCAAACCGAGATTCGTCAAATACGGTGTTGTCGTATCGCCCACCTTGCAGTGGGTAGATTTTGCGCGGGAAAAAGAATTTGGGGAAGTGGAAGATTATTGTTTTTGAGGGAGGGTATACAATTCTTTCTTGAAACTTCAAACAACTTGGGGGTTGTCGAGGAAAATGATGGGCTAGGAATTTTTGTGTGGAACTTTTCCTTTGTGGAAGTTCTATACAGGGTGTTTCACCTAACTTGACCACCTTAAATACGCATTATTATCAAAGCGATAAGTTTCTCGCTAAAGGTCACGTGAAGGTCAACATATTGCACCTAGTTGGATTCGTTTTTTTGTAAGCTATAAGACTGTTGTAATTAAAATATGCAGTCCCATTTAAAGAAAATACGATGACCTTGAAATCTCGAGAAAAATGAGCTTGACAAAAAAATTCGCCCATCACCCTATTGGCGCCTTCAAACAATATTTTCTGCCTCTGACATTTTTTCTATCATACAAAATAAGCGATATTTTTAAGGTGGTCAAGTTGGGGGAAATACCCTGTAGAGTAGATATTGAAAGTGTGTCTTATAAATTATGAGTCGCACAAAAGATCATGTATTTTAATTTTTCATTGTTGTTTTTACAGTGTTTATTTTATGTTTAACCCTTTGCCCTAGAACAACGAGTGACACTCGTGATGCGATGGCTGCAGCAGAAAATTTTAAAGCTCCACAAAAATGATCAAATTGAAAATATTAGTGGATCACAAGGTGATAATATTATTACTGTGTTATTAATGTAGCGTTAAATTCTAAAACATATCAGGCATGAGTAACATATTTTTATTTTAGCAATTTCATTTTCAATTATTGCGGAGACAGTCATAAAAGTAATCGCAGGGCAAGGGGTTAAGAGTAAAAGTACCAAGGCGGTCAAAATGACTGATTGCCAATTTTTTTGGAAAATTTTCCAAGTTTGTTGGGGAGCTTTAGAGTAAACATTCCAATTCCATGTCACAAAACATGAATTAATTAATTGATTACCATTTTTACTTCTTGATTCCTATTTTTGAAAGTATATATCTATATATATTTAAATATATATAGATATAACGCCGGTAGTTCTAGTGTCAAGTATAGTAAATATTTAGAGCACGATATTTGGGAACTTGCTCATATATATTATATAATAAAATAGTAGGAAAAATAAGTGAAGCGTTGTGGAATATATAGCCATTTTTACTTTTAACGTTTTTGCCCTGTAAAAATGTGATTGTAATGGAAAAGTTTCGCAACGATATACGTAGTGAAAAATGAAACACGACTGGAATTTAACGTGTCAATTAATTTTTCGATCTCTTTGTATATTTTACAGAAAAACTGTAACGAAGTCGAAGTTACGACAGTTATTATCCACTGCTTTTTTACAAAAAAAGAAAAAAATGTAAATTCATCGAATCTGATCGAACTTTCGAATATGAGATTTTTCATGAAATTCATTCCGGCAATTAAATGAAATTCTTGTTCGTCCAAATTTACATTTCCGACTCCGGCAAAATTAAGCTGTAAAATTCTGTCGAAACTGAGAGAAGAAAGACAGGGGTTAATTTAGTTCGTACGGTTTCTGCGCGATAATAATTTCGCATGATTTCTAAAACCCCAGAGAGATATTCGTGTTTACCAAAGGCTACACGGAGAGATGAAAATTACATGAAAATAAATAGAAGTTCCGTGAAAATTACATTAAATGTCAATATTTCTAGAGAACCGTGTTTGTCTTTACGTAATTTTTAATAGCATCCGACGGTCAGCTCGTGGCGCCAAAATTCGCCGGTAATTTCTCGCAATCAGTTGAAACGCGGTCTTCCATCTTATTTGCATTCCGGGGCTCTGGGTTACCGAACGCATCCGACACGTTAAACTATTAAACCACTCTGCCACATTCATTAGGAGCTACTCTTGATCCCACACCGCTCGAGTCCTCGATTACTCCTGTACCACCTCATTGTCAGCCTACACCGACATGTCCAGAGGTCACTTCCCAATTGGATCGCAATACTGGGTCATCAAACGTTTTGCAAATTTCACCTTACTATCTTCACGGTTCTCAGAAAATTCGGTCATCTTGCACCACCGAGATCTTTACGTAAAAATTAAATTATCATTTATTGCAAAGTAAATCTGACACTTTTGCGGTACCAAGGACTTAATATGCAATTTTTAAGTGCTACAGACTGTAAGATGCTGGAATTGAAGTTTAAAAGAAACACAATTTTTCCTGTTTTTGTCTGCAAGCCGAAAAGTGAACGATTCCAAATTCTATTTTACTTTTTGCACTGTTGCCAGAAAATTCGGACATCTTGCATTATCGAGTACTATGCATACAAATTAGACTACCATTTATTGTAAAATGAATCTGATACTTTTGCGATACCAAGGACTTAATATGCAATTTTGCTGGGACACAGATTGTAAGATACTGGAATTGAAGGTTAAAAAAAGCAAATTTTTTTCTGCTTTTGTCTGCAAGCCGAAAAGTGAACGATTCCAAATTCTATTTTACTTTTTCCACGATTCTCAGATAATTCGGTCATATTGCATTATCGAGTACTATACATAAAAATTAGACTACCATTTATTGTAAAATGAATCTGATACTTTTGCGATAACAGGGACTTTATACGCAAGTTTGCTGTACCGCAGAATGTAAGATGTAGGAATTGAAGGTCAAAGGAAGCACAATTCTTCCTGTTTTTGTCTGCAAGCTGAAAAGTGAACGATGCCAAATTCTATTTTACTTTTTCCACACTTTTCAAGAAATCCAGTCATCCTGCATTATCGAGACCTATATATAAAAATTAGACTACCATTTATTATAAAATAAATCTGATACTTTTGTGGTACCAGGGATTCAATATGCAATTTTGCCGTACCACAGATAGTAAGATGCTGGAATTTAATTCAACTTCATTGAAACCAACAGCTACCTAAAGTGTACAATCCCTACCACCTTATTACCTATCAATTAAAACAACCGCTAATAACTCTCGACAGAGCGTTCACGTGCAACAAAATACCCGCAGATCCATAAACGACGAGGATTCTCCTTGACAATGCAAAGACGCCAATATTGGACGGTCTGGCAGCTCGTTATCGGTGGTCCGTTAATGGTTTTATAATATCGAAACGTGCCGGAGAACATCGGCAAACGAAGCAACGACGTCGGATGCATTTAGCAGGAGGAGGCGCGCAAAATCGCGGGAAGAGATCGGTAAGCCGGCACGCGAGAAGGGGTTGCGGGGGGTGGCTGCCTTAATCCTGAAACGACGCTAGGCGTCGTGGCGCTCAATAGCCTCCTTACTCCTATATCCACACCCGTTATCGGTTTTCGATCTGTGCGACGAAGCGCGAAAAACGCCGAGTGATAATGCTATGGCTAATATCGTAAACGATAATTTAACCGCGCTTCGTTCATCCTCCAACGACTCCACGGAATCTTCCGATACTTAAAAACGGTTAACGGAAGAGAGCGACGGGACGACGCCCCCGTAACGATTCCGTTTCCTCGTTCAATTTTTTTGGGCTTTGCCGTTTTTCAGACGGAAGGGAATTGGATTTTAAAATTGTTAACCCCTTAGCCTCGAATAACGTGTGACGCGATGAATGAAATTCAAAATGTTGAAGTTTCCCAATGACTATCAAATTGAAAATATCAGTCGGTCACGAGACGGTCAAATTATTTCTATAATATTAATATTGCAGTCAATTATACAAAATGTTAAAAATCCGAGAGAAATTTTTATTTCTGCAATCAATTTTGAGTTACTATGTACGTTATCAAAATAGAAATCGTAAGGCAAGGGGTTAAAGGTGTCGGTGACTTGGAGGATCGGTTCATATCTTGGAAATTTGTACTCTTATGGATTATTAAAGATTTATTGGAATGTTCGTAAAGAAAAGCTTAACCCTCTATGGGCCCGTGTAACTTTGAAGTAACACAAGACAAACCTAAGCTTTTATTCTTCAAAGTCAATTTTTTACCTTTGCCAAATATTACAATTTAGATCCTAAAGATTATGAAATTCTTTATAATTCAATGTTTCAAAAGCAAGTGAAATCTATTATTTATAATAGTATTTTTATCATTTTCTAATGTGCTATCGTGCAACTGATCTTCAGATGCCACAGAAAATTCGGACTATAGAGGGTTAATTAGGTAATCGTGAAATTTGTTTATAAACGTTTACAGAATTTTTATATAATTTGAGGAAGAACCTGAGGCTAGAATATTGTTAATTAGTTCACAGAGGTACAAATAAAAAAGAACTAATTTTTTAAGAACTGTGATTTCTCGATTTTTGATCAAAGCTCAAATTCGCGAAATATCCAGAAACTAATTTTTAAAAATCAGTGATTTGTAGATCTTTGATCTCAGGTGAGACCCAAGAAGCGTTAAAATTGATTCGCGGATCTGCTAACAAGCAAAAACTAATTTTGCAGAATTTCTGAAAAGTACCAGCTTCAAGGTAAACAATTCCCTGCCAACAAAACATCCTCCATTCCTTTGAATTCTCTTTGAGGTGTGAATTAGTTGAACAATTTACGTGTACGTTTCACCAACTTCAAAATTTCCTTTTAAAACGAAAAATCGACAAGGAACGATCGACACATCATACGTGACAATTTCTAACGTCAACGAAGAAGACGCGTATAAACGTTTCGATCAAAGTGCATTCCCTGTCGGGCGGAAAATCCGTTACAAAAACGGACAGTGAATTACATCGCGAAATGTTATCGACAATGGAAAAAGTGCCGCAGAACAAATTTTTACGCCGTTCGAAGCTGACGGTGTCAAATCTTTGCCATTCAACGGCTGGCAGATTTATTCGTAACGCGAGTTCCGTGTAACGTGGATTTCGTGTAACGGGAGACCGTTTACACGGATTAATCGATGATACCACGGCAGACCTTCAACGCGCGATGCAGCGTTTCCAACAGAATTCTCTTTTTTTTTCATTTCCTACAACAGCGACGTCTTGCTGCAATTCCTTTGCAAATGGAAATTCCTAAACTAAAATATTTGGCGTTACAAGCACGATTAACCCTCTAAGAGAAAATTAGAAGTAGAAAATTAAATTTATCAACAAGGAAAAAGGTATTATTTATTTCATATACATAGTTATAGTATCGAGACTTTGTGGATAGTTAGTTTTACCATAGCACTATCTGTGGCCGGTTATGAAATAACAATAATACTTTTGTAAAAATAATTCAGGATATTCTTAACTTAATATAGGAAATAACGTACAAAACAGTCCTTAACCCTTACAACACTACTGGGATATTTTATATCCCAAACATTATCATATAATTTTCATGTTATTATTGTACAGTTTATTTCCATATCTTATTTTGTTTATATGACAATATTTACTGCTGGGATAAAAATAACGCAGCTGAAAATTTGAAAACTCCTGAAATAAAAAAAAATATATTTTCTTCTCAGTCGTATTTTTATTCCATTTCCTGTGTCACAAAATATACACTGCTAAAAATTAATTATTTTCTGAATAAATCAAATTCAGTGTTGAAAGGGTTAAGCAGCATATGCTGAAATAGCTATAAAAGCATATAGCCTGAATTCCCGCATATTTTGTTGAAATTATAGAAATAACAAGTGATAATTCCGAAAACACACTGAATTGAATATAACGGTCCTTTATTATTCAATGTTTTATTATTCGAACAATTCTTCGTTGTAATGCTTTATTTACTTATAATTGCTGTTTCTTATACGATGTTGCTTAAAATTTCAAATAACGTGAATTAACGTCACTCGTCTCCAACGGTTGAAAACTGAAAAATGTGAATTCACGTCATCCGCCTTCAATGTGTTAATAGTACAAAAAATTATATATTTTCATTCCATTGAACTGGTCATTTAACGGCCTATGGAACGGTTAGTGTCAATAAACCCATTGCTGCATATTTTTATAAAGTAGAAAAACAATGGTGGTACCATTAGATAACCACTTAAGAAAAATGTTTATATTTTCTGTGGTTTCACAGGATCTCCATTGGTTATCACTACACTGCGGATTTTTATGCAAATTTACAGATTGATAAACTCTGCTAATAAAAAAGAATTCAAGCAGAGGATTCATTCGCTCGCTAAATATTGCAAAAATGCCGTACCGTAGATTGTTAAATATTCATTTCAGATTACACTCTTTTTCTACATTTTCCCAGTGTTAAATTTCTCATAAATGCTTAAAAATCCGTACTCATCACATAGAAAATTCTTTGAAATGTGGCTTTGCGGTAAAAACCACTACGAACAAGAGGATTAAACCGTAACTTTGACAATTTCCAAATCACCCCCTTCCCGTTTCGTCCCTTTGCTCAGAAATTCTCGCGGCGAAAAATGTCAACCTACAGCATCCGCCGTAGTTGCTCGATCCAACGCGGAAATAAAATCAGCGCCCTTTGAAGACATCCCGGAATCCAGCGAGACGTAAAGTTCACGCAATTCCGGTCTCGGTTTGTCTTCGCGGAATGTACATACGCGAATGTCGAGCGAACGGCAGCCAAGGAGAGAAGAGCAAAGAGTGACGTCGCTACTCGTCGAGAGAGGGTAAATCAATTTGCCCGGAGTACGAGAACCGGTAGCGACTCATCGGTGCATCCTTCGTAGCGCAGTTTGCACTTTTATTTGTCGGCTCGCCGATTCCACCCCCCGGCGATGCTCCTCCTCGTGTACGGGACTTTTTAAATTCAGCACGCTGCACCGTCTGCAGCGAAGATTGCGCGGAAAACACAGGACGAGATATGCGGAGGAAGGAGCGACTCTCGAAGAAGGGGTTGGTTCGCCGGGGGTGGCGAAGGAGCGAAAAACTGAGAGAGATCGTGCTTCGTCGTAGAGAGGTGGAAGAATAGGTCAGAGTGACGAGGAGAGGGAAAGGGTGACGAGAAAGAGGGAGATATGTAAACGAAGATGGAAAATGGCAGAGAGGATAGCAGAGAGGTACGGAGAAGCTAAGAAGAAAGGAGAGGACGAGGAGGACAGCGAGGAAGGGAGCAAGAGGAGAACGGAAGAGAGGGAAGGGTAGAAATCTTGGGGAAGAAATCGAAATTGCAGGTTTTTCGTCGAAACGCTGGACTGGTAGGACGTGACCGAATTGCCAAAATAAGGGACGGCGCGTCTTCCAGAGCCAAGATAAATAGGATATTCCGGGATAAATGCTTACCTACGTGCTTTCAAATGGTATCGAGTGTTCTCCAGCCTTCGTACCAGGTACCCGTCTCCTACGCTCGTTCTCAGGAATTTACCTACGGAACCGAAGACACACCTTCTCCTCGTCGTCCTCGTTCTCCAACCCCTTCGTCCTCCACTACCCTTTCTTCTGCCGATGGTACGAGCATTACTCAGCCAACATACCGCGAATTAAATGAACCGAATAATTGCGTCTACCGATGGCGCTCGTGAATCTCTTCTGCTTTTCATCGTTCCCTTCCCTCCGCGTTACCCGAGTAATCGTTTTGAGCTTTTTACAGGGGAAACTTTATATTCGGCTGGAGCAGTAAAATTCGTTCCACGGGAACATATTTATCTGGTCAGTTTTTCCGAGGAGAATTCGCCGGGACGTTTAATAGATGTGCGACCAACGACGTGGGATTTTTGCGAGATAAATTTTCGATAATTTGACGCGTTCCTGTGTCGTTTGTTAAAACGTTAATTGCTCTTTAAGTTCGGGGTAATTGGAATTTTCAGCCTTTGCTCGTAGATGACGTAGATCCTTCGATATAGTTGTGTAACCGTTGATTATTCTTTTGTCAGAATCTATTAGGAATAATGTGTTTCGAATTTATTTCGAAAAATTCCCCTCATTGATAGATGAGCCATGGATTGCAAGTCCGACTATTATCTAGTAAAACCTAAATTACTTAATTGATTACATATCTTGCTTTCTGATTCCTAGTTTTCCAGCCTACTTATTTAGCACAATGAACCCTTTGACTACGAAAGGCGTATATATACGCCCTCTGCATTTTTCCAAGCACGTATATTAATCCATCTTCGAAAAAAAATCAATAGCGTAAGTGTGCTGTATTTAGTAAACATAAAATACGCCGAGAAAGTATTAGGTTGGTAAGAAATTAATGTCGGTTTTCGAGCTTTCAAACTTTGGCGCTTAATTTTGGGATAGCTGTCCATTTTAATATGTTTGAATTCTTATATCATTTTAGAAAAAAAAGTATTAAAAAACTTGTTTCTCGTTGAGAAAAATGTGTAAATTTTAGTGGAACTTATTTTGATTAAAAAAACTTATTCCCATTCTCAACATGTGTATGTGAAGATAAAATTTGAAAACCGACATTAATTTCCTACCAACCTAATAGATACTAATGCAAAGAATTTGATGTAGGTTTATGCGTTGATCCATGCTTTAGGATATATCACACGGAAATTGAATATTAAATTGTTTCTATTATCCTTTTATTATCTTTATTCGTTCATTATGTTAAAATTGTTTGACGGTGTTATGTTAAAATGAATTTGTTCCTCGTTATCAATTTCGCATTTTTTCCTTTATATTTAATTACCCATTATTATTGAAGAAATTTGCAAACTGAGTTGAGTAAATTAAAATAGCTTAAAAAGCTACTTAAAATAGGGTACTGTTTTGGTCATTAGTCAGTGGACTACACTGGGCAGCGACTGAACCTGAGAATAACGCGCCGTCCCTATTGGTGGATTACATTTTTTATTTTTAAATCAAAATATAAGCTATTAAAATAAAGATTAAATATAATAGATTCAAATCCGGTAGTTCCAGCGTTAAATGGCATTTTGGAAAAAATTGTCAAAGCTGACGCACATTTGCTCTCTATCCAACAAGTTGTAAGTCCCCGCCTCCAACTATCATGATCCTCCACTAATTATTTTATCTCCAAAAAGAATTTAACTTTCTCCGATGCAAGTTTACACCAAAAATATTAATATTTTTGAATTCTCGTCCAATATGAAATAAACTCGAAGAAAAGAGGAGTCCAAACTCAGGCGATCCGCTCTGATATTTCCGTTCCGTGGCGGAAAATTTCGTTTACTTTTTTCAAAGTGCGATAGAAGAAGAGTAAACAAAAGAGAGAGAGTGTGTGAGAGAGAGAAGGAGGAAGAGAGAGAGAGTGAAAGAAATCAGTTTTATATCGAACCACGAACCCGATCTATAAATTATTCTTTCTTCCTCGAGCCGGGGGAAAAAGAGCGTGCCAAAGAGATAAGCGTTGAAAAGATATTAATCAAAGAACTGCTTAGAAATTTCTTCCACCGGCACGCCGCGCTCGAACTTTTTGAGAGCGGCTTCGCACAAAGCTTAGACGGACATTAATCAGTGGAATCTGACTGTAACGTCGAATCGCCGAAGAGGAGAAGGTCGGAGTATCGAAAGAAGAAGAAGAAGAAGACGAGGAAGAAGGGGAAGAAAAAGTGGGCGGTGGTGGAAAAAAAAAAGGAGAACTTCTCTCGTTTATCATCCGACGCGAAGTCGCGAGAGGATCGAATCGAATTTTACCCGGGGAAACCCTTTTTTCGACGTTGCCTCTTGACCAGAATCGAGTGACCTTTAGCGACGCAATCCCAAAGTCACTAATGTCCCAAGGACAAAAAACCTACGTCACGCCCATTCTCGATCCTTCAATGTCCCTGTCATCCTCCTGTCAATTGCATCTCCCGAGATAAAACGGTTAGGGCAATTTCGAGACGCGACTGGTTCCTTCTTGCCATCGAAAATCAGAGAATAATACGCGGGACGAGCAACAACGGAATTCGAACTCGGAATATATTTTTTTGCAATCACTCTTTTCACTCGATAGAGAGGTTCTTATCGCGGTATAAACCTTTTAGGATGGGAAGAATAAAGACTCTCTTAACGTTCCATCGCTAAAATTAGCCTCAATGGCAGATGCTTTTTGGTGGATTGTTGGCGCAAAAAATAATTAACGGTTCATTACAGATTAACCCCTCGTCCGACAATTTCTTTTGTGACCGAACGCGCAATAACTCAGAATTAATTGTTGGCATAATAATTTATCACTGATTTCCGATATAATTTAGAGACGCGACTGGTTCCGTCTTGCCATCGAAAATCGGAGAATAATACGCGGGACGAGCAACAACGGAATTCGAACTCGGAATATATTTTTTTGCAATTACTCTTTTCACTCGATAGAGAGGTTCTTATCGCGGTATTAACCGGGTAGGACGTAATATTTCGTCATACCAGGAAGACAACTCTAATGCGTATGACGATGTTTCTCGTCGTGGCAATTTTTAAATATGGTATGTTGAACGCATTACGTTTTACGTTATTCTTTTCCATTAAATTCTAGCGTGGTACTTTAGGTGGGATAACATTATTTCTCACTGCGAAGAAAAAAGTCTCCAGTTTGAAACGAGTTGAACAAAAGTTTATTCCCCGGTTAACAGGTTAATAGCATAGAAGTAATTTCAACGTCTCCTGACCCACTGATATTTTTAATTGAACGGTTTTTGGAAAACTTAAAAATTGCCTGTTCCATTTGTTCCATTAGTTATTCGACAGTTTGGCTTGCGAATATGATCAAGATTGTATGACATTGCGTCGCTCAGAAGTCAATGCTGTTAAGTCCATTTTTCGATACTTTCTAATTTGTTGTAAATTTTAATAGAATGAAGTTTATTCCATTAAAATTTACAAAAATCAGAGAATATCAAGAAATGGACTTAACCGCATTGGCTTCTAAGCGACTCGTATGTCCGTTGACCGTTAAATGAATAATTATAAAATTGGAGATAATTATCATTAAAATTGGAAGGGGTCCAACATGATTCTGCAGTCCTCGCGCAAGGGTTAATTACTCGATCGACACAAACGAGGCTCGGGTTCGAAGGAAAATTTCTCCCTGTTCGTTCAACCCCGTTCTCAACGTCTCGTCAACAGCTCTCCATTACAAGGCCCAGGATGATGATGTTGGGTGTTCCTCTTCCGATCGATCCCTTCGTCGGAAAGGTGCACTTTTACTGCCACCTCGTGCTTGACGAGGAAATATGGCGCAGCCTAAATTCTCCCCGAGTTATCTCGACCCAGGAACAGGAGGATAAAACGGTGAAATTGTGATTCGTAGTTCCGGCTGTTCATTCTTCCTTTGCTATTCTTTCTTCTCCTTTTTCTTTGTTCTTTTCTTTACGAGCACTCGTAAGCCAACGGTGAGAAAAGTTCTTTTAACGACTTGGAGAACGTCTCGGCGTGGTTGTCGAGCGACTTCAAGAAACGGAGGAACTCTTAGGGGAAGGTGAAATCGAGAATGATGAAAAATTTAAAAAAAAATATATTTCCGGAGGAGGGGGATGGAAGCTGTGATTTCAATTACGGTTACCCGAACGCGGGAACGTCTCTTCGATGGAAGAAGAAACAACGATCGAGATGGATCGGACGAGGCGAGATTACGCGGGTTTCCTTTTGACCTAGTTGCAAGGGAAGTTTCGAAGATTTAGGATGGGAGGGGTGATGGCTAATTTGGTGGGAGTGATTATCAAATATTTTAGGGAAGTTTGTGTGCTGATCGCAGGCGCTCTGTAATGAACAGTGAAGGAGGAAGAGAGAGTTGCTGATGGAATCTTTGGGTGATACAATTATTAACTTGCATAATTATAGAGTAGTAACAATTTTTGCTCCTTGTGAAAAGTGTACAGCGTTCTGTAAAGTACAAGTTGACAGTGTACCGTATTTTATTTTATGGTACTTGTTTCATTTTAATTAACCCCCTGTCCTACTATTTCTTTTCTGACTACCCCCCTCCCCAATAATTCAGAATTGAACAGCTAAAATAAAAATAGATCAGTGATTCTTAATATATCGTATAACATAACGTAATATTAATATTATAGAAATAATTTTCACGTATCATTCATATCTTCAATGTAACCCTTTGCACATTGTAATAGAAATTGATAAATCCGCTGTAAAGTAAATCCAGTGTATCTTTATATTTTTGAATATTATGAAACATAATTTTAAAATGTGTGCCGTTTTTTTAATGACAAAGCAAGATTTTCAATATTCCACACACGTGCACTCACACAATTGTAAATAGTTTTGGAGCAACTGGTAGCTCATAGTAAAAATGACTCGGAGCGCAGAGGGTTTTGCAAAACTTGCAAATTTCCTATTCCATTCACCGCCTCACGAGTGTCACTCTTAAGAAATACTTCTGCTTTCATTAAATTCGGTCAATTATAAATATGTAGCTATATATAACCTCCTGTCATTCACAAACAAATAGAAACTTTCATTAGCTTTAACCATTTTCAACCCTTTAGAGTGAATTTCCACAAAGAACAAATATTCTTCGTTGCACCAAAACTTTTCGCTCTCTGGCAGTCTGTCATTAAAATTACAATTCTCTTATTAGGAATTATCGCTTGTTAGTGCCATAACGCTATATATTCTGTGACATGGTGTATAGTGTCATATTGTATACGACACCCTAGACACTAACAGATGAGATGTCCCCCACTTAGCTCACTCACGCAGCATCTACTCCATTCTCTCAAGAGAAACCCCCTATTCGATATTACGGTGTCACATTTAATTTCCCTTACTGTACACCTAAGGCAGCATCACAGAGGATCAGATTATCACAGAATGAGATCATTATCCCGAGCAGACGTATTTTAATATTATTTCGCGTATTGGGCATTAACTCTTTGAGGCACGGGAATTAAAAAAATAAAATGACCCATGTTGCACAGACATTTTTTTTGTAATTGAACAAAGTTGGTTTCATTTTATGAACAAAGTTGTACAGTAATGTAAATTTTCGAGGTGGGACAAAAAATATGACAGCTTGGATATAGCGAGGGGCCAGAAAGAAGGCACTTGGCACGGAAGGGGAGATTGCTCTCGCACTGCCTTTCCTGGAAACCTGAGATCGACGAATGACAACCGAAAATAAAGCACTCCTTTCGTCGTTCACATGATGATGCAACGAATGTGCGGGTCTCTCGGCCAATGGCGCGTCAAAATCGAAAATGCGTGAGGGAGAGGGATATCCCTATCCGTAGGGCGAATCAGAGCACATTTCCCCTCAAGTGCCTTGTCTCTGGTCCCTCACTATATTCACTCATCAAAAAGATGGGACACTTTTAATCCCACCGTGCCTCAAAGAGTTGGAGAACCTTTATTGAACATTGTCAACATTTTGTCCACCGCTCTAACTTTTGTATATTTTGTGGCAGTTTAACACTAGGTTTACCGAGATTTTTTATACACCTAACTTTACTGACAAAAAAATAGGTGTACAGCACGCAGAATTTTAACATTGGAAGGCTTTGAAGAAAATGAATTTCGATATATACTCGTTTTTTTGAATGGATACAAATTAGTACAAGTACAAAAAGATGTAATTTTACAAAAGATGTAAACGGTTTCTATAGTATCCCTCCCGAATTTCGGTAAGGGTCAAAATGACCCGCCCGGTAAACCTAGTGTTAAGTAGGTCAAACGAAAAGAAATGTTTTTTTTACAATGCGAACAAATTTATTTATAAGAACAAATACGTAATATTTATTCCTTTGACCGACCAGGTTTTAATGATTTATTATTGATCACACCCGGAATATCCCATCAGACACATAAAGAAGCTGACATTTCTTTTCGCTTTTATTTGTAAAACTGTACAAATCAAAAATTGCAGATTTAAATATCTGGAAATCGGTATTACGTCGATCTATGGCAATTCTAATTATAGTAATTGGTAGAAGTCCAATTAACAAGTTGCCCTATAATAACGAGTCACACCGGTGGCGCCAATTTTGGAATAAGAAGACATGGGATTTTCCAGAAAATGTTTAAATTAAAAAAATCAACGGTGGCGCAAAATTAATTCTATATACCTAATTACCTAATTAATTCTATATACCTCCTATTATAGGACTATTTACAATTCTATATTATTTACATTATAGAATTATTTATAATTCCATAATGCGTGTTCCGTTTGCAACAATATTATTTCCTGCATCGCGTAACGAGCTCTCGGAGTCATCAATCTGAGTGTTCGGAACTCAAAAGAAAAAGGGCTCGAAAAAAAAACAATTTACGATGCAATCAGCAGGCGCCGGTTCATAACTGGGCGGCCGAAAAAAGTTTCGCGGGCAAAAGGCGAGTTCTTGCGATCAAAGAGTAATCATCCGGGTTCGTTGAATATTTAATAGTTACTGCAGCTGTGTGGAGGATGTAGGTTAAACGTACACGTGAAAAATGGCGGCCAACTAGGGGCATTTATCTGAGCCTGACTGTGATCGTTTATAATGAAACGTTTGGAAAACCGACGTGCCGGCGGAAAGTTCGAGGGTGATCAATAATCTGTACGATGGAATCACGCCGAATGTAATTACGACAGTTTTAATGAAATTAGGAGACTACGGATGATATAAATCTGCAACTTTCCGACGTTAATATAGTAATTCTATCGTACGTACATTGCGAGACGAACTTTTTATTCGAGCCGTTCCATTTAACGATCAAAAACTATTGTCTTTGCAACCATAAAACATCATACTTTACATAATTAATCTATTGTACGTGCATCGGAGGACGTGTAATAAAATACCTTTCCATGTTTATTCAGTTCTTCTAACAGTTTATATTCCAAACAAACTTCCACCCCCACTACGAAAGGAATTAACCATCGTCCACCCCTGAAACCTTTATTGACCTAAATCGAAACAAATTGCACACAATGATTACATATTATTCTCCATAAACTTGTAAATTTATTTTCTAAAAAATTCTTACAGTTCCTAACGCTCCAACTTTCTCATTTTTCTAGCCTATTTTCCTAACTGTAAGCAATTCTGCAGTTTGATAATTTTTCCCCAGTTATTCCTTTCGCTTTAACATTTTTATTAATTATCTCCAAATATGCTTTATTAATCGTCGGTAGTTCTAGTGTTAATAGGACATAGACTACTAGTTAGAAAAAAACTTAGGGACTTCCGGGGATTTTTCTTAACCCTTTGCCCCACAACAGCGAGTAACACTTGTGATGCGGTTGGTGGAACAGAAAATTTTGAAGCTTCTCAAAAATTATCAAATTGAAAATATCAGTGGAACACGGCTCGATAATGTCAACCCTATGTTATTAATATTGCTTTAAATTCTAAGATATATCAGGAATCACTGACATATTTCCAATTTAGCAATTTAATTTTCAATTATTGCGGAGGCCGTCACAAAAGAAATCGTAGGGCAAGGGGTTAAATCACCGATGGTATAATATATTAAATCATAATTGAACGGTCGATTTGGATTTGAATTCACTAATTGGGTATCTAAAACGTTAACCCTTTGCTCTACAACAACGAGTAACACTCGTAATGAGGTTGATGGAACAGAAAATTAATTATCAAATTGAAAATCTCAGTGGAACACGGCTCGATAATACCAACCCTATGTTATTAATATCACTTTATATTCTAAGATATATCAGGAATCACTGACATATTTCCAATTTAGCAATTTGATTTTCAATTATTGCGGAGGCCGTCACAAAAGAAATCGTAGGGCAAGGGTTTAAGTACCGAACGAAGGGTGAACCCAGCAAAGCCTCATCCAACAACAGAGAAAATTTAAATCACGAACACCGTAAGATCATCGATTCCACCGTCCACCCCCGATTCTTCCACCTCTACACCCTCGCAACAAACCTCATCTCATGCACCGTGAAACGGTTTTGCCCTGTAGAGAGTACCTGTCCCCGCTTCGATCGAGATTTCGCGAGGAGTATTTGCAATTTAGATACGGCTACGTATACTGGAAGCGACGTGGCATCCGGTGCATCCAGGGGTAAGAGCAGAGGAGGGTGGGTTTACGGACGAGGCGCAAAGGGGCACCGGGAGACAAATGTTTCGGGGGTGGTTGCTTGCTTGCAGGCGTCGCGATGTTAAATAATCGCGTCGCCGGCACGTTTTCGCGTAACGAGGACGTTTATCAGGATCCAGCAACCGGGAACTGATTTACAAATAGGCCCCGAGAGGCAACTCCTCATCCTCCTCGTTCTCATCCTCGTCCTTCCACCCCGTCCGCCATCCTCCACGTCGTTTGCTCTCTCGTCCTCGGCCGAGACCCTCCTTTCGCCGTGGCAGAGACGAATCAGCTTGAATTTTCGGTACGCCGTTCTCGAGGACCTTTCTCTATCTCGAGTACTTCTGCCAAAGTCGCGAAGAAGCAAGGGAAACGAAAAGTTTCGCGCTCTGCCCGCCTGAACGTTTCACCCGGTGGAAAAGTGCGCCGTCTTTCCATGGAGGAGGGCAGTGTTTTCGAAAATGTGGTCCGTGGACCAGTGGTGGTCCGCAGAAAATTTTTAATAAAGTATTTAATCCATTGCATTACGATTTTTTTTGTAACTGGCTGCGCGTTAGTTCGGAATTTGCCCTCTGTGAGTCCTTGTGACTTTGTGGAAATATAAGACACATATAAGTTTCTATTCTTCAAAGTGAGTTTTTGTACTTTGTCAAAATTTACACTTTAAATCTTAGAAATCAGAAAATCTTCTAAATTCAATATTGAAAAATCAAGTTAACATGCTGAATGCCCTAGGGCAGGGATCGGCAAACCGTGGCTCGCGAGCCACTTGTGGCTTTTTGACAATATGTTTATGGCTCTTTGACAAATATTTTGGCTTGACCAAAACTATAACTTAGACCTTTCGTAAAAATGTTGGTCGTCGGAATATTAACCTGCCTGAGAAAAAGCTACACAGATACACAAAGGTGATAGATTTTTAATTTTCTAAAAAGTTTGCCGACCCCTGCCCTAGGGGGCACCGGTGACCGGCACTTTTGAATTCGATGTTTCTTATAATTTTTAAATTGCGATATTGACAGATATGCTAATGTATTCAATATTCAAATGTTGCAGTTAGAAAAGTGAAGTATTACTGAGTACATAACTATTCTTACTTTTAACATTTCTGTTCTATAAAGATGTGATTTTAATAGAAACAGTTTCGGTTCGGTGGAAATGATGAACCTAGCGAAATACGGGTGGCATTCAATGTGTTAAATCCATTATTACAAATTGTGTTTTTGTCATTTTGTAGTGTGCTGTCGTGCAACGGATCTTCAGCTGCGGCAAAAAATTGGATGGAGGATTAAATTGTCAAAATAAATAAAATAAACCCTATGGAGGGTTAAATTACTAAAATAAAAATTGATTCGTGATTCTTGATGTATCGTATAATTTAAAGTATTATTAATATTATAGAAATAATCTAATCGCGTCCCATCTAATTGATACTTTCAAATTGGCAGATTTTTCAAAGCATGCAAATTTTCCATTTACCGCATAAGTATTTACCGCAACGAGTGCCACTCGTTGTAGGGCAAGGAATTAAAATAAAGAACCTGATTCTTTATGAAATCATTTACCACAATTTAAAATTACATCAAATAATATGAAAGATGTTTTTTACATAAAAGAGGGTCGCGCTGAAATTTTTATAAAAAATAGTGGTAGAAAAAGTTTGGGCAACGCTGGAGTAGGGAGCTGCAATCGCCGCCATTTAGCCGTTGAGTAGCTGCTTTTTTAATATCGTTACGATGCGACTACTTCCCCGTTATATCCCTACCCAGGATTATACGGAGTATTATGAGAAATCTTGCGCGGTATGTTTTAGGTACTTTTACGGGAATATTTGCCTCTTTGTCGGAGGAGGGAACAATTTCTTACTGTGCTCGTGAATGTTTCATCCACCGCGACGAGCGTCCTTCGTGGGGCGCAGGAGGGAAAATGGCTGACGGTTGGTCGTTGAGTAGCTGCTTTTTTAATATCGTTAAAATCCTACTACTTCTGCGTTGTATTCCACCTCTGGATTATACGGAATATTACAAACGAGATACATTTAGAGTGGAAAATTCCACCCTCCATTTACCCTCCTGATCGGGAAGAGACTTAGCAACCCCCTAAGGCCTTTTTTGACCACCAGTCTAATTTTTATAAAGCAACACAATTTTTTCTTACTTTGTCTATCTAAGAACATTGCTGAGAATAAATATGTATTTATTTTGTACAATTTGTCTCGATTTGTGTCAAATTAAATCTCGATTTGGCGAGAACAATACCACAGGGACTGTTGAAGGTTAAAACACTGAAATTCAGCCTTCTCGAAAGCCTACGTTTCAAATCTTTCCACGTCGTTTTTCTTCCGACTGATCTTTCTTCGCGTTTTCAAATAATATCGTCGACAGTCCCATTTCGAAATGTATGCTCCAACGGAAACACAAGCGTTTACCAAAGCCACGAAAAAAAAAAAATCAAGCGGAAGTTCGAGCATAATCCCTTCGACTCGCCAGGACATCGTTTCTTTCCGCGGGAACCCGCAAGAAGAATAACATTAATTCTTCGAAATTTATATTCCGCTCGTATTTTCGAAGAGAGACGAACGGAGAAGTGGATGCCGTCTTTTTGGGGTCTGGGAGTTAGTCTAAGATCTCCTCTCCCTTCCTTGTTTCTCCCGCTCCCCCCGTTACACGGCCCTCCCCGTTTTTCTTCCCCGGGGAAATCATTTTCATTTAAGATCGGCTACGACAACGTCTTGCGACCAAGTCGAAGGCGAACTCTCGCTCTCGCCTCGAATAAATTATTTCCCGCTTTTTCTTCTCTCCCTCCTGCTCTTTCAATTCCTCTCTCTTTTCGCCCTCTCCGTCGCTCTTTTGCCTTCTGTTTCTCCGTTTCAGTCTCCCTTCTCGTCTTTCTTCTTCGATCTTTCAGCCTCCGTCTCACTTTTCCCGTTGTCTCTTTCCATCGTTCTTTTTATTGCTCTCTCACCTCACCTTCCATCTCGCTCTTCTTGCTACTATCTCTCCTTTCTCTTTCTCTTTCACCTCACCTTCCATCTCGCTCTTCCTCCCTCTATCTTTTTCTTTTCATCCCCCTTTCTCTCTTCAACCTCACCTGCCACCTCGCTCTTCCTCCCTCTATCTTTTTCTTTTCATCTCTCTTTCACCTGACCTTCCATCTCGCTCTGCTTGCTTCTATCTCTCCGTTTTCTTTCTCTTTCACCTCACCTTCCGTCTCGCTCTTCCTCCCTCTATCTGTTTCTTTTCATCCCTCTTTCGCCTCACCTGCCGTCTCGCTCTTCCTCCCTCCGTCTCTTTCTTTTCATCCCTCTTTCTCTCTCTTTCACGTTTCTTTTCCTCCTTCCCTCCTCCGTCGGTCCAGTCCGCCCTCTATTTTTGTTCACTGTCTTCCCTTTTGCCGTCCTCCGGAGCGTGTTTTGCAAACGGCTTCAGCGCCGAAGAAAAATACCCAGGGGAAAGCCTTTCCGGATGGCGCTTCGTTTTCAACGAGCGACTCACAAACACCGGTGCCGCTCGGCGCCGACGGAGCGACCTTTCCTTTCTCCCTTTGTGGTATATATTTTGCCCTTAGTTCTGCCCGATATAACACAGGACGGAGCGGGACTGCAATTATTGCGCAAAGAGCAACGAGAACCAATCCCCGTGATTGGGAAACGCGCGAATAGACTTTGCATAATTCTTTCTTGCTTTCTTGTACGTGAAAGGGGAAGTTCAAAGGCTGGCTGTCTTATTTGTTTGTTTGTTTATTTACGACGTATCGAGGAATATTTATTACGAGCTTGGAATTAGATTTTAATAAAGGTAGAACTACTGGGCTGTATCTATTGTATTTATATTGAATAAGAAATTTGAAAAAGAGAAATCAAGGGGTGGAAAAGATTATTAACGCTTTGCACTCGGATGTCTTATTTGAGGGGACACCGTCATATGGATGTGAGTTATTAATTATTCAACACGTTCATATATTAACCCTTTCGTTACGGATGCCGAATATAGTCGGCCACGCGACGAACTGTGTGTACGATCCGATTTATGTGTTTAATTTGTATTTTCTCCGTTGCGTAATTTGCGACTTTAGATCAATTTCGAACAGAGCGACATCTTTTCAGCTCCTCGCAGTACATTTCGTCGCGGAGGATCGTCGGTTCATCGGAACTTTGAGAGGGATAGTCAAAGTTTGATGCAACGAAATTTCTTCAGCTCCTTCAACTTTCAGTGACATCCCCGTCAGCTCGCTCTACATCCAATATGTATCGTTTCATCGTTGCTCCGCTTACAACAGTTTTGAATATCACCAATTTCACCGTACGTCGATTTAACGAAGCGCGTTTCGCAGAGAAGAGCAGCGATTTTTTGTCAAAGCGGAGGTTTCGGAGTTAGAAATAACAATTGCCGTCGGATTTCACGGGAATCGATCGATCGTTATCGCTTGTGTCCAGAAAATGTAAACAAACTCACCGATCGTGATACCGGGCGGAGAATATCAAAATGCATCATTAAAAAAAAAAGATACGGAGATAAAGAGAAAGAGGTTTGACAATGTTCAACACGATTCTATTCAAAAACCAATGGAGTTTCGTTTTAACGAAGTCACGTTTGCAAAAAGAGCGGCGCATGGCCCGCGAGGAGTTAAAAACTGCATCCTCGCGGGAAAAAAAAAGGGAAAACAAGGGAGGAGTCGCCGAGTGGAAATCGAAATAAAAAAAAAACGCAAAAAAATCGTGGGATTTCGAGACGCGGTTTTTGGCGAATTGTGCGGGCATTTCGCGCAATCGTGGCGTGGCAAATCTTTGCAGAGTCGTCAGCCAGTGTGAAAAATCGCGCGCCAATCAGCCGTCGCGCTTCGTTTCGATCCGGTCGCGGGAAACTCGAATTGCAAACATTCGCGCCATTGTGTAGTAAAATGGGGACAATGTTTGAGGATTGCGCCTGTGAATGGTAAAAGAGATTTCAAATAAAAGCACTTTTCCACGGAATAATTGGAATAGACTTTGACGATTTATCGCGGAAACGTTTTTCCCGTTTTGTACAGGTCTCGGCAAACATCGAATTGCGGCGGCCTTCGGGCTTTGCTGATTGTAATTAATTGTAATTAATACAGAAACCCTAGTGTTTTGTTCTGACCGACTGCATGGATAGTGTTTGAAACTTAAAAGATGGCAGTTGAGATCAGAATCAACCAATCCAATGCCCCAGCCAATCACAGCCCACTGGCGTCTTCTGAACCCCTTACACTACCTATTTCCTCACACTTTTGCCACTTTGTAAATAAAATTCTAATATTACATAACATTTATACCATTAATTGAAATTAAAAAAAATTCTAAAACTTCCAAATCCTTGCCAACTATGCCAGCGACAATTTCGCCTTAATTCCATCTTAATTTCATCCCCATAGAATTTACCCGAACCCGCTCCAGGTAAGTCCCGAAAGCAATACGTCTTCTGAACCCCTTGCAATACCTATTTCCTCACACTTTTGCCACTTTGTAAATAAAATTCTAATATTATATAGCATTTATACCATTAATTGAAATTAAAAAAAATTCTAAAACTTCCAAATCTTTGCCAACTATGCCAGCGACAATTTCGCCATAATTCCATCTTAATTTCATCTCCATAGAATTTACACGAATCCTCTCCAGGTAAGTTCCGAAAGCCATACGTCTTCTGAACCCCTTACAATACCTATTTCCTTACACTTTTGCCACTTTGTAAATAAAATTCTAATATTACATAACATTTATACCATTAATTGAACCTAAAAAAAATTCTAAAACTCTTAAATCCTTGCCAACGTTATCAGCGACAATTTCGCCATAATTCCATCTTAATTTCATCCCCATAGAATTTACCCGAACCCCCCCCCCAGGCTGAAGTAAGTCCCGAAAGCAATACCGAAATTTAACCGCGCTCAATAACAAAAGTATCTCTCCCCTGATCCTCGAAAGATTGCCCAACGTATTTCACCGTATCCCCATAATAATTCGGCCGTCCCCGAAGACTAGACGGTTTTCCGATATACATTTTCGACAAATCGATGCGGTGGAACCATGCGGGAGGCACTGGAACGACCATAAACCTCTCCACGGGGGTCGGTGAAATCGAGGCGCACTACCTGCCATGTAAATCTATGCATAGCTTTTGTTCCCCGACGTACGTGCGGCATCGAAACTTTTCTTATTGTCCGACAGACGAATACGGGAAAGGTGTAAGGGAAATGAGATAGTGTTGCCCGTAAGGAAGTCCTTCTTCTCTATTTACACCTTCGACTCTCTCCTCGTGGTGTGTACGGCTTATCATATTTTTCCATTGTTATGCCTTCAATTCTTCGAGATTTAACGTCCTCTTATAGAGATTTCCTTTCGCGTCGCTTTTCTATCTTATGGAATTCCAAAGTGGAAAGCTTGGGGTGCAACGATGGAAGGTTTGGAGCAGCAGGTCCAACTTGGGGCCAGTGGACCGCATGCGGCCCAATTATACTTTTCCTGTCGCCCTCACAGGACTTACATAGATAATTACTTTTATATATTAACCCTTTGCATTATGAATTCACCTCTGGCGTGACAAAACTATTTTTCCCTAGAACTCTTAACCCTTTCGAGACTAATGGGACAATAACTAATGGTCTAATGGTCATTTAAACTGCTAGGTTATATAAACCCAATATAAAAAGCTGATAGATTTAAAAAATATAAATAACGATAAACTAAATATTCCTATTTTGATATTATACATTTTTCCTGAAGAATCGTTTTGTCAATATAACATTAAATTTTAAATAATTGCAAGCAGTTACTTCATGCCTAACATGTGATATCAAAACCACAAAAATGAAATCAGAGTTAGCCGAGAACAAACTAGGAAAATAATTATAGTGCAAAGGATTAATAAATTTCAATGAAAATTAAAGTTTTTTCGCGGCTCAATTATATTTAGGTCTTGCTTATTTGGCAAGTGTTAGCTTTTGAGTTGAAATAGAAAATCGCGGTGTGGAAACCCGCTTTATATGAGGATCTACTGTATATTAAATGACAATTTAGGAAGAATTTGCTAGAAGTGATGGGGAATTTATGCTTAGACCCACTGATTGGAAGTCCACCATATCCTCCTCCCTGTAAAATTGTCACCCTCTGCGAGGAACGATCAAAACTAAGAACACTGATACAAGTTTCATGGAAACCCACTCTCCGTCGATTATAATAATATCTATGTAGAGACATCCGGCATAATGGTCGATTAATATTTGAGCACAGCTACCAACTGCACGCCGGACGATGAACTCTGTATGAATGTTTACGTGCCACTCAATTATTCATTGTAAACCACATCGTACAGTGCACCTAATGACAAAATTCCAAGTGCACTTAATCGCCCAATGAAATCCTCGTTACCCGATTCCTTCCTCCGATCAACGAAGACGACTTTTACACCTATAAAAGTACACGCACCAATCGACTCTGTCATCGACGACTCTCGAAGGCAAAATGACCGAACTAAAATGCATTTTTTTTTTCACGATGCGAAATAATGATAGATATCGCGAACTGCCGGGCAAATTGGACGAATTAACGGTTAAATCGTCGAGCGCTTTTCAATCGGGGTATTGATTCGTGCCGACGGCTGATTGCCGTTTCCCCGATGCCAAATACGAGCCATTTTTGGCATTGTAATGAGATTGAACGGCCGTTACACACGCGCGAACAGCCTGTTGCGTGAAAGAACATGAAACGCGGCTTAATTATATATGATTAAGCCAGGCCGCGAGCACCAGGCCAAACCGAGCCCGCGCAAAAACGATTTGACTCGTGCTAACGAGCGCGAGTTTAATTTTCCTTCGCTAGCAAACGAGCCAATGACAATTCGCGACGGGAGGGTGAGGCAAGACAACAGAGACGACAAAAATCGCGACGTTTTGCGCCAACGATTGCACGACATCAAAGAGAGGCGCGGGAAGTAATTGTTTAATTAAAAGCGCGGCCATTGGAGATCTGGCGAAGATCGGGAAGCGAGAGCATTGATGTTAATGAGGTAACGAGTCGGATTTTGGAATTTGGTAGGTGATTTTGACGGTTTGAACTTTTAATGGTATTTGTAGGGGTTGATGATCGGACATTGAGGGTTGATGGGGTGGAAGTTCTCTTATTTTTATAGTGAAGCATCAGGAAGTTAACGCTAACCGTACCATTCGCTGTCAAATTACCAATTCAGTGTGTTGAAAATTGAATATTTGTAGGGGTTGATTTTCGGATATTGAGGGTTGATAGGGCGGAAGTTGTCTTATTTTTCTAATAAAGCATCAAGAAGTTAACGCTAACCGTACCATTCGCTTTCAAATTACCAGTTCAGTGTGTTGAAAATTGAATGATATTTGTAGGGGTTGATATTCGGATATTGAGGGTTGATAGGGCGGAAGTTCTCTTATTTTTCTAATAAAGCATCAGAAAGTTAACGCTAACCGTACCAGTCGCTGTCAAATTACCAATTCAGTGTGTTGAAAATTGAATAATATTTGTAGGGGTTGATTTTCGGATATTGAGGGTTGATGCGGTGGAAGTTGTCTTATTTTTCTAATAAAGCATCAAGAAGTTAATGCTAACCGTACCATTCGCTGTCAAATTACCAGTTCAGTGTGTTGAAATTCTATCATTTCTTATATTATTAACTAAAGATCGTTTTTTTGCGTTAATTCCTATAACAAACTGACAATCACCTGCATCTTATTTCGTGAAAGTATTATTATTATTTCATAGCAGGTGACACAGCAGGGTAATTAACTTTGTATTATTTAAAAATTGAAAGGTGCCTCTTGAAACACTGGAGAAAAACTGACAAATATGATAACAGGCGCACACGTTCCCTTGATTTATTCATCACCAATTTCATCGCTCCTTCACCAATCTCAATATCATTCCCTAAATATATCTACTTCGGTTAATACCCGCGCAAAATCTCAACAAAATCGAAGATTAATTCCTTCCAAACCCCAATCACACCACCCTCTTCAAATTCTCATCCGCCGTAATTTCGGATATAACTAAGCGACAATGTCGACCGATTAAACGTCGATTTACGTCGTTTCTTGCGACAAGTCGTTTTTCTAAGCGACGAAAATAACACGATTGATGGATCGCCACGTCAAAGTCAATAAAGCCCGGAACAGTATCGATCGAATAAATTGGAGTACATTTAGTCAGCGTCCACGAGAGAAGGAGCACGTTCGAAACGGTAAACGACGGAGCCGGCGCAGCGTTCGTCGTGATTTAATTGAAGCAACTTAATCGACGCGTTATTTCCCAGCCGTTGCACCTTTTATCCTGCGATGCTCGTGCAAATGCGAAAGGAACCCGAAGAATTTCGCGGCTAAGAGGACGACCGCCATGAAAGACAAACGTCGCGGTTCTGAAAACCGCGCGAAAAGGGATGCGAGAACCGAGGTCGTTAAACCGCGGTCGTTAATGAGCGGGAAACGGTAGAAAAAAAGAAAGGAGAAGCCAGAAACCATCGTGCATTTGTCTCGTGAAACGGGTTCTTTCGAGCCACGATGAAAGTAGTGAAAGAGGCTACGCGCTCGTCTTTTTTTTTTGTTTCTCCTTCGACCTTTTCCCTTCGTCTCGTAGGTACGTGAAATCTCGTACGATTCCTTGGGGTTTCCGCGTTCAGCGACCTCGTACTTTCAATCTCGTTTTACTCTGTTAGCGAGCCTGCGATTCCATTGTTCAGCTTTCTTCTCGTGGGTGTAAATTACACTTGTCAGGTGGGAGGGTTTGTTGATAAGTATCTAGCAGACATTAACACGTTAACCCTTTGCGGTCCGAATTACTTTGTCAAGTTTGTAGCGAGCCAAATGAAATTAATTGCACGACACTTTCTGTCGTTAGTTATTCATTTTTTTAAATGATAGCAATAACCATAAGTCCCGATGGATATATAGGTGATATTACAAAGTATATTTGTAAAGTGATATTTGAAAAGTAGATATTAAATCATTAGAAAATAAAATGAAGCGAAAAGCTATGTCGAGTATAGCTCGACAAAGGACTGCAAAGGGTTAAGCGCCATATCAGTCACCGGTGACTGAAAGTATACTTTTCGTTCAGGCTGCATGGGTCACTGTTGACTGACACGACTGCTAAATTTTAAATAATTTGAAGGTCATCAAAGAATGTGCCCAAATATTACTATTTACAAAAAAATGCAACATTTCGTAATAGCGTATTTACTAGTATATTGTAGTGATAAGACTACATCTCGTTGCGAGTAAAGAAAAATTGTTTAAACTGCACTGGAACACGAATTATAGACAACTGATCGAAGAGAAAGCATTTCTAAGAGAATACGAAAAAATAGAATTTTGATGGATTGAAATTGAAATTGAAATCATCATCATTGAAATAATAGGAAGGCGAAACAGGCTGGGCGCTTAATCCGCATCTCTATCAGCGTCTCTACCACTTTGCACTCTGCCGCAATCTAGACAGCACTGGATGCATCCATAAGCAGAAAAATAAGCAGTTTTAAACTGTTGGTAACATTCAACAAAAATTAATATTAGGTCGGTAAGAAATTAATGTCGGTTTTCGAGTTTTCAAACTTTGGCGCTTAATTTTGAGACAGCCGTTCGTTTTAATTTGTTTGTCTTCTTATATCATTTTAGAAAAAAAATGTTATTAAAAAACTTGTTTCTCATTGGGAAAAATGTGTAAATTGTGATGGAACTTACTTTTTTAGAACTTTATAAAGATTGAAAACCGACATTAATTTCCTACCAACCTAATACTAATCGATAGCTACGTAAAAATAAGTAAACTGTCTTCGAAAAGCTGAGATACGATCAGAAAGTGACCTCGAGTTGACCGCTGCTCGCAAAGTGTTAAAAGCTCGGTCAGCCAATCAGTGATAAAGCGTTCACCATCAGCTTCGTAAAATTTAACCACCCGAACCTGTAACACGTCGACCACCCGTATCGTTCGAATCCTCCAGCATCTAAATCCCCAAGATCCATCCGCGTCGAAGCTGAAAGAGTCGATCCTTAAAAATACCTGGTATTCCCCGCGTCGAGTCTCAGGTGAATTTCCAAGATCTCTCAGTCGCGAAGGGGTGAAATTTGGGGGTTGCGAGGGGTATTAACGGGTCGGGTTAGCCGAGGGTCGTCAGTCGTCTGTAGTTGCCGGTCGCTTAGGCTGCAGGGCGCGCTAGGAAGTTTCGGTATACACGGACGAGGCTCTCGCGACGAGAGGAGCTCAGAGAAGCTTTCGCGGTTTGCCTGCTGACTCTGCCGCACGTCTTATCCGCACGGCAATCCAAACTTTGCTAAGTCAATAGAGGCGGTCCTCCCTGGGATGAGAGGTTTCCTCGTCGTCGTGCTCTTCGATTAGTTTCGTTCCACGGCCTCGGCGCTGCCTCGCCGGCGGCCCGAACTTTCGAGTCGTCACGGCCGAGTGGTTTGTCTTTCTTTGACTTCCCTTCTGTCCCTTGGCTTCTTTTACCTTCCCCTTTATCTCTCTCCCTTTCTCACTTTCTCATTCTCTGTCGCTCTCTCTTTCTTATTCCCTCCATCCGTCGCCGCGGAAACGAAATAAAAGGTTACGCTTCGCGACGATCGGAAAGGGAGGAGCTAGCGCGACAAGGGCTGACTTTTCGGAGATCGGAAGGCCGCCGTTATTGCCTCCTTAGACTCAACGGGGATGTTTCGTTTCGAAGAGTATACCGCGTTTCTCTCTCCGCAACTCGAGAACGGATGTTCCGCAGACACTTTTCAGTTGGAGGAGTCGAAGGTGGAAAGGGGTTTTCCGGGGTCGATTTAAGCAGCTGACGCGGTTGTCGAGGGCGCTTAGTATTGGGAGGTTGCGCTGATCGAGGGATTTTAATGCCTTCGATGTGAATTCGACTAATCGAAAATAGCTTGGTGGATGTACGCGGAGATGGTGAAATTTAATTATTGTGGTAGGATTCGATTAACACTGGAACTACCGGCGTTAAATCTGTTATATTTGAATATATTAAATGAGTACTTTGAAACAAGGAGAATTAAGAGGTGGAAAAGTTGATCGATTTTGTAATTTATATTTTATGAGATGGACGTAGAATATTTATTCTGTGACGCTCCTATAAACTTGGAGAATTTTTGGAAAAAATTCTGTACAAGTCATCTTGACTGGTTTGGTAGTTCTCGTGTTAAATAAGAAAAAGAATAAAGATAGAATTTGAATGTCTAACGTGCAGCCGTAGATAAAACTAAGTGGTGGATGTTGTCAAGATCCGTAATGATTTTAAATAAATAACAATAACACAGACACACATTTATAGTAAGGTATTAAATAAATGGAAACTCACACGTAGCACTAATTAAACAAAACTAGAGTATATATATTTGGTGATAATTATATGTAGTAATAAGAGTAATAGTAATAATGTTAATAATAATAATAGTAATAAGGGCACGACATCCGTCTCACTAAGATGGTCGAATCAGACTGCGTAATACAATCTTTTTTTTTTTAAAGGGGGCACTATACAGTAATGATTAATATACAATAATAAATACTATATACATATTCAGTAAATATGGAAGAAATAGAATACAAAATAAAATACTAAATAACTAAATAATCAAAGGTATCTAATGGTGTCTAACTGGGTCTCTAAAATTAAACTATCTGAAACTATACGTAGCGAGACGCAACCTCTTGAGATGATCTCCCTCACTTCTTTCCTACGACACGCATCTCTATTACATTCAAATGGAATTTTTCAATAGAATTGATCGAAGTCCTGGTATAATTTCGATGATTTTTCAAAATTCTCGTTATAGGAAGCATTTAATTATTACGACTCTGTCTCTAAACAAAAAGTATGCATAGTCGCCCTTTGAATAGCGACGACGATCACCGTATGATCATATGCGCCCTTGGCGCCACAATATCAAGTAAAGCTAGAAGAAATGTCATCTTTTTTTTACAGTACGAACAAATTTACTTACAGAAATAATACATAATACTTATTCCTTCTAATTGCGCACAGCAGACCTCAGGTGTGACAGACTGACAAGGTTTTAATAATTCAGGATAAGTCAAATCGGAAATATCTCATCAGACATATGGAAAAAATGATATTTCTTTTCGCTTTACCTAACACTTAAAAATCTGGTAGATATCCAACAAGATGACCATCAGATTCAATTATATCCGCGAGTCTTTGACATCTTTGAATATTTCATCCCATCACCGGTTAACACTAAATTTACATATCCGTTAAATTGACGGGATCTATTTTTTTATAAACATTCACACAGAGAAGCGGCACAGTAAATATTTCACCTATATCTTATAACACACAAATTACTCAAATCATCGTCCCCTCTGCTTTTCAAAGTACTTACTTAATATATTTAAGTATACAAGATTTAACGCCCTTAACCCTTCGCAGTCCTATGTCGAGCTATACTCGACATCGCTCTTCACTTCAGTTTATTTTCTAACGGTTTAACCCTTCTTTGCATGATGAAGGAAATTTCAATCATAATATTTAGTCAACAAAAAAAGGTACCCAAAACCCTTGTACTGTAAATTTGTTGTTGCTGGCAACATTTTAAGCGACTATTGCGTACAACAAAACGCAGTTGTCAAAAAAAAGCAAACGTCACTGTCAATTACCAGGCCTAGAACTTGTCATTCCGCTGTTTGTTGTGACTGGAAAAAAAGGAGCGAGATTTTAGTTTGTTATAAGGAAATAAACTGCGATATAAAATACAGTAAAAGTGAAAATGAGTGGAAAAAAGTAAACAATAATAATAAGATTGAGTAAACAATATTTTTTGATTTATTTAGTACTGAGCTAAATATGTGACAATGCATGATGATGTAAATTTCCATCATATCGTTTTTTACATAATACATATTTTTATTTACATTAGGATTTTTTTAAATATTTTTCCTTTAATCTAGAGCATTAATTACATCACCCTGATTTATTTTAAAAAAATAAAAAAAATCATGCAAAGAAGGGTTAATATCTACTTTTCAAATTCATATGACTTTGTAATACCACCTAAATATTCGTCGGTACCTATAGTTATTGATATCATTTTAAAAAATGAGTAACTAACGACAGAAAACGTCGTGAAATTAATTTCATTTAGCTCGGTACAAACTTGACAAAATAATTCGGACCGCAAAGGGTTAAACCCAGTCTTAACAAATCCCGGGCAAGCACGAAAAGAAGAATCATCCCAAAACAAACGGCCAGACTCCACCTCTATTGCGGTACGATCGACAATTAACAAGGAAGAGGACATTTCCCGGGAAAGAGGAGAAGCGCTTTCGAAACTTTAGAAGGCGCATAATTCAACGACAGGGTCGACGTCCCTCGAATACAATTATGTCGGGCACAAAGAAAGCGCGACGGCCCGATCTGTCCTCCTCCTCGTCGACGTAGATCGAGGAGTCGCCCTCGAAAGAGAGCAGCCTTCCCTTTTCAATATGTCAACCCCATTCGACCCTCGGGGACACTCGAATCTTTTCTTTCCAGGAGGCGTTCCGCGAAGACGATTTCTGCATGCGAGAGAAACGTCAGCGAACATAGGACACCGCCGCCGTGGGGCAGAGAGACTGCGGAACGTGAAACGATGAGAAATAACGACCGGCGCAATTTCGTACGCATATACGATGCTTACGAGTGTAATTCGTAAGAGGAAGACATCTTCCAGACGTGATTAACGCTCCCTCGGGATACAAAGGCCGGAAGACGAGACGGTCTTACAATGCTTCGTATGTACGTAAGCCCACCAAGTCTAGTTTGTCTGAGCGGATTCGGTGGAACGTTTCTCCTGCATAAATTAACGTTTCTTTCTCGATTCACTTCGCTCTGCTGTGTCGCCGCGCAATGGCTGTGCTTTCTCGTTAGTGCTGTAAAGAAGACGTTGGCTTTCGAATTTGGAAGATTGATAAGGAATCTAAATGAGAAATTGTTAATCACATAGGAAGGTAGGTAGACGCGGGTCTTTGTTGAGTACAGTGAGGGCTGCATTGAAAATTTAAATCAGTATTTTTCAATTATTTTATGTTTTTTTTTTAGTGAATATTGTTAAATTGACTAAGAAGCTAATGTTGTGGAAGTGTGAGGGGGAGTGTATTATTATTGTACTTTAATTGTGAAGGGAAAGCGAGGAAATGCGCGGACACCCATCCTGGGGAGTCCGGGGGCCCAGTTGCTTAACCCGTTGCCCTACGATTTCTTTTGTGACTGCTACCGCAATAATTCAGAATTTAATTGCTAAAAAAAACATTGAACAGTGATTCTCGATTTATCTTATAATTCAATGTAATATTAATATTACAGGAATAATATCGCGTCGCATCTCATTAATATTTTCAATTTGATAGGTTTTGAAAAACTTGAAAATTTCCTACCCCATTTACTTTATTACGAGTGTCACTCGTTATTGTAGGGCAAGGGGTTAAGCAACTGGGCCCCGGACTCCCCAGGATGGGTGTCCAGCGCATTTTCTCGCTTTCCCTTCGCAATTAAAGTATTATACAATAATGTCTAATTGTAGGCATCTGCTAATCTAATGTCTCGTGTATCTCCACTACCTTGACCTTTCTTCATGACCTCTTCACCTTTCTTTATATCAAAAACTCATCGATACTGTGAAAAAAAATTTCGAGGTATGATAACTAAAAGATTTCAACTTAGGGGTTTGAAATTTCGCTATCATCGCTTATTGAAACGACTGAGTACAATGTAAACGCTCAGCAGAAGTGTTACAACAGCATTCAAACGAATTATAAATTGTGATTTAAGTAGAAATTGTGGGCCGAATAAATTATCCCGTTAACGAAGAAGCATTTCATCTGACTCGAATAGGCCCATCGCATTCGCCTTTTCCAAGCGCAAAACAGCTGTCCCGAGGTTACTCGAAAACGAGGCTCGTCTAGACGCAGTTTACATCGCAATTGGCTAATAAAGCGGACGATATAACTCGATTTTCGTCGGCGAAACGAAGCCTGATGGCGAGCTTGCACGTGAAAACGTGAGAAGAGCGGCGTGGATCCTATCGTTGCACGATAATGGCCGTAATGATGACGATAATGCCGAGCACACACGATGCACCGTGGCTGACGAGAGACGGCGTGATATCACTTAAGTCACGGGTAACATCGTTAAATGCCAGACGAGGGGGCAATATCTTTTTTTTCTTTTCTTGAATTTTTTTCTAATTTACCTGCTATGATCTTTTTGTCCTAGGATCTACAATTTTATGTGGCTTCTACGCTATTGGATCTACAATATATGAAATAATCATTTTAAGCAATTTTTCAGAGGTGACGACAGTTTAAACTTGGTCTCAATGATTGGATGTCTGAGTTCTTCATTCTGTATTGAAATAGAAAAAGTATAGTTTCGTATTTTGGCTTCAACTGCTTATGGTTATTTTGTCTAGGATCAACAGGTTTATATGAATTCTACGATATTGTGATTATGTCATATTAAGTAACTTTAAGTAATTTTAAGTAATTTACCGGAGGCAACGAGAGTTTAAACTTGGTCGCAATGTTTGAAAGTCCGAGTCCTCCATTCTATATTGAAATAGAAAAAATAGAAAAATGGAGCCTGATGGAGACAAACGGGCTCCAGATTCGTGTTTAGCGCCACAAAATCTATAAAAATCAACATAAATATCCTTCGGGCAAAAAAAGCTTCAATTTTGTAGACCAGTGTAATTTCTCCGCTACAAACTTCTCCATCAATTTTGTCATATTTCACGCTGTTTAAAAAAATATCAATTCAAGGATCAGCCAAAATCCGCGCTTTCTTTCGCCTCAAACAACCTCGAATTCCCGTTCGAATAAAACTCCCTGTAAAACCGGTCACAAAGGACATCGCACTAACGACAGGGACTCGATGAGTTCGATGCGGGCGATAAGTTCGAACATCGTAAAAAAAAACAGCAAAAGCGAGAGATTGAAAGAGAGAGAGAGCGAGAGAGAGAGAGAGAGAGAGAGAGAGAGAGAGAGAGAGAAAGGGTCAGAGAGATCGAGCCACGTGAAAAGTTGGGCGCAAACGTCGCCGATGGAAGCGCAGATCGTCGATCACGATCCGTAAGCCGATTAAACATTCATGGATTTGTCGTAAAAACGTGCAAGCAGAGGACGCGCGTTGTTCATACGGAATATTTATTATTGCTGCAGACTACCGATAGTAAAACATGACGTTTCAATTTGAAGCGTCCCTGTAAAAAGGTACAACCCCCGTGCCACCCCGTTCACCTCCACCCTTCCGCTCTTCGCCACTTTCGTAATATCTTTTCAATTTTACGGGAGCCACGTCGCGTTACGCCGAGTGATATTAACCCGTAACATTTATTTTCGAGTAATACTTCAGTCGAAAGCAATTTATCGAGTATTTCACGTCGATTTCGCGGACGATACGTCGGCGATTTTCTGACGGCTTGTAGCCGCCATGGGGTGCGGGTGAAATTAATGATAGGAATTTTTATTTAAGTAGAACAATCGTAAATGGAGGAGAAGGAATACGGCGGCGATGAATCTTGAATCGAGAGTTTTATCGGCGCTCGAAATATGTGGGATAATTAATGGACTAAAATAAGTGGGATAATTTGTGGTTTAATCCATTCACTGCCAGGAAAACTAAGGAAATATTATCTTTGCTTGTTAAAATTTGAGAAGATAAGAGAAAGTTTTTAGAACATTGGTTTCATTAATCAAAAATATAATCTCGACATTTGTTATGATGCGAAGAAGATTTTTGTTCTAAAATTTCTATACACGCTCGGCCATTATTGTTAACTTATTAATTCTAACTTATAGTGCAGCTACGAGATATCTCGTAGTCAATGGGTTAAAGTGTTCTTTTTCGTATTTTTTCAGATTTAACTGATATCAGTGTATTGCCTAGGACTCAATATTTGAAGTTCATTTCGAATAATTGAGATTGCATTATATTAAAATTATATGATGATAAAGTAAATTATTAAATATTAATTCGGGGAGAATTTTCCAGAGGCTATGGAAAATTTGGATTCGGCTCACTAATTTAAACTCTGTGGGAGGTGAAAGTGAATTGTCACTAAATAGGTCTTCAACCCCTTTTCTTAAGACTTTTTTTATAATACTTTATAATCTGCTACGGTTAATCATTATTTTCTCAGGTCCAGATCCCATTAACCCCTTGCCCTACGATTCCTCTTATGATTGCCTCCGCAATAATTGAGAATTAAATTGCAAAATAAAAATAGATCAGTGATTCTTGATGTATCGCATAATTCAACGTAATATTAACATTATAGAAGTAACTTGATTGTGTCGAATCTCATCGATATTTTTAATATCATAGGTTTTGCAAAACTTGAAAGTTTCCTGTCCCATTTACCGCATCACGAGTGCCACTCCTTGTTGTAGGGCAAGGGGTTAATTAACTCAGACCTGCAATATTAACACTAGATCTACCAAACCAGTCAAAATGACTGGTACACAATTTTTTCCAAAAATTCTCCAAGTTTATAGAAGAGTCTTAGAATAAATATCCTAC
Organism: Cerceris ruficornis; assembly: GCA_963989415.1. Classification (NCBI taxonomy): domain Eukaryota; kingdom Metazoa; phylum Arthropoda; class Insecta; order Hymenoptera; family Crabronidae; genus Cerceris; species Cerceris ruficornis. Next base: position 29,204,743 of record OZ022518.1, read on the forward strand.
GACCATCTTAAAAAACGTAAATCACCGAATCGATTATCTTTTCCGCCTTTTGATTCCTCCTTTTTCAAAGTACTTATTTAATATTTTGAAATATCATAGATTTAGAACCGGTAGTTCTAATGTTAAAAAGACCACCACTTCTCTCACATTTTGTACAAATTCACCAAATTAAGGCTTAGACAACCCGCTAAAACCGCTTAGACAGTCAATTTCAGCACGTTTCAAGCGTGTACAATTCATTTACGTTGCTCATTCTATAACATCGTCTAAAGTGCAATTAAAACGGCACGCATTACGAGCAACGCGCTTTCCCAAGCATAACAACGGTTACCAATTTCCATTTATTTATGCTGCTTGTAAATACAGCGAGTTCGGGGTAGGTTTGTATCGATGCCGCAACCCATGCGTGATTCGATGCCACCCTGGCCTCCCTATGGCTCAGTTTCGGCCGGTTTGTAACGCGGTCGCGATTGTTAGTATTTCCACGATTTCGAAATCGCCGATCGGTTATTTATGCGTCGAGATTTCTATCCTCCAGCCAGCCGATTTCCCGCGATCGAGGCAGCACTCGAATACTTTCCCACCGTATGATTTATGATTCGACGGACTCCGAGCGATAAGCAGGTTGCTGCGATTATCGCGAACACGCGTCCGGTTTGCACGGAAGTCTTTTAAAAATTCAGGACATAGCGATTGATGAGCCACGATTAACACTTGGTCATATGGTGTAAAAGGACGGTGTTCGTTTGTCCGGGAAGATTGAGGTTGGTCGAGACTCGTAATTTATGGGGGTGGTTATGTTCTTCTGGGAAGAGCCGGTAGATTTTGGGAATTGATTCGACGGTGGGTGGAAATTATTGTGGAAAAATGGGGGAAATTGAATTTTAGATTTTGCGACAATTTGTAGCTGGAGGTTCGAGGTGTTTTGAGGTGGAAAATTGTTAGTGGAATTCTTTATAGAAGATTTTTAACCCTTTGAGGACTAGCGACGCAGATATGCGACCTGAGAAAAAATTTAAAATATCCAAGTAGTGTTGTAAGGGTTAAAGTCTGGGTTAGCACGCGCTCAAAACGAATTTGTCAATTCTCTAACAGTTCTAAGCTCCAGCAGTATAAACACGTTTCTTTCAAAGCCTTATAATAAAAGTAATATTAATATAAAGCATATTGATTTATTTAACACTAGAACTACCGGCGTGAAATCTGTTATATTTAAATATATTAAATAAGTACTTTGAAAGAAAGGGGAATTGAGAGGTCGAAAAGATGATCGATTCGGTAATTTATGTTTTATGAGATGGACGTAGCATATCTATTCTATGACTCTCCTATAATCTTGGAGAATTTTTGGAAAAAATTGTGTACCAGTCATTTTGACTGGTTTGGTAATTCTAGTGTTAAACACCCATTTCCAATAAAGTGTATATAGTGCATGTAGTTTTTTGATATTTTTTCTTGCTCAAACTAACGACGAAATTTTGTAGATAAATGACTCGAATAATTGAGATGAAGACTTACGAAAATTATTACACTTTTCACGGAGTATGCAATAATTTTCTAATATTTTACCTTGCTTTCTAATCGAGCCACGCACCGCCGTTAATTCGAGGCCTCACAACTTTCCACCCCAACCCCGCCAAATTTATTCCTCCATCGCAAACAATCGTCGCGAGTTTCCCACTCGGTTAAATTGCCGTGCACATAAAACCCGGGAAGATACGATGATCTGTAAGCATGTAGAATAAATAGACGTATCAGAAAGAGATGAAAAAGAAGAAGGTAGAATGAGAGAGCGCGAGATACGAAGGGTGGCAGAGGCAAATAAAACGTAGAGAAGCCGAACCCTTTTCTACGGGGCTTGAAATATTCCGTAGAACGGAACGTCCAAACAGCTTAACGGATTATCCGATAATCCCATTACAGGGAGGTCATAAAACCATGGAAGCCCAGGGGCTGAAGGGCGAAAAAGAGCTGTCTCTAAACGCGACGAAAATAAATAATAACCCTCGAGAAGGCCGTGCGGCCGTTGCTGAATTGGCGAGCTAGTCGAACCTATGGACTAATGCCAGAATCGTGCTAGGCGACAAGAATCGCGATTTCGCTGTAAATTGAGGGTAACGCGAGAAGATGGAGAGGGCGAAAAGTCCTGGGACGTTCGAGAGAGCGTCGAAAAGAAAAAGGGTGAGCTTTTCGCCCCGGAAAATGGTACGTGGATAAGAACGACCGACGTTTCTCACGTTCGGTTCTCATGAATCATGGAAGAGTAATCCTCGCAAATAGCTGTCGTCTAAGAATTCCACTAAACCCCCCTCTTTGGGACACAGTGAATGTTTTGGCACACGACGTGCTGTTATGGGTATCATCGTTGTATTATGGGGAAACCGTGCATGAATGACGATTTCACTGTTTGAAAACTTGTCGCTATCGATCTGTCACGTGCACGTGATATCATTTTTTTAGGCGATAGAGGTAAAATAATATTGGTGGATGATCGTAAATGTTCATGGTGTGATTCTGAAATTAAAGTAAGATAAAGTTATATTTACTAAGTTATTTTAACCCCTTGACCCACGATTTCTTTTGTGACTGCCTCCGCAACAATTGAAAATTAAATTGCTAAAATAAAAATATGTCAGTGATTTCTGATATATTTTAGAATTTAATGCAATAGTAATAACATAGGAATAATATTATCGTGTCGCGTTCCACTGATATTTTCAGTTTGACAATTTTTGAGAAGCTTCAAAATTTGTTACACGGCACACTCGCTGTTATAGGGCAAATGATTTAACCAAGTAGTTGTAATATTGTTTCAGAAATATATTACATGAGATTAGGGAACATTTATGATATGTTAATCAAACAATGGCGGCAGAAACAACAACTTTTTTAAACGCTGGCGATCAAGGTGTTGATATTTTCCCCAAAAAATGCATTGTACAATTTCTAAATAAAAAAAAATGAACAATATGAAAGAGATGATAGAAATTTTTGCGCATGCATGCCAGATGAAGTATTAAGCTCCAGAAAATATAAGAAATTAGTGGCGCAACTTGCTCTATGTTTCCGCTAAAATAATACAATATTAAGACATCGTGGTTAACGTGACTCTTTAAGAATTTCCAAAATGTCTTACTAATTGTTCGTGAAACATTCGAACGTTCCCATTTGACGTTTGAGAAGTGGGACGCTGAAAGAAACTCAGAAGGGGATTCCTCGAAAATTCGAAGAACGTCGGTTACGTTGAAAAGACGATATTATGTTTGAGGAAACGAGATTCATCTTGGAATATCGCAGAAACGGCTTTATTAAGATTGATCTCCTCGAGGGATCGAGAATTGGCTTGAGAAGGTAAATGTTACCATGACACCTGATAAATGGTGGGTAAACGTTTTCTTTTTTTTAATACCACTCACAGTTTGTACCTGGAAAAGGATTTTTGCGTCGACTCTAGAGGTGGCATCAGTCTTGCTTCTTCAGCCCCATTTGCGATCCGCCAAAAAGAAGATAACCGGCTCGAAAAGTTTTTCATTGCAAATGTAAGATAAATAACGCTTATCTTCTTCGCCGGTTAGATTCCTTCTTCTTCCTCTTCTTCTTCCACGGACTTTTTCGCTCCGTTGGCTCGTGGAAGTCGTGATGATACCAACGTGCGGGAAAATGTGGAAGAAATTTTGCACCGGTGACGTGTTCCAAGCGATAGCTCCGATTTACGATGGAAACGATCGAAGAATGTGGCTCGAGTGTTACGATATTTTTTATTGCTTCATTAGCATATTTGAAAACGGTGAAATTTCGTGGGCAATTTTGGATGAGCTTCAAATCACCGAGGGTATGGTATATTAAATCATAATTAAACGGTCGATTTCGATTTGAATTCACTAATTGGGTGTCCAAGGCCTTAACCCTTTGCCCTACAACAATTCTGACACTTGTAATGAGGTTGATGGAGCAGAAAATTTTGAAACTTCTCAAACATTATCAAATTGAAAATATCAGTGGAACGCGGCGCGATAATATCAACTCTATGTTATTAATATTGCTTTAAATTCTAAGATATATGAGGAATCACTGACATAATTTTTATTTAGCAATTTAATTTTCAACTATTGCGGAGGGAGACAAAAAAAATCGTAGGACAAGAGGTTAATTCCATACTGCACTCGGAAGTTATCCGATATATTTTTATATTTTATATTTTTTATATATTATATTTTTTGTCCAAAGAACATTTATGCCGAGTCTTATAGATTTTGTGACGCTGAACACGAATCAATCCTGTTTGTCTCCATCACACTAAACTTTTGGGAAAATTATATTTGAAAAAATGAAAATTTTCAACTTTCAGAAATTTTTGTACTTTAACCGTAAGAGTTATAAAAATTTGTTTGGTATAGAATGATTCTATAAACCCTTCCAAATATAACGATGCATATTACTTTAATGTTACAAACATTTAATCAAATTTAAACAATCCTCAAAGCGAAAACGGCGCCCGAAATGCCTCAACTTCTGTGGATAATGTAATTCAAAATTATTCAGAATAATTCAAAATTATGTTAATTAATTCTCATACGCTCCAACAGCATACACTCTTGTCTCATCCACCTATAATTACCAATTTCCCTAAATTCTCTAAAAAAATAAATGTAATATCTCATTGTTTAAGAGAACGGCGACTCTTTAAAATTCATATTGACCATTCCGGCTAACTTTTTGAGCTTTAACATAATAAAAATATTAGACAAAATAGAGATAACTCTAAGATTTTGGCACCGTCTACAGCGACAAGCCTGGCCAAGAGCATATTCAAATTTCAAGTCAATCGAACAGATCTTGAAACACCATGTCATTTAACCAAAAACAACGCGCTAAACCAAACGCTGCAGCTGCAGAAAACGGCGCCACGATGCTCCTCAAATATCTATATCTTCGTTACTTTTACAAATTCCCACATATCCTTTCACAAAGATACACCTAATTCTGATTTTACACTATAGATACGTTCCAGACAAAACCGTGTAAAAAAAGACATGAAGTACATACATAGAAAAAAGGGGATTAGTTCCATATCCTTCAACCCTGTAAAAAATAGTTAAAATAAATTTATTAAAAAATTTATTTTAAGAATATTGTAGATTTTTTAATCGTGCTAAATCGAATGAAATCGTGTAAAAACGGAATCAATTTCTTTTTTCTAGATAGTATTAAATCAAAACCGTGTAAAAACAGAATTGGGTGTATTCTCGAAGATATTGACTTCAAGAAAATGCAAAAAAAAAAACGATTTATTCAGAGTCCGAGCTGAGAATACCCTCTTAACCAAATAAACAAATTCAATTTATCCTCGAAACCAAAAATTCTTGCAACCAACCCAACTGCAAACCGCGATGCAACATAGCGCAGCACGCAGCATCGTATCGGCCGCTCCGTGGAACGTCCAGGTCAGAGGCTCTGGTACGATTAAATTCATACTCTCCAGGAGGAAACTATTCCGCAAGTTGGCCGCTTCGCAGTTTCGCAACTGCGGATTAAGCGAGAAGGTTGGTAGGAGGAGGTCGGCAACGCAGGAAGGAGGCAGGAAGAACGCCGCTGGAAGATTCGAGGACGTCGGCCAAGGGGTGTTTCGGGGGTGAACGAGGGGGGTTGGTAAGATAACGCGGCTAGTTTAAACTGTATTACCTAAACCGCCCGCTGAGTAGAATACGCCGGTCTGGCCGGTTGTGCAGCTGCGGCCGGTGGGTGCATGTGCAAGTTGCATTTAAGGTTGTATCGGACTCGACTCCGGCGTAAAACCGACCGACGCTGTGCACCGTAGACCTTCGAGGCGTCCTGGAGGCGCGATTAAAAGAGAAAGAACCCGGAGAGATGTTCTTAAGTTTAGAACTGCCTCGCGGTTTTACATCCCTCGGGCAACTTATTTGCGACTGTTGAGGCTTACACCCTCAATGTGCAGAGTTTTATTATATGCACCAAAGGCCACTATTTCCGAAATATTAACCCTTTGCGGACGGAGAGTTTTTTGAATATTGAGAAATAATCATTTATTTGGCGATCAAAGACCACCTTTTTGTCAGAAAATCAGTGTTAATGTATAGAAGTTAGAAATTACTATTTGTGTAATCATATTTCAACGGTTATGTTTCAATTTTTCAACTGTAACCTTGTATATATGCACCGATAAGCTATAATCAGATTTCTTTTAGCATATTTTCATTTTAGCAATTTAATTTTCAATTATTGCGGTGGCTATCACAGAAGAAATCGTAGGCCAAGGTGTTAATAACTTTATCTCAGTAAACAGATATCAGTAATTATTAAATTCATATCGATAAACCGATTAGCACATTAGCGTTTAAAATTCAGAGTTATCAACCTTGTCAGTCTCTATCAGCCTGATTGGAAAAGCTCGACGAAATCAATCAAGCCTTCGTTAGAATACGGAGAAGTGAACACACCACACGAGTCAGGGATGCATAAGTTCAAACCCACCCTTCCATTTCGGTTCGTGGAAGGTGTAGCGAATGTTTCGTACAATCGCATCACGTGCACGTTCGAGTTAAGACCACGAACCACTTCAAATCTGACAGTGCATCGGCGCACGTACGCCACTGGTTAAAGCGCGCGTGTTTGCTCTGCCTCCGTTCCGCTAACGAAGCTATCGTTGTGGCTTCGATAGTCCTTCTACAAACCTTCCTTGTAATCTTCTCAACTCTCTTGAAACTTTTACGATTCCGCTCTCTGTCGTTGCATTTTTCTTCCATTCCGTCGATGCGCTTTGGCGAAACGTGATTCATACTTGCGAAGATAATTGCTGGTCTGCTATTGAGAGGGGCTTCGTTTTGCAATGATTTATCGACGTTGTCCTCCGTGAACTTTGGGAGCTTTTACTTGGGGTGACTTTATTAGATATAGAGTATGAGATATAAACTGCAGATTTTAATAGTTGATTCACGAATGCGGCTAAATTTACAGGTATATATTTATTTATAAATTTTTCTTAGCACAGAGAAGCAGTACAGTAGGCACGGTACGATAACTGTATGATGGAATACTTTGAAGAAGGACGAGTCGGGCGACAAAGAAAATCAGTTAAGTATTTAACACTAGAACTACCAGACCAGTCAAAATGACTGGTACACAATTTTTTCCAAAAATTCTCCAAGTTTATAAAAGAGTCTTAGAATAAATGTTCTACGACCATCTTAAAAAACATAAATCGCCGAATCGATTATCATTTCCGCCTCTTGATTTGTACCTTTTTCAAAGTACTTATTTAACATTTTGAAATATGATAGTTTTAACGCCGGTAGTTCTAGTGTTAATGTGTTATGCGTTATAAGATTCACGTGAGATACAGTCCGAGAACTGAAAGATGGCTAGGGAGCGGCGCAGCCTCTCGTTTTCAATCGCCTATTCCCGCCATTTCATTTTTGGAATCCCCAAAAGCAGCCTCCTAAAGTAAACGACTATAGGGACTGTTTATTTTAGCAGAGTGGGTTTGGAAATGCCAAAAATGAAATGGCGGGAATAGGCGTTTGAAAACGAGAGGTTCTGCCGGTCCCTAGCCATCTTTCAGTTTTCGGACTGTATCTTACGTGTAGCTTATAACGCATAACACATGAAATACTTATTTGATCATTTTCTTTGTTGCTCAACCCCTCCTTTTTCAAAGTATTTATTTAACACTAACCGTACCGGCACTTTATGTTCATCTATTTTAATCGTAGTCTATCATTTGCCCGATTATGAAATAACAATTACATTTTGTCGAAAGAAATGCAGAAGATTGCGAATTTAGTACAGGAAATAACGCAGAAAACAGCGTTTGGTTAATAATACAGAAAATTAGAAATTTTCCTTCCATTGACCCGGTCATTTGACCGCGTATGTTAATTGAGAATCGTAACGTAATTAAGAAGCAGGCTAAAGGACTGGCTTTTAATTTCGACTTTGTGTAATTTGTAACGGAGCAACTTTTTTCATTATGGTATATTACAAAGTGTATGGGATTAATTCCATGAATTTTTCACCAAGTAGGACTAACCCCATCAATATTGTTGCCGCAGAATTTACAATGTGGCTTAATTATACAATAATAATAGCATATGTTAAGTGAATGGAAGCTTTATTTTGAGAATTACTGAGAATTAACAGTAACAACAAATCGTATCTAATCCCAAACGGATTGCTAACAATTAACGGAAACTTCGTAATTCGCAACGATATTTATTTAGTGCGTTTCCAATTTCATTATTAACTAACTAATCGCAACAGCATCCACGATTTTATTTATTTGATCAATTAAAACTTCGCCGCATCAATTAAACAGTATCCTCACAATTCCCGAACATATCCCGCCGTGAACTATGAAATTCGCGACGGAATACAACTCGAAAGCGGCGCGCCGTATGAAAAGCTAAATTCGAATTCTAATTAATTCCGGAAAATTCTAGTTAATTACCTCAAGTTCTGGCACAGTTTGCCCGGAATCCACTTGAAGAGACTTATTCAAATGCGGGAATGGAAACGCGGTCAAACAACTGTTGGTGCGCGACGCGACAAGGAGAAAGTGAGGACTGGCTGTCAGAAACAGTTGTGAACGCATTTAAGGAACTTAAATCGGGATGTTTGTCCCCCGACGGCTAGTAGCTCCAGCGAATTCAGAAATTCACGGCATTCTGCGAAAACTTTCGGCGGCGTTATAGAAAACGGATCCGCTGCGAGATGAATTTCAATGGTCGTGTTTAAGCAAACGCGCACAATTCGTTTCAATTTGCAGGCGTGTTTAAATTGTCGACGTTGACGGAAATTGTTCGCCGATTCGTCGAGGTGGTATTGAAATAAAGCGTGGAGAGGAATTGCTTTTACTTCCGGGATGTTTCTGATTTTAATGGAACTTTCGGAGAACGCGGTGCACTTTGGAGAACGTGGTGCACTTTGGAGAACACTTTTTTACAGTTTTTCAAATAGGTTGCTTCAAAGAGTGAAAGTTATCGATTGCTTTCTGTTTTTAATTAATTGAACCATCTTTCCTCGAGCTTAGATCTTTCGATATAGTTCTAAAATCGAAATTTTGGTTTTAAAGAGGTAAAGTGAGCCAGAAATGTCATCGTAAAAGCACACTTAGTTGCGCAGACTGCAAAGGCCGAAGAGGAGATTCAAATAGGACAATTAGCACGATGAATATTCTACGAAAACCTGCTGGATTCTGTTTAATGTAATCCACGTCGGACGATGCCTCGCCACGTGACTTCAAAGGGCGAAGAGTTCGGATTTTAAAGCGATTACGCTAAACGATCTCACGACAGATTCTCCAATTACGCGCCATTCGGGGCAGACGTTCTGAAAAGTAACGAGACACGTCGCGGCGTCTTCCTCGTCGAAGTTAAAAGCTTTTAGCATTTATAAAAAATGGAAGCCCTACTGATTTATGAAAGGATACTCATCCGTCTCGCAAATCGAATAGCACGAGCCACCGAGCCTCGTCTTCCGCGTGCGCGTTGCCGGCTTTTCGCAAAATTAAACGCAAAGTAGATCCATCTTATTTCCATCTCTCCGGCATATGCAAAATGATGAATTAAGAGTTTCGGCTCTTTGGAAACTGCAGGCATCAACTTCCAACTTTGCGCTTCCTCCGGCGAGGAAAAAGAAATGGGGGTGGAAGAACGGCCCACCTGCAATCTGTAAGCACCGACTATCGCGCTGAGGAAGCAACTGGGGGTGAGAAATGAGAGAAGGAGAGGGAACGAGATGGAGAGACGAAGAGAATAAGACAAAGGGCGAAAGAAGACTGAAGAACGGAGAGAACGAAATGGAGAAAGATGAATAGCGATAGATGGAGAGCGAGGAAGATTTAGAATACCGATAAAAGCTGAAAAAGAAGGAAAGTGAGCAACGGAGAGAAGGAAAAGAAAGGTAAACAGTGATAGATGGATATACAAATGTAAGTAGACAGCTGTAAGAGACAAAAAAAAGGCGCAGAAGTCAAAGCGGATGAAAGGGATTGAAGGAAGAGAGTAAGAAAAAATGAAGAGGAAGAAGAAAATCAGCGTCGTACGCGCGGAAGGTTTGCGCGTAAATAACGAGATAATTTATGATCGTTACACAATGATCGTCATAAATCGCATTTCTGCCGGCCGACAGAACGTGCCGTTATGCGAGGAACTCCGGCTTCCGCTTTCGCCCTCCCCTGTTGCTCCCCAACGTCGATATTTTACCACGGGAACGCGATACATGGCCGGCATAATTTATCTGTTTTCAAATATGCCCGCGCCGATAAATTTACATATTTTAATATAAATTCCTAAATGCCGAACCGAGCGGGCACGCAGGAATACGAGCCGGCGAAGGACGTCTTTATCGATCATTCCTCAACGTCCTTCGGCATTTTTCGACCGACTCATTATTTACCCTCCTCGTGATATTTGCTTTCGCGACTGCTTCAGATGGGATAAACACTGCGGGAAACATTCTTGGGTATACCCTTAGATTATGGACGGGAGAATGTAATGAAATAATTTGGAGATTCGCGAGGTTTCTTGAGGGATGGGAGGGGCAATATTGAAGATTCAGATGCAATGAGGGCTTGGGAGATCCTTGTCTTCTTTATTTTCTTTTATAGAAGTGAAAGGGAGATGTACGCATGGAGTTGAAGGTTTAGAGTTGCAATTGGGGCTTGGAGGTTTGGAATTGAAATTTTTCCAAAATTATTAATTAATGTGCGGTGGTTCGGAATCCACCTAGGACAATAGGGCATAGACGAAATGACCACACGAAGTAGGGAGTGCGGTGAGTAAGCAGGAAAAAGCTCGATTTCGCAATCAGTGGACCGAGTTCAAATCCTCCCCTATCACTTCTGAGGAATATTTCCTAAATTATTAATTAATGTATTACAGTCTCGGTGGTTCGGAATCCACCTTGAACAGTAGGACACAGAGGAAATGGCCACACCAATTAGGGGGCTGCGATGAGAAAGGAGGAGGAAGCTCGGTCTCGCAATCGGTGGGTCGAGTTCACATCCACCCCCGTCACTTCTAAATTTTTTTCTCTAAATTATTAATTAAAATGTTAGAGTCTCAGTTGTTCGGAATCCACCTACAACAGCAGTGCACAGGCGAAATTACCACACCAAGTAGAGGGCTGCAGTGAGTAAGCAGGAAAAAGCTCGATTTCGCAACCAGTGGGCCGAGTTCAAATCCGCCCCCGTTACTTCTGGGGAATATTTCCTAAATTATTAATTAATATGTTGCAACCTCAGTGATTCGGATACCACCAAAAATAGTAGGGCCTAGGTGTAGTAACCGTTGCAATTAGAGAGCTATGGCGAGTAAGGAGGTAAACGAACCATCTCGCAATTAACACTAGATTTAAGGAAGCCGTCAAATTGACGGGTTCCTACTTCTCTTATAAACATTTCTCAAATTTACAAAGACACTGTATAGTAGATATTTCACGTGTATTTTATAATACAATAATGACTTAACGAATTACCATCTTTGCCGCTTAATCCCTCCTTTTTCAATGTCCTTATCTGACATATTGCAATTTAACAGATTTTACGCCCGTAAATCTAGTGTTAAGTGGGCCCGAGTTGAAGTCCTCGAAATTCACCTGTGCGAAATTGTTCCTAAATTAACAATTGATGTATCATAGTTTCGGTGGGTCGGTATTCATCTAGTACAGTGGGTCCTAGCCGAAATAACCATGGGGGTTGAAGTCGAAAAATGTAAAAGCGCAACAAAATAACTGCAGAACTTGAAGCCAAAATGTGGAATGAAAAAAACTGAGTTAGAGTCCGATACATAAAATAAACCTCTAATGTTTATAATCCGGTCCACAATTTACATTCTAATATCCGTAAACTCGATTACGAGTTATCCCGTTGGAGAACGAGCGCACAGTTGTCCCGCGTAAAATCGCCGACTGGAATCCGTGTTTTCCAGCCCTTTGAAGTGAAATATTGCAATTTACTAATACGATTGGAAATGGCAATTTTACAGTTAATTTTCCGCGTTGCTTTACCGTTTCGCCGGAATCGGACTGAAATAAACGGACACATCCGATCGGATGGATTAACGAATCCTTTCATTTTACAGCCGTATCCCGGCGCGAGGTAAATTTCGTTCGGTCATCAACGTGTTAATTAAACATTCCCACGATCGATATCATTTTATTTACCGTCGTGCGCCGATGTTTTTTGCAAATCTGACTTCCCGTAACGCCGAGAGAATCGCGCGCTTCGGACTTTCGACGGATTCGAAGCTCGCACCTCGCCGTGGCGACTCGATTCGCAATTTACTCGAGAGAAATCGAAGGAAGCATCGATTCGTTTCCGGTGCCGGCACAAACGCGATATGTATCCGACAGAACTACTCGAGACACGACGGAACTTGTTTGACACCTTAACTGTCCTCCGCTCGGAGACGCCTCGGATGACAGCGAAGCTCGGCTTCGACGCGAGCTTTCGGCGATGTCGGAAGTTTTCGCACAGAAGCTTCCGGTACTCGACTAATACACGGGTGTATCGTGGCTGTCGGGGCTCTCTATTATACTTCGATACATTCCTAATACTTTTTCAATTCTTTTGTTTCATCTGACAGACATTATTACAGGCGACCTTTGACTTTCGCACATTCTACTTTCGCACAATTCGCTATTTCGCACATTTTTGCAAATTCAACTTTTTAAGCCTTTGCGGTCGGATGCCCCCTCACAGGGGTCTAACTCCTTGTTAGACCCTTGCAGAATTCTTTTAGACCTCACTCTGTGACTTTCACTCTTAGAGAGAAGACGTACCCTCTTCATATATTAATAGAATAAAGTCTTGGTCTATTCCAATCACTTTTAAACAAAGTGTTGTTATTTAAAACCCTAAAAACCAATAATATGAAAACGTAGATTTAAGGATCAGTCGGCGTTGAGTTGTAGTTGCGTTGGAAGTGTTGAATTGTATTTGCGTTGAGAGGAACTTGAGTTGTCGTATTGTCTTATTTGTATTAATTATTTGTAAATTTATTAATATATTGTTATTTGTTATTTGTTGAAGTCAAGGTGATTGCTGCTATGTTCTATTAATTCAATACCAAGTTAGCAATACCCTTTTTTAAAATCCCCCGCCCTTTACACTATTTACAATTTTCCAACTTTGAGTATAGTGAAAAATTCGAAAATATTGTTTGAAATAGTCAACGTATTGAAATTCAGTTATTAGTATGATTAACCCTCTGAGTACTTATAGAGTTAATATTTTTTAGACTTATTAGTCCTAGAGTTAATATCTCTTATTCAAATGCTCCGGGTGGACAGCTGGAAATTCTGATCGCACAGGACAGATTATCTTTTTATTCTGAAGTCACAGTACTCTCAAGCAAAACATTGCACACAAAACGCAGATTATGCCTTCGAAGTACGTCCGTTACTTCGTTCCATGTCGCTAATATTTAATGCACTTTTCGCCGCGCCATTAGAAACGCGTAATGCGGGCGTTCGGCATGAAATTTGCAAAGTCCGAGCGTTTAGCGATGCAGAGAACTCGTTAGTATTCCGGAGTTAATTAACGCGTTACACAAATTACATTATGCGCACCACTGATTAATGGAAAGAAACGTATGCCTCTGTTACGCATATGGAATATTTAAAGGGGTGCAGGAGAGCACGAAACACCAGCGGACGACCATTCTAACCGGTCATCACTGATTGCACTTAATTACAGATATTAACCGACAGAGAAGACACGTCTTGTAGTTAGTAACTGTTGCTCGGCCGAACGGAATTAATAGCGAGTCTAGTCACGCATTCCATTAATAGCGTCAATCATTGAATTCTAAGGAGTGTGCGTCCTCTGTAATTAGACACTGGTACGTGTGATCAATTTGCGGCTGGTAATCAATGGCCATAATCCACGGCGAAGTAAATCACTTCGTGCGCTCTCGTTTGGTTTAAATCGACCTGTAACTCGATTATGTGGTATCTCTCAGAAGAGATTGGATGGGAAAGTTCCTTCTTTTGTTGCAAATAGATAATTTTTTATTAATGGACACACTCTAATTTGTAATAATTAGAAATTGTTTCTTTGTGGCTCAAAGAGGCTTGTAAGGTTCATAATTATCTTCGGGCTGCTTTGATTCCTTCGGGCTGTTTTGTTATAGGTGTTGCAATATATGTAATTTAGTTGCAAATTTAGATTAAAAACAGGTTATATCGGTATAGGAATCAGAATTCTATCTTAGTCGGTGGTCATGCTGGACTTTAACCCTTACAACACTACTGGGATGTTTTATATCCCAAACATTATCATATAATTTTCATGTTATTATTGTACAATTTATTTCCATATATTATTTTGTTTATATGACAATATTTACTGCTGGGATAAAAATATCCCAGCAGTAACATACTACTGGGATCTATGCTATCCCAGCTGAAAATCTGAAAACCCCTGAAATAAAAAAAAATATATTTCATTCTCAGTCGTATTTTTATTCCATTTCCTGTGTCGCAAAATATACACTGCTAAAAATTAGTCATTTTCTGAAGATATAAAATTCAGTGTTGAAAGGGTTAAGGTCCAAGGGCCTTTAAGGCTTTCTAACTATCGCTTCAAAATTCTGCAGTTCTTATTTTGCAACTGAAATTGCCTTTGCTACATGCAAACAGCTTCTAAACTTGCAAAAAATTACATATTTGTCATACTTCAGCCGGCATCTTCGATTTGCAAAATTTCTATCCGTGAAAGACAAGGAGAATTCTCATATCGCGATAGTTTTCTTATTTTTTATTTAAAAGAGAGGAAAATTAGCATAGAAGACGTTGAGATTTAAAAAAAAGAGCTTAGAGGACAAAAGCGAAGGGGAAATGAATTGCACTTTCGGAGAGTAATTATCTTTTCGTAATTGCAACTCCTGTCGTATATTTTCCATGAATTATATCTTCCTGCGGTAATGACGAGTCACTGTTTTGCTGGAAATGTTTTGCGAGGAAAACGAGGAACGAGGAAAAAAAAATAGGAAAATATTTAATCGGAATTTCACATTTCACCTGTACGCTGAATCGTCAGTTCAGTAATCTGCAATTATCGAAGAAATTTACGGAAAACTATCGGATTGTGCAAAAAAAAAACGGTGAAAATCAAGAGTGAATTCTATTCTAAAACTTCTTTATAATATTACATTAACCTGAAGATAATTAACCGATTAAAATATCAATAATTACTGAAGAAATTTCATAAAACAATTCCCTCTCTCACCGTTTCTAACACGCTACGTAATTCCATCCTACAATTAATAACGTAATCTCACCTGCACTTCCGGTCGAGTTCCGAGAGCATAAATCACAGCGTCTGCGACGTCTTCCGGTTGCAAAGCCGGAACTCCGTCAAAGAACTCTTTCAATTCCGGCGTGTCTCTGACTATCTCAGTCTTCACGAGACCCGGGCTGACGCTCTGCAACAAATCAACAGAATCGCCTTCATAAGAGATAGAAGAATACGCGGAAAAAGAGCTGACGTAAATTTTGCAAAAAATAAAAAATAATTCCCCGAACTCACGGTAATTCTAATGGGCGCTTTAACGGCGGCCAATTCGCGCCGCACTGTGTGCGTCAATGCGACAGTTCCGTGCTTGCAAGTCGGATACAAGTTCCAGCCGTTGCAGCCATCGATTTCCGAAAGAAATCCACTTGGAATTTCATGTCCCAACACGCTGGCGCATGAAACACGGATCGCTTTAAAATACGATGTGTCAGTTTCCGCCGAGTCGTACGTTTTCTTTTTCTTTATTTCTGTTTTTTCCCCCTCGTTCTTCCACCCGCGTGCTTTACTCTTTCAACGAAATAGAAATTCTGGTTTCAATCCGTACAAAGAGAAACGGGCGTTTGGTGATTTTCAGCTCGTAATTGTTTCAAGTAAAATAAATATTTAGCGGTGTGGAAGAACGAAGTAAGTCGAAAACGAGGACGGCGAGTACATTTAAATATTACAAAACACACCATTTTTGTCCCGCTTTGGATGGCGCTGAGTTTTTTCTGCGTTCTGAATTGCACGACACATTGCCCCGAATGTAATTTCATTTTTTTTTGTACCGCTGTCGTGCTTCTGCACGGCGCCGACGGTGAAATGTGATTTCTCGTATTATTACGATGTTTAAGTAATTATTATCATAAACGTTACGGTCCGCTTCTGTTGCGCGCTTTTTCACGCACGGAATTCAATGGCGTTACGGGCCGAATGAAAATTGCAGAATTTTTATCACGTTATAATTCACACGGAAACTTTCCTCATTATTACGTCCGTCCTGCTTCTTCCTTTTTTTCCAACGCGCGTTCAAATAAATTTCATTAATTGGACGGTTACGCGTGATTACTCGGAGCGTTTCAACTTCATTTGTCGCCGTACGAAGCTTATTCAAAATTAAATCACATTTTATATTTCATTCGATGGAACCGCATTACACGAAATTCGAGCGAAAGGAACTTTACAGGTATGTTGCAATATGCATGGTAAATGCTGCCGAAATTCCTAACGATGTTTAAAATCACCGTGTTAGTCTCATTTTTAATTCAATGCGGAATTTCCGCCATGGGAGAAGCTGTTTTTGACTTCCTGCATCCCTGCACTGTTAATCGAGCGAGCTGTACACTTTGGCGCACGTTTTTTAACTTCCGCAGTGACATTGACACATATGTGTTCCTTTATTATTGTTTTAAATTAAAATTATTCCAAGTGAAGAAACAAATTAAAATCTGCCGGAGAACAATTCACCACAGAATGCCTCGGTAATAAAAAAAAGAAATCTCGTCGAATCGTTTTGAAATCATTGTAACGTTAATATCTGCCGCGTAAAGTTTCGGTGATTATTTGCCAAATATCATTAATATTTGCGGAATAAAGCATCATTAAAATTATGAATGAAACTTCTAATTCATAATTGACCACTAACGATCAACAGCCACATGTGTAGACACTGTGTTTTGTGTATATTTATTGTTCTTTCATTTATTCATTTGCTGACCTGTTTTTGTTGTAAAACGAACAAAACCTATCAAAAAAATAGTTAAATTGATTTTTCCCACTTTAAAAAATTCATCCATGGAGAGGTTATGCTCGCTACTGCACACAAAGAGCTCGAACGCGCGAATAAATACTTGATCACTCCACGGTCAAATCAACGCAAGAAACTTTCTACCACGCAGCAAAGAGTATTGCAAAAAATACGATAAACAACCTAGTGTACATATTAACCCTTTGAGGATGACGGACGCATATATGCGGCCTGAGAAAAAATCTGATTATAGTTTATCGGTGTATGTATATACGGTTAGAGTTGAAAAATTGGAATATAATTGTTGAAATATGATTCCCCAAATAGTAATTTATAATTTCTATACATCAACACTCTGGCTTTCTGATAAAAAGGTAGTTTTTCAACGCCAAACAATGATTATTTCTCAATATTCAAAAAAGTCTCCGTCCGCAAAGGGTTAACACTAAACCTACCATGGGCGGTCCAATGACCGCTTTCTGATTTTTTCTAAAAACTCCCCAAATTGATTGGGCAGCCATTCGGTAAATATTTTAGGTCTATCGTATAAAAGAAAAATTACTTAACTGATCATCTTTTTCACCTCTTCAAATCTCTTTTTCCAAAGTACTTATTTCGTATATTTCAATATAACAGATATAAAGCCGGTAGGTTTAGTGTTAAAGCTGTATATGAAAGACTTGGTCGAAAACAAAAGTCATAAGCAACGATACCTGTTGACATTGAAAACATGCCCTTCGACGTTTCGGGAGCGCATCGAGCCCACCGCCCGTTGGATGCACACAGCGACTGCGAGTACATTAATATTTAACAGCCTTTCAAATGCCTTCCTGTCGCTCTCTGCAAGTGTAATTTATGGAATTTTTTAAAATGCACCAACGAAGAAGAGAACGAGGGGAAGCGAGGTTAATATTGTCAGCCTCCCGCTGGCTGTACGTGGCGTACAAAAGTAAGAGCCTTCTAAATATATATTATTTATTCTATCATTCTGTTCTTTTACTTCAGTGATAACATTCTTCAATGATAAGAGACCGGCTAATTTTTTCGGCGAGGTTAATAGCTGATCGTGATCGTAAGTGGATTTTTAAATGAGATTTTTAATTGGCTCCTGTCTCTGCAGTTCCGTTGAGACGTCCCTTTCGCGGAAACTTGAAATCGACGATGCGAGGATATGAGTTTTGGGGTGGTTTTTAAAATACTTTCTAAAGTAGTGGCAATTCAGAGTGACCTAGTTTCTAGTTTGTAATTTTAATCTCGCATTGAGGCTGTTTGTTAGACAATCATTAATAAAAGTCACGTCAGAGGTGATTTGAAAGATTTCGAAAAAGTAGGGATTCAGTAACACATCGGTTTCTTCAGAAAATTCCAAAAAAGAAAATTCAACTTTCATATGCAGTAAAACCTCGATAAATGCACAGATTTCGGTGTCGAATCTGTGTTTACATTAGGGCTCGAGCCGAACGCGGACTTAAAAAAAGACAGGCAGTAGAAGAAACAGAGAGAGCAAGCAAACAAAGTGAGCTGCTCGAAAGTATCGGCGAGGCATTGCTAATGCAACAAAAAACTTTTTTATTCATTAATTTTTCTAAATGTAACTTTTCCCAACGTATTTTTCAGATTCTTCCGATTAAAATGATACCAAACACGGTATAGTTTGAATTATGTAAACAGTAAGTAAATTTAAAAAATATATTAGTAAAAAAATTTTTTTTAAATTTCTTAAATAATAAGTAAATATAGTTCAAACTATATCGTGTTTGGTATAATTTTAATCAGAAAAATCTCACAAATACGTTAACAAAGGTTTCAAAAAAAAATCGAAAATGAATGGCCGACCCCCCAATTTGTATTGCTGTATCATGTTACACTGCTCTCTCATCAAGCGTCGAGGTTCGCCAAGGGGAATTCCCCTATGTGGAAGGGATAGTCATGATGCATTTATCGAGGAAAACTTCTGATGCCTTTATCGAGGTTTTACTGTATATTGTTTAATCTGTGTCTTTCGTAGTCAAAGAGTTAACCCCTTGCCCTACGCTTTCTTTTGTGACTGCCTCCGCAATAATTGAAAATTAAATCGCTAAAATGAAAATATATTAGTGATTCCTGATATATTTTTGCATTTAACACAATATTAATACCATAGAAATAATATTATCGTGTCGAGTTCCACTCATATTTCCGATTTGATCATTTTTGAGAAGCTTCAAAATTTCCTGCTCCATCAACCGCATCACGAGTCCCACTCGTTGTTTTAGGGAAAAGGGTTAATGCAAATCTTACGAGGTCTTACCAATAACACGACTGTAATTCGTCACCCCGGCGTTGTTCACCATGATATCAACCCCGCACAAATTTTCCTCCACCCAAGAGAACGCACGTTCAATGTCCTCCTCGCTTCTCAGATCGCAACGCACAGGATACAAAGTGGCAGCTGCATCTTCCTTCCGCCATTTCTCCGCGGCGTTTGCTAATTTCTTCTCTTCTATATCTAAGCCCACCACGTTCACCCCTTTTTGCAGCAGGGCACCTGTAATTGCTTCGCCGATGCCGGATGCCGCTCCAGTAACGACCGCGGTTTTACCGCGCCAACGTTCCATAATTTTCTCTTTTTGAACACGCCGTAGACTCAGCCTGTCATACTCTGGAAATTGTTGGCCATGGAAAAATTACTCTCATCCTGGGCGAAAATTCCGCGCTGAAAGTGGATCTCGGATAATCAACCCTCGGTGAAATTTAAAACGCGTCTCTCGATTATTTCATATGCTAATATTTGCATACAGGATGATGTGTGAGTTTCATAATTGTGGCAATTAAAAATACCCTTATTTGCCGAAGCTTTTAATTGCTTGGTAGAATTATTTTTATGGGGTGTGCGTTTCAGGATTAATTAGTTCATTTTGATTTCATACGGTATTCATAGAGGGTGCGAATATTTGTCTGTATATTTGTCAACGCTTTTTTCCTTTATTCGGAGATGTAATTATCTCTTTCTTTCGATATCTTTAATAAAAAATTATAGGTTCTTTCAATCTGTTAAATAGTTGTGTCAATTTTAGCATATATGAAATTGCTTCTTGCAATTGTACATCTTCAACGTTCACAGCGACATTAAATCATAAGCGATATCATATAGCCAGACTAAATTAAAACTGTCTTATCGTTATCTCCGCCAAATTTCTCGTGGGTCATAAATATACAGCGTGTAGTATTTAACTTATCACCTTAAAAATTTCATTACAACACAAAATTCAAAAAAATATTCTGTTCAAATACTCGCAAAGGAAAATATATACTCTGGTCCCCATAAAACTACACAACTTCGGTAAGAAACATTTTCTCAAACTTTTGACGTGATAGAGTAAAGTCGTGCAACCTCTTCGTACATCTATCGATTGAAAATATTAAAAATAAAGACCATCGCTGGCAATGCAACAAATTTCCTTATCCTCGTCAATTTAAAGCACTATCCTTCGATTTTCCTGTCGCACTCAAAATTCAACCTTCCTCAAAGCCACCATAAATGTATCGCAACTTCGAAAATCCCAAGCTCTCTCTTCCCACGTTTTTTGCGCCGACTAAAACCTGCATCGAGTTTCCCACGCAGCAGTAAATTCACTTTCGTTCGTTGATTCAAAACTTACCCAAACGAGGTGCACCTCTATTAATAATTCCAAGTGTGTGGCCGATTACGACGAAAGTTCACGCAAAAATTTCGTTCCAAACGAAACACGATCTTCTGTTTGCGCACTGGGCTCGAAATAAGTTACATTAACTGTGATAACGGAGAACGTACTGCGTGTGGCCAGAGAGAACATATGCGTCGGAGACAATATTGCGTAATCTCCTGCCATCAATTGCCGTTGTTCTTGGAGTGGGGTCAGAGAGCTCACGAATTGCTGCGGTTAAACCGAGTGTCCGTTTCGAGCGTACGAAATGCGCGACAAGTGTTATCGATCACCTTCCGACAGATTGCATTGAGATACATTGATATCTAATCTGCTCAATTTTTATTTCTTTTTTTAGGCGGACCGGTTCAGGAGTTTGCCTCGAATCTATGGTTACATCGCTCTCTTTTCATGCTGGGCGGAGATAAACGTGTCGTTCGAAGATATTGGAGGTGGTGCTATTGAACAGTGCTGGAAAGAAGTCACACGGTGATTCTATTACACGGTGCTGGAAAGAAGTCGCACGGTGGTTCTATTGAACAGTGCTGGAAAGCAATTTCACGGTGGTTGTATTACACGTGCTGAAAGGAAATTGCACGGTGGTTCTATTGAACAGTCCTGGAAAGAAGTCGCACGGTGGTTCTATCATACGGTGCTGAATAGAAGTCGCACGGTGATTCTATTGAACAGTGCTGGAAAGAAGTCGCACGGTGGTTCTATCGAACAGTGCTGGAAAGAAGTCACACGGTGGTTCTATTATACGGTGCGGAAAAGAAGTCGCACGGTGGTTCAATTACACGGTGCTGAATAGAAGTCGGACGGTGGTTCTATTGAACAGTGATGGAAAGAAGTTGTCCGGTGGTTCTATCATAAGGTCTGAAAAAAAGTTGCACGGTGATTCTATTATACAGCGCTGGAAAGAATTCTCGCGGTGGTTCTACTGCACGCGGATGGAAAGAAGTCCCGCGGTAGGAGTTCGAAAGCAAAACAAGCCTAATTAGTCAAAGTAGGAGAAACACCCTCTCCGCAAATGTATCTTTAGGTGTAACATGCTAATTGCTAAACGGTCACCCGCACCGATCGGATCCCATAACAAAGGCACCAAACGAGACACTTCCAGTCCCACGAAACTTCTCTTCAGCACCGCATGATACACCCAGCTACAACAATAGCTCCTAGGTGAAATGACCACAGCATTTAAAGCCGAAACATATAAAAGAAGAAGAGTTCGCGATGCACGAGCAACATTTCAGGTGCCCTCGGCGCGTCCGAAAAAGCAGAGCCGAGGATATCCGTCTCTATTTTCCAACGACAAATATTCCGCGACGAGGCAGACCGCTTTTCTCAGCGAGCGTGTCCTGCCCCATAGCACTGCCGTATAGGCCACTCGTAGGACAAAGATCCTTCGGCTTACGTTCATCCGTTTACCCACCGGCTCCATCCGCTGGTTTTGCAGAGGTCTTTACTTGTTTTAAGTGAAGAACGACGTGACCTCCCGCAATCCCCGTCGTATCCGTGTGATACAGTCACCTCGGCTTTTGCGTACGACGTCTCCTAAACCTGTGTCTTCTAGGAGACGTTGGACGGAATGTTGGAACGCTTCGAGATCGTGCAGATTCTCGAGGAGCGTTTTTTAAAGGATGCTGCCGCTGATGGTTGGGTGTTTGAGATTTTCTTTCTACAGAGATCAGACGTTTTTTAACTATCCTATTATAAGGACTACCCTTTTTACATGAATTCTATTATAGGGAGTATTCTTTTTTAAAAGAATTCTCTTATAGGGAGTATTCTTTTTTTAAAAAAACTTCTATTATATTATTTTTTAAAAGAATTCTACTATAGGGAGTATTCTTTTTTAAAAAAACTTCTATTATAGCCAGTATTATTTTTAAAAGAATTCTACTATAGGGAGTATTCTTTTTTAAAAAAAACTTCTATTATAGGGAGTGTTATTTTTTAAAAGAATTCTCTTATAGGCAGTATTCTTTTTTAAAAGAATTCTATTATAGGGAGTGTTATTTTTTAAAAGAATTCTATTATAGGGAGTATTATTTTTTAAAAGAATTCAATTATAGGGAGTATTCTTTTTTAAAAGAATTCCAGTATAGGGAGTATTCTTTTTAAAAAAAACTTCTATTATAGGGAGTATTATTTTTTAAAAGAATTCTATTATAGGGAGTATTCTGTTTTAAAATACTCCTACTATAGGGAGTATTATTTTTTAAAAGAATTCTATTATAGGGAGTATTCTTTTTTAAAATACTCCTACTATGGGGAGTATTCTTTTTTAAAAGAATTCTGTTATAAGGAGTGTCCTTTTTTGAAGTATTTTACCATAGGAAGTATTCTTTTTAGAAGTGTTCGATTCCAGTTTTCAGAAATTGAATTCAATTTTAAAAAAGAATTCTTGAAAATGTGTCTAACAGCGAATTGTGCGAAAGTAGAACGTGCAAAAGTCGAGGGCCGTCTGTACTTGAATCTACTTCGGTCTACTTAAACCTACTTAAACGGTGGATCACGTTTCAAGTATAAAACGAACCTTCAGCCTCCGAAGATTAACATTAAACAGCCTCGGAACAAACGCGCAACCAATCCCCGTCGAAATTTTTAACCCCCAAAATTGTCAATATAAATGGAAAATTGATAATACCGATATTGGCAATACATAAAGATCATCGGACGGTCCGCCTTGGAATCTCGAATCCCAAGATTCGCAATAGGAAGCCTTTCCTTTACGGATAAGCGATACAGGGAGCTTCCCAGACGGCAATAACAACGGCTACCGTGTATCGATCTCGTTCTGCCCTCCTAGGAAGCAGCTGGTGCACGCGGTGGGTCCGTTTCTGGGCCGGTACATTATTCTCGTTCGCGCGGGACAACGAGGAAATCAACAAGAAAACCAGCGGAAGCTTTATCCGTTTCCTGGCCAACGGAGCACCAGATGCTCCTGCTGTTCGGCCATTTCTCAACGTTACCGTGATTATACGACTACCACTGTAGTTACTACTATGACCTCCTGTATTTTTCATGGATGTTAAAGCGCGCAACGGTTTACACGTCGTCGTGGAACTTTCGATTTGCGAGGGCTTCACTCTTCGGGGTAGGTCGAGGATGAGGTTTTTCGACGGGGATGTTTTGCAGGCTGGTCGCAATTTAATTCTTTGGAATTTCGTTTCGGACTTGTAATCAGTAATCGAATTATTAACACTATTTTTAGGAACGAGGCCTGCAAACTTCTTGGTAAATTACTCCCAAGTTTAATAACTTCTTTAACCCTTTCAGGACTAGCGACGCATATATGCGGCCTGAGAAAAAAATTAATTATAGTTTCTAGCCGCTTGTATATACAGTTAGAGTTGAAAAATTGAAGTACAACCGTTGAAATATGATTAAGCAAGTAGTAATTTATAATGTATATTTATTAACAGCATAACTTGCTGATAAGAAGGTGCTTTTGGATCGCAAAATGAATGGCTATCTCTCAATATTGAAAAATGTCTCCGTCCGCAAAGGGTTAATCCACTTCTCAATTTAAAAAATGATTGTATTTCTTACCAACTATTTTGACGGATCATTGCATCCAAATGTATAAATCCTCTAATAATAAAAAATTCAAAAAATTCGTGAAAATACCACTGTTGCGGAATCATTAGCTACAGAGAATTCGGTAAATTTCATTTGACCGGTTTCTCTGGTAAGTTCAATATTTAAATTCGTCCCTCTGCGACAATAAGGTTTAGTTATCTTGAAATTCCAAATGATCGGCTTGTGTATCTAAGAGATTCAAATACCGCAAACCTCGAGGCGAGAATATTATTCTCCTACACGGTAAGCGATGAGGAAATCAACAAGAAAACCCGTGCCGAGCTTTACTCGTTTCTCGTTGCCGGAGCACCAGATGCTTCTACCGCTCGATCATTTCTCAACGTTCCTGTGATTACCCGCATCGTTTTGTACCAACAACCATTCCTTCGTTGTACACTTTTTCGATATCAAAGCGTATGATTGCGAGCTTGTTACCGTTAAACGTCCACTCTCGTATTTTTCATTCGACTAATTTTTTACAATATTAATTGATTTGTTTGTTTTCAATTTCGGAATATGTGTAATCGGAATTTTATGTAATTTTTTTCCCTGCTGGAAAAGTAGCTGGATGGTAGAACTTTGGTAAATATGAATATTAATAAAATGTATTAGTAAAAACATTTTCACTGGGAAATATATTTTGTTTAAAAAAATAAAATTTGTGATGTTTAGAAAAGAAGGTAAAATGTTTGCGTTGATTGAAAAGGTTATATTGGAGAATAGAAATATGAACGTATGATGTATCATGCGGCGCTGAAGAGAAGTCTCGTGAAATTCGAAGTGTCTCGTTTAGTTCCTTCGTTACGCAATCCGATCAGTGTATGTGAATGTCTAGAAATTAACAGAAAACTCCCGAAAATGCAATTAGAAGAGTCCTGTTCATTCCACTTTGCCCAATTAGACAGACATTCCTTCCGCGGGACTTCTTTTTGGCGCCGTACAATAGAACCACCGAGGTTATAATACACCTATCACTTAGAAAAAATCTTCTGCAAGCTACAGTGTTAAACTCACGCCTACCAATTGCAAAGCTGAATCTTTAGCACCCACGGCTGCAAAGTTTATATTTTTTTATATTGTAAAACATAATGTTAAAGTGCAAACGCTTCTATTTTAATGACACAGAAAGATTTTCAATTTTCCATAGATGTGCACTCGCACAATTGTAAATAGTCCTGGAGTAATTGGTAGCTCATAGTAAAAAAGATCGGAGTTCAAATGGTTAAATTACATTTAACACCAATCTCAATTCTTCCCGGCACAAAATAAAAAACGAACTCCAAGCAACTCGTCGACAGCATCGCCATTTTCGGAGGCGCCATGCGAACTACGGAAGAGGAATAGGAAGTAATACCTAAGATACTTTGTTCCTGCAGGAAGTACGTCATTTCCATGCATGCAGCAGGCAGAAACAGTTAACGAGAAAAGTAAAGGAAGCTTTTCTCCCGCTCTTCACTACTTCCTGCCCCCCTTTCGTCCCCCTTTTACCCCTCGCCATTTCTCTACGTAACTACGATTATATGTATCCCCTTGCATTAACGCAATCTTCCGCCTTTATCGCGGACGCTCGACATCCGTAATGAGTTACACATATATCACTGGCTTTCTTTTTTATCTGCTGCGTCATGGCCAGTTTGGACGGTAAATGAGACAGAATGTCCTTTGAAGGGGAAACAAATTGCAAGTGCGCGCGAAATGGCTTCCATCGGGGGAAATGACATTCGCGGAAGTCCTTGTTGCCGCTCAGTTTTTCTTTACCCTCCTTTATTAATCTCTTGGT
Organism: Cerceris ruficornis; assembly: GCA_963989415.1. Taxonomy (NCBI): domain Eukaryota; kingdom Metazoa; phylum Arthropoda; class Insecta; order Hymenoptera; family Crabronidae; genus Cerceris; species Cerceris ruficornis. The sequence goes on from OZ022518.1 coordinate 29,230,812, forward strand.
AATCAACCGTATAACTTTATTAATGCTCCACGTGAATTTATTCCGGCGACATGCTGAGAAAGGAGATTGAAATACGGGGATAATTTTATTTAGGGCTCTACGATTCAATTTCGTGAATTTGTATTGTACGTGATATCAGCGAAGGTATTTTAAGTTTTTTTTTTGCGTGGATAGAATGAAATAGGTTTTTAGGGTTTATTGAATTTAAGTGGGATTTCTTTTGTTTACTGGGGAGTGTAATTTTTTCGAGCGGCGTTTTAGAGACGATAATAAATAATTAGATGTTATAATCATTTTGTTTAATATGGATGCAGTAGTCTTTAGAAAATATTGAGCTATAATATATATAATATATATAATTAATAGCTATAATTATATTTGCTGTGTATCATTTCATGCACACTGTAACTATTGTTGCTCTCAATGTATACTAAAGAGCAATTTGCCCGTCAATAAAGAATAATAATAATATTAATATTGTAATTTCAAAGATTTAGAACTTCTTTTATGGTGTTCGAGTTTTAACAGGTTATGGGCCCAGAATGCATAAATATTGTATAATAGTTTTTGAGCCTTTCTTCTAATATAATAAAGGGGTTATTTGATTTGAATTTACATATATATATATGTCGGCTGTGCACTCATTAAGAAGAAGATGGATTATTTAACACAGCTTTTAACAAATGTTGCAGAAAATCTTCCGTAATGCTTGGACATCGTCGAAGAAGTTCGAGAAATTCCCAACGATCTCGTAAATTGCAAGTCACTTTCGTCGGCACGATTCAGCGGAGAGAAAAAAATACATCACCGAGAACCAACTGTTCATTTTCATTTCAACTCCGTCGTTTCTCGAAACGACGGGAACAGCGACGATAAAGTTCTCTACGACGGAATAACGGTATATTTCGACACAATGAGGAGATTTTTCAATAAGAAGTCAAGCCAATCGACGTCGAAGATTTTCTGAATTCCATTCGACGAAAACGAGGATTCTACGGTAAGGTTCGCATAGTCCTCGCCTCCCATCGTTCCTCGAGTAGCGCGAAGGAAAGTTATTTGAAAGCTTATTCGAAAGTTTAAAAGAACTATCGGAAAAAGCGCACCGAGAGACAGTCGAGATAGCGACATTCAACTTCGTTTCCGTGGCGATAAACGATAACAGACGTTATCGACGTTGTTTTATCCTCTCTCTCGCTTTTTCTCTCTCACCTTTCGGCTTCCCAGTGAGCCAATTCCATGCAATAGCTTGTAAGTCGTGGAATTAAATTACCGCGAATGAAGATTCCTTCTCGATTCTCGTATCTCTATAAACACCTTTATTGTTCGATTTTTATCGGCGATGCACGTTCGCGTGATGATGGAATTTTGATATTTATTTCCCTCCACTCGTGAAATATCTGCGAATGCTTCCAGGAAGACGATAAAATATACGATTCACGGCGAGAGCCACTTAAATTCGACGAAGTAAAAATCGTGCTTAATTATTTCTCATCCCGTTCCATTGTGAAACTTTTCATAATTACGACGATAAATCGCACGATTCCACGGGGAAAGTATCTTTAACCGACCCTTCGAGCTTTTTTTTCCAACGGTGACATTTCCTCTTTCGTTGACGTCGCAGCGTCGAGGCGATGTTCCGTGAAATATCTCTCGTTTTAATGATTGCCGCGGGCAGTTCTTCCGATGGCGTCTTCGGGAAGATCGTGAATTAGTTACATTTTAAGAGATACCGCACGGAACGAGAGCTTTCGCTTCCTATCTGCAAAGAGGAACAAGGGGACATGATTGAGGTACTTGGAAGGTGTACGCGTGCTTCTCGGTGTCAGTTTCCGATCTGTCTCGTTTATATCGATGGTGTAACGGGAACTTTGATGTTCTAGTTAAATCTTTTTTATGGGAATTTCACGATATTTGCTATGGTGTCTTCGTATTTGGGAAATCGAGGGGAGAAAGTGTGGAAGATGATGTATGAAGGTACAGTACAGATGTACACTGCCGGCCATAAGTATTAGGACACCTACTTCAGATGGAATAAATGTGAACATAAATCTACGCACATTGTTGTATGATTTTAACTAATTTTGTTTCATTTAGTATCATCTATTTCAAGGCAAAAATACATCAAGTGCTATAACAGGTTTATAATGCAAAAAATAAAATAACGTTATATTTTGTTTTCATCTATATAACCACGTCATTTTTTCATGATGGCTTTCACGAGTTTTGGCATTCTGGACGTTAATTTTTTAAGGGTATATGTTGAAACTCCATTCCGAACAGTTTTTTTTAACATTTTTATGAACATTTGTATATTATACATTTACAGAGGATCTGATGCGAGAAGCCACATGCAGCAGAACCTGAAAGTTGCTTGGTGAAAATATTAGGGGGACCGGAAAGTAATGTCGTTTTTTTTACATTAAATTCAAAGAAATAAATCTGTAACAAGTTTTTATTTTTAATGAATGATGTAATCACCCTCGTTATCAATAACCTTTTGCCATCTAGTGTGCAAATTGTCAATGCCGGATCGGTAGAAATCAATTGGTTTATGTGCAGAATATCTGGAGAAACGACATTACTTTCCGGTCCCCCTAACATAATACAGAGTTTTATCAAAAAACCAGTGATAAATTTGTAAATTAACCAAGGATGTCGTAAATACTTATAGTTGAGAATATGGTTTAATCAAAACCTGAAAATAGGAACAGTGAAAATGTTCACTCCACAATCAATTTCCGATTTCGTGCATACGTAGCAGGTGTCCTAATACTTTTGGCCGGCAGTGTACTGCGCGGAGCTAAGAAGATGGCTCGTGTGACATTGTCGACTGTGATTGATTGGACGGTGCTGCTATTTTGCAAAATACTGTGCGTTGCTGGAAAGTCTTGTCTTTAGTTTTTTATTCAAATACTTTGATGTTTGGGAACATTTTACATTATACTCGTGTATTTCGATTAGTTTGGTATATGATCTCGTATTTTCAGTCTGAATACTGCGCATTACAGTAAATGTCGTTCTGTACAATCAGCGGAACTCAACGTAAATCAGAAACATTTAACAAAATATATTGGCCGAAACCGCGAACATTTTCTACGAGTTCCTGTATTCGATATGCAATACATTTTTCACTCGGTTGATTTATCCTCTCGCGGCCAGCATGAATCACGGAACAAAACCACGTGAAATTAAAAAAAGGGGAGAGAAGGAGAGAAAATGAATAAAACAGGGATACTGCAACGTCAATCGATATGTATTCATTATCAGTTAAATCCTCCGGGATGCTCATTTCCTAGAAATTCCGCGTCTCGCTCCAATCGAATTACAAGATCAACAATAATTTCCGAGCCCAGGAAAACTAATGTTAAAGTAGTGCCGATATTAAACCATTTTCACGTTGTCAGTTTAATATTCTAATTTATAATACAGCTCGGTCTAATTCCTACATTTTTATTTAGATAATTATCTTCTTAACTATGACGCACGTGGACTCAAAAAAAAATCGTAGTACAGTAAAACCTCGATAAAGGCATCAGAAGTTTCCCCCGATAAGTGCATCACGACGAGGGAGCAGTGTAACATGATACCTCCCGAATGCATCGGTGAGGCAATACTAATTGGAGAGTCAGCCGTTTTCATTTCCGATTTTTTTGAAACCTTTGCTAACGTATTTGTGAGACTTTTCTGATTGAAATGATATCAAACACGATATAGTTTGAATTATATTTACTTAATGTTTAATAAATTTACTTACTATTTACATAATTCAAACTATAGCGTGTTTGGTATCATTTTAATCAGAAGAATCTGAAAAATACATTGGGAAAAGTTGCATTTACAAAAATTAATAAATAAAGAAGTTTATTGTTTGCTTGCCCTCTCTGTCTCTTCTACTGTCTGTCTTTTTCTAAGTTCGCACTCAGCTCGAGCCATAATGTAAACACAGATTCGACACCGGTACTCTATAAGAGCACTACTTTGCCCCCGAAATCTGTGCATTCATCAAAGTTCACTGTACAACTGATTAATATACAAAACTATTCTCTCTGATATAGCATTCTGATATAAACCTAATTAATTTTAACATTACCAATGTACAAATTACCTCTATCCACTAAAACCACGCGGAATAGCAGCATCTTCCCTGTATCAATGCAGCCTGCAATTAACTCTTACCCTTTATCACTAACAAACCAATTATAAAAACCAAGTATATTCACACCTACCCTATTTACCGTTTCCCTCCATTATATACAACACCCCCATCGTTAAGCGATTAACTAATTAAAGCAGCTCACTATCAACATACCTCGCATCTCACTCCGGTCATCCCCATCGTTTCCAAATTCCCGCTCTCCTTTCTAACCCCGTCGAACGATTTCCTACTCGGTGCGGCCCTGAGAGCGATCTCTTCTATACATATTCATGAGGCAATAAGCCCGCCGCTGATCTTCCGTGGAATGGAACAACAAGGGAAGAATGGAAAGTAGAGGGACGGTGGCAGCAGCCCCCGGCAGACATCATCGGCCGTCGCCTCCGTTGGGGAAACACTCGTCAACCCCTTTTCGACTGTCTCGGCATTCTCGCGCGTTTGCCGACCATCGTTTTGTGCATCGTGCGAGCCACCTTCTACTTGGCTGCAAGGACTTTTGGTCAAGGAATACTTTTTTCCAGTTACAATTGATCGGCTAGCTCAGTGGTCGGCAAACTCAGTAGTCAACAGAGGCAAAGATCAGCAGCAGGATGATTAACATTTTTTTGAGAGCCAAATTTCTTTTCAAGAACCATGTTTTTCGAAGTCGGTTTAACCCTTACAACACTACTGGGATATTTTACATCCCAAACATTATCATATAATTTTCATGTTATTATTGTACAATTTAATTCCATGTATTATTTTGTTTATATGACAATATTTACTGATCAAAATATCCCAGCAGTAACATACTACTGTGGGATTATTATTTAGCTCTCTCACACTATATTGGTAATTTTATGACAGATAATTCAAAATAAACAATTTATGCTTTATATTGCGGCTTCTATATGAAACTATGGCCAATGGAAATTCATTTTATTAGCAACTACATTTGTCATTAATTCAATCAATTTTTTCGGTCGGCACTAAAAGGGTTAAAACCTGAGTGTAAGCAGCACCAACAAGACGAGCTACTTCTGGAGTATCCGCCATGATGAAGAACTTAAATGAAGCCGTTAGTTTGCAAATAGTCTTTTCGAAAGTATTGATATTTTCTTAAACGTTGGTTACAGAACCGAGGCAAATACACAACAAAGGAACGATCTTGTTTGAGATGCAGATCGAAGACTGTTGGCGTTGAATTAAGGAACCAAGAGAAGAAAATATTTCCGGAGAAGCTTCTTTGTAGATGGTCGATCGAAAACTTGGCGGAAGACATGTTACCGTGGGATAAAGGGCTTCCTTTGGATCCTCGGATCTCAGGCATCCAGTAACAACCACTTCTATCTTAAACTCCACTTCTTCGGAATCTCGAGGGCCCTCTGACTTCACGGAAGTGACGGCAACTTCTCGACGAGGTCTGTTGACAATGTTAGCTGGCATTCTTTAAACTACGTCTGCCATTGATGCGACGACGTATCCCAAATGCATTGTCGAGATCGCAAAAAGTGCACTCGAATTACCGGAGAGAATTTACGCTATCGTTCACTTTGGTACTTCGATATTCTCCTGTGCTATCGAAACTTTAGCGGATTGTTCGGAATCGTCCGAATTTTTTAATGGCGTCGTTTAACACATAGGTGGATATCGAGAAATAAGTGTCGATTAACTTATGTCAGGACTAGTTCATGTACATCAATTTTGTGTAATTCTATATTTGGAAATTCTACTGTTAGACAGATACGTATATGTTGAACTGGAGTGTATTCGAGTTAGTATACATTTCTGACAACTTGATTGCCGAGGGTCAACGTTCTCGAGTTACGTCGAAACTCCCAGTTGGGGAGCGTAGTCTGAAATCTACACCTTGTGCTTGAAAGACTAGTTTGTTGTTGTTGTCCTTGTTATTGTTTTGTATTTTCGCTTCAACAGCTACGGTAATTTCACCTAGCACCCACTGTTTAAGGTGGCTTCCGAACCACCGAGAATATGAAATAATAATTAAATATTAGGATAAATTTCCAAGGGATGAAGTGGATTTGAACTCGAGCCCACTGAATTGTGAGTCCGAGCTTTTACCTTCTCACCCACCATAGGTCCTATACAAATATTGCAGTTATTTCATATACAAGCTGCTGTTCTAGGTGGGTTCCGAAACACTGAATCAATGATATACTAATTAATAAATTAGGACCAATTTCCAAGGTATGATGGACGATTTGGACGCGGGCCAACTGATTGTGAGTCCAAGCTTTTACCTTCTCACCAATCATACGCCTACGCGTCTCTATTACGACCCATCAAGTTTGAAGCACGATTAAATTCCGATTATAGCTCCTTAAAACGTCCACGAATACCCCAGAAAGGTATTAATATCGTATAAAAGTAATAATGGCTCTTATAAAGGTGACAATGCCTTCATAAACTCAACAATTATCTCTAATCCCTAGAATACAATGCCAGTTCTTCATGACTCAATCTTCCTCCTATATTTCCACCGGAATCCTGGAAAATCCCAAAGTTATCCCACTCTTCCGGTGAGAAATATTTTTTCTCGCGTAACAAAGACGACTAATGAGAGAAGAAGATTAGAGGCGTATTTCTATCGATCGACACACTATCGACGAGGGAATTTCGAATTCAGCTCAGAGGTGCCAAACGGTTTGGTATTCACACCGCGATGCACGACTCGCTGGAGAGAGAGAGAGAGAGAGAGAGAGAGAGAGAGAGTGAGAGGGGGGGGGGGGAGAATGGAAAGACGAAACGGCCAGGAAAACGGAGCCAACGAAGCCTCTGACAAATACGATATTTGCGACGCAAATACTTTCGTTCCGCGAAGACGTTTCCGAGCTGCCTCGTCTTCGCTTAATGTCGAACGATCGACGCGCGAAATTCGAACTCGGATCCCCGAAACGTCGGATTGTAGTCGGTGCTTGCGCCTTCAGTCAATCATCTGAAAGGTTTCTCGGTTTTCTTGGCATTGAATTCGCCGAGTTGTCGTTCCTTCAGAAATCGAGAAAGGTTCTGCATCGTCGGAGTTTTATATTTATCGAATATTTACATTACATTGTTTGTTTGTTTTTTTAGTATGATAGTTCTGCACCCACATAAAATTGTAAGTCCTACGCAAAATGACCATAGCACTAGGTCAAAGTACAAAGTGAAGAAAAATCGACATCCCGGAAGTAGAATAATTAGAACACTTGACTGTGTTAGTTCCATCCTCGAAAAATCTCCACCCGACACTCGAATGCAACAGAGATAAATTGTTCGTTTACCTAGAAAATTCTAATTATACAGTTGGGAAAAAAAGTGCAAATACAAATTGCTATTCGCAAAGCATGGAATCAGTATTCGTATTAATAATGCAGACGGTATGGATGGGCTCGCTTAAAGCGTTCGATATTTTCGCCCCGTTTCGCATGCGGAGCATAAAATATAGACCACTTTGGTGAAATAAAATTTGTCGGGCTCTTAATAAATTTCAGGGAGTACTTAGCCCCGGCTGATACCAGCCCTCACTTTTATCGAGCGGGGTCCCGCAGGGAAGGGACGCGTGCATTTTCAATCAGCGACTTCCCCGCTGGCACGATGCACAATGCAGCATCGCTCATGCGGGAGACAATATATCCCGGAATCCATTGATAAAACGTACAATACTCACATTCGAGAGATTCGCGCTCTTTTTCTCTCTCCTTTTCTCACACACGGTTCCTCCTTCTCCGTTTTTCCCTTCTCTTCTCCGATGTGCAAATACTCTCGCATTCTCTTCGCTGCCCCTCTCTCTCCGCGGATCTTCCCTCTTTCTCTCCCTTTCTCGATCCTTCTCACTCTCAATTCCTCTCTTCTGCTCTCTGTGCCTTTTACTCACTCTGTCATTCTCCTCTCTTCTTTTTCTCTCTATGTCCCGTTCTGTCACACTCTCCCTCTCTCTGTCTCACTCTCTCTCACTCTCTCTCTCCCTCTCCCTCTCTCTCTCTCTCTCTCTCTCTCTCTCTCTCTCTCTCTCTCTCACTCTCTATCTCCTATTCTATTTCACTCTCTCTCTTCCTCTCTCTCTCTCTCTCTCTCTCTCACTCTCTATCTCCTATTCTATTTCACTCTCTCTCTTCCTCTCTCTCTCTCTCACTTTCTGTCTCTCTGTCTCACTTTCTGTCTCTCTGTCTCAATTTGTGTCTCTCTGCCTCACTTTCTGTCTCTCTGTCTCACTTTGCGTCTCTCTGTCTCTCTTTGTGTCTCTCTGTCTCACTTTGAGTCTCTCTGTCTCACCTTCTGCCTCTCTCTGCCCTTGTCTCTCTCTCTCTCCCTCCCCGTATCGTTTCTGTTTGAGCATAAACGAGCTACCTCTGCAGGTCCACAAATTTGTAATCACGGGGATAACGACCCTCTTCGTCAGTAGGGGTTGGTTTGCCCTACGAGCGTCGTCGTGGTGCTTGCCACTTTTACCACGAAATGGTCTGCGAGATGACGGCCACGGAATGGAAGTTGCAAAAAAAGAATTCAGCCACTTTTTTGCGCCGTCACTGTGACTCGTGCTTGAATTTAGATAGCCGCAATGTCATTACGTAGTCCCTGCAACCGGCGCGGGGGCGGAGGCCCGCTCTTTCTTTGTCGTATACTTGCGAAGAAAATTGCGAAAAAATGCTCGCTTCGAAACGACAAGCGCGCTCTCCCGCGAAGATAGCGTTTAATCGCAAGAAAATCAGTACACATTTGCACGGGGGAAATTAATTGCACGTTGCATGAATTTGTTTTATCGTGGAATATAAAATGCCGCGAGTAATTAAATTTCGAATATAGTTTACCCGACGGAGGATTAATTACGTTCACGTCTGAGATGCAAAATTCCATCGGTCCTTTCCCCTGACGGATGAATAAAAAAAGGATCGGCGAGTTTTTCTGCACGGTTAATTACTTGGAAATATTACGCGATATTCGATCTGTGAGATAGCGATACGCGTGTGGATTTTAAATTGAGGAAAATAAACATTTAACGGGCATTAAATCGCAATCCGCCCCTGGCACCGTTGAAGTTGAATATGGCAGAGTACACATTTCAGAGAGAACGTTAATGCTCGGTACATTGCGTAAAGTGTTTATGACGTTTTAATATTGAAAGGATTAAAATACATCCATTCGAGGCTGCCACGGACAAGATAAAATGTTATAATTACTTTCAAAAGCTTCGGCGCTTCTGCGAGCCATTTTCCACCACTGCCCCTTTTCAACCCATGTGGCTTCAGCGAAGTCTATCAATTCTCTAATTCGAATCAAGATTATTCTACCGCCTAATTTTTAATTCATCGTCCTGCATCAAACATCTACAATAAAACCCAATTAAAGTCTCGTTGCTGTAAAACACGACATTTCAAAAAAACAAATTAAACATCTCACTCTTAGCGCTACAAATAAATCCCTTACCACACAATTTTATTATTAATTTGAGTAAAAGAAGCACAATTTGCTTTCTACAGATAATTGCGTCGCTCAGAAGTCAATGCGGTTAAGTCCGGAATTTTAACAGAACAAATTTCATTCTATTAAAATTTACAAAAATCAGAAAATATCAAAAAAATGAACTTAACCGCATTGGATTCTGAGCGACTCAATTGGGCATATATTTATTTTAACTCATTTGTTCTAAATAAAGAATCTTTTCAGCTTTCTTAAAATTTTAACTGATTCAGAACAGCAGTGCCCATGACGTTCACGGATCTGCACAATTCTGCAAATAACATCATCCCTGTACGTCACGAAGCTGTGCGTAAGGGTTAACAAAATAATCGAAACAGAAACTCACAACCCCCAATTTCCGCTGTCTTTCTACGACCCACAACCCCCCAAGCTCAGATTAAAGATCACCCTTCCGCGTTAAAACCAAATTAACAATCCAGTCCCATACTTCACCCCCATCTTCCCCTCAAACCCCATAGATCGTCAGATCCTCCAGAAATATTTCTCCGGACGGCGGCCGACACAAAACACAATTACTCGCACGGTACACACGTCCACGTCGAATCGGCGTCTCGTCTGAAGGACTCGGCTTGAAGTTCTTCTCCGCGAATCGAAAAACCTTCGTCTTGGAGTCTGCCCTTTGTCCAGCCGGTTCTCCTGGACGTTCGGCTATAACGACGCCCTCGACGTGGACGGTACGTCGTCGACGAGTCTCGTTCGATTCTCGCGTCGAGTGACGCAATTACGAGGTCGCCGATGGAGTCCAGGACGACTCTTCGCCATGGGAAGGTTCACCGTGGTTTTGGGTAAGGCTAAGTACAGTCCTGGCCCCTCTTCGCCCGTAATTGGCCCTCGGCGAGTGCCCAGTCTCGCTGCTTCATTACGCAAATTGACTGACCGTGTAAGTGGCGCAACGGCCCGGAGTCGAAAACCACCACTTATGCTCGCAACTTCGAAACTACCCCCCGCCTTTCGACCCCCTGTTTCATTACGTCCATCTTCCATCGCGGCAAGGCAGGTGTTGCTCCCGATTTTCTGCGAATTTCGACGTTTCCTTGGTTCACGCGCGTAGAATTGTGCGGGGTTGCATCGTTGGGGAGGCTTTTTAACGTTAAACCCTTGCCCGACGATTTATTTTGTAACTGTTGTAATTAAATTGCTAAAATAAAAATTGATCCATGATTCTTGATATATCGTATAATGTAACATAATATTAATATTATAGAAAGAATTTTATCGTGGCGCGTCTCACTGATACTTTCAATTTCATAGGTTTCGACAAACTTGCAAATTTCCTATCCAATTTACTGGATCACGAGTGCAACTCGTTGTTGTAGGGTAAGGGGTTAACCATAGCATAGGCGGTTAAGTGACCGGTTTAGTGAAATAAAAATATATAATTGTTTGTACTATTAACGCGTTGAATGCCATGGGGGTCACCAGTGACCGGCGCTGTTGAATTCAATGAAATTTCATATGACTTTTAAATTGCAATATTTACAAATTTTCTAATACATTCGATATTTAAATTGTAGTAGGGTATTAAATATTTAGTAAGGTAATAAATGGAAACACACAATTTACCGGATCACGAGTGTAACTCGTTGTAGGGCAAGGGGTTAACCGTAGCATACGCGGTCAAGTGACCGGTTCAGTGAAATAAAAATATATAATTGTTTGTACCCTTAACCCGTTGGATGCCATTGGGGTCATCGGCGACCGGCGCTATTAAGTTCAATGAAATTTCTTATGACTTTTAAATTGCAATATTTACAAATTTTCTAATACATTCGATATTTAAATTGTAACAAAATACTAAATATTTAGTAAGGTATTAAATAAATGGAAATGCACCCGTAGCACAAATTAAACAAACCTAGAGTATATATATTTGGTGATAATTATATGTAGTAATAAGAGTAATTGAAATAATGTTGGTAATAATAATGGTAATAACGTTAATAATAGTAATAAGGGCACGACATCCGTCTCACTAAGTTGGTCAAATCAGACTGCGTAAAAATCATCAGCCTCTCATTTTTTAAAAAAAAGGTAACAAAGTCCCTCCATGGAAGGACATAGAAACTGCAACCCCGTCGCGAAGGTGTTAAGGGGTGAATTTTCAGCGGAAGAAATGTAATGGAAGACGCAGGAACGACGCAGAGAGAAAATGATGCGGCAAGGAATATTTAAACATTAAAGGCAATTTTTGTAAATGGTCCCGCAACTCCCGGTCGACTTTTCGTTTATATAGATAAATAACATCGAGTGAAGTTATCGTGGAATATTTTTACTGCGATCTCTTATCATTCTCTCCAGGGACGATGTACCGAGTACCATTTACGATATGCGATACACATATACACCTGAGCTCTTATGCGAGTGCATAAGAGAAATATGAAATTACATAAAATTACAAAGTAGATGGAATATTTTCAAAGATAATAATTTCTCAGCCTTACGTTGCTACGTCACGTTAAATTACTGAATCGATCACAGTTGTCCCACTACATAGTTAATTCATTCAAATATAATAAATTTACCGCTGGTACCTCTACAGTTAAAATCTTACCCTTACAAGAAAAAAAAGAACAAGTAGCCCTTCGTCCCTGTAAGAAAGCAAGAGGGGAAAAAAAGAAAAATAACGGTATCGCGTTCCGATATCTATAAAGCGATTAAAAATGGATCCAACGCAGCAGGGCGTTCCGCGTAAAAGCGTAAAGAGTCCGTGAAAAATTCAGGAGGGCAAAGTTTCGTGAGTAAACGTAATTTCGTAGACCCTCGGTGCTGCGTTAAAATATTAACGAGACGCTTCGCGATTAACGGTAAGCAAGTACGCAAACCCGTGGTTGGTCCATATCAGAGATAAAGAAGCGAAGGGTAGGACGGAAAGGGGAGGCACTTAGAAAATCATAAATTCGCCGCGGTGGTTGCGGCTCCCGGTAGAAAAAAAAGAGGGGAGAGGGTGGAAGAAAAAAAAAGAGAGGTGAAAAAAGGAAAACTTACTCGGTAAACGCGATTTTGCATTAACCACTCAAGGGATGGGAGAGGGTGGTTGACGGGTGGGGGTGGAAGAAGGGTGGCACGGCGGACAGGTATCTCAACTTTTCTCATATCGTTTCACGTTCGTTATTACGCGCGGAGTTGCCGCGAGGCGGATGAGTAAAATTAATGGCTCCCATTTGGAACTATTCCCACGGACTTTCGCCTTTTTTTTCCTCCCTCTCTTTCGCTCACGCGCTATGGCTCTCTTCGTCTCTCTTCTCTTCACCCTTTTGCATCTACCTTTCTCCCTCTCTCTCTCCCTCCGTTACTCCGTTATTCCGCCGGGATTTATAATTAACGTTAACGTTCCTCGGTTCGGTCGCCAATCGCGAGGCGCCGACGCGAACTTTTATCAAATTATTCGAACACGATGCGCTTTTTAGCTTAACGCCCGGCGCTTTAGCAAACGAAATGAGAGCTAAATGATTTATCCTTTGGCGGTGCTCGCACGTCAGCGCATTATGGCATCTTCCGAAATTAGTAGCTCGCATTTTCTTCCCGGGCTCTTCTCTATTCCGTGCAGATAGCCGCTGTACACGGTTCCCGCCGTTGCTTAATTGTTTGGTGCTTACTTTTAAGCTCTCTCGCGCTGTTGCTTCTTCCTTTTTCAGTGAGGCTGGAGGAGGTAATGATTTAACAAACGCGAGGTGAAATTTAATCGAATGAAAATTATAAAACGGCGAGAGACAGTAATGAAATAATCGTGTGATGATTTAAACCACAGCAAAAACGATGTTGATATTTAAATTTGGAATTTTCTTTGTTCGTATTTTCATTTCAAGTGCTATTCGCAAAACTCATAAAGGCTTTTGATAGTTTTATTTGTATTTTTTCGGTTTTAACTACCACGGTCATTTTGCCGAGGACCTATTATTTTTTAGGTGGGTTCCGAACTACCGAGGCTACATATATCAATTAATAATTTTGGAAAAATTTCCCAGAGGCGATAGGGGAAAATTTGACCTCTGACCCACCGATTGCGAGTCCGAACTATTTTCCCCTACTATGGAACCTTTTTTCCATAGCCTCCTTGACACGTTATTTCGCCCAGGATTTACAATTTTATATTAAAAATCGAATTTCCCATTTTACAATGGTACCTAAACCACGAACACTGTGCCAAAAAAAAATAAACAAAAATCTCCACCACCAAGATCACAACCTCCGCTACACCAATCACCCCCAACTCCACCCACCACACCGTCCAATCATCCTCGATTAACCGTTACACGATCACAAATTTGTCGCGCATCGTCGATAAGTTATTTGCATTTCATTACCAGCCACTCCTCTAATTTACACTCGTTCCCGTTGAATCGGCAGCTTTTTTGCGCCCCCATTGCTAGACTCCGACGAAAGAAGCAAAAAAATGCCCGAAAAAAAAAGAGCCACGACAGAAGAAGCCGAAGAACGGAAACAGGTAGCAGAGATACCGTAGACGAATTCGCTCGCAGGACGAAGGAGAAAAGGACGAAGGAGTGCAGCCACCCCCGTTTGGACGGCGGAGCACGGCGGACGGAGACGCGACGCGTTTTTATTAATGCCTTTTCGTGTACCCTCGTCTAACAGGCACGTGACGCGCTTTCGTGGAGGAAAAAGTTAACGAACTTCTCGAGGCGCGTCGCGACGAAGGAACCTGCCTGATAAATAGCGCAGGATGATGGGAGAACGGCTGCGAGGACGCGAGCACAACGGACAGCGCCACCGGGTGCACAGGGTGGCATGCCGTCGATGATGTATGGGACAGATAACTCCGAAGGGTGACTGGGTAATTCATTCGTAAGTCATAAGTCCGATAAGAGTTATTTATCGATCTTTCCGCCCACTTTTTTCCCCGGATATTCGCAAGAACGTTCGGCCCCGCGCGATTCGAGGGGATTCGAAGGAAAGACGGCGGGGATATCGAAAGCAAAATGGGGAGAGAGCTCGATAAGGAGGAGGAGAGCGAGTGTGGGGGTGTTGGGAGATATGGTTATTGCCGATTATCGGAGGAAATGAGAATAATTGAGTGTCTGGCGGAAAAGAACGTATATGTGCGTTCTCGATTTTTTTCTATTGCTCCGTAAAATTATGCAAATTCGGTAGGAAACATTTTTTTCAACTTTGAGTGCCAGTGCACATTTTCAAGGATTTTTAAGTTGAATGGTACACCCTGTTTAGCAATAATTTTCTGCGGAGCGGCGAAAAGATTGCAGGAACAAAGGCCAGTTCTATACAATTGTAGAAACTTAACCAGTTAACTGCGGAATTTATTTTAAAATCCCTCGCAGAATGCGGAATTAACATTAAACTACCGAGCTGATCAAAATGACAGGTTCCCAATTTTTTCTAAAAATTATCTAAACTGATAGGGGAGACATGAAGTAAATATTCCACTTCTATCTTATAAAACCTAAATTAAGTAATTAATCATCTTTTTCACCTTTTGATTTCTCTTTTTCCAAAGTATTTGTTCACTATATCCAAATTTTAGTAAATATAACGTCGGTAGGTTTAGTGTTAAAATGCAAATGCTCATCTTATAAATTTTACGGTAAAGGAAAACAAAAGGTGAAAAGATTATATCTGTATTCGATAAGAAATTTACAATTTACTGTTGAAGAGGTAAACGCAGTAGAGCTGTGGATCGACGTGTATACACGTCGAACGCAGTTAACTGGTTAAAGTAATGATTATTCTCCGCAATTTTAAAGAGCGGCAAAATTAAGTAAAGCCGTGCAACTTCCGTAGGAAAGATTTTTATAATTTTGTGTAACATTTTTAACCCTTTGCACTCGGTTGCTCCCTCTGAGGAGACATTCGAGTTTACTATTAATTACAGATGATGACCTTATTGTACCGCAACATTTTAGGAATCCAAGTTTCCCTAAAGTTTTCTATTGAAAAGGTAGAAAATCGTAAAATACCGCCGAGTTGCTGATAGACAACGTCAGGGATGGCACCGAGTGCAAAGGGTTAAGAAATTCTTCAGTTACATGGTACACCTTGTATACCAACGATTTCCTGCAAAACCGCGTCGAAGTGAAACCTTTGAAGGAACATAGAACGATGCTAAACAAATGTAGAAGCTTAAAAACTATTCTAGAATTTTAAAGAGTAGGAAAACTTCAAGAAAATAAGCATAACTGAACGAAACAGCATTTAAAGCAATTCTTTCTCCAGAGCGCAACGAAATTCTTCCCCCACGATTGCATAATTCGCCGAGACGTAGGCGTAAGCTCGAGGAATTTTATTTATCGCGAATGTAATTTCTTCAAAGAGGCGTAGAATCAAGACAAGGCAGAGAATCGCGTAGCACGAACAAGAGCCCGCATTCTCGTGAGAACGAGTCGACAAAGGGGGAAACTGCACTGCAAACAAGCATAAACGTTCCCCGCGTCCATGTTCGCGGTGGTGTACGAGCGATAAATCTAAATTTACCCCGGGCACGAAAAACTAAATCCCCTGCAATTCCACGGCCGGGCGCAAAAGCAAAAACCTCAAGAGCGGAATTCACGCTGGCAATGTATC
Organism: Cerceris ruficornis; assembly: GCA_963989415.1. Taxonomy (NCBI): domain Eukaryota; kingdom Metazoa; phylum Arthropoda; class Insecta; order Hymenoptera; family Crabronidae; genus Cerceris; species Cerceris ruficornis. The sequence goes on from OZ022518.1 coordinate 29,246,959, forward strand.
ATAATAACGTTTCTACGGCTATGGTTCACGCGGTATGGTAACCGTGCTAGACGCTCTCCATACTACTCTCGTCTCTCGTTTTCAGTCGAGAAACCTTTAAAATTCCATGCAAAGAAATTCGTTGAGAACTCCCAGCCACGTCCCGTCCTATTATTTCCCGTGCAACGAACCAGTTCCGAGCGAACGTTTCGAAATGAAAAATGCAGACACGGAATTGAAACTCACCGGTTTCCGCGGAAGTTAAATCGAAAGAACAATGTGCACGCGCGTCTATCCGGGGTTGATATTTCAACCGGGGATGATCCATGGGTGATGTAGACAGGAGTTAATTAGGGGATCGTCGAAAGTACAAAATACATCGAGAATGTCAATTGGTTCCAAGGTAGCGCGGTAAGGTGGTAAACCTGATCGATTGATTTGCCTACCAGGAGTGCCTGTGGTACCTGTGGTACCAGCGGAGAGTGCCTTAATTAATCCTGGAGAAGCGAGATATAGTATCCTGCGGTTCTCCGGTTGGTCTCCGATAGATGAGATTTCTATTTCGAAGATGGCTTACCGTGGCCGCAGGATGACACGCTAAAACACTACCGATCGATCTTACCGCGATGTACGGGAAATACCGGTGATCTTTTTTATCTTCGGTCATCCCTTCCTTCCTGGTTCTGAGATTACGCGAGGAATGAATTTTATACGCGTCAAATACACCTGGCAGCGGGGTAGTCGAGAAAGTGATGTCTGTATGTTTTGAATTTCAGAGGTCGTTTGAATAAGTTGGAAATAGAATTTAAAAAATGTATAGAGCGAGACATTGGTTTGGGTTTTGTTGAATGATTGCTTCAGATTGGAGCGAGAGAAGTATGAACAAAACAGACGGCGAAGGATGAAGAGGAAATTGTGCTTGGGATAAAAGTTGGAAGAAAATTTACTTGAAAAATACGAAGATGGTTTTTCGTTTCTGTTGCATATTCGTGATTTTTAACCCTCTTAATGCCGGAAGAAGTCATTAGCAACACTCCTGACGCTATTGTTTTGTTTTCTCGTATGATATCGTTAACTTTTATTTTATATCATGAATTCATTAGCAATTTTATTAGAAATTAGACTTTTCTGATAACGAGGGCTATTACATCATTCATATAAAATGCAAAACTTGTTACATATTTATTTGTTTGAATTTAATGTAAAAAAGCGACATTACTTTCCGGTCCCCTTAATAGAACAGGAAACTTTGAAATTTACCAAAAACTATTAATTTAAAAATATCGCTGGGTCACGAGAAAGTCGAATTATTTCTATACTATTAATATTGCGTTCAATTATACGGTGTATCAGAAATCAGTGAAAAATCTTTATTTCAGGAATTAATTAGTAATTTTATTAGAAATAAGACTTCCTCATTTTCCTAGCAATGTCAGATAAATATTACTCCTACGATCTTCAACAAATATTGAAATACATTTGTCATTAACCCCTTGCCCTGCAATAACCCGTGACACTCGTGCCACAGTAAATATAATAGGAAATTTCGAAGTTTACCAAAAACTATTAATTTGAATATATCGCTGGGTCACGAGAAAGTCGAATTATTTCTATACTATTAATATTGCGTTACATTATACGGTGTAACAGGAATCAGTGAAAAAGTTTTGCTTCAGAAATTAATTCCGAGGTATTGCGTACTTAATCACAAAAGATCTCATAGTGCAAGGGTTTGATTCAATCAATTTTTCCAATCTCCACCAAAAAGGTTAACATTTTTCTGGGTCAAAATCGATGTCTCAACGAAATAGTTTCCAGTCGGAAAAAATCTCAATTAACGTAACAGTCCCAGGTATTTTTCCCCCGAATCTCAACATTTCCACTCCGAATCCCTTACATAACGAAAATTCCCATAACTTGAAACGTATTTCTGCATTATACCACCTCCTACCTTGCATCTCGCCCATCAATACAAAGAAATATCTCACCAAACCGTGCCGCCAGTCGACTGCTTTATTTCAGCGTATTCTCCAACCACTCCTCCCTTCATTCGCATACCAAGCCACGGTGAAATCACCGTAGCCGTACTTTTGACATTCAAATAACGTCGACTTAATATGCACGATGGCGCTCTGCCGCGAAGCCAATCGAATTGCGGAGTGCTCGTTTCCTCCAGTCAAGGTCTTCCCGTTAAGAATCATTCCCGGTCTCTCTTCTCTGAAACTCTCGTTTCGCGAGAGTCCTTCGTTCGTCCTTCGCTTCATTCGTCTTTTCTATCTCGTCCTTCCACTGTGGTATACGTACACGAATCTTTACGTATTCACCCTTGCAGCTCGAGAACGGCGAGGTTTTCGCGAAAGGTCCTCTTTTATCGATGTCCTTCGTCTCGTTACTCCCGTGGGATGAAGCCGATGTCTTTTGAAGTGGCAGGTTGCGATCGTTTCTTCTATTTGGCATTACGTAAATGAACGTAACTTCGCAACTTCACGAAGGAAAGAACTTCGTCGTAGAGACATCTCGCGAGACTTTGCTGAAACTTTTTTTTCCAGATCTTTGTACTTCGACGGTTCTTTCATTTTTTTGCATAGAAACGGAACGCTGCTTTGCGAAAGAAACAGTCTGTAGTTATAGCGTGATTGCATCGGTTATTTGTACCTTGTCTTTGGACGGAGGACGGTTTGTTGTTGGAGAAATGAATTGCTGGTGGAAGAAGTACGAGGTATGGGCTTGAGTAGAATTAATGTTTGGATGCAGTCGCTTTCTCCGATTGCAATTTACCATCGATGGAATTATACTTCTTCGTTTGTCGCAGGCTTACTTCGCTACGGTTTCGCTCGGATTTATATTTATGTAGGGCCGGAGAATATTAGTAGTGTTGCTGTTTTAACCCCTTTGCCCTACGATATCTTTCGTGACTGCCACCGCAATGATTGAAAATTAAATTGCTAAAATAAAAATATGTCAGTGATTCCTGATATACTTTAGAATTTAATGCAATATTAATAACACAGAAATAATTTTATCGTAATAATTTTTGAGAAGCTTCAAAATTTCCTGTTCCATCAACCGAATCACGAGTGTCACTCGTTGTTGTAGGACAAAGGGTTGAGAAAAACCCCCTGACATCCCTAGGTTTTTTTCTGACCAGTAGTTTATGTCCTATTAACGCTAGCACTACCGACGATTAATACAGTATATTTGGAGATAATTAATAAAAATGTTAAAGGAAAAGGAATGACTGGGGAAACATTATCGAACTGTAGAATTGTTTACAGTTAGGAAAATTGGCTAGAAAAATGAGAAAGTTGGAGTGTTAGGAACTTTAAGAATTTTTTAGAGAATAACTTTATGAAAAGTTTATCGAGAATACTATGTAATTGTGTGCAATTTGTCTCGATTTAGGTCAAAAAACTTTTCAGGGGTGGACGATGGTTAATTCTTTTCCAATGTTCAATATTTTAGTAATATAGTAATAAATATACACAGAATTGAAATATAAAAGTAGGATAAAACTACAGAAAAGGGAGAAACTCACGAAGAAAATTCGATCTGACTTTATAGCAACGTAATCCGTTCCGTATCGAGGTATCATCGTATCCCGGTGCAAAAACACGTCCTCACCGTGTATATGGCATCCCTCTAACGAAGTGCATTCTCCAAAGGAGGAAGTCGTCGTTTCATCGACAATACGCTTTTCCCTCATTAGCCTTTATCCCATCGTGGCGACGATCGAGCAACCCGTAGCTTCTGATTTGATCGCCGAGAAAGGGAAAGTTCGAAATTTGTTCACCAGTCAACTGGAAGTGGTCCTCGAAGCTCCCTTCATCCTCCACCTCCTCTTCCTCATCGTCGTCGTCGTCGTCATCGTCGTCGACGGTGTCGTCGTCCTCTTGGTCGTCGATAGAGACTCCGACGGCAAATCGTGCGGCAAATCTGCCCTTTAATCTCGACCCTTCCGGCATAAAGGGTTAAAAATGACTGTCGTTACACCGATGGCCAACCCTCTCGTCCCGGGACCCCTTTTCAACGGAGCCACGTGAACAAGAACGGCCACGCACACCCTCCTGCGATCCCTCGTCCATGGAAATGTGTAATAAAGTGGGCCAGAGTGATGCACGAAATTTCATTCTTTGACGATGAAACGACACGCTGGGCGAGGAATTATTCAACGTGGGCTATTCGCGGTTCTAAGTATTTTTTTTTTTATTTTTTCACCTTTGCGCATCGAGGTAATTTCGTTTGGGATCCGTCGTTTTAGGTGGGCTTCGATTCATGAGGCTGTGATACACATAGCGTGTAGGAAAATTTCCGAGAGACGACGGAAGTGGATTTCACCGTGGGCTGGTTAATTGTGAGTCTAAAGCTTTACCTTCTTACTCACCGTAGCCGTCGAATTACTATGGTTATTTCGTCTGGGAAGTACTGATTTTGGTGGGTTTCGAACTGTGATATAGTAAATAACAAATTCGGAAAAATTTCCGAGAGATGGCGGTGGAGGATTTGAACTGAGGCCCATTAATTGCTAGTCTAATGCTTTACCTTCTTAGTCACCATAGTCGCCTAATTGCTATGGTCATTTTGCCAAGGAATCGGTGATTTATGTGGGTTTCGAAGTATGATACAGTAAATAACAAATTTGGGCAAATTTCCTAAATGTGACGTAGGAGGATTTGAACTAACAATAAGGCCCACTAGTTGCGAGTCTAAACATTGACCTCCTATCCTAACATAGTCTCCGACCTCCTATGGCCATTTCGTCTAGGAACTACTGATTCAGGTAAGTTTTGAATCATCGAGTTTGTTTAACACTAAAACTACCAAGCAGTAAAAATTACCGAATCCAGAATTTTTTGAAAAATTCCCCGAATTGACAAGGGAGAAATGAAGTCTTCGCACCGACAAACAACCCCCTCGTTCCTAACTCCCTTTCGACAAAATTCGCTCAAGCGATCATATAACCCTCCCTTTTGTTCCTCCGTCACGTAAATACATAACAAAGTCATCCAGAGTGATCCACGAAATTTTATTCTTCCTCTTCGTAACGCCACGAAGAAGGAATTATCGTGGCAACTGCGATCACCGTACGAGTTTTCACGACACGTTTAGCAATCCGCGAGCGGAATTATTGCAATCGTGGTGCAGTTTGTAATTCCGGTCGATCGGAGTATCGTGAAATTTCGTGCTCGACGAGAACGAGGATCGATGAGCCGCTTTCACCGGGGGTTGTCGTTGGAGGCTCGAATCGTTGGGAGAAATTTCCCGGTGTGCGAAATGAAAAGGCATAAATTGCGATTATTACGCGCGAAGATTGCGAACCGATGACGATTATAGCCGGGGAAATTTGACTTTTCGCGAAACGAGGAAATATCACGTAGAAACGCTTTAACGAGGAGAGGGTGAATTTTAGGGGGTTGCGGAGCCAGCCGATGGCGTATCGTTCGAAGAACAAACGCTGCGAGTGTATGATTGGTAGAATAAAGCTGGGAAATTCGTATGGGAATTTTAGGCTGTATTCGGGAAATCGAATGCCATGCCACTCGAAATTTAACAGCGAATGCAAGTGCACTCGCGTAGAGTAGAATCGGAGATCAAAGAGTCGAATGCCGGGAGGAATGTTTAAATTGTCTTTGAAGATCGTATTTTTATTGATAAAATGTAACATTTGCAACAGGCTGTTGAAATACGGCCATTGGATTTACACGGTTATAACGGGATGAAATATCGTTATTTATTCACGTCGTTTCGCTTTTTATAACTTTCCTGACAACCTGTAGGTTTACTGGCTGCGTTTACTGTTATCGGAATTATAATTCATCCTTGATTTAACACTTTATTTCCTGGAAGGCTGTTAAAAGGCGTTCCGCTTGTCAACGCACATCGGCCGATTGCCTATTAATCGGCTATTAAAAGAATTGTGGAATAAAATGCCGCGGGATTGAATCAACTGAAATAAAATATGAAATACGAGCAACTGAACTAAAAATATAATGAACGATTCTCTACAATCTGACCTAAAAATATCATTAACTGAACTAAAATATGAAATGTGAACTAAAACTATGATTAACTGGACTACAATATGAAATATGAACTAAAACTGTGATTAACTGAACTGCAATATGAAATGTGAACTAAAACTGTGATTAACTGAACTAAAATATGAAATTTGAACTAAAACTGTGATTAACTGAACTACAATATGAAATACGAACTAAAAATGTGATTAACTGAACTGCAATATGAAATATGAACAACTGAACTAACAATATAAGAACTATTCTCCACAATTTGAACTGCAGTATGATTAACTGGACTAAAATATGAAATACGAAGAACTGATCTAAAAATATATTGAACGATTTTCTACAATCTGAACTAACAATATGATTAACTGAACTAAAATATGAAATATGAACTAAAACTGTGATTAACTGAACTACAATATGAAATATGAACTAAAAATGTGATTAACTGAACTGCAATATGAAATGTGAACTAAAGCTGTGATTAACTGAACTAAAATATGAAATATGAACAACCGAACAGAAAGTATTGTTCATTGGACTAAAATATGAAGTATGAACAACTGAATTAAAAATACAATGAACGAATCTTTCCAATTTGATTCTGGACTTCTAGAGCGTTACAAACAGCTGCAAACCTGCACAAAATCCAAAGATAACTGCAATTTATCAAAAATAAAAAAAATACCTTACAGAAACAAAGTAATTCTGCAAACTGAAAAAATTACTTGCAATAATTCCACCTAAGGAATAACAAATTCTCCGAGAATTCGAGTCCGTAAGCCGGAATCCCCGAGAATTTCACCGCTCAAATAAGAATTCCCGAGAATTCACCACTTAAGTAGGAATTTCCGTGAAGTTTCTCGTGGATATTCCCCCGGCAAGAAATCGAGTGCTGAAAATTCTCGCTTAAGTTATAAACTCCGTGGAATTCCGCTCGATGCACGGAACGGCGCGTCTCGGCGGGCGGAAAAAATGTGCGAAACGCGCGAAAGACGCACGCACGCACGCGGAAGCGTGAACGAGGGGAAAAAAAATACGGGAACGGGCGCTAATTCCTTTATGAGATACGATAATCGCTCGCAACGTACGTCGGCGCGAGAAAACCAACGGCATCGCGGAATGACACGAAGCGGAGGCGCGTTAATTAAATTAAAAACATTGTACCTACATTGTACCTACGCGCTTATTCAAAGAACGGGCAAATACTGAGCTGCAAAAACGAGAGGGTGACGGGGAAAGAGGGAAAAAAAGAGGTACAGAGGGTGAGCGAGAGGAAAAGGGGAGAGGGAGAACATGATAGGGTAAAAAAAAGGACGAGGATGGAGAGGGTTGCAAAAGTCCACTAAATCAAAGACAGAGAAAGACGGAGATAGGAGAGAAAGAGAAGCAGCAACGGAGATAGAACTGAAAGGGAAACAGGGACAGAGACAAAAGTGAAAGAGAAACGGCGACAGAAATGAAGGAGAAACAGCGACAGAGGCAGAGGGGAAAAAGAAATGGCAACAGAACGAGGCAGACGGAGATAGAAGTAAAGGAGAAACAGCGATTGAGAGGAGGAAAAGCAACAGAGAAAAAAACAAAAGAAACACAGAAGCAGCAACAGAGCGCGAAAGGGAAACTGGGAGAAAGAGAGAAAGGAGAGGAGGGCAGGAGGAGGAGACGGATGAGGGATGCAAGCGAGGGGGTGGACACAGATACCTTTTTCACAATTAATTCGACAAGGGCTGCCTGGCAGAGGGAAAGGCCAAAGGGGGAAGGGTGTGGAGTGCCACCGAGCATCGAGTCGTTGCAATATCCGTAATGGAAATTAATGAGATTATTGGAACCGCTGCGACATTGAAAAAAATAGTCGCATCCCCCTGCCGAAAGACAACGATCCACGAGCTCCTGTGAAACGGGGAGGTAGAACGATTATTAGCTTCTTTCGGGAGCCGTATTTCTTAATTTTCAGTTGAAAACTGTTCAGCTGATCTCGCAATGAACACCGTTCAGAAATTATTTGATAGGGGAATGTCAGTGTTTAATTACTATTTTTCGTAAGTGTAAAATTGTGACAATTGTTCTTCCTATACCGCGATGCTTTATACTACCATTTTGAAAATGATTTCAAGCCGATCGTCGCTGCTTTCTTGTTTCTCTCGCCCCGTAAATTAAAGGCACCGGAAAGATAAATAATAAAATATTGACAAACGGCCCGTATAAATTATACGAATTAACATTAATTCGTGCAGGAATCGAATAAACATAGGAACATTCACCGATAAAATTGCCCGCTCGATTTACTCTACCCGAAAATCATAATATAATGTTTATTCGCGTACCTCGGGATATTTGCATTTTTCCCGTGTCGAAACAAAAGGGGGGAATAAAAGAAACAATCGAACGAAAAAGAATGAATATTGTTTCTTCCCGACAAACCGTTCGAGATTCATTTTAAAGTAATACAAAATTGAACAAAGAACTTTTAATGAACAACCCGTTTGAACGTCGCGCCAAAAGGAACTCGCGTAGGGCGGGAAATTCGTAAATCCGTAAAATTTCAAATGACACTGTTACAAGGCGAGAATGTATGTTTCATACGTGTTCGTATGTACATATATAACGCCGTTGGGCATAATGCGCGACAATAAAGTTTATATTGCGCAAAACCGGGAATCCTGCATTACGACCTAGACAATCGTTTATTGCGCGCCGTGTCCACGGCTATCGTGCATTAATAATGCTAATCGTGTGTATATGCCGTCGTACACATTAATTAATGCCGCGGGACGATTGTGTTCCGTAAACAATGAAATTCGAACGTGATTGCGAGCAACGTGCTATTGCAAGCACATTAATGATTACCTCATATAATTTCGCGATCGGCGATCGATTATTTATTTGTCGTACGAACGGAAGTCACTAGCAGGCCGATAACACAAAGCGCGAAATATTTTCATTCGACGCGGGAAAATTATTTCTCGATTGTCAGTTGCTCGGGAACGATAAATTCAAATTGTAGTCGTACGCTGATCCGGCCTGAAATATTATTTTCGTCATATTTTATTCCGTGCTGGATAATCGGGCTGATTGTTTATCGACGTTGAAAATAAAGAACGAAGGGAAATTGTTCGGTCATTGTGAGGTTTATGGAGTGTTTTTAGTGTCTTCCTTGAAACGATGCATGTTTCTGAGAGATTTAGAAAGGGGGTGGTTTATGGGAAGGGATGAAAAGATATGGCGATCGTAGGAGGAAGGAACATGCATTTCTTGGGAGGAGTTTTTTTCCAATATTTTAGTCCAAAGTTAAATTTTAATGTTGCACTTATTGCTAATCTAAATTTTCAAAGATTTTGAGAGAAATAAAGGTAGAAAGAGGGAGTTTAGGAAATATAGAATTTCTTAATTTTTTTAGACTGTGTCCGCTAATTAATTTATGAAGAGACTTGCAAATAACAGCGCACGGAGAGGTGGATTAACGCTTCGAACAGTACTTAATGTCATGCTTTAAAAGTAATAATAAAAATATTGTAAATAATGTAAATATTAAATTAAAATTATTGAAAGCTAATAAAATCTCAGCAACCAGCTAATCAGCAGTCCTTCGACATCTTTGTTTCTGCCTTCTCGCAACGAGCGGCTTTGATAGCTTCTACGCGCAACTAGGTCGCAGAATATGCTAATTAAAAAATGGAGAATGTCACAGTCAACTGTCCACCCCCAAAAAGCATTAACTTCTGTGGACATATTCCTATCTATGTATCTTAATTACCAGGCGCCCAGGGGAAATTCTAATAGAAGGAGGCGATAGAGCAGACTTTTTTCTTGAGGAAACCGTCACTGAAAGTTGCAAAATAAGTTTTGTTTTCGACTGAAAAATAAAATAGCTCCGCAAGACACAAAGTACTGCCAGTAATTCTCAGCGCAAGCGTTTCATCCGCGCTAGTATTATGATATGTAGCTTACCTTACAAGGACATTAATTTTTTATGAGTTATTTCACGACAATAATGCTACATTAAACAGAGAAGTATATTTGTAAAATTTCATCATATAAATAAGCAATACTGCGCTGAGAATCACTGGTGGTATCTTGTATCTTGCGGAGATATTTTAATTTCTCAGCCGAAAACAAAACTTGTGTTGCAACTTTCAATTATGATTTCCCCAAGAACAACGTCTGTTCCATCGCCTTCTTCTATTATAATTCCCCCTGGGAATCTAGTTTTTAAGATAGATAAGAAAATATCCACAAAAGTTGAGGCGGTTTGGGCGTCGTTTTCCCTTTGACCATTGTTTAAGCATGTTTAAATGTGTACACCACTAAAGTAATACGCATCGCTGTATTTTAGAGGGTTTGTAGAATCATTTAATGCAAAAAAAACTTAAATAACTAATACGGTTAAAATGCAAAAAATTCTGAGAGTTGAAGATTTAATTTTTTTCTCAAAAATGGAGTTTGATGGAGACGAACGAACTTCATATTCGTGTTCAGCCCCACAAAATCTATAAGAATCGTCATAAATATTCTTTGGGCAAAAAATCCTGTTGACCAGTATTATTTTCAGTATTCCCACGGCGCGGAATTCGTCGTGCATGTTACGGTCGACCGTTTAAATTCCAAACTAGGTGAACGCGCATAGATTCGCTCCGAGAGCGACATAAAGTGCTTTTCAATGGCTCGTGTGCTCAAACTGAAATCGACGCGGGTATGCTCACAACGAGTAATCTATGTTCATCGGCGAGTGTTCGTTCGAAAGGCTCGCACCATCGAGAGAACGATAAATCAGATTACTCCCCCGTGTAAGTAGCGCTTTCGCGATTTAAAACGATAGAAATACATTTACAATGGGGCGGGAGAATCATAATATTAGAGTTGCATGCGTGCATGGAATCCTAGAACAATAAATTATTCGTTATCGTCGAGCTGAAACGTATAGCTGTCGTAGAACTGAAAGGACGTCGTGTAACTATTGAACTTTGGGTGAGAATCGTCAAGATATCGTTTAGCGTTATTGTCTCGGTGTTTATTTACATAATTTATGCGTATTTTTGACGTATGGGTACACTGTAACATTTGCCTTAATTGGGCAAAAGTGAAAATGAGAGGGGAAGTCGATGAAAGGTTGTATTTATACCTTGCAAAAATAGAGATATAAGTCGCCTGACGAATAGAGATATCCCTCGTTCTGACGTCATTTTCGATTCTAACGCGCTATTGGCCGACAGAGCCGCACATTCGTTGCGTCGTCATGGGAACGACGAAAGGAGTGTTTCGTTTTCGGTTGTCATTCGTCGATTTCAGCTTTCCGGGGCCGACATGGTGGGGATAGCTGTGCCAGCGACGCTCTCCCCTTATCCCGTACCTCATACCGCGAGACTTCTTTATTTTTGCAAAGTATATGTTGCTCAGTAAGCCTAAACGAAGGAGAAGAAATAAGATTTCAACTTTTAAATCCTTGCTCTACAATTTTTATTTTAACTGCAAGTGCAATAAGTCAGAATTAATTCCTGAAATGAAAATTTCTCTCTAATTTCTGATGCTTCGTGTAATTGAATGCAGCATTAATAATATACGAATAATTTGATCATCTTGCGACCGACTGATATTTTCAATTTAATAGTTTTTGAAAACTTCAAAATTTCTTACTCTACCGCATCTCGTGTGTCGCACTTTATTGTGGGCTAAGGTGTTAAGGAGTATCTCATTCTAATTCAAAGAGGAAAACTTATATAGCCAATATAAAATTACTAACGAATGTCAAAAAATATTAATTTAATAGTTGACATATCTTGTAATAATTAACCGAAAGAAGACATTTAAAATTCGAAGACTACAGAATCAAATTAATCTATCTTGTACTCAAACTACAAAAGTCTAACCCCTTCAAATATCTTCTCCAACTTATCAATAGTTAATTAATATTAATATAGTGTTAGTTTCTACAGTTTATTACCTATCTCTCTACTAAAATACCAGAGATTACAAACCTCAAATAATTCTACCGCTAAATATACAAACCATAACAATGATCTGTTCCCAAATACAAAATTACTTAGGAAACAATTCACCCCACAACCTTAACTCGTCCGTAAATGCGCAAAGGGGTTGAATTCTCACAATATGACACGAACCCGCAAATATAAAGTGCCAAAGACATACAGGATATCACGACGAACGTACGTCTAATGCAAACTGAATTCCATAATGAGTAAATACAGTCGACTCGAGTTATCCTTGTTCGCCGAAATCCCCCTGGAATACTCGATCGTTAAGAGGGTATAACGCCGTAGCAAACGACTCTTTCCGGGTGGTCACATTCGACGGTAATTGAACGATTCAATTTCTACTGTCACCCGTCTGCCTCGCTCCACAATCTCGTTCAATCGAGGCAATCAACGAAACGACTCTTAAAGATTGCGAATTATTGGCCAAGAACATCGTCTACCGCCTTCCTTCGTTCCTCTCCTTTCCGTCGATTTCGTGCTAGTATTTTTCGTCCCTATAAATTATTTCTCGGCTCATTTCGATCCGCGTACGTGACTTATAAATTGCATATTTTCTTGCCACTGTGCGAGAAAAAACTGCATTTATCTTTAGCAAGTCTTTTAAACTTTGATCAAACTTCGTCACTGTTTTAATTCTAGAATGTTTGAAAAATATGGAATTTTTTTGCTGAAAGATTTGAAAAATATTGTTGTTGATATTGAGAAAAATTAAATAAAATTGGCATCGTTCAAACGATGGAGATTTTTATGAGTCTGACTCTGTCTGACGAAATATTTCGTGAAAGTATTACTACAGAAAAATTTGATTTTAGAGTTAATAATTTTTCTTGAAGCGTTGCGTATGAAAATGTGGGAAGATCGTAATCGAAAGATCGCCTCTTTCTTCGATTCCGTTGCATTTACGAGCTACGCATACCCTTCAATTTTATAGCTCGCCGAAAAGTACTTTCTCCCAAGGCGCAACTGATATTTACAATGCCAGAGTGTCTCGAGAAGCAGTAACATCGACGGTGAGTTACACTTCAAGATGGAAAAGTTATTCTACCCTCACGTCGTTCCACAACTTCCGGAACACCGTTCCAAAATACCGCTCAGCAAACAGTAAAAAAAAGAACGAGAGGCTTTCTACATTTCACGTATTACAGCCTCGAAAATATTCTTCTCTGCACTCACGCACGGTATTACGATCACGCGAGGGTCGTAAAATTCCTTTATCAACCCTTAAAAGAAAAGCCCCAGTATTATCTCAACGATAATTGTCCAATTATTCCAACCAGCTGATTAATATAAAACGAAATTCCCTCCGCAATTTCTCCTTTAACAATTTAGCAATTTACCATTAAGGAACAGTTCCTCATAGAAAGAAAAAAGAAGAGGGGAAGAAACGAAGAAGGAAGTACGTAAAGGAGGAAGAAATATCGCTTTGACAAACGGAGCGTGAAATTCTCCGCTACTTGGACACCCGACCACCCCTTCGTGGAGACCTGGAAGGGCTCTACCCCGAAAGTTGCCTTTAAATTTCGGCCCGTCTTATCATCGTCCTTGCACGCACAAAGTCCACCGGCTATTTGTCACTTTAAGCGGCGAGAGTTATGCGAGAAAACGCACCCCTTCGGTGCAACCCTCTTGCAGCGCCGGATGGCGCACTTGCGAAACGCCGTTCGCCGTCGAGGCGCGTAAATAAGACTTTGCGTTAATGCGGCTATTTCCGTGCGACGAATCTCGTCTGATCTTCGTGTAAACATCGAGGAAAAATATAAACATTGTCCCAGATAACGTAGATATTTTGAAAAAGGAATCACAGGTGAGTGAGAACGTGGTGTAGATGAGTTGGAACGTGCGAGGATTAGATGGTTATTTTTGTATTAGGTGTGCAAATAAGCATAAACGTCTTTAACACTAGATTTCCCAAGGAAGTCATTTTGACTGCTTTTTAATTTCAATTAGAAAAAAATATTATGTATATGAGCTGTTCAGTGCACAAATCGATTAATTCCATAAAACCTAAAGTGGAGAAACGTGATGAAATAGTGTAGACTCTTTTTCAAAATGCCCTTCAAAATATAAATACAAATAAGTATTGTAGAATATATAATCGCATTTAGCTTTCCTCTAATGAAGTACAAAATGAATAAGGTGGAATAGCCTTGGAATTAATTAGATTGACTTCTGAAATCAATTATTTATTATTCGATGGCTAAACAAACTTCGTCATTTAATGGTGTTAATTGTTATTATTACGAAAATATATTCTAAACATAAAAAGTTAGGATTCAATCAAGAGCTTTGAGACGTAAATTTAAAAAAATTCAAAAGTGGAGTTAATCGATTGGTGCACTGAACGGCTCATATAATGATACAATTTCTTAGAATATTGTGACTTTTTGTACAACATATAAATGCGTTTATTAATAATTGTAGTTACTTCCCCCCTCCTTCATTTCTGGTATATATATGTGTTATACCTATATTGCCCAAAAGCAGTCGTTTTGACTGCTTGGGAAATTTATAATAATCAAATGACTCTTATTATTGAATTGAGCAAATTTCTCGTGTGACCAGTTCGGCTCTGTATTGAAATAACATTTTTCATTTTTTCGATTACCGTTACATGATAACATACAAGTACATGTGCTTCTTCATTCCGTAGGTTAGGTGGAAGTTATTTTGATGCTAGCATCACAGCTTCGTCTCTTTCCGCGCATAAAATGTACAAATAATATTGCATCAATTTTTTTTCCCAAGTGAAGTAAATTTTTGTATTGTTAATATTTACTAATAACCTGTTATATAACTGTAAATAATATACAAAAGTATTAAAAATTAATTTTAAATAAATTTCTTTACACATTAGTTATTCTTTCACAATGCAGTGATTTTGACTGCTTTCGGGCAATATAGTTATACTAAGTTTCAGTCTTTCTAGTGTTAAAAACAGCACCTATCGATCAAACAGCATCAAAATTTCTCGATGCAAAATCAGATCTCGTCGCCACACTGAGTCGCTATCCCACGAACAATTCTCCGCCCGGTTTTCCTTGAAACTTTGCGAGGATAAATTGCGGTAAACCCAAGCGGGGATTAATTTCATCCGTGCACGTTGCCGCAGGTCCTGTTAATCTCGTCGCGATACGAAGATGAACGTTGCAATAAAAAATCGCACGGCATGCCAAAACCCTCGGAAACTTCGCCGATGCGTTTATGCATTTCCGCATAAATCTCCCACAGTGTTGTACAGAGGAAAAAAATAGAAATTTTCTCAACGTTTCGCGAGCTGAGAGAAATTAGCTAACCTTGATCCGTGTTCCTTCGCTGAAATCAGTAACTCCGTATAAATCGTTCGCATCGGACAAAGTATTATAACGGCTAAGCAGATCGTCTCTTCCAATCGGCTTTGCGATTGTAATCGGCTTTCCGTGTCACTTGACGGAAGCCAGAGAGTTTCCGGTGATCGACGTTTCCACTTATCCAGGCGCCAATTGCGTTTCGTTGCGTTGCAGGATACGTTCGTACAGTTCGCTGAAAATAAGTTCCACGGCGGAAGTCCAAAGGAATGTTGGTCTAATTGGTGAAAGTGGAAGGGGCATGCTTTCTCTCATCTGCATTTCCGGATCTAAAGTACTATTCGCTAAACAGTCATGCAAATTAACCGAATCGAGTAAGGAAAAACGTAAAAGAGACGTTCCGTGTTATGATTTTACTCAAAATGAGTTAACGAGACTATGATGACTACAATGTTAAAAACTCGAACTCCCAATCAGCGAGCCCGAGTTCTAATCACCTCAGAGATATTTTTTCTAAATTATTATTAATATCCGATAGCCTCGACAGTTCGAAAGCCACCTAAATAGTAGATTTCCAGCTGAGATAAATGTAGAAGAAGAAGTCTGCCACATTGTTTCGGAATGAAACAGAAGTTCTTGGAACTTCAAGGACGTCTGCAGACTGCATCTGCGGAGCAGAGGGTAAATATACGTCGCAGAAATAGAGAAGTCTCGCGGTATGAGGTACAGGGCAAGGGGGAGAGTGTCGCTAGCCTATCCCTACCTTGTCGGTCCTGAAAACCTGAGAGCGACGAATGAAAACCGGAAACAAAACGTTCCTTTCGTCGTTCACATGACGACGCAACGAATGTGCGGCTTTTTCGGCCAATAACGTGTTGGAATCGAAAACGATGCCTCTGAAGGTAAGATGCAGGCGAGAGTGATTCCCAGTTTATTGTATTGAGAGAGTTGTTCCTCTTCGTATTCTGGTTACACTGGTGTCATACAATTTTCGGCTTAATTTATATGGTTTCTGTTATGAGTGCGTCGGAGTGGGGGGCGTCTACCTATGTCTCGCTAGACGTGTCCCTTCGACGCTTGTAATTGGTCAAGGAGGTAATGCGGGGGTAAGGCCCTAAACAGGTATATCTATATTAGGACCCTCGTGTCATGAAATTCCTCATTTGCATATTGACCGCGGCTATGAGTTTACTTTATTAAATACATTGGTTAGTCATTGTCAAGATAGTTATTAATAATAACTATCATAATATGAATTCAATTACAATCATAATTGTAATTATGATTACAATCTCCTGTACTTCATGAGACGGTCGCCACACCTCCATCCGTCAGGCAAATCAGAAGAAACCACAGACCAGAGGACTTCTCTATTTTTGCGAAGTATAGTAACATCACGGATGCTTCTAATGCCACAGTAGCTTATCGCCAATAGTTCGCAATACCTTTTAAAAATTTTCACACTGTGTAACAAGCAGATGTCCGATAGATTATCAAAAACACCGGATTCAGGCGCGGTCTGAACACCGGCAGCTACAAGTGTTTCCTTCTTTTCTCGCGAGCGAGATTAATATACTCGCGAGAAGAGGGTGGAAAGGTTGCTTTAATATACCACGTACGTGACGTTATTCTCTCGAGCTCCGTTCCCTTTCTCGACGGTCTTTTCACCGAGAAGAGTTCACGTCCCCTTACCACGGCTCGGTTCTGTCTCTCGACTTCGACTTTTTTTCCGCCGAGGTGCGGATTCGATTCATCTTTCTTAGCTCGTCCGTGCCTCTCGTAAGGAAGGTCTCTCTCTCTCTCTCTCCCTCTCGCTCTCTCTCGCTCTCCGTTATTCCTCGCGAGATTAAGCCGTACTTGGAGAAATGAGGGAACGTGAGGACGAACGTTCTCATTTCCGCGGGTAGAGGATCCTGCAAGCACGTTCTCCAAATTAACCCACGCGCTATGTAAAATTAACCGAGCCTCCTCTGTTCTTCTCTGCCTTCCTTTCTCCCACTCTTCCCCTTGCTTTTTGTTTTTCTATTCGGTGTGCAATTTGCCGTTTCCCTGCTTTCTGCTTCTTTCTGTGCCGCTGTTTTTCTTTTACTTTGTGTCGTTCCTTTCTGCCTTACTGGGACGCTCGTTTCATATTTTTTTTGGTTCTTCTTGGAGGCTAGACAACTTGGTCCCGTTGCGGGTTTTGGCTTCTGCCTACTGTTCTTTATTCAACCTGTTTCTTTTAAATCTTTCTATTATTCCGTACATCCATGTTATTCGTCGCACTGTATTAACTTACTATTTTCTGCCTAGTGGCTTCTCCTCTTTTGTTTAACGTTTGACTTTCTTACTTTCCTCGTTACCCTTTCTCAATGTCTTTCTCTTTTCTTCGCCGCCTAAATTTGTCTTCTCTTTTTTTATCCCTCCTCCTCATCTTTCAGTATCTCTATTCTTCATGATTTTTCTCTTTTCCGCTTTCTCTCATCGTTCAACTTCCCATCTCTTTCTCCTCTTTTCTTCTCCGCCTGTGGGCCTTCTTTTCCCCTTCAGGGCCCGTGAAAGTATTATGCGTAAAGTGAAAGTAAATTGAAAAAATAAAATAACCCATGTTGCACGGACATTTTTTGTAATTGAACAAAGTTGGTTTCATTTTATGAACAAAGTTGTACAATAATGTAAATTTTCGAGGTGGGACGAAAAATATCCCAACATGGATATAGTGAAGGACCAGAAAGAAGGCACTTGGGACGGAAGGGGAGATTGCTCTCGAACCGCCTATCCCCGCCATGTCGGCCCTGGAAACCTGAGATCGACGAATGAAAACCGGAAACAAAACACTCCATTCGTCGTTCACATGACGACGCAACGAATGTGCGGGTCTCTCGGCCAAAAGCGCGGCAAAATCGAAAATGCGTGAGGGAGAGGCATGTTTCTATCCATCGGGCGAATCAGAGCAAATTACTCCTCAAGTGCCTTGTTTCTGGTCCCTCACTATAGCTACGCCATTCACGAGCCCGGTTCGGCGAGCTATGGCGTCGTTGCGGAAAAACGGTCGGCACACTTTGTTGACGGATATTTCCTTAAATTGTGCCAAAACGGGAACAGTTATGACGATATCGACATCGTGTAGTTAAATTACTGCAATTCCTACAACCGTATTAAAATTGAAGTAGTCCATTTTGCAATAGCATTTGTTCAGCTAATCATTTGGATGGGAATAGAGCGAATTATAATGATTACATTTAAATTCGTAACGCGCAGATTTCGATCCAATTTGAAATTGAATTCACAATGAAAAGTCCTCAATCGCTTCGGGATCGACCGTGGAAAATTTCCGAAGTATAAAAATAGAATTTGACGCTGAAAAGCGAGCAATAGAAAAATAAGCCGCGTTTAAATCGAAACCAATAATAAACCGAGGCGATGAAATCGAATAGCGACAGAATCGCTGACAAACGCGGACGGAATTTTGTTTATAACGAATCAATTGAATGCACGTCGTATCGGTGTTTTAATACTTTTACGATCGGATGGATGAAAATCGTCTGGCTATCGATATCACGAGGAAAAAATCACAACGGTAACAGTTTAATACCTGTGTCGGTAGCTTGCAAAAACTGTTAACGAAATTGGCTTTTTCGTGTGCTAAAAGTCTAACAAAATATACCATTATTGATGAAAATTCTGCTATAACGTGAATTAAAATACGATGCGAATACCGCAAAACCGTCGCAATATTTTCATCGAATTTTTCCTAAACAGAAAAAATCAACAGAAAATACTGAAACGAAATTAGCGTCGATCAAAGAACACATTTACCATATTCGACTTCGAATTATCGAAGACTATCCTAAAGTCAAAACTGGCGCGCACTTGATTCACTTTTCGATCCACCATAATTTCTCATTCTCGAGTTTAATCAATAACGATGAAATTCGTGAAATCGCAAAATTGCCCATCGGATTACGGCGTAACGTTTTCGCGACAAGTCAGTAAAGCCATCGGTCGTTAGTAAGCCAAGAGCACGTCTTTGGAGAACGGAGACACAGGGTTGAAAGGTTTAGGTGGAGCAGGAGGGGTAGTAAGTGGTAAGGTTGCTCTCGTAAACCAAGTAAGTCAAGCTTCTCCATAAAAGTCAACTTCGAAGAGCTCTTTGTGCGCTGGCTGATACTCAAAATGAGAAACGAGGATGAAAGCTGGTCGAAAGCATATGAGATGTTTCAAAATACTTTTTTGGAAATTTAACCGAAGGAATTGCTTGTGTTTATATCTTTTAATTCAGTTGCTATATTTTGCACTATGTTATGACCTACAATTTTTGATCCTATCGCTACTGTTTCGCTATTGTAAGCTACTGTGAGCTACTATTTCACTACTATTTCGCTATTATGAGCTACCTTGAGCTTCTATGAACTACCATGAGCTACCATGAGCTACTATGAGCTACCATGAGGTACCATGAGCTACCATGAGCTACTATGGGTTACTATGAGCTACTGTGAGCTATCATGAGTTACTATGAGCTACCATGAGCTACTATTTCGCTACTGTCAGCTACTATTTCACGACTATTTTGCTATTATGAGCTACTATGAACTACCATGAGTTACTATGTGCTACTATTTCGCTACTGTGAGATACAGTAAGCTGCTGTGTGCTACTGTGAGATACTGTGAGCTACTGTGAGCTACTGTGAGCTGTCATGAGCTAATATGAGCTGCCATGAGCTACTATGAGCTACCATGAGTTACTATGTGCCACTATTTCGCTACTGTAAGATACTGTGTACTACTGTGAGCTACTGTGAGCTGCCATGAGCTACTATGAGCTACCATGAGTTACTATGTGCCACTATTTCGCTACTGTAAGATACTGTGTGCTACTGTGAGCTACTGTGAGCTGCTGTGAGCTACTATCAGGTACTGCAGGCTATTGTGAGCTACTATATCGCTACTGTTCAGGTACTAGGACGGCTTACTCTCGAACCGTGCTTCTTTCTTATTTTTTAGCTGCGCAACGAGACGAATGTGATCAGCAAATAAACAAATTCGATCTAGAATTTCAAAGACAAGCTACAAGGTCGAACAAGTTACAGAATAACGTCTGCAACTCTTCTGCAGTATTTTTGAAACACCCTGTACAAGAAGAGAAATTGAATGTGACACTCTATGCACCAGCAGACCAGGAGAAGGCTATCCGACTAAGCTCAGTTACGTTGATACGCAATACGTCTTGTGTCGGGAGACAGAATGCAATTCTGCTCATATATATGCTAGTGTCTAGGGTGTCATATTCAATTTCGCCAAGAGTACCCGAAGACCCCTTACACCTTCGGGTGCTTGATCATCTTTGTTTCGACGTTTATTATATCTCTGTGCCTCATGGTACGTGAGACAGTCGGAATAAAGTAGAAAATAAACGATACATTAGAATTTAGAGGCTGCAGAGATGAGATTGAAATGCCATTGACGTCACAACACGACACGGCGTGAAACGACGAAGAAGGTCGAGAAGGGTAGGCTCATTGGATGAAAGAAAGGTGTTGGGATGAAGCGAAGGAAAAGTAAGGGAGTCTGATAAAAGGGAGGAGTGAAAGGGAGAGAAAGCAGGGATGGAAAAGACGCGAGCGAAGGATCCGCAAACACTCAACGCAAAGGGTCAACCCTATGGGCTTTCACCTACGGCCAACAGCCCACCCTGGGTCGATTGATTATTTAAGTCCTTTCTCACCTTACGTGTATACCTAGCCGAAGCAGTCTTCCTCTCGGAGTCGTACCAGTATCCTCTCTTTTCCCTCTTGACCCGTAATCCTTTCTTCTTGCCGGCAACCTCTCGTATATTTGTAAATTCACCTCGACCGTTCAGGAAAGCGGGAGGATTCTCGAAAATCGAAAAGGTTCGGGCCACCGGAAAGGGATAGGTAAATAGGTAAAGAGAAAGGGAGACAAAGTTAGTGATAGAAAGAGAGAGAGCCAGAGAGACAAACAGAAATAGAAAAAAAGGAAACTAGGAAAGAGGGTAAGAGAGAGTGCAGCAAACTGAAAAGAACGAAAAGAGGAAAGGCAGAATCGGAAGATCAAGGAAGAAACCGAGAAGGGGATGAAATGCAAGAGAAAAAGAGGAACACACAAAGGAAGGTTAAAAAACGGAGAAAAACGAAAGCAAAAAGAGCGAAGGGTCCCAGTCGTTGTCGTTGTGGTTGTTGCAATTTCACTTCCGACGAATTGCTGCAGTGTAACTATTTCCCCCTCTGCATCCACCCTCCGGAGAGGCCGGTATAATGGTTTCCAAGTTTACGCCAGGCACGTGCTTCCTTGAATTAAAGACCGCCTTTCCACGAGCGTGTGTGCCACCCTTCTACCGCGTCTGTACGTCTACGGGGTTGTAGACGTTTCGACTGTATACAATTCGCTTTCCGCTTTTTCCCCTTGAGCATGAAAACTTCAACGTGAAATCGATGTAAACATCGCCTGTGTATTCGCGTGCCGAGGACCGTGGACGTGTGTGCACCTATACCGTTCGTTTCTGCGAATGCTTGCCGAAATGCGTGGGTGTGTGCTCGTGCTTTTGTGTCTGCGTGTGTGTACGAGCGAAAGGGGGTAGCTCGTAAACGATGGTAACTTTTCGTGGATCTTGGAAGATCGAAGGTGAGTGGCGAATGCAATTCGAAGCGCCTTCGTTGTATCGATGGTGTTTCGAAGTGCACCGGGGAACGTAAATGTTTTATCGACGGAACGTCGATCGTTTTAGCGACGGCTGGGGTGGATATTAAAAGACGAGGGTTGTGTTCATTTTTTGGACGGATTTTTTGCAGGTTCTTAGGTGTTTTGGGGGGTGAGGGAAATTGGGGACTTAGTTTGAGGACTTGCGGAAGGTTGATTACCTTGAGGGAGGTAGGGTGATGTTAATTGGCTTTAACACTAGAACTACCAAACCAGTCAAAATGACTGGTACACAATTTTTTCCAAAAATTCTCCAAGATTATAGGAGAGCCGTAGAATAGATATTCTACGTGCATCTTATAAAACATAAATTACCGAATCGATCATCTTTTCCACCTTTAATTCCCCTTTTTTCAAAATACTTATTTAATATTTTGAAATATGATAGATTTAACGCCGATAGTTCCAGTGTTAAAATTGGTTTAGAGTTCGTAGGAATTTGTTGGGATTTATTTCTTTCGATTGGATAATTTTTGAGATATATGAAAAACGGTGTTTTTGGAGAGACTTTACGTAAAAGGGAAATCCGTGCTTGGCGACCACTACTTAACCCCTTGCGCTACAATAAGGAGGGAGACTCGTGATGCGATAAATGGAATAGGAAATTTTACGAAAAACAGAACCTATGAAATTGAAAGTATTAATTTTTTGCTCTTCAAAGGTGTGTTTTTCATAGAAAAAGTTTCACTTCAGTGGAACTAACGAAACTAGCGAAATACAGCTGGCATTTAACGTGTTAACTACTTAACCCCTTGCCCTACAATAACGAATAAGACTCGTAACGCGATAAACGGAATAGGAAATTTTCAAGTTTTGCAAAACTTATAAAATTGAAAGTATTAATGAGACGCAACGCGATAGAATTATTTCTATAATACTAATATTGCGTTAAATTATACGATATATCAAGAATTAC
The DNA here is from genome assembly GCA_963989415.1 of Cerceris ruficornis. Taxonomy (NCBI): domain Eukaryota; kingdom Metazoa; phylum Arthropoda; class Insecta; order Hymenoptera; family Crabronidae; genus Cerceris; species Cerceris ruficornis. Next base: position 29,269,852 of record OZ022518.1, read on the forward strand.
TGATCATTTTAAATAAATTTTGACACTAGAAGTACCAAGCCAGTCAAAATGACTTCCCAATTTTTTCCAAAAATTCTTCAGTCTCATCAAACACAAATTACCGAATCGATCTTTTCCGCCTTTTGATTCCTCTTTTCTCAAAGTACTAATTAAATATATTGAAATGTAAAAGATTCAACACCGGTAGTTCCAGTGTTGAAAATATATTGCATTAATACAACAATTTCTGAATTTATCGACATATAAAAAATAATATTCTTTATATTTCTAGATTCTGCCAGTATACTTTCTTTTCAGCTATATAAATTTGAACTTCAATCATCCACCGACTCACCCCCTCCCTTTTTCCAGCTAAGAGAGATTTCCGAGGAAAATTTATTTTCAATATATTGTCATTTTCTTTTTGAAATTTTACCACAAATATACACAATGGAAGGAAAGCAATATACGATACAATGGACGAAATACGTCTCGTATTTGTCGAATTACACGGTAAGAATGTAACGTACTTTTATTCACAACGGGGGTTGAAATTTCTTCGAGAGTGTAATACGAAAACTTTTAACCCAGCGGAAAGAGAATATTCCGAGGAGGAAACCGTGCTTCAAAGATATTTCTGAGAAGTCTGGCAATAATTTGAGGGCAGTTTCTACCCGCTTTTACTCTCCATTGATTCTTTTGATATCTCCGAACAGCTAAGACAAAAGAGCGCCCGTAAACCTGCAGAACCGTCGAGGCTCTCTGGCAAAAAATATCTCAAAGGCTCCGTCAAAGGCGAAATCAATCGAATAACGCGCCGAACAAAGCTATTAAACGCTGTTTGGAAACTTACGAATCATCCGTTAACGAGCGGAAAGCGCAAGCCCCTCTTTCCTCTGCAAAATATCCCCCGACCCTTCGAAAACACCCTTCGCAATTTTATTACTTCAACACGTTCCTCGGTTTCCACGAATCTTGACTCTCGCGGGTATAAAAATGGATTAAGAAAGTCTCGTTATGAAATACGCCATAAAATTACCACCTTTAAGAGAAATACCCCATAAAATTACAATCTTTAAGAGAAATACCCCATAAAATTACAATCTTTAAGAGAAATACCGAAGTGTGGACGTACAATTAGCCCATTTTTTTAACACTTTAAATATTCTATCGTATTTTTAGAATGTGTATCTGCATGTGTCTTTGGAAATTTCCTAAAACTCTGGGCCTTTAAATTTCTATTAAATAAAAAAAGGCTCGTGGTCTTAATTAGCGAGCATAAAATTAAATCTTCACCTGTTGGTCATTTTTCCCGAATAGTTATTTAACATACGAGTCGCTCAGAAGCCAATGCGTTTAAGTCAATTTTTTTATATTTTCTGAATTTTGTAAATTTTAATAGAATGAAGTTTATTCTATATTGCTGATTTTGGACATCCCATGAAGTTGGAATTCTCAGGAGCAATTACTCCCAATTACTGTAGCTATGTTCACCTTTCCATCACCTTTCGAAATCTATCATATAACCCTAAACTATATAAACTAAACTATATAAACTATTATTAAACCCCTAACGCTCCGACTTTTAATTGTGAATATCGTCCGGCAACTCCAACTTATTCTCATCATACTTCGACTTGCAAGTTTTTAAGTGTTAGATGTTAAATGCTACAATGACGTGTAAAAGATAATATTAAAGTCATTCAAAACAACTTTTATTCATCTCTGACTGTCTTTACTGATCGCTTGTAACTGACTCAGGAGTGTTGAAGTGCAACGATGCAACGTTCGACGGCTGTACGAGGAAGCGATAGCGGCGCCTTTAAGATTTGTTTATAGAAAAACAGAGCCGCTCCTTGTGCTGTAGAACTTCGTCCTCAGTTCCAAAGTCACAGCCGCAGAGAGCAGATCATATTTCATTTCATATTCTTATTCTTCATTTCTATTTAAACGAGCTTACAATCATTATATCTTTATACAAATAAAACAATTTTATAGAAAAATTCCATCAAGGAGTATTATTTTTTATTTGCAAACAGTTACCGATAACGACCCAAAAATACATTTGGTGTAGAGCGTCGCAGATCGGTGATGCCTAAGAGGCACTGTTGGAGCGTTAAGGGTTAATACATCATATCCCCCGTATTGCAACATCCACCTAAAACTATAGACGCTAGACGATATGGCAATACCAATTAAAATGGAAAATACGAAACAACATGAACAAATCACCCCTTCCAATTCGACCCACATCCCTCCACCCTCGACCTACATCCACAGATAACCAAAAGTCATCAGACCAAACCTCATTCGACCTTTTTCATTTCCCCTTTCGTTCCCAATTCGTCGTTCATCCCGAAACAACGATCCCCTCTGCGGTCGACGAAACGATTAACCATCGTAGATACCTTCGAATCGTCCGTACGACGATTCTGCTTCGATTCTCCCGGTATCTCGATTCCTAGTCGATCATCGTGATACAGGTGTAGGTTTGCCTCTCTTCCGAATCTCCGAATATATTCTCGGCATATCGGCAGAGCTCGCGAACACCCGGCAAAGGGAGCAAGCCGAGGGTTGGAGGGAGAGTTTCAACGCATACATCCGCCTCAAATTGATTGGAATTGTTCCCTCGCTGATATCTCTCGTTCCTGGTAGTCGGTGGCAGCTCCAGATAGACGCAGACTGCAGCTTGCAGAGGGACAGCCAACCGATCCTCCTGGATCGCGATCCGACCGAACGATCGAGTTTGGTTGGCTCGGTTTAATCCGGGATGGAACAGGAAGGACGAGGTTGCTTCTTTGGCGGCAACGTGCCCTTTTAACGGAGGGTTTCGGTGGGGGGATGATCGTTGTTTTAGGTTCTTAGGGGTGAATTATACTTTTAGGCTCCTTGGTACACTGACTTTAACCCTTTTGTTAGGAGCGCCGACTATAGTCGGCATCGAATTACACTGCCGGCCATAAGTATTAGGACACCTACTTCGGATGGAATAAATGTGAACATAAATCTACGCACATTTGTGTATGATTTCAACTAATTTTGTTTCATTTAGTGTTATATATTTCGAGGCAAACATACAGCAAGTGCTATAACAGGTTTATAATGCAAAAAATAAAATAACATTGTATTTTGTTTTCATCGATATAACCACGTCTTTTCTTTGTGACGGCTTTCACGAGTTTTGGCATTCTGGACGTTAACTTTTTAAGGGTGTATGTTGAAACTCCATTCCGAACAGTTTTTTTTAACTTTTTTATGAACATTTGTATACATTTACAGAAGATCTGATACGAGTTCCACTGAAGTGAAACTTTTTCTATGAAAAACAGCCCTTTGTAGAGCAGAATATTTACAGGTACGAGTAATTACTTACGCAGGAGGACTTTACGTGCTTGACGCCACTAGAACTACCGGCGTTGAATCGATCATATTTAAATATAATAAATAACTCCTTTAGAAAAAGAGGACTCAAAAGGTGGAAAAGACGGTTACTTCAGTAATTTCTGTTTTATAAAATAGACGTAGAATATCTGTTCTCTGACTCTCCTGTGAACTTGGAGAATTTTTGTAAAAAATGAGGAACCAGTCATTTTGACTGCCTTGGTAGTTCTAGTGTTAAATATTCAATGCATCAGCTTTGTAAATATTAGGGGAACCGGAAAGTAACGTCGTTTTTTACATTAAATTCAAACAAATAAGTTTGTAACAGGTTTCTTTAATAATGCACGATGTAATCACTCTTGTTATCAACAACCTTTGGTCATATAGTGTGCAAATTTCCAATGCCGGATCGATAAGAATCAATTGGTTTTTGAGAAAAATATCTGGAGAGACGACATTACTTTCCAGTCGCCCTAATATCACAGGTTAAAGGTCATGAAATTTCATTGAACTCAATAGCGCTGAGCCCCATGTCAGGTTAGGACCACCAAAATTAAAATACAGCTCCCGATCACCGGATAAACTATTACCTCGAATCGCTAAAACCTCTCGAACCTAAAAGCTTAAAAAAATTATCTCATAATCCACCTTCACCACTCTCCCGTCTAACCCGTTCTACATCCACGAAAACCCTCTCTCCCGGTGTTTGCCAAGAGAGCGACAGGATTCCGACGCTCTAGAAGGGTGCACCGCGACGAAGGGGTTCTTCCCTGGAATTAATTTCGAAGCTTCCACGTAGAGCGCCACTTACCCCCGCTCTTATCGTATCTCGCTCGATGTGAGGACGCATTAGGTTCACGGAAAGTATTAAGCGTAACCGCTAAGTGCGCCGATACGCGACGGCGAATTAACTCGAAGGCTTTCCTCGAATGTTCCGGAGGAATGTCTGTTTCCTCGTTCCTCGGTCGGACGCGTTTTGACGATGGTAATACCGCGGTGTGCTTTATGAGAGCATCCGAGTACGTAGTTGGCTTTAATGTGGATGTTGGCGAGATTCGTCGACGGGGGATGATAAAAGGAGGACGTGGAAGGAAATCCGGAAGCGGGCTTTCGCCACGTTGTGAATTGGGAATTTCCAGGGGGGAAATTGGGTCGATGGGCTGTTGTAAAATAAGTGGGATATTTTAGCGTTCAACCGACTCTCTGGGACGGTGATACTGTAACGTTGGGAAGAGTTATTATCGTTGGGATGAGAACGGTGGGATTGGTGTAATAAGGCGGAAGGTGGGGTACTTGGTTTTAGTCAAAGGTTGAGGGTGAACTCTTTCTTTTACTGTCGAATCATAGATAAGTGTAGAAACCGATGGGGAAGAAGTTTAGATATTAAACTTTTGCACTATGGCGTGACAAAACTATTTTTCCCTAAAACTCTGAAGTCACCTCTGGCGTGATTTTTTCTGAACAATCGTTTCGTTAATATAATATTAAACTTTAAATAACTGCAAGCAATTACTTCATACCTAACATGTGATATCAAAACCACAAAAATTAAATCAGAGTTTGCCGAGAAGAAACTAGGAAAACGATTATAGTGCAAAGGGTTAACAAGTGAGCGGGAAGTCAGTCTCTTGCCAAACCATTCTCTTCGCTTTTTCAAAATTTCATCGTCAATGTTACATTGACAGTTTACTGCATATCTCTCGAAAAATCTTATGGACTTGTTGAAATTTCGGGCAATATTTGCTGCCTTTGGCCCTCTCTGGCAAAAATATCTTTGGATTACAATTAGCCACATTGATTTCTTTTCAAATCAGCAATAAGAAAAATGGGAAATTTTCGGCAGACAATTTTACACATTTCATGCGGGAAACGTACTTTTACGGTTTTTGCAGTCTGCCACTGGAGCGTGGGTCACGTAAAAGTACGTATTTAGTAGATTTGTGCTGGAGACCGGGCACCGTTTAAATACGATGGGCATTACTTCAAAAAAATGTCGTTTTTTTAAATAATCATAGATCATATATTTAAGTGTAAAATAAAAAATGTTTCGTTGAGAAGAAGGAAGTAGTTTTCTATTAATTCGCAAAATTCACGAAAAAACTCCCTCTACACGCATAAATCTGTGGCGAAATATACATGTGTGGCGGCACGACCTTATCGAGCACCACCACCGATCTACCGGTCGCCATTACGTCTACGCCCCTAGTTCCAGGATCGTCCGCTAGACCTCGTGTCCACCGATGGATCGCTCTCGCGAGTTGTTCAATGAAGTTCGGTATGTATATATACGATCGATCAACAGATATAGTGGTGGAACGGTAAGAAGGCAGCTGAGACGGAAGTGGAGATTGCTCTTAGCACCGCCTATCCCCGCCATGTTGGTCCTGGAAACCTAGAGACTGACGACGAAATGACAAAACCGAAAATAAAACTCTACTTTTCTCATTGTTCACATGACGACGCAACGAATGTACGGGTATCTCTTGCCAATAGCGCGTCAAAATCAAAAATGCGTGAGGGAGAGGGAGTTGGAGTCCTCCCCTCTATCCGTCGGGCGAATCAGAGCAAACTTACCCCTCAGCTGCCTTCTTACCGTTCTAGCATTATATAATGCTGCTATAGCATTCATGTCATCATTCTACATTACGATGAAAATGGATGTTATTGCATTCACATCCGCGAACGTGTTAAAAATAGTTTGGTCCTTGCGCGGCTAACAAACGAAGCAGTAGATTTTTATTTCAGCAATTTCACGCTTAATTACAGTCCCCAAATGAGATAAGAAATAGTAAAACAAGCGAATAAAAAATCCCCAGCAATAAAGAAAATACAAGTCTGATAAAAAAGTTCGAAACCCAGTATCCGTTCCAGGACTCCATCGTTCGATACTTTCTTAGCGCGCTATCCCGCAAAGCATTATTTACAAAATGTTATATATTGCCCCGCTCTCTTCGCCAACAACTCGCCATTTATTAACGAACAGCCAAGTACGATGCAAACGTTTCGAGGTGTACGCTCGAAACGACGGTTTTATCTATCGGATGGAGATAAATTCCCTACTTTAACGAATCGATGCACGGCACAGAGAGCCGTGCAGCGTGGCCATTCGTTTGTATTAATATGCATCATATAAAATTCCTTGCACTTGAATTGCTTTTATGCGCCGATCAATTCGATCACGTGAAATACTTGTCAAAGTCGGAACTGTATATTACACTCAAGGGGATAATGCATATTCATGAAAAGCGGGCAAACCGATATTTATAACCGTTTCGCGCGCTGCCGCGGAATCGCGCTTCTATTTATTCTTGCAAAGTAATGCGCCAACAGCCGTAATAGTTAATACGTTCTATTGCACGCTTCGGGCTCACGGGCTGGACCGGAAATACCTAATGCCGGTAATTTCGCGATGATCAATCGCCGGCTAAATTCCGCCGGGAGAGTTTTGTCTAAGTTATACGAGGACACTGATTTCGTTAACGATAAATTCCAGGTTAATTAATCGCAGGAGATTCCGACGACCGAATTCGAGAAATTCGTTTTTCCACTGGGCGTATATCACTAACGAGTTGCGAATAATTTATCAAAATTTCAGGCAAATTTCATTGTCTTCTTCTGAATAGAATTGACGGGGGCAATTGTTAGTTTCAGAAATATTTTTTATTACTTTTGCTTCTATTGTTAGAGGTAAAGGCCTCGAATCTACGGTGTGAGGTGAGAAAAAAATTCTCGAAGATAACGAGGATTTAAATTTAAGTCCACTGATAGGCAGTCCGAGCTCTTATCAGGGCTGTCGATCACCGTTGAAGATCTCTAGAGGCACGGATCACCTGTTCGATATTTTTATAATTTTTAAGCGATTTACAGCGTGCGGTAATTACACAATAACGATACCATATTCCAAGAAACTGCGAACTAACTTTCAAGACCTCCAAAGTCGCAAAAGCTTGACGTTTGAGATGAGCTTTCAGTATTCAGTTGATCTTACCGTAAAGAGCAGTTCTTGAAACTTAGTTCTCATCTTCCTGAAACACGGTACTGTTATTGTGTAATTATTGCACGAACAAATTCTCAAAACCATCTTCCGCCATCGTGAAACATGAATTCGACGCAAACAACGAATAAAGCACTGTTTCGCATCGCTTCGCATTTGTCAGGCAAAAATCTACAAGAGTCAAGCGCACGGATCGAACAAATATCATAGGCAGCACGACCATACGTAGACGTAATAAAAGATTATTTATGGCCAGTCGGTTCGGCCGCAACTATAAAAAGTTAACGGTATAAAGTTGTAGTTTACAGTCTGCTAAATGTAGCGCCATGAAACGCAGCGCAGCCTGCCGGGCCGCCTAACGTTTTATGGCGTGCAGCGGCAATGCACCCTGGGAAACAACCTGCCAGAGATTAGGAGAAAGATTGCCAGCCGGTGAGGCGCCGTATTCCGGCTGGTCTCCGTGCGGGAAGTGCTTTCGGTTGACGTTTTACAGTGTCCCGTGATATATCGAAAGAATCGATTTACCGGAAATTCCAAGTGGAATCGTCGTCGATTATAGCCGCGTATAATGCAGCCATTATTGGAACAGATGTTTGCGTTTAAAGGCAGTTTCGATACACTTATGGCGATAGATTTTGATGGAAAAGGGGCATTACATTGGAGAATCGATGTTGGAGGGATTTTGGCTTGAATTAACCTTCATCCGATTCTAAAAAAGATACAGCAAAGTCCGTAGAGGTTTTTCTGACCTGTGACCTATCTTCGATTGGAGAAAAAAATTATTTTTACTCTTTCTGTATAATAAATTTATTGAGAATAATATTTAGCCACTGGACAGAATTTTTCTCGATTTGGGTCAAATTGCCGATTTTGAAAATAGATGGTTTTAGCACTTTTTTTTGTTTCGTCAACATGTTCAAAGTACCTAATCTACAGTTGTCTTGTTGTTTAGACTTCCACCTTTCATTAGTAAAAAAAAATCGTACGGATGAATCATTTAGTTGCATTTGTATACCAATTTGAAAATGGAAGAATAAAACGCACATTTCAGACATATTTTATTGTATTTTTTCCGAAAATGGAACACATCCCAAGCATACAAGAAGTTATGCGCCGTACATGGGAATGAAGCCTTGAAAGATTGGCAGTGTCAAAATTGGTTTGCCAAATTTCTTTCGGGTGATTTTTCACTCCAAAATGCGCAACGATCTGTCCGTCCAGTTACAGTTGATGAGAGTCATATCAAGGCTATTATCGATTCAAATCGCCATAGCACAACACGTGAAATTGCAGAGAAACTCAATTATCGCATATATGCATTCAACAAAAATTAAAACAGCTTCGCTATGTTAAAAAACTCGATTTCTGGGGCCCCATCAGCTTAAGGAAATTCCTTCTTATATAAAATCCGCAATCACTTAGTTGCCAATCCAATAAATTTCGATTTGCGTAAAAAAATTCCTGGGGCTGATGAAGGTTAAAGAAGAATTAAGTATTAATTTGACTGTTTTGAAAATAGGATTTTTGAAAGATTGAGATACTCTTGTTGGTGTTTTTCGAAGGTGGATCAGAGATTTGGAATACTCGGACATCGCTGTACCGCGATATAATAGCAGAAGGAATGCGCCGAACAAAATGGCCCTTCCTATTGCTGCCGTGGGTGTAATAAACCACGAAATTAATTAGAACGTGTCACGAGCAACTCCTTACTTCGCCGCAATACGTGGAGCTGCTAACTTCGTTGTAATCGGTGTAAACTCGTGCCAGAGAACAATTTCTTGCATCTACATCCGCAGGTTTTGGCGTAGAGTAAAATTTCCTGCTGATCGCGTCGGACGTATAACGTTGTAACAGCCTCGTAGCGTACAGACATAATAATTATCGCGATTAAACGTGCAAAAACATGCAATGAATATTACTGCCACTTTGCTGCAATTTTTCTACTTGATACTTCCTTGTTAACAATCGCATTTTCATAATTACTTTATTCCTCTTTGCAACCCCTTGTTTTCTTGCTAATCGCAGCAGGAAAGTGCGACTTAACATGCTAGCAAATTATAACACCTTAATTTCTCAACTTTTACATCTTACACTTGAGCGTTAGCAGGCGCATTTTGCAATAATTCCCACAGAAATGTAAAAAATGACACGTGCAAAATTTTATCAGCGTTTTAACACCGTTTTGTCTGCTTCTCAATTTTTTTACCATTTTCACATATTATATTTGAGCGATTGCAAGCGCATTTTGTCATAATTACCAGAACAAATTTAATAAACCGCAGATAACGAATTTTATCGACATTGTAACACCATCGTATTCCGTAGCAATAGGAGGATACGTGGATGAAAATGACGAAACACCGAAATGCTTTCGAATCAACGTAGCTGCATCGTCATCAGCAGGGCGATACGTCAAAGCTAACGCTCAAGGTACAACTGCGATAATTCGAGTTTTGCTTTATATCGCCGCGGGCAGTAATTACTGTAACAGTGAGGCAAAGTTCAGTTTCGCGAATCCTCCGAGGAGACGCTACATTAGATTAGATAGTTTCCCAGCAAGGTGGAGAATTTCAACCGTGAAACGTCGAAACCTTTGCCTGGGAAATTTCACGGCGTATCTACCCATTGTTCTTGTAAAATCGACACGAAAAATCCTTAATTTGTCGTTAAATAATAATCGACCTGAATTTTTCAAAGGATCGTCACAAATCTCGAAGAAATATCGATGGAATTTAATCGACGGTTGGCCCTTCGAGCAATTTCAATTTCTTAAGGTTTCGTCGGTTAAAAGGACTCAACCAGAAGGCTTCAGCCCAAGGAGAATTTCGATTCGCAAATGCATCGTTAAGTCGGCTTTATCTTCGCATTTATTCGACAAATAACAGACGCAGACGGCAGACGGTGAGGCAGAAATTCCATCGTGGAGAACTCTCGCGAACGGTAAGAACACCAGGGGAAGATCGCCTTGCGCTTCCGACCGCCGTGGAAACCGCGTTTCAACAAAACAGAAAGCCGCAAATACGAAGTACCCTTTACTGGCTTCCCAAACGAGACGGCATATTATTTGTCAATTAATGTGTGCAACGTCCCGGCGAAGTTTTGCCGGCTGGTATTGCAAAAAGGGCCGGATGGTTTTCTTCGGAAAAGCCGGGGACGACGACAATTTTCTGGAGATTATTCCGCGCTCGTTTGTAGTCCGACTGTTGGTAGAATGCTAATCTTTTTCTACGTTTGAAGTAGTGCTTTATTTTGCGCGAATGACAGTATTTTTATATTTTTACTGCGAATTCTTTTATGACGCGGTACTCTTATAACGCAAATTCTACGCAACAGCGAGAGGCCTCCCACAATGCGGTAATTTTATAACGCGATACGAATTAATATTAATGAATTATAACGCGGTAGGAATTAATCTGACTTGTATTACAGTCAACCCTCCTATAACCCGGTACTCTTATAACGCGGAGTGAAAATAGTGCTACCCCTCTTATAACGCAGTATTTTTATATTTTTACTGTCAATTCTTTTATGACGCGGCACGACTGTAACGCGATTTCCGTATAATGCGAAGCAAAAATTGCGAGGGCTCTCAAATAATGCGGTGTAACGCGACAGCATTAAAAATGACCTCAAGTACGGGAAAGTGCCAGGTACCTGCCGCTGAGGGCCCTCGCCCCTCCACCCGGCCTTACCCTCTTCCCTCCGAGGACGACCCTGATTGGTCAGGCCCGGAAGCGGAAAGAGGAATATAAGGAGGCACTTTTCCCGGAAACAGGCAGAGTCTTCCTGCACTCTCGCAATAAGGAAGAACAGTAGCCCTCGTACGGAGCAGACGCAGCCTTCGCGGCACCGACTCTCCTACGAGACGCTACTGTCAAACACCAGGAGTGACGGACCTTGGGGAAGAGGTGACCTTCGCGGTAACTAAACCCCTCGTCCACCAGAGAGTCTTCCTGCACTCTCGCAACAAGGAAGAATAGTAGCCCTCGTACGGAGCAGACGCAGCCTTCGCGGCACCGACTCTCCTACGAGACGCTACTATCAAGGAACAGAAGGAGACGGACCTTGGGGAAGACGCAACCTACGCGGTACCGGCACCCCTCGTCCACCAGAGGGTCTTACTGGACTCTCGTCAAGGAATAACAGTAACCCTCGTACGGAGCAGACGCAGCCTTCGCGGCACCGGCACTCCTACGAGGCGCTATCGTCACACCGAGACATCAGCCCGAAGAAGACGCAGCCTACACGGAAACGGCACCCCTGCCTCCGTGATCCAGAATTTCTACACGGACCCGTCTTACTTTCGAGTTTTCGGGCCCAACCCACGAACATCCACCGGCCTTATTTTAAATACGACCGTTACAGCGGTAATTTTATAACGCAGCACTTTTACAAGGTGGTACTTTTATAACGCAAATTCTACGCAACATGGAGCAACAATTGTGAGAGCCGTTCTACAATGCGGTAGTTTTATAACGCGATACGAATTAATATTAATTAATTATAACGCGGTAGGAGTTAATCTGACTTATATTACAGTCAACCCTCCTATAACGCGGAGTGAAAATAGCGGCACCCCTCTTATAACACGGTACTTTTATAACGCAGTATTTTTATATTTTTACGGTCCATTCTTTTATGACGTGGTACTTTTATAATTCGATTTCCGTATAACGTAGAGCAGAAAATGCGAGGGCCCTCAAATAACGCGGTAATTTTAAAACGCGGCACCCTTACAACGTGGTACTCTTAGAACGCGGTTTCCATACAACGTGGTACGAATTAATCGCTTTATAAGAGGGTTGACGTTACCACTGTAATATGCGCGATGATTAAATAAGGTTCTTCAGGAGGAAAGTTAAGAGGAAGTTGGTATTCGAAGGTTCTATCTTGCTCTATAGGCTCAGAGTCTCTCGTTTTTCAAACATTTTTCTGTATTTTGGATTTAATTGCTGCGGTCAGTTCACCTAGGTCCTGCATGTTTAGGTGGCTTCCAAAGCACCGAAGTTAGAATGCACTAAACCTTAAACCTCCATATTCAGCATAGACTCCCTTCTGTAACGTACTATCCACACAAATACCTCTAAAAAAATATTCTTTTTCACCCAAACTAATTAATTCCCACTAATTTTAATAAAAACCCTATTCATTGCCAATTCGACCCATAACAGCGTCTATCCTAAAACCATCGAAGCATCAAGTGAACCCGAATTAATGCACTCAGGCCTGCAGGAAAAAATCGCAGAAAATCAAGCTGGATCGTCGAGAGCCGTAAACGGAAATACCAAGGATCCATCTCGTTCTCCGTAGATTCGATTAAACGCGTTGGTGAGCACATTGTTATCGCACTTAACGTGGACTGATCGTCGGTAATCCGGCATTTCTTCATTTAAGGGAACGTTTCGACGTTCCTTTCTCATTCCGTTCGAACGCAGAAGGGAACCTTTTCCCCAGGACACGGTGGCAGGACGCGTGACCGATGGGTTCGCCTATTTTATATGACGTGCCGTAGGTAATCCCCATTGCGAAACGATCTGAGCCACGAGCCGAGGAACGATCTTTTTATTTCTCCACCGGTTTTACGGCGGCCTCGCTTCCGCATTTATCTCGGCTCCTTCCCTCTCTCCCTCTGTCCTTCCACGTCCAACGATTTCAGAGGCGTAACGTTCCCTTTGCCCTTCGTTCTTTACAGCTTCCTACGCGCGACAGGATTTATAACGACGTCTTCAGTTTCCCGGTGCTTTACTTATCCACCTTTTTATCGGCGTTCCGCGCCACCCCATAGAGGTATGAGATATCATCGACAAGAACTACTGTGCCGCGTAACGATGGAAATTAAACGTCACGTTGACTTACCGATCGTGGATGTTAACGTCGGGGTTCAGCGAGATTGCAAGACATTTTTGGTGGTGGTGAGTAATTAATAATTTGTAGGTTTCTTAGGGTTATCGGGGTTCTCTAGGTATTTCGGTGTGATGAGAATTATGCTGAGTTTTTGTCGAATGTGCTGGACGTGGAAGAGATGGCGGTTATTTTTGTGTCTGCTTAGTTTGAAATTTGGTATTTATAACTGCTGAGTGTAATCTAAAGTGTAAAAACAATTGCTATTGTCGAAACTGAAGAGGTAAAATAGAATGCAAAGTATTCAAATTTCAGAGGGTAGAAAAGAACTTCGGCGGTATAAATATTAAATATGATATAGGTTTTTCTACAATTTCGTATTTAGTGTTCTATAATTTTGTAAAGTAATTATTATTGATTTTATGGCCTGATCACTGAATAAAAATTATATTTATGATTTACTTGGCCCTTCCCTTAACACTAGGTTTACGGAAGCCGTCAAATTGACGGGTTCATACTTTTTTCATAAGCATTTCTCAGATATATAGAGAAACAGTACAGTAGATATTTCACGTGTATTTTACAATACAAAAATTACTTAACGAATTATCAGCTTTGCAGATTGATCCCTCTTTTCCCAAACTCTTTATTTAATGTATTGCAGCGTGACAGATTTCAGTCTCGTAAATCTAGTGTTAATTATGGTTGCCTAATGGAACTACCAGTTTTTTTATATTTTACAAAAAATAGGTCAATGGGTTCATTAATGTCAATTTCGTAGTATCATAACTGAATAAAATAAACGGTACCATTTTATTGTTGAAAAATTTCATTCGGGTCTCAAAGGGATAAACAATTGTCCTCAATTACCCATAGAAAACGTCCCGGCCTATTCTACCGCAAACAAACTCACGCGAGGCTCGTTGAGCAGCCTCGATATCCCAACACCCCGCATATAATATGCAAAGGCTATTGATAACTGTCCTCCGATGAAACACAATACCGGAGAATGAATAGATCCCGCTATGAAACGACATAGGAGGCATCGCATTCAACCTCTGTATCCCGTTTGTGTATTTGAGTGACCGGCAGGTCGTCGCAAAGTGATAGGGCCACGATCACCCCGAATCCTAGGTGCCTATATGTATCCGAGACGAGAAGCTTGTGAAACGGATAGTCCTACAATACAGGCTCCAAGAGAAATCTACGTGTTTGTGTTAGCGAGGGCAGAGTTCGAGGAAAAGAAGTTTCCAATTGGCGATGTAATTATGAATGGCTGCGGAGATTGCGGTAAAGTTGGTAGGTAGCAAAATTATATAACGGATACCTGATGGCCGCAGGGCTGAGAGAGATGAAAGAATAGAGTAGGATTGTACGCTGTTGTATTACTGATTGCAGGTTCTTTCTAGTCCGCTGCAATTTTTGAGTTATAATTGAGATTTTAGGAAGAGTATTTGAATGGTGAGAAGGCGGTTCAGAGGGAATTGTGAGCCATCTCGAATTATATTTTGAGACTTGGCTGGTAGCAAATATATCAGGATAGCTGATGATGACCTAACCCAGGGCTGAGAGAGATGAACCGATGGAGTTAAGGATGATTGATTGATTTGTACGCTGTTGTGTTACCGATTGTAGGTTGTTTCTATTTGGCTGTAATTCGTGAGTTACAATTGTGATTTCAGGAAGAGATAGCTTCGATTCTTTAACTGAAAATAACGCGATGAAACGCAAGTTAATAAAGTTCCAAGGAAGCTTCCGATTTCGCGTGCACGTAGAGAAAGGGATAGGAGGCAGCGTGAAAAAGGTAGGAGGGAAGAAATAAAGCGTCATTGTTGCGCGTTGCCTTAGGGTCGACTCTTCCGAGGGATAAAAGAACGAAAGAGAAGGCGGAGAAGTGGCCAATGGCGATATCGTTACGCGATGCGAATAGGGCCACTCTCTCGCGGTTTGTTATTAGGAAGGAAGAGAAGAGAAACCGCCGTCGTACACGAGTGAAATACAAATACAGTTGCTACTGCCTCGGGAAGATTGAAAATCTATTCTGGAGAATTCTCACAATCACCTGCACGCCTCGATTTTGTCGCTGAATAACGAAACTGAGAGCGTTGCAATTTTTTAATTTACCTATGCGATTTCTAAAATTTCAACAATCCAATGTATCTATGTAATTTTTGAAATTCCAACAATTAGGATTTATTTATGTGAGTCCTGAAGTTTCAATAATCCAATGCATCTATGTAATGTTTGAAATTTCGACAATTAGGATTTATTTACGCGAGTTCTGAAGTTTCAATAATCCAATTTATCTGTGTAATTTTTGAAATTCCAACAATTAGGATTTATTTACGATAGATCTGAAATATCAATAATCCAATTTATCTATGTAATTTTTGAGATTCTAACAATTAGGATTTATTTACGCAAGTTCTGAAATTTCAATAATCCAATTTATCTGTGTAATTTTTGAAATTCCAACAATTAGGATTTATTTACGATAGATCTGAAATATCAATAATCCAATTTATCTATGTAATTTTTGAGATTCTAACAATTAGGATTTATTTACGCGAGTTCTGAAATTTCAATAATCCAATTTATCTGTGTAATTTTTGAAATTCCAACAATTAGGATTTATTTACGCGAGTTCTGAAATTTCAATAATCCAATTTATCTATGTAATTTTTGACATTCCAACAATTAGGATTTATTTACGCGAGTTCTAAAATTTCAACGAATCGAATTTATCTACATAATTTCTGCAATTTGTAATAACTTCTGTAACTATTGTTGCTCTCAATGTATACTAAAGAGCAATTTGCCCGTCAATAAAGAATAATAATAATAATTTGAATTCGTTACTGATCTTAGACCTGTGCAAAATATATGGAAAATTCGGCAATGTTATTAAGCAAGAATTATTACAAATTTGACGAGTTTAGTGGCAATGACCTCTGGTGAACCCCACGGCATTCAATCTTAACAAAGCACCCGTTAAAGAAGGATGTATCGAAGTTTCTCAACAAACTACACATTTGAACTTTTATGAACCGCAACGGAACGAAGCACTTTGCAAGCACAAATACCACGTATTTTCATCGGTTGAAAACGTCTATTAAAATTTCCAAAAATTCGATCACAGTGGTACACAGTGGAAGAATCAGTGAAGTAGGAAGTTTATAGAGAAACGATACGGATAAATGCACCGGGCTATAATACGTTAATAAGTAAAAACGAGGACAGAACGGCGATGATTTTACTGCGGAAGCTGGATATCGACGATGGAAATCAAACAAATAGACCGTTCAAGCGCATCAAAGCTATCTGAAAGTTCGGTTAACTTTTTTAATCAAACGATAAATCGAGCGTTCTCCCCTCAGCAAGCCAACAATTTCGCAACTTGAACTGGGTCGTTATATTTCGAGATATATCGCTACGTGTAACCGATGAAAAAAAAGTGCCGGAGCATATTCCATACGGGATGGGGGAGAAAAAATGCGAGATAGCGAAACAGAAACAAAAATTCCCCTCTGTTAGCTCGTATTCGCTTATCACGCCACCCCTAAGATATACCTCCTTCAGGATTATCGATCTGTTCGATACTCGATTCGATTCAATAACACCCGGATGATCGAAGAACATTTAATCGTAGAAATTGCAAGTTAACACTTTGGATTTCAAACCCAAGCAAAATTGAGAATTGTGGGGGAAAATAAAATTAACAATAATCGCACCGACACTTCATGGATACTTATTCTCACCGTATCAGACCTTTCGACCGGATATGAAGCAACGATAATTCCTTTCTGAAAGAAATGCAGGAAACTGACAACTTAATGCAGGAAACGTAGTAAAAAACAATCTTTACTTAACCCTTTGCGGACGGAGACTTTTTTGAGTGTTGAGAGATAATAATTTATTTGGCGATCAAAAACCATATTTTTATCAGAAAGTTCGGATGTGGATGTATGCGAATTATACATGTTATTTGCAGAATCATATTTCAACGGTTGTAATTCAATTTTTCAATTCTAATCATGTATACATGCTTCGATAAACTGTAATCTTTTTTCTCAGACCGCATATATGCGTCAGCCGTCCTCAAAGGATTAATAATACAAAAAATTGCATATTCTCATTCCACTGAACCAGTCATTTAGCTATTGCACAGTGTTAATTCATTTCAAATAAACCTCCCGATTTTAACAAGAATATAATCTACAAGCTTCTAATGCTCGAAAAGTGTCACAAGCTGACTACACCGCAAAATAAAACTGATTCTAAAAAAAATTGTTTGACCCTTGACCTATCAATTCCTGCAATCCAGTACCTAATATCAACACCTTCACCCCCACTCTATTCTCTTCGCTAATAAAAATTGTCCCAACCTCCTCCAAATCCTCGTCCGCAAAAAACAGCACAGACAACGAAAAGGTTAATTCCAACACAATCCCACGGGACTTCGTTGGCGGTGGTGAAAATTGCTCCCGTTGTTCCGTCGATGTAAAAACCCTTTCAGCTCGTTGATCGCAAACACGATTCTCCGTTCGACGAGGATTCAATTAAACGTCAATGAAAGATGCAGTTTACTCGCGACACCTTCCATCCCCGTTCAACCCTCCCGTCTACCCTCCCCACCGTAGGACATTTTCCGAAACCCCATAGAGACACTTGGTCGCGGGGCCGTTTGATGCCAGATGCTGCCGTGGATATTGGATAAAAGTTCCCGGGTTCGCGGAGAAAATAATTTCACGGGGCCGGCCAGGGCTGGTGGGTCTCGGTGAGACCCTTCCTCCTCCGTCGACGTCCTCTCCTGCACATTTCTCCACCGCTTGCTGCTGCGTCGAGAAAGAAACTTGCCGTCTTTCCCTCCCCCTTTTGGATTTCCCCGACTTGTCGTGTTTCTCTGTAGACAAAACGGCCGGCCGGCGACGCCACCTGGCACTTAACATATATGGAAAAGTCCCGTTCCGTGCGGGCGAAGACGGCGAAACTTTTACCCTCTCCCTTCTCCCTACCGTCTGCCCTGTGCCCTTTTTTTCCTCTGGCCGATTAAGAGGCGGAGGTGTTCGCGCCAAGCGGCGCCAAGTTTCTCTTTATCGGAATAAAAAACAATGTCTATCGTCGACGAACTGCTGAGGGTGGCGGAGGAGAGTGTGCGGGGTTTTTCAATCTCTGCGGAGACGAATTTTTTGAAGTGGATTTAATTAGTTTTCTTTATTATGTTTTGTTCGGTTTATATTGAGAATGATTTAGTAATAAAAGGGGGGAAATAGTAAATATACAGAAAAATATTGCCCGCGTATGAGGACGTTGAGCGGTAGGGGAGGTAGTTTCATTCATAATTTTAACGATGTTTTAATCGGAAACTGTTAATTATATTTTTCAAATAGTTATTGAAACTTTATGCGTCAGAGGTTGACGTTACAATGACTTTACAGCAGCGATCATAAAATGGATTTAAACGCTATCTGAGCTGATATTCGACTTGTCTTTTTATTGTTGAGGGGTTCTGTAGTGAACAGTTCTCCGGGAGATTTTAATTTGTTTTTTTTAAATTGGAATAGCATTAGTTTAAAACAAAATTACAATATATGCGTCATGTTCTTGAAGATATTGGGGTAGGGTTTTGAGATTTCGGCGAATTTGTGGAAAAGGGATTTTGGCGAGAAATGGGGAAGGAGTAGGTAGCGAGACTATAGAAATTATTATCAATTTTCAAATAATAAATATGCAAAGATTCTCTTCGTAGAGTTTACAATCGGTATTTGCCCTCAACTGACGATGAAGGGGCAGCTAATGGAACTATTTAGGGGTTGGAAAATATAATGATCCGCTTTTATCAAATTCTGGCGAATTTCAAATAGCGACGTCCCTAATATACTCGAAGAAAGAAAAGTGCAAAGCGATTTTCATTAAGTTCGACGGTTTTAATTGACGTTTCAAGAAAAATATGGAAGAATGTAATGGCAGGTTGGATAACAATGTGTAATTTAAGAACAGAGAAGAAATAGGGAAAATATAGAAACGATCATCGGCTTCGAAGTGGTAAGCTGTGCCAAGTGTCTCTTTATGGAGATAAAAAACGATATCTGCCGTCGACGGAGAGGGCTAAATGGGGCGAGAAAGAAGAATAACCGCTGAAATGCGAGAATAACCGTGCCATTTTCGAGTTTAAATATTCTTAAAGACACTCCGCGGTACGATTCCTAAGTGAAACAAATGAACATCTATCTTCGCAATTATAAATTATCCAATGGCACGATGACAGGATCAAATTCGTGCCATAAATCAACGTTAATATCCACGATACAGATATACCGCTACGTATCTTCAATTATAAATTCCCATACTCGTCGAGGCATGCCCGAAACGCAAAGAAACGCCAACGATTAAACAAACGAAGTCCCGGCTCGAACTTCTGAACTTCGGCATTGCTCGGCGATGCCAAAATTTGCGAGAAAGCTTAGTCACCTTAACGCAACTTCGCCCTGAGATAACTTTAATTGGCTGTTACCGAGCGATAGCTTTAATCGTCTTACTCAGCCAGGGGAGACAGAGATACAAAGAGATGTGGAGACCGACAGAGAGAGAGGGAGAGAGAGAGTCGGAGAGTAGTGAAGTGAGGCAGAGGGCCGAAGAGAGACGAAGTCAGAGACAGAAAGTCGGAGAGACCCAGCGAGAGCAAGAGAGAGAAAGTAAAAGAGAACCAGAGAGAAAAAGCGAGACGGAAAGTGAAAGAGAGCCAGAGAGGCGGAAAGGGAAAGTTAGACACAGTCAGAGAGCGAGAGAGAGCCAGAGAGATAGGCAGAGAAAGTTAGTGACAGTCAGAGAGTGATGGAGAGGCAGAGAGAGTGCCAGAGAGAGCCTGAAAGCGCCAGAGAGACAGAGAGAGAGCCCGAGAGAGCCAGAGAGAGCCAGAGAGAGCCAGAGAGAGAGAGAGAGCCAAAGAGAGCCTGAGAGAGCCGGAGAGAGCCAGAGAGTCAGAGAGAGCCAGAGAGAGAGAGAGAAGAGAGTGCCAGAGAGAGAGAGAGAGCCAGAGAGAGCCCGAGAGTCAGAGAGAGCCAGAGAGAGAGAGAGAGAAGAGAGTGCCAGAGAGGGAGAGAGAGAGAGAGAGAGAGAGAGAGAGAGAGAGAGAGAGAGAGAGAGAGAGAGAGAGAGAGAGAGAGAGAGAGAAGAAAAAGCCAGAGAGAGCCAGAGAGAGAAGAAAAAGCCAGAGAGAGCCAGAGAGAGCCCGAGAGAAAGAGAGAGACAAGATAGAGCCAGAAAGAGGTAAAGTGAGGCAGACAGAACTAGAGAGAGAAAAAGTCAGAGGCAGTCGGAGAGAGCCAAAGAGTGATCCAAAGAGAGATAAAGTGAGGCAGAGAGAGCCAGAGAGAAAGTCAGAGACAGTCTGAGAGAAAGTGAGAGAGAGAGAGATTCGAATGCTCAACTGTCCCGTCTGGTATCGACAAACCCTCGGAACGTGAAGTTTTCGTGGTGCAACACACCCTCACGGTTGAAGTTAAACGCCCTCGCCCCGGCAGTAGGTGCACACACTCGCCTAGCTTACATCAGAGACATAATTAATACTTAGCGTTAGGCACGTACCACCGGGATACTCGTATTGGCACTGGTACGCCATTAGTATCCGCACGGGGGACGAGATTCGCCGTTCTACCCCCTCACGGCACTTTGACTGCGTTTCTGCTTCCGCCGACTGAGACGTCGAAGTTACCTTTGCCCAGTGCCGTATTCACCGTGTAAATACGACGTTAGGTTCCTACGTTATGACTTTCGAGTTTCGAAAATTAACCGGAGAATCGAGACTGCGGAACTAATTCTCATACCGCGAGACCACCGTGCGACGGGGTTTTGTGGACGATATTACAGTTATCGGGGAGATCTATCGAGAAAGGACGGTATTATGCGGCGAAATTGCTTTCGTGTACGTGGAGACAGTTAATAATCGAGATAGGGAAACGTGGGAATTTTAATCTTTGTACTCGTCGGGGTTATTGTACCCGTACATTTCGGACGGGCGAGATCGTGAAACAGGGGTGGCTCATTGTCGCGAGTTATCAAAGTTTGTCTTGCATTTTAAGATCCCTGAGATAAGAAGAGGTAGAACTTTTAAATAGGTTTTGAGTTTACGTATGAATTACAAATGTATAGATACTTCTTTTGGTATAGCTGGATCTCTGCCGTAAAGGTCATTGAACTCTGCGTCACTCTCAATCTCTAGAAATAATATTTGAAAGCAGCAGCTACTGACCCTCTATATCCGTATACTTCTCTCGCATCCGAAGATTAATTACGCGATAAAACAAGGTTTTAAGCAAATATTTAAAAAAGAACTTTAAATAATGACCTTAAGTTGGCTCGGCTGAATTATAATATTTCCAAAAGTTAAAAAAAATCCAACGAATACAAACACACATGTGTCTCATGTCACCCGAAAAATACAGTGTTCCATAGAAGATCAATCGTTAAATAGTTTACTTTGAAAAATCACTGCGATCGCGCATCAAGTTCGAACGCTTTCGATACGCTCGCAATGAGAGGGCAAAAAGAACAGAAGGAACACAGGGGTTGAGAAGTAGTTTCGATCCACCCGCATGTTCCAGGAATGAATACCAAATCCAGCTGCATGCATACATATATAGCGCTAAATAGATTTGGAATTATCGCAGTATACAGCAGGGTCCTCGTAGCACGTTGCCACGCGGCTGTCGCGGCGTCTCGATAGAGTCACCGAGGTAATCGAATCTGCGAGGCACTGGGGGTGCGATTCCAAGTACGTCCTCCCCGTCGGTGCACTCCATTCGAAACTCCACTCCGCTATTTACTCAATACAATCGTCTTCTCATTGATAAGCCGACGCGAGACCGGCTGAACAGACGACAGGGAGAGGGTGAAAGAGACAGAACGGCGACAGGGAGACCGAGAGACAGGGATCGAGAAAGGGAGAGGTCGAGAAAGTGAGAGTGAGAGAAACAGGTAGATCGGGAAAGAGAGAGATTGGGAAAGTGCGTTACCGAGAAAGGGAGGGCGAGAGAAGGAAGAGATCGGGATCGAGAGTGAGAGAGAGCAGATATCAAAAATAAAGAGTGATAGAAACCGGAGAGCGGGAGAACAAGGAGATATTGAGAAAGAGTGTGAGAGGGAGAAAGAGAGTGACAGAGAGAAGGAGAGCGAACGAGAGAAAGAGAGTGAACCACAGAAAGAGAGAAAGAGAGTGCCAGAGAGAAAGAGAGTGACAGAGAGAAAGAGAGTGACAGAGAGAAAGAGAGTGATAGAAAGAAAGAGACTGAAAGAGAGAAAGAGAGTGAAAGAGAGAATGAGAGTGACAGAGAGAAAGAGAGTGAAAGAGAGAAAGAGAGTGACAGAGAGAAAGAGAGTGACAGAGAGAAAGAGAGTGACAGAGAGAAAGAGAGTGCCAGAGAGAAAGAGAGTGACAGAGAGAAAGAGAGTGACAGAGAGAAAAAGAGTGCCAGAGAGGAAGAGAGTGACAGAGAGAAAGAGACTGAAAGAGAGAAAGAGAGTGACAGAGAAAGAGAGAGTGACAGAGAGAAAGAGAGTGCCAGAGAGAAAGAGAGTGAAAGAGAGAAAGAGAGTGACAGAGAGAAAGAGAGTGCCAGAGAGAAAGAGAGTGACAGAGAGAAAGAGAGTGACAGAGAGAAAAAGAGTGCCAGAGAGGAAGAGAGTGACAGAGAGAAAGAGACTGAAAGAGAGAAAGAGAGCAAAAGAGAGAAAGAGAGTGACAGAGAGAAAGAGAGAGAACGAGAGAAAGAGAGTAAAAGAGAGAAACAGTGTGAAAGAGAGAAAGAGAGTGACAGAGACAAAGAGCGTGGAAGAGAGGAAGAAAGTGAAAGAGAAAGAGAATGCGGGAAAGAAAGAAGGCGAAACAAAAGAGGTGATCCAGAAACACAGAGACCGATAAAGAGCGAAGCCGAGGAGGAGAGATCGCGAAAGAGAGGAGAGAAAGGAAACGATCCAGAAAGAGATACCACGAAGGAGTGAGTCCAGAGAGAAAGAGGCGGAGGAGCATCACGAAAGGGAAACAGAGAGTTACGTGCCCTCTGTTGGTACCTCGAAATCGTCCAGGCGTGAAATGCAAGGGAAGGGTAGAAGTTGTAGGTGCAAGCCCGTAGAAGCGAGAGAGCCTCCTCGTGCTTCTCATTGAGCCAGGTACCTTGCGAATCATCCTCTCCTTCGTCGGCATTTAATTAATTTCGTCGACATTAAAAGCGGTACTGAGAGCAGATTCGCGTGTCGCGTGAAATCGACTTGGCTCGTATTCGCAATATTGGGAACGATTCTACGAGAATCGGCAACCGCCGGAAGATCAATTTGACCCTGGGAAATCGCCCGATGATGAAGACCGTCTGCGATTTACTCCTGATTAATCGGCTTGCCACTTTTACATAATTAATAGTGTAAGAAGCTAGCCTCAATTACATTCCAAGTGTATTCTAACAATTTCTACCGTCGCACAAAACTGGTTGAAAATATTGATGAAATAAATTTAACCCCCTTGATAATACTAATATTTCCTCGAAAACAAAAAATTGTGAAAAATTAGTTAACGCAAAATTGTTCATACGATAATCTGACGTTTAACCCTTTGAAAATTAACGACGCGTATATCTGGTCCGAAAAAAAATTTAATTATAGTTTATCGCCGCAGGTATATACGGTTAGAGTTGAAAAATTGAAATACAACTGTTGAAATATCATTACACAAATGGTAATTAATTTGTATACATTAACAGAGCCTAACTTTCTGGTAAAAAAGTGGTTTTGGTTCACCAAATAAATGATTATCTCTCGATATTCAAAAATGTCTCCGTCCGCAAAGGGTTAATACTATTACATATTATTCCGTGTTTTTTTACCCTTATTCATTGACCAATTTCTCTCTTAATTACCTTCCCCACTATCCGTTCCCCTACACCTGCCTGTTTCCCTATACTTCTCCGTCTCTTTTTCGATTCCACGGTTGACAACATAGTCGCCGTTAATTGCACCCGATCGACACCATCGTCCACGCGAATTTCGCGCTCCTGTCAACGACAGTTCTTCGATACGTATTATTTCAGTTTTATGTCATCGGACAGCTTTCCCCCTGCGTATCGTCGCGTACGGGAGTTTATTTTCAATTCGCGGTAAACAGCGTAGAATCAGCCGCGTTAAGTGCTGTCGCACTGTTTTTACATTGTTTTACCATTGTACGTGTTGCGTGGAATCGATGAATTTGGATTACTGGACGGCAGACTTCCAACGCAATATATTTTCTATATTTTTCATATTGCAATTATAAATACTCCCTGTAATAATTGTTTTGCTAATCGTTAATTTTGGTTCACAGTGAACTTTTCAAAAATTTTACGGAATCAATCCTGAAAATACCAAGGCAGTCAAAATGACTGGATCACAATTTTTTATAAAAATTCCCCAAATTGATAAGAAAGCCGTGAAGTAAATATTCCATTTCTATATTATAAAATTAATTACTTAATTAATCATCTTTTTTACATCGTCATTTCTCTTTTTCAAAAATATTTCTTTGGTATATTTAAATATAATAGATGACGGCGGTAGTTTTAGTGTTAAATGTTAGAACACCTAATTAATGGGCACGAGTTGGGCTACGGTTGATAAAGAGATCAACTTTAGAAAATTTTTCATAAATTATTAATTAATATACCACACCCTAGGTGGTTCTACATCCAGCTAAAACAGTAGCTCCTAAACAAAATGACCACTGCAGCCGAAAAGTAAAAACGTAAAAAAAACAAGACCCCGTCATTTCGAACAATATTTATCTATCCATGGTTTAGAATCCACCTAAAATTGTCAGTTCCAGGCAAAACAACCCTAACAATTGCAGCCAAAAAATACAAAATAAGAACAAAACACTGAAAATTCTATAATATATAGAGTCAGAAAGTTCTCCAGCAGATACAAAGAATACCAATATCCCTGCCTTTAAAAGAAAGCCCAAGAGCTCTCTTTTCCCATTATTTCTCCGCGAACGTCGCTCCGTAGACGTCGAAGACCGCAATTACGAGAGCAAACACCGAAGAAACATCTGCGGTCATTTTTTGCAACCGGATTCTCATTATGGCCGTGTACCGTTGTCTGGCCATTGAATCCGTAACCACTGGCGCATAATCATCGCCACCGCATACTGCAACGTATGGCTGACCGATTTTCAGTATCTCCACTATCGTCTGACCAGTGTCGCGTATTGACTACTGCCGTAATATTCGAATTGGGCCATTGTTACGGTGGTGTTCCAGGAATTAATTAATACGGAGTCATCGATGACACGAGTGTTCGATTATAGGCCAGTGTTGGCTCTATTATCCGGAGTGACAATCCGCACGGACGATTCTGTTTCTATGCGAGAATAAGCGGTGCGAGTTTTTCCCAACGAATTCCTCGGTTTATGCACTTCTTTTGGAAATATTGATTTATCGAGAGAAAGGAATACTGATGAGAACGATTTAGCGAAGAAGTGTGTTTTTTATCCGTGAGGGCTGGTTATTAATTTTTAATATTAATCGTACTGGCACTCTAGGTGTATCTGTACTTTCCGGGTTCGGGCATTCGAGTGGTTATAAAATAAGGAAAATATTTTTGCGAGAGATGTGCAGGAGATTGTTAATTTAATATTGGAAAATCCTACCATGGCGGTCAAATGACCGCTTTCTGATTTCTTATAAAAATTCCCCAAATTGATTTATCAGCCATTCAATAAATATTTTAGGTCTATAGTATAGAACAAAAATTACTTAACTGATCATCTTTTTCACCTCTTCAAATCTCTTTTCCAAAGTACTTATTTCGTATATTTCAATATAACAGATATAAAGCCGGTAGGTTTAATGGTAATAATACAAGAAATGACAACTTTTCATCCCGTGGGACTCGTCATTTGACAGCGTATGGTACGGTTAGCGTTAAAGAAATATAATAAACGGGTTATTAATTTTAAAATTTTTTTTATGAGTCTCTGATCTTCGATATCACTTTTGGAAATACTTACAAATTATGCGAAATGGATCCTGGTGCGAAAGATTTAATAAAGTAGGGTGTTTTATATGCGCGAGGTCCGGTTATTACTAGTTTTTAAAGAAATATAACATAAGGATTATTATTTTTTAAAGAATTTTTCTAACGAAGCACTGGTCTTCGATGTAAAAAATTATGCTTTGCAGAGACGAAGTTCAGCTATCACTTTTTAAAGAATTAAAAGTAGGAAGGGAAGTTCAATTATGAAAGTGGTTCTAGCAGAGCCTGTGAAAGGGTTCCGAAGGACTTTGAAAATTTGATTCAGACTTAAAGGTAGCATTTTCAACTTTTCCCTGGAGAATATACGCCAATGATAGACCCTATACTAGCCGCCTGAAATCGTCGGTTCTTGGCGATATGATCCGGTAATTGTCGACGAAAATATAATAACAACAAGAACTTCAATATTCGGCGCTACGATACCGACGCGAATAGAGTCTGGCCACCATGGCAAATTTCACTTTTGGAAGCACTTTTGCTCAACGATTCTGAACTCCCATAAAACCTCAGCACTTGAAGTCGAAAATGTGAAGTTAACTTGACTCTTAGGAGAGCAAAACCATTGTAAAGAATCAAAAGCATCTCTTCAACGAGTTTCATAGCTAACATTTGCTCTCTCTTTTTTCAAAACTAGCTTTGGTAGCGGTTAAAGAATACACTGAAAATTATACAACTTTTCCACGATGCTTTTGAAATTTCAAAAATCCTCGACACTTGAGTCAAATCATACAAACAATTTTACTTCTGGGTCGTCAGAAATTAACCCTTTGAGCACTACGGACGCATATATGTGATCTGAGAAAAATTATAATTATACGTTATCTATGCAAATATACGCGGTTAAAGTTAAAATATTGTAATAAAACCGTTGCAATATGATTACGTAAATAGTAATTTGTAACTTCTATACATTAACAATATGGCTTTCTGATAAAAAGGTGGTCTTTGATCGCCAAAGAAGTGCTTATTTCTCAATACTCAAAAAAGTCTCCGTACGCAGAGGGTTAAAATAAGATTCTCTTCCACCAGCTTGAAAGTACATTAATATTAACTCCTTTTTTTCTGACTATTATCAGCTTCGATAGTGGCAAGAAAAGCGCGAGATAGAGGCTACAAAAAGAGACAACTAAAGAGGTATATACGCGTGTAATTCTCAGACAGAATGACACACAACCCTGTCCCGTCATTAATCAAGAAGAGATAAAGAGTCACCGTTGGTGTCTCAGCATCGAAGTATATATCCAGGGCAAACAATGGGCGACAAAAGAATTTAATTTCATCGCCCGTGATAAAAGGAAGGGACCACTGTTTTATTTACCCGCCGTCGGAAATGGCGCGGCAAGTAGCGATGCATTATCCTTAAATGCAGCGAATTTGTTCCTTCGCAGCCACGAATCCATTTCACTCAAGCTTCATAAAGATCGCCGCGATTCTTACGGAGACAGTGCAATTTAGACGATGAAATGCACCGATTCGACGTGCGGAAGGATACTTTAATATAAGAAAATATCAGCGCGATGATTTTCGCACTGCCGCAATCATATCTCCGCGTGCTTTGTCGTGATAGAAAGATACTGATTAATATTTTAAAAATATTATTATCTTTATACGTTCTAAATATTAATATCTTTATACGTTCTAAATATTAATATCTTTATACGTTCTAATTATTAATATCTTTATACGTTCTAATTATTAATGTCTTCATACGATCTAAATATTAATATCTTCGTGCTTCGTGAAAATTACTATATTTTTTTATTTGCAACAGTCATCGACCGATGGATTATTAATTGGATATTATAAGTGATAATGACGAAGCATCGCGCTATCTTGAAACGAAGGAAATCAGGAGTTAATGAGCGTTCCAGTAAATAATAGATTAATAATTTTTTCTTGGAGACTTGCAATATAAATAGATTAACGGCTTCAAAATTTGATACTTCTACTTCAAAGTATAATTTACAGCGTACAATGCATCCTCTCGCGCCAAAGCACCTTTTACTAAAATACTTCATTAATAATATAAATAAAAAAACAAGATATTATGCATGGAAAATTCGAGAAATGGAAGCCGCTAATTAATGTTCCGGAAGAGGTAAATTAACGGGGGCGTTTTAATCGTAACATTAATTATATCATGCACAATCGCGAAGGGAGAAAAAAACAATATTCTATTTAAGAATGCCAATGAAGTGTTGCTAACACATTACACATACATGAATTAATTTATGCAAATTGTTAATTCGAACGTCCGAAATAGATTGATCAGCCGAACGGTTATCCGAACAAACCGAGTAAATTGGTTTACCGATTTTCATCGGATAACCGATTTAACCAGTCTACCGTATAAATGACGCGAAAACCGAAGCTTTCGGGGAAATAGCTTTTCCTTGGAAAACCTCTGTGTGACAACGAAAAATCTATTAAACCGATCCGGCAATAATGAGAATAAATAAACGACGTTGATATCTGTCATTTTCCAAATATTCCCGTTATTCGATCATTTTGCAAGCTGTGAAAAATTCACGTGCGACAAAAAATGAATGGAAACTTCAACGATAAATTAATTCCATGCGTTCAAAATTGTAAAGGCTACTTTTCGTCTTTTATTTCTAACCGAACGGTTTCGGTTCGGTGGAAATGATGAAACTAGCGAAATATGGATGGCGTTTAACGTGTTAAGCACCGTTTACTTTTTAATCCATTTGAATACAAACTATCGTCAACACTTTGAGACACAGCAGGTTAAACAAACCCAAAAAGTCTGTGTTGAATCTTAATACAAATTGTAGCCCTCAAAATATCTAACTTTTAAACGTTTTATCCGAAAAGAGCGCGGTATTTAAACCTCCAAACTGCAAAGACAAACAGAAAAAGGATTCTTCAACCCTTTGCCTTACGATTTCTTTCGTGACTGGGTATGCAATAATTCAGAATTAATTACTGAAATAAAAATTTCACACTGATTTCTGATATAATGCATAAAACACACAATTAATAGTGTAGAAGTAAGCTAATCGTTATGTGTCCCATGATATTTTTAATTTAACATGTTAAATACCACCGGCATTTTGTTGGTTTGTTCATTTCTACCGAAGTGAAACTTTTTCTATTAAAATCGCATCTTTACAAAGCGGAAACTTTAAAGATAAAAAGAGATTTATAGACAGCAGGACTTTACTTTTTTGAGACCAACGCTTAAATATCGACTGAATTAATAAATTCGTAAATATTGCAATGTAAAAGTCAGAAAAGGCACAAATGGACATATATTTAGCAGAACTTTATCTTTTTAAGGTCAATATTTGAATTTCGAATGTTAGAAAATTCGTAAATATTGCAATATAAAAGTCATATGAAACATTGAATTCAATAGCGCCGGTCACCGGTGACCCCCATGGCATTCAACGTATTAAAATTATTTAAATAAATTAAAACATATTCTCTGTTAAAGAATACACAAGTTAAAAGAACCGAGTGGCAGTAATTCTCTTCGTTTCGATGTTTCAATAACACCGTATACAATGTTTCGCGGTTCACCGACGTAACTCCGGTATTCAATGAATATCTATCAGTTTTCCGTCGTGCATAGCATTAAATCTGCATCCGTTGAAACGTTTTACCTCTTGAAAATTTCACGGAGGACTTCGTTCCACGGAGAAAAAGAATCTGCCATTGACAACGACGTGTCTCTAACATTCGTACCTGTCGATGTACGCGAAAGGAAGAAAAATGTTTCCGTCGAGCAATCCACGACGGTAGAACCATCGATAATTGTAAAAATCTGACGATCGTCTCTTATTTCAACCTTATCTCCGAGATCCGTAACATTTTCATGGTATTTCCTGATAACGAAGATATCTCAATTTAATTCCAACCGCAAAATGTAGCATTCCCATGTGCCAAAATATTCACCTCTTTGCTATTCTATAATTCAACAATTTTGAAAAGCGCGCCGAAAATAATCACCACATTGTAAAACCACGGAAAGAAGCTCCAATTAGAACAAAAAGACAGGTCTATCTCCAAAGAAATATAATATTACATGCGCTAATTGCTCGTTAAAAGTTAACAATCCTCTGTTACCACATGAATACCCTATATTACCGTTATCGTTAATGTTCAATGTAATCGCGAATTCACGCGTTCGTGGCGCATTTAAACGTGAATTCGCATTAGCCCGAACAAAAGGCCACATTCACGAACAGACGACCGGGATTAATTAAATCGTCGATACTTAAACTATGGAATTGTTGGTGAAGTGTAATTCAGTAATGCCGTCTGAGAGAACAAGACGGTAATAAAATCCACTTTACTAAAAGGACGACCGAGAGAATTAATACGAATGGACGATTACTCCGAAACGGATGTCGTGTCATTAGTGCGTC
The DNA here is from genome assembly GCA_963989415.1 of Cerceris ruficornis. Lineage (NCBI taxonomy): Eukaryota > Metazoa > Arthropoda > Insecta > Hymenoptera > Crabronidae > Cerceris > Cerceris ruficornis. Next base: position 29,300,494 of record OZ022518.1, read on the forward strand.
ACGATGTAACTACGCCGTATATTCAATTATTCATGAAGTTGTTACCGGACGGTCCGAAACAGTTAAACTTTCGAAACCGTCCCTCGAGTGGGTACCCCTATTATTATCTTATACGTCATACTTCGCATATTCCATCGTCGTTCGATATGTCTGTGTGTTTAATACCGGCAAGCGTGTTTGTTTAAAATGGATGCAATTTATATCGAGACGCGCATACCCGAATAATTATTCCGACCGCTTTCACTTTGACCATAAATTCCATGACAATTTGCCGATGAGGTGTACTTTATTCGAGAGAGTAAATAAATATTATAAATGTTATACGAATATCAATGATTTTAACTCGTAAGGCAAAATTAATAGGATTTGGAGACATTCCATCTTTGGTCCATTTTTTAGAGAAGGTACAGCTCTCCAAAAAACGCAATTTTTGGGGAATTTTGTTTTTTAATAGCCGAGACAGCTTCTGGTTCTAATTCGAGCCTATAGATGATATCGAGGAAATAAAAGGCAAACAAATTGTACAGGGAAGGTACAGCCCTTAAAAAAACCCAATTTTTCGCGAGATAATGTTTTGGGAATTTCGTTTTTTAACACTAGAACTACCGGCGTTAAATCTATCATATTTAAAAATATTAAATAAGTATTTTGAAAAAAGGGGAATTAAGAGGTGGAAAACTTGATTGATTCGGCAATTTATTTTTTATAAGATGGACGTAGAATATCTATTCTATGACTCTCATATAAATTTGGAGAATTTTTGGAAAAAATTGTGTACCAGTCATTTTGACTGGTATGATAAATCTAGTGTTAATAGCCGACACAGCTTCTCGTCCTAATTCGAGCTTATAAATGATATCAAGGAAATAAAAAATGCAGTAACACTGTAGAGAAAAGGTATACCCCCTCAAAATTTTGAATTCCTCGTGGGTCAATTTCTTTTTGCAAATTTCTATCCTACGACAACTGTTGTAACTTTCCACCCTAATTTGTACCTGTAGATGATACTTAGGCAAAAGAAGGGAGCCGGAAACATTTACTTTTTGGCTCATAAAGATCACAATGTTGCAGAGTATACAAGTATCACAAAACTGCATTACGAAACTACTTCCGTGTTCTAAAGTGCCCCGGCGCGATAAGCAGAATGTTCGATAATGCAATTAGCTGTAGAGAAGAGAAAACGAAACGAAATAGAATCGGGGAGAAAAATGGAAACGTGGCAGCGTGGAGCGTGCTTTGTATAGACGAGGATAAGAAGGCATTGCCCATTAGAATGCAGCGTGTTGGGCTGCAATCAGGCTGGTACAGATCCCTAACTAGCTATGGATCCGATGGAAGCGAAAGATACGAACAGACGTCGAAACGAGTCAGCCCTTGAAAACTGTTACATCTCTTACTTACATTAATTGTATATCAAAGTCGAGGAAATCTATTCAACTCCTGTATATTTATTTCTATGTCATCATTTTAGGAAATCAATATGATATTTTTACTAATTTAACTGGCACAACTGTGTACAATTAACAAAAATTATTTGTGCACATTTTATTTAAAGATCGTCTTATCAATTAACAGGACTTTCTTCAACGTAATATATTAGGGGGACAGGAAAGTAATGTCGTTTCTCCAGATATTTTGCTCAAAAACCAACTGATTTTTATTAATCCGGCATTGAAAATTTGCACATTAGATGACAAAAGGTTGTTGATAACGAGGATGATTACATCATTTATTAAAAATAAAAACTTGTTACAAATTTATCTGTTTGAATTTATTGCAAAAAACCGATATTACTTTCCGGTCCCCCTAATATATTACCCAGAAATATATACTACTTAGTTAACTCTAATTATTAATTAACCCAGTGCCTTTCTCAATTCAATACACCAATTATTTTTAACAGTATAGTAACATTTGCAGCAACGTTAAAAAATTATTACACAGTAATTTCCATCTTCAACGATAAAACATCGTTCACTGTAAAATTCGTACAAGCTAAAAGCAAAAAAAGTATATAGAAAGAGATAGGAAAATATATCAAAATTCCCTTGCAACAGCCAACCGGAAAAAATAACAGTGCAGAAAATAACAGATTCTCCAAGTTCCGCAACACCTTCGGGCACATTGAATATTTGCCAGGACGAGGAAACGAGGTTTACTCGGATCCGTTGCTAGCGCGGTCGAAGGTATCGTCGAATGCCGATCACGTGTCCACGTTACGAGATAATACCGCTTCCGAATTCATACCTAAACTCCGCTCCGTACATCTCGAGATTCGAGTAGCTAATTAACGAGCCGACGACTGTGGAAGGACGAGGGAAAATAAATAAGAGTCAACGCACAAATTACAATTCACCCGACTGCACCCTCTCTGCCTTCGACCTCGTAATACAAAGAGGAAAAACGTTGCTGAAAGTCGACCGCTCCGAGTCACCGTTGGCAAAAGCGCAGAGGAACGCGACACAGAGTGACAGACAGTGGAAGCTTTGTTTCGTGAAATTAATCGGAAAACTACGGCAATAAAATTCTCGTGTATCCCCGTGCAAAAGAAGTGGCACGATGACGGCGAAGGAACTTCGGAAAGGGGACACCGGTGGACGTCGGAGGTCGACGGTTTCCGTTCATCTATCCGTCCGGCAACAGAAGCACAAAGAACGGAATATCGAGATAGCCTACGGTAATTTGAATGCTGTTTGAAATAAAAGGTCACGCGGAACCGGGACAAAACGGGTCGCGATATATGTGCGACGTATGGCGGCTAATGGAAGCCAACAGGATCGCGGCTCGGCCTGGCGAACGGAAGTGGAGGACGAGGAGGAAGAGGCGGACGAGGAGGGTGAGAAGGACGGGGAGGAAGAGGTGGCCGAGGAGGGTGAGAAGGACAAGGAGGAAAAAGTGAAAGAGGAGAACGAGAAAGGAGGGTGGAGAAAGAAGAACGGGGAAGAGAGGTCAAGAGGGAGAGATAAAGGGGTGGGAAGAGTCGAATACAGTGCGGGGACGGTGCAGGGACGAGAAGAGAAGACTCGATTACACGTCACCGGCAGCCCAGAGCCTATTTGGTCGCAATCGGTTTTTCATTACCGAAAGCTTCATCGGCTTTATACCGAATTGTACATTCGGTGGACCCTTGTGAAAGTCATCGCGATCATATGTCCTTTCGAAACACCGTTTCGCCCTGTGTCCTGGATATTATTGCCAAGATTTATATAGGGTCTTTCAAATCGCGCGGTTTTTTTAAATCTGTAACGCGTTCGTCGACGTTATCGACGATCCATCGAGTAGTTCTATTAAATTACTTTTAAAAATCCAACTGAAAATCCCATCTAACTTAAACAATAAGAGCGTCACCCATGTCTGGGTGACGGGTCTGTTTCCGTTCAGGCTCCATCACCCAAATATGGGTGACGCTCTTCTTGTTTACGTTAGATGGGATTTTCAGTTGGATTTTTAAAAGTAATTTAACAGAATAAGCACTGAAATATAAATATAGAATATACAATATAAAAATATTAAAAATCGCTTTTATTACTTAATTGCTCTTATTGTTAGTTTACAGGCAAAGAGGAATGAGCTGGGTCATCTGGGGGAAGGGAATCATATTCTCTGCGGTGCACGGTTCACTTAAAAATTGAATAACTAAAAAGTACCGAAATGTACCGGGTTGAAACTTCCCAGATATATTCCTTAGACTATATATAAGTAATTTCTGCAAAGATTTCGTGCGTCTACCTGTACCCTTCTTTGTTATACCTGCGGAAAGTTAAACAAGAAAATGACTTATACAAAAGTTATAGAACGATATAGATTTTCCTATACAAAATGAAGTTGACCTTTAAATGACATTGAAGAAATATAACAAATAAAAAATTAATATTGCACCGATATTCTCTGCACGATACTATGAAACTTTTGTATATAATATTTTTCTCTAAAATCAATGGTTCTCGAGTTATTATTTTTTCCCACATAGATTGTCGATTCGTTCCACTGTGCGACAGTCGGATTTGGGCCCCGCGAGAAACTAACCGAATTGATAGATAGAACCGAATTGATAGAAGCAGAATTAAAAGCTCCTCGCAATGAATAATACAAAGTGTTCGTCTCTGATTATTGATTGCTTGTTAACTTTAAGCAGTAAAGTTAAAGTTTCTTGGAGATTACAGAAGCCTTTGAACGTTAGTCTTCTTGTTAACTTTTGAAAAAATGCGGAAAATAATTACTGCCATCTTTATTCAAATTTCATTACCGCACGACTCCGAACGTTGCACACAGATGGCGATGATATTTCCTGAATGACCATGATCGTAGTACGTGCTTCTCAGACATAAACAGCTGATTGGGATATTTTCACGAGATGAATACGGGATGAAAATAATGTGCAGTGATATTTAATCTAACGGAGAGACGTATCGGACATAGTGTTTTGTTGACGTGCCGAAGAATTCGCTGAAATTCCAACAATCGAGCATTCGAGTCGTCAAAGAATGTGTCATCCAAAAATCGTCTTTCGATGATCATAACAAACAAAGCAACGAGACGTAGCACGCAGAAACGCGAGGCTATAAATAAGTACGTATAAAACATGACTTCCCCGCAAGAAAATTATGCGATGAAGCAGCCAATTAGACGTTTGGAGATCCAGATCAATAATTTCAATGTCGCTATTCCACACCATGTTGATTTATTGAAACGGCATAAAAGTAATATCGAGAAAGTAAGTATTCAAGGTGGACCGTAATATGTTCATGTGTTACGTTGCAAATAACATTGGCTTCGTAGTATCAGGCTCAGAACGATTGGGAAAAAGTACGTAAGGAGCATGTTAACGTTTCGAGAATTATTAAGCAGTTAAAGGAATTGCTCTATCAAATGGAAACATTAAGGGCTCAAGTGCTCGACGCCGATATTAATAAATTTGATAAGCTCACAGCAAATGCAAGATCAAATATCATAAATGCTATCCAAGAATATTTCAGTAAGCAGTACAATTATTGCTTTTAATGCGGATCAAATATCGTGGAGGAATAATGCCATGCATGCTTACAGAGATGGAATTAAACTTACCGGAGTCGGAGCCCTGCTCACCCAAAGACGAAGATCAAGGTACATATCATCCACTTAGCGAGAGTCAGATCAAACTGCAGGAAGAACACGAAGAGATCCAACGCCAACAGACATGTCTGCATGCTTGGAATTCTCTGCAAGGAGATATTCAACAATTGCATCAGTTGTTCGTCGAATTTAATAAAGTAGTAGCTGTAGGTTTTGTAATTCGATTTTTTTCACTCCTATGAGCCATATGTAAAAGAACAATAATATACAAATTGCCCAAACACTCATATACATGTAAATAATAAGATGTTACTTTCAAATTAGGATCAAAAAGAATCTGTGAATATGGTGGAAACCAAAATCGAGGAAACCGAAGTAAACGTGAACGAAGGTGCGAAGTTTTTGGAGAAAGCTTCGAGATACAAAGTTGTGATGTATCCGTTAACGGGCGCTGTACTTGGTACATGTATAGGCGGACCGATTGGATTGATAGCAGGATTAAAGATAGGGGGCCTTACCGCTTTGGGTTGCGGTATTTTAGGTAAATTTCTCTCGCGTTTTCCATTATGAATGCTATTAACTGAATTGTTTCAAGCATCTCGATTTTTACAGGATATACGGGTGGATCGTTATTGAAGAAGAAAGAGATAACGATGCATGAAGCGAAAGATGTACCAGAAAAGACTTCGGAGCTCAAAGATTTACAGAAATCCCCATCCCCGGATGATAGTTTAATAGAAACTAAAAAAGAGTTGTGACCCACGCCTAAATGTGATAATAGCCTTAAAAAGAAAAATGCGTGCAATGTCGTTTAGTCCCAAAGAACTGATATCGATATATAAAGTAACACTTTCTCTTTTAGAATACTTTTTTTGACTATAAATGACTTCTCTTGTTGATAGACGGTCAGATATTTTTATGAAGGGGACGTGTGATTTATACGGATTTTTATAAGTAAACTGACAATGAGCTTGAGACCTTTTAGATTGTACATTTTTCATGTATTTATTATATAATGAATAGTTACCAGCAGGATATCGAGCGAAAAGCACCTTCGAAAAAGGTGCATTGACAAGTATATGAAAAATGAAAAAAAGAAAAAAAAATCGAATTTCGTTTAACCTATTAAAAAATAAAAGTAAAAAATGCCTATTGTCAAGGGCCTACCTTCCCGGTAGATTAAAAATTGTCAAAGACACGATTCGAGATAGAAACGCTAATTATTAATTAAAAATAAGCAGATTATTCGTAATATGTACTATCTACATAGTATTACGCATTTCTGTGTATAAATTTGTACTTACAATTGCGCAAACACGATACGTTGTACTTTCACGTAGAGACGTAACGGATTACTCGAAATTTCGGCAGGATATTACGTATGCTTAAGTGCCTCGCGTTAATATAAGGTATCACGAACATACACTTTAAACAGTTAAGATTGCTTGTAAGTAAAAAATATTTGCAAATAAATCATGAACCCGACGTGGAAAAGGAAAAGCACCGAATCTCGCGCACTACGTACGTTACAAACTTCTCGTTCCGCTTCAAACTGTTCTAGTCAAGTTTTCTAAACGATTTATCGATTCTACAATCGATATATTAAAATGGCGGATAAGCGCGCGCCACTGTTAATTTCATGTAAGACAATTTGCTAGTAGTGCCAACTTCACAGTGATCTACGGAGTGCGTGCCGGGTCGTAGTTTGAAATTCGGTCGTGAATTTTGTTTGTGAAATGTGGTAGCACAGTTAATAACAATTGTTTCAACGTTACAAAAACAATGTACGTATCGTATTGAACTTACATGATAATCTAGATTTTCGACTATCGAAGTAGATAGAAAGAATGAGCTGGCAAATTGTCGAGCAATACAATCGAGCTTCCCTTCATTTTGCCTTCTCGTGTTTAACTTAATACTTGACAGTGCCATTGTAACTTGATTATCCTATGATCTACTTTATTTACTGGCAATAGATGTAGCTTTCCTTATACATATTTTAGAACATTCAAAAGAATGTGTGTCTTATTCGGTAAAATCCGAATCGAACGAACGGGCGCACTACTAGTGCCACAATGGCGACCACGGGCAGTTTTTCAATCCGATTTTCAAACCGCGGTCGTGCTGCTCGACATCGAAGCAAAAAGTTAGCATTTCTTAACGTTACATTCATATCAACGAATACTTTTCCTCATTAATGTATGTAGCTTCAGCTTCTTCGAAAGGAGGCCCCAATTTCAAACTAATCTTAAAGAAAACTTCCTCTGTTTTAGGGAGCATCAGTGCCGAGCAAATCTTAGCCTACAAACAACTTCGTGCGCCTTCAACACTGTCAGTGTCCAGGTAAGCACACAATTCTAATAATTCCGGTGCAAATGGGCGTCAATAAGTTCAGAAAGATATTAAAATTTGCGTTGCTGCATATTTTGACGCATTTATGCGGCGCCGGTCCCTGTGGATTTACAGCCTACTTTCCGTTTAGACGGGGACGGTCCGTGGGGACCGGCAGCGAACTTTCCGTTAGACGATGTCGGTCCATAGGGACCGGCAGCGAGCTTTCTGTTAGGCGACGTCGGTTCAGAGGGACCGGCAGCAAAATTTCCATTCGGCGACGTCGGTCCATAGGGACCGGCAGCGAACTTTTTCTAAAACTAGAAAGCTAACATTTTACTTTCTTGCATCCAGAAACATACATAAGGCGTTTGCAACAGCTATATTTAAAAAAAATTGAAATTAAATCACTTTACTGTCTTTCTGAACGGGCTGCTATACGCGGTCATTTAATTAGAAAGATCTTTACAACCGAACACCTCGCGAAATGATTAACTGAACGTGTCGAGGAACAATATAGGATAAAACTGAAAGTATTATAACTTCGCTACAAAAGGCACCCAATACAGTATATTTAGCAAGTAATAAAATACATCGGTGTTAGACACAGTACAATACTGAAATAATCATGTTATTAATGTAATATATACACTTCGTTGTAATAATGCAAGACACTTAATACTAAAATGATCTACTTAAAAAAATATTAATAAATATCTACGAGCGTGTGTAACGTTAAAAGTGACTATCGGTGTATCTTAAGGTACCGTGTTATTGTTATCATTTATCAATTATCATTACTTGGATATTTCCCTAATTCAAAAGCAACACCAAACTCAGAAACGTGGAAAATAGAAATCATTTCATTTCGTTCGCTTAGTCTCACTTTCAAAGTGCGGAAAGCACTGCCAGATGCACCGATAACGCGCGAGTCTCATCTCTATTTTGCAATTTCACTTTTTGAACATTCACGAAACGATACTCGAGAAAGTGAGAAATTTAATTTAAAATTCTTCAAGATTCTGGAAGTTAGTTATGTCGATTAAAAAAAAGATCGACGATTTTTGGATGCATCGGGCTGCGCAGATTATCTTCGTAATGATCTACGATCTACAGCTACGTCTCTAAATAGATTTTTTTTCTTTTGACCCCAGAATACGAAATAATACGATTTTTCGGTCACTATCCATAAGGTATAATAACGATATACCTTGGCAGACCTTGGCAATAACGATGGCTCAATCGACTGACTCGTTTTTGGAACGTCGTAACAATTCACAATTACTTAATAATATAATTAATGATTGTTACGTGTACCAACGTCAATTTTTTTAAATTGTTAACACGCCGAATGACTATGGTGGAAACCTGATTACGGTACGATTATGATTCGTCGATCGAGATACATCGATAAAAGAAAGGAAAACCACGTAGAATTTCATCGATACAAACAGCGAGTTTATTTGTCCAAAATTTTACACGATTTCGAGAAATCATAATCGACCGTGAAACGATAAATCGTTCGATGAAAAGAAAAAAGAAGAAATTTAACATAAATTCCGTGGATCGTCTTAAAGTCAAGCTTACCATTAGGTTTCCTTTCTAAGCTATTCCAAAACGATCGCACGATTTTACCTAAAGGGGATAGAAATGCGGAAAAGAAAAAAAAACAACGTTATCGTCTTAAACGTAATATTACGTCGCGGTATTGGAGAACATGAAAACGGGCAAACACGAATTTTGGCTTTTCTCTTACAGGCCAGAGTTACAAAGGTTTTACATCTACGGGTGATAAAAGGTTTTACAAATGACTGACATTAAAAAAGAATATAATATTATGTATATTTTAATATATAATCTGGAAATAATATTCTTCGACTAACGGTTATATTAATTGCGGGCTACATCGTATAAACCTTTAATATTACATTATATTACAAATGTGGTATGTAATGTGTGCGCATCGATTTGACATTCCTGAATCGTACGGAGTTCTCTTTCATTTCTTTTTACCTTTTTTGTAAGTTCACGATGGGAAACTTATAGATAGATACAATAACAACGCCACGACCTCAACTGAAATGGAAAAGTCCGAGGAGAATTTTCCGTTAATTCCATTTGAAATTGCTTCCCCGAGTTGCCGCCTGTATTCCCGTGGTCTCCTTAAATACATTAGTAAACGCGAACACAATGTGGAGTTGGAATATCGATATCTTCATATTTTTTTTATTATTATTATCATTATCATTAAACTATGCATATAAATAAAGTATAAAAGTACCATGTACGACGTAGTCATTGGAAATTTCAAGAAGGTTCCTCAGTCGCCAGCGTAATCAGGAATGCCAATGTTAAAATGAAAGAAAAATGGCAAAACGGTCGCGCAAAGTTTCTACAGTTTCACGTGAAACTGTTCAAAAAGAAAAAGACACCTGGTTAACCCGCCTGGACACAGATCTCTATCTATCGTTCTCTTGAGCACGCCGATGCATACGAGAGGAGAATAGTAATAAGAAAATACACGTTGCCGTTTCTTTTTAACCTCTGGAAAATGAATGCTTTACAAAATTCAGACGTGACAACTAGGCGATCGCGTGGATCAGTGAAATTCGAAGCGTATCAAAAGATAGATTCACTTGGAAGTTGAACGTTTCGCGAGTCTCTCTGAAACACGATTCGTTTGCATCTCGCGAATGCTTTTAGCATTGTTTCGCACGACGCGAAAGAAACTCGCGATGGAACGTGATAATACAAGCGTAATGCAGATGATCTCTTTCTTTATTATCTACGATGCCATAGTATTCCACGTGTTGCAGTACACAAACGAAATTTCAACGTGACACGATGGACACTGGCAGATAACGAACCCTCTTAGCAAGCTCAATTATATGTACATCCGAAGAAATTGAATATAACACTGTCAGAACCAACGCACCAAAAGACTTCCTCCACTTAGCTAACTTACGTGTCTCACCCGAAATACAATTAAATTTCTAACACCTAACTGATCCAAGTGATAGGAAACCTTCCAAGCACACGTCCATTAGACCCTGAAGTATCGTATTCCATTTCGCAATGTACATACCTTACACGCAGTACGACGTAATAGCGTTTCTACCTCGTAATTGAACTACACCAAGGGAATATATTCGTCTGGCAGTGTCCGATACAGTGCTGAGCGTCGGAAGCAGAGAAATGAAACCATCGCACGACATTGAAGGTGATATCACCGCTCGAGACGTTAACGTTATGTTTTCCTATAGCCGACTTCCCTATCGACCAATGAGAGCGAAGGAGTGGGGAGCGCCGAGTGGTGGGGGTAAGCGGCGCTGCTCGTTCTTTCTTCTTCCACCAGTCGTCCGCAGTTTCTTGCACAGAGTGTACGTTTCGGTTCTCGGAGCGTGTACGCATCTGTCGCACAGTTACGACACCTATACGCATCCCAGCACTCGTACAAACAATGTCTCTGACTTTGTCATTGTCCTAAGCACATGTCATTTGAACTTGTCACACTGCATTCACACTGGGACAACTTGCAAGTGAATCAACAGCCAGATTCTCCTTTATACCGAAGACTCGGCCGTGGATAGCCACCTTCTTTATAAATTAATGGACATATCTTGGTCGTACGGAGTTAGATTAGTTTCGGACGAAGACGCCGAGGTAACTGTTGCCACGGTAGTGCTGGTCGGCGACTGTAGAGGCGTGGAGGTCGTTGGTAAATGCGACGTTGGACTCTCTAAAGTAGAATTCCAATGACTTCTCTCGGTACCGTCACCTCCGTCGTCCGAGACGATCGAGATGTCGGCTATTATGCCGCTCTCTGCAATCATCGATGCAGTGATGTTATCCCGATCGACTATCATCGATGATAAGACTTTATTTAGCTACAATTATTCACTTACCGACGCTACACTGACTGTTGAGGGTAGTGCTACGATGATGAGGTCGGGGACTCGTGTCCAGACCGAGGTTCAAGGTCGTTGGAGGTCCACTGCTTCCACCGCTACTCGACGACGAGCTGACGGAGATTACGCTGTGAGGCCTCCTGCTGCATCTATTCGAATCCTCCGACATTGAAACTGCTATCGAGTTTCTGAATCTAGGCGCTGCTTCGAGGTAAAGGAGTTTTGTTAGTGTTTGACCTTGGAGATGACTCCTGTATGCGACGATGGCATTTGGGACTGTAAGTAGGGCAAATTGTTTACTTACTTTTAGACAGTTGAGCTACGCTGATAGATCGGTCGTTTATTTGATCCGCGCTAGGCCTAATGTCCAGACAGGGTTTATTTCCGATGCCCATGCTCGACATCTCTGCCAGGCGCACTTCTGTTGCAATGGAAGAGTAGCTTTGTTAATCTTTTTTCGTGATAGATGCAATAGGAGGTTGAATAATGTGATTTAACAGGTTTCTGTGTAACGGACTCTTACAATTGTTAACTATTAGATTGATTTTGGGGCTCTTCTTAACACTTTACCGACCGGTAGCCTATGAATAGGCTTTTTGTCACCAACACTTTTAGATTTTAGTTCATTAATCGGTTCCCACGGCAATCAGTAATTTGTTATTTATTATTATAGTGGAACTGTGTTAAGGAGCCGATGAGAAGCATTTGTAATTTTCAAAGAGATTGTAATTTTCTTTAGGCAATCTAAGCCGAAACAAATCCTTTAAAGTGGATAGGATGCTCAAACAATAGCGGTCGGTAAAGTGTTAATTTTAAATTAGGTTTAACCAGAAACGTTGATATATTGATCATTTATATTTGGTTTTTGAGAGAGAAAATTAACGTGGTTTTAAAATTAGGAACAGATCGGCAACGCCTCATGATTAAATACTTTGACGACTTTTTTTATAGAGATCGTCTATGTAATTTTGTCATCTAAAAATTTCCGTCGTAACCCAAAATTCGAAGAAATGTTTCTTACAAAAATTGCGTAGTTTTATAGGGACCAGAGTATAATATAATTATGCTGCGAAACATTTTTCCAAATTTCGTGTTACGATAGAAATTTCTAGCTTGACAAACTCAGCTGGTACACTCTGTGTAACGATAAAAATCTACATAGTTCCCGTTGCTTTTCAATTCCCATCGTTTAGATTGCATCATTAGTGTTAATGTTTACATCCGTAGCAAAATACCGTACAAGGTCGAATTCGAATGTAATTTAAAACGAAGCAAACCATACCTCTGTTTCGGAGCGCCTGTTTCCATAAAAGGTTGCTCAGCTCCTCCGTCCAGGCTTTCTTTATGTCCTCGCTCGCGCACTGCAGCGTGTACGTATCGCCAGGTTTTCTTTTGCGGAACCAAATCTCGAATTTTGTAGGTGAATCGGCGATCACGGCGGTCAAGCCGATGTCCGTCGTTTTGATGCTGTGCTTGTAGATGTAGATATCGAGGTTCTACATGGATCAGAATACGCAATAGTAAGAAAAGTTTCATCTAAAATTTTAACAGGTGGCTCCTCTTGCTAAGTTACGCGTACAATATATTCTATGGTGTCAGACAGCATGTGTGTACAGCTAGAGAAATTGACTGCGACGTTCTATCCACTATCAAACTTCCAGATCGAAAGGTTTAACACTTTAACTCTTTGAGGCACGGCGGGATTCAAAGTGTCCCAACTTTTCGATGCGTGCACCTCGAAAATTTATATTATTTTATAACTTTGTTAAAAAGATAAACCAACTTTGTTCAATTAAAAAGAAAAAAAATGTCTGTGCAGCATGAGTCATTTTATTTTCGGAATTTCCGTGTCTCAAAGAGTTCAATTATTTCATGAATTTGTATAAAACTGTTTTAATTTAATACTTTAAAAATATTGCCGGCCCCTGGCGAAGTTTAACTGCGTGGACGTGCGGTCATTAACCTTTTGCCCTACAATAACGAGTGACACAGTAAATAGACTAGGAAATTTTGAAGTTTACCAAAACTACTAATTTGAAAATATCGCTGGGTTACGGACAGTCGAATTATTTTTATACTATTAACACGTTGAATGCCATGGGGGTCACCGGTGACCGGCACTGTTGAATTCGATGAAATTTCTTATGATTTTTAAATTGTGATATTTACGGATATGCTAGTATATTCAGTATTAAAATATTGCAGTTAGATAAGTGAAGTATCACTGAGTACATAACTATTTTTACTTTTACCATTTCTATTCTATAAAGGTGTGATTCTAATAGAAACAGTTTCGGTTCGGTGGAAATGATGAACCTAGCGAAATACGGATGGCATTCAGCGTGTTAATATTACGTTAATTATACGGTATATCAGAAACCAGTGAGAAATTTTTATTCCAGAAATTCTGAGTTATTGCATACGCAGTCAGAAAAGAAATTGTAGGACGAGGGGTTAAGATGCCACCTTACGTCACATGAAGTGTAAATCGACGTGTAATTAAAGTTCGAGTATTTGAAACATTCTCACCTTTCTATCAGGAAATCTTCTCGCTTTACTAAACAGTATGAGGTCCTCGAAGAGGAAGACTTGACGAAGGCACTTCTTGCCTTTACCCTGCCAGACCAAGAACTCGTTTTGACGAAGCAGCCTGCCTTGTTCCTTCACGTTCACCTATAAATCAAATCATTTTTATACCCCATGTAACGCATTCCACATTGCGGTTTCTCGACGCGACCGTTTCTTCGTTCACGTCGTTATTCCTTAATTATCACCGTCGCCAGTTCGATGACATTCCCGTGACCGTTTTATCGCGAATTATTCGTAACGTAAGGAAAACACCTACGTCGCAATCTCGTAGAGAGTCCATCGCCAATAGGTCATTTCCATGGCGTAGCTGGAATCGCACCATTTGCTCGGCTGCTCTTAAATCTGCTTCTCCTTCGACCATTGGTTTCATGCCTTCCTCTTTTTCCTCTTTCTCCTCTTTGCCGGACATTTGCTCCGTGAGGTCGGTGCCAGCTTTGACGAGTTGTTGCAAAAGCAACGCGTATTTTCCCATTCGTTGGACCGGCTTGAGGAGATAGCTCGCGAGGTCCATCTTGTCACCTAACTCGAGCTGCTTTTGCTTGAAGAAGACCGTTCCGTATTCGGCCATCAGCGAATCTGAATTTGGCTTGTTCTTATTGTACAGGGCGTAGAGGTAAAATTTCTTCTCCTGAAACAATTGGGGGAAATTAGAGGATGGTTGTTTAGAGGTGAAAGCAGCATGCGAGGGAAAATGAATTTTTGAGGGTGGCGACGCATTAGGGATGCAACTTGAGGAGAAACTAGGGATGATCTTGAAAGGAGAAGGTTGGTTGTACTAACAGTCAATTTAATCTTAGAATTATTATTATTTTCGGACCAAAAATTAGCTTGGTACCTCAACTAGACTTGATTTCAGTCATCTTGGAATCGGAAATTAGTTTATAGTAGCTCGAAGATATGTTCATTCCAGTTATTTCAAAATCAGAAGCTAGGTAGTAGGAAGTTAAGAAAATTAAATTTTAATTCCCTCGAAATCAATAGTTAGGTAATAGTACCTCGACGAGATCTGATTTCGATATTTTGGAATTAAAAGTTACTATTAATTAATAGTATTTAACTCGAAAACATTTTCATTAAAGTTATCTCAAATTCAAATGTTAGTTAGTGGCAGCTCGAGAAAATTAAATTTTAATTTCCTCAAAATCTAAAGTTAGTTAATAGTACCTCAAGCAGACTTGAATTCAATTATCTTGAAATTATAACTTAGATAATAGATACTCGAAAAAATGTTAATTTTAGTTATCTCAAAGTCAAAAGTTAATTACTAACAGCCCCCGAAATCAAAAGTTAGTTAATAATGGCTTACAAAATTTAAATTTCGATTTCCCCGAAATCAATAGTTAGTTAAAGTTCTTCGGCGAGACCTGATTTCAATATCTTGGAAATAAAACTTACAATTAGTTAATAATACTTAAGTCGAAAACATTTTCATTACAGTTATCTCAAATTTAAAAGTTAGTTAGTGGCAGTTTGAGGAAATTAAATTTTAATTCTCCCGACATTAAAAGTTAGTTAATACTACGTTAAAAAAATTTAATTTCAATTGCCTTATAATCAAAAGTTAGTTAATAGTAGCCTAAGAGACTCACATGTCTGAGGAAACACTGTCCAACCAACATGGGCGACTGTTCGCACTGCTCAAGCTCCCGCAGAAAGTGCTGACTGTGAAACTCGTAGATCTTCTCGACATTGCCGAAGATCACGTTTCTTTGACCCCTGAGAGCCTGAGGAATGTCCTCCCGCACCAGTTCCGGTATGTAATTCTTCAATGATAAGATTACCGTTAATCGCGATGATCGCGACACAATCGAGCCGAGCCGCGGCTCTTGCTACGATGATTTTCAACGATATAACGATATAAAGCAACTGTTACCTCTATTATATACTCGAGGGACTTCACGTAGTCTCGTTCGGTCTGTATCATTTCCCTCATTATGAGCAGTATTGTTCTGCAAGGTGAAATTCCTCGTTAGCGATCACGATCCACGTAATGCCTTCGTATAATCGCGTAATAAAATTACTACAGATAAGCCGTTGCATTGTTACGAGCGACGGCTAAACTCGGAAGAAGGAAGAAAAACGTCTGCCGTAAAACTCTAACGCGATTTCACACGCGGGTTTCTCCGAATTTTTCATGGGAATATCTGTCACGATTTTCTATTGGCTCTAACGACGCTTGGGAAGAAGTTATTCGAAAGTGCTGGCTATGAGAATTTCAGAATTTTTCGGATCGAGACTCGATACGATGTTTGCTTGTACACTTTTTGGAAAAATGGGGCACAGAGAATTTTTAGAAAATTATCTAGACTAATGAAATTGGCAAACGACGTTGCAGAAAATTCTGGATGGCAGAATTTTCGGGACCGAGATTCGACCATAAATTTATTTAAGGAGTTTTTACGCCAATAGATAAACGAGAATTTAGAAAATTATCTAGACTAATGAAATTGGCAAACGAAATGGCAGAATTTTCGGGACCGACACTTGACCATAGGTTTATTTAAGGAGTTTTTAGGCAGATAGACAAATGAGAATTTTTCGAAAATTATCTAGACTTACAATGAGCCTCTTTAGTGTTCAGAAAGAGGAGGTGTAGTTCGCAATAATATTAGCACCGGTAGGAAAAAAATTGCAGAGCATTCTTAAACTCTGCCTCCACTGGTAAATCCAATCATTAACACTAGAACTACCAAAGCACTCAAAATGTCTGGTCCCTCATTTTTTATAAATATTCTCTAAGTTTATAAGAGATTCATAAAATAGATACTTTGTTATCTGAACTAATCTGAATTACTCATCTCTGCAATATTTCGATTCCACTTTTTTTATACTTCTTATTGAATATATATAAGTAGCATAGATTTGTCGTCGGTAGTTCTAGTGTTAAACCCGAATTCAAACTCTGAGAAATTTTCCCTAAATTATCATCTATTACATCGTACCCTCCGAGATTCGGCACCCATCTAATACTTTCCCACCTAGCTAAGATAACCATAGCAATTAATTCCCAAAAAAAAAAGAATAACAACCAAGAAGAACTTGGTTGGCACGCACTTTTTCGCCTTCATCCCAGGCGCGATGCTAGCTGCTCGATGAAGATGCGAATTCACCGGAGGTTTCACCAATCTCCTTGGTGCCGGACTTCGGGGCGGTGTCCGTGGAGGAGAGCAATCTAGAAGTTGTTCGGCACTTTCGCGTAGTTCGGCAATGTTATCCAACACCGGTCGTCCTCCGCTTCCTGCGGAGACCACGCTTTCCATGGGACATGCATAGGATGCACTACTGTCACTGTCGTCCCACGAGGTCCCTGTAACGACATTCAATTGTACAGGTTGACGAACGTGTGTCGGGTCGCTGATATAAAGCTTTAGAGGGAATGAAAGTGCTAAACTTTGCAAAATGCAGGTTATTTATTTTAAATAGACTTCGAAGTATTTTTTAAGCATTTTTTCTGCGGTCTGGTACTGGGTTGTGGCCCACTGTATTGGAAACGAAGGCTTAGATCGTCATCTTGCAATATGAAAGCAACCATTTAACTCAAAATTATCCCAGAATAGAATAGAAAAAATTAAAACAAAATTTCTTGACTCACAAGACGCAACAGAGTTACAAAGAAATAGTGCAAAAGGAAAAGCGATCATACTTTTGGTTAAATTATCGTCCCAAGTAGTAATTAAGCGTTTAGTTCAAAATTACTCGAGAAAAAAAATAGAAAACATGAAATTAGAGTATCTTGACCCACAAAACACCCAAGAAATTACAAAGAAATCGTTCAAAAGGAAAAGCGGTCGTACTTTTGGTTCAACTGTCCTCTCAAGAAGTAATTAATTATTTAGTTAAAAATTACTCGAGAAAATACACAAAACATGGAAATAGAGTATTTTGACCCACAAAACACACAAGAAACCACCAAAAAATGGTGCAAAAGGAAAAATGATCGTACTTTTCGTTAAACTATCGTCCGAAGAAGTAATTGAGCGCTTAGTTCAAAATTACCGGAGAAAAAAATACAAAACAAGAAATTAGAGTATCTTGACCCGTAAAGCACACAAGATCCCACAAGAAAATGGTGCAAAAGAAAGAGTGATCGTACTTTTGGTTAAACTATCGTCCCAAGAAGTGGCCGACTCAGAGGCAGCGAAGGACCTCCTCCTCGCCGGACTGCCAGGAGCGGAAGTCGTCCTTGCCATCTCGAGGGCTTCCGCGCACTTGTTCCTGGCGATGCGACATTGTTCAAGGAGTATGTCGTTACCGAGTTTCTCGGCGAGGGCCATCATTTCCGTGAAATGTTCCGCCGGCAAAGGTGGCCTCGCCATTAAGAACTGTTGGGCTCGCCGTTCGCCCGCAAGACGAGCCTCCTGTGCCCATTCGTAGGCGCGATCCTGAAGAAGGCAACATCTCGACGTGTCCTCGAGATATTCCCGGCGATCCTCGAGGCGGGAACCGAATCCTCGAAGATGCTGCTTCAAGGATCTCGCGAGTTCGCGAAGTCCGCTCGCACTCGCCGCCTCGGCAAGATCGCTTCCTTTGTCAAGATGTCTCTGCAATGAGAAATGATCCGCGTGAAACTCACTTCTCCAATTACCAGCAGACAATTGTCAATGGTTTTATTCATAATTTTTACTGGAAAGTGTCAAATGGCGGCTTTGCACTTGAATGCAAAAAAATGCGGAGGTAGTTGCTAGGAAAAGTAAGAATTTTTCAAGATGCGAGATCGACTGAGAAAAGTCATTTAACTTAGAAAATAATTTTAAGTTGAAATTCCAAAAGGTGTGTTTCGACTCTTTCTAGGAAAAATAGTATCGATAGGGAGAATCTCTTTCACCGGAAACTTGGCTTCGACTGTTTCACGGTAAATGGTCTTATCTTTTTATTTATTCTGTGTTTAAGTCAACTTTATTCTTTTCTTCCAATTTCAAATCGATCTTGAAGCAACAAGGTATACGATTTTAAAACACTGAATGCCATGGCGGTCACCGGTGACCGGCGCTATTAAATTCAATGGAATTTCATATGACCTTTAAATTACAATATTTACGAATTTTGTAATATATTCAATATTTCAATGTTGGCGTTAACAAGATAAAGTTCTGCTGAATATATATCAATCAGCGTCTTTGAAGTTTCTGATTTATAAAGATGTGATTTTAATAGAAAAAGTTTCACTTCGGTAGAAATAAAACTAGCGAAATACCGGTGGCGTTCAACGTGTTAACACTTTGAATGCCATGGGGGTCACCGGTGACCGGCACTGTTGAATTCTATGAAATTTCTTATGATTTCTAAATTGCGATTTTCACGGATATACTGATATATTCAATATTAAAATATTGCTGTCAGAAAAGTGAAGTGTTACTGAGCACATAACTATTCTTACTTTTAACATTTCTATTCCATAAAGATGTGATTTTAATAGAAACAGTTTCGGTTCTGTGGAAATTATGAAACTACCAAAATACGGGTGGCATTCAACGTGTTAACAACGTAAACCTTTTCGTTTCCTCCTAAACCCTCCGTACTATTCAATTTCCCCACCTGTACCCTTGAATGACCGCCAACTAAAATCATTTTATTAGCTCGACTTATCGCAGAAATATTTATCCTCTCCGATTAACAATTCAGTATCCATTATAAGACAGCATTCTACATTCACATGTCCAACAATGGATTTACCTTTGCCGCGAGAATCTCAGAGACAAGCGGCCGCGCAATTAATGTTTCTCGTAAATTCCTTTCTAATCGACAAACCCACTCGGAGGCAAACGTTCGCACAGATTTACTACGAATACGTTATTGTGTATAAACACAGCGAAATATTTCATCGGTCAGGTCCACAATGGAAGGTACAATATAAAAGGCCTTTTCTTCCTCGATAGAGGCGATATTCCGTTCTCTACGACTGCATCTCCAACTCCCGCGGTGCAGAGCGCGGAAGCATCCCCATAGGAGAGACCATAAATCGACATATGGGGGTAAATAACGTCGCAATGAACGGAGGGGGTATCCGTGTGGTCTGTTCTATGGGACATTGTCTATTTGTGCAGAGAGGCGAATACCAGCCTGTTTACACAAGTCATATCCCATCTACGGGGTGGATCGCGAATCAATCGGCATTCAACGTTACCGTCGTTTTTCTCTATCTTGTACAGCGTTTGCAATTGATTCCCATAATTCTTCTGGCTTTGAAATCTTTGTAATTAATACTTTTGATACTGAAACCGACGATTTTTACAGGTTGTATTGAAAATGTTAGTAATTATTGAACATTATTGTTTATGAATATCCAGGTGGCTGCGATTGTGGCAATGGGGAAAGTGTTTATTATTCATCGAATTGCTTTAATTGTACATGCTGATAATTACTTGGATCGTTTACCGCAGTTAACAGCTTCACCAAACATATTAACTAACAATTCTATTACCTCTTAATGACGATTACTAATTCAACATGCTGGACTCAATCCCAAAACGCGTGTCCAATAATTAAAAAATAACCAAAATTTGAAACGCCAGAATATTTAACAATCACGAAATATATTGAAAGCTTGCCAAATCTATCTACATTTAAAACAACACTATGCATTTAAAAATTATTTATTCATTTCTCAAAAGCTCCAGATACAGAAACTTAGAAATCCACTGGGAATTTGCAATAAATACTACAGAGTTCAAGTGTGCTTAACACTAGATTTACAGAAGCCATCAAATTGACGGGTTCCGACTTTTTTCTAAACATTTTTCAAATTCACGGAAAAGCAGTACAGCAGACATTTCACATGTATTTTCCAATACAAAAATTACTTAACGAATTATCATCTCTGCCACTTGATCCCTTTTTTCCCAGAGAAAAGAAGAAATTCTTAAGTTACAATTAATTTAATTTATGGATATGTATTTAATATATCGCAGTGCAACAAATTTCACGCCTGCAAATCTAGTGTTAATATAAATTTAGAACGTAGAGAGCTTGGAAACCACGCGAGAGATTTACGATACACCCTATATAAACGCATCAGCGGACCCGCGTCCCTTTCTGTAAGAACAATATGTACCAGCGGTCGTGGAAGCGTGAAATCCCGTTGGACATGGCTCAGTAACATCCTGGAACAAGGATGATCTCGATCGAGTACCCGTGACGAAAGTGCATCTCGTCCCACGGTAAACGCTGATGGTGTATCGTTCGCTCGTAAACGAGAACACGTGGATCGTCCCAACTGTTCTACTTGTCACGCAAATTTACGCGTGTAATCGTACTAACAGAATGCACTTCGATCTCTATGACGCATCTCCAACGTGAAATTTTCCACACACGTGTTTTTCTTCTCGTGGAAACGACGGGACAATTACGAGTTTGAGCGCTCGTGCGGATACTCGTCATCGATGGGTATAGTGTACACTCGAGGAAATTGAATTTTTATTGGTCGTTTTTTTAATTTGTTGGCGTGATTATTTTGCTGATTGTCTATGATTCATGGTGGACTGTCAGTCAGGGGAAATATTATTTAGGGGTGCTTTTAATGTTAACGTTAGAACTATTAAATTTAGAACTATGGGCGTTGTATCTGTTACATTTAACACTAGAACTACCGGCGTTAAATCTACTGTTTTAACCCCTTGCCGTACAATAACGAGTGACACTCGTGACGCGATAAATTGAATAGTCAATTTTGAAGTGTTTCAAAAATTATTAATTTAAAAATATCAGTGGGTCAGGATAAAATTAAATTAATTCTATGCAATTTAATATTGCGTTAAGTCATACGCTATGTCAGAAATCAGGGATAGATTGTTATTTCAGCAATTAATTCAGAGTTATTACGCATTCAGTCACAAAAGAAATGGCACGGCAAGGGGTTAATATATGAAATAAGTACTTTGGAGAAAGAGGAATCAGGAGGTGGAAAAGATGATCGATTCCGCAATTTATGTTTAACCCCTTGCCCTACGATTTCTTTTGTGACTGCCACTCCAATAATTCAGAATTTAATTGCTAAAACAAAAATTGATTAGTGATTCTCGATTGGTCTTATAATTTAACGTAATATTAATATTACAGGAATAATATTCTCACGTTGCATCTCATTGATATTTTCAATTTGATAGGTTTTTAAAAATTTGAAAATTTGCTATCCCATTTAATATCTAATCTGCGGCCATGCTATAAACTTAGAGAATTTTTGGGAAAAATTGGGGACCAGACATTTTGACTGGGTTGGTAGTTCTAGTGTTAAATACACTTTGATAACAGAGAAACGAAGAGGTCAGAGGTAAAAAGATGATCAATTAAGTAACTTAGGCTTTATAAGATGTGGCATATTTACTGCGTGGGCCCCCTATTAATTTGGAGTGCTTTTAAAAAATTGAGAACCGGTCAGTTTGACCATTTTGGTAGTTTTAGTGTTAATGAGGTACATTCACTTTGAGTTTTCCAACTCGCTGTAGTAAAGTTCTATTTTTTAATTTTCTTATTGCCAAGTAATTTACATAATAGCATTAATTTTACATCGATCCATTGAATTTTCAAGTAATGCAAATTATTTTAATTTCTGTAGGTCTG
Organism: Cerceris ruficornis; assembly: GCA_963989415.1. Taxonomy (NCBI): domain Eukaryota; kingdom Metazoa; phylum Arthropoda; class Insecta; order Hymenoptera; family Crabronidae; genus Cerceris; species Cerceris ruficornis. Next base: position 29,322,930 of record OZ022518.1, read on the forward strand.
ATTGTGAGTTCGGTCTGGAACTACTGCCTCAGAACCGCCATTGTAGACCTCTCGCCTACTTGTTTCGTTACTTAACACCATAACCCCCATCAATCCATCGTCCTAACCCAGACTGACACAAAGACGCATCGAAAAAGTCTTCCACAAATCAATCTAAACAGAGTATCCTACTCGCTCGTCACCGAGACTCGACGTACTTGATAAAACTGACAAACTACTTTCAAATTCAATCAACGACAGCTACCCAGACGAAACATGATAAAACTTCAGTATTCTTTCAAAGTATCAACGGTGTAATATTTCGTGCAAACGTATAAATCGTAAAAGCGTGTTTGATGAAAGTCTCGAGGCCACGTTTCACGAACGAACGGATCGATCATCCTGGAACCCCCACGATGGGAAAACTCTCCGTCTGTTCGCAGTGTTTGTCTTCTTCGCAGACACGTGACTGAATCCCTTAGGGTCTTAAGCCATCGGAAGCACTTTTCTCCGCTTTCAGAACCGAGTACGTGGTACGATGCCACGGCACGTGCAGCATTATGCTCTTTGCACCGTTAACGACGAGACAACGTATGGACGTTGTTAAGATAAGTGCGGTAAAAGCGGACTGCTATAACTAACAGTAATTACGATTGTTACTACACCGTCGTTCAAACCGATCGTGCTACGATATCGCGCCATTCTCTCGCGGGGCTGTTGTAAATCCATGGTAGATCTGACATACTTTCCTATTATTACTAAAGAATATTCATTTTAAAATGTTAATGTACGGCTTGACTGATTGAGCGCGTGGCACTTTTGGTTTTTGAGTCAATTTTTTGCGATTTGAATTCGGTAACATTTTGACCTACAACAACGAGTGACACTCGTGATTCTTTGAAGCTTCTCAAAAATGATGAAATTGAAAATATTCTTTGTTATTAATATTGGGTTAAATTCTAAGATATGTCAGGAATCATTGACATATTTTTACTTTGGCAATTTAATTTTTAATTTTTGCGGAGGGGGGCACGAAAGAAATTGTAGGGGAAGGGGTTAATGTAACGACGGTGTTTCTCCGTTGGACGACGTTTCGGCGGAAAGTTTTCAGGAGGGATTGTAAGATGCAGTTGTAATATGTGAACATTAGAATTGCAAATGTAATAAATTGTATCAATTTTACATATTGCAAGCCATATGGTACGATGTGTGTCCATAGTTATCGCTGATCGATTAATCAGCACGTAACAGGATAATGTGTAATAACTCATTGAAAAATTTCTGTGTCAGGTTTCAATTAGAATATTGAACATTTTATCGGGGCGAATCAATCCACGTTCTCCCCTTCTCATTATGAACGGTTACTGAGTTACGTGAAATATTGCGAGGGGGTTGTGACACCCCTGCCCTTTTTTGTTCTTTCTCGCTCCCCCTTACTCAATCATTCATTGTCGTTCTCTTTCTGTGCCTGTTTTTTTCAATTTCTTCTCTGCCTTTCCTAATCTGTAGTTCGCTCTCTCAGCCCCTCCTAATCGCTTGCTCTCTCTGCCTCTTCTAATCTCCTGTTCTCTCTATAGTTCGCTCTATCACTCTCAATCTCTTGCCCTTATTCTCTGTTTTTCATCTCTCTCTATTTCTATCTCTCCTGATTTCTTATTCTCTCTCTACAGCTTCGTTTATCACTTTAAACCTCTTACTTTCTTTCTGCCTCTCCTAATCTTTTGTTGTCTCTATAGTTTGCTCTATCAGTCTCAATTTCTCGCTTTTCATTTTCATCTCTCTCTTTCTATCTCTTCTAATTTCTCGTTTCCATTCTACAGCTCCGTCAGCTCCTCTCCCTCTTTTCCGTCTCTCATAGAGTCTCCTCTATCGGTGTCTCTCTTCCACCCCCGTCTCTCCCTCCACCCCCTGCCTTTAATCGACTAAATCGTTCAGATTCAGAACTCGGCACCCTTCTGTAACCGCGCAATAATCTGTCCTCGAAAACCGCGCGAGGGTGAACCTAAGACCCAACAGCACGATGAAATCGCCCGCATTTTTCAAACGAAAGTTCTTCAGAGCAAATCGGCCCGCATTTTTACGAAAGTTCAGCAACAATTAACAGCAAGCGTGGCTGTTATCGCGCCCTCATTGGAGAAATTGTTCTCCAAGCCGAGAATCCTAGATCGCCGTTGGACTATGCGCGCGATTCTTGCTTCAGACGCATTTACATATTTAAAAGTCCATTAAACTCGCACCTTCGACGCAGCATACTTGCAACGCCTGGCGCGCAATTTAAACGCTACGGGTTAATGAAGATATTTCAACCCGATCCTCGTCCGACAAGGTAGAATGAACAAGCAGAATCTCTCTTTGCACTTGGTATTATCTCCGACTGACCCTCGTTGAACTCGCGGTGTTACGAGAAATCTCACTTGTACGGCGGTTCAGGAAATGCGATGCGACTTCTTTTTAACAACCGTTAAACGCTCGAGACGAAAACTTCATTTAACGTGTTTAGTACCAGCTGAATTACATGTAGGATGACTTCAAATGAATTTCAATTGGATTTCAACTGGCTTTCAGAAGATTTTAAGTGATTTTAATTAGAGTTATTCGGAGGGTTGCTCCTCGCTCGTACTTCAACTCATCGGGGGTTGATTGATCCAGTTTGTAATGTTTTGGAAAATATTTGGGAGCAGATAACAATGTTAAACAGTACAAGAATTTTTAAACCGGATTCTCTGTGATTGGAGAGTCGAATGGTTGATAATTGGCGTCGAATCCTAATTTTAACACAAATTAAATCTTTATATTGTTGAGATATGGCACTTATGGCAGATATTTCACTGAGAAATATTTCCAAATTTATTATATTAGTAAATCTTATCCTCGGTGGTTCAGAAGCCACCTAAAACAGTATGTCCAAGGCGAAATTGCAATATCAGTTTCTCCTAATTGTCTAATTGAACTTTCATTAAATCAAATTAAATTGATACACAGATTTGATTCGAATCACAATTAAAATAGGCCGTGAATAGCAATAGTTAACAATCTCTCGACTTCATAAACACAAAGGATCTACAGTTTAGAAATTTTGAAGAAAGAGACGCAGAAAAAATCGTAGAACCGGTTCGCTGAATTTTCCAGAGTCATCACTCATCCGCGAACGCGCACTTAACTACTACACCCTCGAGTTCTACGCCGACAATAGAATACAATTAGCAACAACGAACCTATTTTGCAAACATAAAGAAGAAAAGCAAATCATTATTCGTAATTACTAAACTTTCGCTCGCAAATTTCACTACATAAACCAAACGAGGCGTGAAGCGTAATTGACTCGATACGATTAATCCTTCGATCTACAAACACCCACATTTATCGCCGCAATTCGAGCAAGTCTTATTACGTTCGAATTTTTCCCAATTTATTATTTAATATATGAGCCGTTATTTCGAATGTGACATAAGCTACTTCAACTTTACGAAAAATGGTGATTTTTTCTAATGAATGTACGATATTATATAATTATAGAATATTTTTAGACGCGTTAACCCCTTGCCCTGCGATTTCTTTTGTGAGTACCGCCGCAATAATTCAGAATTAAATTGCTAGAACAAAAATTGATAAGTGATTTTTGATATATCGTATAATTTTACGTTATATTACCCCTTTGCACTATAATTGTTTTCCTAGCTTTTTCTCGGCCAACTCTGATTTAATTTTTGTAGTTTTGGTATCACATGTTAGGTATGAAGTAATTGCTTGCAGTTATTTAAAGTTTAACGTTATATTAACAAAACGATTGTTCAGAAAAAATCACGCCGAAGGTGACTTCATAGTGCCAAAGGTTAATATTAAAGAAACATTTTTATCGTGTAGCGTCTCATTGATATTTTCAATTTGCTAGGTTTTAGTATCTCGATCTAACACTAGAACTACAGGCGCGAAGTCTATCATGTTTAATTATATTAATTAAGTATTTTGGAAAAAGAGGAATCAACCGGTGGAAGAGTCATTAATTCAGAAATGTAGGTTTTATAAGATAGAAGTGGAATATTAACTTCGTGGTTTCTTTATCAGTTTGGAGAATTTTTGCAAAAAATGAGGAACCACTCGTTACGGACCGCTCTGGTAGTTTTACTGTTGCAAAGAGACTTATACCACTGTGAAAATAAAAACGGCTCGCATTGCAGTTTCATTAGTTCAAAACCCACCTAAAAAGTAAATCCTAGGCAAAATAACCATAGTATTTAATCTAAAACATACATAAAACATACATAAAAAAATAATAATTAATTGTGGACCTAACACACCTCCCTTTCTATATCTTAATGAATACCTCAGTCATCGGTAATCCCACTCTTAATACCTTTCCCAGTTGCCAGTATTTACCTCTGCCGATCAAATACACCCACGATTAAAGGTTAAAACTCTTTTAATTGCCCCACGAAAAATGCCAACGTACCAAAGATCACGGACGTCCAACGAAAGTCATCGCGTCGTACGTTTCTGCCAGTAATTACGTAATGCCCGCAACCCACGGACGCAATAGGAAAATCTTAATAGACCGCCGAGCGTAGTTTGTTATTACGGGGGAATGTAGAAAGGCGTCTCGGTGTACGTAATTGTCGAGGCGTGAAACCAGATTAGGTGAAACGCGAGCAACCTTGCGAGCAAACCATGGTGATCGTGTTGGTCTTCGTGGCACTGCATGCCCATTAATCGACGCGTATTTCTTGATTAACCCTCTTACTAGGACGGCCGACAATAACTGCTATCTATGACTGCATCGTGGATACGAAAAATAGGGCAAATTTTTTAGCGAGTGGTGCATTTGAATTAGCGCACGTCGATTAGCAGCCTGAACCTTTAACCCCTCGCCGTACGAGTGGCACTCGTGACGCGATAAATGGAATAGTCCAATTCGAAGTGTTCCAAAAATTATTAAATTAAAAATATCAGTGGGTCAGGATATAATACAATTAATTCTATGCTACTTAATATGGCGTTATGTCATACGCTGTATGAGAAATCAGGGATAGATTGTTATTTCAGGAATTTATTCAGAGCTATTTTTTATTTAGTCGCAACGGAAATGGCATGGCAAGTGGTTAACAGTGAAACTACCCGGGCGGTCGAAATGACCGGCTGCGAATTTTTTCGAGAAATTTCCCAAATTGATAGACGAGCCATGCAGTAAATATTCCACTTATATGTTATAAAAGAAAAATTACTTAACAGTAGAACTATCGGCTTTATAACTATTACATTTAGATATACTGAATAAATATTAGGGGGACCGGGAAGTAATGTTGTTTCTCCAGATATCTTGCTCAAAAACCAATCGATTTTTATTGATCTGGCATTGAAAATTTACACACTATATAACAAAAGGTTGCTGATAACGAGGGTGATTACATCATTCATTAAAAATAAAAACTTGTTACAAATTTATTTGTTTGAATTTAATGTAAAAATACGGCATTACTTTGCGGTCCTCCTAATACTTTGGAAACAGAGAAATCTAGTTTTGTCATTTCTACCAAAGTGAAACTTCTTCTATTAAAATCACATCTTTATAAAGCAGAAACTTCAGAGCCACAGATGAATATATATTCAGCAGAACTTTATCTTTTTAATCCCAATATTTAAATATTGAGTATATTACAAAATTTGTAAATATTGCAATTTAAAAGTCATATGTGAATTCGATAACGCCGGTCACCGGTGACCCCCATGGTAGTCAACGTGTTAAGTAATTTCGGTTTTATAAGATAGAAACTTCAAATCGTTGGATAGATTAAAGGTCTCCAGGGTGAATGGGATAATGTAGTGCAGAGTGGTAATTAATTTTTTTTTCTCTCCCTCTTCCTCACTTTACCATGGCCTCAGTGATTCAGAATTCAAGCCCTTTAATTCCAACCACCGTACCTCCCAATTTGCAGTGTCACCTGCCGCACAATACCGATTACACTTTCGAATTATGCTAATTTACCGCAATCTATTTGCACCTCGCGCGACCGTCAGTTTCGCGGTTCGACATTGTTTGCAGTCAGGAAGTCATGATATACTTTTGAACGATTCGTGAACATCCAGAGAGAGAATTCCTTTTGCCATGCGTTCTTCACAGGCTAATTAATTAGTCGATGCACCGTGCAACAGGTCAGAGAATTTAGCGAGAGGAGCATTGGCGATCGATGATCGATTGGCGCGTTGATCAGAAAGGCTCGAGTTCTTTCTACGGTGTAGGACACGGCGCGGGTTGAATTAATGAGAAATATCGTAATGGTATGCGTAAGTATGATAATGCGGTGGTGAGAAATAAAGGAGTCGTTAGTGTAAAGTAATGCCACGGGATAAAAAGCAGAGTTGTGGGAGAACGCACGGTGGAAGTGCAAATCGCACGGTTATGCTTGCACCGTGCGGCTGTGTTGAGAATTACGGTAGTTGCGAATGCAATTTGATGATGTCATGGAAATGAGATTAGTTTTAAGTGGTTGTAAATTTTCATTGCGAAATGAGCTTCTTTAATTTCAGGTGGAAGATTGATTTGATGGATTTCAGAGAATTCTTCGATTTTGTTGCTTTAGGTAGTTCTGTTTCTTAGTTTCTCATTTATTATTAGTTTCTAACTTTATGTTCAAAATAAAATGCTATTGAAACAGAATGACTATGGGGGGAGAAATATTAGAGTATTTTTAATTAAGTGACGAACTGTCAAAGTAAAGGGTCTTTCAAATTGCGCGGTTTTTTTAATATTTAATAAAACACAGATGGCGTTGTGAATTCGCCTAGATTTTGTCCCATTTACGAAGTGACATTTATGCCATTTACAAGAAAATTGAGTGTTTTATCAAAGATTTAAAAAAACCGCGCAATTTGAAAGGCCCTACACTTTGAGGAGTGAAGTATTAATAGTTGGACATCTGCAAATCTATTGTTTCAGCGTCTATATTTTTTTTAAAGACGAATTAAAAAATATCCCGCTACTTTTTTCAGCAGCTTAGTTCATTATAATTAAATCCAATTATTTTCTCTTCAATCTTCTATCAAATAATACGGCTGACAAGACCACATTAATGGATATCAGGCAACATTTCCGGCTGCAACGGCAGACATTAAATTAATGTAACTAAGATTACACCCGTCTCGCGTGCACTTTCCACGAAAAAACTTGGCGCTGTAATAAGTTAAGAAATCGTGCCACTACCGTTCGATTGCATTCCGCTATCGTGACAGCAAAAAGATTATCATTTTTCATCAACTTCTACCGCATCGAAATGTCAGGCAATCAACATTTCATTAAACCGAAAGCAGTTTCAAATACTGAAAAAAAGTTCCAACTTTAATCGAGGTGCGAAGCTTAAACACGTCGAGTATTACGTTAAGTTATCTAATATTAATTTAATTTAGATTAATATTAATCTAATTTAGCACGTCGAATGCCATCGGAATTTCGCTAGTTTGTTTATTTATACCGAAATGAAACTTTTTCTATTAAAATCGCATCTTTACAAAGCAGAAACTATAAAGACAAAGAGAGATTTATAGACTGCAGGACTTTACCTTTTTGGGGCCAACGCGTAAATATTGACTGAATTAACAAATTCGTAAATATTACAATTTAAAAGTCATATAAAAGGGTCTAGCCGGATAAGGGTGGAAAAAGTGCCCCCATAGCAAATTAATCTTGGGGCATACCATTCGATAGGTCTCTAAAAAAATCCCTTCCTGCAAAGTACGAACCCGCAACCCCTACCGTAGGGGTAGTTAGAGGGTAAAAGGTATTTTAGTTTTTGCCAGATTTCTCCTGTTTGGCTTCATCGAAAATTCTGAAAAAAATCACAGATATTGTACCCAGTGGTATACATACTTCTGAATTTTTTCAGAGTTTTTGCTTGGCAAAACAATTTTTAAAAAAATAAAAATGTCTAGAAACATTAATTTTTTATTGAAAATATGAAATGACCACTTTTATATTTTTACGGTATTTGCATCATACCGTAAATACTGATCTGTAATTTTTCAGATTTTTAGGAGTGGTGGAACGCAGTTAAAAAAATTAAAAATCAACAATTTCATTGAATTCAATAGCGCCGGTCACCGATGACCCCCATGGCATTCGACGTGTTAATATGTAACTGTTCTTCTACAATCCTGTCTACCGAGTTTCTATCTAAAGAAAATGAAAACGATCCTAAAATTATCAAAACACTGCTAATATCTCAACATTAAACCCTTATTTAGCATCTCACATCCACAATCAAGCCCAAAGAAACTTAAACGCAAAGTAACCATAGCAATTAAATTTAAAAAAAAACGGGAAAGAAGAAGAATTAATGAAACCCCTCTCCTTCCCAAATTACGTGACACTTTCACGCCTCACCGTGAAAATTCTTTCCCCCCCGGCAATTAACTTTCGATCATCGAGCTCTGGCACGAGCTGCGTTATTAACCGCTCTTAATTAATCCTGAATCCGTGCGCTCATTATCGGCCATTCGATGGCCTTCCGCGTCTGTCGACTTTCTTGCGCTACCGATACTCGTTCCACCGGTATCCATGGCACTTTCCTGACTCTTAACGACGAACAGGACGTTGCCATTAGAAAACAAGTAAACGCGGTGTTCGTTGTTGATGGATGGTCCGGTTTCCGGACGCTTTTCCTCGTCGGCGATCGACGATCGGAAGACCATCGATACTTTCCTATTCCGTGGAACAAAAGAGCCGCTAGGATTTTCCTTTTCACACGGCGAAGGTTGTCGACCATCGTGGAATTTCAGGGAAGAAAGTGGCGTTTGGGGAACGCCGAGAGGAATATTGATTCTTCGCATAGTTTCTTGTAGTTAACGGTGTGGTTATTCAATGGCGATAATTGACTTGGGTTTGTCGACCTGTTTGACGCTAGGTCTTCGGGCGTTTAATCGCTTATATTTAAGTATATTAATACTAGGCCTAATGTCGTCAAATTTAACCCTTAACGAAGGAGGGAATTTTTTTAGAACAATGACCAGTACATCGATGGAATTTTAACAAATTAATTGCTTCATTACTAAAGCGAGAAAAAGTGCATATATGGCGGGGATAGGCGGCGCAATCTCCCCTTCCGTCCCAAGTGCCTTGTTTCTGGTCCCTCACTATACCTTTATTGGATTTTGTGGAAGTTTTCAGTAACAATAGGTATCTAGTATACGCAGAAATATGTCCATATAAAACGATACTGAAGTAAAAATTACAGAAAAATAATGGGGGTTGAAATAAACCAATGGATGTATGTATGTAATGTATAGCTTTGTATACACTCATACATTTATTTATATATTTATTTATACATTTTTTTAATAATTTATTTATAAATTTTAGTTTTATAAATTTATTGTTTATAGATTTACAATGTGTTTATACAAAATAGAAAATGTAAGTAAAAAAGTAAACAATTACTTATATATTTTGTATATATTTTATATTTTATATAAGCAATTGTTTACTTTTTTACTTGCATTTTCTATTTTGTATAAATACATTCTAAATCTAAAAACAATAAATTTAAAAAAAAATATATTTTTTGGGTGTACATATATCACGTCATGCCGCCTGTATGGCGGCATTTGATTTTCTTGGAATATTTATAATGTCACGAATATGGCGGCATTCGTTCGCTAAGTGTTAATTGAAAGTTCAACCCCTTCCTTTTTCTTTCAATTCTCAATTCTCTTCAATTTCTTCAATTTCCACCACCATAGCAAAGCACACCTCGCGAAAGCGACTAATCAACCGAAACAAAAAGCCAAGTGGTAGAAGTCACAAATCAACATCTCACGAGGCGAGAAAGTCTAAGAGGCAATTTTTCTCCCCCGTCCCATTCGAATCCCATACAGACGAATCCCCATTGGAAGAACAGAGTCGTGGGACCCCACGAAAATTTCTATCCACCGTTAGAAGAGGATGCTTTCCATCTGATTTCCGTTCCGATGCAAATCTCAACGATCTCGATCACGCGTGAGTATAGGCCAACGATATACTCTCCTTTCTTCGTGCTCTCGAGACAGATGGACCGAAGTCCCGTGAACTCGGGAGTAACAAATCACCTGCCATGGTACTTTCTCTTCCACCGCGATTCTATTCCGCCTCGCCGAAACGACTGGATTCCGTGCGATGCTTGTCTATCGCACGGCTAATGCTATCTTCCATGCTGGAAATATGGAGAAAAGAAGCGCAACGCGTCGATTTCGAAGATTTACGAGCGCTTACGGTGAGAGTAATTGCTAGGCTTATCGATGATAGCAACGATACCTGGCTTTTTGTTCGGGCTGCCGAGTAGATGGACTCGAGTCTGCATGAAATTGTTGGAACGAGTGTGGGTGGAAATATTTAAAAGTGAGGAGGATACACTCAATTCTGTTTTCACACGGTTTTGATTTAACACGGTCTAGAAAAAAAATTTGATTCCGTTTTTACACGATTTCATTCGATTTAGCACGATTAACACTAGAACTACCGGCGTTAAGTCTGTTATATTTAAATATATTAAATAAGTACTTTGGCAAAGGAGGTATCAAACGGTGGAGAAGATGATTGATTTAGTAATTTATGTTTTATAAGATGAGCGTAGAATATCTACTCTATGGTTCCCCGGTAAAAGAGAATTTTTGTAAAAAATGAGAAACCAGTCATTTTGACTGGCTTGGTAGTTCTAGTGTTAAAAAATCTAAAATATTCTTAAAATGAATTTTTTAATCAATTTATTTTAACTATTTTTTACAGGGTTGAAGGATATGGAACTAATCCCCTTTTTTCTATGTATGAACTTCATGTCTTTTTTTACACGGTTTTGGCTGGAACGTATCTACCGTGTAAAAACAGAATTAGGTGTATTTTCATTTTGGACAGTTGCTTTTTGAATGAGTTACGATTTTGGATGAGATAGATTGCAGAATGTTTGTGTTATTAAATTTATTCGATTTTGGGGTACTGATTTAGGTTTTAGGTGACGATAGAATCACCGAGGCTGTGATAAAATAGAATAAATTTTCCTATAGCTGACGGGGGATTTGAACTCGGGTCAACCGATTGCTAGGTTGAACCTTTACCTCATTTCCCACCAAAAGAAAAAATTTAAATATCCTAAATGGTGGGTAAGAGGTTTAGTTTCATTAGTGCCGCCTTTAAATGATTTCTCTTATTTTATGTATTATTTACGGAAAATTGAAGTAAATTCAGAGAACTAGAAATAATGTGGGCTAATTGATGTTCTTATGGAGTTACCTCTGGAGCTTTCTTCTTTGCGATGGAAAAGAGATTGGTTGATAGCTTCAAGATCCTTAATTTCTAAGTGTAGCATTGAAATGTGAAGAAACCGATTTCCCCAGGGTAATTTCATATCTCGAGAAGTAAGATTGTAATTTATTATATTAAAATTGTACACTTAATTTATCGAATTACCGTCATATCGTAAATTGGCGTAACAAAATGAGATGCCACCACGAAATTCTTCATTGCACAAACCATAATCCGATGTCCTTCAATTTCAAGAAATCTAATCGCACCGCTATGTAAATAATATTGCATTCGATGTGGGAAAAGGTGAAAAATGTGTGAACTTTGTAGGAGAAATGATCGGCAAAATGCCACGACCTGCTTGCTCTCGAGAAACTAGTTATATTACGCCGTTGGAATTTTTCTCATCGCACCATTGAAGTCTGCTTTCCTATCGAATACTCGCCGATTTTTCCCGTCCTTTAAGCCACACTCGTTATCGTTCCTCAACAACCTGGCATTTAGCGGTCAAAGAATAATCGACTGAATTAATTAACGAGCAAAACAAAAAATGCCGCTAGAGAATGCAAGAAAATGTTTACATCGTTCCCTCAACAACAATGAGACAGCCGATCTTTTAGTCGCGGTCATGAAATTCAATTATTTGAATTATTCTCGCTGCGGCGAGGACTTTCACTCAGCTTCTTTTCGCATTCTTCTCGTTTAGCGGAGGATACAAAGTGATTTGAAATGAAAAGAGCCTCCACGTGAAATCGGTAATCCGCGAAGACACGTGCAAACCGTCTTCGAAGATTGCATTCCACGGTCGCAAAGGTCGCACCTTTCGAGCGGTCTTGGACGTAGCCACGTTGCCGATGGAACGGATTATTCTCTCTCTTCTCTTCTCCCTCTTTCTCTCTCCCTCCTCTCCCTTTCTTTCTCCGCATTTTTCTTCTTTCACTTGACGAAGATTCACGTTAATAGTTGCGAAACTTCGTCTCCTGCCCGGGAGACCTTTTAAGGTCGAAGGCCGAAGAAATTCTGTCGGAGAGCATCATTATGGAAAATACCATATTAGAGAGGATATTTCGCTTCTCTCTCGAAAGCGCGATACTTATTGCGATCGTTAAGTCTCGGATGTTTAACCACGGTGAAGTAGCGTCAGCGAAATTGGATGCTTGCAATTTGCGAGTTTAATTCGTACTGTGAAAATTGGAACAGGATTGACTAATTATTATGCGTGGACGTTGGAAGCACTTTAGGTAGAATTTTTGCGAGGTTTTAAGGTCCATTCGCGAAAATATGGTACGTGCGGCACGAGGAACATTTTTAGTTGGTTCAGTTCAGTGGATATATTTTTAAAGTTGAAGAAAAATTGAAAAATTGTAGAAATAGTTTCTGTATAATTAATTCAAAGAGTTTCGAATATTCTGCAATTTTGGAGAAATTTATTCTACGCGTAAATTAACAATCTAACTACGAAGGGTGTTGGAATGACCGAATAACAATTTTTTCGAAATATTAGCCAAACTGAGAGAGAAGCCACGAAGTAATTGTATTGTAATATTATAAATATATTAATTTTCAATTAACATTTATTTATGAATTACACGTTTTTCATCTCTTAATTTTTCTTTTTCCAAAGTTCTCCCTCAGTATGTTTAAATATAATAGATAAAACGCCGGTAGTTCTAGTGTTAAACAGATTTAATTTAAGATTAACAAATGTGCTACCAGCTAAGAATTTTCATGGCGCAAAAAAAGTATTCAGAATGAATTCAGAGGAGCGAAATAAGAAGCGCATAAACTGCAATACAGCCATCGTGAAATTTGTGCGATTTTAACTCGAGAATCATAAACCGAAGTTTACCATTTACGGTATCGAAGGCCGACAATTGTCGAGATCCTCGAACTTGCCGTTTTCTTCGAGAAATTTACAACCCTCGCGAATGAACTCGACAATCTTTTGCGAGGAACAGGTTTTATTCTTATTAACTCTCGAATGGCTGGACACGGTAATGCTTATGGCCCATTCGGAACCTCATGGTTTTTGTATTACTTATTTCGGCTGTTTTTATTTTATTATCGCGAAACCACAGATTTCAGTAGGGCCGTAAATCATCGGGGCCATAATATGTAAATCAAAGGCAGGGGAATTTTATTTTATTGTCGTTCGTGGTACCTGATTAACGGGTTATCGGACGATGATTTGTGAACGAAAAGTTTATTAATCGGAGGCTACTGGCTGATGAACTAAGTGTCGAACTGCCGATTAGTGGTTGGAGTTCAATCAATGAGTAGATAAATTATCAGATTGAAAGATAAAAAGATAGAAAGACAGAAGGATAGAAGGGTACAAGGATAGAAGGATAGAAGGATAGAAGGATAGAAGGATAGAAGGATAGAAGGGTAGAAGGATAGAAGGATAGAAGGATACGAGGGTAGGAGGGTAGAAGGATAGAAGGATATACGGGTAGAAAGATAAAAGAATAGAAAAACAGAAGGATAGAAGGATAGAAGGATAGAAGGATAGAAAGATAGAAAGACAGGAACGTAGAAAGATAGAAGGACAGAACAGTAGAAAGACAGAAGGATAGGAGGATGGAGTTCTCCCATGACCCTTTCCCCGCCGAAGATTTTCTTTAATTACCACTCAACATACAACCACAACGCTTCAGAATCCTTTCAAAATTAGTTCCTAACCAAAACCACAACAGCGGTTAAAAGCAAAAAAAGTACACAAAGTCTCACTACAATTAAAAAACAATGCACCAATCGCCCTATTAAGCTCACAAGAAACATTCCCTTTTGTCTCAGAACTCCATCCGCTAATCATCGCTCCGCCAAAGATGGCTCTCTCCGAGATGACTTCCATGGTTGGAAGATTCGTGCTAAACTCGCAGAAAGATCAAGGCGAATCACGTAGAGGTCAGTGATACAGATTTGTTCGCCGATAAAACGGCAAATCGATATTTCCAAAGAGCCTCGTTTTATTGAATAGCCGCTCGGCTAGCTGGAATACATACGCGAATGCGAAGTTATGAGAGCGCGTAGTTTGCTGGTAAGTGTACCGAGATCTAGATCATATCCATCTATTTACGATCTGAATCTATCTTAATCGAAGAAAGCGTGATTTAAAGTCGGCTCGTAACGCCACACGCGGTCCTGTAATGCCGCGGTTCTTCGCTTCTGTACGTTTTACTTGCGGTGACGTAATCTTTATGACCTCTTGCGTTTTAATGGCAATTTTGCAAATGATGCCAGAGTTTTTTAGTGTCTGTCTGCTCTTCGATTTGCGTCGTTTGTCTTGACGCGGGTTCTCTTTTTGCACGATGAAGGGGACTTTTTGTTTATGCGTTTTTCTTCGCTGCAGTAGATACTATGTTGAAACAAGTACGCAAAACGGAAAAGTAGTTTGCTACGATTGTTTAAATAAGTCGCAGGGTATCATCAACGCCAGGAAGTGTTACTAAAACGACAAAATCCCATTGCCCTCTTCAAACACAGTATTCCTGACCAAACCCACGCCACCGAGACTAATTAATTTCACAAACTTGTATAAAAATTAAGAACCAGTTCTATCGGCCGTGGTAGCTCAAGGTTGACCTATACAAATATTTGCCAAAAGTAAACAGGAAATTCGCTACAATCCTTTAAGCAACACAGAAGCTACCCTTAATGTCATAAACTCCAATTAAAACAATTCCATTATGCACTCGAAATAGAATTCGTGACAAAACCGAGACTACAACTCCCAATGACTAATAATTTCACAAACTTGAAAAAATCAAGAACCAGTTCTATCGACCGTGGTAGATCCAGTGCTCAAGGTTCACCTACATAAATATTTGCCAAAAGTAAACAGGAAATTCGCTACAATCCTTTAAGCAACACAGAAGCTACCCTTAACGGCAGAAACTCTAACTACACCAACAAAATCCCATTACCCTTTTGAGACACAGAATTCCTGACCACACCCACACTATCGAGACTAATTAATTTCACAAACTTTAAAAGAAACTAAGAACCAGTTTCATCGACCGTGGTAGTTGCAGTGCTCAAGGTTCACCTGTATAAATACTTGCCAAAAAGTAAACAGGGAATTCGCTACAATCCTTTAAACAACACACGAGCTACCGTTAACGCCAGCAACTGCAATCGAAACAACAGAATCCCATTACGCACTCGAAACACAGAATTCGTGACCAAACCCGACGCCCCCTGGTTGCCGTTAAATGTCGTTGTTAAACGTTTAACCTACAAATCCCGGCTACCTCCGTGCCGGCGTATCACGTTCGGTCCGTTTAACGTTATCAGTTTGCAGATACGACGATAAAACGTGCCCGTGGAACGAGCGTCTGAATATCAATGGAGATCGCGCGACAGATAACGCGCGACCGCAATCGCGATCGCATTTTTTCATCGGATCTGGTTACCGATGGAAAAATAACTCGGCCGGATCACGAGCTCGCGCTGAAACGTATATAAAGCATGATTTACGATAGCCACGAACGCAAAAGCGTTGGAAACTCGGGAAGAAAATGAGGACGCACCCTCGCTGGTTACGCATTTGAATCTCGACGTTTAACCCGTCACGGGTTATTTATGATTTCCCCCGTTGACTCTGCACGTATGGGTCTCTTGCGTTTGCGAGTGTATCAGCGAGGTTGTTTGCGTTTCAGTTCTTTGTATGTTGTGCTTGGATGCACGTTAGTTTCGCTGCTTTGTGTTCGAGGGTACAGCGCAGAGATGGGAAGATGGACAGAATAAACAGAGAGCTCGGCAGCGAGCTAATTAAGTCGCTTGCTGTCATTCCTTTCTTGAACATAGAATTTTTTAGTGGATCGAATGATATTGGGCAAATATTTTGAAACTTACAGTAGTAAAAATAATTGTTTGAGAACTACATTATACTTGAGTTTCATCAAAATCGGTGACACCTTGGGATGTTCCTCTGTTAGAGTGAAGTTACTTTTTTATAAATACCGTTGTAAGTTTCACCTCCTACAGTCAATTCGGCTAGGGCCTATTGTTTTAGGTGGGTTTCGAATCATCGTAGCTATGATGTGTTAAATAATAATTTAGAAAATTCTCAAAGCTAACAGGAGAGGATTTGAAGTGGGACCGAGTGATTGCTAGTCCGAGCCTTTAGCTTTCATTCTTCTGAAACGATGGCTACGACAATGCGTTTCAGTCGCTTGCTGTGATTCCTTTCTTGCACATAGAATTTTTTAGTGGGTCGAATGATATTGGAAGAACATTTTGAAACTTACAATGGTACAAATAATTGCTTGACAACTACATTATACTTGAGTTTCCTCAAAATCGATGATCGACACCTCGGGGTGTGCGCTTGTTAGAGTAAAGTTATTCTTTTTAAAAATACTGCTGCAAGTTTCACCTCCTACAGTCAATTCGGTGAGGACCTTTTGTTTTAGGTGGGTTTCGAACCATCGTGGCTATGATATATTAAATAATAATTTAGAAAAATTTCTCAGAGCTAACGGGAGAGGATTTGAAGTGGCGACTGCTAATTGCGAGTCCGAGCCTTTAGCTTTCATTATTCTGAAACGATGCCTGCGCCAATGCGTTTCAGTCGCTGGTGTGCATAGCTCCTTACAAGTGATGGTATCTCATAGAGATACTTCACAGTATCTCATAGCTGACGTGGTAAGTTGCAGAGACCCTACAAACTGAACGCCACAAGTGGATTAGGTCGCCTGCTCCACCCTACCGGTCCTAATACATACGACCAACATTTGCATATTCGCAGGGCATACGTGAAACTTAAGTGGAAATTAAATTTTTCATATGTATGTATTCAAGCTATACGTTTTTTAAAGAGCTACCATTTTCCCGCAAACTTAATTCTAACGAAGCAAAATTTTTAAGTTTGTACCGCCGATAGTTGAGCCACTCACTGACAAATCGATTAACTGCGTGAAACCTAAAGTGGAGTTCAAAATATAAATATAAATAAATATTGCAGAATATATAATTGCACGTAGCTTTCATCTAACGAAATATAAAATGAATAAGGAGGAATATTCTTGGAGTTAATCAGACTGACTTTCGAAATCAACTATTTATCATTCGATGGCCAAACAAATTTTCTCATTTAACGGTATTAATCGTTATTAGGAAGTTTATTATAAACGTAAAAAGTTACTAATCACTCAAGTGCTTTGATACTTGCATTTTAAAAAATTCTAAACCCGAGTCAATCGATTCTGTAAAATTATCATCTACGCCAATGCATTTCAGTCATCCCTCCCCACAACTTCGTCTCCATTTCTTTCGCTGCTTTTTCTCGGAGACTTTGTCGCACAACAGACCTACATGCATGATTACTCGGCCAATAACAATAAATAAAAACAAATACGTGTTTCGAGGCAGGTCATTCATCCGGCCAGTCTTCGACTGCGAGCACCGCACTACACCTGCCTTTGCGATTCAATATTTAGAGATATCTTTGTTTCGCTCTTCCGCCTGCATGTGTGGCATTTGTTCGCAACTTTGTGCTTGTGTTCACAACTGCATATGTGTTCAGGGCTGGTATCGTCTTGCAAAGTGTCCGTCCACCTTTATGCCATACCTTTCTTCCATGGAACCGAGACGTGGAAGAACCGCAGCGGATCGTTCCTGCTCCGCGGTTCTGCGGTTCCTCCGTGCATTCCTCGGATGAATGCTTTAAACCCTTTAACGGTGTAATAAAACGATGGATGAATTCGAAGTGTGCACTTTTCCACACACTTTTATTACGTTCCTATTGCACCGGGTAGAAATTACAATTTTACTTTTTTTTCTCAATTTACATTTGAGTCAATTTACAATACACGTTTACATTCGACTTCTTCGATTTTCCCAATTAGGCAGCTTTTAATTGAACACGGCAATTATATGTGCAATGAAGTAAATAGTACGGCGTTGCGAAATGAAACGAATTGCCGATTTGAGATCTCAATTCCTTGGAACTGCGAAAAAGGAAATAATTAGTGTCGAACGATCGAAAGTATCGGTGCATTCTTGCACATGGTGCAACAGGTCTATCTGCCGGGGGTTTGTGAAATTCCCGGCAGCCAGGAAAGTCAGTTTCGTAAGTCACGATACGTCGATCGTAGTAGTTTGCCCTCTGTCGTTTAGATAAGCCTACCGAATAGTCTGGAATAATTAACGGAAACTACGATAGCAATTATGTGCGAGTATTTTCAATTTAATTCAGCTGGATGTTGACGATGAAGGAGTGCAAAGATTCTTGCGTAAAAGTGGAACGAAACAGCAAATAAAGTTGCTAACACGATACCCATAAACGGCTCGATAAAATGTCCGCTATTCATGGCAATGCGAACGCGACCACAAAACGGCCTGCTAGCGGGACATAAAAGAATCCTACATCTGTCGTTTCCACTGTCCAATACGGCGGCATTCATCCATCGAAAAGCCTGGAAAATATGCTCTCCGTTTGGTGTGAAAGTCCACAGCTGTCGAGCTAATCCTGTTCTCTCCAAAGAAGAATTTGTATCTCGATACGTTCACTGACTCGGCTTCTGTTATTTACAAGTATAATTTTGTTGTATAAAAAGTATCTCATTCCGGGCTCCTACATTTATTTACATTAAATAGCTCGGATGAATGAAAGCGAAATATATCTTTATTTATAGTATTTGTAATCTTAATTGGAATTTTATCGAGAACTGGAAAGATATGAAGTGGTTTTGAATGCTAACGGTGTTTTGATAAGTTTTTAATATCGGAACTATCGGTGGCATATCTATTATGTTTGAATATATAGTGCGACATCTGAAAGAAGGCTAGCGGGCGGCAGAAGCTCTCGTTTTCAAACGGCTATTCCCGCCATTTCGTTTTTGCAATTTCCAAACTCAGTCTTCTAAAGTAAACACTCCGCATAGTCTTTTGCTTTAGGAGGCTGGGTTTTGGGATTTCAAAAACGAAATGGCGGGAATAGGTTGAAAACGAGAGGCTCCGCTGCTCCCTAGCCATCTTTCAGTTGTCGGACAGTACTGAAAAAGTACTTTGGAAACAGAGGTTTCGCAAGCATTGCAGCTAGTTTCATCAGGGTGATCTGATATATTCTGCAACACTCAACACGGCTTAAATGCGAGAATTCAAAACCATTGTTCAGTTAACGATGGCCGCGGAAGCCTCAAAACCTCAATTTGGAAAGAGAGGAATGGAAAGGTGGGAATGATGATCAATTAATTAATTTAGGTTTTATTAGATGGAAGTGGAATATTTACTGCACGTTGTGCCTATCGATTTGGGGAATATTTCGAAAAATTAAATATTAACTAAAAAATTTATTTTTTTGAATTCATTTTCGTAAACACTTCTAAGAAATCTTGTGTTACTTAATCCAAACTCATAACGCTCTATTTTATCAAACAAATGCATATTTGGAAATAATTTTATAACAATTTTTTTTTTCACAAGAATTACTAAAAAATCGTGTAATTTGAAATCGTGTAATTCGGGGGAAGGTACCCATTTTCTTCGAAACTCGTGTTCTTCGGGGGTTACCTGCATAAAAAGTGCGCAGGCTCATGGCCCCAAGCAGAAGGGGCCCGCTGGGCGCATGCGCTAAAGAGCAACTTGGCGTCGATATATAACCCAGTATATTTAACAGGCATAATTGTCGCTGTAAAATTTCAGTGATTTCTAATAAAAAACTTCTTCACTTCTGCCCAAAAATACGAAGAAACTTTTCCTCGACCCAATAGATTTCTAAGTCAGATCCTACTTGACCATAGAAAATATTTGTCTCTGTTAAACATCGCGTTGCAAATATTATCCGCAAAATTCCTCGATGAAAGTCTAATCTAGCAGCGTTAATTCTAACTACCCACAAAAATCCCACGTTAATTTTCCCCGCCAATAACCTTGATAAACGTCACTTCAACAAAAATAGTTAAAAGGTCGCAGCAAATAATAAATCTGCTAGCCAACTATGCGCGTTGTGTTCGCAGTTCGCGAATTAACCGTCGGAACATATGGGTAAATTAAAGGTCTTTGTCCCCTTAATCGACGTCCACCCCTCCGGTTAAACTTTCGAGGCCCGCACTACGGTCAACCCCGTAGAAGAATTAAAGGCGCGGAGAGCTCGACGTTAATGCACCCCCGTTGAAAGACCCATGAAAATCAGATTCGAGTGTCGCCACTCGAGTTTCATTGACATTAATGGCCCACGATTGTCGACGCACCTGGCTTCCCCGTCAAAGGCGTAATGCGATACGATTGGGAATCGTCGAATCGAAAAAGCGTTTCGTGCTGGCACGGATTTGCCGCGCCTTTCTTCGATCAGCTGAAAGAGCAGCACGTTGAATAAAACCTCCTAAATGCCGCAAACAATAATTGTTTCGCGATCGTGCACGCTCGAGTGTTTGCTTTTGTTAGATTCGATCGTATTCTCAGAGAGCGCGATGCTGTTCCGTGAATTACAGTGGAAAACTTTCGAGGGCTCGCTCGTTAGTTTCATTTGAGCCCGTTGCAATAATTAGGGGCGATGTTTAACGCGATTTCTACCTGTTGATTGAGTATACTTCGATTGTTTCGGCTTTTTGTATTTTTCTTTTGCGCTTTGGGCTACTATGCTTTGTTGCCGATGATGATTATTGGTAGCCCATTGATATAGTTGGTATTTTTTTATTTAGGAAAGTTTTACCGAAATCTCAAAGAGTTATGTGAAAAATCTTAGTCATTGTTAAATGTTATTATTCTTGTATCTTTGATAACGAGTTTACTGATAGCCCAAAATTAAATAATTAAAATTAAACAAAAATGTGCTGCAATAGAACAGCAAATAATTTGCAAGAATTAGGAATATTCCCTCTACGACAGCATACGCTGCTACTCGGAGGAAAATATACACATTTGCATGTAAGATAAGATAGAACATAGAATTGTATATAGCTCGAAGCTCAACGGAATATAAAGGAGGCCGCGAAAAATTTATTAGCAGGTTGCCAACCAAGAGGCATTATTATTCTTGTATTTTTATGTAACTATGGCGATCGATCGTTAGGGTTTACTGCAGCTTTAAATATTCTATTTACAGCGGTTAACAAATATTTGATCCAAGTCCAAGGCGCAGTAATTTTTCTTAGGCACATTAACCCCTTGCCCCACGATTTCTTTTGTGACTACGTACGCGATAACTCGGGATTAATTTGTGAAATAAAAATTTCTCACTGATTTTTCATATGTCGTATAATTTAACGCAATATTAATAGTATAGAAATAATTTAAGTGTCTCGTAACCCACTGACATTTTCAATTTACTAGTTTTTGGTAAACTTCAAAATTTCCTATTCCATTAACCGTATCACGAGTGCCATTATTGTAACAGTCGTTATTGTAGGGAAAGGTGTTAACCTGAGATGTTAACTTTCTTATCAATTCTCGCTCAGAGACAGTAAGAATTTAGTGGAAAACATAGAACTTCCAACAAGATCTTCTAAATACCAGCGTGAAAAAAAACTCCACGTATCTCTCGAAATGGAGACCAAAGCGTTGGACGTATGCAAGAGCCGGCATACCTCGACGACAATTACGCAAACCGAAAGGAATGTCGGTTCTTTCGTCGACGTTATTTCGATTTTGATTTCACAGTTGAAATCACAGCTTTCCAGCCGTTCCCGTGTAAATAAATCATAGCCGTATGAAAGGACACTTTCCAGAATAATCCGCGTAACTGTATTAATTGCACGAGGTGGAGACACGTGACTTGGATATAGTTGTGCTCCCGGAATATGTCACTGGTTTGCCTTTCTCCTCTCGGGACTCGAAGGCCCAGAGAATCGAGGAACTGCAGACATTTCGTGCAATGCTCTAGTTTCGATCGCGCGTGACTTAGGAGTCCTGTGCGCCGCTCTCTTGCTCTCTTGCAGTTTTTCCAGTCTCTCTTCGCCTTTTGATATTTTCCTCTCTCTCCTTTTGTTTTGCTCTGTCGCGCCTTCTGTTTTGTTCTTTGGCTCTCATCCTCTCTCTTAGAATTTACGCTTTTCACTACCGTTTCTCTCTTTTGCTCCTTTCTGCCTCTTTCTACTTTGCAGTTCTCTCCCTCTTCCTTATTTGATTTTGCACTTCCTTTTTTTCTGTCTCTCCCTTTCTATTTTGTGCTTCTGACTTTGTCTTTCGATTTTGCACTTTTGACTTTGTCCCTCTCTTTCAATTTTACACTTTTATTTTTCTCTCTCTCTCCCTTTCTACTTTGCACTTCTGACTTTCTCTCTCTCTTTCAATTTTAAACTTTTAATTTTCTCTCTCTCTCCCTTTCTACTTTGCACTTCTGACTTTGTCTCTTTCTTTCGATTTTACACTTCTATTTCTCTCTCTACCTTTCTATTTTGCACTTCTGACTTTGTCTCTCACTCTCAATTTTGCACTTCCACTTTCATCTCTCTCTCGCCTTCTATTTTACACCCGTTTTTGTCTCTCCCTTTCAATTTTTCGCATCTATTTTTCTCTCTTCCCCTTCAATTTTGCACTTCTGTCTTTCTCTGTCTTATTTTGACTTTTGACTTTCTCTGTCCTTCTACTTCGCACTTCTGTTTTCTTCTGTCCTTCTAATTTGCACTTCTGTTTTTTTTCTCTCCTTCTACTTTGCACTTCTATCTTTCTCTGTCCTTCTACTTTGCACTTCTGTTTTCTTCTGTCCTTCTAATTTGCACTTTTGTTTTTTTTTCTCTCCTTCTACTTTGCACTTCTGACTTTCTCTGTCCTTCTACTTTGCACTTCTGTCCTTCTCTGCCCTTCTGCTTTGCACTTCTGTATTGCTCTCTCCCTTTCCATCTATTTTGCTCTTTCTCTCTCTCCCTTTGTTTCTCGTGCTGCCTCTATCTATCCACCCATCCATCTATTCATTTATTCATCTACCTGTTTATCTTACCGCCTCCCCCTTTCTCTCGCCTCCCTCTCCGTTTCAATCCATCTCGCTCCCCCTCCTCCCTGAAAGTCCGCGATTTATTCGCTAAAAAGGTTACCACTCGTTTTAACAAGGTTTCTCGCGTTTGCACCGAAGAAGGGCAAACGATCCTTGCCTACCGATCCTTGCACAAACGTTCGATTCGATCTACGGCAACGCGTTTTGCACTGTCCTCTTCGGGTGTTTCTTTTTTCGCGAAAGGGGTACGTAATTGGCACGTGACGGGAAGTCGATAGACGGAAACGCGTGACGAGCAACTGGCGCATGAGAAATGGACAAATGAAAATACATAACGGTAATTGGCAGCTAAGCAATGCACGAGTTAAAAGCGTAACGAGCAATTAGCACGCGACGGAAATTGGACCAATGGAAAAATTGGCAAAAAGTGGCGCAAAGTGTAATCGACGCGCGATAGGAAGATATGTAAACAGAAATACACGACGACATTGTCGACGTGCGAATGCAAATGAACAGGCTGAGATACGTAACGAGTAATTGGCACTTTACGAACGATTTATATGAAAAGAGAAATTTCCGAATAAAAAGAGCGAAAGTGAACGTGGAGCGAGTAACTGTCGCCTGCTGAGGAACGGTAATATTCTAAATAAAGACATTATTAGGTAATTTTAGAGATTGAGAATTATTAATAAGTTGAATTCCATGGGGATTTCTGCCATGGGGATGACTGGCGCTCATAGGTCAAAAGAAATTTGTTATGCACTTTAAGCGACAATTTTCACGAACTTACTAATAACTTACTAATTCTTCTTACCAATTCAATATTAAAATAATTACTAAGAACACAATAATTATTAAGTATTATTGAATATATAGTTAGTTTTATTTTGAACTGCATAGTAATAACTTTAATACAAAAAGTTTCGCTTCAATAGAAATGACGAAGCAGGCACAATACAGCTGGCATTCCGCGCTTTAAAAATCCTGAAATTACTACACCAAACTCGTAGACAATTAAAGGTTATCAAATAATAACACAATATGTACCACCGCTTCATCTTGTAGATCGATCCACGTGCTGTAATTATCATTAATTGCATCATCAAACGTCTCTTCAGAAGCGCACGATCCCCATGTACGTTCGCTTTAATAACATTCACAGTATTATCTTAATTTAAACCGCAATACTTGCAGCAACAATCACACAAAATCAATTCCAACCTCGCCATAAATTAATCGCTACGTCAAAACGCCACTCTACTTTGTCCATTCGTAATTAATTTGCAATCGTTGGGCCTGAGTGGAAACCTCCCGCCACCTCCGTGTAATTTCTTCTAATTTCTCATTTAATGTTCCATAGCTTCGATGATTCAAAACCCATAAAAAACAGTATGTCCTATAGGTATGACCATATGAATTAGGGGTCTATGACGGATAAGGAGGTAAAAGCTCGAACTCGCCATCAGTAGGCCCAAGTTCAGATCCTCCGTCTGTGCAATTTTTCCTGAATTGTTATTTAACATATCGCAGCATCAGTAGTGCGAAACCCACGTAAGATAGCAGGTGCCATGCGAAATGACCAGAGTAATTAAAGCCGGAAAAGAACAAAAAAGAAATTCCCTCGTGCAAAAAGCACTGCGCAAACAGACGGAGCGATATCGGTGGAACGTGAAGGCTCGATTGCTCGGTAAAACGTATAATTCGATTCGCTACCGGCGGCCACGAAATATTCAAATACACCGTGACTGCGTTAAATGGATATGGCAATCGTTAGCATTCTCATTGAAATGGAATCGTAGTCGTGTCAGGGCCCGCCGATGTTTCAACGTCGCGAAATTGTTTCACGTTTGTTCTGCCTCCTCCGTGTTTGCGCCCATTCTGCTCCGCGGTCTCGTATAAATGGCAATTCGCCTGATACGCGATGCAAATATTAACGTTTCGGTAAATCCCCGATATTTGCGGACGATAGAATTTCTATGTGTTTACTGAGCGTATGTTTTCGACGGTGATGGACCTATCGACATGCTATTTTTTTTAGAGGGAACGAAACACGGGTTTTTGGAGCCGCGATTGTTATTCTTGGTTGTTTCAATTTTGACGTTGATGTTTAAGATTTCCACTTTTAACCCTTTGAGCACTACGGACGCATAAATGTGGTCTGTGAAAAATTGTGATTATACTTTATCGATGCAAGTATACGCGGTTAGAGTTAAAAAATTGTAATATAATAGTTGCAATATGATTACGCAAATAGTAATTTATAATGGCTACACGTTAATACTATGACTTTCTGATAAAAAGGTGGTTTTTGATCGCCAAAGTAGTGCTTATTGCTCAATATTCAAAAAAGTCTCCGCACGCAAAGGGTTAACGTGCAGATATGTCAGGTAAAGCGAAAAGAAATGTTTTTTTCATGTGCCTGGTGGGATATTGCGGGTGTGATTCATTATGAATTATTGAAACCTAGTCAGTATATCATAACCGAGGTCTACTGTGCGCAATTAGAAAGTATAAGTATTATGCATTCTTTCTGTAAATAAGTTTCTGCGCATTGTAATAGAAACGACATTTCTCTCGTAAGCAGCTCAGATGGTCGATAGACCGGCTAAGAATTATAATTAACAGATATTATTCTCTCCAATCATATTTTTCTCACTGCATTACGTGTACCTACTTGCACAAATAGCTTTCAAACGACACCTCTGCATTTCCATTGTGAAAAAAAAAAACAATTTTTCATATCGAAAAATTAATCATAAAAAAGCGATTAAATTTAACCCTCTATGGGCCTGTGTAACTTCGAAGTAACACCAGACAAATCTAAGCTTTTAGTCTTCAAAGCCAATTTTTTAATTTTGCTAAATATTTCAATTTTGTTATTAAAGATTAGGAAATTCTTTACAATTTAAAGTTTCAAAATCAAGGTAAATCTATTATTTATAATAGTATTTTTATCATTTTCTAATGTAATGTCGTGCAACTTTTCCACAGTTAATTTTTTAACTTTGCCAAATATTACAATTTATTTCCTAAAGATCAGGAAATTCTTTACAATTTAACGTTTCAAAATCAAGGTAAATCTATTATTTATAATAGTAATTTTATCATTTTCTAATGTAATGTCGTGCAACTCTTCCACAGTTAATTTTTTAACTTTGCGAAATATCACAATTTAGTTCTTAAAGATCATGAAATTCTTTACAATTTAATATTTCAAAATCAAGGTAAATCTATTATTTATAACAGTATTTTTATGATTTCTTAATGTGCCATCGTGCAACTGATCTTCAGATGCTACAGAAAATTCGGACCATAGAGGGTTAAGCAGTAATTATAAGTCGTTATAAAAAAGCTACCGAAAGGTGAAAGTTTCCGGAATAATTGCAACTCTGAAATCGAAAGGATTTAAAAAAGAAGAGCATTAAAAGCCCGTCATTTTGACTACCTTGACAGATGTACTATTAATTTACCCCCCGTGCTATAATGAGGCACAGAAGCGTGGGACAGGATCGATTCGCGGTGACTTAATTACATCGCGTGGTGCAGCAAACTGCTCATTACGACGATGCAGGATAAAAAGAGGAGACATAAAAAAGTACTCATTTGGACCGCGCCTACGGCATGCACCGCGGAATTTCCAACATCGAATAAGTAATATGCTCCACTCCCATGGTGTCCTCGCAGGTATCGTTGCCGGAGCTAAAATACGAGATGGTAAAAGACTAGCGGGACAAGGATACGCCGTGAGCCTGCAGAAATAAATAATGCAGTGACGTTGCATCAGGTGGAGTGGATGCAACGGAACGATGGATGTTTTTCATTGGGATGCTCCTTGGCCGGAGTTACAAAATCTCTTTTAATAATACGGTCGAGGTACGAGTGAGAGGAGTGCCACTTTGCAACAATATCACAAGTTTACCGTAGTTTAGAGCAATAATGGGCGGACTACGCTCCGTAATAATATAATGGTATAGAAATTTTCAATTACAGCGTTTTAAGTAAATTCATTTACCACTGCGGAAGCCGTGAAATTGGCTCCAAT
This sequence comes from Cerceris ruficornis, assembly GCA_963989415.1. Lineage (NCBI taxonomy): Eukaryota > Metazoa > Arthropoda > Insecta > Hymenoptera > Crabronidae > Cerceris > Cerceris ruficornis. The sequence goes on from OZ022518.1 coordinate 29,350,089, forward strand.
TTGTTTATTGTATGTATTGGAAATATTTCTCCAATTTGTAGGGAAGCAGAGCAAATGGATATCGTGCATCTCCTAACACAGATTGCTTAACTGACCGTCTTTTTCCGTTTCTTCCCTCTTCTTTCAAAGTATTTATTTAATATATTTAATCCTCCATAGACCCGTATTCCTTTCAGGCAACATAAGGTACATTCGTCCATTCGTCAAACTTACTTTGTTACCTTTGAAAATTATTAAAATATAGCAAAAGAAAATCCGTTCTATAGTGGATTAAATATAACGGAAGTAACACGTTCGACACGGTGTGGCACAATGCTGATGCCTCATAATTTAACTAACTAAAAATTGATAAAACTGGATTTAAATGTTTGAAATTATGTAAAATATTTGTTATCATAATTCAGAATTTAATTGCTAAAATAAAAACTGATCACTGATTCTTGATACACCGTACAATTTAACCTAATATTAATAATATAGAAATAATATTATCACGTCGCGTCCTATTAATATTTTCAATTTGACCAGTTTTTCAAAACTTGCAAATTTCCAGTCCCATTTACCTCATCACGAGTGACACTCGTTATTATAGGGCAAGGGGTTAACAATAGGTTTACCGGGCGTTTTGACCCATACCGAATTTCGTAAGGGAAATTATAAAAACCGTTTACATCTATTGTAAAATTACATATTTTTGCACTTGTATTGACTTTTATCCATTCAACGAGGCGAGTACATATCGAAATACATTTTCTTCAAAACCCTTCTAATTTTGAAATTCTGTGCGCTGTACACCTATCGCCCCGTGTCAGTGGAGACAGGTATACAAGAAATCTCGGTAAACCTATTGTCAAACAGAATCCTGCAAAGCGTATTGGTGATATTTGAATTCTAGAGGCAAACCCGTCGACCTTACACGAATTACAAATCGTCCATATCCCGAAAATGGTGCGTTTTAATTCGACGGTGACTAGTCACGGCACAGCTCCGGGCGACGAACTAAAAACTGATTTACAAGTGTGTCAAGCGGAGGAACGTCTCGGATTACTAATCTCCCGTGCCCAACCCACGGTAGAAAATTGTTCACTCGCCCCTTAGCGCGATACCTTAACGGTACATTCAAAAACGAGTCACGTGGCCTCCAGAAGGCCTTCGGGTTTGTCACTGGAATACCGATATCCTTTACGAGCTATCAGGAGGTGAAAAAATACTTTGGACTTTATGTGGTCTCTGTCGGGTAGAAATATGGCTCGACCACTTTGACCGCGAAGACGGAACTTGAATCTAGGAGGAAAATGTTGGAAAGTCACGTTATGCGTTTGCCTCCATTGCAAGGCCTGATTTAAGTTAATTTGTATGAAAGTTTTTCATTTCCTGTTGTGGTTCGGTTGAGGTGTACGACTGGTTGATAACTGCTAATGAGTAGAAATTATGGCTTCTGCGTATTAAGATCTGAGCAGACGCAGTGAAAGGTCCAACTTAGGGGGGCTGTGGTGGGTAAAAAGGTAATGGCACGGACTCACGATCAGCGGGGTCTAGTTTACATTCTCCGCTGTCACTTATGGGAAATTTTTCGTATGAGATATTTATATCGTAGCCTTGGTGATTCGGAATCCGCTTAATATAGTAAATCATAGGCGAAATAGTTGCAGCAGTTGATGCAAAACATACAGGTACAACTTTGGATCGCTAAGCTGTACCTACTTTGCACTTATTATGGTTCCTTGTAGTGATTTTTAAGTTAAAAGTGCCCTTGAACCGATTTCCATGGGGGAGGTGTCATTCGATAGGGAATGCTCTGCGACCATTTTGTACCAAATTTCAACCCTGTATCTTGACCGGAAGGGTAGTTATGGGGTAAATTCAAAAAATAAGATTTTGCCCTTTTCCCCTATTTCTTGAGGTGCAAAAACTTTGAAAATATTCTGACATATTCTACACGCGCCGGTACATGTTTGAGATTTTTTTCAGATTTTTCCATTGAAAAACCTAAGTGCCAAAAATGCGCAAACTGAAAAAAACGGAAAAAAGTAGATATCGTATCGAAATCTTCGAGGTACAACTTTTTCCTTTCTACAGTAGCAATTTGGTACCCATGATTGTTATCCTCAATTTTTTTATTATTATTTATTCTATTTAAATGACAGAATGCAGAGAACCGTAAATTACCACCGAGTTGCTGATAGATAACTTTAGGGGTGGCTCCGAGTGCAAAGGGTTAATTTGGAGTCAGATCATTTACCTCCACACCCACCAAAGCCTCCCTTAAACTGTCAAATAATATTTAACAATAAGAATAAAGGCGTTTTATCGCCAAGATTCGCACGAACCCAGTGGAAGGTCCAACACTGAATCGCCAAAGAGTACTCGACAGTCCCCGACGAGAATAACCGCGGATACCTGCGGTATTCGAACGTTGCACTTCATCACGCGAATGCATCCGTATGCAATGTCCACGGACTGTTAACGCATGTACGACGTAACTGCTGCATACATTTTCTCGGATTTGTAGCCTGTAACCGATGCGCGAGTCTGTCCGCGAATTAATCAGCGGGGAGATAACATTTAAACTCTGCGAAATCGATTGCGACACGTGAGAGTGAAATGTATGCGGGATGAAAATTGATATGCGCTCGAGCATGCGTGAATCGATACAGTGTAACATCCTCGAGATGCCTGCAATCGAAAGTAACCGTGAATCGTGGCTTTCTTGGAAGGCTCGACTTGCTAATTTATCGATGTTTCCTTCATTTTATTACAGGCAATGTGACACCGAGTCGTTTTATTAATTATCTCGCGTCAGGCACTTCTTCACTTTCGAGAGCGAGGTGTAAATCATGTTTTCTCTCGCTGCAGATTTGCATTTTGTCGTTTTCTCTCTCTTTCTTATGTCTGCGATGATAGGATTTGTGGATGTATCGCTGGAATTCTGATTAGTAGGTTTACAGTCATCCTAAACCGTCCAGTTATCAATGATTCTCGAATGTTAGTTCCTATAAAGTCAATTTTGTCTGGCAAACCATTAATAAAATACTTTTGCTCGATTTTCAGTAATCGAAACATATTTCAAGGCGGTTCTACGCCCACCTAAAACTTTAGGTCCTCAGCAAAGCTTAGAAATTTTTTTTCCTGAATTTCCGAAACTTTCGAACTAATAGAAACATATTTTAGGGTTACTCTACACCCACCAAAAACTTTGGGCCTTAAGAAAAGTTGTCACAGTCACCCTTTCTTTCCCCCTCAGTATTTCAACAATTTCTATGGTCATTTCACCTAAGATCGACAATTTGAAGTAAATTCCAGCCACCAGGACTTTCAAATGAGTCGCTCAGAAGCCAATGCAGTTAAGTCAATTTTTTTACATTTTCTGATTTTTGTAATTTTAATAGAATCAAGTTTATGAAATTTGAAATGAAATTAACTGAATTGAAATGAAATGTGCAGAAATCAGAAAATATAAAAAAAAAAATGGTCTTAACCGCATTGGCTTCTGAGCGACTAAATATCAAATGAGTCGCTCCGAAGCCAATGCGATTAAGTCCATTTTTTTACATTTTCTGATTTTTGTAAATTTTAATAGAATGAAGTTTATAAAATTTTAAATGAAATTAACTGAATTGAAATGAAATTTGCAAAAATCAAAAAATATAAATAATGGTCTTAACCGCATTGGCTTCTGAGCGACTCAAATATCAAATGACAATTAACCCTTTCAATCCGGAACGTATCCTGACTCTGTTTGAATGACTTACAAATTTTTAATTTTATTTATGGATATGAAAGTGTCAAAAAAAAACTTATGTACTGTTGGTTGCATATCCTCTATAGGTGGTAACAATGCGGATAAAACGATCACTTAAACGTACACTTCTGGGACAAAGATAATCCAACAGAATTTTTTAAAAATTTACACATATGTCTCCGCAGTAATGAAAGGGTTAAAAAAAGGAGTCCACCAAACCTGACGGAAATTTCAAATCCACCTCTCCAACTGCCAATCCAAACCTTCGACTCCACAGCTATTTACCATAGTCTCCCTACTCAGCTACGGTGTCCCATATATCGTCGATCCAACCTAAGACATCCTGTTTGACGTGGCTGGTGCAAGAGCATAATCGTAGGTCGATTCGCCCGTGCATTCATTATCACGCGTGCATTCGTAACAAGGGGGTCGTTGATAATCTACGGACAACAGGATCGCCCACTCGTCACGTGATCGGTAAGAGGAATTCCTGCGTGTTAACTCTTCGTTTTATTTTCACACCTCCGAGCTCGCGGATCGATCGGATCGATAGGTGAGATTTAAAAGTTCAAGTCGATGATCTAACGCGCGTATGCGGCCAAAGAGGACGAAGGCGAGGAAAGAGGCACACCCACGAGGTGTTGCGGAAAAAATGCGTGACATCATTGGAGTGGATGGCTGCCAAAATCATCGGAGTTTGGTGCCGGTTTCGAGAGATTTTTTTTTTCGAGTCTCTTTCGAACGCTTTAACCGCGAAAGAGCGCGCGGAACATTATTTAGATGGTGTATTTTTAGTTTTTGTTGCAAAATTCGCTGTTTTTTTTGTTTTATAATATTCGGGTTTGGGTGCTGTGGCCATTTTCTCTGGGATCTATTGTTTTAGGTGGGTTGCAAATCACCGGGGCAGGGATTATTAACCCTTTAGTATAGTATACACCCAATTCTGTTTTTACACGGTCTTTTTTTACACGGTTTTGATTTAATACGGTCTAGAAAAAAAAATTGATTCCGTTTTTATACGATTTCATTCGATTTAGCACGATTAAAAGTCTAAAATATTCTTAACATACATTTTTTAATAAATTTATTTTAACTATTTCTTACAGGGTTGGAGGATATGGAAGTAATCCCCTTTTTTTCTATGTATGTACTTCCTCTCTTTTTTTACACGGTTTTGTCTGGAACGTATCTACCGTGTGAAAACAGATAGGTGTATTAGTATATTAATTTTAATCCTTTATATTAATATACAATACTATTATATTAACCCTTTGCACTCCGTCGCCGCTGCGACAACAACGGAGTGCAAAGAGTTAATTATGATCCATAAAAACGATCAAACATTAATTTTTTCTTTTTCACATTAAACAAAGCCAGCTACTACGGCAATTCGCTGCAAGATTAATTTTATCACGCGCTATTTCCATTTCTAGTCACGCATAACCTAAATGTCTCTCCTAAAAACAGAATAATGGCGCGCAACGAGCTGATAAACCCTCCTACCGAGCGTAACCAACCCTTCTTCTCGTCATCGCTAAAAATACACGGAATTAAGAAGTCAGTTTGCGCGGTATGCGAGTGAAATATATAGAAAGCGGGGCCTTTTTGTCCACCGGGACAAAAACACCCGTGTCCTGCACATGTGCGAACAATTACGGCGTTACTCATAAACACGTTCCTGGCGACACGTCATTACAGCGCGATCTCCTGCGGTTAGGACCGCTTGTTCCATTTAGTCCTTCGGCTTTAGCAAAGTCGCGCACCTCGAGCTCACGTCCCGTGCTGTGTGCAATGTAGAAATTATAAAAAATAACGAGTAATTATCGAGTTTATCAGTGTTCTTTTAACACTAGAACTACCGGCGTTAAATCTGTTATATTTAAATATATTAAATAAGTACTTTAAAAAAAGGGAGAATTCAGAGGTGGAAAAGATGATCGATTCGGTAATTTATGTTTTGTGAGATGGACGTAGAATATCTATTCTATGACTCTCCTATAATCTTGGGGAATTTTTCGAAAAAATTGTGTACCAGTCATTTTGACTGCTTTGGTAGTTCTAGTGTTAAGTCGGTATTTAATTCTGAGCGCGAGGAAGAAGTAATTTAAATTCAACGAGTAATTATAGAATTTACCGGATTTCCTTTACATCGGCAGTCTTCAGGGCTTTAAACCGATATTTAGCTTTGGGTCGGAATCCTTGAAAATTAAGTAAAATTGAAATATGCAGCAAAATAATCGCTCCAGATGTAATCGAGGATTTTCATTTGTTTGTAGTAATAAGACGATTCATAGTGAATTTTAATCTCTCAGAATTGCTGTGTGTTTGAATCCCTCGCAAATAGTTCTATCATCAACGTAATTAATACCCCACAATTGTAATAGAACCACAGACTTAAAACTCTGCCAATCAATATTAAAAAAATTCCCATGAAAAATTTATAAGACTACGGTGGATAAGCCACATCATAGCCTCGGTCATTTAAAACCGTAGGTAATTTCTAAAAAGTAGATCCTTGGCGAAATTACCACAATAGCAAATGCTCAAAAATACAAAAAATATACCAGATCGACTCTCAAATGTTCGCAAATCCACAAACAAATTGCCCCATACCCTTATCCTATTTTTAGAGTAATACCGTAAGTATCAGCGTAAAATTTCGCACAGAATTAACCCTTTGAGGACGACGGACGCATATATGCGGCCTGAGAAAAAATCTCATTATAGTTTATCGGTGTATGTATACCCGGTTAGAATTGAAAAATTGAAGTATAACTGTTGAAATATGATGACACAAATAGTAATTTATAACTTCTATACATCAACACTCTGACTTTCTGATAAAAAGTTGATTTTTTAACGCCAAACAAATTATTTCTCAATATTCAAAAAAGTCTCCGTCCGCATACACCGAACATCCCCCGAAAACAAATACACCCAGGTGTCCCAAAATCCTTGAATAAATGCCCGATAGAATTATCCGGGGAATTTTCCCCAGTTATTCCATTCGCGATGAGGAAAGCGAAAGGCCATGCAGTCAGGCCGTGCGAGGAGATTGTGCAGAAGGATAATCGGTGCTCCCGGCAAGATACTTGCACGGTTCGGCGTTATGCAATTGCGCGAACCTGGCAAATTGTACATGAATTTTAATAAGCCGTAACTGGCACTTGTTTTCTCCTGTATGTCTTTACGCAGTTTTCCTATAGCGGTCTCATAAAGACGGCGCTTAACGTTAACGAGCTCGTTGGAGTTTAGAATTAACGACGTTGCTAAAAAAACTTGCCCTTTTTGCGCGAACGAGTGGAATGTTTTTTAAGAGATTGAAATGCGCGATGTTTACCCGTGGAAAATCAATTCAACAGGTGGGATAAACTCCCGTTATTTTTATTTCCTCGAGAAAACTGGTGCAAAGTGTTGATGGTTGAGGCGCAAAGAAAACGCTGTTGGCCATTGTTTTTGCAAATCCCACGTGGCAGCGTTTTCTTCTTGGTGCGGGAATTCAAGGGGGAAATATTTTCTTTCGTATCTCATACGTTTTCCCTGCGGCGCCGGTCGGTGTTCATTAATCATACGACATCACTTTCGCTGAGGAAATATGGCGCGAGAAATCCTTTAATAAATTGGAGGACTTTTTTAACGATCGAGAGAAGTCTTGAGAGTACTTTGGTTGATTAAGGTATTCGAACGTTCAATTTTCTCGGAGAGGCGAAAGTAAGTTCTTGGTTCAGAGTGGACATAGAAAATAAATCTTGGTTAATTTACTCTCAAAGTTTTGATTACTTCTTTACTATCAATCTTGGTTCAAAGTGGACATGGAAAATAAATCTTTGTTAATTTACTATCAAAGTTTTGGTTACTTTACTGCCAATCTTGATTCAAAGTGCACATGGAAAATATAAGAATCAAGAATTACCTTTTTTCTAATAGAATTCTACATCTTGAGCTCGAATTACTACAATTACACTTTTCCGATTTGAAACTTTCGGTTTGAAAAATGCTCCTTTATATTCAAGAACGAAAGGACAACGGTTGGAATTTCAGAGATTTACTCGATCCTTTAATATTTTTGGAAAATTTCTATCTTGCAATGTCTTCGAGATACTTGAAATTTATCTTGTCGAAGGAGGAGTGAAGTTTCGAAAATTCACGCTAAAAATAGAGATTCCACGAGCGCACGAATTTCAAGGGAAGAAATTCAAAGTCGACGTTACGAAGCGAAGCAAGAGTGCGGCGAACGTTGTGTTTTCAGGAGAGGCTTCCACGGTCGATTCGTGTCCCGGCGAGTTAGAGCGTTTCACCTTGAAATAGCTCGGTGATTTGTGCAATTAAAATGCACGCGGACCCGCGTGATTTCGCGACAGCTGCACCCGTTGCAGCGCAAAGAAACAACGGCGAGAAAGAAAACACATGTAGGGGAGCCGGAGAGAAGAGAAATAGAGGAGCGAGCGAAGGGACGAAGGGCGAAGAAGAGTTACAGGAAAATAGACGCACAGAGAGATTAGAGATCAGAATAGAAGAAAGTGACGGAAATACAAACATTGAGAAGAAAGAGACATAAGAGATAACAAAAGAAAAATTCAAATTTTGGGAGAAGAGCAGAGGAATTTTTCTCTGTTAAGAAGAAAAAACAGAGGATTGTAGAGGAAGAAGAAGAAAAGAAAGTGAGAGGGATAGAAACACAGGGAGAAACAATTGACAATAGAAGAAAAATAACTGAAGTTTTAGAAGAAAAAGAGAGGAATTCCTCCGTTAACACTAGAACTACCGGCGTTAAATGTATTATATTTCAATATATTAAATAAGTACTTTGAGAAAAGAAGAATCAAGTGGCGGAAAAGATAATAAATTTTGTCATTTATATTTCTTGAGTTGGATGTAGAATATTTCTCTTATGACTCTCCTGTAAACATTGAGAATTTTTGAAAAAAATTGTGTACCAGTCATTTTTACTGGTTTGGTAGTTCTAGTGTTAAGAAGCAGAAGAAAGAGGAAAGACGAGAAAGGAAAGAGAGAGGGGCGAAGAATCGATGATAACGCCAAGAGAAATTTTAAACCAGGAAGATAAACCAATAGAAAAAATGAAGAAGTAGATAATAAGGCAACGGAGAAGAGGAAGAGGTAGAAACAAGAGACAAACTGAGATTGTGCTGCGAGAAGACAGAGAGGTAAGAGGATCCAGGGGAGATTCCAAAGTGAAAAAAGCAAGGAAGAGAGGGAGAAAGAGAAAAGACGTTAGGAAAGAGAAAATGTTGACCAACCGCAACGCTAAAAATATATACGAGCGAGAGGCAATGACTCCTTGCCTCCTTGCACGAGTCTGAAGCTTGCGTTTATCCTCGAAAATGCTCGGCGTACCTTTTAGAGGAATCTCAAACACATAAATACCGCGGATGAGGCGGCCACGGACACGCTTCTGGCTTCGCTTCGAAATAGCCGAAGCCGCGAAAATCTACGCGAAGCAATAATAAATGTAACCGTGAATCCGACGATGCAGGGAAGCGCGATAAATTTAGAAGCGCAAATGCGTCTCGCCGCGAAGAAAGGTGCGGCTAAACGGGCTTTTCCCTCTGTCGATGCTGAAACGCATTTGACGAGGGTGAAGTGTTTGTTTTAATTAAAAAAACCAAGAAATTCAGATCTCTAAATTGATGGAAGATATGCGAGGGTCTACGGTGTTCAGACGGCCCTCGACTTTCGCACATAATTGGTTCTTGAAAATGTTTGCGAATGTTCCAAAGTAGAGGCATATAGAAAAACATTAAAATTGTATTTTAAAATATTTATTTATCGGTATAAATAAGATAATGAGGGGTGTTGAAGCACTTTCATGTGCTTTTTGTAAAGTTGAGATTTTGTAACCTCTAGTAGGCAGTACATACTATGATGTTAGAGAATCTCTAACAATAATATCAGTTGTTATAATTGATTTTTTCAAGAACAATTTTTGCAATATCGAGAAAAATCTTTAAATATTTAAATTTTTAAAAATGTGCGAAACAGCGAGTTGCGTGAAAGTAGAATGTGCATACGTCGACGGATATAGAAAAAACCTCAAAAATTGCATTCTAAAATATTAATTTATCGGTATAAATAAGATACTGAGGAGTTCTCAAGCGTTTTCATATATTTTTATGTATAGTTGAGATTCTGTAACCTCTAGTAGGCAGTACTATAATATTAGATAACCTCTAATAATAATATCAGTTGTTAGAGTTGACTTTTTCAAGAACAATTTTTGCAATACCGACAAAAATCATTAAAAACTTGAATTTTTAAAGTTTGTGAAATAAAGAATTGTGCGAAAGTCGAGGGCTGCCTGTATATGGGGGTGGAGGCTTGGACATCCAATTAGTGGAGTTAGGATAAATTCCGCCACATATCTGATCAACAAGAATTTCGTCAAATTATTTCAATCTATATAATCGTAGAGATAGAATAATAAAATGATTTATTTAAGAGTCAAAATTGAAGGCTGGGGGTCTCAAATAGTGGCGGTCAGTTGAAAACCGTCACCATCGCTGGAAGATTTTTCCTAAATTGTTATTTAACACTATTCCTACCGACACTTCACGTGTACCTTTTCTTACCGCAACCGGTGAATTTGTCAAATGATAATTTTTTCCCAGAAAATGAACAGTAAAAAAATAAGTGAATATTGAAAAATGTATTATAATGTGAATGTATTATACGTATATTTGAGGAAAAGTCGTAAAGTTTAAAGGCGATTCAGTTACGTTGTATATACGAAATTCTAATCGAAATTTTAAAAACGGTCATTTGACCGGTCGTGGTAGGAATAGTGTTAACGCGAGAGAAGGAAATCCCAAGATTTTCTCTTCCATCAACAGCAGCCATAACTCACCGTCCAAATTACAGCACAATGAGTAGGAAACTCGCAAGGCGTCAAGTTAGAATTTAATTACCCCGATCGAGCGAATACACTTCCAATTTCACGGTTATCGCAATTCTTTACACCGGCAACAATGCCGGGCTGCGGTTGGTTGCCGGCGAAAGAAAGTAAACTGCGAAGCATCAAGCACGAAAGACGAAAGGATTCGCAGCGCGCCTTTTCGCAGACCAATTCGCGGCAACGTAATCCCTCGCGAGCCATATAACGATGTTATCGCCGCGAAAGAGATACGCACTTAATATATACAAAACAGGAACGGTACAAGAGGCAAGCGTGGGAGCTCATACGAAGCCGTACGCCGAGCAGCCGCGTAGAACGCGCATGAAAGTAATTCGCGACATGGAACGATCCTATGATCGACAAGCCCACGTAACGCAAATTCGAGCTGGAACTCGAACAATCCCGTATTACGCGTACACCTTAACTCCCGTGCACTCGGGAACTGCAGCAAAAGGAGCTGGTTTGGCGTTACGTAAATGCGAATCGTTTTGCTTCGGCGATCGAGTGCAGCTAAGTCGATTCGACTTCCTGAACGAACGAGGGAAAATGTATATAGGAGTGTACGGGAATTCGTTGTTTTTTTCCTTTGCTGTAGTCGTTTTGTCTAGAATCTACTTTAGAATGTATTTAATAACAAATTGGGATACATTTTTTGAGGTTATGGGAATTTGAAGTTTCCCAGAGCCTGTTAACTGTTATGGTTATTTCGCCGGTTGTATTGGATAAATTATTGAATCACCGGGGAAGGTACTGTAGGATTCAGGCGGTGGGGAAAAGCAAGGCATTCGCACAAATAAATCAGTTAGTTATATATTAGGGAAAAATATTAGAATACAAAACAGGAAAAGTCTAGCACGTGTCGCTACAGGATTCTCTCGTCTTTTCGACTGCCCCGACAGCGCCGCGTAGCGGGCCTTATCTTTTCACACACCATACGTACATACACACATGCAAACACACATAAACACAACCAGTTATAGTGCTGGAACGGCAAGAAGGCAGCTGAGGTGTAATTTGCTCTGATTCGCCCGATGGATAGGGACATCCGTGCTATTGGCAAGAGAGACCCGGCATTCGTTGCGTCGTCATGTGAACGATGAAAGTAGTGTTTTATTTTCAGTTGTCATTCGTCGATCTCAGTTTTCCAGGACCGACATGGCGGGGATAGGCGGTGCGAGAGCAATCTTCCCTTCCGTCTCAGCTGCCTCCTTACCGTTTCAGCATTATACATACGGTAGCACTATAAGTCACTAAACACTATTGCTACAGTATAGTGTATGGGAGCTAAATTTTGAAGTGGGGAAAAATTGCACTAGGCTGAATATTAGTTGAATTGAAGCAAAGGGTCTTTCAAATTGCGCGATTTTTTTAAATCTTTAATAAAACACACATGGCGTTGTGAACTCGCCTAAGTCTTTTCTCATTTACGAAGTGACATTTATGCCATCTACAAAAATGGCGTCGTACAGAATATAACAACGTGTTGAAATTGTTGAATTATTCTATGAAAATGGGCGTTCAGTGAAAAATGATGAAATGGTGACGTCAATTGGCCACGAAGGTCATGCGATTTGACACCGATGGACTATTTTCTTTGGGATTACGTGAAAGGTCAAGTCTTTAAGAACAATCCCCAATCGATTTCTGAACTAAAAGATGAAATTATTCGTGTCATTGGTGAGACAGGACCACAATTATGCCAACATGTCGTTGAAAATTTCAACAAAAGAGTGGACATCTGTGGAAGTCAAAGAGATGGTCATTTGGCAGATATTCTTTTTGTATATAAATGGCATAACAGATACTTTAATTATCAATAAAAACTATTTTGAAATCAAAGAAAATTGTGTTTTATCAAAAATTTAAAAAAACCGCGCAATTTGAAAGACCATATAGAAAATGGATTTCGTAGGAATTCTGAAATACCGTAGAACTGGAGTTAAAAGTTTCCATTGCGAAATAAAAGATCGACGTCTGCCTACACAGAGACAGTGTAAATATTATTGTTCCGTGCAAATAATGATTTCATGCTAACAAGAAAATTTGGGCTAATTATCTGTCTCATGTATGTTTCACGAAATTCCATCGAAGCAAGGCAAAGCCAAACATTTCGTTCGTGAAAGGAGATCTTGTAAAATTCGTATCCGATGTGTTCTTGTTTGTACACGGAACGATTTCCAAAAGCGATTAAATTGTTTCAACAAAACTGAACAATGCCGAATCGATAAGAGAAAAGTTTCACAACAATTATTAAATACCCTGAGATATTATTTTTATCTGGCATCGAAGGAAGTCGCTCCGAAATTCTTGCGATACGCGAAATTATCGTGTTTGCTCCGATTACGATGAAATACGTAAATCTTGATTGCCGCTACATAATTTCAGCTAATAATTTCATAAGATTTAATCTTATCGCTCATGTATCGTTCGATGAGTATTAATAATTGCTCTGAATTGCACTGGCATCGTTAAATTCACGGAGAAACGTTGATAAATTTGCAACATTAGCAGTATCTGCAAGATCGCTCGTAGTTGCTTCGAACTCCATGTTTCCTCTTTTTAACTCGGAAAAAGTCCATTCAACGTTGACATTAATTCGAGACATCTCTATTAGAAGTGATATCATCTCAAATAATTGACCATCGTATCAGTGACTCTCCCATTGACACGCGCAAACAATTGTTATCTTTGATTTCTTTCGGAGAATGCGAATCGCGTCGTTACATTGTCTGCAAACAATTCCCCCGTTTCTTTCAAATGTTTGCGCCACTTTTCTGCGTCTTTTCGGTCGTTCTTCGACACGTCGATCGATTATTTTTCCTCGAAAACTAAACCCATGGGTCACATACCCATAGAAAAAAAACCATAGTGTTTAAATCCACGTCGTATAATAAAAAATAAATATCTGTTCAAGCAATCGAGGAAAATGTCCTAGAAAATGTTGAAAATTACTTAAAATTAGCTATTACAAAGATTGTGGAAATGTTGCTCTTTTTAATGAAATATCCGGTTCCCGTTTTTGCACAGGGGATGAAGAAACATCACCCCGAATCCGGGGAGAAAGTCCTCCTGACATTTTCTAAGCAACGGTTCGCTGACTCTTGCAGCTCGTATTCTTTATTTCTATTTGGAGTTATAAATTAAAACGTCAGATACTTTCGCATCACTAGGAATAACAAGCTTCCTGATATTTTAATCACCTGCAGAGTATAGCAGCCTTGAGATTTTCTCCAATTCTTAAAGAAAAAAAAAAATGAAGAAAGACCAAGGTTTCCTTGCTTTTTAGCAGTCTATGATTATCATATATTCTTAAGAAATATCATTAATAGTTAATGCGATCCTTATCTCTCTCTCCCTCTCTCTTTCGACGTCATTATACGAGTCGCTCAGAGGTCAATGCGGTTAAGTCAATTCTTTTTTATATTTTCTCATTTTTGTAAGTTTTAATAGCATAAACCTCATTCTATTAAAATGTACAAAAATCAGAAAATATCAAAAGTTAACTGTTGGAGTAATAATTTATCACTGATTTCCGATACACCGTGTAACTTAAGGCAATATTAATAGCATAGAAGTAATTTCAACGTCTGATATTTTTAATTGAACAGTTTTTGGAAAACTTAGGAATTTCCTATTCCATTTTTTCCATTAGTTATTCGATAGTTTTGACTTGCGAATATGATCAAGATTGTGTGACAATGAGTCGCTCAGAAGCCAAAGTCCATTTTGCGATACATTCTAATTTTTTGTAAATTTTAATAGAATGAAGTTTATTCCATTAAAATTTACATAAATCAGAGAATATAAAGAAATGAACCTAACTGCATTGGCTTCTGAGCGACTCCTATATTCTTAAGAAATGCCATTAACAAATTATGCGATCCTTCTCTTTCTACCTCTCGTTTGCTCGCTCTCTTTCCCTATCCATCCGTCTCTCACCGTCCTCTCTCTTGGATTAATTTAAGGTCAGTTAAAGTCTCCTACAATTTAAACGAGTCTTGTTATCGGCTCCTTAGCGAATTTCAGCGCGGTATTTCGTTATGCTCGAAGGAGTTCGCACTATTTTATCCGGCAGACACGCTCCGGTGTTGTGCACCGATGGCTTCTTAGAAACTTAACTCTCTTCGGCCTCTCGTAATCGTAGAACCGAGCACGCGAATTAGCCGAAACGAACGATTCGATGCTCGCAAAGTTTTCGAACGTCAGCGGTTACGCTCGATTACATCGCTCCTTATCGGACTATTCGTGGAATACTTATACGGCGATTATGATAACATTCTTTTAACGTAACGGTAATGTAAATTGGCTCGACCGTGGATTGATTTGAACGAGGGAATTCTTTGCGATATTTCTAATATTTTGCACGATGGAAATTCTTTCTTTTCCTGTTCCGAATTTTAGGTTGAATTTCTGGAATTATTTAGTCTAGCTGCTGTAATTTTCGGGGCCTTCGAGACTTCTGCTTTTCGTCTTACGTATTTTTTCAGTTTTGTTGCTATGGTACTTTTGCTTGGGAGTTGCAGTTTTAGGTTTTACTTCTTTTAGGTTTTATTTCTTCAGCAGCGATTTAAGTTTTCAAAAGATTGATTACATATTCCTTATGAATTCTGAGTCTCAGGAATCTTTATACTTTAAAACCCGATCACTGAAGAGTTCTTTGAACAGCTAGCTCGAAATTCTATCGCCAAGCGAGCCATAACGCAATGCGAATGAAGTTCTACGAGCTCACGTAGACATTCAGCACCGAGTGAATTGAATTATTCGTCGCACAATAAATTACGTTAGCCATTTTCCTCGGCGAGGAAGCAGCTCGGCAGGTAGAAGACGGGCTGTTGTCGCAACTCTGAAAGTACGAGCGAATACAAATGACAGAGGATCTACGGGTAGCGTGTCGCAAAGGGAAAGTCGGTTTCCGTTGCAAATCGGAGGACGATCGATGAGAGAAATCGCAAAAATCACGATCATCCCTGTAATAATCCATTCGATCACGGCAAAACTACCGTGCATGCTCGTTACGATTAAAAGTTTCGCAAGTAATTATTTCGAAACGTTACACAAACGTAGCGCATGGAAGAAATCCTATGCCATTAATAACTTGTTCGTTTTTCGCATTGTTCTGTCATATTCATCTTGCGTTTCCGAGTGGTTGCTCACTCGTAACACCGTTCATCACAATTGGTCCGTTAAACTCAAGATTTGCCATTCTTACGATGTCAATTTTGCAGAAAATATCAACTCATTGAGATATTAAATATTCGATCAGTTTTTCTCAGAGTTTAACACTCGAACTACCAACATTAACACTATGACTTTTATAAGATAGAAATTTCTAATTGTTCGATAGATTAGAGTTCTCGAGGGTGAATGGGAAGATGTACTGCAGAGTGGTAATTAATATTTGTTTTTTCTCTCCCTCTTCCTCACTTTACAATGACCTCATTAATTCAGAATTCAGGCCCTTTAACACTAAAACTACCGACGTTAAATCTATTATAGTCTATCATGTTAAACAAGTACTTTGAAAAAAGAGGAATCGAGAGGCGGAAAAGATGATTGATTCGGTGATTTATGTTATGTGGACGTAGAATATTTATTCTATGAGTTTTCTATAAACTTGGAGAATTTTTGGAAAAAAATTGTGTACCGGTTATTTTGACCGGTTGGTAGTTCTAGTGCTAAATCTATTATATTTAAATATATTAAATAAGTGCTTTGAAACGAGAAGAATTCAGAGGTGGAAAACATGATGGATTCTGCAATTTATGTTTTATTAGATGAACGGAGAATATTTATTCTATGACTCTCCTAAATATTTGAAGAATTATTGGAAAAAAATGTCTACTAGTCATTTTGACTGGTTTGGTAGTTCTAGTGTTAACAACTCTTTTCTATTCTCATGCAAACTCAATTAATCCTCACTCAAAAACAATAATTATAAAAGTAAAATCTCCAAACTCCATCAACCCCTTCGCTCCCTCCGTCGCATTCACCACCCTCGACGTGTCCAAACATTTCGCCCCGCCATAAAAAAAACTGCAACCCATCCGAAAACCCCGACGTTCGTTAATTAACATCCATCCCCTATAAAAAAAACTCAAAAGACTGCCCGTCTAAAGCATCCAAATCCCATCACCCTCTCTCCACAAAATCACACATCGTTCGCACCCCCTTGAATTTCCACGCTGCACCCTTCAACCCCGCGAAAATTCATTCAAACCGATACTCGTTATCAATATCCCCGATAAACGCCAACGCATCGTCGCTTCTGCTGAAAGATCATTCTAATCTTGGATGTCTGCGATTTCGAGGCATCGAGAGCAGTCCATTTTATCGTCCGCGATTCGCCACCCCCTTTTGGCTCACCGACGAAACATATTCAGGTCGGAGGTCATACAAGTGCAACGAGAAGCCGTCCCTGTACAACCGAGAAAAGGCGATCGACGTGGTCGTGTCAGATTCGCGCTAATTAGATGCGATGCATGGAACGATCAAATTGAGGAAATCTTATGGAAACGATTTCGATACCTTCGGAGAAGATGGGGTGGATTGTTGAGGGGATAGACTGTTCGTTGATTGGATGGATGGGTTTTTGGAGGTCTCGTTTTTATTAGATATTTTTGGTATTTTTTCTAGGTTTAATTAATGTGGTTGTTTTGTTTTGAGGGACGATTTCGAAAGGGTGCAGTGGTTCTCAAAGTTTTTTGGGTTTCTTTGCGTGACGGTGTGTTTGCAATATTTTAGATTGCCTAGGACTCTGTAAAGTTGAGTATAGCACTACTATTAACCACTACTAGTTAAGTATTAATATGTAGGTACTAATTAACTGCTAATATACGGCATATAGGTTACTGTTACCGAAAGATTTTTCGAGGAACAATTATTTATTCAGAATATGGCAAATCTAAGTCATCAGAATTGGTTTTTAGGGTTTTAAATAACAACACTTTGTTTAAAAGTAATTGGAATAGACTAAGACTTTATTTTACGAATATATGAAGAGGGTACGTCTTCTCTCTAAGAGGGAAAGTCACAGAGTGAGGTCTAAAAGAATTCTGCAAGGGTCTAAGGACCGTTTTCGGTTATAACATAAACCAGACTGCATAGCTATACAGCTGCAACCTCTTAAGCATTCCAAGAAGTAAATATACTAGTTGATTTTTGTATGTTTAAAATATACTATGCTCCTAGAGAAATAGGAAACCAACAATCAGATTTGCATTTAGTGGGGTGAGAGCATCTGCTTTCCCTGAAATTTCACCTAAGTGACCCCCGGTCCCCTTGAGGCCCCTTTGCGGTCACCCTGATGACCGCAGGCCCCAGTTTGAGAAACACTGATGTAGAGACACTGAGGCTGCAATATGGCGAATGGCAATTTGGCAGAAATCTTGCGGAAGAGATGGGTATTTCAACTTAAGCTCACTTAGAGGGTTATGATAATTAATTGTGGTAATTTTTCCTAGGATCTGTAGTTTCAGGTGGTTCTAAAAATAAAGGGGACAATATATATTAAAGCATAATAATTTAGGAAAAATCTTCAAGAGGAGACGAGAGACTGGAACTCGTTTCTGCTAATTAAGAGACAAAGACTGCTTCCCTTGCCACTGTCACTCTTCGTATCGCGAATGCTGTTACTGTTATTTTATATGTTTATTTAGTTTTAATTACTATCGTCGGCCTACCTGGAAATTGCTATTTTAGGTAGCCTTCATTGGGAGGTTCTCTTTTCTTTTAGATTTCCACCGTTATTTTCCAATAACTAAGTAAATTCTCAATACATAGAAACAGCTAATTTAAAAATTAGTAAAAATTATTATATTCAATTCAACTGCACAGTTCTATCCTCGAAAATCTACCATTTTATACTCCCTGTGAAACATGGAGAAAAAAAATTCCATGGAGAAAAAAAATTCACGGTGACAGATATCAAATTTTTCCAACATTATTCTGATTTTTAACTTTTAATCTTCATAGTTTAAAATAGTCTAAAATTGCTCTACGCCTGCAACTTCTACAAACCGCTCCTCCGTGTCTCTTTCTCCCCCGAATTTTTTCCTTTTCACGTGGACATTGACCTCTACGCCGGAACAATTCGAAATGTTTATCTACTCGTAAAATTAAATCCTTTTCGTAACGAACGTGCCGTGGGCGGTGCAGTGTCATTTAAAGAAACCACGCCACGCCTTGCATTGTCGCAGTCGTAAACACGGTGCGGTTTTCTTTCGTTCGCCGGAACGGGGGATAAAAAACGAAAGTGGTTTCAAAGTGGATCGGAACGTTAGACCGGTCCTAGGCCTTCGGCATTATTTACCCCGGCTCACAAAACCACTCCGGAGGCCATTAACATTCCGCGATTCGTGGCTCAGAATTTCGTAAAGAAATTTGCATAAACTTCGCATGATTCCTTCCAGCTGGAACACTCCTCCGTGTAAACAACGATAAATTTTCGGTGGGACCGTATCGACTTACGTTTTTCTTTTCAATCTCCATTTCGTTCCTCATCTCACTTTCATTTTACCTTGAAAATCTGCAGAAGCATGGGAATTTTCAAGTATTTGTGAAAAAAGGAGAAAATTGATTTCATTTAGCGGTTTACGGGAGAAAGGCTTTGATACTAGGAGAAAGTAACAAATATAAAAATTACAGAGTACGGGAGAAACAAATAATATTTGTTCCTTGCAATGTAAACTCTCGAATTTACTTTACGATTCCAATTTCCACGTTAAAAAATCAATGTTGCAGCAAAAAACTAAACGTCCAATGTTCCTTCGCTTAATCTTTCTGCTCATTTTCGTTCAAAACTGACACACTTCCTCGATATCAGCGCTACTTTAGCACTAGAACTGCCAGATTTAAATCTATTGCATTTAAATACACTAATTACTCTGGAAAAAGAGGAATCAAGAGATCAAAAAAGATTATTAGTTACTTAATTTTCGTTTTACAAGATAGACTTTCAATATTTACTGCATAACTGACCTATCAATTAGGAGAATTTTTAAAAAAACAACGAGTGCCAGTCATTTCGAACGGAAATAACATTTTTACGTATAAATGTTAAATAATTATTAACCCTTTGCACTCGAAGTTTTTTTTCATTCATGTTACCAGCAACTCGAAGCAATTTCAATAGAAAAATCATATTCACATATAAGTAAATGAAATGCGCATTAAAAGGAACGCCATTGTTGTATGTCGACCGTCTTTTATCACCAAGAGCGGAACATCCTATACACAATAGCTTTTACGATTTGTTTTTGTCCTTATGTTATGAACTGATAATTATTTGCATTGTCTCCACAGCGGAGCCCTCGAGTTTGAAGACAAATTTTAAATGACTCCGCTCCAGGGCCCTTGAGTGCAAAGGGTTAAAATATATATTGCTATTAACACTAAGACTAAGATTATGCTTTGTACACCTAATTCTGCTTTTACACGGTAGATACGTTCCAGACAAAACCGTGTAAAAAAAGACATGAAGTACATACATAGAAAAAAGGGGATTAGTTGCATATCCTTCAACCCTGTAAAAAAGTTAAAATAAATTTATTAAAAAATTTATTTTAAGAATATTTTAGATTTTTTAATCGTGCTGAATCGAATGAAATCGTGTAAGAACGGAATCAATTTTTTTTTCTAAACAGTGTTAAATCAAAACCGTGTAAAAAAAAGACCGTGCAAAAACAGAATTGGGTGTATTAGTAGAAAACTCAGTAAAATGAAAGAAAACCGTAATTTCTTTAAAAAAAATAGTGTTGTATATTGCATTAAAATGCATTAAAATTAAAAATTAAGAAACTAAAAAGTGCATTAAAATTCCAAATCCAATTTCTCACAGCAGACCTCTTAAAATTTCAATCATTAAAGCTTCATCCGTCGCACAATGCCCACAATTCCTAATCGTCTTCCGACCGCCGTCGACAAATACCGGCAGCCTTATCACCGCATCCGAATATTTTATCACTCTCTATCGTGCAATACAAACTGACCGTTAAACGTCGTCGTCGAAGTAGAAACGTAGAAATTTAAATGTCTCCCATCCTCGACGAATTACAGCATTTCGCTCTCGGCTTTATCTATCGACGCTTTCAGACTATTTGTTTAGGGTTATCGGAAAACACACGTAAGTAACGTGCGGCTAACGAGCCGTTAATCATCCTCGTGCACTCGGGACGCACGTGCAATTCGCCAAGGCGAGTATATTATTCGCGATACGGTATGCGTACGGCTTATTGTTTTTAAATAGTCGACAGCTGTCGAGGAATGCTCGTTTGGCATCGTTACGATCGCAGACACGCGCGATGCCCGAAGCTAACGCGAAGTATGGAGGGTACTTTTAACCATTCGCAATTAAAATTTCCCAACGGCGAAGGAAAAAAAGGGCAAAAGGGACCGCTCGTTGTATATCCAATTTGTAAATGTTATTAACGCGGCAATGAAAACGTAATTGTCGAGTCGTGGGACGGCGAAAGTTACGGGAAGAATAATCGAGTGGGTGATTGAATTTATTTGTGCGAGTGTCGAATGGACTTTAAGAGGTATTTTTCCTTTGGGTTCGAATCACTTTGCGTATTGTAGGTTTATGGAGCGGCAATGCGGGTGATGTGATCTGTTCTTCGATAAGGTTATCGGTGTTACATAACGAGGAGAAAATCGGTGTTGGCAGGCGTTCTAGTTTTAGGAAATCGGCGGTTTTTCGTGAGTGACCTTTTACCCTTTGCACTCCTATGTCGAGCTACAGTGGACACAGCTTTGTTTGGCACTTAACACTAGAACTACCGACGTTAAATCTATTATAGTCTATCATATTAAATGAGTACTTTGGAAAAAGAGGAATCGAGAGGCGGAAAAGATGATCGATTCGGTGATTTATGTTCTTTTACATGGACGTAGAATATTTATTCTATGAGTTTTCTATAAACTTGGAGAATTTTTGGAAGAAAATTGTGTACCAGTCATTTTGACCGGTTGGTAGTTCTAGAGTTAACGTTGCATATATTAATTATCGACTTTTCGAAATCAATAAATTTGCATCTTAACATAAATATCCTGCGGCACCTACAATTGTTCCTCATATTAACAGCAGAACTATCAAGGAAGTCAAAATGACTGGTTCCTCATTTTTTAGAAAAATTCTCTAAATTTATACGAGAGCCATAGAGGAGAAATTCTACGCCCATTTTATTAAACATAAATTAATGAATTAATTATCTTCTCCAACTTTGCATACATCTTTTTCTAAAGTACTTATTTAATATAATAGATTTAACGGCAGTAGTTCTAGTGTTAATTAAAAATAAATAATCAACGGTAGACAATTTTCCGAGACTATATTTGCTTATTTGAGGAAAAGTTAGTAAAATAATTCGGAGCGCAAAGGGTTACGACCGGATCTACGGGCGGAAAAAGGTGTCAGGCAACAAAGAAGATAATCAGCTAAGTAGTTTCTGTGTTACAAGATGCCCTGTTTCTCCTAAATTTCCGTAATGCTTGTGAAAAAGTAGATACCCGTCGTATTTCACGGCTTCCATAGACTTTGAGATGGCGATGAACGGAATTTTTCTCACCACATTTTGAGAAAGAGTTCTCCCACAAAGTTCCAAAGTGACAAAGTTAACCCCTTCCCGTACAATAACGAGTGACACTCGTAACGCGACAAATGGAATAAGAAATTTTGAAATCTTCCAAAAAGTATTTAATTAAAAATATCTGTCGGTTACGATACGATGAAATTATTTCTATGCTATTAACCCCTTGCCCTACGACTTCTTTTGTGACTACCTCCGCAATGATTCAGAATTAAATTGTTAAAATAAAAATTGGTCAGTGGTTCTTAATATATCGGATAATTTAGCGTAATATTAATATTGTAGAAATAATTTCACCGCGTCGTGCCTCATTGATATTTTTAATTTTATAGGTTTTATAAAATTCGAAAATTTCCTTTACCATTTACCGCACCACGAGTGTCACACGTTATTATAGGCTAAGGGATTAATATTGCGTTAAGTTATATCAGAAATCCGGGATAGATTGTTATTTCAGCAATTAATTCTGACTCACTACGCATTCAGTCTCAAAAGAAATGGTACGGCAAGGGCACCTGTACACCTTATACGTCCCCACACCTCATTCTACCATCCCAAAAACAGATTCTCTCCCGTTCCAGTCATCTTCGATGCAGCATCCGAAAAATCAATGTCATGAAACATCAAAATTCACGTCTCAATTCCCAACGTCTTTTCAAGTTCTACTCCTGGTTGCCGCTGACGTGAATTCACGTCAGCGGTCGCAAATGTGTTAACATTGCGTTAAGTTAATTTATACGATATATCAGAAATCAGGGATAGATAGTTATTTCAGCAATTAATTCTGACTCACTTCGCATTCAGTCACAAAAGAAATGGTACCGCAAGGGCACCTGTACACCTTATACGTCCCCACACCTCAGCCTACCATCCCAAAAAAAAAGATTCTCTCCCGTTCCATTCATCTTCGATGCAGCATCCGAAAAATCAATGTCATGAAACATCAAAATTCACATCTCAATTCCCAGCGCATCCAGCATTCATCTCTCGCATAAATCTCAGCAGGCATTCACGCTCGTCCGAAATGGCAGTAATTCCACTCAGCCGTCTCTTCGCGCTTCCCTTCGAACTCGCGAATACTCGAGGCGCCTTCGACGTCGCTCCGTCGATTCAGTTTCACCCACGTGCGTCAATACGCGAACGAATACACATCTCGATGGCAAACAACACGCCACGGTACGTGTGCAGGCGCAACAAATACAGACGTTTGTCGGGACACGAACGAAAGCACGCTCACTCGCGTCTGGCACACCAGGTAAATTCCTGCTCGGGTCGAGGCACTCGCCAACGCAAATACCCGGGGAGGCTTTCGCAAGAGGCGATCGGCCCGCATCTAAATATCACGTTGGCGTTTATCGTCGGTCGACTGTGTGGGTGCAACTTGGACGACACCGCGATTCGAGGCGCGAGTGAATCCGCGAGTTGCATCGTCACGAGGGTGCAGGCGAGGATGCGTTTTAGCGGGTTCACCGAATCTGGAGATTCGTTCGGCGGTTCGACTTGGAGAAGGTGCGGCGAGGATGCGTTTCACCGGGTTCATCGAATCTGGAGATTCGTTCGGCGGTTCGACTTGGAGAAGGTGCGGTGAGGATGCGTTTTAGCGTTTTAAATCTTTGCAGTTCTATGTCGAGCTGTACTCGACATAGTTTTTCACTTAGTTTTATTTTCTAACGATTTAACATCTACTTTTTAAATTCTTAATGACCTTGTAATATTAGCTAAATATCCGTCAGTGCCTATAGTTATTGCTATTATTTAAAAAAATGTATAACCAACGACAGAAGATGTTGCAATTAATTTCATTTAGCTCGCTGCAATATTGCCAAAATAATTCGGACCGCAAAGGGTTAAGGTGCAGGAGGTAGCGATGTGTAGAGATTCTCAGAGCGAATTATTTTTTAACTTTGTAGCGAGCTGAATGAAATTAATTGCAACATTTTCTGTCGTTGGTTATTCCTTTTTTAACACTGGAACTACTAAGCCAGTCAAAATGACTGGTACAGAATTTTTTCCAAAAATTCTTCAAGTTTATAGGAGACTCGTAGAATAGATATTCTTCGTCCATCTCATAAAACATAAATTACCGAATCAATCATCTTTTCTATGTCTTAATTTTCCTTGTTTCAAAGCACTTATTTAATATATTTAAATATCAGGGGGGCCGGAAAGTAATGTCGTTATTTTACATCAAATACAAACGAATTAATTTTGTAACATGTTTTTAATTTTAATGAATGATGTAATCACCCTCGTTATTAACAACCTTTTGTCATCTAATGTGCAAATTTTCAATGCCGCATCGATATAAATCAATTTATTTCGCTAGTTTCATCATTTCCACCGAACCGAAACAGTTTCCATTAAAATCAAATCTTTATAGAATAAAAATGTTGAAAGTAAGAATAGTTATGTACTCAGTAATACTTCATTTTTCTAACGGCAATATTTTAATATTGAATACATTAGCATGTCCGTGAATATCGCAATTTAAAAATAATAAGAAACTTCATCGAATTCAACAGTGCCGGTCACCGGTGACCGGCGCTATTCAATTCAATGAAATTTCTTACGACTTTAAAACGATAGCATTCACGAATTCGATACTATATTCAATACTTAACTGCTGCTATTAATAATGTAAATACTGTTTAATATACAACTATTGTTACCTTTAAATTTTATAGATGTTGGTTATAAAGCGATATGAGATAAGTAGGGTTTTCATTCGCTTTAGGAGGTAGGAATTCAATGAAAAGATTTCATGTACGTGTCGTCAGAGTTCAAGTCCACATACTTGGTTTCTGGACGACTATTTTTACTAAACGGAGAAAGGAGGAAAGATCGCATCGGTTGATGGTCATTCACGAAGCATTCCTCATCGTCAAAAAACAAACGGCACCATCAACCTCAAACCCCCCATGAATCATCGACCGGAATTCCCATCGATTCCAAATCGGGAGCGAAAAATTTCAAACAATCATTTTACGTAAGATCCATTGACATAAACTTCAACCTACATTCGATCCAAATACATCTACACCGATTTACCAGTAATTTCCGCCTCCCCCATCAACTTAATCCCACAAATCACGCTCCAAAAAAATTATAATACACCCAACTCTTTTTTTACACGGTAGATACGTTCCTCAGAAAAGCGTGCAAAAAAAATCTTGTAAAAAAATGTCTGCGACATATGGTAAATTTGGGGATATGTTCGACAACTTTAAAAAATCGTGCAAGATGAAAGATTCTAAATATTTTTCCAAATGACCGTGCAAAAAAGTAATAATGAAAAGATCTACACGAATTCCACCGGCGCCGAACCAAAGAATCTTCATTTATCGCGCGTACTATAAACACGATGAAAAATAATATTGCTTATAGAACTTTCCTAATTCGAAAATTTCACGCAATATTACCTTGTTTAATAGTAAAAAATTATCATCAATACAAATTACCCTGGAAATTTCACCATAGAATTAGAAAAAACTTTAATTTGAACATCAACTTTCAGAACCTTATTGAAATTATTTATTGCATCCCACGAACCGAACACTTTGACACAAAATATTGTACTGAATAACGAAATGCTGTGTTCAAGTTGAAGTACAACGAGATAAAGAAGAAAGTGATAATAAAATTCGGGTATTCCCCGTAACCCCGGGAATACAAAGTAAACAAGCCACGAAGTAGACCAAGTCACTAGCACACGTGTGGGCATAAACCGACCGACTTCTGATTACACTGTCAAAAGTAAAATTAACAAATTTTTTTGGGATTCATGCTGGAACAAAAAATTCGCGTAAAAGTATATCGGCGAACCGAGTTATTTCAAAATAGTGTAAAAAAGGCCCCAAGATTCCGCTACAAAAACCACCCTCAAGGTTTCTGTGCATTTTTCACTAGAATTTCGCCGCAAGACATCCCACACAAAACAAGACTCACGTTCAATCTCGGCACAGAAGCAGATCTTCCGTTGATCCTCCTTCTTCTGAGTATCCTCGCCCTCTCCCGGTCCCTCCTGGTGCACCTGTCCTCCTGTCGCGGAATCGCTACCGGCTGCGATCCGTTCTCCTCGAGGGAACGAACCCCGAGGAGGACGCATCCCTCGTCCTCGTCGACGCCTGCCACGGCGCTGCCGCAATTCCGCATTCCATCGGCCTCCGTCTCGTTCGTATTCCGCGAGCAGCACCTCGACAGATCCTCCGTGGATCTCGAGGATGTAATTGCACCCTGACCGCGATACTTCTTTCTCTCGATCACGAAGGAGGAAGCACGGGCTCGCCTCGAAGGATCCACCCGCGGCGTCAGAGCTCGTCTCGCGATCAACTGCTCGGTCTTCGTCGCGAATTCCTGCGATCTGCTCGACCGGGATAGCTGCTCGTTCCTCGAGCGATATCTCGTCGGTTGAACACTTTCGATCTTGCCGCTGCCGCAGGATACGGCTCCGAGGGACTCTTTGGTATCCTTGCGATCCTTCGAGATACTTTGGTCCTCGTTCTCGCTCTCTTTGGTCCTCGAGGTATCGTTGCACGTTTCACGCTGACACGTCTCGGTTTCCGGAGCGGAAACGCTCCTTCTCAAACCACGTCCTTTCACGATCTTCGAGCCATCGTGAGCCCTCGTCAGAGTGTCCCTGTACTGAAGATTCACCGTGGTTTTGTATCCGCGCAGAGAATCGTTACAATTCACGTTGTCCGTGTATTTAATCGACACTCGGAGCTGCTCGTTTTTTGCTCGTATCACTCGCGTATCCTTGCAGTTCGTTTTCTCGCGAGTCTCACCGGTAGATCGGAGATTCGATTCTTCCTTATCGAGATCGATCCTGTCGAAAGATCGCGGAGAATGTTCTCTCTTCTCTCGTGGCTTCTCCAAATTGTCGAAGGATCTCCGGAGAATCTGCGACGTCCTCGTTACACGTGGAAAACACTTGTTCGTCGTCGCGTCGACGTCGTCCGCATCGACATCGTCGGAACGACGGTTCTCCGTGCGCAGAGTCTCGCGGCCACCGTCGTCGACGTCGACGCACTGACGAACGGAGATCAGACGGCATCCGCCGTCCTCCCCACTATCTTCCTCGATGATGTACATCCGAAATAACTACGCGGCGCGCGTCATCGTCGTTACGACGGCCTTCCACGAAGTGGAGATTCCGCCGCGGTTTCTTTTTTCAGTTGGACGGTACGAGCCTCGCGAAATCTCGTCCCCGGAATCTCGAGCGGTTTCATGTTATTTTCGCGATCCCCGCTTCGTCGAGGGACCGCGGGAGATCACGATCTTTGTCCACCTTTTGTCTTCCGTGATACTTTCTTCCTTGAGGTCGTTCTTCGAGGACGGTTTGCCGGCTCTGCGAGACTTTGCTCTTTTAATTGCCTCTGTGTTTCACCAATTGCCCAGTGTTTTCGTCCTCGGAATGTTTCGGAATTTTGCCTCTTCGCGGACAGAGTCGAGGAAATTAGAGGCGCGCGATGAGTTTTTATTTTCGAGTGGAATATTATGCGACTTGGAGATTCTGGATTTTCGGAAAATTAGTAATTTTCTGATGTCTCGTACTCTAGATTGTTGGAGATTTTTGAGAAAGTAACGTTGGAGTGCGGCGAATGCCCGTCAAAAATTTTGGAGTACTCTTGAAGATCTAGGATGCACCGATCAATTGCCGAGTGTTTTCGTCCTCGGAATGTTTGGGAATTTGCGCCTGCGCGAACGAAGTCGCCGAACTAAAGGCGCGCGTTTAGTTTTTATTTCGAAAAGGAATAAAACTTGGAGCGTCTTGGAGCGACTTGGAGATTCTGAATTTTCGCAATATTAGTAGTTTTCTGACGTTTCGTACACCAGATCGTTGAAAATCTTTGTAACGTTGGAGTGTGACGAATTTCCGTCGAAGATTTTGGAGTACTCTTGAAGATCTAGGATGCACCGATCAACTGCCGAGTGTTTTCGTCCTCGGAGTGTTTGGGAATTTGCGCCTGCGCGAACGAAGTGGCCGAAATTAAAGGCGCGCGTTAAGTTTTTATTTCGAAGTGGAATAGTATGCGGTTTGGAGATTCTGAATTTTCGCAAAATTAGTAGTTTTCTGACGTCTCGTACTCCAGATTGATGAAACTCTTTGTAACGTTGGAGTGCGGCGAATTTCCGTCAAAGATTTCGGAGTACTCTTAGAGGACTAGGATGCACTCGATGATTCCAGCTGCTCCTTCGAATGTGCGAACGCTAGACTCGTTTCGCGAGGCAGAGCGAATGGAAAGGACGTCTCGACGTTAAATATAATTAATGGCATGCTCATAGATTTACGCGATTTAATGAGGATGGTTCGACGAGAGCGCCGGTAATTTGCCTCCGCGAAAGTTGTTGCGCGCGTCACGCGATCGATCTTCGAGTGGCGAGCGCAACGATAGATCGAAATAACTGCACGCAACTGATGTCCTCTCTTTAGTCAGCCTCGCGCCGACACTTTGTCCTCTTATCGTCGATCTCTTCTGCGCCGGTATACTAATTAACGCGTGTACAAAAGGACGACACAATCGAGTCTGCGCGATCGAACGATTCAATTATCAAATCCAAGTGCGCGAAACTCAATCGTCACGATAACAGTCACCTCGCACCGTCCAAACAAGTTGCTCCGACACGAGCACTCTGATGTTCACCAAATTTTATTAAAATCGATAACTCCAATCGACAACGACAAAGAAATCCAACGATAATCTGTCCATGAATCCTCGTTCCACACTTGGTCCACACAAAAGTACACCACTCGACTGCACCTTCCGTTCGATCTCCCTTAATTCCACTCAAACAAACCCGTAAACCAACGATCAAATCTCCCTCCCACCCGACAATCCCTCTAAAAACCAACACTCCAAGTTCACCGATCCTTCCAGCGGTTCAATTACCCCCCAAAAGCAACCCTATAAATCGACTCTGAACGATCACTCCCCAGCAGCTCCGAGAACACCGCGCACAATGCGAAACGCGCCTCGGCGGCGCGCTATCCGATCGGATCTTCAAAACATCCAAACCCACCGAAAAACCGGTTGCCAGTCCCCGCAAAAGGTTCCGTCGGTGGTCCCGCCGTTTCGCGGGTCTTCCAAAGGATCGATCAATCGATCGTCTCGATTTCACCGCCGCTCGTTTCTCACGGGATCAAGGATCATCGGATTTTACGGTAGGTCGGAGCCGCGCGATCCGTAAAAAGAGACGCAGAGGCGTCGAGCGCCGGTGGCCTACTGCCGTGCCTCCTAATCCCGAGCGACGTCGTGCCGCGTCGTGCCGCACCGCGTCGCGGTGACTGCCACGAGCCGAGCGCAGAAGACGCACGCTCGAGCACCTCTAATGCACGCGCACGCAGCCTCGCGAATCGACGGATAACTTGGCGCCTCCAACGATCGCGGATAGGACGATGCGTTTCGCTTTGCTCCGATAGAGCCGGGGAGGTATGACTCGGTGTACTGGGCCCGCTGTTGGGCCTGAGCCGTCTAAACTCTCACCGGTTGGATCGCGCGCATATGCCACGATGGCTATGGTGCCGCGCGGAGGCGATGTTTGCGCGGGCAGGTTAAAATTACGGTGTTTCGACTTTGATGGTTGGGTCGTTGCGTTGATTCGAGCGTTTGGATTGATTTGGACACTTCTTTTAACCCTTTCGCTACGGACTGCTTTTCAGATGCGAATGTTAAGCAGAAAACGTTTTTAACACCTTCGCGGTCGTGAATGCTGTAACATCCATTTTCATCGTCAAGCTATAGCATTCATGTCATGGCAAATGATAAAGCCAATTGTTATTCATTTAATTTTATATAACCTTAATTTTTTGCATTATTATGCAGCTTAAAGCGATGGCCAAGTGATTCATTGAGTATTTTCATACTATTTTATTCTTTCTCTGTGTAGTTAAAAGTGTAATACTTGACTATCTATTCTTGCAGCTAACTGAAATTTTTACTGTCCGCCAACGCTGAAGGGATTCGAATTTGATTTTGGTACTTGGCTATGCCATGTGTTATCAATATAGAGGTATATATTAACACTTTAATGGCCGTACATCAACGCAATTATACTTCGCCAGGGGTCGGCAATATTTTTAAAAAATTAAATTAAAAAATCTTTATATAAATTCACGAAATAATTGAACATGTGCGAACACACATTGTTAATAAAAAAAAAATAAAAATAAACACAATAACGATTAACTAACATTACCACTAACAGTTGTCCCGGCTATCACACACAAGTGTGAGCGGCCATTAACACTAGAACTACCGGAGTTAAATCTCTTGTATTTCTATATATTAAATAAGTACTTTGGAAAGAGAGGAAGCAAGAGGCGGGAACGATGATCGATTCTGTAATTTATTATTTATGAGATGGATATAGAATATCTGCTGTATGGCTCTCCTTCAAGCTTGCAGAATTTTTGTAAAAAATTGGCGACCAGTCATTTTGCTGATTTGGTAGTTCTAGTGTTAAAGTGTTATGGTTCTTATCTTCATATTTTTGGTCTTAAGAACTGAAAATTTGAATTTGAAGTGCGGATATTGAGTAGGAAACGTTCTCCAGAGCTAAGGAATGCGTTCTCGACACTTATCTGTATCATTTTTAATATTGGCACAGGTCTTTTTGTAAGTTACAATACTGTAGTATCTGTGTGCTCTTTTCAATCTTGTTTATTAACGCTGAAAAATCACGTTTCTACATTACGTTAGATTTTTTTGCGTTCAAGTATAGTTCTGCTGCGTTCTCTGCTTAATCGTTGGATCTATGGTCCCCCTTCCTCCTGTCCCTAGTATCGATTCACTTTCTATCTCCCTCCCTTTTTGCATCCCCCTCCGTTAATTCTTGCCCTTCCACTCTCCGTATCATTGATTCTGTGTTCCTCTACCTACTCTATCTTTCTTGTTCTATTCAACTTTAATTCTCGCTTCGTTCTCCTCTCGTTTCGCCTCACTCCCTCGCTCCTGTTAGACGTTCTTCCTTCTTTTTCTGCATCGTGCCTTCTCCCTCCGTATTTGCCGCTCGATGCACCGTGCAACAAACGGTCCGTGTACGTTCTCCAATCAGCGAGCGAACCGGCAGTTTGCCGGGAATGCCTTTTCCTTTCGGAAAGCCGCTCGAACCAGTTGCCCTCGCGGCACGCAGCCGAGAATTGTTGGGAATTAGAGGAAATTGATAGAATCGAGGGGAGGGAAAAATGTGAAACGCGAGAGGAAGGTAATGCGGGGGAGTCGATCGCGGGACAGACCCACCCTCGCACGCTGGAAGATTGTTTTCTCGGAAAATTCAACAGTTTAGCTCAGGTTTTTTTTCTGAAAATTCATCTCGATAATTGTGCCTTTTTGATGGTTTCTGAGCCTTGCAATTCACTCGCGGGTTCACTTTGCAATTATAAATGGTTTGTTCAGAAGCCAATGCGGTTAACCCCTTGCCCTACGGTTTGTTTTGTGACTTCCTTCGCGATAATTCAGAATTGAATTGCTAAAATAAAAATTGATTAGAGATTCTTGATATACCGTATAATTTAACGCAATATTAATATTACTGGATTAATATTATCGCGTCGCGTCTCATTAATATTTTGCAATTTGATAGGTTTTGCGAAACTTTAAAATTTTCTACCCCATTTACTTCATCACGAGTGTCTCTCGTTATTATAGGGCAAGGGATTAAGTCCATTTTTTCGATGTTTTCTGATTTTTGTAAATTTTAACAGTGTGAAGTTTGTTCTATTAAAATTTACAAATTTCAGAAAACATAAAAAGAAATGGACTTAACCGCGTTAGCTTCTGAGCGACTGAAATCTCAGTTTTTGTATTAGCTGGGGTTAATTTAATTTTCACTTTGCCACACGTGCTTTCGCTTCATCTTTGGTGTTAATTTAGTTTTACTTCTTCCAGTATTTTTCCTTTTAGCGGAGCTAATTTTATTGACTCATGAGTCACCTTGGAAGAATAAAAAAATTACTGTTACTTTTCCTTACATTTTTCTACCCAAGAAACTTCCCAACCTGTAAAATTCTTCTTTAGACAATTTCTCCTGCAGAAATTTGCAAAATCAAAGACTCCAATCAGAATCACAGTCATTCACTCATCGATCCAAGCTCTCTCGAATTGCACAACTCAATGACCATACACACTCAAACTTAATTACCCGGGTTCCCCGCACCCCGAACGAAACAAAAGCTCGAACTTTTTCGCATCTCTTCCACCCAAAAAAAAAACCCACCCCGAGATTTCTATTTACACCAGCCAATCGGCGAGAAGAACCCCCAAAGGGATTTTCGAGGGAATAGTTCCGACTCCGCTCGATTTTCGCACGTGCCATCCTCGCGGATTCGTTCACGCACGTGCGAACGGGATTTCATTAATTGCGCGCCGCGGCTTTGACACGTGATTCCACGATACTCCTATTGGAATCGTGAAACGCGACCCTCCGCGTGCGTCATCGTTAATTATCATTCGTGCAAATAAATCGCAATGTTTGCGCGACAACGAGACCGTGAGAAGCGTAGGCGCGCCGCGTACCGCTAGAATTGCACTTTCAAGGGTGCCGATGAACGGATAATTTCGCGTTATTCACCCCGGTCGTGTTGATTGCTTCTGTGGTTCTTCTGCGGCTCACTTTTTTGACGGTTCGTTTTGGGAATTGCGGATAAATGTTTGATGTTTGGGGGCTCGTCGATGGGAAATGCCTTTAATGCGTGAATTTAGCCTTTTGCGATGACGAGCTGGCATTAATTTGGCAATACTTCCTGTTGGGATAATTTTGGTTTGTTTTTCGTGCTAATGGGGATAATTGATATGTAACATCTTTGTTTTTAGCAAGATTGAAATCAGTTTAAATGAAATTGTCTAAGAAATATTAAACTGTTGAAAATGCACCTTGACCTGAGGGGTTGTTGCCAAGTTCGACTGTCATTTTTTTTATATATTTTCATATACTTGTATTGCATTATGTTATACAAGTATGGTGTATTTTTATTCTGTTCATATTATTAGTGTGTGACAGTAAATATATTAACATGAGCAAGGTGTGCTTTAGTAAAAAACGACATAAACTTTATGCGATTCTTAACCTCTCACCCTACACCCAACGAAAATTCTGGGATACTTTTAGGTTTTGTTTTTTTGCATAATTCTAAGATTTTGCACGATTTTTTCGCGCTGGTAAGTTTGTACGAATTTGGCAATATAGCTGGTTTTTTCCACTTTATATCAGGTAGATATTTATTTTATCAATTTTACATGTAATATTTTTAGCAATTATCGAAGTTTTTTTCCTGTCGTTCGTGAAATCTCCGTGTAATCACAGTATTTTTAAAATAACACGGCATAAGGTGGAGTGCAAACTCGTCCTGACCTTCGAGCAATCACGATAGCGACAAGTCTGCGAAAAAATCCGCGGTATTTCGAGGTCGGTGAATTGTCAGCTGGATTAACGCTTGAAAACCTGCTCTTAAACATATACAAAAGTAAAAATAAAAAATAAAATGGAGAAAGATTGATCGACATTGCTATCGTCGAAACCATCTCGCAGACACGAACAGTTAGAACAGTTACAATCGGAATGAACACAGGGAATGATTTGTATTCTTCTCTTTACATTTCGTGCGAAACCTTCCTCATAAACTGTTAATCATTTCCTGTACTTTGAAAAATCTTGCCTTTTCTTCGACTTCAGCTCTTTAAAATGCGAGTGCTTTGAAATAAATGCAATCGCAGTTATGTTGGATTTTTTTTGTATATTTTGGCTTCAACTGCCTAAAGCACTGTTTTAGAAAAGTACATTAACTCTTTGAGGCACGGCGGGATTAAAATTGTCCCACCTCGAAAATTTGTATTATTGTATAACTTTGTTAATAAAATTATGTCATTTTATTTCTTAAATTTCCGTGCGGCAGAGAGTTAAATAATTAATTAACAAAAATTTCCCAGAGTTGATGAAAGATTTGAACTAATTGAAAGTCCCAGCCTTTAACTCCATACTTACCATAAACCCATCAGATTCTAACATAAAGTTAATAAACTCTTAACAGATCGAAAACCGAATGCACTCTGCTTGTATCCGGTTAGATTAAAGTTGAAACTTTTCTCATTTATCTCGCAGCAAAATTTAATTTAACTTCAAACTTTAATCGCCCTCTGTTTTAACTAGAAGCTCAAAGTCTCACATCCAAGTAACTACAAAACAATAGCACCCATCGAAAACCTGAAAAAAAGCTGCAGAATCTTGACGAAAGATCGAACAGGAAAAACAAATACACGCTGCCTGCATTATGGAAAACTTTGAGAGCGAGAAATTCGCAATTACGTGACATCCGCACGGCAAAACAATTCACCGCGATCCCGTTGCGTAATTTACGTGCAAACTCATTGAACGACCGTCAGCGCGATGCAAATGTTGAAGTTAATTTGCATATTCGTCTTCTCGCCTATCCGCGATGCTCGTACGTGCATCTAACCGGCATAATCCGCGAATGCTAGCCGTGCAATTCGTTACCGTTCGATTTTGCCGGTAGAAAGGCTCCCGCGATAATTCCCAGAGAGAAAGGAGAATCGAGTGCATGCCTGGAAGGAATCGACGTCCTTGCAAACCTGGATGTCGAGCCTCCAGCAAATTCATGGAATTCGGTGCCGTAAACACGCCAGGGAATTCTTTTCGTCGTAAGATCAAAACGATCCTTCGTTGACCTCAACGCGAACTACCTCTACCCGAAGGGAATAATAAGTTTTCCAACGTTTAAATTCAATTTTGATAGTCGTAAACAGTCAGTTACATTAGCGAAAAGGTGTTACAACTGGAACGGAACACTTGGAAACTACCTTAACACTTCATCTACCGGAAGTCTATTAACACTAAATCTACCAAGCCGGTCAAAATGACCGGTTCGCAATTTTTCTAAAAATTCCCTAAATTGATAGGGGAGCCATGTAGTAAATATTCCACTTCTATCTTATACAGCTTAAATTAGTTAATTAATCATCCTGTTCACGTCGTGATTTCTCTTTTTCAAAGTTCTTTTTCAGTATATCTAAATTTTAGTAGAAATAACGTCGGTAGTTTTAGTGTTAATAGGCTTTCTGTTTATCAGTACTCATTGGCCGACAATCTATTAATCTGTTATTACAGATGATAATAAAATATTATTTCATTCTACTCGTAGTTGTGAGATCATTGTTCCAGGGGGAAAGAAAGAAACGGCGGTCATCCGGAACTTGTTGCCACGATTTAACGCCACTTTGTCGTTCTCTTGGAGAGAAATTTGAATGTTTCGCACGGTGCGATTGGGAGAATGGAAAGGAATGCAACGATGCGCGAATCGTTGACGCGCAACGAGATGCACTTATTACACGGAGTCGCGTTTAATCGTTCTTTTCGCTAAAACGGCGCACGAGGCACACCTTAATCGGCTAACGAGCCTCTTAAGTATGAATCCCTCGCAACGCTCAGCCCGGATTACAAGCCACTTTCATCGCAACTATGCCATTGTGCGTATACGCCGGCATTACATATTCGTTACGCGGATATCGCATTATTCTTTCGAGCTAATGAACCCCCGTGTCACTCGGCCGGTTCATTGCGTCCTTGAGCGCATCCGCGAAAGACGGAGTATTGCGACATTTGTGAATCCGGGGCTATGTCGGTGTCGTTGGTGTATTGCAGTCACAAATGGTTGAGTTGACTGAATTTTTTTGGCTTTGACTATTGTATTAACGTATTGGAAAGTTGCGATATTAGGGAGGTTGCGAAAAATTGAATTTAAGGAGAGGACGTTGAGTAGAAAATGTTCTCCAAGGGTGAGACACTCGAGTTTAACCTTGGTGCTTGGCTGTGTCACTTGTTAGCGATAGAGACTTATAAAATTCTGAAATTTTTACCTTCATATTTTTGATTCTGAGTACTGTGCGGACGTTTTGGAAATCTGTGATGTCACGTTACTTGCAAAAAATTGAATTTAAGGTGTGGATGATTAGGAAACGTTCTTCAGAGGTGAGCGGACTCGAATTTGACCTCAGCACTCGGCTGTGCCATTATTAGTATCGAACCAGGTTCAAATCTCAGTCAAAATTCTCGCCTAATCGGCAAAATGTGTTACCTTTTCTCCAAAAAGTCAACCCACGGTCTCAATTTCCCACAAACAAAACAAATCCCGCCAGAATCATCTCGCTAAAATCAGCGACCGTGATCGAAAGCTGAAAATTTCATCGCTCCTTCCATTTTCCCTCGATCGAGCGTAAGCTAATTCCATCGTACGTTTTCAGCTTCGTTGACGATGCGATGAGCGTCTAATTGCGCGTTCCACGAGATTCATTTATTTTCACCATCACCGAAGGTACCTTCATCCGCGAACGTGTCATTTACACGTGCAAACCTAGAGAGAATCGCGAAACCGATCAATTAATTTGCGCGATGCTAAGGTTACTCGCGAGCAACGATGAAAAAGAAAAGACACGAGAACGAAGAAAAAGAAATATGACTGAAGTAGAATGACCGAGGATGCAGAATCAGGTTAAACAGGAAGCGTCGACGATGAAATGGATGAAAAACGAGGGGCAAGAACTTCCCGAGCGAGATGGGACTTATACTTTTCTTGCTGGCTCTATGGGACTTAAACTGACCACGATGCGAAGCGCAACTCGAAAGTATAGTAACCCAGTGGCACGAATATCGTCGAACGAGCAGAGGCCAGCCGTGTTCTTGGCTACCGTCGTTTTTCTCATTGTCGAAAAAAAAGTGAGACAACGTGTAAACTCGCCCATTGTTCCAAATTGAACGTCGGAATTCCTCAGCTTTGGATTTCGTTCGAGCCTCGCCTCTTTTAAGGCCTCGTGAAACTCGTACGCTTTCTCGGTACGTTTGTTGATATTTGTTCTCCGTTGAAAATGTAGCAGAAGACCTGCTTGGTTTTTTCAAATTTTGAACTCCAACCTGAGCTTAATTATTCTATATACGAGTCGCTCAGAAGCCAATACGGTTAAGTCTATGTTTTTGATATTTTCTGATTTTTGTAAATTTTAATAGGATGAAGTTTATTCTATTAACCTCTTGACGCCCTTGGCCACATATGTGGACATTTAAGTTTTTATAATTATAATTGCTATCATTAATAAAAAAAATAAAAATTTGTTAATCAATTATTCACTACAGAATCTCTCAACAAGAAAAATAAAAATCTTATGGTTTGACTGCATGACTGTTATTTACGGTGTACAATTAGGGATATGAAAGTATTTCTATAAAAAGAAGTCGTCCCTGAAGAGGTTAAAATTTACAAAATTTAGAAAATATAAAAAAAATGGACTTAACAGCATTGACTTCTGAGCGTCTCATATATCAGTCTTCCTCGGCTCAAATAACAAGCTGAGATTAATCGCCAGATATTGAAGTACTATACTTCAATCAAAATCAATTGAAATGATTAAGTTAAATTAAAAACGTACAAATGCCAGGAAAATTTGAATTGGAATTTGGAAAGTTAATGGGACTTGGCAGAGCGCGAAAGAAATTACAGTTGAAAAAGTTCTTTGAACTATTTCCTACACTTTTTATCATCCTTATCGCTGAGAGCTAATTAAATTGTAGAAAAAATTGTAACTGTACGATTGAATCGGTCGGAAAGAATGCTAGTATCGTTGGTGCTGTAGCCAAATTGAAAAATAAGGGCACGAGTAGCGGCGTTAGAACGATATTAAGGTACAGTTACGTTTTCCACTCATTTCTACGCGACACAGGTACAGAAGCGTCCGCATAAATACGAGCGCAGAGTGACACGTCAGACGGGTGACCCATTCATTTTTCATGAAGAGCACGTACCGCTGGAACGTTCAAGATTTTTTTAAGTCGCTCCTCGTCATAGATCGATTCCGTCATTCGTGTTGTCCTGCGAATGCGAACGTATGTGTGGTCTCTTTCTTCGACTTTCCGGCTATCATTTCTTGTCTGTTTCTCTTTTAACCTTTGCGTCTCGGATTCGATCTTGGACTGTGGCTGTTTTTGTGTTTTATCAGTCCCTCACTTTTTCTTGTTTCTGTCTCGTTATCTTGTCTCTTTTTTATGTCTCAACACTGGTGTTACGTCCATTGTATTTAAATACACCCAATTCCGTTTATACACGATTTCATTCGATTTAGCGCGATTAAAAAATCTAAAATATTCTTAAAATAAATTTTTTAATAAATTTATTTCAACTATTTTTTACAGGGTTGAAGGATATGGAACTAATCCCCCTTTTTTTCAATGCATGTACTTCATGTCTTTTTTTACACGGTTTTGTCTGGAACGTATCTACCGTGTAAAAACAGAATTAGGTGTATATAATATAAGTACATTGGCAAAGGAGAAATCAAGAGGTGAAAAAGATGATGAAAGTAATTAGAAGTGGAATATTTGCTTAATAGATTCCTTATAAACTTGGCAAATTTTTCGAAAAAATTGTGAACCGGTCATTTTAACCGCCTTGGTAGTTTGGTTTGGAGGTTGTAATTAATTTCATTTTTTATTTTTTTTGTATCGCTATTTGTCTCTGTTCTTTTTTCTTTTTTTAGTATCACTATGTCTCTTTCTCGTTTTTATCTTACGTCGGTCTTTCTTGCTCTCTTCTGTCCTTGAAGTTTATTCTGACTTGACTTCTTTCGTGGCTTCTCTCTCTGACATCTCTCTGTCTTCTTTTTGTTTTCTTATCTCACCGCTCTCCTTCCGTCCCCTCGAACTTCCATCTCTCTCCGACAAAACGCGCGAAACGCTCGCGGAGGCCGTTTGTTATTCAAATTCATTGTCTCTTCGCGTTTGTTATGCGCGAATTCTCGACGTGAATGGGAAAAATGGAGTTCGAACTGTTACACCGTCGATGAGAAGAATATCTCGGCGGGTGATCTCGAATAAACTTTGCATTTCAATATTTGATTGGCGTATGTAGACTGCGCGGCTTAAGATAACGTCGGGATTTATTTTATCAGCTCGCGAAAGATTTGCATTCTCGACCATGGACGCCGGAGAAGCGAGATAAACGGGACAGAGCGGGGTTCCGGCGATTTTCAATTGTAATCGTCGAGAGAGAAAGGAAATTTGAATTTCTTTTTGCTCCTTCTTCCGTCCATGCAAAGTGATGTCTGCCTCAAAACGTTGAATGCCATGGGGGTCACCGGTGACCGGCACTGTTGAATTCGATGTAATTTCGCAGGATTTTTAAATTACGATATTCATGGACATTTTGATATATTCAATATTAAAATATTGCTGTTAGAAATGTAAAGTATTAGTGAATACATAACTATTCTTACTTTTAACATTTCTATTCTGTAAAGATGTGATTTTAATAGAAACAGTTTCGGTTCGATGGAAATGATGAAACTACCGAAATACCGGTGGCATTCAACGTGTTAACTGAAAAATCTGGCGTATATTGTAACTGATATTTAAAAAAATTCGCGCAGCGTGGAAAAACTGGGAAATTCCTGGCACTAGTGAAATTTAGAATGGTAGCATTTAATATTCAATTTATAATTACAAGAATCGCCAAATTTACAGACCACATTCAATTCTTAAATTACAAATTTTAATCTAATTGCAGTTTATAGATTTGACGATTATTGTAGTATATAAATATCACAGAAAATATAGAAAATTTAATGCAGTGGATAAAATTTTTTGCTTTTGAATAGATTGTAGAATTTGAAGCGTAACAAATGCTTGAAAAATCACTCGATAACTCGCATTCTTAGAAAAGCAGACAGCAGAAATTGATTGAGCAGTGTGAAAATTAAATTCTCACATAAATCACTTTAAAAATTGATCATTTAATCGGCAGTTGCGAAAAAGGTGAAAAGAAGCTGCAATTAAAACAAGTATAAAAGAAGTTATTGCAAAGGAATGCGAAGAATTTAAGGGTGCGTTTTTCTAGCCAGAACAAGCGAAACATTCTTGAACACCACAGCGAAGCAACTTTCTCAGAGCAAAGAACGTTTCCTGTTTCGGTAACGTAACTGGCCTGCTTCCGTTCCTAATGGACTAGCAGCAACAATTAAAAAAATCAAGTCGAACGAATTGAGCACAACTTAGTACATCTGCACGAATTCCATGATACAACGATGCAAATTAAACGTCAAATATGCACGTTACAAAATTCCACATTAGCCAAAGACGAAGCCAAACATCGTCATCCATTCTAACAGACTCGATTCGTATTAATCGATTTAATCCGCATTAAATAAATACCTTTTTAACGCTAAACCTACCACAACAAAAATAATCTAGGTAACAATTTTTGAAAAACTCCTCAAGCTCAAAACTCTGCGCTTATTCGAATTTTCTATATTTATTTTAGAAAATTTCAATAACTCTTCAGGTAAATTTTTTTCCGTTTATGCCATTTATTTAAAACTCTTAACATTAGAACTGCCAGTGTTAAATCAGTTATATTTAAATACATTAACTCTTTGAGGTCCGGCGGGATTAAAAGTGTCCCACCTTTTTTTGCATGAATATGCATGGTAGGATATATTTATACTACCTCGAACATTTATATTATTTAGTAACTTTGATAATAAAAATAACCCAAACACTTTGTTCAATTAAGATAAAAAAATCTGTGTGCAACGTGGGTCATTTTATTTTCTGAATTCCCGTGTCTCAAACAGTTAAATAAGTACTTTGGTAGAAGAGAAATCAAACGATAAAGAAGATGACCAGCCGAGTAATTTACCTTTTATAAGATAAACGTAAAATATCTACTGAATTACTCTGCCATATCTGGGGAATTTTTCTAAAAAAATTAAGAATCAGTCATTTCGATCACCTTGGTAATTCCTGTATCAAACACACAAGAATTACCATCGCTAATTCCACCATTAACACGCCCCTCGATTTGTCCAAACACCAACGTTCTCCGTACCACGTCGCCTATGCAA
Source organism: Cerceris ruficornis (assembly GCA_963989415.1). NCBI lineage: Eukaryota > Metazoa > Arthropoda > Insecta > Hymenoptera > Crabronidae > Cerceris > Cerceris ruficornis. Next base: position 29,391,222 of record OZ022518.1, read on the forward strand.
ATGTCCCTTTTATAATTTCTAATTACCACGCCATTCCACGCACACCGTGCCACCAACAAATAGTTCACGTTCAGACAATACCGCAAAAATTGATCCAGGATACGCCGACGAGCGTAATCTCGTCGATGCAATCGCGAAATCAGTTCTAATCGGTGATGCAGGCGAGCGTGCACATGCACCCGCGAGTATAGAGGACTCACGCCCGATGCACCGTTCGTTCGTCGAAGGAAAGAGCGAGAGAAAGAGAAAAGAGCTCGATAGAGACACGGAATCGCGTTGCGCATAGTTGATCGCACGCGTAGGTGTTATGCGAAAAACGAAACGCAATGCACATCGAGGGATATGTGGGTTAATCGATGCTCAAAGTGGAACGAGACTACCCGGTGCCTCCTTGTTAGAAGGTGAAACGCGTTTGATGCTTATACGAGAAATTGGGCGTTGCGTGGCTGTCGCACGGTGGTCGATTTCGCTGAAATCCTGGCAAAAAGTCGAAAAACTTTTTCCTTGACAATCGAAATTCTAACAATTGCATTTGCTTTGCGACATATCAGACCGTATGTGTTCACATATGTATGTATGTGTATGTGTTGCTCAAAGTTAACCCACTGACTGCCAACTACGAGATGTCTCGTAGCTGCACTGTAAGTTTGAATTAATAAGTTAATAATGGCCGCGCATGTATATACATTTTTGAACAAAAATGTTCTTCGTATCATTACAAATGTCGAGATTGTATTTTTGATAAATGAAACCAATGTTCTAAAAACTTTCTGTCATCTTCTCAAATTTTAACAAGCAAAGGTAATATTTGCTTAGCTTTCCTGGCAGTGAATGGGTTAATGCACTTATAACGTGATGTTTTCGCGCCGCATCTGAAATTATGTTTTTGATGTACTATAAACGTATTATAGTGCCCCATTTAAAAAAAGATTGTATTAGATGAAGGGATTTCGTAGGTACGGGCCTGAATAGCCCGTACCCACGTGTTATCTGCTTAGCGACAAACGCCGATGCGTAGCATTTTTACGCAGTCTGATTTGACCATCTTAGTGAGACGGATGTCGTGCCCTTATTACTATTATTACCGTTATTACCATTATTATTACTAACCTTATTACTATTACTCTTATTACTACATAAAATTATCATCAAATATATATACTCTAGTTTTGTTTAATTTGTGCTACGTGTGTGTTTCCATTTATTTAATACCTTGCTACATATTTAATAGCTTACTACAGTAGGATCCCTTTATTTCCCTATTGGCAGCTATCTGACATGATTTAAATTTCTCAATACGCCGGTTTCATTTTTTTATTTAACACTTTACAGCTGTTATGAAGAAAATATGAGATTTACGCATTTCTTCTCTTTTCCTAAGGAAATAGTTAAAAGGTTGAATTAGGTTGACGCTGATTTTTCTTTTAACACTAGATTTACGGGCGCGAAATCTGTTAGATTGCAGTATATTAAATAAGGACTTTGAAAAAAGAGGGATCAAGCGGCAAATACGGTAATTCGTTAAGTCATTATTATATTATAAAATACACGTGAAATATCTACTGTACAGCGTCTCTGTAAATTTGAGAAATGTTTATAATACAAGTAGGATACAAGTGTGGTGCAAAAAAAATATTATTAGTGGAAAAGGATGCTCCGATGCGTTATAAATCAAACACAATTGCTAGATTTGAAAACCGCGAAAAACATTCTTGGCTTTTTGGCCAGGATTTTGGCAAAATTGACCATCGTGCGTCGGCGGAATGCCGTATCTTCCAGATATTTCTTTATATCACATGCTTTCCGTGTATTTCAGCAGCGTGAAATTCCTCATAAATGCAGAAAAATCCACAGTCCTTAACACTAGAACTACCGACGTTAAATCTATTATAGTCTATCATATTAAATAAGTACTTTGAAAAAAGAGGAATCGAGTGGCGGAAAAGATAATCGATTCAGTGATTTATGTTCTTTGACATGGACGTAGAATATTTATTTTATGACTTTTCTATAAACTTGGAGAATTTTTGGAAAAAATTGTGTACCGGTCATTTTGACCGGTTGGTAGTTCTAGTGTTAAAATCTTATTTTTCATAACTCCTATTTCAATTGTCAGAGCTCGAGCCAATGCCATCGCAGCGCGGAGCATCGATGGGAGACGCAGCAATGGCAAAGCGTGTAACCTAAATAGGAGAACGACGTTTGAGCGGATCAGGTATGAAATACGCGACAGTATAAATCCACGTACAAGGTATTCCAAGGTCTTCAGTTTCTTATGCATTAAGCTCACCGTGACCCGTTACGTTTCTACAAAGAAGGCGTGGCGTTTTACGGTTTCTTCTCAGAGACGCAATGCCGCGTGTCGCGATTCGCAAAAGCTCCCCGTTGCGTAACGTCATATTGACGCATTGTTACTCGAAGACGAATGAAACTCCTCGTCCTTCCGCGTTATAATTCACTGCAGTTGATTCGGGCAATGTTGATGAAACATCAAAGCCATAGAAATCCCTGCTGATAGATTTAGCGATAGTGAAAGCGGAGAACACGGATAAGTTAGATAACTTGGGTGGTATCCGCAGTCATCCGGTAAACGAGAGGTTCCGGATTTTCGAAGCGGTTCGGTATCCTCCTGATTCGATTATCTTTCCAGTATTTGCAGCAGGATAAATTGCACCAGAGGCTTTTTAGATAGTCGTTAAATTTCTGTTAATCCTACTCTGTTACGGTTCATTATCGGTGTTACGACTGGAACTATCGACGTTAAATCTATTATGTTTAAATATATTAAATAAGTAGTTTAGAAAGCGAGGAACGGAAGGGTGGAAAAGATGATTAATTCAGTGATTTACAAATCTTAATCTTGTTTCTATAAAATGGAATCTTATATAATATAAATTATTAAATGGTAAATTACCTTTAACACCAAGACACTCGAAAAGTGTGGTTGCCAATTTTTTATAAAAATTCTCACAATTGATAGAGGAGTCATGAGGTAGAAAGGGTGAGGGGGTCAAAGCTGACCTTGAACCGATTTCAATGGGGGAGGTGTCATTCGATAGGGAATGCTCTGCGACAATTGCGTGCCAAATTTTAACCCTGTGTCTTGACTAGAAGGGTAGTTATGGGGTAAATTCAAAAACAGGTTTTTGCCCTTTTTTCCGCATTTATTGAGGTGCAAAAAATTTGAAAAAATTGTGACATATTTTACACGCGCCGATACATGTTTGAGATTTTTTTCAGATTTTTCCATTGAAAAACCTTAGTGTCAAAAATGCGCAAACTCAAAAGAAAAAACGGCGAACACCTTGCGCTATGTCGTTCCAACGGAAGAAAGATTTAACGAATTACCCGACACTAATCAGTTATAAATTTCATACAATTAACTCGGAAAAGAAATGCAGCTCGGTAAAAGCAATAATCCTTGAGCAAAAAAAAGGCCCAACCCATGAAGAATTTCTCTCAGCCTCGGTGTTTTTCAATCTAAATAAAAGTGCCGGTATTTACCATGACACTAGCGTTTCATTTTCACACGGTGACAGACCTCGGTTTCTGCATAAAACAAGCGAGCAACAACGCGTTAAAACCGTGCGACTTGGAAGAGTGATCCAAGGAAAACGAGCCGCTGCGACACAATGATACAAACGTTTTCTACGCGGCCGAGTATTCTCGGATGACGGATAGCCACCGAAGGCCATGCGAATTTCCGAGGGAACATTTTGCAATTATCGTATCGCGGATAACGAGGACCAGACGTATGTAAAAGGAAGTCTCACGTTTCGCGGCGGAACAATGAGAATAACGAAGTGGGCGCGCGATTTTGATGAATTTCGTGTCGGCGATTGTCGCGAAAGTAAATTCGTTTTTTGAGGCTGCGGCTACTCGATTAACCCTGTTCCTGTGAAAACAAATTATAATAGAAATAAATAAATATAATAGAATAATAAATATAATAGAAAGAAAGAAATTTATCAATCGAAAGTTGAAGCGAAATTTTAGGTATGGATAGCACGAAAAAAATCTTTCCGAGATTTATTACTTTTGAATTTGGCATTCCACTGATTGGGCGTTCGAGCCTCTAATTTCGCACACGCCATAGCTCATCAGTCAAATCTTACAATTAGTTCCTCAAAAGCTCTTATCATTCCCTGTGCAAATTAAACGCCAATCCAAAACCATTTTTCACCGCAAAAGCTAAACTTCCAATTGGCGGAATTCTAATTGGAAGATCAAATCCCTATCACCTCTGCAAAATTTTTTGTCTATGATATGCATATCATTGTATATTCTTTTCTCAGCTTTAACTACTGCGGTCATTTCACATACGGCTTATTGTCTTCGTTTGCTATAATACATTGATTAATAAATTGAGAACAATTTCAAGACGTGGCGGGGGAGGATCAGAACTCAGGTGATTTCGAGTCCGAGCCTTCATGTACACCATACCCTCGATAATTTGACCCCCATATGAACAGTATGTCCCTGTAATAGTCGTCATGATACACTATTACATCGTAGCGTGTGCCAAGCATTCTTCAACAATTCCAGTCGAAATTACTATAACAGTTAACACTATTCCTACCACGACCGGTGAAATGACCGTTTTTAAAATTTCGATTAGAATTTCCTATATACAACGTAATTGAATCGCCTTTAAACTTCACGACTTTTCCTCAAATATACGTGTAATACATTCACATTATAATATATTTTTCAATATTCACTTCTTTTTTTACTGTTCATTTTCTGAGAAAAAATTATCATTTGACAAATTCACCGGTTGCGGTACGAAAAGGTATACGTGAAGTGTCGGTAGGAATAGTGTTAATATAGAAAAAAATAAAAAATAAGCAAACCGACTTCGCCCTGAGAAAAATCGGCAACGAAGAAACTCTGACAGAGAATCATTGCCGCGCCGCCAGTGGAAACAGACATCCCTGAGCGGACGACAGATGTTGCAGCCTCTCCGACGAGGGATGTCTTACTTTCCCCTCGGATAAATCTATCGGACTGGTGGGTGGAAAGCGTAGAACGGAGCACGATTAAGTGATTACGTTCTTTCGAGCGGATGGCCGGTCACGGACGATGAAAAGGAGGGTTGAAAGGCTAATAAAATAGAGGAGCGGGGAAATGACTGCCTCAATTTCGCGGGCCCGGTTCCACCCCTAAGGGTGGAGGATCGAATCCGCCGATAATCAGCCACTGTGAACGAGTGGAATATTTTACATGTATAACGAGAAACGAAATTATCAATTGTAGCTGATAAATGGTATAGGGTCCTACTCTAATTTAATATCGAACGAGCTTCCAAAGAATATCGGTACTCGTCTTAGAAGAAACGGAATAGGTTCCCTTAAATTAAGTAATAATATCGTAGCCTAGAAACTAAACTGAACGCGTGTAATTTAACACTAAACCTACCATGGCGGTCAAATGACCGCTTTCTGATATTTTTCTAAAAATTCCCCGAATTGATTGGGCAGCCATTCAGTAAATATTTTAGGTCTATCGTATAAAACAAACATTACTTAACCGACCATCTTTTTCACCTCTTCAAATCTCATTTTTCAAAGTACATATTTCGTATATTTCAATATAGCAGATATAAAGCCGGTAGGTTTAGTGTTAAAAACAAATGATTAACTTTATTAAATGTATATAACTATAAAAACACAAAACTCTTAATAACTCTAAAATAACTCTAACTCTGAATCTCTTACTAAAGCTCTTTCCACTCATGCTGTGTCTTTCGCTCTCTCGACTCTCAACTCAACTGCATATTCTCAGCTGACACTCTTGTCAAATTCATGCTCGCATCCACCCTCGATACTCTTTATCTCAGCATGCATTCTTCGTCTTTATCACAGCATGCATTCTCTGTTGCACTCACTCATTTTCTCCTTATCCATAGACTAAACATTCATGCTAGTCCTGACATTCTGCGCCATCCAAATCACGCACTCTAAGCATCCACTCTCGCTTGTATATAGTGAGGGACCAGAAACAAGGCACTTAGGACGAAAGGGGAGATTGCGCTCGCACCGCCTATCCCCGCCTTGTCGGTCCTGGAAACCTAAGATCGACGAATGACAAGCGAAAATAAAACACTCCTTTCGTCGTTCACATGACGACACGACGAATGTGCGGGTCTCTCGGCCAATAGGGCGTCAAAATGGAAAATGCGTGAGGAAAAGGGATGTCCCTATTCGTCGGGCGAATCAGAGCAAATTAGTGCCTTGTTTCTGGTCCTTCACTATACAAACCATCCACACTCAGTAATTCTAAAAATTAATATTATTTACGGGTTCAAAAATTCCGTTCCTACAATGGGATTAGATGGTTTAAATGATTAGAAGAGAATTTGAAGGAATTTTCCAGTTGGTCGAAAGATGCGCGGAGTCGTTGAATTCATGGATCTCTGCGTTCTCGTTATCATCGATCTCCGGTTGTTTCTATGGTTTACACGATTAACGATGCAAATCGTTAATCGAGATGTTGCGAGAGATCCGGTTAAAAAAATGTGCAAGTAAAACTGTCATTACGTTAATTGTCGGTGTGCATAGCGATGGAATCTTCGTTTCGAAATGATGGGTTTAATCGGCGCGAAGGATCTGTTGCTTTTCGTATAATCAATTCTAATTATGATCTAATTATGTGGAGGCGCGCGCCGGTAATTGTGAAATTAATTGGGCTCGATGCCGGCGACGTTGAGTAATTGTTTTTAGTTGAGCGCCGCGGCGGCCGCGGATATTGGAGCATAATAAAAATTTCGTTAATTACGGAAAATCGTTAGATTCCGAGCTGGAATTAATATGTAGCGGTATTCGATGACGTGGAATGCATAATGAAATCTAAAATACAATATCTATTCTGTTTGTTGATAAGACTTCTCGTGAAAATTCAGTATTTTCAGAATTTGTTTAAATTAAGATAAGATTCGCATAAAACTATCTTAATAATTTAAAAAAAAACTGCTCACATTTTGCCAATTTCTCGCACTCGCAAAAATTCACGATTCGCGAAACTCTCTGCAAATCGAGAGAAAACTTCCAGGTATCAAAAAGGAAACAGTAAAAATCTGAAACAAAATTTCTTGTGCCAACCGGGAAGATTTATCGCGCAAATTCGCCCTCGCAAAAATTCCCCATTCGCGAAACTCTCTGCAAATCGGGAGAAAATTGGCAGGTAGCAAAAAGAAGACAGTAAAAATCTAAGTAATATTTATTCTGCCAATTTAAAATACTTTTCGCGCGAATTTATACGCGCAGAATTTTGCGATTTTCCAAGCTTCGTTGAGATAACGCGCGAGGGCCGGCGAGCATAACCGCCTTGTGCCGATTCTCGCTTTTGCAATGGAGTTTTGAAACGATATACCGATCGCGATTCGTGACACGCGTTCGAGGAGCACGTATGCCGGATATAGCGTCGTAACACCGTTTCGCGAGTGTTCCTTTCGTGAGCAGATATCGAGGCGCGATTGTAACCGAGATACACATAGAAAGTTGAATTAAAAACGATCGCATACAGGTGTATAATTAATTACATGAAAATCATATTACAAGAAGAACCATGGCACGATGACCATGGTTGATTAATGACGACGGCATCAATGGTTTTCGCGGATGATCCTTGAAAACCTCGACGAATTTAAATGACAATGTTACGGCGAACAAATGACGATGACGTAAGAGTTTAAATGCGTCATTTTTATTCTACAGGGAAGAATTGTAATCTTGGCGATGTTGCGTCACGAATTTTTTAATATCGTAGAATGCAAATGAGACTGCTCGTTTGCATGTCGGTGTATTACTTAATACGAAAGCAAAATTTTCTCTTTTGCATTCTGAAAGAGACGAGGATAAAAGAAATGAGAATTGTGCGATGATGGAACGCTCGGTGGAACAAAGGCTATTTATCCTAATTATCACAAAAACGTTTATCGACCGAAGTTACTGCATTTTTGCACTCTTTTCATTTTTCGACTGCAACTGCTCGGTCAGTTCGCCTAGGACCCGATTTCAGGTGCGTCTTAAAGCACCGAGACATAATATTAGATGTACCAAACCAGTCAAAATGACTGGTATACAATTTTTTCCAAAAATTCTCCAAGTTTATAGGAGAGTCATAGAATAGATATTCTACGTCGATCTTATAAAGCATAAATTACCGAATCGATCATCTTTTCCACCTCTTAATTCCTCTTTTTTTAAAATACTTATTTAATATTTGTAAATATGTTAGATTTAACGCCGGTAGTTCTAGTGTTAATATGAGTCGCTCAGAAGCCGATGCGATTAAGTTCATTTTCTGATATTCTCTAATTTTTGTAAATTTTAATAGAACAAACTTCACAGATAATGCGATACTTCTCTCTCTCCCTCTCTCTTTCGACGTCATTATACGAGTCGCTCAGAAGCCAATGCGATTAAGTTCATTTTTTTGATATTTTCTAATTTTTGTAAATTTTAATGGAATAAACTTCATTGTATTAAAATTGACAAAAATTAGAAAGTATCGAAAAATGGACTCAACCGCATTGGCTTCTGAGCGACTCATATATCAAACAATAAATTACGAAAAATTGCACAGAGGTCACAGAGAAGTATTTGAACTCAGCCCACTAGTTGTAAGCCAACCCTTTAGCTCCTTTTCCCCCGCAGCCCCAATTTTTGCACTTTGATTTTACTTTATATACCCAAAAGTAATCCAAAATATTGTTACGCAACACCCAGTAGTATGAATTTACTAGGTTACGGGACATGTCAGTTGTTTATAAATAAATAAGGGATTCTACGGTCAGAGTTCCTCTTTCACGGACGTGTGTTTGAAATAAAACGTTTTCATTTTTCTATAAAAGTGTGTTACTCATTAACTACGTCGAAAAGGACTTTGCGTGCGCGGCCGACCCGTAACAATATTTTTACAATTTTTTATTTTTCCACATCTAAGCAGCAGTCGAAAAGTATCTGTAACCTTTACTCAAATTACCAGTACAGAAAAAACTTTGCACTTAAAAAATCCTCGTCTCTTCAAAAATCAAACCCCCAAGAATCTTATATCGCAAATCGACGTTGTAACAATCCCATTGCGAATCCGCCCATAAGACGAATAACCCCGTAGATTTCTCTTCTCCGCAAGAAGCAAAGAATTTGTCACTTTCACGATCAGCCGCCGCGGAATTCCTCGGCGTACGGCGAGTGAATTGCGTGGTATCCGCGCAAAAAACGCGTCCGCAAGATCGTTTGATTTCCTCGCCCGTCGAACGTGCGGCTCGTTTTCGATCCGCGGAATTTCATTTTCGCGCAGCATGGATTTCACGAACGTCCGCTATTCTTTCGAGGAAGAGGCTTCGAAGCCTACGAGAACGCTTCGTTCTTATTCTCGCCACGACTTCCTCGCCTTTTCCGCCGGTGTTGAAGCGTAATTGGGTTAACAGAACGGTCGAACGCGCTGCTCTTCGCGAATCGCCTTCGTGCTACCTTGACGGTTCGTCGACTGGGTAAAAGTTCCTTCGTTCGACAGCGCTTTGTACTTTAAACTCTTTGTCGCAGCGTGTTTAACACGTTGAATGCCATCGGTATCTCGCTAGTTCCTTCATTTCCACCGAAGTGAAACTTTTTCTATTAAAATCACATGTTTACAAAGCAGAAACATTAACACTAAACCTACCAAGCCGGTCATAATGACCGGCTCCCAATTTATTCTAAAAAATACCTAAATTGATAGGGGAGCCATGAAGTAAATATTCCACTTCTGTCTTATAAATCTAAATAAGTTAATTAATCATCTTCTTTACCTCTGGTTTTCTCTTTTTCCAAAGCACTTATTCGGTATACCTTAATTTTAGTAAATGTAACGTCGGTAGCTTGAGTGTTAACCCTTTGAAGACTAGCAACGCATATATGTGGTCTAAGAAAAAAATTAATTATAGTTTATTGTTGCTTTTATAACAGTTAGAGTGGAAAAATTGAAATAAAACCGTTGAAATATGATTAAACAAATAGTAATTTATAATGTATGTACGTTAAGAGCCTAGTTTGCTGATAAAAAGGTGGTTTTGGATCGCAAAATATGTGGTTACCTCTCAATATTCAAAAATGTCTCCGTCCGCAAAGGGTTAAAGACACAAAGGGATATGTAGGCAGCAGGATTTTACCTTTTTGGCAAATTTTATATCTGCGCTAATGACGCGAATAGGTTCAAAATAATCAAAGACATTGTATTATTTTCACTGTCAGTAAAAAGTATTCGCTAATTTAATTTTCATTAACCCTAGATCTATGGTAGGCGCCAAATTGACGAGTTCCTACTTTTTCAAAAATATTTCTCAAAATAGAGAAGCAGTACAGTAGATATGCCACGTGTATCTAATAATAAACAAATCACTTAACTGATCGTATTTTTTGCCGCTTGATCCACACTTTTTCAAAGTAGTTATTTAATATATTTAAATATACCAGATTTAGCGGTCGTAGGCCTAGCGTTAAATTATCGTGCTCTGCTGTTGGGACGCTTGGTTTTTCACTAATTACAGGTTTTATCGAGATAGGAAAACCTATATTTAGTATTGAAATGCTCCTTTTGCTATTTATATTCAAGAAATATTTACAAGGAGCGATAACACGGTCTGCAAACCTAGCATGATATTGTACCTGTTTATAGTTTCGTTGTTTTATCGTAATGAATTCCAGGTATCGCGGGGACCAGTTTTTCTATACTAATAATTGATAAGCCGAGGGACTTGTACTTATCGCGCATTCTTAGGAAATTTGCCGTTAAACGTGCCATATTTTTCACTTCTAAAATCGCAAACAGTAAAAAAAACCGTTGACTTCCATACACACTTAATTTTCAATAATTCCACTAAAATCACCGTCAACGTTTCAAATCAACAAACAATTAATCCAAAAAAAAACACTTAAACATCGAAACTCCAAAAGCCATCATATACAACCACTCCAAACTGACAATTCGCAGAAACACTTCTCCCTCGACTTCTCAGATATTTCAAAAGACCCAAGCCACGTTCTCCGCGAGGATCAACGGTGTCTCGGTTTCCTTCGATCAAGATTTTCCCATTCTTCATTCCATCCATGAATGCCAACGTCACGAAACTTTCGAAAAGTCTCGGTGTCTCTGTTAGAAGGCGAGAAAAGACGGCATCTTAAAGAGATGCATCGAGGCCGAGAGGGTTACACGACGCGGCTCAAAGCGAATCCCTCGTTTGCCCGTTTAGCCCGTCGATGCTACCGGTTCCTTTATCGTCGAATTAATTTACGATTATTCCGATTGATATACTGTTGAAGCGGACGCGTCCCGCAATTAACTCGATGCTCCAAATATCGTCGGCGGAGTTGCAACGTGCCGGGCCGAGGTTCGTTCAATAATAAATCGGCGATACGTTCGCTCCAGTTTTACCGGGACGACCCAAATAATCGCGTCCCTCGATCATCGACGGACCAATAATCGGTGACAATTATGACAGAGGTTGTGTGGGTAGAGTCCGATGGGGGTCATTGGGCCGGGGTGGAACGCACGAAAAAAAAACGATCGTTTGGATAATGACCCACGCGCGCCAACGCATCCTCGGCCAAACAGATAATTTAAGTGGGTGCTACGTGATTAATTAACGTCCTGCAACGCCGACTGGTCAACGACCGGAATTTCTATCTACCCCCTCCTTTCTCTACTTCTCTCTCTCTCTCTCCGTGCGCCTCTTCTTTTTTGCTCTATCTCTATCTCTATCTCTATCTCTTACCTCCGTGGATTTTTCAATTTGCGAACGAGTCTGCTGCGTGTAAGATTAATTAAGGGAATTCCAGATTTGCATGGTTGATAGCTGCGACTTTCGAGTGCGGAAAGATTTTTGTCTCGTTTCGATATTACTAAGAGACTTTATTATGTTTATAATACGTTTTTTTTAGTGAGACTTCATTGTTTTCTGAGTCTGCGGATAAAAAAGTGTAGTTTACGTGTCAATCTTTAACCATTTGCACTCTTTAATTTTTTGTTACCTACCAGCGGCTCCTAATTAATTTGTAAAATTTATTAAAAAAGGGGCCGCGGTAAAAAGTTGCATCGCAACAGAAATTGTTATTATTATGTTACGCAGAGTCTGCGGATGAAAAAGTGTAGTTTACGTGTCAATCTTTAACCCTTTGCACTCTTTAACTCTTTGTTACCTACCAGAAACTCCTTAATTAATTTGCAAAATTTATTAAAAAAAGGGGCCTCGGTAAAAAGTTGTATCGCAACAGAAATTGTTATTATTATGTTGTAATTATTATTACTAGAATTTTAGAAATTCACTCGACATAGGAGTGCTAAGGGTTAAAGTGGGTCCACAAGATGAAAAATGGAAACAACAAAGCAAACATTTACGGAGCCTCGAAGTTACTCTGCGACGGAAGATCTTCCCAAGTAAATTACGTAATTCCCGGCTCAAAGATACGATTACCCGGCACAAAATCCGCCGGTAGATTTATTAATAAATCTGAAATCTTGCCGAATCTCGAAATTACCGCGCAACGCCGCCAGGAAGATTGCCGGTGCAGAGAAAGTCGAGTGTTTCGCAAAAGGAAAAAACAAGCGCGGCAGCAGACTCGCGTCTCCCTTTCGTAATCGATTTTCCGTTCCGATCGCGAAGTATCGTTCGAAATCGCGAAAGTCAAAGCGTCTCTGTGTACCTACCGCGAGGACATCGACCGTGACGTACTCTCGACGACGATATTTCATTTTTAACTGGTCGAACAACCAACCGCTGAAACGTACGCGAAATTGGTAGGTAAGGAGGTAGACATTGGAACTCAACATTTTTCAACTTTGAGACATTTTTCTTAATTTACTATTTATTATGTTGTAACCTCGGTGGTTCGAAACTCACCTAAAACAGTTGGTCCTAGCAAAAATGGCCATAGGAGTCATGGGGCGACAGTGCTAAAAAAGGTAAAGACTAGAATTTGCAATCAGTGGGCCCCAATTGAAATTTTTCGGCTTTGGAAAATTTCTTCTCATTTATTATTTTCTATATCAGAGTCTCGGTGGTTTGAAACTCACCTAAAACAGTTGGTACTAGCAAAAATGGTCATAAGAGTCAGGGGACCATAGTGCCACAGAAGGTAAAGACTAGAAGTTACAATCAGTGGGCCCCAATTGAAATCTTTTGGCTTTGGAAAATTTCTTCTCATTTATTATTTTCTATATCAGAGTCTCGGTGGTTCGAAACTCACCTAAAACAGTTGGTCCTAGGAAAAATGGCCATAGGAGTCATGGGACTACAGTGTGAAAAAAGGTAAAGACTAGAATTTGCAATCAGTGGGCCCTAATTGAAAAATTTCGGCTTGGGAAAATTTCTTCCCATTTATTATTTTCTGTATCAGAGTCTCGGTGGTTCGGAACTCACCTAAAACAGTTGGTCCTAGCAAAAATGACCATAAGAGCCAGGGGGCCATAGTGCCAAAGAAGGTAAAGACTAGAATTTGCAATCAGTGGGCCCTAATTGAAAAATTTCGGCTTTGGGAAATTTCTCCTAATTTATTTTCTATATTAGAATCTCAGTGGTTCGAAACTCACCTAAAACAGTAGATTCTAGCAAAAATGGCCATAAGAGTCAGGGGGTCATAGTGCAAAGGAAGGTAAAGACTAGAATTTGCAATCAGTGGGCCCCAACTGAAATCTTTCGGCTTTGGGAAATTTCCCCTAATTTATTTTCTATATCAGAGTCTCGGTGGTCCGAAACCCACCTGAATCAGAAACTCTTGAGCAAAACGACCATAGGAGTTAGGGAGCCATGCTTGGAAAAAAGGCTAAGGAATCGGACTTGCAGTCAATGGGCCCTAGTTCGAATTTTCCATCGCCTTTGGGAATTCCTTGCAGATTTATTATTTACTATATTCTACCTGAAACATTAACTTCTGAGCAAAATCTCCGACCACCTTTAGAAAATTTGAGTCAAAATGATTATATTACACATTATAATTTGTATGGTTCGGAACCCATTTAGAACAGTAGGTCCTAGGCGGAATGAGCGTAGCAGTTAGAGCCAAAAAAGGTCATGCGCACGAAGCAAAAAAGGCAGACACGAGAGAAACATCGATACGTACTTTACCGGTCTGCGGACGATAAGAAGAAGCCTATTTGCTCGTGAGCGCAGTATCTCCTCTTTTAATTACAGCCTAGAAATTCTCGTAATTTTTGGTAAAGGAAAATCGACGATTGCCGGCGAGAGTCGAAAGAAAAGGAGAAAGGTCAACGGTGTCTCGTTATCGAAGGACGGAAGCGTGCACCGCCGGACACGGACTCGTACCATCGATTGATAAGACGAGACATCGGTATCCACTTAGTCCTACGGCGGATTGAAGTCGAGTTTCACCGTTCGATAGCACTAATCGACTCTCTATCGAGTCGACCGATGACTCTAATTGCGAAACTTATTCCAGACGATCGTCGAATTAATGCATCCCGTTCCGATCGGCCTATTACGGAACCTTGATGAGATTTCTCACTTTCAAACGATCGATTTAAATCGGGGAAAAAATAATCGTTCGCTATTAAACGACGATCGAGGACTTTCAAACTATTTCAATTTACGCGGCATGCTCGGTCGATCGGGCAGCTGTCTCGACTTGGACCCTACGACGCCAGGCGGCACCACGCGACTAGAAAATCGACTTACCGATCTCCAAAGATCGACTATCTGTTTCAGTGATTTTTGCCTTTTTTAGTTTAAATTTTCAAATTTTCTTGGGTTAGACTCTTCGGAGGATGTTTGTTGGTGATTCCTGCAAAATATTCTCCTTAGAAGTGATAGACGGTATTCCTGTAAGGATCGAGGTTTGTTTTATCGACGGTAAGTTAGATCTGTCGGCAACATAGATCTCGGGATCTATAGATCGTTAGGTTTCTAGCAGCTGCGCTTGGTACTTTCCACGATTATTGTAGGAAACTGCTGCCTCTCATGTAGCCATGTTTGAAAGTGATCGTTTTACGAATTAAATATTCAAATTTGATTAGTAAAACTACGACAAATCACCTATTATGCTAGTTCAGTGATGCTCTATGATGCTCTTTAGCGACCTGAGTGCGGCTCGGCAAGTCAGCCACAAAAAATGTTGTCAATAAATAAGATTATTATTATATCTGGGTGTGTTCAATGTTTAGTACCTAATTTAAGCAGACTCCGAAAAACATGGTTCTTGATAGGTTCTTGAAAAGAAATTTGGCTCTCAAAAAAATGTTAATCGTCCTGCTGCTGATTTTTGACTCTTTTGACTAATCAGTTTGCCGACCACTGTGCTAGTACTTTAAAAATACTTTTAACCCGTTACCCTACAATAACGAGTGACACTTGTGGGGAAATATTGAACTTTTACAAAAACTATTAAATTGAAAATATCAGTTAGTCACGAGACAGACAAATTATCTCTATACTACTATTGCGCGAAATTATACAGCATATCAGAAATCAGTAAGAACTTTTTATTTCACGAATTAATTCCGAGTTATTGAGTACTTAGTCACAAAAGAAATCGGAGGGCAAGGGGTTAATAACAAAAGAAATCGTAAGTGTAGGGGATAAGACGAACTTAATAAAATCCTGTATCACCCCCAGTTGTCTCCACCGACCTGATCTCCGCAATAGCCAAAGCATTAATCCCACCTTCGTTTTAACAAACATCGCATTACTCTTAAAAACCATCACAGGCTACAAAAAAAAAACATATAAAAACCTCAACCGAATTCAAACGACCCAGCGCTAGAAAAACAAACGCATACCCGAACCCCCTTTCTATTTCGCACGCTCCCAAACCATACTTTCGATCCGGCACGAACGCAATGGAGAGATCCTAGCACTGTTTTTTATTAAACTAAAAAAAAAGAATAGACGTCAGGACTACTCTCCGACCCTCCCCCGTTCCTCCTTCTCCCCTTCTCCTGCGAGACGGACGAGAGAGGAAGTTTTGCGAGTTCGGCAGGGGTCTTCGCAACAGTTGCCCGCTCCTCACAAAGGAATCTTTTATTATCTTTCGTTTATTGCAGCCACCTCACGAGACAGCCGCGGAATTTCTTTCGCATCGAACCGTGACGAGCGGCTCAATGGGACGTGAAAAAAGTGAAATCTTCTCCGAGGGAGCACACGCGGACCGACGTTTCGTCCCGGGTACTTGCTTTCGATTCCATTATAAATGCCGGGCTCGAAGTAATCATAGCGTGTGTCATTTTTTAACGTGGATTAACGTACTCACCATCGACGTGAAGTAGAACTTCTCGAATTCTCGCTCGTGAAGTCGCGCCGAAGTCAGATTCGTGGCCGAGTGCTGGGCGTGCTTCGATAGAACGTCCTCGCCCTTTTTGCAAAGCCAGGAGAGCACCTGGAATTTGAGGGAATTCGACGATAAATAAAGTTTCAATGAGCGTTTGCTGAATTATTTTGGAGAATTTTTGTATGCTGTTTAGATGACTATAGTTAGAATTTTTTGGTCATATGTTATTGAGTTAGGTCACGAGTAGTCAATTTGGTCTCTATCGCCGTTTAGTGGGCAATTCAAGCTTTTTTGGGGGGCGGTAGGGATTTTTTCCAATGTCGAAACTATTTTTTTTTACCAGCCACCATGAGTTTATTTGTCCTTTAAATAAAAAAAAAATAAATTTGTCTCGATATTTTTACTAAATGTTGTCTCTGAAATTACGAATACTTTGCAATTGCGCTGAATTAAGTTAATGCAAAATCGGTGGCCGGTAAGCAAATTTTACTACCAACGAAGATACAAAAATGGGCGGTAGGTTTAAAAAGGTTGACTACCCCTGAGTTAGATACTGCCCTTTCTTTAAACCCTTGCCGTACCATTTCTTTTGTGCTTGAGTGCGCAAGAAGTCTGAATTAATTGCTGAAATAACTATCTACGCCTGATTTCTGATATGGTGTATGACTCAACGCAATATTAAATAGCATAGAATTAATTTTATTTTGTCCTGACCCACTGATATTTTGAATGTAATAATTTTTGGAACACTTCAAAATTGACTGTCACTCGTTGTTGTACGGCAAGGTGTTAATGCAGGTGCTGAGATAGATTTTTTTTAAATATGTGTGGTAATTCTGAAATTTTAGAACTGATATTCTTTTAATGGCAAATCAGTTGTGATATGAAATTTCTTAGATATATTAACATTCCGGTGTCTGGGATTTTATCACCGTTATCGCCGTAGATTCTGCTCGGTATTATTTCAGAGCACCAGGGTGCACTTTATGGGCAAAGAATGTAGCAACCTTCACTGAAAATTTCGAGAAATTGTCAGTTTCTATTGTCAAACACTTTAATATACAAAAATCTGTGCCGATCTATGCCTATCTATCTGACGGCATCCGACTGTAATTAGCTTTCTGAAGAATTACAACAAAAAAGTTAAGAATATTTCTATCTCTAATAATACATACAGAGTTCTCGTATATTTTATAAAAAAAATCATCAAATAAGTATCGGAACGTCCAAGGGAACAAGAAGAATTTTTGCGCCCCTTTTTCAAAAGTCGTGTATTTCATGTTGTGCACAGTTTTCACGTGGATACATGTTATTACAAGAGTCTTTGGTCTCGCCCCCTGCCACGGGTGGACGGTGAGTAATTAACGTTCGCTCAGATTGGTTAAATAATTAAGAACCGTCGCAGCTGTCCCAGCCTCAAAGAGGGTAGTTATTTACCAGCCCTTCGTGGACGTCGCGGATATACGAGGTAACTTCGTGGCATGCGGCGGTTCATTTAGGCCTCTCATTTGCATACGCTTGAGAAATAGCAATTTCGGTGTAATTAATGGTAATAAGTGCGCGGAATTTTGAATTAAAACGTCACGTAATAATACGAGACCTCGAACGTTCTTTCTGCCGTGCGTAATAATAGCCGTGAATAGCTCGAAAGTGAATATAAAAAGTAACTGTTGCATTATGCAAAATATGTCTGCAACGTGCATCGAATTCTACTCTCCTCTTGCTTTATGTCGCTCATCCTGTGGCAGCTGTGATTACAAAGATTTCTCACAGATATGTAAAATGTGTATTATAGAACGGTACAGTGGCAATGAAGCTAAAACCTCGGACTTCCAATTGAGTCGCTCAGAAGCCAATGCGGCTGAGTCAATTTTTTTTATATTTTCTGAGTTTTGTATATTTTGATAGAATGAAGTTTATTCTATTAAAATTTATAGACTTAATCGCAGTGGCTTCTGAGCGACTCAATTAGTAAAATTGAGTTCAAGTCCTTGCCACTTCTGGGAGATTTTTTCTAAGTTACAATGTAATACATCGTAGCTTCGGTGGTTCGGAACCCACCTGAAACAATAGATTCTAGATTAAATAACCATAATAGAGAGAGAGAGAGCTATGGTGGTTGCGGAGGTGGAGGCTTGAACTCACAGTGCACCCAATTCCCAATTCCCCATCACCTTTGAAAGATTTTTTCTACATTATTATTTAACTTATCTCAGCTTCGGTAATTGGAAACTTATGCAGAATTGTAGGTTCTAACCGAAATGAGCATAGGAATCAACCCCTTGACCTACGATTTCTTTGTGACTGCCTCCACAATAATCGAAAATTAAATTGCTAAATTAAAATCTGTCTCTGATTCCTGATATATCTTAGAATTTAAAGCAGTATTAACAACATAGGAATAATCTTATCGTGTCGTCTTCCACTGATATTTTCAATTTGATCATTTTTGAGAAACTTCAAAATTTCCTGTCCCATCAACCGCGTCACGAGTGTCACTCGTAGGGCAAAGAGTTAAATACAAAAACACAAAGCAAAATATGCATGCAAAAATCAATATTTTGATTCCAAATCGCAAGAATAACACTTCAGGTATAACACTTTCTTCAAAAATATCCATTTCCCCGACACTTATGTTCAAAGAGAAAGAAAAATACAAAACTGTATCAGCAGATGATTTCTCCACATTACACATTCAACGAACGATCTCTCGATTGTCTCTAAAGCCCGATCGATTCTTCGAAGCGCATTGATTTTCCACTACAAAAATCAGGTCTCGAGATTATTTCACCTGTCGAGCACGCATTACCCTCGGGCAACCCTCGAGCAGAGGGAATCAGCGAGGACGAGGAGACTCGGGCTCTTTCAGCCGATAATTAGATCGCTTCTACGGGCGTGTCACGCGTGATTAATGATTCGTCGTTGCGCTCTGACGTGCCGGCGAGCGAGAAGTACGCGAGAATAATTAACGGGAGCAGCCATGGGAGATGGTAGCCGAGAGGGAGGAGAGAGAGTCGGACATCGTCCTCCTCGTCGTCGACGTTGTCGCGATCGACGTCCTCGAAAGGTTGCCAACGAGGAGGAACGACGAAGATGGAAACGGTGGGGCCCCCGGCTGTCCGCCGATGGGCCTATTCGAACGGACCCACCGAGGAGGGCCGAAACTTCGATCATAACGCAAAGCGGCCGTTTTTCGGGTCACTGGGCCGCGTTAGGTGGCGATCGAATATCGTGCATGCGAAGGCTGGGGGCCCGTGACGGATGCGCTCGGCGGCATGAAATTTCGAACGATTTATTCCACCTTGGTGAGAGGGCCGGAGAGAAGATTTGGCGGATGGAAGGAGATCGAGATTGGAGGTTTACTTTACCGTTGATAAGATCGATGGCAACTGCAATTCTTTATCTGGCGAGAAGTCAATACTTTGCTGTGCGCCGTTGATCGGGGGATTTAACACTAAAATTACCGGTGTTATGACTACTAAAATTTAAATATACTGAGTAAGTACTTTGGAAAAGAGAAATCAAGAGGTGAAAAAATGAGTAATTAACCCCTTGGCCTATAATAACGAGTGACACTCGTGATGCGGTAGATGGAATAAGAAATTTTCAAGCTTCCCAAAAATAATGAAATTGAAAATATCAGTGGAACACAACACAATAAAATTATTTCTATGTTATTAATATTGCGTTAAATTGTAAGATATATCAGGAATCACTGATCAATTTTTAGTTTAGCAATTTAATTCTGAATTATTGCACGCAGAGTCGCAAAAGAAATCGTAGGGCAAGGGGTTATGTAATTTAGGTTTTATAAGACAGAAGGAGAATATTTACTTCATGGCGACCCTAGCAGTTTAGGCGATTTTTGGAAAAAATTGTGAACCGGGCATTTAGACCGGCTTGGTAGATTTAGTGTCAAAATTGCGAAATTATATATATATAGATAGAATCGATGCTATCGGACTGTCGTCAGGCATCGTGCCATTATCTGATCTTCGAGTTAATTAATCTTTTGCACTATTTTATTGACGTTGGGGTACCGTCAGTTGAAACCCTTTGCACTATAAAAATATAAAATAAAAATGTAAAAATCAGAAAAATATCACAACGGCAATAAAATATCACAATAATTTTGTTGAAGAGATTACACAAAGAATTTTACCAATGGAGCACGAAGACGATAACCAAGACACTTCTAATGATAGCAGTAATATTGCAGTCTTACGCAAACGTATGCGTTTATCGTCAGAAAGTGATAACGAATAAAATCATTTTACGTGTAACCCATATTATTTTGCCTAATTTTTGTATTCATGAATTAGCGTCATGTTTTTTCCTTTTCAAACGACAATTTACTTTGTATAATACATGTGCAATCTTTACAAAACAATATTTTTATATCCTAACATGAAAACTCATGGTTTACTGTATTATTTTTGCTGATTTCTTATGCCTGAAACCAATCTCCTATTTGTCCATAGATGCAGTACATTTTTTTACACGAATTTTTGTACACGTATTCTTCGGGAACGTATCTATCGTGTAGAAACAGAGTTAAGTGTGTATTCTAATTGTAAGACGAAAAGTTCTCTCGTTCGGTGACTCCCAAAAACCTGCGAAATTCCGAGCTCGCATTGCAAAAGACCCCAACGTCCAACGGTCATCCTCACCCGTAAACGAAGAATTCTCCCGACAAGTCGACCAAACCGACCCAACGAATCCTCCCCGAGCAAGGAACATCCGTGGAAACAGCTATCGTTTCCAGAAATAGAAGCGGCTATCTCCCAAAAATGGGACTAAAAGGGCGCGAGAGCACGTCGGCCTCGTCGGGCACGGCGATTCCCGCGGTCGGAGCCGCGATCCTCCCGGTCTCCCGGCGGCCCTCGTTATCGCGCTAATGCACTAGTCACGTAACTATTAAGAATTTCAAAGAAGGCGCATCGCGCGTACCATCCCGTTAAGGGATACACGGAAACCTCTTCGATCATAAGCACGCCGCGGGTTATGCGGGTCACTGGGCCGTGCTAAGTGAACACCGCCGATCAAATACCATTCGCCAATACCCCGCGCTCGGACACGGGTCTTTTCCGTCCGTTTGCGAGCATGTACGCAGACACGGGTGTGCGCGCAAGCACGAAGCCGATGGATCGAACGTGCGAGTCGGTACTTGCCGGCGAGTACCAGTATTTTCTCCCACACTGTCTCTACCGGTATTCTCACATTGTCCGTGCGTGTTTCGTTCATCTTTGTGTTCATTTCTACGGCTATGGTATATTCAACGGAGACTTTTAGACGTTTTGTGTGGTATCTTTGATGAGAGTTGAAAGGTTGGTGGTCTGTTTCAAAAATTGTCGTTTTTTGGATTGTAGCTTTTTGAGGTGGAAATACTTCTGACGGGGTTTTGAGAATTTTTTTTTGAAATTGATCAGGGAGGCTGGAGTGGGTGGGGAGAAAATTCGAACTTTTGATCTGTGGGTCGTAGGTCGAATCTGATGTTGAATATGAGAAATTCTCCCATATGTGCAATTTAGCGTCGATGAATTTGAATCTATCTGAAGTGGTAGCTCCTAGGCGAAATGCTGTTTCCTGCAGTAACACTGGGTTTACCGAGATTTCTTATATACTTGTTTCTATTGACACGGGACAATAGGTGCACAAGGCGCAGAATTTCAAAATTATAAGGCGTTGGAGAAAATAAATTTCGGTATATACTCGTCTCCTTGAATGGATAACAGTCTACACAAGTGGCAGAAAAAGATGTAAACGGTTTCTATAATTTCCCTTGCAAAGTTCGCTATGGGTCGAAATGACCCGCCCTGTAAACCTACTGTTAAGATAACAATCTCCCACACATCTTTCGAAAAGGTATCAGCGGTATTTCGTAACCGGTTGAAAGATTTGTTACATAGAGAATAAGTATACCTAAGTATACATATAGTGCAAATATTGTGCAGAAATGCCAGAAATGTGTTAACCCTTTGCGCTCAGAATTATTTTACTAACTTTTCGTCAGATAGGAAAATATAGTCTCGGAAAATAGTCTACCATTGATCGTTCATTTTTACTTAATTACTAGGAACAATTGTAGGTAACGTGGAATACTTATATTAAGATGAAAAATTATTGTTGATTTAGAAACGTCAATAATTAGCAGATGAAACAAAAGTTGCCATAGAAATCTGTGTGGAGTGTAGCTCGACATAGGAATGCAACGGTTTAACTTTTGAACGCCAATATTTGAATACTTAATCTATTAGAAAATTCAGAAATATTACAATTTAAAAGTCATATGAAATTTCATTGAATTCAGTAGCGCCGGTCGCCGATTACCCCCATGGCATTCAACGTGTTAACCCTTTGCGCTCCGTATTAGACTAACTTTTCGTCAAATACGCAAATATAGCCTCGGAAAATTGTCTACCGTTGATTATTCATTTTTACTTGATACCAGGAAGAATTGTAGGTACCTCGATATATTTATGTTAAGATGCAAAATTATCGTTTATTTCTAAAAGTCGATAATTAGTAGATGAAACGAAAATTGCCATAGAAAGCTGTGTCGAGTGCAGCTCGACATAGGAGTGCAACGGGACACCAATATTTAAATAGTAATTTATTAGAAAATTCAGAAATATTACAATTTCAAAGTCATCTGAAATTTCAGTGAATCCAGTAGCGCCAGTCACCGGTGACACTTTACCGACCGGTAGCCTATTAATAGGCTTTTTGTCACCAACGCTTAGACTTTTAGTTTATTAATCGGTTCCCACGGCAATCACTAATTTGTTACTTATTATTGTAGTGGAACTGTGTTAAGGGAGTCGATGAGAAGCATTTGTAATTTTCAAAGAGATTGTAATTTTTCTTACGCAATCTAAGCCTAAACAAATCCTTTAAAGTGGGTAGAATGCTCAAACAATAGCGGTCGGTAAAGTGTTAAGATGCAAAATTATCGTTTATTTCCAAAAGTCGATAATTAGTAGATGAAACGAAAATTGCCATAGAAAGCTGTGTCGAGTGTAGCTCGACACAGGAGTGCAGAGAGTTAAACCAAAAAAGAAACTGCAAACTCCAACAGCCAAAATCAAAAAAACAATGTCCACCATTCGATAATCGTTCCAAGGCATTTCCAAAGACCTGGACAGCATGAGAGACTGTACCTGGCTACTCGCAGGTGCAGGTATAGGTGGAAAGGAAGAAGGCTGCAGAGAGGATCGACCTCTTGGCCCGGCGCTCGCGCCGGCTCTCCCACGAGCCGCGACCTCCGCGTGCGTTTTATCTCGCCTCTCCACGCGTGCATGTTAAAACGGTGTAAACACACGCGCGCGAGTGTGCACGCCTAACGGACGCCCAGGTATTTAGGTTTACCCGCGTGGCACGAGGCTCTCTATGACGCTTCCGCCTGGTGCATCTTCTCACGCGCGATCCTCGACGCGATCTTATCGCGGGGAACGCGACTCGCTCGCACGGAGCCGATCTATCGGAGATACACCCGGGGAATTGATATACCTGCGCGACGAGTGATATCGAATGCTGCGGAGAGAGAGAGGTCTGTCGGGGTGGATACGCTGGGTGACGATAAATACCGGCGTGCTCGAAAGTACCAGGCGATGGCGGCAGGGAGATCGGTGCACCGATCTGCACCGCGGTGGTAGAGGAAGGTGTAATTAGGTGAAGGAAAGGCTGAGTCGATGGATGGAAATTCAGCGAGATTTTTGTAGAATTTGTAATTAGCAGGTGCAAGTCTTTTTTGTATACGTGGACGCAGTTTTTTCGTATGCGCAGATGCGCGTTCATTCATATTATAGCTGACAAAAATAAAGCTCGCAAAAACAGAGAAGGCGCGCATGTCATTACTAGAAAACTAAGCTCGCCGAATCACAACCGAAAACAAAACACTTCTTTTGTCGTTTCCATGACGACGCAACGAATGAGCGGTTCTTTCGACCAATGATGCGTTAGAATGGAAAATGACGTCAGAACGAGGGATATCTCTATCCGTCAGGCGAGTCAGAACAAATCACAGGTCAGAGGACTTCTCTGTTTTTGCGAGCTATAGCGAAGTCTTGCGATATGAGGCACGGGGAAGTGAGGGGTGTCGCTCGCACCATCCATCTCCACCATATCGGCCCTGGAAACCTGAGCTCAGCGAATGACAACCGAAAACAAAACACTTCGTTCGTCGTTTCCATGACGACGCAACGAATGTGCGGCTCTTTCGGCCAATGACGCGTTAGAATGGAAAATGACGTCAGAAGGAGAGATGTCTCTATCAATCAAGCGAATAAGAACAGACCACATGCGAGAGGACTTCAATTTTTTTGCGGGGTACATAAAGCTCGCAAACAAAACACTCTTTTCGTCGTTCCCATGGCGACGCAACGAATGTGCGGCTCTTTCGGCCAATAACACGTTAGAATCGAAAATGACGTCAGAACTAGGGATGTCTCTATCCGTTAGGCGAATCAGAACAGAGGACTTCTCTGTTTTTGCGAGTTATACTTGTACGACTGTAGCAAGTGTTTGAAACAGACATTCTGTTAAAGTTGTAAACAGCACTTACAGCGGCGGACTCAACGTTTAAAACAGTCATTCTGTCCAGGTTACATATTACGCTTGTAACGACCGGAGTAAATGTTTGAAGCAGCACCAAATAAGTGATACTCGTTATGCAACAGAGAATTAATACTCAGGAGCCAGAGAAGCAGACAAATTTAAAAAGCGAGGTATCTCCTCGTCAGCGATAAACGCATTCCCGTAAAGCGTACGCTGTCGCCTCGTCTCGCAGCGATTCGTTAATTACCCGGCAACGAGGTCCGCGCCAATTAGTAACTCAAAAATAATTCCTGTAACTCTCCCTGTAAAAACATACCTCGCAGCGACGAATTTGTTTAGACCCAGCTCCGCTCATAATTCACCTTAATGGGAACGGTTTCGGAGGAGCGCCATTTTTCTTCCAGCATTCCTGCATTCGGATACGTATTCGAAATATGGAGAACCATTTTGAGCGATAACATTGATGACAGCATTGCAAAACGATGAGTCTTTGGCAAATTATGGCTGTGGGTTTACCGACTAAATTTTTGTAAATCCAAATCGTTAATTAAACCAGTTGTTTCCAAAGTAGACAAATATTGTAAAAATACGCGTGTCGTATCTGAAAAAATTGAAAGTAATGGCCGTATGTAATTAACTTAAGTCAAAACATTTGGCTGTAAAATTGGCAGTGGGTTAAATAAGCTTGGAAACATTGATTCATACGAATCTGGAGCACGAGGTGGCCACGACGAGATGGAGAATGTCTAGAATTACAAAATGTAGTCGCGGCAGACGAAAGTCGCGCTTGATCGATGAAGCATTGAAGTCTCCGGAAGGGCACTTTTCAACATCCATGTATCGACCCATTGCAGTGAAGTTCATCATTAAATTTTAATCTATTCTGAATTTATAAACACTAATTGATATTAAATTACTGCAGTCGTAGAATAACATAATTTTTTACGATTGTAAAGGAGCTTTGCTTTCGTATTTTTCGTCTTCAACACATTACTGTCAGTTCGGTCACCGACGACCGATTGTACTCTGATAATAAATTACATTTAATCAACGCCATGAATATTATAAACTTTAGTACTAAATCTTCGAGAAAATAATTAAGAAACTATCTTAAAATAACATAAACAATGTTAACTCAGTATTAATCCACTTCTATAATACCACTTTTCACCACACATATTTAAAAAATTCCACGACATTCGCATGACATTTAACGTGCTAACTGCTATGGTGAATTCTCCCGTATTTTATTAACCCCATGAAACCGATACCCGTCTGTCTTCACCTCTGTCTCCGCACTCTCCGACGACTCAATTCTATCGAACTTATCCGTCGCGTTTATCGAGAGAGAACGTTCTTTTTCTTGAAATAACGCCTAAAGGTGGTCCCTTTTCTTTCCCTCTCCCCGATGAAGACCTTCCTACTTCGGCGTAACGACATACCCTTCCCCGAAAGACGCGTTTTACGATGCCGCCTCGTTCGGCTCCTCGGGACGAGCCTCGTTTTATCGTCCCACATTCGCACCGCGGACGAGATGGAAAGGACGTCGAACCAGGAACACGATCACTTAGCTCGGAGACCTGTCGAGACCCAAATTTTTACCCGCGATCGTGGGCACCCGAGTACTTCATCTCCCTTTCACGCGATGTCCGTTGCGTGCGCACCTCCTCCGACAGTTCTGCCTTTTAACGCTAAAGCTACCAACATGGCAAAATGACCATTTCTCCTTTTTTCTCCTAAAAATTATCGAAATTGATAGGAGAGCTAAGAAATTAATATTCCACTTTTACCTTATAAAACGTAAATTACTTAACGCGTTGAACGCCACCGATATTTCGTTAATTTCCACTGAAGTGACACTTTTTCTATTAAAATCAGATCTTTATAAAAGCAGAAGTTTTAAAAACACAGGTAGATATATAGTTAGGTGGAGTTTACTTTTTTAACGCTAATATTTAAATATTGAATGTATTAGAAAATTCGTAAATATTGTAATTTAAAAGTCATATGAAATTGGATTGAATTCAATAGCGACGGTCATCGGGGCCCCCCAGGGCGGTCAACGTGTTATTATTACGTTGAATTATGCGATATATCACGAATTACTGATGCTTTTTTATTTTAATAATTTAATTCTGAATTATTGCGGAGGCAGTCACAAAATAAATAGTACGACAAGGGGTTAAATGTGGGGGTGGCCGCGGAGGATGCTTTTTCGTTGGATGAAGTTTGTGAAAATTTTCATTGATAAGGGAGTAATTAAATTAAACTCTTGCCGTACGATTTCTTTTGTGACTGAATGCTTAGTAATTCAGAATTGCTGAAATAACAATCTTTGCCTGATTTCTGACACAGCGTCTAACTTAACGCAATATTCAATAGCATCGAAATAATTTCATCGTATTGTGACCCTCTGATATTTTTAATTTAACCATTTCTGGAAAACCGCAAAATTTCCTATTGCATTTATCGCGTCACGAGTGTCACTCGTGATTGTAGGGCAAGAGGTTAAGGTAGAAGAGACACTATGTGGGCGATCGACAGTGCTGAAAGTAATTTTGTAGACGGTGTGAACTTCTTTGTAATTTTCTACAATTTAATTAATTTAATTAAACTACAATTTAATCTTTCTCTCAATCTTCCTCAATTCCGCATTTTTCCCAACTGATAAGTGAATACCGACTATTTCTCCAAGTTTCTCCAAGTGCCGCAGGAGCATGCGCAGAGTGAAAGGAATTCGAATTTAAATAAAAACTGGAGATCCATAGAACTGAACTACTTACAAAGAACTGAAACACCGGAGAACCCTGGCGATTTGCATTACAAATCACCGTCATTAGCCAACCCTTTCAACAATTGCGAAAATTGCAAACACATACTTTCTGTTATGGAGCCACGATAATTCCAATGTACACGTAGTATCTATAATTTCATCTGAAATGGGCGCACGTAAAGGAAGGAACACGGAACAAACGAAACCATCGACCTCTACGAAATCATCCACGCAGAAAGGTTAACAATGTCAATGGCATTATTGGCATAACAGTGCCGTTAAATTTCAAACTGATTAATCGGCGTTCTCCGTCGAGTCATCTTCACGCCGGCGATTAATTGCAGTCGTAAAACGTTAATTGGGCGTACCCGGCTAATTTTAGTTCCAGCCGTATTTGGAATACCGCCACTTCGAAGGCAAAAGAAATCCTGCAGATACTATCGCGCGACATTGACGCATGATCATTGCCCCATCGGTCAGAATTATCATGATCATCGCTTCAAGACTGTATCAACGTGTCATCGACCGAAAATTCCAGTTCCTGGCGACGAAATAAAAAAAAACAGAGTCGACTATTAAACGAAATCTCTTGGTTGAAGTTGATCATTGCAACGTGCCAGCCTTTTTCCGAGGTTCAAGGCCGCGTAGTTGCGATTCTCAAGGAAACCGAGAAACACCTCGGGGCGCCAGAATGCCGAGAGGCTCCTAGAGTTGCGATTTATTCGATCGACAAGCTGAGAGAGACTTTTTTTCTGCCGGAGGAGGACCGATATCATCTCGCAAGAGCTCGCAAACAAGGGGATTTGTTTCGCCGGTGTGTAGAACCGCGAACCCGACTTGGATTAATGGCTCGACGCGTTCGATCGGTCGTGCGGGTTAGATCACCCACGCGAACATTTGAGATTCCCTATCTGCTTGAAAGTTTCCCCTGATTTTCGCGTCGATAGCTTCCTTGGCTGGTTTATATCTCATTTCTTTGGTATTCTGTTATGTCTATGTGCGGCTACTGTAAATTGTATCTCTCCGCTTTTCAAGGTTGCTGGAAGTGAAGGAGTTTGAACTTTGACGTTAAAAGTACCGAGCTGGGCAAAATGATCGGTTTAATTTTTTTTAAAATTTCCCTCAATTGATAGGGGAGTCATAGAGTGAATATTAAACATCTGTTTTTTAAAATAAAGTACTAATTATTCTGCTTAACTGAGTTTGGTAGAAACTCTGAGAGCAGATGCCCGAAGAAAAAATACTCTCTCGCTCAGTGTGCATCGTCTCACTTTAATCGTCGAATTTAATTTTCACCGTAGTACGCGATGACATCGAAAGATTGCCGAACTCATACCTGCGTTCGGAAATCGCAGCTTTTACCAAGCGCATGCACGAACCCTCGGCACAAACCGGTAGCTTTCGCCGTTCGCACATACGCATCCACGTCATTCGCACTAAACGACTTCGGCTACCAGATGAATCTGCTTCTGAGCAAATTTCGAAATGAAATTGCAACATTTTCTACATGCAACGGGTCATCTTTCGACGCACAAACTATCTGATCAGAAAGGACATAGAAAGATTAAGGGACCCAGAAAGACGAAAGGACACAGAAAAATTGGGGGACACAGGAAAATTAAAGGACACAGAAAGACGAAGGAACTCAGAAAGGCGAAAGGACACAGAAAGACGAAAGGACACAGAAAAACTGAGGGACACAAAAAGACTAAAGGACGCAGAAAGCCGGAAGGACATAGGAAGTCGAAATGACACAGAAAGGCTAAAGGACACAGAAATATGAAAGGACACAGAAAGACGAAAGGACACAGGAAAACTAAAAAACACAGAAAGCCTAAAGGACAAAGAAAGACTAAGGGACACAGAAAACCGAAAGGACACAGAAAAACTGAAGGACACAGAAAGACTGAAGGACACAGAAAACCGAAAGGACACAGAAAAACTGAGGGACACAGAAACACTAAAGGACGCAGAAAGCCGGAAGGACACAGGAAGTCAAAATGACACAGAAAGGCTAAAGGACACCAGGGACCTACAGCTTTGGGCGGTCCCCGAGCTACCGGTTCAAAATTTGATCTTACTTATGTCACGGTGCTAAAGAGAAGACCCACAAGTCTCAAAACGTCTGATTAAGTTCCTTCGTTGTGCAATTATTCAATATGAGATCGTTTACCAAATAGCACGTTACATCCAAAAATTTACATGTGAAAAGTCCTGTCTCACCCACCGTGATCAACAAGAGTCTCCCGCAGGACTTCTTTTCAGCACCGCACAAAACCACTTCCTAATTTCACCATCTTTAACATCAAGAACAGCGTCCCACCGCAATTCTAAAACGAAAGGCCGCAAACCGCAATCACGAGTGGTGGTGAAAACGTATCAAAACAAAGCGCAATCCTCGAGAAAAATGGCCCACGTCGAACCCGTCGACAGTGAGCATGCATCAAACGCCTCGTCTAAAACGACGTACATTCGTCGCTATAAATTACCGTGCAACGCGAATTATGTTGGGCATCAATGAAAGAGGAGTATTAATCGATTTTCTCGCAATGGGGCGGAATCTATCCGGCTGACTCAGAACAGCCGGCAAAGAAGTCGAGAGATTAAATCTCCCATCGGGGCCCCCGATGACATACGAGCGCGCGCTGTCGGGTTACACGCGAAATTGACAGGCCGCAATCGGTCAACGGATTGCCTCCCAGAGACACCGTGCAACACCCGCGGGAGAGTACGTACCTAACCGGAGATACGAGATTTATGATCGTAAGAGTTTTCGCAACGAGTACAACTCCGAGCCGGTCGCGAGATGTAAACGCGGCTGGTGCTGCTTTTGGAATTCATTAATAAAGAACTACAGGGAGATCGAAGGTTATTAAAGCTCGGAAAGACTCAAGATGTCCTCTGGCCTGTGTTTTGTTCTGATTCGCCTGACGGATAGAGATGTCCCCAGTTCTGACGTCATTTTCCATTCTAACGCGTGACTCGCCGATAAAGTCGCACATTCGTTGCGTCCTCATGTCAACAACGAAAGAAGTGTTTTGTTTTCGGCTGTCATTAGTCGATTTTAGGTTTCCAGGACCGATATGGTGGGGATAGGCGGTACGAGCGACACTCTCCTGTTATTCCACACCTCATACCGCACGCAATCATTCATTTTTGCCTATGATATATTGTCGGTGGTTCTGTAGTCACCTACAGCTCGCAAAAATAGAGATGGCACGGGCTAAGGGGAGAGTATCGCTCGGACCGCCTATCCACACCATCGATCCTAGAAACTTAACACTTTACCGACCGGTAGCCTATTAGTAGGCTTTTTGTCACCAACGCTTAGACTCTTAGGTTATTAATCGGTTCCCACGGCAATCACTAATTTGTTATTTATTATTGTAGTGCAACTGTGTTAAGGAGTCGATGAGAAGCATTTGTAATTTTCAAAGAGATTGTAATTTTTTTTAGGCAATCTAAGCCGAAACAAATCCTTTAAAGTCGGTAGAATGCTCAAACAATAGCGGTCGGTAAAGTGTTAAGCTTGGCGAATGACAACCGAAAACAAAACACTTGTTTCGCCGTTCCCATGGCGACGTAACGAATGTGCAGTTCTTTCGGCCAATAACGCGGTAGAATCGAAAATGACGTCAGAACTAGGGATGTCGCTATCCGTCAGGCGAATCAGAACAGACCAGAGGCCAGAGGACTTCTCTGTTTTTGCGAGCTATACATAGTAGGTTCTAGGTGAGGGGATCATAGCCGTTAGGAGATTATGGTGGAAAAGGTTGTAGTGGCTCGAATTCGTAATCAGTGGGCTCGAGTTAAAATCTCTCGCCACCTCTGGATTTTTACTAATTTATTATTTACTGTATTGTAGTCTCGGCGATTTGGAAGCCACTAATTTTCTTATCTGATATTCATCCGTTCGGGAAGGTAGCTGATGATACTTATTTTCGATCTCACAACGTTGAGCCGCTAGAAACGTTTGCCAAACTTTCATAAACTTCTATCATCGTCCTCATTTTTTCAATGACTGTACTTAATTGCCCTAAATTCATCACTGACCCAACCAGGTAATTTAGCAAGCGAGGCTAATCTTGATAGAATGAGCAAGAAGGAACCTTCTATTGGCGATTCTTCAGAAAATATGAATCTGTTTATCAAGTTCTGCTCTTCTCAGACAATTCTCCTTCAATTCTCTAGTACCTGCTAATCATAGATTTTTCAATCTACCTTCACTTGCAACTTCTCAAATTCGCATACGAAGTTTTGCCAACACCTAAGCCTCAATTCCATTTTCAGACTGTTCAAAAATGTCTTCTCCTTCGCAACCGTCCCTCCAAAATTTCGTAAATTTTGCAAACCATCGTCCAGAGAAATTTCATAAAAGACAAGACACCAACCGACACCTCTAACCGATTCCCACGGCGCATCGACTGCAAAAACGAAGGAGACGATAATCCACGACGACTCGAACTAAACGCATCGGCGAGAGTGCAATTACTCATTGGTTTAACGGGCCGTGAAATAGTAGGCGCATTTAGACGATACGTGGGAGATGCAAAAAAAAAGGCTATCCAAAATCCGACTCCGGGATATGGCTGTTACGTTTTATTGTACGAAAGAGCGAGGGTAAGAACGGTAAGTATGCCATAGCCGCAATCAACGTCTCAATGAATAATCGCACCGCCAAAGGCTACTCTTTGCGCGGCCACTCATTCTCATTCTCGTTGGCGTAAAGTGACCAGGAGGAAAGATGAGACCGCAAACGACATTCGTCTCGGTCGGCTTTCAATGGGGCCGAAGATGGGAAACGATTTTCACGTTGCCGATCGATCCGATTTATTCAAATTCTTCGATCATTATTAATTTCAGTCGCTCAGAGGCCAACGCGGTGAACCCTTTCAACACTGAATTTTATTTCTTCAGAAAATGACTAATTTTTAGCAGCGTATATTTTGTGACACTGGAAATGGAATAAAAATACGACTGAGAATGAAATATATTTTTTTTTTATTTCAGAAGTTTTTAGATTTTCAGCTGGGATAGCACAGATCCCAGTAGTATGTTACTGCTGGGATATTTTTATCAGTAAATATTGTCGTATAAACAAAATAATATATCGAAATAAATTGTACAATAATAACATGAAAATTATATGATAATATTTGGGATATAAAATGTCCCAGTAGTGTTGTAAGGGTTAAGTCCATTTTTCGATACTTTCTAATTTTTGTAAATTTTAATACAATAAAGTCTATTCCAGTAAAATTCACAAAAGTCAGAGAATACGCAATTTGAGAGTTTTTCAAAAATTATTAAATTAAAAATATCAGTGGGTCACGATACGATCAAATTATTTTTACGCTATTGAATATTGCGTTAAACTATACTCTATTTCAGAAATATCAGAAATAAAAGAAATAAAAATAAAAAATCAGGGATAGATTGTTATTTCGACAATTAATTCTGAGTTATTGCGTACTCAATCACAACAGAAATGGTACGGCAAGGGGTTAACGGGCCGATCGAATTCACGATCAGCGCGGAACGGAAGTTTTGCTTTTTTAAAATATTGAGGCGGATATTAATGAATATTTTTTTGCAAAGAGGAATTCTGGAGATATTGACGAGGGCGTGGAAAAAATATGTAACGGAACGGGGTGCTCTGGTTTATTAAAAATAATTATGAATAAAGTGTTAAGGAAATATTAACGGAATTTAACAACTGAAATGCTCGTAATACGAGAAAAATATGAAAATGTGCCAGATTATTTTAGTTTATTAAAGGCGGTGAGTGTAAATAAATATGATCACGATATTGTAAAAAAGCATCATCGAGGCATCGATGAAGAGGGCAGTAAAAAATATGGGATACAGCGTGCTTCTCCAGTTCCTTAAAATTACTCGGCAGTAATGAATGAAACATAAAGTAAATATTAACAGAAACTGAGAGCTGAGAACCCAAAAGGATGGTAAAAATATAGATATATCGTGCTGTGGAAGATTTCGGTGTATTAAAATTCCTCGTTGATCGTTAATAACCGTAAGTAAAAACCGCTGAAAATTGAGGCTCTCCGAGACGAATGGAAAGTCCTTTACGTAATACAACGTCCAAATTAAAATTCTTCCGAAAATTGAAAAATTATCAATCGGACCTCCGACAACTTAACATTAAAATAATTCACGAGAATCGATGAAATTACATACCTGGATCTCATTATTTTCAATAATTTCGCTCGCAACTTTCCCATAAATTCAATAATTTCATTAAGCTACCTCGACCGAGCAGCCGTCGGACGTAATGACAGTGACACATTCTGTCAGCCTTAATTGATTCCAGCAAATATAAATAATATCGCGGAGCAAAATTTGCACTCGTTGTCTCGCATGTCCGGCGATTTTTTACCGCGGACAATGTATGCGAAGTTAATGGCAAAGGTTACGCGACGATTTCATAAATTACATAAGCCCCGTGGCTGACGAGTGGCACACAAGCTCGTAAATTAAACTTGAAATATGTATCGCACGATTTTTATCGTCCGACGGTATGCAGTTGCGGTGATTTGAATGTTACTATTATGTAAGAGCAGGCGGATAGAGTGCCGTAATAAGCGAGTAAAGGTCGCACGATAAAAATCGAACGTCCTATACGTCAGCGGGAATTTATGATTTTAACGCGAGATAGGATTTACAAAGGATTCCATGGGGTTTGCATGGATCTCGACTGTCTTAAGGAGCACTGTTTGCCGTGAAAGTGGAGCAATCATGCGTTGGATTCATTACGCGGCTATTCAGTCTTCTCCCGCATTCTTCGTGCAAATTAAGTGGCCGCATTAACGGCCCCGAGCGTTTCGATTAATTCACATTTCAACTGGATGCCGGTTTTAATTGAAGCACGTCTGTTGCGGAAGTAACGTGAATTTTTCTGCCGATGGGAAACCACGGGGATTGTTCGATGTTCAATTACGCGATCGGTCAGCGAAGAAATCTTGTTTTGTGATTTTTCTATGAAGCGTTTACCGACTTCTTTGTTCGGTATTTGCTGTGTTAATGATACGTATATGCATCAGGTGCAGATTATTTGGATTCGAGCAACTTTTGACACTGCCATCGGTAATTGCCAATCGATACAGCGAGGTAATTCTGATCGTCTGAGACGTTAGGAATAATACCAAAGTGTCAATTTTCGGAAAATTAAATGAACTGAAAAAAGATTGCAAGAAATTTAAAAAAGAAGATTAATGTTGCCATTGATGCAATTTTCGAGACAATTTAAGCTAGCAATAGTGGATATGAAGATAAAGACACGGACTTTCGATCATTGGGTCTGAGTTCAAATCCTCATCACTCTAAAAATCATTCCCATATGATATTATCATGCCATCGGCTACTCAGACAGCTAAAACAGCAGGTCCTAGACGAAATGACAACTTTTTTTAGTTGCCCAACTGATTAATTAAAAATGATTCTTGACCACTGTTGCATTTCAACGAGCAGCAATATAAATAGGAGTATAGTTGATGGGACACTTCAGAATTTTTACCCCGAAATTAGTGGATTTAGTTCACCCTGGTAAAATGCCAAACCTCTGCAATACTAGCGAAACGTCGAAAGTCTTATAACACTCCACGGCTTAAACCCAAAAATTCAA
The DNA here is from genome assembly GCA_963989415.1 of Cerceris ruficornis. Taxonomy (NCBI): domain Eukaryota; kingdom Metazoa; phylum Arthropoda; class Insecta; order Hymenoptera; family Crabronidae; genus Cerceris; species Cerceris ruficornis. Next base: position 29,426,452 of record OZ022518.1, read on the forward strand.
AGCCATTGTTCAGTTAACGATGGCCGCGAAAGCCTCAAAACCGAAATAACGACAGTTCAAAATCAGAGAAAAAAATCTGATAAAACTCAAATCGCTTTAAATCTCTGAATAAACCCTTCATCAAAGCATCGACGCTTGTAATCAATTACTATCGAACTTCTTCCGCGGTTTTCCATTCCATTAACACGTTGAACGCCACGGTATTTTGATAGTTTCATCGTTTCTACCGAAGTGAAAGTTTCTCTATTAAAATCACATCTTTACAAAGCAGAAATTTCAAAGAAACAAATAGATATATACTGAGCAGGATCTTAACCCTTTGCGCTCCGAATTACTTTACTAACTTTTCGTCAAATACGCAAATATAGTCTCGGAAAATTGTCTACCGTTGATTATTCATTTTACCTAATACCAGGAACAATTGTACATACCGCGATATATTTATGTTAAGATGCAAAATTATCGTTGATTTCCAAAAGTCGATAATTAGTAGATGAAACTAAAATTTCCATAGAAAGCTGTGTCGAGTGCAGCTCGACATAGGAGTGCAAAGGGTTAACAGCATGCCCCTTGAAATCAGCCCCAACCAAACATCCCGCAAATTCGACGGTCGAGTCCTCGGTCGATTAGCCATCGGACGTCGATTAAGCGAACGTAGAACATCCGTGCAAGCGAGGCCTCGTAATGAGGATACAATTTACTCCTAATAAGAAGATACGCATCATATTTTACGAGCAAACTCCTCGCTTCCGCACCATGTATGGCGTCTGCTGATACAAACCCGTCGGTGCACCGTTGCCACGGGGGAAAGGGGGACCCCGTTAAGAGGCGCGAATGTCTTAACGAGAAGGACCGCGAGGGGAAACATAATCCCGGCCTCCGCGGGCCTCGCGACAGCACAATGAAATTCTCTTATAAAATACTATATCTGCCGCGGCCGGATCCTCGCGCGAGCGTTTTATGCTCGCGAGAAGCGAAACCGCGAGGTACGATCGTGAAAACACGAAGGCGGACCGCCGATGTAAGGCGTCTCGTAAAATTAACGAGGCTCGTTTTCGAGACTCGAGAACGGCGAGACGAAGACACTGGTTTTGCGGGCTTTCTGCTTTTCGAAGGGATGGGTTTTTGGAAGAATTTCTGTCCGTTTTGTTGATTTGGGGGTGGGGTGTGTTTCTAGGATTTTTTTTGAAGTCGTACGAGATGTACTATGCGTAGCTTTGTGATGGGGTTAAATTTTCTATCTACTCGGTTTTAGATTGGGTATTTGGTAATTTCAGGTGCAGAATATTTATTAATAACGAACAGTGGAGAGATTTTGTAAAATTAATTGTAATTGCGTGTCGGAGAATTGGGAAGATAAGATGCTTCACGGAGAATTTGGAGAAGTTGACTGCTGAGATGGATGTTTGACGAGCAATTTGTTTCATCCTGAAATTTTGTCTTGCAATTGAGGTACAATGAATTATAGTGTTCATTGCAGGAATTAATTAAAAAAAATTCAACTAATAAAAATTATTAAGAGACGGAAATAATAAAAATAAAAAATCTAGTAATAACGATCTCGTAAAATTAGAACAATGTCCAAATTTTTAATTTAACATAATACCAAAGACTGCAAAAGTAGAAAGAAGTCTTTCTTCCATTAATATTAACGTAACGAAGTAAAAAGTGAAAGGAAGACGATACACCTTAAGAAAACTGTCTCATAATCTTTAACCCCTTGCGCTATAATATCGAGTGATACTCGTGATGCGGTAAATAGGATAGGAAATTTGCAAGTTTTGCAAAACTGATCAAATTGAAAATATTAATGGGACGCTACGCGGTAATATTATTTCTGTAATATTAATATTAAGTTTAATTATACGATATATTAACACTTTACCGACCGCTATTGTCTGAGCATCCTACCCACTTTGAAAGATTTATTTTGGCTTAGATTGCCTAAAGAAAATTACAATCTCTTTGAAAATAACAAATGCTTCTCATTGACTCCTTAACACAGTTCCACTACAATAATAAATAATAAATTAGTGATTGCTGTGGGAACCGATTAATAAACTAAAAGTCTAAAAGCGTTGGTGACAAAAAGCCTATTCATAGGCTACCGGTCGGTATAGTTTTAAGAATCATTGATCACTTTTTATTTTAGCAATTTTAATTTTGAATTATTGCGGAGACAGTCACAAAAAAAATCGTAGGGCAAGGAGTTAAAAACCGCTCACCGCAATACTCTTGGCGCAATTTGAAAAATCCTGCTTTCAAATATCATAAAGTCGAACTTCATTCGCAAAGTGATTACAAGCCACGAGGGTACCGATTGTACTTCGAGTGCTTTCAAGTGCAGAAGAGCGATAATTGAAGGATTTAACTCTTTGCGCACCAAGCGTCAATCGAATTGGCTTCGAGTCTTTTTCACTTTCCGCTCGAAATATCGAATCGCTTTATCCCTTTCGATATCGCACTCTGGAAAACTGTTTTACAAAATTTCAGAATGAAATCGTAGGTAAAATCGATGAATAATCCTACGATAAATAACCGAACGCAATGGAAGGGACTATAAACAGAGAAAAAGAAGTTGCTGCTGCGACGTCGTCCGTGGAAGGTAACCCTCTCAGCTGGGGTTCGAGATTATAGTTATTACGGTAATAAAGATACAGGGTTTGTTTGCCCTGAGATTAGAATGAAAAAGAATGCCTGTATTCTAGATTTGCTCGGTTAACCGGAAAGGTTTATACATCGAGACTGTAATCCAGTCATAAATGTTTAATGTTAGATAAAAAAGAGATTCTTCCAGGTATCATTTAAAATTGTCTACTTCCCTCTTATTTTTTCTCCTGTTTTCTAGTAACAGATTAGGTATAGTTTCAGTGGAAATACAGAAGTTATTCGTGAATAGTTTTTTTTTTTCATTTGAGAGGAAATGACGCCAATTTTATAGAAATTAGATCAAATTAAATTGTTAAATCTGTCCTTCAGCCACGAGCATCAAAGGATCGACGGTAATCGATTGCCATTCTCGCGGCTCTCCATTTGTCGACAATAATGTGCAAACAAACTTGATGCACTTTAAACGTGACTTCTCTGCAATACTTCAAATTTAGTTTCAACAAATTTTCCGTATCACTTTATCATCCCGACTGTAAAACGTCAGGCAAATTTTGAACCACGTTGATATTTGCAAAACTTCCGACGTTTCGCCAACATTGCAGGGTGAACCGACACCAAACTGTCCCGTTTAGCAATACTTATCAACATTAAAATTAACCCTTAAATAATACGATACATATTTTTTACGTGCAAATTTTACAAAAAGTACTAATTCCCGGGTGAACAAATTTACTTTTAATAAGTTAAGTTAATAAATTTAGTATACCGTTGGATACCAACTCATCTTAAATATTTTTGTAAGATATATTTCGAAATGACTCTGATCTCAAACAGGATGCACTGCTTTTTTCGGTCATTTACCGCTTTTTCTAAATATTTCAAACTTATCAAGAGATGTCATAGAAATAGCATCCGTTCTTTCGGAAACCGAGTCACTAAGGCCATAGTTTACTAATTTCCCACCAGATTAATTAAGAGACCTTAAATGATGGCCTACGACTCGTAGATAAGACAGTTTTCAGATTGCAATTCCGCTACGAAGTCATACCGTCAACCTGCGCCTCTTATCTCACTTGTATCCGAAAACTCTTCAATTTTTGTCTTTATAATAAAATTATTGGAACTGTATCACGGAAACATAATTTTAAATTTGGTGTCAGAAGTGGGATTCCAACAAAATTCTATCTCATCTAATGATCCTTACACTTAACGATCTCGAAATCCCCGCAGCGTTTCTCTCCTCGTTTATGGAGATCTTTGATCAAAAGTGCCTCGATATTCGCCAGCGCCAGAAGAAGAACAAGTTTCCAGGAGGCTCATAAGAGTTTCCAGCAGCCAAGAAAGTTCGTAAGAACGGCGAAGAGTCGATCTTACCGTGCGTCCTTTAATTGGTCTCGTTCGATCGGCGCGTTATCAGCGAGAGCGCGAGATCGGCGTAACGAAGAACCCCCTCGACAAAAGTCCTGCCCCGTGGGAACGATCGTTAATTGTCCATAAAATGCGCTCTCACCTTGCGCGGTGCTAAGAGCAGAATCGTGTTCGAGAGAGAGCTACATATCCACGAGAGGACAACGATGATCTAGAAGAAACTGCCGGCCCTTTCTCGCGTGTCGCGCGATCCCGCGCCTCGGATTTTCTAACAGGCTCGTTAATCTTTCGACGATGATTAGTTCATGGTCGATTCGTCATCTACATGGATTCCGATTTCGGTGTGCGGACAATCGTGGAATAAACGGTTCCTTTTTCGACTGTTACAGTAAAACGTCGATAAATGAACAGATTTCGGCGGCAAAGCAGTGCTCTTGGCTTATTTTTATTAACACTAGAACTACTGACGTTAAATCTATTGTAGTCTATCATATTAAATAAGTACTTTGAAAAAAGAGGAATCGAGAGGTGGAAAAGATGATCGATTCGGTGATTTCTGTTCTTTGACATGGACGTAGAATATTTATTCTATGAGTTTTCTATAAACTTGGAGAATTTTCGGGAAAAATTGTGTACCGGTCATTTTGGCTGGTTCGTAGTTCTAGTGTTAACAAGGTTATAAAATAATATAAATTTTCGTGGTGGGACAAAAAATATCCCGCCATGCATAAAGGTGGGACACTTTTAATCCAGCCGTGCCTCAAAGAGTTAATTTACTTTATATTCTTATTCTTCGTTTATATTTACAAACAGCTTAAAATTATTATATCCTTAAATAACCAAAGACATTTGTAGAAAAAGTCCATCATTATGCTCTCCGTTTAAGCTCCTACAGTAGCCTGTATGTTGTTTTCCCATCGAACCCACATTCTTAATTCTCGACTTACCCCCACATTAACTCACTTCCAACTACAAAACATCCCTCTATCCCTTTTCAACACCCAACAAAGCAAAAAAAAATCGTCAAAGCTTCTCACAATCCCGAAGAACAATATTCCACTGTGACCAGCCACCTCTATCGTGTCTGCAAAAACCGCGTACCCTTTGTTCAAACATCCTGCAACATTTTCCCATCAACAGTGCCACCAAAACTTCACCATGACACGGTGTATACCATGCAGTATATTAACTCAAGTATCACCGTCATCACCTTGCCTCCCCATTAAATTTCAAGAGGCCCCTTTCGCCGATTCCGCCGCGACGTCCACGGAGGGAGGCAGTTTGAAGAAGCAATTTGAGGAAACAAGCCGCGAAGCAACGGACGTTATCGCTGTCGACAGTGCCTCTGTCCGATAAGATAAACCGACGACAGTGCCAGTTAACATGACGTGCCTTTATGAAGCCCGTGCGCCGCCATAAACGCGTGAAAAGTAATTACACGAAGCGGCGAGCCGTTTCCACGCTTAGCGGGCTGTTTGTACGTTGATTGAATTTCCTGTATCCGAGAGCTATCCTTCGTGATGAGTGAAAGAATGGAACACGATGATAATCTCCTTAATTGGCAGTCGGAATTCTGCCAAGGTAGCAACGGTTACGAAATAATCGACGTTGAAAAAATCGTAACCGAGACAACGCTAACGCGACAGCATGTAAACATGGATTGTGTAACATTTAAATTACCATAGGCGATGAATCGAGTACGTGATTAAGGCAGAGGTACAATGCGATTGCTCGAGAGACCTTCTGCCTCCTATTTTGCAAAAAATGTGGATAAATATTGTAACGAGGCTCGAGGAAAAAATTGTGGGAATCGTGCGAGAGATGGTATTCAGGGTCTCCGGGACTGGGTCACCAAAATGGCGACTGCGCTTTGGGTTTCTTGCTCTTTGCAGAGTTCGGGGAGTCGGAAGAAGTGTTTGCAACCGGATGAAGAAAGAAGATTTAGGATACTTCGTTGTTCCAATAAAATTCTGCTGGAGTACCACTTCTGACACCAAATTTTAATATGATATCTTCCGCAATACGGTGCCAACAATTTTTAAAATAAGAAAAAGAATCTGAATTTTCGGATACAAGAAAGATAAGAAACACAGGATTATTAGTGATACTTTATTGTTCCATCACTAAAATTCTGCCGGAATACCACTTGTGACTCCAAATTTTAGTATGATATCTTTCGCAATACGGTGCGAATAATTTTTAAAATAAGAAAAAGAATCTCAATTTTCGGATACAAAGGAGATAAGAAACACAGAATTCTGCTGGTATACCACTTTTGACACCAAATTTTAATATGATATCTTCCGCAATACGGTTCCAACAATTTTTAAAATAAGAAAAAGATTCTGATCTTTCGGATACAAGGCAGATAAGAAAAGTCGACCGACCTGATCGTCCTTTTAAGGACCTCAAAATAATATGGTGGGCGGTTTGAACAACTCTGACCCTCATGACTAGTATTCCGAAAAGCGGATGTTGCTGTCACGACATCTCTTGACACGTCTAAAATATTTAATGACAGTGATAACTAACTCAAAAGTAAGCAGGGTGTCCTGTTCGAGATCCGAGTCACATTGACGTACGCGTACAAAATATTTAAAATGAATCTTCATCCAACAATTCAACCTCCACCAACTCCTAACCCTTCGAGTCCTACGACTGCATATATATTCAAAAATAGGCTCAAGGTGTCCCATCAACGCATGTGCATCCAATTATAGTTAATTCCACGATTACTCCTCCACATGAGAAAAGACCTCCCATGCTCAAAAAAGCTCCATCTGCAAAGGAATAATCAATGACCCCGCGTAACGAGGTGAAGCATCGCAGAATTTCCTTCTACGAGCGCTAAAAAGCGATAGTCCAAACGAGAAGCTTCAGCTTCACGCAGCACCCAGCAGTGCCATTAACGTAGGGCATTTTATGCAAGCCGACAAAAAATGAGCACCCGTCTCTGGCGTCCTCCAGGAGGAAGAAATTAACTGGCGTTCGATGACGTAATTGAAAAAGGCCACCGTATCCACGCGGGTATCCTGTATCCAAAAAACATCGGCGTGAAACCGTGGGAAAAGTCGAAGATGCGCGCCGTGAAATCGAATACCCGCGATCGGAGAAAAAATGGCTTCCGGCGCGAACGGAAGGTCGTCCGATCGCGGAATCGGTTGGCGTTAACCCTTTCGGGACTTTCGACTGCATGCTGAGAGCTGCATCTTTATCATGGTTGCCGGTTTCGAGCGAGCGGTTCGTTACGTCGGAGCCGCGGAGAAGGACGGTTGCGTAAATAATTGCGCGTTATATAACGCGCACTGATGGATTCATTTGGACGCGCGGGTGAATAACGATCGGATGGAGATATTTCGAATTACTTTTAATGCCGCGCGAAATTGCTCAGGTTCGACGGGTGTCTGGTGGTTTTATGGGCGCGGGATTTTTTATGGGTTGAGGAGGCGATGGTTTGCGACGTTCGGGAAGGTCTTCGATCGACGTTGCGCAAGGTTGATGACGAAGAGACGCATGAATTTGAATTTAAAGGAGTCTAAGATTTTTTATCATGAAGTAGAAGATCAACCGTGCAACGAATACTGAAAATTTGCAATATTAACACTAGGTTTACGGGACTGAAATCTGTTAGACTGCAATATATTAAATAAAGACTTTGGAAAAAGAGGGATCAATCGGCAAAGCTGATAATTCGTTAAGTAATTTTTGTATTGTAAAATACACGTGAAATATCTACTGTACCTCTTCTCTATATTTTTGAGAAATATTTATCAAAAAAGTAAGAACGCGTCAATTTGACGGCATCCGTAAACCTAGTGTTAACTAAGTACAGGACGTACACGTTGCTATCTCACGAGCACGCGGATCCTTCGACGATACTCTGAAAGCAGCTTGTTAACTTAGAACGCCGAAAGCTAAGATCGATTAACCCCGCGAAAATTTAAACCCCACGGATCCAAACTCAAAGACAAAACTCCAAAGTTCCTGCTGCCGTTGACAGGGCTGAAACGAAGCAGAATCGCGGGTCCTTCGACGTAGAAGCTCGCAGGGTGAATTATTGCCACGGCCCTCGCGACTGGGCGCAATATAATTCGCCGGACGCATAATATATTGCGAAAATCAAACACGGCTGACAGGCAGTTGGCTAGACAAAAGGCGCCATTGGCGAAGCGTAAATCACCTAAGGAGCCGAGTCTCCTTCGTAGAGGAGACTCCGTCTTTCTTCGGGGTCATGGCACCACCTTCTCTCTCTCGCTCTTTCTTTCTCTTTCTCCCTCGTTCTCTCATCCTCTTCCTACCCGACGTCGACCTCCTCCTTTCTCCTTCCTCTCTTCCTCTTTCTCCGCAACCTCATCGTCTCTTTAAGGAGACCACACACCGCGGTTTTAACCACCGGACGACGTGCTGGAAGCCCTCGAGAGAAGTCACCGTAGGACGTCGCGTACCGGTACGAGTGTTTACGGACCGGTCCGACCTCAAGATCGATTTTGAGTACCTGCTACTCCGCCACTCCGAGTGCCGCGATCCCTATCTCCGAGCGATTTGTGAAGCACCCTTCCTCCGCTCGACGCGTCATACTTTTTCACCTTTTTTTCCACGGAGGCCGAACCGGTGGGAGGACCGGAGAGGAGAGAACAACCTGCTTGAATATTAGCTACAAGGGAACATCGGTTGACGAAACGAGCAGGCGGTGTTCGACATCCTTTGATCCTCCGCTGTGAACGGCGAGTCGTCGATGCGAACGTCGAGGATTGTCGAATTGACTTTTTGTGCCGGTCGCGGAATGGGAATTTCGAATGGGAGGATGGCTCTGAATTTTTGGGCGGAGTGTTCCATCGGATGGATTTATTGGCGAAGATGAATCGGGAGGCGGAGAATTTTGATTGATTGTAGACGGTGATAGAGAAATGAGAGTGGAATGAGAAGAATTGTATGGTGGCAGCGATGGAAATTTGGACGGTGTTCTGTTTTTGCGGAATTTTGAAAATTTACTGGGCTGATTTTGAAACTCTTCGCAGTTTTATCGGATTGTTTGGCTTGGAAGTGGGGAATTTTGATTAATTGTGAAGTGTATGTTGGCAGCGACAGAAATTACGACGGTGTTTAGTTTTGCGGATTTTTAAAAATTAACTGGGCTGATTTTGAAACTCTTCGCAGTTTTATGGGATTGATTAGCTTCGAGGTGGAGAATTTTAATTGATTGTAGAGGATGGTAGCAAAATTAGTATCGCGTGAAAAGCATTGTATGTTGGTAGCGACAGAAATTACGACGGTGTTCAGTATTTGTAACATTTTAAAAATTAACTGGGCTGATTTTGCAACGCTTTTCACTTTTATCGGGTTGTCTGGCTTGGAGGTGGAGAATTTTGATTGATTGTGGAGAATTGTATGTTGGTAGCAGCAGAAATTTCGACGGTGTTCAGTTTTGCGGAATTTTAAAAATTAGCTGGGCTGATTTTGCAACGCTTTTCACTTTTATCGGGTTGTCTGGCTTGGAGCTAGAGAATTTTAATTGATTGTAGGGGATGATAGCGAAATTAGTATTGTATGTTGGTAGCGACAGAAATTTCGACGGTGTTTAATTTTTGCGTAATTTTAAAAATTTACTGGGCTGATTTTGTAACTCTCCGAAATTTAACAGAATTGTTTGTTTTAACTTTATTTTTGCGTCAAGTTTGACACGTGAAAATTGAGAGAACTTTACGACACTAACCGCACCACACGCATCGAAACGTTTTCTTTCAAGCCACAATTGCTTTGCCTCGCCTAACGCCGCATCGATAAATCAAGCATTGAAACCGACTCTAATTAACAAGGCAGAAATCCACAAAGAAACGTGCTCGAGCCAACTCTGAACATATTCAATCTCTCCAATCAAATCATTCCACCCAACGTACCAACATTACTCCACAATAATGTATCACACTCGCAACAATCGCAACGGACAAGTAAACCACAATAATCCTACCGAAAGCTCTCGTAAGACTGATCACTCCCAGCGACCACGTACATCAATCACCATCGATCTCGATCGCACGAAGTTTATTGTTTCAATCGGCACGAAAAACCTTGCACCACAGAACGCCGATAAATCACCAACAATTTCCTCGCTTCACTTTAAAACCCACGCTCGTCAGCCGACAGAGTTCACATTTACTATCCTTTACCGATCACCACCACAACAAGACACTTTCCAATCGTCCACACGAATCGACTTTAACAAGCCCCCGCGAATCACGATTTCAGAACAGCGCGAAGATCATCGCCGATTGATCCTTCCACTTTGCAACAACATTCTCGCCGTGGACGAAACTTGCTGTCCCAAAAATTCCACGAGCACAACTCACCGACGCGCTTCATTTCGAAGGATGATCTTATCGCGCGTCACGGAACCCGATGAACGATAAGGATATTTTCGCGAGGTTGCAACGAGAGCAGATCGTGGATTTCGCGAGTTCCGAGGACGAGGCTCGGTGCGGTCGGATGCTGCGGCAGAGAAAGAGTCACTGATGCCTGCTCCGATCTCGCGTTAAGACGTACCTACACCACCGTCAGCCACTGGCCCCTCCTACCTGGGCATGATACTTGCGCCACATTGCCCACACCTTCCATTTCGGAAGGATCTCTTTCCATTTAACCCTTTCAGCGATTCGGCGCGCCGTATAAGCGCGTATGTGGGAGAATCGATTACTGTGGATACGAGCGAATGGACATGGGTGTCTTGGATAAGCATTCAATTTTGGATAGGAAGTCAGCGATGACTCTTATGTGTGGTGAAATATTGGGTGATTGCATAAGTTCTGGCCCGATTGTAATGGGTGATTAAACTTAACACGTTAAGGACGGGGGTAGAGGAGATTTTTTTTCACTAAGGACTGCGAACTATTTTGGTAGTTTCATCTGCAAGAAATTTATAACAAGTATTTTACATAGTTTCAAATATTTAAATACAGTTTTAGCAATTTTTAGTTAGTTAAGATATGGGGCATCATGTTTATACTTCACCGTCTTTAAGTAAGACATCCAGTGAGGCACCAGCGTTATGCCACACCGTGCCGAACGCGTAACTGCAGAGTGGAGTTGCGGTGATTTTATTTGGTTTTGTTGCATGCACTGACTAAGTGATAGTATTATCTGTCAGTTTACCTTCCATTTCGGAAGGATCTCTTTCCATTTAACCTTTTCAGCGATTTGGTGCAGTTTCTTGGATAACCATTCAATTTTGGATAGGAAATCGTATCGGATAGTCGATAATTCTTACGTGTGGTGAAATACAAACTTCCTATGCGATCGAATGATGCTCTACACGTTTCGTTCATGGTTCTACCCAGGTCGAATGTGGACGGTAGGGTGACAAAAAATTACTTCGTTATTTGAAATCATTCGTGCAGGTATTTATCGAAGTCTATAAATGAAAAAAAAGATAAAAAGTAAATAATAATGAAGGAAAAATCAGCGAGGAGACTAAGAAGTTTGCGGGAATTCAGATTTTTAAAATTTGGAGAGCAATTCTTAACGCCGCAAAGATGAAACTAGATTTTGAAAGCAAGATAATTCCACGTTCGAAGAACACATACCGAATTAAAGTCTCCAGATTAAAGCCCATAAGACGAACTAGGTTCTGGGAAGAGCGATTAAACGAATTAACCGAGAAATCTCTTGCTAATTCGAAACGGAGGAAAGAAGAACGAAGGACGAAAAGGAAGGAAGAGAGACGGAGTATCTGGATAGATTAGGAAGTTTCGCGTTCTACGGATGTTCCAGGACGTAAGAGTCATGCCTGTGACTCCTGTGGTCGAGACTTGCATACTTAATGACACGACTGGGCCCGGTGAAGCTATTTCCTGTAATAAGGATCTTCGTCCATCCGCGTGGATCTCGAACGAGGATGAGAAACGAGAGATACGAGAATCCATTCCGCATAATTCACAAGTCCGCGTAATATCCGAGTCCCTGGATGACTCGAAAGTTTCCACTGCTAATTATTTCGCTGAAAATTGGAACTTCCATGCAGGATAATTCCAAGATGCTCCTGGGTGATCCGATAGCGGAGGAACTCGTCGTCGCCGATTAATTTCTGTTCTTCGCGTACGCGTACAGGTCGTTTCGATGAAATCATACGGGTATGAATGAAATTAACGGGTGTTGAATGTAGAATTGCAAGTGCAAGTATGTCTATCTGGTGCGGAACGTACGGATGCTGAATCGAAGACGATCTGTTCAGGAGGGAATTTTGAATATTAACTCTTCCAGTACGAGAGGCGTATATATACGCTCTTACAGATTCATCGGTGTTTACGAAAGGCGCTCTAACAGATATCACAGAATTTTCTTAGTAATGCGCTTCAGTTGCAGTTTTATTGCAGTATAGACGATGTGTGTCTTCGAATTTTTCGTATTTTTTCGATGGTTTCTCCTTGAAATGCGCCGCAAAGGGTTAACTTATTAAACTTAGAAAGTTTAGTAACTACTGTTGAGACAAATGTTTATGCAAAATTCATTCGATATCCCATTTTCGGTGTTTTATATCAGTGTCTGCCCGTTTCACGAAAACTTTCCGATTTCCTGCAAAATTGGCACCGGAAGGGTTAATGAGAAAATAAAGGGTTAATAGCTTTTTATTTGTTCCGAAGAAAATTCTTTCTTGAATGTCAGAAGGTTCAGGCGTAAGTGTACGGCACTGATATTATATATTTTAAATTTTGAAGAGTTGAAATTGCACAATGTACCGATTCGTCTATGACGACGAATTTTCCAATTTCCAACACCTAGGCAACTAACCCAACAAGTGAATAGGTCATTTGAACTGCAAAGATTGCTAACAACATTCAAAATTCGAGTCCTGACCAACCGAGTCTAACCTCATCCCTATGAATTTCTCAAAAAAATTCTGAAAAAAATTTCTCAGAACCTAAAACTTCCCGTTCTCCAAAAACGCTGCAACTAAAGCACCAGATGGCATTGATAGGAAAAAGCTTCGTTATTTTTGCCGAACAGAACGGCATATTTACTATACATGCGAAAAACGGGGTTAATTAATAGAGGAATAATAGGAAAGATAATTTGGCGCGATAATCGCGACACTAAATCGGCCACTCGGACGTCAATTTAATTGAATAAGTACACAGCGGAGACACAGAGAGGAAGGCTATCTGGTCTCGCGGATCGGAGATATTTCCTGGTGATCAGCGTGTATGAATGTCTACATAGTTTTGTCTATAACTGAAACCTCCCGATGCATCGTAGATAGAGCCGTGCGATTCGCAGATACTTCGGTAAAACGTTACCGGTGAGATCGGCCGCGATTAGCATCGACGGCATTCACGCTGAACTCCCGACGTTGCCATAACGAGCGTCGTGCCGATAGTCGCCGTGCAAAATTTGTCGCCATGCGTCCGTTAAATTCGCATTATTCGAGGATCGTGCTTGGTTCGGCAATTTTTGAATTAAATTGAAGCAAAGTTGAAGTTACGAAATTCGAAATATTTGTGACACGGATTGGATATATCGTTATCAATTGAAGAATTGAAGATTGTGCTGAAAGATGTTGTGGGACGATGGTTTGGAGTTTCTTGGGGGTAGAAGTTACTTTAGGGGTGATAAGCCTTGGGAAGAGATTACAGATATAGAGTTTTCGACTATTTTACCTACTTCGAGGAATGATACTCATGGTGCAGAATTTCGAATAGCAGAAATTGAGGTTCCTGAAGAGATCTACCAAGTTACTGAAATCAGCAGGAGACGAATTGCAAAGATATTTTCATTGTATCCGTTTGAAACGAAGAACATCATGCATCTCCTGGCATGAATTTTCTTCAAACTCCGCCTTTAGACATTTCAAAAACGGAAGCATCTTCGAATGACCTCTCAACCACAGAAGAATCTACCCACGGTAGAATCTTCAAGTTCCCTTGATACCCACGAAATCTCCTCTCCACAAAACGGATTAATTCCCCTTCCAATTTTACATATTCAGAAGAAAAATCCTCTACTCGACAAAAAAGGTCTCCCCCTCGTCCGTCCAACAAGATGATCCGCTTTACACGAATTACGTCAAATTCGATCGAACCACCCAAGCGAGGCCGACGAATAAATTCTACCTCGAGGATAAACTTCTCCTCGGCTCCCCATCTTTTAATCCTTTTGGGTAGAAACGCTGGAATTAAGATCGTACGTAGAAGTCTATCTCTCCTCTTTTCCCTCGTGTCCTCCTGTGCCGCTCGTTATCTTCCTCGCGATGCACCGCTCCCGGGGAACACGTAGAAGCGTGGAACTCGTTGTAAGGGTGCGGTTACGACATCGGGGCCCGATGCATCGACACGACATATCGAAATCAAAGGGTCTGGAGACCGCGTCACGTTCGCTCCTCCTCTTTCGCCGGTGTTCGCGTGTCGCTGATTAATTCGATTCGTTAATTATGCGAGGGGAATTATCGCGTGACACGGACGAGAGTAAAGAAAAAAGGAAATGGCAGCCGGTGATGGATCTCATGATAGGGCTTATACGTGTTTTTCGATAAGCGAGGAAATAACAGGGGGCAATTTGTAATTGGCGGGAGAGGTATGCGCCGAGTTTTTGCAGGACGTGGAACGAACGAGTCGGGGATGGGTGATAATGTGATTTTAAGGGGATTCGTGTTAAATCGGTTTGTGGAGAAATTAATGCTGTGTCAAAAATAACTTGTTATCCAGCTACTTTATTTTATTTGGGTATATCGTATTAGCAGTGATTTTTTTTATTAATTGAACCGTTCAGTGCACAAATCGATTAACTCCATAAAACCTGAAGTGGAGAAACGTGATGAAATAGTGTAGACTCTTTTTCAAAATGCCCTTCAAAATATAAATACAAATAAGTATTGTAGAATATATAATCGCATTTAAACTTCGTCATTTAATGGTGTTAATCGTTATTATTACGAAAATTTATTCTGAACATAAAACGTTAGGATTCAATCAAGTGCTTTGAGACTTAAATTTAAAAAAATTCAAAAACTGGAGTTAATCGATTTGTGCACTGAACGGCTCAATTGTGACGCAGGAGTGTTTTCTAAATTAATTATTTCACATTGGGAGTTTCAATGTTTACGGTGAGCAGCTTCTAAATTAGTTTCTGCCTCTTGAGAGATTACACTTTGCCACTTCATTTAATTCTACCAAATGTTTCGTAATTAACAAATTTACCTGTTTCTGACAAACCCAAATTTTCATGAGTCACAAATATTTAAAAATTCGCGACTTCAACCTATCGTTAGCTTAACTTCAATGTAAATTTCAACTCAGATGTAAGTTCGACACGAAACATTCAATCCTCCCCCATTTGCCAAACTCTGTTCCTCCAACAGACAATAATCGAGCAAAAAAAAATCCATTGCGCACTTACCGTAGCCAAAAGGCAAAGAAGGCGCGCGGTATGAAGCACGGGGTAAGGGGAGTGTGTCGCTCGCACCGCCTATCCCCACCATATCGGTCCTGGACACTTGAGATCGACTAATGACAACCGAAAACGAAACACGTCTTTCATCGTTTCCATGACGACGCAACGAATGTGCGGTTCTTTCGGCCAATCACGCGTTAGAATGGAAAATGACGTCAGAACGAGGGATGTCTCTATCCGTCAGGCGAATCAGAACAAACCAGAAGCCAGAGGACTTCTCTTGTCTTTGGGAGCTGTATGTGCAAGAGTGCACGCAGAGAGTTCGATATCAGTGAGTCACCGGACTCTTATCTCTCTTGCATCCGAAAATCCAGCCTTTTCCCATATAATATCTGTAGAATTCGTATTACGGAAGACGACATATTGAAATTTGGTGTCAGAAGAGGAATTCCAAAAGAAAATCTCTCACGGACAATGCGCGAGCGAAAAAAAAATTCCATCGCGCACTTATATGCAAGAGTGCATGCAGAGAGTCCGATATCAGTGAGTCACCGGACTCTTACCTCTCTTGCATCCGAAAATCCAGCCTTTTCCCATATAATATCTGTAGAATTCGTATTACGGAAGACGACATATTGAAATTTGGTGTCAGAAGAGGAATTCCAAAAGAAAATCTCTCACGGACAATGCGCGAGCGAAAAAAAAATTCCATCGCGCACTTATATGCAAGAGTGCATGCAGAGAGTCCGATATCAGTGAGTCACCGGACTCTTACCTCTCTTGCATCCGAAAATCCAGCCTTTTCCCATATAATATCTGTAGAATTCGTATTACGGAAGACGACATATTGAAATTTGGTGTCAGAAGAGGAATTCCAAAAGAAAATCTCTCACGGACAATGCGCGAGCGAAAAAAAAATTCCATCGCGCACTTATATGCAAGAGTGCATGCAGAGAGTCCGATATCAGTGAGTCACCGGACTCTTATCTCTCTTGCATCCGAAAATCCAGCCTTTTCCCATATAATATCTGTAGAATTCGTATTACGGAAGACGACATATTGAAATTTGGTGTCAGAAGTGGGATTCCAAAAGAAAATCTCTCAGGGACAATGCGCAAGCGAAAAAAAATTCCATCGCGCACTTATATGCAAGAGTGCATGCAGAGAGTCCGATATCAGTGAGTCACCGGACTCGCCTCACGTTTCTCGGATCGGAGAAGAGCAGGACGACTCGCCGGTTCCTGGAACGCTCTGGTATGCTAATTGCGATCCCTCCGCGCGCACGAGTACGTGCAAGCATTGTCGTATGCGTACACGACGCGCGTGTACACGCACGTTCATCCAGCTGAGCACAGGTATAACGAGTACTCTTGGTAAACCATGATATACACCGTCTCCTAAGACCGGCCTGTTCTTCCTCCTTCGACTCCCTTTCTTCTCTCGGTCCGTGCCGTTTTCCTCCTCGTCGTCCTCCTTCTCCGACGGCGAACACGTAGAAACGTGCGAGTCGTTATGATTGTTCCGTGAGAATGGAAATTTAAGCCGTCTCGTGAAAATGGGCTTTGCGTTGCATCGTGCATGTGTTCTGCTGGGAGAGGCTTGAAGAGGAGAGTAGCTTTTGCCACTGAAAGTACCACGGCGGTCGAAATGACCGGTTTCCTATTTTTTTCTAAGTATTCCCCAGATTGATAGGACACTTTTTTCTTGTAAAACCTTTACTTAACCTGTTAACCGGGGAATTAACTTTTGTTCAACTCGTTTCAAACTGGAGACTTTTTTCTTCGCGGTGAGAAATAATATTATCACACCTAAAGTACCAGGCTAGAAGTTAATGGAAAAGAATAACGTAAAACGTAATGCGTTCAACATATCATATTTAAAAATTGCCACGACGAAAAACATCGTCATACGCATTAGAGTTGTCTTCCTGGTATGACGAAATATTACGTCCTACCCGGTTAACAGGTTAATTGATCGTCTTTTTCACCATTGGATTCCTCTTTCTCCGAAGTACTTCTTTGGTATATTTAACGCTAAACGTACCGGATTTATATCTGCTGTATTTAAATATACTGAAGTAAGTACTTTGGAGAATGAGGAATCCAGAGGTGAAAAAGACGAGCAATTAAGTAACCTAGGTTTTACACGATGGACGTAGAGTATTTACTGCATGGTTCCTCCGAATTGCATAAGTTTATTGCCATAGGCACCTCATGCGAAAGAATTCTTTCCGACCCGGCATTGCGAGGATTTCACCTGGTTACAATTTCTATTACCGCAATAAAAAAGAAATTCTTCCGCCATGACACAAATTCCATTGATCGTCATTAGCAAATTCTCCGTAGAACAGATGCGTAACGCTTCCAACGATCAAACACTAATTTCCCAAGAACACCTCGAAGTTAAATATTGCACAGCACAAGATCGTCGACGTTGCCGCAAAAACCTGTAAACCTGCAAAATTCAACGATAGATCCGATTGCGCTACTAGTCGATTCGACCGTTTACGTAACGCTCTTCGAAACTTTATTTTCACCAAAAAAAAAAAGATGGAAAGAAAGAAAGAACCAGACTGAATGGCGGCATCCATCGCACGGTTATACAGGTCGATCGAAAGTGCGGCAGCATGAAATCAAAAGAGATTAGAAACAAAACGCACACACCTGTCTCGCCGTGAGTTGCGTAACAAATTAGAAAATAATTCGAAGAGAGAATTATATTTCGTGCCGGAGCGAGGAAAAAAAACAGTCGGCAAAGCGACGTCTGAATGCAAGAAGAGCGAGGAGAGAGAGAAAACGTATCGCGAGAATCCCACGATTTCTTCGAGTGATCGGAGGCTCGCGTAATCGCGAATTTCGTTCGCGAAAGCGAGGCCACGCTGCGAAATTCTCGCGACAAAGCGTATTACCTTCTCGCGCACCTATAACCATAGCCGCCGGAGGTTATGGCATGGCAATAAAAGCCGGCTTCGAGAGAGGGAGAGGACATTTCGCAATAAAACCCTCCGCGGTGAGGAACGCGGGGATGCGCGAGTTATTTATGCGGGTCTTCGAGGGATTGCGAGATTGCGTACAGGGATGAAATTCGGGATATTGGAAATCGGATGGGAATTTTACGGGATGGTTGGAATATTTCTAGCGAGGACATGTAGCATGGCTTTGTCGTATTCTGTGGGATTTAACCCTTTGCTCTGTAACAACGAGGGACACTCGTGATGCGGTTGCTGGGATAAATTTTGAAGCTTTTCAAAAATTATGAAATTAAAAATATCAGTGGAACATGACAACGTAATGATATTATTCCTATGTTGTTAACACTAGAACTACCGGCGTTAAATCTATCATATTTAAAAATATTAAATAAGTATTTTGAAAAAAGGGGAATTAACAGGTGGAAAAGATGATCGATTCGGTAATTTATGTTTTATAAGATGGACGTAGAATATCTATTCTATGACTCTCCTATAAAGTAGCAGAATTTTTGGAAAAAATTGTGTACCAGTCATTTTGACTGGTGTAGTAGTTCTAGTGTTAACCCCTTGTCTTACGATTTCTATTTTGACAGCGTGCGTAATACCCCGGAATTAATTGCAGAAATAAAAATTTCTCTCTGATCTTTAACATTTGGCACAACTGACTGCAATATTAATATTATAGAAATAATTTTACCGTCTCGTGATCGACTGATATTTTGAATTTAATAGTTATTGGAAAACTTCAAAATTTCGTATTCCATTTATCGACTCACGTGTGTCACACGTTATTGTAAGGTAAGGGGTTAATATTGCTTTAATTTTTAAGATATATCAGCAACCACTGACATATTTTTATTTTAGCAATTTAATTTTCAATTATTGCGAAGGCAGTCGCAAAAGAAATCGTAGGGCAAGGGGTTAAGGGCTGTGGCAACTTCGATTAGGACCCACTGTTTTGGATGGGTATGCATATTCTGCACGCAGTAACAATGAATATACATGTTTTTCCACTCCTTTTCACACATTAACCGAAGATAGCAAGGAATTGTGTGATAAATAATTGTGTTAATCTGAGTGAAATGCTACAGTCAAAACAAGCTACATTTACGGCTCTCTAAGTTTCGAATCTTCCTTCTTTCCTCGATCGATTATCTCTGAATTTTCTGTCCGTTTGAAATAACAATTTTTCGCGCCAAAAGCAAAGGAATTCAACGAGGAAGAAAGAAACGACTAACCCTTTGCAGACAGAGAGCTTTTTGCATATTGGAGAATAATAATTTAGTAAAATAAGATTTACTTCACATTTGGAATCTACGATCGAAAGATTGGCAAGTATTCGATCACGAAATGGAAACGTCTCGCAATTCGACTCTCTCATCGTCGCAAAGCGGGTGAAACATTCCACGAGAGTGAACGAGGGGTCGACAAAGGATCGATCGAGGTTCGAGGATCGAACTCCTGCCGATCGATCGGCACGTCTTGCGGACGAAACTCGATAACTCCCCGAGATCGATGGGAGACCCCATACGTCGATTTTCAGAGAAAGTTCCTCGTTGTCTGACGTTGTCTGTGGTTTGCGATATCGAGGCTACGGTCCGTCGAACTGTGCTCCGTGTATAAATGATACGCTTTATGCGCTAACTGTATGACTCGCCCTGCGAACTGCCATTTCGCGTCATGCAATTTTTCATTGCGAAACGTTCGACTGACTTGAGCCAAGTAATTTTTCATTTATATTCAAATTGAAGTTCATTTCAATCTGACTGAATTTTGAATTATTAAGAAAGAACAACCAAAGAAGAGGCGAGAAGTTTCCTTCGATCGGCGAAGATCATGTTCTTCTGCTTTCTCGATTGAGCCATTAACGAGAGACTGCTCGCGCAAAAGTATTGCAATTTTTCATTTCGCAACGTTCGACTGACTTGAGCCAAGTGAGTTTTAATTTTTATTCAAATTGAATTTCGCTTAGATCCGACTGAATTTTGAATTATCGAGAAAGAAAGATCAGAGAAGTGACAAGAAGTTTCCTTCGATCAGCGAAGATCATATTCTTTTGCTTTCTTGATTGAGTTATGAACGCGAGACTGCTCGCGCAACAGAATCGCAATTTTTGACTGCGAAACGTTCGACTGATTGAGCCAAGTAATTTTTCATTTCTATTAAAATTGAAGTTCGTTTAAATCTGACTGAATTTTGAATTATGAAGAAAGAAAGATCAGAGAAGAGGCAGGAAGTTTCCTTTGATCGACGGATTCCGTGTCCTTTTGCTTTCTCAATTGAGTCATTAACGCGAGACGGCTCGCGCAAAAGTATCGCAATTTTGCTCGGCCGATGCACGACAAGGTAGCAGGTGAAGGTGCCACGATTTAAGCGGCCGATTTCACCGAAATCTATCTTCTGCGGCGAATTAAGGGTATCGGGATCAATTTCGTCGAAAGTTAATGGAGCACGATACGAGTATGGATTTCAGACGATTTTCGGGTCAGAAACCGCTAACGCGTTTCCACCAACACGAAGATGAAGGCACGCGTTGCAGTTTCGCATACCTTGAATCGTCACTTTCACGTGATTTCTGGAAAAACCACGAGAAGGATGAAACTTCGCGTATTCTACAATTCAGGGAACTGCAGAGAAGTTTTATCGAGGACGCTTCGGTTTTCCACGATTTACCAGGTTTAATTCCCACCCCGACGCGACAGAATTTCTGCTTTTAGTTCCTGTTTAATTAATTCTAATGTACTAGGAAGATGTAGAACTTTTAAAGGAGCCTTAGAGAAAGAATTTAAAGTTTTAGAACCTGACTTAATGATTCAGGTCTAATTTAATTCTAATTTAATTTAGAAAATAGTGACTAATCCTAATATCGAGAAGTCCATTCGTCATAAAGCCGATAGGATTTAGATATCAGATAAAAAATTAGATGAAAGTCAAAATTTGAGGAGGAAGAAAGAATGCAATACGAAAAAACCACGACATTTTGACGCTGTCGAGAAAAAAATGCAGGCCGGTGAATTTTGATGCTCGCGGGAAATAATGACGAAAGTTGTATAGCGCGAAGGCACGCAACGTTGATGAGCAACGACAAACACGGGGACAGAGGAATGCCGGTTTAATACCGGCGAAATATCGGCGAGATTATTCATTGGGCCGCAATGGACCTGATTGGAGATGAGCAAACCCGATAAGAACCCTCGGGCCTCGTGAAAGAATTTTCAGGTCTGAGAGCAGGTGTCGTGTACCGGCAACCTGTTTCAGGATGCCGAGAGAAAACGACGGAACAGCCAGTCTGTCGCCTTCTACGATGCTCCGATATTTCAGGTTCAAAGTTCCGACGGGCAATTTACTTTTATGCGCTTTCGTGATACTTTCGAGCGACGAATGAGAAAAGCCGAGAGGCAAAAGTGACCCTCTGCGATGTGGATTTCGTTCTCCTTTCTCGTTTCGGGGCTTACGATCGCTGCTTCGCCCTTGCTTCTTCCTTGAGTCGACTTCGTTTCGAGGATTTTAAACGTTTTGCAGTCGAGGGACGAGCATCGGTTGCCGTTGGATAATCTGCGGATACTTCGGTAGCGAATGGGGTTGATAATTTACTTTTAGGTTTGATGCGGTTGAAGATCAAAGTCTGACCTTCTTTCGAAAAAAAAATAATCTTTAATTATTTAGTATACTCGCAATTTAGAGGAAATTTTTGACACATTCGTGATCACCATTGGATATTCTGCGGAATCTTCGGTCGCGAATGAGGGTTGATAATTTACTTTTAGCTTCGATGCGTCTGAATTTCAAAGTCTATCCCCTTTCGAACAAAGGAATATTTAATTAATTAGTATACTCGCAATTTAGAGGAAATTTTTGATAAATTCGTGATCACCATTGGATATTCTGCGGAATCTTCGGTCGTGAATGGGGGTTGATAATTTACTTTTACCTTCGATGCGTTTGAATTTCAAAGTCTGTCCTCTTTCGAACAAAGGAATATTTAATTAATTAGTATACTCGCAATTTAGAAGAAATTTTGGATAAATTCGTGATCACCATTGGATATTATTAGGATACTTCAGGAGCGAATGAGGGTTGATAATTTACTTTTAGATTTGATGTGGCTGAAGATCAAAGTCTGACCTTCTATCCAAGAAAAGAATCTTTAATTAATTAGTTCTTAATTTATCTTTAATTAATTAGAAATTAATTAATTTATCTTTAATTAATTAGTTCTTTAATTAATCTTTAATTAATTAGAATCTTAAATTAAAGGAAATTGTTGGTAAGTTCCTGATCAAGATTCTGTTTGATGTTCACTTTCGGTCAACTCGTCTGAATGCAGAAATTCATGTGACTCTAACAGGAGCTAAGAAGAATTGTAAAGTTTGCTCTCGTGGAATCAGTTAGGTGATAATAGATTCATACGTTAATTTAAATATGACAGAATTTTACGTTGTTCGTCCAAGCGAAAAGGTCATTGAACGCAAAGGGTCAACTCTTTCACGGAGTCAGTTGTAAAAAGCAAGAGGAATGCGTTTGAGGATTAAACCTGATGAGATAATAGCTCAGGGGAATCGAGGGCGGATTATTCGACGCATGATAACACGTGAGAAAAAGTCTTTGAAATCATAGTGGAAATATGATATTACGATGCGTATTCTGTGCTATCAGTTTCACAACCGACTGCCAGGTCGCTTCAGAGAGAATAACAAAGACACTTTGCACCGAGGTTTACTGATTGCATTACAGAAAAATGCTTTCGCATTCATCCCTTATCGATTCTGATAAATGCAATCGAGTTATCTGCACGAGAACGAGCTTGCAGAATTACATACTTGTGAATTTCATCGCAGAAACTCCTGGGGAGATTTAAATGAACCTCCAATCAGGGGTTGTTCCCCTATATCCTTTGCAAGGCTCTATATTCCATATGATTTTTATTTCTTCAACTTATTTTTTCAGTCACTTCTCTTCATTTATTTTAATTTTTATCCTACCAACAAACATTTTACACTCGGTTGAAACTTCAGCTCCTAGACGAAACAATCGTAGCAATTGAGTCACGGTGGCTTCGAATTTAACAGCTCAGACTTCCAATCACCACTTTGAGGCACGAGAATCCAAAAAACAAAATGACCCATGTTGAACGGAAATTTTTTTTCAATTGAGCAAAGTTGGTTTATACTTATTAACCCTTATTACTCCAAGAATTTTCCACAGTGATTTTTAGCCAACTCCAGACAATTTTTGTTCATTTCGAAGTGATTAAAAAAGACATTCCATACGTTTTATGAGGTAGTTCTGTATTAGTAATAATATTTATAATTGCAAAATTCTGGCAGTCACACTGCCGGTTGGAGTAGAACCCTGGCTAAAGCTTGGCAGTATTACTGCCGGTTGGAGTGATAAGGGTTAACAAAGTTATATAATAATATAAATATTCGAGGTGAGACAAAAAATGTCCCACCATGCATCTTCCCGCATCAAAGAGGTGGACCAATTTTAATTCCTCCCTTCCTCAAAGAGTTAATTAAACCCGAATTCACATCTCTAACAACCTCCAACAAATTTCTAACCTACCACTTATTACACGACACCCTCGACCAATCAGAAACCATCTAAACCTACACCCCTACCACTCAAAACCAAAGTGGCCATAAAAAAACTCCAATTCCACCTCCATCCCCTCGCCCACCTCCAAAATGACGTTCCAAAACTGCACGGAGAAAAGCAGATTCTCAATTTTCGCAGAAATACGGCGAAGTCGATGGTTCATCCTTCGGGACGTCGGGAAACGATCTCATTCCGGCGGCGCTCAAGCGTTTTGCTCGGCCGCGATGCGCGATATCGCGCACAGATTATACGTGTACACACGCCGTGGCGAAGATTCTGTTAAGATACGAAAGGTTCAAGCCGTGCATCATACAAATATTTACACGGCGTGTACACGTGCAACAGTGCCGGCTCTCAGTGAGGTTACACACTCGGTGCCAGGGCATTGGTAGCGAGCGTGATCCATGGTTCGCGTGTGTTTGCTACGGGACCAACCGGGACTGCCTTTTGCCCCTCTTTTTCCTTCAGACATCTATCTTCCGAGTATTCGCTCTTTTCTCTCTTGCGTTTCTGTTTTTACCGCTTTCCTAGTATTTTCGCTCTTCCTTGACCGGCGTTAATGGTTTGGTAACTCTTTGCAGTACAATAGGGAGTGACACTGGTGATGCGATAAATTGGACAGAAAGATTGCAAGTTTTGCACGACCTATGAAATTGAGAATATCAGGGAGACGGACACGATAAAATTATTTCTATGATATTAACCCCTTGTCCTACGAGATCTTTGGTGATTATGTGCGCAATACCTCAGAATTAATTCCTGAAATTAAACTTTACCACTGATTTCTGATATACCGTATAATTCGGACTCGGTAATTGCGTTCCTGAGCTTCCGATTTCGTACTAGGTGGCCCTGAACATTTCTTTAAAAAAAAAAAATTGTCAGTTATGTCCGCGAAAATTAGTAGAAACGAAGACGTAAAAAACGACAAAAGGAGGAATTCGTATATCCCAGCAAACGTTATATTTAACACTATTCCTATCGACACTTCACGTATACCTTTTCCTACCGCAACCGGTGAACTTGTCAAATGATAATTTTTTCCCAGAAAATGAACAGTAAAAAAAGAAGTGAATATTGAAAAATGTATTATAATGTGAATGTACTATACGTATATTTGAGGAAAAGGCGTGAAGTGTAAAGGCGATTCAATTACGTTGTATATAGGAAATTCTAATCGAAATTTGAAAAAAACGGTCATTTGACCGGTCGTGGTAGGAATAGTGTTAAAGCGCTAAGCTTCTTTGCAATAAGTGTAACATATAGAGACAATTTCCCCATTTACATCATCCTATAAAGCCCCGTCCAATCTCGGCAAAAAGTGCTTCCCTATCGTGACAAACAGCGTTTCCACAAAAGATCATAAAACACCGGGAAAAAATTCCCCGATATCTCGACAGAGGCACGCAAACTCTAAAACCCCGAGCAAGAAGCGAGAACATCATAAATCACCCCGTTCATCCCCAACAATCGGGGGGTATTCATTTGATCGAAAAAATGCCGTGCATCGATCGTAGGATAAATATTTATTCAGGTGGAAGGAGAGGCCTGGCGTATAGAGTCAAGGCCTCCGGAGAAGAGCTCCTGACAGCGGGAAATACAGGGGACGATTTATTATTCGAAACGTGCGCGAGTAAATACGTCGAAGCGAGCGAGGGAAAGCGATGCCGGCTGGCCGATAGTGATTCTATAAAGCGGCCGAGGAGGCGCTAATCGAATTCGCTCTCTCGGTATATATTTCCCCGATGCGTGCACGGAGTTATCGCCTTTACGCCTAATTACGGAGTTAATTGCCGATGCAACTCGGCACGTACGATATTTCGATAGCGCACTGCGCCGGGCGAGCGGATCTCGGACTGAAAGCGCGATTATCACAATTAATGAACGATTAGGTTGTCTCTCTTCCTCTCCTTCTCTTTTATCGTTATCTCAGCTTCTCTCCTTTCATTCTCTCTCTTTCTTCTATAGTTATCGTCATCTCTCTCTCTCTCTACTTCTCTTTCCTTTCCTCTTTCTTCTCCCCCGCCCTCTCAGCCGTCCCTATCTCTACTTTCCAAGTGAGAATCTCTCAATCTCTCCTAACGGTTGTGCGATTCTTCGTCCTCTCTCTGTCCGACTGTAATCTATCCCCATAACTCCTCTTCGTAACAGTCACCCTCTCTCTCCATCCTCGCGAGACCTTTCTCTCGCGCCCCATGCACGGCCGTGCGCCGTATTCTTTCTCCCCGGACACCATGATAAACGAACGTTAAATCAGTCACAGTGTATTACAAGTGCCAAAGGTGGGATTACACCGTGGATGCAAACGGAGCCACCTTTCCGTCCTCGATACGATCCAATAACGTGGGAAGTCGCGCGAACGCCGAGCAATAATTAAATGTCCCGCCCGTGCGCGCTTTATGCCGTTCAATTAGCGATAAGTGGCAAATTGCACGATCGCGGTTACGCGCGACTTCCACCGCCAATTTCCCGTGGAAACCGTCGGCCATGGAGCTTTTGTGCGAGGCACTCGCTTTCTTTCGCGAGTTACGACCGTTCGCGCGAACGGCGCCCGGACAATTATGGTGTAATAAAGGTCGAGCATGGGGGACGGCCGTTTCCTCGGTTGCTTCGGTGGTTAATGGTGACATTTAAGGTCACTATGTTACACCGCTAAACGTCGGATCGTTAGGTTTTAGAGGCGAGGAGAGAATTAACCACTTTGGTCGAGCTTCTTTCAACGAATGGGAGGGTTGCGTAGACGGTTGAGGGTTAAGGGTTTTTTTTTGCAAAAGTCTATGGGATGACTTTTTTTTTAACGGTACTCGTCGAGCGGTGCAGCACGAGGGGAAACTTTGAACTTTGCGTTGTAGTTTATGGAGTCGTATTTTCCATTAGGCAGATGGCAGAATCGTAAAGATGGTAATGACAGGGAAGTTTGAGTTTAATAGGTGTTATTAGGATGTGAAACTTTGTTTCTATTTTTATCGTTCTAGTGACGGCGGGTTGTGAAGTACGTTATTAAGATTACACTGGAACACATGATTTCTTGCTCAAAGAATGTTTATGCTGATTCTTATAGTTTGTGGCGCTGAAGACGAATGTGAAGTCTGTTTCTCTCCATCAGAATCCATTTTTGGGAAGATCAGTTTCGAAAAACAATTCAAATTTTCAACTTTCAGAATATTTGGCGTTTTAACTCAGAACTAATTGTTAAAATAAAAATTAATGTAATATTAATAACATAGACCTAATTTGATCGTATTATGAGCGACTGATATTTTTAATCTAATAGTTTTTTTGTGGATATTTTCCTATTTATTTTAAAAACGAGTCGCCTAAAATTAATTCCAATAGCAGAAGGCGGCAGAGCAGACATTTTTCTTGGGGTAACCATAACTGAAATTTGCAACAGGAGTTTTGTTTTCTGCTGAGAAATTAAAATATCTCAGCAAGACACAAGGTACTGCCAGTGGTTCTCAGCGCATCAGTTTCACCCACGCTAGTATTATATGTAGCTTGCAGTACTTACAAGTACATTTATTTTTTATGACTTACTTTCTGACAGTTGTTGGTTTTCTATGTCTCTACGAGCATAGTATATTTTACACATACAAAAATCAACTGGTATATTTACTTCCTGGAATGCTTAAGAGGTTGCAGCTGTATAGCTATGCAGTCTGTTTTACGTTGTAACCGAAAAGGGCCCTTAGACCCTTGCAGAATTCTTTTAGACCTCACTCTGTGACTTTCACTCTTAGAGAGAAGACGTACCCTCTTCATATATTCTGAGAATAAAGTCTTGGTCTATTCCATTAACGTTTAAACAAAGTGTTATTATTTTAAACCCTAAAAACCAATAGGTTATGGGCCCAGAAACGCTGTGTGTTATCTGTATATAGTGATTTAAGAAAAATTAATAAATATAAAGGCTGTATATATACTAGAAACTTTAATTATCGTGTAAATATATTTGTGTGGTTATATTAGTATTATTATACAGTTTAATTAAATATTAGTGGAATAGAGAATGGAGGGTTTAAGTATAAAAAGAAATATTAAATCCTTTGACGGTGAAAAATACAGTGTATGGAAATTTAGAATTCGTGCACTCTTAACGGAATTAGACGTGATTCGTGTTATCGACGATAAAATTCCGGAGCCTGTGACGAGTGAATGGCTTAGAGCCGAAAGAATCGCCAAAAATGTTATTATTGAATATTTATCCGATTCTTTCTTAAGCTTTGTTCAAGCAAACAATAGTGCGAAAGAAGTGTTTTCAAATTTGGACGCTATTTACGAACGGAAAAGCCTCGCGACACAATTAGCTGTGCGGAAAAAGTTATTGTCTCTGAAATTGCAAAGTGATACGCCATTGATGAAGCATTTTATGATTTTTGATGGTCTAATTTCTGAGCTATTAGCAGCGGGCGCGAAATTAGAAGAGATGGACAAAGTGTCGCATTTATTATTAACGTTATCTTCTGCTTACGATAGTGTGATAACCGCGATTGAAACACTATCAGAAGACAATTTAACCATTGCATTTGTCAAGACACGGTTGCTTGATCAAGAAGTTAAATTAAACAGTGAGTCCCGTGATACAAGTGCAACAGTGCTTCATGCAATAAATGGAGACATGGGCAAGCGGCAAAATCCCGAAAATCGACCAGCAGGAAAGTATCATCGAGGACAATTTAAAACACGGTCGTTTCAACCAGGCAGGTCAAAACCTATCGTTACGTGCCATCACTGTGGTAGAAAAGGACACGTGAAGAGGGACTGCTTCCATTACAAGAAGGGATTTCAACCGAGAGTAGAAAAAATCAGAACAGCCCAAACAATAGAGACAAGCCAGCCATCGACGTCAAAAGATACTGTTTCAAGTTTTGCGTTCATGGTTGGTGAATACTCTTCTGATAGTGATGACATGAAGAAAATTACGTTTCTTCTCGATTCTGGAGCATCGGATCATCTCATCAACAGAGAAGATTTAGCTGGTAAATTCAAGAATTTGGAAATACCACTAAAAATTTCCGTGGCGAAAAATGGGACCTTCATTACGGCACTGAAGAAAGGCGCGTTGAATGTCACCACCGAGATGGGTGTTCAAGGGACGATAGAGGACGTACTTTACTGCCCAGATGTTCCGTATAATTTGCTGTCCGTTCGAAAAATGCAGCAGGCCGGTATGAGTATACTATTTGACGAAGCAGGAGTCAAAATAAGTAAGAACGGTAGTATTATAATGAAGGGTAAGCCATTAAATAATTTATTTGTAATTGATTTAACTATTCATAGAAATGAATTAAATTCAGTTATTGAAGTTAATATGATAAGAGAGAATAGTTATGAATTATGGCATCAAAGATTGGGTCATATTAGTAAATCTAAATTTTTAGAATTAAAAGATAAAGAAATGGTTAATGATATAGAACAGATCGAAAATATTAGAGTTAACGATAATATATGTGAAGCATGCATAAATGGAAAACAATCACGATTACCATTTAGAAAAGCAAAGGATAGAAGTTATGTAAAACGACCATTGTTTATAATACATTCAGATGTTTGTGGTCCAATCACTCCTACAACAATCAATAATAAAAATTATTTTGTTCTGTTTGTTGACGAAAATACTCACTATTGCGTTACATATTTGATAACACATAAATCAGATGTATTTAGTGTTTTTCAAGACTTTGTGGCAAAAAGTGAAGCTCATTTTAATTTAAAGATAGTAAATTTATACTGTGATAATGGGGGAGAATATTTGTCTAAGGAAATGAAGGCATACTGTATTGAAAAAGGTATTACATATCACTTAACAGTTCCACGAACCCCGCAGTTAAATGGTGTATCTGAACGAATGGTCAGGACAGTAACTGAAAAAGCTCGGACAATGGTTGCCGGAGCAAATTTAGAAAAAAGTCTTTTGGGGTGAAGCTGTCCTTACGGCCACATTTTTAATTAATATAACGCCAACTAGGGCTATTAAAAATTGCAAAACACCATATGAATTGTGGCATAATCGGAAGCCTCAATTAAAGTATTTAAAGATCTTTGGTTCAACAGTTTATGTACATAATAAAGTTAGACAAACTAAATTCGATAATAAATCCTGGAAAGGTATTTTAGTCGGATATGAACCGAATGGGTATAAAGTATGGGACGTGGAATCTGGTAAGTTTGTTATAGTAAGAGATATTATAGCCGATGAGACAAATTTCTTGGTATGCAGGCCTGTAAAGGTACAGCCTGAAGGGGTTAATTCTGAAAACGCCCATAGCAAAATCGATGAGATAAACAGGTGTGTAAAGGCACAGCCTGAAGGGGTTAATTGTAAAAACGCCCAGAATGAAATCGATACGCTAGACAGGAATGTAGAAGTACATCCTGAAACTGATGCATCTGACACACAGTCAAAATCAGTATACAGAAACGAGTCTCATAAATCTGATAGTAATAAATCAGATAGGCTAGAATGTAAATTTGATGAAAGTAATAAAAATACCGAATCAAGTAATAGTCTTGATAAATCTGTAATTGAAACAGATATGCATGAACCTTCATTTAAAAGTAAAAGACAAATATTGCCCGAATTAAGAAGGAGTGATAGGATTAAATGCCATCGACCAATTTCTTACAACGAAACTGATATATCCGAGGAATATCTTATGTGTGCTCAGTCTCTTGTTTGCAAAATTCCTACTTCATATGAAGATATTAAAAATAGTGAGAATAGAGTTCAATGGGAACAAGCAATTAGAGAGGAGATTAACTCTCTTTCAATAAATAAAACCTGGACTCTAGTAACAAGACCGAAGGATAGAAACATTGTTGATTGTAAATGGGTATTTACTATCAAAAACGATGAATTTGGAAATCCTTTGATTTTTAAAGCTCGTCTTGTTGCTCGAGGTTTTAGTCAACAATACTTGGTAGATTATAATGAGACATTTGCACCAGTTGCTAGGATATCAAGTTTCAGATTTATAATGGCATTTAGTAATCAATTTAATTTATTAGTACATCATATGGATGTCAAAACTGCTTTTCTTAACGGTATTTTAAAAGAGGAAATCTACATGAAAGTTCCTCAAGGGATTGAATGCACTGAAAATAAAGTATGCAAATTAAATAAAGCTTTGTACGGATTGAAACAAGCGGCAAGATGCTGGTTCGAACTTTTCGAACAAGTACTTAAAGATAAAGGTTTTAGAAATTCTTCGGTTGATCGATGTATCTATATTTTAGACAAAGGAGATGTTTTGAAGAATATATACGTGGTGCTTTATGTAGATGACCTTGTGATTGCTACAGCCAGTTTAGAAACAATGTCAAGTTTCAAAAGTTATTTAATGAATAAATTTTGCATCGTAGATTTAAAAGATATCAAACTTTTTCTGGGAATTAAGATCGAAAGAAATGACAATCAGATAACCATGAGTCAGAGTTCGTATATTAAAACAATTTTAAATAAATTTAATATGTCTGAATGTAAAGTAGTGAGTACACCTACTGAAAATAAATTGGATTATGAAGCATTAAACTTCGATGAAAGATACGATGCACCTTGTCGAAATCTTATCGGTTGTTTAATGTATGTTATGCTATGTACACGACCAGATTTAAGTACAGCAGTAAATATTTTAAGTCGTTACCTCACCAAAAATAATAAAGAACTTTGGAAATGTTTAAAAAGAATACTTAGATACCTTAAAGGTTCAATTGATGTTAAATTGACTTTTGTTCGTGGTAAATATAATAATCTTTTAACGGGTTATGTAGATTCTGATTGGGGAGGAAGCGATCATAATGATAGAAAAAGTACAACAGGGTATTTATTTCAATTATTTGAGCGTTGTACGATATGTTGGAATACGAAAAGACAAATCTCAGTAGCGGCCTCATCTACCGAAGCTGAGTATATGGCTTTGTTTGAAGCTGTTAGAGAGGCGCTATGGTTAAAATCATTGGCAGAAAGCATTAATTTAAAATGTTTGTATCCAATAATTATCTATGAGGATAATAATGGTTGTATTAATATAGCAAGCAATCCAACGGATCATAAACGATCAAAACATATTGATATAAAGTATCATTTTTCAAGAGAACAGATTGAAAAAGGTGTAATAAAATTAAAATATATGCCTACAGGAAAACAGTTAGCAGATGCCTTCACGAAACCATTGTCAGCAAACAAATTCCTGGAATTTAGGACTGGCATGGGTCTACAATAATATATTGAAATTTTAATACTATCGATTATATTTTGTTGTTGAGCATGTAAACTGTAATATAATGGTCTGATTAGGTTTTTCTGGGTTTCCCTAATCCTGAGCAACAAATGTTGGACCATATGTAATTTTCCCAGAGAGAAAATATGAAGAAGGGGTCTTTATCAAATATACGCAATTAATTTTTGAGGAAGCGTGTTGGTTTTCTATGTCTCTACGAGCATAGTATATTTTACACATACAAAAATCAACTGGTATATTTACTTCCTGGAATGCTTAAGAGGTTGCAGCTGTATAGCTATGCAGTCTGTTTTACGTTGTAACCGAAAAGGGCCCTTAGACCCTTGCAGAATTCTTTTAGACCTCACTCTGTGACTTTCACTCTTAGAGAGAAGACGTACCCTCTTCATATATTCTGAGAATAAAGTCTTGGTCTATTCCATTAACGTTTAAACAAAGTGTTATTATTTTAAACCCTAAAAACCAATAACAGTAACGCTACATTATACAAAGTATTATATTTTTAACATTTGGTCATATAAATAGACAATATTTTTCAATTGCATTTACAATATAAGGATTAACTATACGAGCAGCGAGAGCAATTATTTCCACTTCACTGACCTACGAGAACGACGACCTCCGCGTGTTTTCAAAACATACTCGCGGACTTCGGCGATAGCACCTTCCAGGTATTCGTCTCGTTGGTCCTCTAGCAATAACAAGTCGTTTCGATGCTCGCCTCGCTATCAGTTTGTCCTCGGCCGCCGACGAGTAATCAGTGCTCCGCGATCGGGTTCGAGCATTTTCACATATTACTGCATGTACAATACTTTCGAAGACGAGATTCGCAATCGCCAAATACCTCTCTTTTTATGGGCTACTGGTAATTCATCTTTACAGTGGTATTAACCCTTAGTCAACACTAGAACTACCGGCGTTAAATCTAGTATATTTAAAAAAATTAAATACGTACTTTGAAACCACGTCAATTAAGAGATAGAAATGCTGATCGGATTCGGTGATTTAGGTTTTTTCAGGTGGACGTAGAATATTTATTCTGTGACTGCCCTACAAACTTGGAGAATTTTTGGAAAAAATTGTGTACCAGTCATTTTGACTGGTTTGGTAGTTCTAGTGTTAAGAGCAATTATTTCCACTTCACTGACCGACGAGAACGACGACCTCAGCGTGTTGTCGAAATATATTCGGCGGTCCTCGACGATCGCAGCTGTTCGTCTCGTTCGTCCTCTAACAATAACAAGTCGTTTCGATGCTCGCCTCGCTATCAGTTTGTCCTCGGCCGTCGACGAGTAATCAGTGCTTCGCCATCGGGTTCGAGCATTTTCACATATTAGTGCGTCCTTAATAATTTCGAAGACGAGATTCGCAATCACCAAATACCTCTCTTTTTGTGGGCTACTGGTAATTCATCTTTACAGTAGTAAAGTGATGGACCAGAAACAAGGCACTTGGGACGGCAGGGGAGATTGCTCTCGCACCGCCTATCTCCACCATATCGGGCCTGGAAATCTGAGATCGACGAATGACAACCGAAAATAAAACACTCCTTTCGTTGTTCACATGACGACGCAACGAATGTGCGGGTCTCTCTTGCCAATCGCGCGTGAAAAATGAGGGATGTCTCTATCCGTCGGGCGAATCAGAGCAAATTACCCTTCAAGTGCCTTGTTTCTGGTCCCTCAGTATATCAACCCCTAGTTAGCGGTCGTACGTCTGCTCTCAGCGAACAAAATACTTTCACCGTTGCCATCGTATGTCTACTCTCAGCCAACAAAACAAAGATTCAACACGTTTCTGAGGTACTTATAAATTCTGATAAGAGGTTTCTTACTAACAAGGGGAGGACCAGACCTGCGGGTCACTGATTTTGTTCAGATTTGGTACACGTGCTCTACTCGGGAAATAATTAGACGCGTGTTTTGCCAAAAGTGTAGGTAAGTCCAAATTTTTGCAAAAAGTAAGATTGTAAGATTGTCAAATTTTAGTAGTTTTGTTTTAAGTGCGATTATACTGTAATTCGAGGAGTCTGATGAAGACAAATGGACTTCATATTCGTGTTCAGCGCCACGGAATTTATAAGAATCGGTATAAATATTCTTTGACCAAAAAAAGTTCAGTTTTGTAGATTAGTGTTATTCTTGCAATGTTATGATAGTTGGCCAAACTTTTCGGCCACTGTTTTCCTCAGATTTTTTCCATACTAGCGAAGTATTTTGTTATTGCACCGATTCCTCGTGAACCACGTACGATAACTGTTCTTTACCGGACAGGTATATATCTTATCCTCAACTGAAATTATTAACTTCCGTAACACCGAATTACCCCGGCACGTAAAGCATAAAGGTCGAGCTGTAAAACCGAAGGCCTATAATCTGGAAGTAACACCCCGTAAAAACTCAAACAACGCAATCTTCCAACCCCCTCCAAACGTTCTCGCAACGCCGAGCGCCATCAAACGTCTCAAACTTCCTCAAACCCTTGTCTGCGATCTAAATATTTCAAAGGAACACCATGTAAAAGTACATCTTCAAAATCTTCCATCTCCCTGGGGTGCAATTCCAAAGAAACCCCTCGTAAAACGATTACCTCCAACCCCATGAAGCCTCTTACACGAGAAACAACCACTTCCCATTCTCTATCGTTCGCATTGAGATTTCCCTACGGCGCAATTCCCAAGAAGGTTGTCCCATCGCTGGTCCCATAGAATCCACGTACCTTCGTTAATCCCATTAAACGTTCTCTGCGTCCTAATTGCGCGAGTCACTCGATATTTGTGTGTCGCCATAAAAGCTGCTATGGTTCACTCTCCATTTATGGGGAGTTTCGACTGTGCCATCAAAATATTGCACTTTGCTCGAGGAGAAAATTAACTACTTGAGATAGCAGGAAGTGGACTGTACTTTTAACCCTTTACCGCATCGTGGCACAATTAATATTATCTTTTATGAAGCTCACTTGCATTAACTGACACTCGTTCATATTTATCGGCGGCATAGGATATCTAACTTTGTCTTCTGAAACTGAAACATTCAAACTCAACAGTAGAACTACCAAACTAGTCAAAATAACTGGTACACAATCTTTTCCAAAAATTCTCCAAGTTTATAGAAGAGTCTTAGAATAAATATCCTCCGACCATCTTAAAAAACATAAATCACCGAATCGATTATCTTTTCCGCCTCTTGATTCCTCCTTTTTCAAAATACTTATTAAATATTCTGAAATATGATAGATTTAACACCGGCAATTCTACTGTTAATGGCTCCCGGTGAGTCAGCCGATTGAGACGTTGTTTCGAGAAGAAGTTTCCTCCATTTCCTAATTTATTCGATAACTTTCTTGTCCCAAATAATAATCGTGCAGTAAGTGGTTAAAATACAGAGTGACGTTTGATCCTAACTTCAATCGAAGTCCACAAGAAGCGATCTCCAAGGAAAGTTAAAGAAGAAGACACTCAAACTCACAAATTACGGCCCCACAAGTGAAAGTCCTATCGCAAACTTTGGCCCGCTAGAAAATGAATTAACTCTTGAAAATAACTGCCTCTCAGCCGTACAATAAAGCTCGGCACATTGAAGACACGAGGCATAACAGGAGCCATCGGCGTCTCGCAACCTACCGGAAGTTGGTTCCACGACCTCGCGGCGAAGACGGGGTTTATAATGCCGGGAAGGTAAAGACCGACGAGGCTAATGGCGCACGGCGGTTCTGTTACCCGATATCCGCGAGTCACGCAATTCTACCGTTTCCTCGTGTACCGGTACCACTTCGAGCACGTAGGAACAGTTTGGCACGAGTCTCTCGGAAGGGAAGGTTCTCTCTTTCTCAAGGCAGAACCGAGCGAACCCTCGTTTTCAACTTTTTTAATTAAGACGGATCTCGACGATTCGGCCGGAAACGATCCCGGTTACTTTGATCGTGTCGGATGTAGGAAAGTTGAGGCTCTGCGGGCTGTTTTCGTTTTTCCGCGCGCTACCACGAGGACTTTGATCGTTTGGGATGGTAATGGGGAAATTTCGACGGGAGAAAGAGAGATTAATTACTTTGCTCAGCGGCGAGGAGTTTCTTGGTACTGGAGAGGTGGAATCGGCGGGGTGTTTGGCGAGGAGGCGACGAGGGAAGTGCATTTTTACGTGTTTGGACGCTTTCGGTGATCCGATCGCGCGAGGAGAGCACTGGGGAGGTCTTGGGGTACAGTAAAACCTCGATAAATACACAGATTTCGGGGGAAAGCAGCGCTCTTATCGTGTAACGGCATCGAGTCTGTGTTTACATTAGGACTCGAGCCGAGCGCGAGCTTAGTAAAAGAGAGGCAGTAGAAGAGACAGAGAGAGCAAGCAAACAATGTGCGCTGCTCGGAAGTATCGGCCATTCATTGCTAATGCAACAATGAACTTGTTTATATATTCATTTTTCTATATGTAACTTTTCCAAATGTATTTTTGATATTTTTCTGATTAAAATGATACCAAACACGATATAGTTTGAATTATGTAAATAGTAAGTAAATTTATTAAACATTAAGTAAATATAATTCAAACTATATTGTGTTTGGTATCATTTTAATCAGAAAAATATCACAAATACGTTTGCAAAGGCACTCAGCACTCCTATGTCGAATGTGTCTTGATATTACATTTCTCACGTCAACTTTAACGTCGAGCTGAACTCGACTTTATACAATACAATTTCTACAATAATAGTAACAATAACGATAATATAATAATAAGAATTTCTGTTGCAATACAACTTTTTACTGAGGCCCCCTTTCTTGATACATTTTCCAACTTAATTAAGGACTACAAAGGGCTAATGCAACCTTCACATTAACATCTGTAGACACATCGAAACAACCATAACCTCACCTTTCACCCTTGACCTCTAGATGCGCTAAACAGGTACAGCTTGTTTCAAAATGGCTTGTCACGAGCTACCAGACGTTGTTCTAAACCTCAATCATTGGACATTTGCAAAAACGAACCGCAAAATTCCCCACACCATGTACTCCATCAATCCTCGTCCAATAAAAAGTAACCCTGAACCCCTTCAACATAAACTCATGCAACAAACTCCCCTTCCACAAAAACAGCCAGCCTTCCTCAACAAAGTAACCGTCACATCGTCGAACTCACCGTGCCAATCCGAAACCGGAAGAAACCTCATCCAAGCCGCAGCTAAGGAGTTAATTAAGCCCGGTAAGCGGCGCGCTCGTAGGCGAGATAATTGTCGAAGGAAGAGTAGTCCACCGTTTCCTGACGTTTCCACGAAGCACTCGGTGACACTTGGGTAAAGGGTTCTTCCATCCCGGGCAGCACAGTGGGAAGATCACGAAAGGCATAGGCAAGAGCCACCGGAGGGAATAGAATCCTCGGAAAGGAGACTCAATGACCCGTGGACATCCTGTCCTTTGTAGGGTCTTTCGTGGAAACGATAAACCGAGCGAGCGAGGGAGAGACGGGGCGAGAGAAAAGGAGAGAGAGAGAGAGAAGGAGGGAGATAAAACGACAACCGGCTCGTCGCCATGGCGGCAGGAAACGCTGGCGGGCTTTCTACCTATAAGGCGTTATGACACGCCAAAGAGGTCCCCCTGTGCTTATTTGCATGCGCTTTGCTACGACAATGGTATCAGCGCGAGGAGTACACGAGTCCTCCCTGAGATGCATTCTACGGTACATTCTAGCCGGATGATGCAGCCGCGGGATCCTCTTTTGTTTGCTAACTCGAAGTTATGTCGGTCGATTAATTGCCGTGGTAACCGTGAAAGTCAGTTTCGCGGGGTTTGTTGGATTTTCAGGAAATTGAGACATGGCGCGCTTTTCCGGGTATTGCGGTCGATGGGAGATTGACGTTGAAGGTCAGTGGGGCCGTTTTGGTAAAAGGGTTGTATTGGAGAGCGAGTTGTTTTTATCACAAAGTAGTCAGAATGACTTGTTTCTAATTTTTTTAATTTATAGGGAAACTATACAGTAGATATTCCACGGTTAGCTTAAAAATATTAATTACTGTATTAACAATCTTTTTCACCCTTTGATTTCCCTATTTTCAGCTTATATGACACATTTAAGTATAATAGATTCAACGGCGGTAGTTCTAGTGTTAATTTGGAGAACTTTATTGTATGGGCCATGTTGGATATGGAGATAGAGGCTCGGTCACCAAATTAATTAGCTTGCCAGAGTTCAAATCCCCTTTGTGAACTCAGAAAGCTTCTCCCTAAATTACTATTGAACACATCAGTGAGCTCAATTTTCAATCATTGTCGTCCCCAAAGAATCTTTTCTTTATGAAATGCCGTACCATCAGTGGATTTAACCCCTTGCCCTGCAATAACGAGTGACACTCGGGATGCGGTAGGAAATTTTGAAGTTTTCCAGAAACTATTAAATTCACAATATCAATGAGCTCCGCACGATAGAATTATTTCTGTAACATTAATATCACGTTAAATTATACGATATATCAAAAATCACCGATCAATTTCTATTTTAGCAACTTAATTTTGAATTATTGCGGAGGCAGTCACAAAAAAAATTGTCGGGTTTAATAAATTTAACCCCTTGTCCTATAATGACGTTTGGCCCTCGTGACGCGGTAAATGGAATAGGAAATTTATAAGTTTTTCAAAAACTGTTCAATTGAAAATATCGGTGGGTCGGGAGACGTTAAAATTAGATCTATGCTATTAATATTGCGTTAAGTTGCACGGTATATCGGTAATCAGTGATATATTATCATTCCAAAAACTAATTTTGAGGTATTGCGCGTTCCGTACCAAAGGAAATTGTAGGGCACGGGGTTGAACTCTACTCTCGAGACAAAATAGCTATACTCTAACCCTTTACACTTAATTTTTTGTCACCTACCGACAACTCCTTAATTAATTTGCAAAATACATAAAGGGGGGGGGGGGGGGTGGCTCAGTAAAAAGTTGCACTGCAATAGCAATTTTTATTATTATGTTATTATTATTGTTACTATTACTTTAGATATTGCGTTGTATAATGTCGAGACCAGCTCGATATTAAAATTGCCGTAAGAAATGCAATGTCGAGCCACACTCGACACAGAAATGTTAAGGGTTAATAGCTGAAATCGATGATACGAAAATCAAGAAAAATTGTCAAATTTCCTCAACCAGTTAACTGTATTTTACGTGTATACACTTTAATCCAGAGCTCTACTGCGTTAACCTTTCTAACAGCAAATTGTGAATTTCTTATCGAATAAAAATATAATCTTCCCACCTTTGTTTTCCCTTTACCATAAAATTGACAATACAAACATTTGCCTTGCATTCGACATTTACACACGCCACTGCTTCATTTTAATTCCGCATCCCGCGAAGGATTTTAAAATAAATTCCGCAGTTATCTGGTTAACAATAATAGCTTGCAAAAAAAATAGCATATCATACGAATCGAGGGAGACTCGGCCATCAAAAGGGCCAAGGGAAAAAGGATCCATGCCGTACGATTCGCTGTGTTCGTTGTGCAACGAGAAGTCGCCGTCGCGGCGGGAGTGCAACATTGCGAAAACGATACGGCGCTTAACAATAAGGGAGCGCGAGCGTGCGCGCACACAATAAGCTAGATAAGATTGGGGGTGGCGGAACGCGGGGGGAGCACTTGTAAAATATATACGGGGTGTGCTGGAATTAACTGAAAAGTTTTACACGCACCAGGATAAGTCAGAAGTCTTGGTAAATCTGTGAAAATCATCCTGCAACTCTTAGTGTCACGTTACCTCGATTCGTCACGAGATACCCGACGATTCTCCTTTATTAACCCTTTGCACTACGAGTAATTTTTACTATGAGCTACCAGCTACTCCAGAACTATTTACACGGTACGAGTGCACATTTGCGGAAAATTGGAAATCTTCCTTTGTAATTAAAAAAAAAAATGTATACATTGTAAAATTATGTTTTACAGTATAAAAAAATATAAAAGTACCCCGGATTTACCTGACAACTGAGTTATCAGCTTCTGTGACAATGTCGCCTCTGCGGGGACAACGGAGAGCAAAGGGTTAAAATTTATATGCATAGATGAACAGCAAATGTTACGACTCGATTGTCCACAGATAAACCTGATTTATCTGGCAATCAACGCAGAGAACGAATAACTGTCTCGGGACATCAGCGTGACGAAAGGGTGTCTTGAATTTCCAAACGGGTGGTCCGACTTCGAATAATCCACGATCTTTTCTATCTCTCGAGAATAACAATCACCAGCCTCGATAATTCTACCCCCTAAAGTCGTAAATGTCCAACGAGGCCATTCGAAATCCAAGAATTCTAAAAAATCTCCAATAATCATCAGCTAGGAACTCTGCCTTCCTCAAGAAATCTTTCCTCTCCATTCTCACGGTCTTCTTTCAGTGATATGCGTCATAATGCATCCTCATCGTTATTAGCACACCCAGTATGCACCTAGATCGTCCCGCGTCGTCGCGATACGCGGTCGCATAAGCTACGAATGCACGCCGCGGAACAACGGATGAATGCGACGATGCTGTGGCGCGTAAGAAACGGAAAAAGTGTCTGTTCGCCTTCATTGGCTATGCCCGGCGCATCTCTTTATCTGATGGAAAGAAGCCGCCTTCCACGGG
The DNA here is from genome assembly GCA_963989415.1 of Cerceris ruficornis. Lineage (NCBI taxonomy): Eukaryota > Metazoa > Arthropoda > Insecta > Hymenoptera > Crabronidae > Cerceris > Cerceris ruficornis. The sequence continues at coordinate 29,467,228 of OZ022518.1, forward strand.
AGAACTTTAGCCCCGGTGCGAGATCGAGAACGAGTCCTCGTGAGTCACCGTGGCTCGGAGAACGGCGCGAATCTTGAATTCTTCTCGGTCGCCTCTAAACGCGCTTTCTTCGACGACAACGGGGACGTTGCCGGTCTTCGATATAAATGACATCGGCGAGCTAGCCATCGTGAGATTACTCGTGACTCGTGCTTATCTCCGTGATGGCATTGTCGTCGATTAAGAATTTATAAATTAACCTGCCACCCCGACCGTGCGCTTTCGAATCTCCGAGCGATATTGTATTTTTCATGACGGTGACAGGTGAATCCGCTCCGAGGTGAATTCCGCACGTTTGATCGGGCAAATGGGAAGATGCCGGGATCGTACAGGCGTTTCTCGTTTAATCGATGCTGCTTAGACGTGGCTACTTTCCAATGCAATAATGGGAATCTTGATGGAGGACGAGGATCTTCTGTCGGACGGTGATCGGCGAGATTCGTGTGAATCGGAGGTTGAAAGAGGCTGCATGATTTTTGGATTTTGCGTTTGCTCGCGGTCGGGGCGATTGACTTCCTGCTTTGTGGGTTGTATCGGATTATTGTGGCGCAGAGAAAGAACTTGGAGGCGATGGATGATTTTTGGATTTTGTGTTTGTCGTGGCCGGTGCGACTGAATTTTTGCTTTGTGGCTTATATCGAATTTTTGTGGCGCAGAGAAAGAAGTTGGAGGCGATGGATGATTTTGGGATTTTGTGTGTGTCGTGGCCGGTGCGATTGAATTTTTTCTTTGTGGGTTATATCAAATTATTGTGGTGCAGAAAAAGAAGTTGGAGGTGATGGATGATTTTTGGATTTTGTGTTTGTCGTGGTCGGAACGATTGACCTCTTGCTTTGTGGGTTATGTCGAATTATTGTGGCGCTGAGAAAGAGGTTGGAGACGATGGATGACTTTTGGATTTTGTGTTTGTCGTGGTCGGTGCGATTGACTTCCTGCTTTGTGGGTTATATCGAATTATTGTGGCACAAAGAAAGAGCTTGAAAGTGGCTGGATGATTTTTGGATTTTGTATTTGCTCGCGGTCGGGGCGATTGACTTTTTGCTTTATGGGTTTATATCGAATTTCTGTGGCGCAGAGAAAGAGGGAAAAGCATTTCGAATTTTGTAAACTTCTAAATTGTGAAATTTAGTGTCCTACTAAAGTGTCACAGCGTTGTTTACCATTAGATTTATTACAAAATGTACAGTGTAACGAAAACGAATTGTTAGATGTTTAATTTAGCACCGTGGACCTTAACTGTAGCTGAGGGAGTTACACGAGAAATTTCAAACGATTAGTAAAATAGGAATAAAATAGAATTTTAAAACCAATTAATAGATTAGGATTTTAGTACATTTAAATTGTAGGAAAATAGAATAGGCGCCGAGGAGACTCGAAAACGAGACGGTCGATGATCACGTTTACTCTATCGCGTTTCGCAAACCTCGTCGAGACACGGTTCTCGCTACTTAACATTTAAAGTTACATCAATCATTCGTCACACGTTTGAACACTCCCGATTAATTTCCATCGTATCCACATCGTCCGATGCGCGCATAAATCTCTCGAAAACAAAACAGCTACAAGACTCTCCTTCGAGGCTCTCCCGAGACGAACGTTCGTCTTCGGCTTCTCTATTCTTCCCTCCACGTCATCGTTCGTCGACTTTGCACGCGGAATAAAACGGAAAGGTTTATTTAGGTACTCTAGAAGTTTCTGACAGGAAAATAGATCCACCAAAATTTCATGATGATACGTGCTCAAAATCCCCAATTATCGTGGCAAAATCGTCCGATAATTTGCTCTATGAATTTCTACTTCTGTTTCTTCTACACAACTGAACATTCTTCCATCATCAACTTCGACTTTCCGCACCCTCGAGAAGTCTCACTGCTTCCGTCAGCAATGATATTTCTCAAACGAAAAATTAACTATCCTTCAACCTTCAAATTACTATTTCATTACCCTGGTTACACTCTCTTATAAAATAATAGCTAGCTAATAATACCAAATTGCACACATCTCCCACGATCCATCTATAAAACATTTCTTAACAAGAATTACTTCAGACAAAATATCAATCCAGATCTTCTGGAATAGATTAGCTCTTACTTCATTGTTTAATAGACTATCTATCAAACATTCATAAATATAATCATATAATATAAGCAAACATTCCTTAACAAGAATTATTTCAGACAAAATATCAATCCAGAACGTCTGGAATAGATTAGTTCTTACATCATTGTTTAACAGACTGTCTATCGAACATTCATAAATATAATCATATAATATAAGCAAACATTCCTTAACAAGAATTATTTCAGACAAAATATCAATCCAGAACTTCTGGACTAGATTAGTTCTTACGTCATTGTTTAATAGACTATCTATCGAAAATTCATAAATATAATAATATAATATGAGCCAGAAAATATCAATCCATCAAATGCGATTCACTCGACAAAGTCCAACTCGCAAGCGAAGACGCATCGACTCGAAGGATGCAACGTCGTCTCGAGCGTTTATTACCATAACCACGGATGTCCAAGCGTGAAACGGACCGTCCACGTTAAGGATCTCTCTAATAGCCCGCGAAATCGGTATATTTCCTATCATTACATCTCGCCGATGCAGAAACTTGCACGCGTGTCCGCTGACAATCCTCTAGCCGTCTGCCCGAGGGCTTATTATCATCTACCTCCCTTCGGGAACCAGCAACGGACAAAGGTTTCGCTCGTTTCTCGCGTTATTTATTACATCGTAAAGGTACCTTCTTCCCATCCATCGAAGCTCAGTGAATCATTCACGGGGTTGCTCGAATACCGCGGAGATTGAGAATTTACCTTTCGTTGTGATTTAATGATAATTTCGCGAGCGACCGTTTATAGAAAATACTCGGACGAAGGATCGTTTGAGCGTATTATTTGCTCAGACGGCAATTGCAGCGTGAAAGTTCGGTTTTCACGCTCTCCCGCGTCATCGCTCGAAACTGGAGGCACTTTCTGTGATTAGTCCACCCTGAAATTCGACGGACGTGCGTGACGGAGAACGGAAGGAAGCGGTTCCTCTTGAGGTGCTCGATAAGTTGGACCAGGACGAAGAACTTGCTGCTGCTGTATCGATATTGACGCTGCAACTACCAAGGCAGTTGCAATAACTGTTCTTTTTTGTATAAAAATTCTCCAAATTTGCAGAGGAGGCGTACAGTAGATATTCTATATCCATTTTACGAATCGTACATTACTGAATCCATCATCATTTTCGCCACTTTGTTCCTCTTTCACCACAGTGCTCGTTTAACTCTTTATCTGTGGCGCACTTCTAAGAGAAACCATTAGAAAAATATGGCGCGATATTTGAATTTACAGATTAGCCCTACAGCAGAAAGAAATTCTATATCCATCTTACGAATCGTACATTACTGAATCCATCATTTTTTTTCGCCACTTTGTTCCTCTTTCGTCAAAGTGCTTATTTTACTCTTTGACTCCGGCGCACACCTAAGAGAAATCATTAAGAAAATATGGCGCGATATTTGAATTTACAGAGGAGTCGTGCAGTGGATATTCTATTTCCATCTTACGAAACATACATTACTGAATTCATCATTTTTTTCGCAACTTTGTTCCTTTTTCGCCAGAGTGCTCAGTTAACTCTTTATCTGTGGCGCACTTCTAAGAGAAATCATTAGAAAAATATGGCGGGATATTTGAATTTATAACGCAACAAAACTGCGACTGAAGAGCAGTAATAGCAAGTTGCACCGTAAGACAACTTCCCAATTCTTCTTCACGCTAAAACTTGCACCTCTCAAACATCCTAATTTTTCCTCAAGTAACTCTACCAATTATTATCAAAAAGTGACATCAATCAGCAACGTCCAGCGTGAAGGTCAACGTATCGAGCGATTCCACAGCGATCGTGAATGGATTTGATCGAGCTCGTTTCACGTTTTTCTCCTCTCTCTTTCTCTCTGCGGAACGAAGAACAAGTGGAGGCTGATGGCGCGTAATCGTCAGCGAGGAGGAGCCCTCTAATACCGGCTGCCGTCACTGGCTAGCCGATGGTTAGTGGAAAGTGGAGGTAAATGTAAAACGTGACGTGGTTTCGATCCATCGCACGTAATTGGGTGTAAAAGTCGAGCCGACTCGCAGATACGGCGGAACGAGGCAAATGAAGAGAAGGGACGGAGTTTCGATTTATCTCACGTGTCCCACACGGCTCGACTCTAATTGCGAGAGACGCGCGGTTTCGCGGATTTGGCAGCGCGACGTGTCGCTCGGGAAATGGGAGAAAGTCGATTGAAGTATGGGGAAATATTGTGGGTGCTGCTGTGCGGCATGTCGGTGCACGAGGCTGGTTTGCTGAAAAGTTACTGTGGCAGAGGGTGAGAAGGGTCTTTGACTCGTTGTTTAGGGGGATTGCAATTTTTAGAGGTCGAGATACGCTATTCTTCCTGTACTTTCAGTATTTTTTACCCTTTGCACTCCGAGCCATTTTTAATATGAGCTTTCAGCAATTCCGAGTCATTTTTATGATTAGTTAAATGTTATAAATGAGCTGTTTTCTTTGAAAGTGGTGTAAGTCCATTTTGTATTATATGGAGATATTTAAGGGTTTCTATTTGAATGGTTTGGAAAATATTAATATATGTAATACGCTTATTTTATGTTTTTTAAAAATTTAATTGGTTTAAGTTTACAATGTGATCGTTTTTAAAGTATTAGTTAGAAGTGAAGGAGAGAAATTATGTAGTATCATTTTTGAACTAAATATTATGTCTTTGCGGAAAGTGGACTTACACGACTTTCGAAGTAATTATATTTGTAATTTCATTAACCCCTTGGCCTATAATAACGAGTGGCACTCGTGATAGGGTAGATGGAATAGGAAATGTTGAAGATTCCCAAAAATGATGAAATTGAAAATGTCAGTGGAACACAACACAGTAAAATTATTTCTACGTTATTAATATTGTGTTAAATCGAACGATATATCAGGAATCACTGTTTAATATTCGTTTAGCAATTTAATTCTGAATTATTGCACGTACAGTGGCAAAAGTAATAGTAGTGCAAGGGGTTAATTACGCAAAGTTATAGTGACAACTTAATGAAAATTTTGAAGGATTTTTTGGGGGACTGTTTGTAGACAAAAAGCTCATAGCAGATTGCATTCATGTAACATTTTGTCAAAAATGGACTTACACCACTTTCAAATTAAACGGCGCAAATATTGAATGTATTAGAAAATTTGTAAATGTTACAAGTTAAAAGTCACGAAATCCCATCGAATTCAATGGCGCCGGTCACCGGTGACCTCTGTGTCGTTCAACGTGATAACAAACATTGTTACCTCGATCTGAGCCTCTTCGAGGAGACTTCGATGCAACGAAAAAACGAATATCATATTATACATCTATATTTTTTTTCACTGTCAAAGCTCTACTACATTTTTCTGCCTTTTTCCAAAGAATTAAACGTCCCAAGATTCTGAAGGGTACCGTTTAAATAATTGAATTTCGGAGACCCACCCCATTGAAACCCAAATTCGTCCAACCTCGAGTTACCATCCCCGAGAAAGCAATCTCCTAAAATTCAAAATCCCACTGCATAAACCGGAATTTCCAGCCCACCGAATCGGAAGAAGGATGAAAAAAGCACCCCATCGAGTCTTACCCCGAGCGCACTTACAAACACACCACAAGTTGCACCTCGGCCGTAAAAAGGCCTAATGCACGGCATTCGCTGAGCGCAAGGGCTGCAATTACAGAATTAGTTCGTAATACCCTTTCAGGTATTACGAAGATTACACGGACAGGAAGCTCCAGCGATAGAAAGAGAAAGAGAGAGAATATGCTCTCGGACCGTGCTAGGGTCCACGGTCGACGATTCAGCACACTTTCCCACACACGTCCGCGATTCCGTGCGAGAGCGCTCGCTCTCGTCGAGAGGGAGGAACCGGTGTTACGGCAATTAATTCGAACCCGATCGGTCTGCCTTGGCGATCCTTCTCCGCTTCTTTTTTTTCCATACCTCCTCCTCCTTCTTCGCCTCCTCCTCCTCCTCCTCCTTCACCATGGACAGATTACACGCGCGCTATTTCCGTGAACCAAATACGGCTGCCGTTCGCTCAAAAGACGTCCGACTGCGAAACAGTGATCAGGGTGGACGAAAAGAGGGGCAGTAGGAGCGAGAAGGACGAGACGGGGCTTCGCCACCAACTTCACCGAGAGTATTCGAAGTGGAACGTGTAATAACGGAATGCACAAGCGGAGAATCCGCTCCGGGGCGTTAGGCGATTATTGTCGTGCCGGATCATCGGGGTCTGCGTCCTTCGGGGGGCATTGGGTTTTTCGTCGAATGTGGAACGAGATGAAGAGAAACGAGGGGGCTGCGATGGATGTGGAGTTGACACTGATCGTGCCGCCACTTTATTTGCAATAATTTTATGTGTAGTAACTAATTTTGTATCTATTGTCACCGTAGGTTATCATTTGACTGGTTGTAAAATGAGTCGATCGGAAGCCAATGCGGTTAAATCAATTCTTTTGATATTTTTGATTTTTGTCAATTTTAATAGATACAGAAAATTTACTTTATAGATGCAGGAAATTTTGATAGAGTAATTGCAAAAATCAGAAAATATTAAAAAAATTGACTTAAGCGCATTGGCTTCTGAGCGACTCAAATAACGATCGTAGGTTTTCAAAAGAAATGCAGAAGGTTGTCAATTTAATACATGAAAGAAGGTAGCATGCTGATTTTAGTTAATAATAACAAATTTAGAGGTTTTATTCTATTTAACCGGTCATTTGACCGCGTATGGCATAATTGGTGCTAACGTTAGAACTACCAAGGCAGTCAGAGTAACTGGTTCCTCATTTCTTATCATAATTCTGCAAGTTTTTCACTCTTTATCACTTCTTAACTCTTTAATAACACACTTTAGTAACACACTCTCTGTGTGATGATTAAGAAATATAAAAGTAATTAAAATTAAGAAAAATATTGCCGGCCCCTGGCGAAGTTCAACTGTGTTGACGTGCGGCCATTAAAGTCTTAATTCCTCTTTTACTTGTTACAAATTTATTTCTATAAATTTAATGAAAAAAACACGACATTACTTTTCGGCCCCCTGATATAATGCCAATAGGAACGGTGTTAAAACGTGGCAGGTTATCCGCCGTGCGTGACATTTATGCAGCTCCTAACAGTACACCCTTGGGCGCAAGAAAGTTGTAACAGCAATAATAGACAGTCAAATTACGACTTCTCGAGAAACCCTTGTCAATCAGACTCGTACGTTTCATAGGCTCCTTCTAATTATCTCGCGACGGTACATCACCGGATGTGAAAAGTTTTAACGGTATTGCCCAGCAACTCTGCACGAAGAAACAGAAGCGCACCGGTCAATGGGAACCACTGACGTCACTGGAGCCATTTAGCCAGCTCCCCACGGTACGCGCCGGGCGATTTATATGTAATTTAAGTTTGTTTGATTAAACTTGCGGAGAGGAAAGTATCGCAGGTACTGACGGAGAGGAAAGGGGGGACTTCGATACTGTAAAAGGTAAAATATCGAGGAGATGAAACGGAGGAAGTGGACGGAAGAGTCGGAGAAGAAAACGAGACTACTAGGAAGGAGAAACGATCGGAAGAGTAATAGGGAAAGCTACCTTGCGGTAGAACGAGGGTGGTCTTACAAACTGCTGCGCCGTCGGTTTATGGGTTCATTTAAGAATACGGTACTATCTATTTAAAAGCAGGTTGTTAAACGTAACTACATTATTTAGCGTCATCTCGTGCTCGACGGCGAGAGTTGCCGATAATTTCCATAAATAACTCAAAGCCGATTTTGTGGAAGGAAAATTGCCTTCTTTCGATGAAACACGGACGACTTTTCGTACTTGTTCAGCAGTACTTTTCGTACTGCTGAATCTCCTTTGTTGACGGAAACGTGAAAGGTAATATATTGCATACATTTATTTAGGAAGTGATATCGCAATATTTTAATGGAGAAATTCTAGGCTTCTTCTTCCGAAAACTATTAGAATTTAAATCATAGGTCAATTGACAGAAACTATCGGCTTTCTGTGTATTATAATTTATTGAATAAGAACTTTGCAAAAGAAGAATCAAGAGGTGAGAAAGATGATCAGTCAAGTAATTTTTGTTTTATAAGGCAGACGTGGAATATTTATAGTATGCCTCCCAAATCAATTTTGGATATTTTTGGAAAATGTTGGGCCTCGGTCAGTTGGACCACCTTGGCAGGTTTACTGTTGAAAACTTTCCACGGAGATGGTCTCTCCAAATTATAAATAATTCTTTATCATTTAAACACTGCTTTTCAAAATCTCAGGAAATTTGAGTCGCTCGGAAGCCAATAGGGTTAAGTCCATTTCTTGATATTCTCGGATTTTTGTAAATTTCAATGGACTAAACTTGATTCTATTAAAATTTAAACAAATTAGAAAGTATCGAGAAATGGACTTAACCGCATTGGCTTCTGAGCGACTCATATATTAATTAATAATTTAGAATGATTCCCGGAGGAGTTCAAGTTGAGCCAGTTACTAATTACATATTTTCAGAAATACGAAAAGTGTTAGAATTTCTCGGGTTAAAATTAAATTCATAGAAACGAAGTTATGAGAAGAATTTTTCTCTCAAGTTGACAAGGAAACTCAATTGGATAAATTTTCATGGATAACGTTGAGACCATTGTAAATCGGTCTCTTGGGGCGTACAGCTTTAACTGAGTTCCGGACAACCGAAATAATGAAATAAACTTCATTCTATTAAAATTTAAACAAATTAGAAAGTATCGAGAAATGGACTTCACCGCATTGGCTTCTGAGCGACTCATTTAATACTAAAATATTGCAGCAACACACGGAATATCTTACATCCTCAAAAACTTTGATCAACCTTAAACAATTACTCAAAACCATTTTCCCAAATTTCAAATCCTCCCACCCCTTCTTAACACTAGAACTACCGGCGTTAAATCTATTATATTTCAATTAATTAAATAAGTATTCTGAGAAAAGAGGAATCAAGTGGCGGAAAAGATGATCAATTCGGTCATTTATGTTTTTTGAGTTGGACGTAGAATATTTCTTTTATGACTCTCCTATAAACTTTGAGAATTTTTGGAAAAAATTGTGAACCAGTCATTTTGACTGGTTTGGTAGTTCTAGTGTTAATCTCACTCAGACGTCACAAACTTAAAAGCATTCCACTCGAATTTCACTTACTCCTTTACAAAGAAAAAAAAAAGACATCCAAAGTCATCGCTGCTCGATTAGCAGTCTCGATCTCGCTTTTCTTCCTCGATTATCCTGCTTCGTCGTTTTCGCCTTCGGTACACGTGAAAGCGAAATATGCCCGGAGTGCCGTCGCAGAACAATTAAACAATTGTCGTCGCCGACCCACTTCCCGGCAGGACTCCTCGTTCGTCCTTCTCGCCTGTGGAACAACGCTCGCCACTGTTGGCAACGCGAAAAAGACGAGCCACTCTCGATTTGCCTCGGTTATGCGACGTGCGATCCTTCCGATCAAGATCGAACGTCGTCTTATATGGCGTGATATTTCGCTTGTAAAAGCAATAGCGCGCATTGTCGGAGCGTGCTCGCAGACGCGAATAAAGGAGGCTCTATTTATTTATACTCGGGGATGCGCCGAGCGCAACAAACCTTCTTGTGAATAATAATGAAAATAAAGCGCTGGATGAACGTTCGGGTGGGAAAAAAAATCATGGATCATCGAACGAATGACGGATCGCGCGAGGAGCGTTTGCCTCGTTAAAAGTCATTGATCTTGTGGAGAGAGGGGATTTGATTGAAAGAATAAACAGACTGAGATTATTGCAAAAAATCTTTGGACGTTTCGTTCTAGTTTGTGATTATGGTAGTGAGAGGAATTTGAAGACGTGTGTGGGAAAGGATGAAAGTAAATATCGTGGAATGTTTGCGTTGTTGATTGGGTGGACGATGGAAGTTTGAAGGGATGGTGAAGTGAAATTTGAAGTTTTTGTAATTAGAGGAAGGTATGTGGATTTCTTTGGGCGTGACTATGCGGTAGGAAATAATATGTAATGGATAATAGTCGCTAGAACTGGTGCACATGGTCGGGATAGGTCTACAGTCGGTTTGGATTAGTTCTGGGGTGATAGATCTTCGGTGGTTTGGAAGCCACCTAAAATATTAGGCCCTAGGCACAACAACCACAACAGTTGAAGCAGAAAAAAATTGCAGAGGTCAGGATTAAGTCTGGGTTACTTCTGGATTGATAGATTTTCCGTGGTTCGGATCCCATCTAAAACAGTGGGTCCTAGGCAAAATAATCACAGCAGTTAAAGTCGAAGACGAATTCCAGAGGTCAGAGCAAGGTCACGGTTAGATCTGAAGTGATAGGTCTTCGGTGGTTCGGAACTCAGCAAAAACAGAAGGTCCTACGCAGAACAACCACAATAGTTGAAGTCGAAATAAATTCCAGAGGTCAGAGCAAGGTCACGGTTAGGTCTGAAGTGATAGGTGTTCTGTGATTTGGAACCCACCTAAAACGGTGGGTCCTAGGAAAAATAATAACAGTTGTTGAAGCCGAAAACGAATTCCAGAGGTCAGGGCAAGGTCACGGTTAGGTCTGAAGTGATAGATCTTCGGTGATTTGGATTCCACCTAAAACAGTGGGTCCTAGGCACAACAACCACAACAGTTAATTTCGAAAAAAATTCCAGAGGTCAAGGTAAGGTCGCGGTTAGGTCTGGAGTGGTAGATCCTCGGTGGTTCGGAATCCACCTAAAGTAATTCCTACACAAAATAGCCACAGCCCTTGAAACCGAAAAAATCAAAGAACAGAGAGTAAGCTCTTCAAATCTCCCGCGCAATTTTGAATCTATTTCCACGTTCGCACATCATCCCGCGCGAAATTGCTTCCACCGTCAACGAACGGCTCAAAATGTCGATCAAGCTCGTTACAAATATCCGAATAATTCCTCCATCCTCCAAAAGTGGCACGTTAGCAGAGCTACTGATTAACCGGCGTGCCTGCTGAAAAACGTGCTCGTTAATTATCGAGCCCTCGTCGGAGAAAAAACGGTAACACTTTTAAAGCGATAAGTAATGCACTCACGGGCAGGAAGTGCGCTCGCCCGATGCCCTTTTACGACCAAAATCTTCGTGGGCCCAGTGTTATCAGCCGATCGAAATTAAAATCGTGACATTAAGTGGCATGCCGGGCGTTCGGTGAAAGTCGGCTCTTTTCGCTCGATGTATCGAGTATACGAGTTCGCGCGGACGCATGCGCATTAGGCTCGGAGAGGATACGCGCCTGCGCGGAGCACATCTCGTATCTAATTATCGGGGAATGCTTTGCGCGTGTAGGAAGCCGCGCGTAGTCGTTCCGAGTTAAACGACCTTGCGCGAGAAAAGAATCGAAGCGCGGGATAATCGACGTCTCTTTGTGGCTTTTAACGACGTTTGCGCAGTTTAGTTGCACTTGGATTGGTGCTTGTAATGGGGTATTTTGTATTTGTTGAAAGTTGGTAGTACTTATCGTATTGATAAACCGTGTGATTATTGTTTAGCGGAGCAAATTTATAGTAATTTACACTGTTCTCGGGAGGAAAATAATTTACGAAATAAGACTTAGATCAGAATAATGATTTTGTTATTCATCTTGTTGATAGACAATGTGTATGTCTTCGGGAGGAACATAATTTAAAAAACCTCCAATTTACTCTGAAGTTCGGTTCCTCCGAATGTCGTGCAAACTAAAAGCATCGACGTAACATCTTTTTTAAGTCCGTTATTTTGAAAATCGTGACAATAAAGTACCCTGTTAATTGGAGGATAGGTGTACTCAAAGAGATTAATGCGTAGATGAATGATTCGATACGATGCTAGATACGAGATTTCCCAATATCAGTGACAGAGTTCGTTATTTCAAAGAGCCGAATTTCAATGCACCGTGCAACGGTCTCTCCTGGCACACATGTAACCCAAGAAAAAGTGCCGAGGTACGATTGTAATTGAAACACGAGCCTACTATTTGGAAATCCGAGCCTTTCTTCTTGTCGTGTAATCCCATAGGCGCGCTCGTAGCGTGTCAGTCCTCGGTCAGCTGGCGATTCACTTATTTTCTATATAAATCCCTATCATTAACCTGTCGAGATCAAATTCGAAATTACCCACCGAACGAGATTACAGCCAAAGGAGTCGTTTTCACGACAATACTTGAAAATATCCCCGTATCAGAATCCTGTCGGAAGAGCGAAAGTATTTACTTTCATTTAAGAAAGACTATCGTCGCCCGATTCTTCTCGATTTTGCAAGAACGTTGACTCAACCTCCTCAATTTCGTTCGAGCCGATGACTAATGTTCCATTACGATATCCGATATTTTGCATCGTTTCGACACGAAGAATCGCGCAACAAGTAGCTCCCACGGCAAAACCTCCGCCGTTGAATTTGCAAAATCGAAGAGGAGATTCGTGAATGGCAAGCTGGTTACACGGCTGCCCGATTACGTCAGGCTCGTTCACGTGTTTCCGCTCGAAACACGGCTGTCACGTGTATCGTACGTACGCGCGTATCATTTCCAGCCGTGTGTCGTTTTACCTGCACGTGCCGAGCACGACAAAGCGATTACATGATTAATTAGCATAACGCAATGCGACGAGTTAATAAGTATACTCTGCTTCTGTTCGGCGGTTGTTACGGGACGGCAGGAAACATCGGGTTTTACAGGCAATTAACCCCTTGCCGTACAATGACGAGCGACATTGGTGACGCGATAAATGGAAATGGAAATTTAACAAATTTTCAAAAACTATTAACATATTCGCGACCGGCGAATTTTTTCCCGTTTCTAATACTGAGTACCGGTAAAAGTAATGAAATTCTGAAGCTGGTTGCCGCAAAATTGTAAAGTTAACACTTTACCGACCGGTAGCCTATTAATAGGCTTTTTATCACCAACGCTTAGACTTTAATTTATTAATCGGTACCCACGGCAATCACTAATTTGTTATTTATTATTGTAGTGGAACTTTGTTAAGGAGTCGATGAGAAGCATTTGTAATTTTCAAAGCGATTGTAATTTTTTTTAGGCAATCTAAGCCGAAACAAATCCTTTAAAGTGGGTAGAATGCTCAAACAATAGCGGTCGGTAAAGTATTAAAGCAAGGATAAAAATAATAAAATTTGTTTTGAAATATCAATGTTGCAATTATGTGTTGTTTAACCCTTTTAGTGCCGGGCGAAATAGAGGTGCCTATGCGAGAAAAACCGGCCGAATTTCACAGTTTTACAAGGGTTCGGGAAAATGCTTATAAAAACCAAACGAGAAACGATATTTACATGATTCAAAAAGCTGCGTATTATAGATGAAATACAGAACTAAACAATGACACTAGTTTTTTTGTACTCATTTGAGAATTATAGAAAAAACAAAGGTATATATGTTTATAAATGAAGTAAAAGTTGAGTTCTCTCGTACAAAACGTATTTGCACATACAAACAGCCATCTTTTCACCATAATTTTATATGGGTCAATTATTATGAAGCATATACTTTGTATTTCCAATATATTTTTTAACAAGATAAACAATATTACATAACAAAAATAAAACATAACTTGAAGGTACACGGTAGGCGCCAGGCGGATTATCTCTTTCGAAATATATAATTGTTATCGGTAATATAACATTGCTGAAACAAAATTATGTTGTCATAAATATTTATATTTATATATTGCAAATGTGTAAAATTTTGTTATTGCAACTCACACAAATAACTTATTTAGCATTCGTGGCTACTAATGCACACTCCATGCAATCCTTTGTTGCACTTATTGCAAACTGTGCGTGATTTTCTCTTTGGACCACCATCCTTTCTCCTGCACACCACGCAAACCCTTTCCAGTTTTCCACAGCGATTTACGCCGCAGATCGAATATCGCCTGAGTGGCGACCATCGGTGTTTATGTTAGACTTCGGTACCTCCAAGCGATAGGAAAAGGTCGTCGTCCACAAAGAGTTAAAACGAAAAACTATTTTTTTTTAATTCTCTCATAATGAAATTAGATCATTTATAACGTATTACAAATTTATTTTGAGATAGAGTTCTCCCGCAATGCGAACAGTAAAGCGCTACGAGGCGCGGGCCGATATATCGGCTCTGGCACTTCTCGCCAGTGTAGCAGGAGCCGATATATCGGCTCCCGGCACTCAAAGGGTTAAAAGTATTATAAGTATTTTATAATAAGTATTTGAAATTTAGTCAACCCCTGCCCTACGATTTTTATTTTAACTGCGCGCGATATAACTGAGAATTCAATCCCGAAATCATAATTTCTCTCAGATTCCTCATATTTCGTGTAATTGAACGCAATATTAACACGTTGAATGCCACCGGTATTTCGCTGGTTTCTTCATTTCTACTGAAGTGAAACTTTTTCTATTAAAATCTCATCTTTACAAAGCGGAAACGTTGAAGAGAAAAAAAGATATACAGGGTGAGTCTCGTAACATGACGACTTCAAATAACTCGTAAGTTATTCGTTGTGCGAAAAAGTAATTAAGTAATTATTCATTTGAAGTTCCCCTTTGTGTAATACTTTTTTACGCAAAATTTGATGGTTTATCCGAATTCGAAAAAAAATATTAGACATTCCATTTAAACAATTTGAAGGTGACCCTAATATTTCAATAATAAAGTAAGGTAATAAAAAACAGATTAGAGCACTGTATGCTCCCCTAGATACCATGCACCTTTGTTTGAAACATTTTTTCGTTCAACGAATACCTTACGAGTTATTTGAGGTAGCTATGTTAAGAGACTCACCCTGTATAGACAGCAGGACTTTGCCTTTTTGAGACCAACGCGTAAATATTGTCTGAATTAACAGATTTCTAAATATTACAAGTTAAAAGTCATATAAAATTTCATTGAATTCAGTAGCGCCGGTCACCGGTGACCCCCATGGCATTCAACGTGTTAAATATTGCGATCCAAACATCATAAAAAGTTCAAAATAGCTTTCTCAACATCCCAAAATATAGCAGTTTTAGGTTTCCACGTTAATTAACTCCAGTGTAATTAACCCATTTGCATCACAGCTCTAAATACAGCAGAAGACCCACAGTACCGTCCATTTCCGCGCGCAGCCTTTTAACATTGCACAAGGCGGAATATTCCGCGGCTGGTGGATAATAGTCATCCGCGGAATATTCCCCTTACGCATGCAAATGGGTTAATTTGTAAATGGCGAAAACAGGAACACCATTCCGTCCAAATTTCAATGAATCTTCGCCTCACAGAGCACTCTCTAAACGAAACTATTTGACCACCGTCGCTCCCATCAACGAAAAGTGTCGAATCACGTTTCGAGCCATGGAAATTCCACGGCACCGTTTCAAAATCGCCCGGGATATCCCCTCCTTCGTCACGTTCGCAAGAGAGCCAGTAATTTAATTACCGTCTCACATTTCTCCGAGATTTCTCACCGAAACGGGAGGGTCGTCTCGCATTTAAATGAAATTACCTTTGCGCGCGCCACTTTGCCTACATTCCATGCCGGCAAGAATGCGCGAAAGAAACGACGAAAATTACACACCGGCACGCATCGCGGAGCTCGCGCTCCCGGCGCGATTCTTTGCGTGCGCAAACTGGATAATTAATAATTATAAAGCGATCAGCGTTGTAGTTGCTCCGATGTGGCAATTTCGGAGTCGTGCGAACACGAAAGATCGGCCGGAGGCATCTCGACAAACTCAATTCCGTGCTCGTTAAAAGCACCGCCGTGGATTCTCTACGTTTGCGCGATCTTTTGTTTCGCTTTGGAGGAATAACGAGTGTCTTCTAACGCGCGAAGATAATCGGTAATTATCGCGCCGGGGAAAGGTATCGACGAGTTTGTATTCGTTTAAATGAGATATCGGAATGTTGCGATGCTCCATTTGTATGGATCGTGTGCTGGAAGTAGATTAAATAAGTAAAATCGAGTATGTCGCTTGGATCTTGTAATTATATGGAAAAATATGAGACTGTCTTGCAACGAACGCAGGGCAATTAAGGTAGAAGCAGAAAAGCCAATCAGTGTCATTAAATAATTGTACGTACAGCAGAAGTAAGTCGGGCTTTGCTGTTCAGCTCGATAAAAATCAGTGCTCGGTGGAGTTAATGGCAGAAAGATAAATAATTGTACGGTGCTGTCTGAGAATCGATCTTTCTCAGGTACGATAAAAAAAGGCTGAATTATTTCTCTTCTAGAATTATTTATCTCGCCGCCGTTAACTCCGTGAGCACTGATTTCTATCCGCTTGAATATCAAACTGTGAATTATTTCTATTGTATGTGCAATCATTTAATGGTACAGAGTGAATTCTTTGCTTCGTGGAATCTATCATCTTCCATCCAACAAATCGTTTGATAATTCCCCGGAAGGCATGCTGAAAGTGTAAAGATCTCAAAGTATCTCCGAGGAGGCAAGGTATTAAAATCGTTTAACACTTTAACGCGGAGTGTTTCACTCGAGCGTGATTTACAAACTGGAGACGGTTTTTCGTAATTTCATGGAGTATCCTAGACGCTCGTTAAAGTTAAAACGATTCTTAATGAGCATCCTCGTAAACGTCGATGCGATAAAGCAAGATTTATCGTAAAGAAACGTGTATTTTGTGCAGCGACAAAAAGTCGAAGGTTCCGACGGTGAGGAATAAATCGTGAGTGGCTATCAAAGTCGAAAAACGAATTGGTAATAGGAATTGTTGCAACTATATCTATTAACCCTTTTCACTATGAAGTCACCTTTGGCGTGACGAAACTATTTTTCCCTAAAACTCTGAAATCACCTCTTTTTCTTAACAATCGTTTTGTTAATAGAACATTATACTGTAAACGACTGCAAGCAGTTACTTCAAAGCTAAGATGTGATATCAAAATCACAAAAATTAAATCAGAGTTAGCTGAGTAGAAACTAGGAAAACAATTATAGTGCAAAGGGTTAAAAGTCGTGCTTTCTTCACCTAATAAGCCGCGCGATTAAAATTACCACGATTCAACGACCCGACATCGTCCAACGAGGATTACCTTGCACCTTGGAGCTGTTCCACCTGGCGCATCATTAAGACGTACGATTTCATATCATTGTCTAAATTAATAACACCTCGAGATACGCACATTCGTCCCATATATCCAGCGCGCGCAGAAAGTAGGTTAAAGCGTGGCATTATTATCAATCAATATCATACGTCTCGCCAAAAACTCGTTTCATCGTGTTTAATGCACCCAGGTTTGCACTCGTGCTTCACGAAATTTCTCTCGAATCTTTTATCTTTCTCTCCTTTTGTGCTTTCTGCAGTTTAATTTCTGCGGTCATTCTGCTTAAAAGCTGCAATTTTAGGCTGCAATAGGGGCTATGATGTGAGTGTCTCAGAAGTTAATCCATTTCTTCATATTTTCTGTTTTTTGTAAATTTTAATGCAACAAACTTCTTTCTATTAAAATTGACAAAAATCAGGAAATATAAAAAAAATTACTTAACTGCATTGGCTTCTGAGCGATTCATATATGCGTCGTTAGTTCTTGAAGGGTTAAAGGGGTGAAATTAAAAGACGACGTTGACGATGCAGAGCTTTGCAATTGAACAACAGGATGTTAATAGAATAAACTTCATTCTATTAAAATTTGCGAAAATCCGAAAATACAAAAAAAAATTGACTTAACCGCATTGGCTTCTGAGCGACTCATATATTAATTAATAATTTAGAATGTTTCCCGGAGGAGCCAAGGATTTGAAGTTGAGGCAGGTACTAATTAGAGATTTTCAGAAATACAGAAAAGTGTTAGAATTTCTAGGGTCAAAATTAAATTCATAGAAACGAAATTGTGAGAAGGAATTGTCGCTCAAGTTGCAAAAGAAACTCGATTTGATAAATTTTCATGGGTAATGTTGAGACCACTGTAAATCGGTCTCTTGGGACTCACAGCTTCAACTGGGTTCCGGATAACCGAAGCTATGATGTATTAAAAGATCGTCTAAAAAGAAATTTGCAATATTAATTAGAGTTCATTAACGCTTTCGGTCCCAGTGAGTTATATAAGTCCCAGAAGACGTTGAAACAAACCGCGGCAGAATTACGCGCTATTTTAATGACCAGCGGAGCATATCTGTGCTAGACACCAAAACATCCTCCCTTTTGCAATAAAAATTACATATTTTCAGTTCTTTCTGATTAATATCAAGGGCATACAAAAATCGAGTCAACAGGAACAATTAAATATTTGCAAACAAAAAGGATTAAACGGGAGCCTAAGCCTCCAACAACAACCATAGCTCCTTTACCAACATTTGCATTTTTCTACCATCATTGTACACCATAAAAACAAATAACTCTCATTGCATTTATTCTGAAACAAGATTTTTCAACGCTGCGCTCAGTAATTATTTCAAGGAACAACCAAAAAACTACCCATCTTTCTCCCTGCACTTTAAAAAGCCCGCCCGGAAATCGCGATCCAGTGCAATTACCTGCCCTCGTCTTTCGCATTATCGTCATTTACGTAATTGACTTCGCGATGGCAGACGTTTAGGCGATTTCGCGTATAATCGATAATAGGACCACGAGCACAACGGTGTGTCGATAAACGTTGAGCAACCGGCGGCATTGTGGGAATCCTTTGGTCCCGAGGCCGTCGAAGGATCGCGGAAGGAGGATCGGGTTTCGCACTTTTGCGGGAATTTCCTAGCGCGTGCAACTCCAACGAACAGGTCCTCGGGAAAAATTTTAATGTCCTCGTGGACATCGTGAGAATATTCGCGTTAAATTGGTCAACCACGCGAGTCTCAGACTCGTGACGTCGATGGAGGAGGTTCAATGCATGGAATCGATGTCGATGACGGAGTGTCGAGCCATGGATTTTCTGTCAAAGAAACCTTTTTGTCCTCCTTTTTGTATTCTTCGATTGATAATTAGTACACCGCGGATGTTTATGCAAATTTCGAATTTGATAAGCGCAGATAATAAGAAAGAATTTCACTAGGGGATCCTTTCGCTCACTAAATGTTGCAGCTTGGATATTTCAGATAATTTTTTTATATTATATGCTTTTGTGTATCTTAGCAGAGTTAAATTTGTCATAAATCCATAAAAATCCGCAGTCTAATGAATAACCCTTTGCTACTCCAGGACTGTTTACATGGTGCGAGTGCACATCTGTGGAAAATTGAAGATCTTGCTTTGTCGTTAGAAAAGAAGTGTATACATTTTAACGTTATGTTTTATAAATATAAAGAAATACAAAAATTCGCTGGATTTATGTGACAACGGAGTTATCAGCTTCTATTACAATGTCGCCGCTGCGGAGACAACGGAGTGCAAAGGGTTAATTGACAGTGATGCCAGGATTATTCACTAAAAGTTTGTCAATTTTCTGGTAATACATAATTTCGGTTCTTAATTAAGTTTCATTGAATTTGACCTTGACCCAAGTATCTGTGTCACTTTTTTTAAGGTCCTCAGAACATTCCTAATTAGTAGTGTACCCCCGATTTTGAATATCGGTCACTTTCAAAGGTACTATTTTCTCTGCATATACCAAATTTTCTATAGAAATTATAATATATAATTAATTATATTGACTCGCTACAACTGTCTTTCTTTCTGACTGCCGTGCAAAAGAAAATTGTCTACCACTGATCTGTATGAGTCGCTGGGAAGAAAATTCCAAAATTTCAAAAAACCAAGGTCTTTCCCGCTCAACCGAAAAGGTTGACCCTTTTTCGAGGCAATTCACCAGACGGTAGTGCTCGTAGAAGAAAAAAAGCGAAAAGCCAAGGCGGAAGAACCGAGAGATCGGAGTGTACGACACACGACTCCCCGGCAAAGGAGGTCGAACATCAGCTCGAGGTCGTCGAGGATGCCAGAAACGAGGTTACAGTGCTGGAGCATTGGCTGGTGCTCGTGGAAAAGCTTGGATCCGTGATCGAGGGATCGAGACGTCGCGTTCGTTCGTTCAATCGATCCTTCCAGATCGATCCTCGGGTTTCACGATGGCAAAGACGACCGGGAAGCGCCCAGCCGTGCGATTTTCGAAGTGAAAGTCCCTGCGGGAAAGATGCCCGAGAGAATAAGGAATCCTTTGTCTAGTTGCTTCTCGAAGACGACGATCAGCGATGTCGATGGCGCAGTCGAAAGTGGCTGGCAATAAGATGAGGGCGAGAGTCGAGCTTTTTGGTGATTTCTTTTTAAGTTTAAGCGCTTTAGTTTGCCAAAACTTGATTGAAAAGTGCCAGGTAGCGAAATCGCGCTTTTTTCGTTTCGCATGGATAAATGCAACAAAGCAAGGTTTCGATGTTTTTCTGAGTAAATGGGGTAAGAGATTTTCGGATGTAGCAAAACCTATGGAATCGAAAGTACCAATGGAATGCGACAGGATGAAATCATTTCTATAAAATTAACAGTACGTTAAATTGTACGATATAGCAAGGTTCGCAGTTCAATTTTTATTTTAGCAATTTAATTCCGCATTTTTACGGTGGCAATCACAAAGATATCATGTGATAAAGGGTAAAGTAGCTTCGAGGTGGTCTACAATTTTATTTCGCCATTTTACTCTTACAGTTTCTAATTAACCACTTGCCCTACAATAACGAGTGACACTCGTGACACTGTAAATGGAATAGGAAATTTTCAAGTTTACCAAAAACTATTAATTTGAAAATATCGCTAGGTTACGAGACAGTCGAATTATTTCTGTACTATTAACATATCGTTTATTGGAAATGGGTGTTTCAATAAATCAATATACTTAATATTAATATTACTTCTCGGCTAAAAAGAAATTTGTAATTTTAATTAGAGTTCATTAACCCTTTCGATCCCACTGGGTTAATAAGTCCCAGAAGACGTTGAAACAAGCCGCGGCAGAATTCCGCGCTATTTTAAAATTTTAAATTTTGAAGTTTACCAAACACTATGAATCTGAAAACATCGCTGGGTTACGAGACAGTCGAATTATTTCTATAGTATTAACACTAGAACTACCAAACCAGTCAAAATGACTGGTACACAATTTTTTCCAAAAATTCTCCAAGATTATAGGAAACCCAGAGAGTAGATATTCTACGTCCATCCTATAAAACAGAAATTACCGAATCGATCATCTTTTCCACCACTGAATTTTCCTTTTTTCAAAGGACTTATTTAATATATTTAAATATAACAGATTTAACGCCGGTAGTTTTAGTGTTAATACTGCATTAAATTATACGGTATATCAGAAGTCAGTGAAAAATTTTTATTTCAGGAATTAATTCTGAGTTATTGCGTACGCAGTCACGAAAGAAATCGTAGGGCAAGGGGTTGAGAGCAAAAGATAATTTGGGTTCCACCTTTGTGTCTTTGGAGAACGTCATTGTTATCAGTACGTAGAACTACTTTTTCTAATCCGGCAGTTTAATGCCGCCGATCCTCAGAATTTTCTTTATCTGCTGATTAATCCCGAAAGTAAAAGCAAGGGGTTAAGAGCAAAAGATAATTTGGGTTCCACCTTTGTGTCTTTGGAGAACGTTATTGTTATCAGTCCGTAAAACTACTTTTTCTAATCCGGCAGTTTAATGACGCCGATCTTCAGAATCTCCGCTATCCGCCGATCAATCCCGAAAGTAAAAGCGGAGCAGCAAGTGCGAGAGATACAACTACACAGCTAAATCGAGTAGAAAATTGAAAAAAAGGAAAAAAGGTAGAAGACTGGAAGATAAGATCGGCGAAGAAGCATCAGAAACGGATACCGCGATAGAAAAAGAGGAAAGCGGAAGGATCAAGGACATCTCTTAATTAAGAGCTGCGCAAAACCAGAAGAAGAAAAAGTGAAGATAATGGAGTAACTCCGACGTAATCATCGAACAGACGACTGAAAGATCGGCCGCGATAACGGGGCGAGTTTCGAGTCGCACGAAAGACGTTTTGTTCAAAGTTCGGAATCCACTCCGTTCGGACCGATTTTCGCAATCGGTGCACGTAAAGGCGCTGCTGGAATTTTCATAGAAACACGCTCAAACGAGATACACACCGCGAATAATTATCTTGGCCGATGTGGAGCGAAGATTAAGCGAGGTGGAGGAACGCGATGCAGTTTCACGGACGGCGGTTTTTGCTGAATTTTGCCCCTTTCTATCTCGCGGACGTCCGTTTACGCGACGAATCGCGCGTGCAACCGGTCGGCTAGTTTATTTAGAAACACGAGTTTCTAATTGAGAAGTAGCGAATGGATGCTGCGAGGCGTGTAATTATCGTCGGAAATCGACGTTTATCGATGAAAGCGTGCACTTATCTGCCGGAGATAAGAAACTCGGGAAGAAATGCGGAGCCGTCGGGATGTCTACAAAGTTGTCAAACAGTATTCGCAGGCTTAACTATGAATTATCATCGACGATATTTCACGAAGTAGACGTGTTTCCGTTCGTTCACGCTACCTCTTCGTGGTGGGAATATTGTGCAATTAATTTCCACGGAAATATCTAATTATGAAGCTCTGTTATTCAAAATTCAACTGATTCTACTCGCAGCAGCAAACTTGAGTCACTGCCTCCGAAGTTTGTTTATTTAAAGCGTCAAAAATTGTCCTTGAGTGTCATACATTAATTGTTTAATTTTCCACTTACAAATACAGGCGGTCCTCGACTTTCGTCCACGTATTGTGAAAACTGTGCTCGGAAGCCAGGACTTCATATCGGCGATTGTTTTGAGAAATACCATACTTTGGAAAATTACAAAAGTTGGAACTTTCTGGTTTATGTAGTATAAGTATTATTAAATATAATTTGCCTTAAATCACTTAAGGAAAAATGACTCCGAAAAGCTAAATTTGAGTGAGCTTTCTCTGTAAGAAATCTCTTCAGAAACATATCCTGAAAGAACAGTCCACCCTAAAGCTCCTATCTGCCATGCAAATTTTCAGCAAGCAAAGTCTTAACCCTTTTAGTGCCAGACGTCGATATATCGTCGTTAGCAATAGTCCTGTCGCCGGGCATCGTGGGATTATTATTTAGCTTTTTCATACTATATTAGTAATTTTATGACAGATAATTGAAAATATACAAATTATGCATTATATTGCGGGTCCTATATGAAACTATGGCCAATGATAATTCTTTTTATTAGCAACTACATTTGTCATTAACCCCTTGCACTACGATTTCTTTAGTAGTGCCTCCGCAATAGTTGAAAATTAAATTGCTAAAATAAAAATATGTCAGTGATTCCTCTTATATCCTAGAATTTAAAGCAATATTAATAACATAGGAATAATATTATCGTGTCATGTTCCACTGATATTTTCAGTTTCATCATTTTTGCGAAGCTTCAAAATTGTCAGTTCCATCAACCGCAACGCGAGTGACACTCGTTGCAGGGCAAAGGGTTGATTCAATCAATTTTTTCGGCCGGCACTAAAAGGGTTAATTTCACTGAACATACAATAAATTACCCTAACAGGAACAAATATGCCCATCCTAATTGCGAAGAAACCTGTCACGATACATTTACCACGCGAACGCCAAAAGGAACGTCTCGTCTCGTTCCGTATTAACGGCATAATCTCGATCGTCCAATAAAACGTCGTTTTCCCTGGTATCTGAACTCGATCGACGATAAAGATCGCCGTGAGGCATCGGATGAAATTCACGTGAACACGGTCGGTTGGCGATCGCCTCATAGAAACTTACCTCGTGGGCCTGATCCTCGATGCTTCTCAGTACCGCGAGATTGCGAATGGTCGCCCGTCGCGATTCGAAGGAGGATTCGAGCCTGGTGGCGGCGTTACCGACCTCCTCCACCAATCTCCGTGCTCGTTTCACCGACAATCTGGAAAGATAAAAAGGAACCGTGATCGCGGCGTACACCGTTAGGAATTCTTGTAACGTCTTATCGCGTACGAAAGATCGAACCCTAACTCGCGAGAGTCCCCGAAGAGGTTAAAGCCACGAACCCGCCGAGTGGGCGCTGACTAACACGTTGTTCGATGCCGACCTTATCTTTGCATTAAAATGTCCTTGCCTAGCCTCGCGGATGCATAAGAATGCGGAGATTAAATATTCAGGAACCGAAGGCGATTATTCGTTTCGTCGAGGAACGAGGAGGTGTAGTTGGAAATTATCGGCGGAAAGGTACCTCTTGATCTTGCAGGGTTGAAGGGATTTGCGGAAATATCGCTTCGTTAAATTGTGATACTTCTGTTGATGTATTTGGAACCGTGAGATGGCAGGGGAAGATTTGAAATTAAAGGACTGAGAAGTGAGGTTTTGAGGCTTTCGCGGCAATAGGCAACTGAACATGATTTTGAATTTTCGGGTTTAAACCTTTCAATACGGCAGAAAAATTAATTCGCGTGCTCCATATTACCAGGAACAGTTATTTCTGCTCCAAGTGATTATTACGATAAATAACTTTTCTGCCTGAAAGGCTGAAGGTCTTAGAAACGCACGAACGACCCCATAGCGACGCATCGTCGGCAACAATGATTCTACAAGCTTCATTGATGAGGCATTTTATGTAATAACTTTGCGTTATTTTTTGCTCCCAGATGTTTTTTAGTAACTCGGACATATGTTATCCCAGCCGTAATTTCAACATTTTTCCAGACCGGGACTGCATATGCCCCTTCAGGTGTGAAAGGGTTAAGCCGCGTTGAGGGTTGTAAAACATTCGGCGTTTTGCCAGCATTGCAAATGGCTTCATCAGGGTGATCTGATACTGATGTACCACCGCTATATTATCTTTCTTACCTACCCACTTCTGTCATCAGTTCGATTTATACATCGCGGGTGAACAGAGCATTTTTAGTGAAATAATATAATTTTATA
Source organism: Cerceris ruficornis (assembly GCA_963989415.1). NCBI lineage: Eukaryota > Metazoa > Arthropoda > Insecta > Hymenoptera > Crabronidae > Cerceris > Cerceris ruficornis. The sequence continues at coordinate 29,492,122 of OZ022518.1, forward strand.
AAATCCATTTTTTGAAAAAATGTTTTCAATAAATTTCTCAATAATAAATCTTTCATTAAAATTGATTTGGAACTATTTTCATTACGAGAAACTACAATTTTCTTGTATGAGTCAAATTGGCTCACTTCGGTAAAAATAGGTATATCACTAGAACTACCAATCCAGTGAAAATGACTGGTACACAATTTTTTCCAAAAATTCTCCAAGTTTATAGAAGAGTCTTGGAATAAATATTCTATGTCCATCTTAAAAAACATAAATCACCGAATCGATTTTATTTTGGGCCTCTTGGTCCCTCCTTTTTCAAAGTACTTATTTAATATTTTGAAATATGATTGATTTAACGCCGGTAGTTCTAGTGATATAATCAACATCCGTAAATCTAGTGTTCGTGTTGAGGAACCACGTCGGTGGCCGAAGGAAAGGAAGAAGATAAGTTTGCAATAAATGTCACAAAATATCGCGCAGGGTCGACGAAATCTGCCCGAGGGCAGAGCCGGGACTTTCTACGGTGGGTTTACGTCGCTAAAAATTCTTTTCATTCTCTAACCTAATATGCTCGATGTGCAGAAGCGACGCCGCGCGTTCCTCGAGAGCGGCGATTGCTTCTTCGGCGTCTCTGGACGTCCTTCTCAATGTTGGGTCCGTCAGGAGCCGACCGAGAGGCGTCAAAGTACCGGAAAGGTTCGTGCATTCCTTCAGCTCCGACATTTCGAGGGCCAATCTTCGACCTGTGGCTTGCCATTCCGTCATCAGACTGTCGTACTCCTGGAGAAAAATTGCAATTGTACGACGTTGCCTTTGGATGGATTTTAACCCTTTGTTTTATCGTGGCAAGGGATGCTTAGATGGCGAAAGGTGATAGAGATGTGAGAAGGGACTGTGCTGAGTGTGGAATTAATCTTTCGGCTGGTTGGAACGCAGGGAGAAATGGAATTTTAGATGGCCTTTGGCTAAGGTGTTGACCCTTTGATTGTTTGACGCGAAAGGATAAATGGAGTTTGAGATATTCTTTAATTAAGGGGTTGACCCTTTGATTGTTGAGGCGAAAGGAGGAAAGAGGATTTCAATGTTCTCTTATTACGGAGTTGATTCTTTGGCTGAACGATGAGAAGGGTTAAATGGAATTTCAGATGCCCTTTAGTTATGAAGTTAATATTTTGACCGATTTCCGTAATAGGAGGAAATAAATTTTGGACGTTCTTTCATTTAGAGTTAACTCCTTCACTGCACGGCGCAGACGAAATTTCAGATATTTCCTTACTTCAAGGCATACACGTTCATTTTTAACAAATACAAAAAAAAAAAATAACTGAGCAATACGGATGGCCCTCCACTTTCGCACATAATTGGCTCCTGAAACGTGTTTGAATGTTGAATGTTCGAAAATAGAGGGATATAGAAAAAACCTTAAAAATTGTATTCTAAATATTTATCAGTACAAATAAGATAATGAGGAGTGCTTAAGCACTTACATATATTTTTTTTGTAAAGTTGAGATTCTGTAACCTCCAGTAGGCAATACTATAATATTAGAGAACCTCTATCAACAATATCAGTTGTTAGAATTGATTTTTCTCATGACCAATTTTTGCAATATCGACCGAAGTTTTGAAATATAAATTTTGAAAAATGTGCGGAATACCAAATTGTGTGAAAGCCGAGGGATATAGAAAAAACCTTAAAAATTGTATTCTAAAATATTTATTTATCAGTGTAAATAAAATAATGGGGAGTGCTGTGCTTAAGCGCTTTCATATGTTTTTTTGTAAAGTTGAGATTCTGTAACCTCTAGTAGGCAATACTATCATATTAGAGAACCACTAACAACAATATCAAATTTTTAGAATTGATTTTTCTCATGAACAATTTTTGTAATATCGACCGAAATTTTGAAATATAAATTTTTAAAAATTTGCGAAATAGCGAATTGCGCGAAAGTCGAGGGCCGCCTGTATGTCCCTAATTGAGTTCCACTCGAAACCCGAGTCACCGTCATCGTCTGAATACAAAAATGAATCGCATTTGCCATGCAAGAGGTAAAACCAATTGCTAAACATCTCTTTGTCCGAGCGCCCCAGAAACTATGCCAACCGCGAAATCGACCACGGGACAATAATTTCACCACGATAAAACCAGTTGCTTCGTACTTCAAAAGGAGAAACTAATTGACTGATATTTCTATGCCGGCACTGAACGATACGAAGCTTAATCACTGTAAATTTAACTCCGCCAACAATCACAGAAAAAGAATCTCAGTTCGAAGGATTACGTTGAAAAGTCATCACCCACGCAACACTTTTAACATTTTTTTTTCTCTCCAAGCTATACCTGGCATTCGGACTAAGATATACAAATCTGTTAATTTACAACGTGTCATACGTAAATGCCAGCGGTAACGAGCGCATTATCAGAGGCCTGCGATTGTTGCATAACGATCGGTTTATTCGTTCGTGCCACTGACTCGAAGCTTCGACGTTAATTTGTCATTTGTAAGCGCGCGATTACGGGAAACGTATTGTCCGATGAAGTAAGCGTTGACACACGCAGGTAGAATGTGGAACAAGTCACACCTGGCCTATTAGAACCCTTTGGTTCACGAAGCCGGTGTTCTTGAAAGAGAGCCGATCGAGTCGAAGGAAATTCCGATCGCGTTCAATCATTTCCGGCAGGTATCGGCTTCTGCACTTTCACCCTGCTGCATTAGAATTGAGAGATTGAATTGGATTTTTGCGGGCATTCTGCGCGCGTGAAAAGACTTGTTAGAAGTTTCGATCGAAAAGGAAATTAACGGTATTGGAATATTTTACTTTGTAATTGGAGCAAGTTGCAGAGGTTTAGCGGGAGGAATTTTTTAATTTGTAGGAAGAATTTTTTTTATTTGATTTAACGAGGTAGGTAAAATAATTGGTTGTTAGTTTGTTTGACATGAGTTTTTTTAAATTTCTGAGGATAAGGTTTTGATTTTGCGCGTCTGCCTTGCAAAGTGTAAATGGCTAAATTGCTTCTATTCCTGCAAATTAATTTTCTCTTAATCTATTTACCTGGCATATTTAATTATACGAAATTCATCGTTGCTACTTCTGGCATTAATTTAAATTAGAAGCTAATCAAATTTGTATATTTTGAATACAATTTAAAAAATACCATTACTTAAGCTTCAATGGTTCATGAAAAATGACTTTTCCTCTAATAAGAAATATTTAATTTTCTAACAGAGGTAGAAAACAATTACAAATACAGTAAAGCAACAATTTTCTGCAACCACAGCAAGAAATTTACGTAGAGCTGCATTTTAAACGAATGAAGCATTTATATTTCGAATACAATTGTTAAAAAATTATATAAAACAACTCCGATGTCAATTTTCCGTTAGGATGAGCGCAGCTCGATCGTCATTTTTCAAAATTAAAGGAAATCGATGGAGTTTATCGAATACATAGCAATTTCCAATGCTCGTCGTGTACACAGTGATGTCTTAATTTCGCAAAATCATCATCGAGAGATCGATCGTTGCCGGGGGCTAGTTTGCGACTATCGACTTTGATATCGCTGTCGTAAAGTGGTTCTATAGTCACGAGAGGTCAAATTCGAGCGCACGAGATGACGAGCTATGATCGCTCGTAATTCTCCGTCGAACATGTACCTAATTCTCTTTAACCTTGACCGACGATACGGTGTAACTGTCCCAAAAACATTCTAACGGGTTCCCTGAAATATGATCGAAACCAATTAGAGGAATTAATTAACTCCGATGGGGGATTCAAAATTGCCTAATTAAACGGGCACAAATCATGTTTGTTTCGTTCGACGCACGGCTAGCTCCAACGGCTTCTCATTTCTTTTTTCTTCCGTTCACGATTCATCGTCTTGTCGTTTTTCAATTTTGCTCCTTGGAAAATCATTCTCGAGGAATTATTATACGTTATTTACGTCGCGCACAGTGTACACTGAACGGTGTTACTTATTTTATTATTTGTATGGAGAACCGAATAAGTTACGCGAAAAACTCTTTTCTTTTCTTTCTATCTCCTTGGCTTTGGCTGCTATTGACAAATTTTAATATCATATATCTCCGTAGACAGAATAGCGAAGGGACGATATTAAATTAAAAGAAAATTTCACTTGAACAGTGTTCCAATTGTTTAATTTGAACTTGAACCCATTGATTGCGAGCTCAAACCTTTCCCTCCGTACATGCGACAGCCCCAGCCGGTTATTAGTTTCACTAAAAAAAAATTAATATAAAAACAGCGACCATCCAATTAAAAAATTCAAAGAGACATCGAACGTGCAAATTTTCCGCTTTCCTGAATCTCCCGACACAGCGCCGACTGAACGAACGTCCTTCAAGCATGCAAGGTTGCTTTCGCCAGGACAAAAGAGGCGAATTTTGAAGCGCAATATCTTTCCAACCGTGTGTTCTCTGATTAGATGCGCGTACTTCATTTTCAGATTGCAATAAATTGTCGTTCTCGGGATAATTTCATGAAAGAAACGCAAGATTCATCGATCGGCAAAGAACTGCACTTACTTTCCGCCGAAGAATTTCATGCTCGGCTCCTTGCAGACCTCGATGCACTACGCCAATGCATCTTCTGGAAAATATCGCGGCCGTTTTCAAACGTATTTTCCATGTGGCGAACAATAAACTTTTCTCCTTGTAACACTTGCGAACGAGGGCCGCTTAAAACGATGCGCGAAGCTTCGATTATTTTTATTTATCGGCGCACGAACGACGTAGATACGATGACGTTTAGCATTGTACTATTTCAGTCACGCACGGACAGGTGAATTTTGAATAATTACTTTGGAAACGTTTTTTACTCTGTGGGATATCGGCTCGCGTAATTGTGGATCTGTAATGGCTTTTTTTGGGCCGATGTTATGGTGGAAATTATAGAGAAATTGGAACTGTGTTGTTGGTAGAAGAAGCGAATAGAAATTAAGAGATTACTCGGATGAAGTTCGGCCGATGAAAAAGAATGGTAAAAAGATTGTTGGTTTTTAGGAATTTTTGTGGCTAGGGTTTTTTGGTGTGCTGTGTAATTGAAATTGAAGTGGGTCCAATTGTGAAAATTACCCAGACGCAATGTCTGCAAAATAAGATATCTAAAAGGCCGCCCATTTTAAAAATATAATTAAACAAAATTCTAATCCATAAAAATCTAAAGAAATCCACCTCCAAAGCCGTATATCCTCATTTTTCAACAAAGCATCAGAGATGCTGCATGAAACAATAAAAATTCTTCCAAAAATTCCAATTTCCTGCAGCTTCGATAAATCAAGTTCCACAAATTCCATCAAAATTCCTCCCATTTAATAAACTGACGTACGTTCCAATAGTCTAAGTAAATTCTAAGTAAAATTCGCGTAAAAATATCTTTTTAATTGGAAATATAAAAAAAATTCTGAAAATCCGAGGAAATCCAAAGCTACCGGGTTGAGAGCCCCGGACAAATTGGTAACATCGGTCAGTGCCACCGTCGTGCGATAAATTCCCCGACAATAATTGCGGCGCGATTCGAAAGGCCGCTCGAGTAGCAGACCGACACAATTATTTCGCTCGGTCGGCTCGGCCGCGTATATTCATTTTTCATTCTACCTGCCGAATCACTGTCGTGACATTGAGTCAACCGGTGAACGAAATTCCTGCTCGTCTCTTTCTTCCTCTAGCGGCGAACAGCGACAAGGGCGATCGTTTTCGGAGGTAATTTGTCGCGACTTTCGATTCAGCAAGATGGATTACCCACACTTGTTCGTCTCACTGCGTTTATTTCTTTTATGGAACTCTCTTCTCGTGGAGAAGGATCTCTCGATGCGATACAATTTTTCTGTAAATTCTTCCTCCTTTTTTTTGACACTGCCGCATGAGGAGGCGAAATTTCAGCTTTTAACCCCTTGCCACTATTGCTTTTGCGATTAAACGCGCTAAACGCGATTAAAGTTGCTTAACGTAGTATTAAATAGATGTAATAATAGAATAGAGTAGCATGGAAATAATATGATCGTATTGTGACCCAGTGATACTTATAATTTAATATTTTTTGGAAACCTTTAACCCTTTGCAGTCCGAATTATTTTGTCAATTTTGTAGTGAGCTAAATGAAATTAATTTCACAACATTTTCTATCGCTGGTTATTTATTTTTACAACCATAGTTATTGTCGGATATTTAGGTGATACTACAAAATCATTGTGAATTTAGAAAGCCAATATTAAATCGTTAGAAAATAAAATGAAGTGAAAAGCTATGTCGAGTGTAGCTCGTAATATAATAGTAATATTTTGTTAAATGTGCGATATATCAAGAATCACTGACCAATTTTTATTTTAGCAATTGAATTCTAAATTCTTTCGGAGGCAGTGATAAAGCTAATCGTAGGGCAAAGCGTTAATAGGCTTCGGGTAGATGAAGTGTTAAGTTATTATTTTCCAAATCGCAAATCCATAAACAGATGAAAAGTACGGCTGAACAAGCAAGCAAATTTATAACTACAGGGCAAATTAGTAATCAAAGAACCTCAGAGTTACAACAGTACACGCTAATTACCTTATAAAACGCAATCCACTGTGCCTGATCGTGGTTATTCTCTCGCCTGGGAATAAACTCGCCCAAGTTCCCCTCGTCCACGACGACAGTCTGAAAGAAAAATCCGCGACACTTAAACCAAGTACCCCAAGCCCTACCCTGCAACCACTTCGTCGACAATATCGGCAAAATCCTTCCTCTAATCTCGTAAGCCTCAATGAGGAAGAAAAAAAATAAAGAAACCGATACGATCGTTGCTTTTTTTCATTCTCAAGAAGGCAGCAATTAGAGCGAAATTGTCCCCCGTCGAAGCGAACGCACGGGCAGACATATTTCTTCGACGTGCGAGCATTTCGAGCGTGGAATTTGGATCGAGCAGACAATGATCGGCGCGACAAGAGTGGTGCTTATTCCCCGTGAAGCGAGAATGGCGCATTCACCGCCGTTTAAGGATTTAATTGTTTATTAGCGGCCTCTCGTGAGACCCCTTACCTTGATGGAATTCAGAGACGGCGGAGAGTCGAGGGAGCCTTCTGCGGCGGCGTTTTGCAGCAGCAACGCTTGAACGACGTTGACGCGGCCCTGTAACAATTTGCGTGAGGCAACGTCAGGCTAAAATATCGTTCTTTCGTTTCGTTCGTTCGATTAAACGAGCCTTCTTACGTGTAACGGAGCGAGGACTCTGTCGAGGAATTCGAGGCACTCCTTCGTGTCGCTGCGAACGAGGAGAGTGAATCCGTCTTTCGTCGAGTCGGTGCTGAAAGCAGAAGGATGCCGTTGAGTTAGAAGACTGTCGAGGGGAGAATTGTATTTTTTATTAGTATGTTATTGGCAATTTGAAAGAATTGAGAGTTTTTTGGAAGGATGAACGACATAAGAGATTTGAGGAGTGGCTACGCTGAATTTGGAATTTAGCACTACCTGTTAAGGGGCGCGAGTTGAAGTCATCAGCAGCTCTGACAGACTTTTTCTAAATTATTATCTAGTATATTGTTACTCGTCTGTAGTGTTTGAAACGCTCTATTTAATATTATTGATAAATCAATAGTATTTTACAAAATATACAACGTTTATTCTAGGGATTTATAACAAGTTCGTTTTCGAGGACATCAGACAGTAGAATATTTCTGTGCTACTTCTTACAAAAAACCTAAAACAGTAGGTCTTAGACGAAATGACCACAGCAGTTGAAGTCAAAAGGTATAAAACAAAAAAATCATCCTCAAATAAATAATCTTCCTCTCCGCAGACCGCGTGCTTCCAGCGGCGAAGGATTTAATCGTTCCGCAAGTAGCCGACACGAAATATAAAATTATCTAATCACAGATTTCCAAAAATCCCTTAACAATAAACCTAAAACAGTAGGTCTAAGACGAAAGAACAACAGAAGTCGAAGCCAAACGGTATAAAACAAAAATATCCTCCTGAAATAAATAATCTTCCTGTTTTCAGTCCGCGTATTTGGAGGGGCAAAGGATTAACTCGTTATGCAAGTTGAAAAATAAGAAATGTAACCACAGACTTTCAAAAGTCCCTTAATAAAAAACTTAAAACAGTAGGTTTTATACGAAAGAACAACAGAAGTTGAAGCCAAACGGTATAAAACAAAAATATCCTCCTGAAATAAATAATCTTCCTGTTTTCAGTCCGCGTATTTGGAGGGGCAAAGGATTAGCTCGTTTCGCAAATAGAAAAATATTAAATATAACCACAGATTTCCAAAAATCCCTTAACAAAAAACCTTAAACAGTAGATCTTAGACTGCAGAACAACAAAAGTTGAAGCCAAACGGTAGAAAACAAAAAGATCCTTTCCAAATAAATAATCTCCCTGTTTTCGGTCCGCGTACTTCGAGGGGCAAAGGATTAACTCGTTCCGCAATTAGTCGGCTTACTTAATTGAAAAATATGAAATTAATTACAGGTTTCCAAAAATCCCGTAACAAAAAACCTGAAACAGTAGGTCTTAGACGAAAGAACAGTAGAAGTTGAAGCCAAACGGTATGAAGCAAAAATATCCTCCTGAAATAAATAATCTCCCTGTTTTCGGTCCGCGCATTTGGAGGGGCGAAGGATTAAGTCGTTCGGCACGCAGACGGCGAACTTAATTGAAAAATATGAAATGTAAATACAGACGTATCGTATTCGGTATTAAGTTATGACACGTGGGTGGCTGGTGTAAGTATGCGTCGTTTCTCACGCGGCTCCTGTGTCACCCTCCTCCTCGTCCTCCTGGGCCCTTTCATGCATCCAGCAATCATACTTTCACATTGGCGTACCAACACAAAATATTCTGCACCTCGTCCTGCCGCTTTTACTTGTTCCAAATGATTCTCCACGTTAAGAGACGAGATGCGACATATTCGCCGTTTTTCGTGCAAAGATCGAAATCTGAGAAACGACGCGGCCATTTAATTGGAATGTTTTATCCGGAAGTCGAAGATTCCGTGACTGTCGGAGGTAGGTAAAAATCCTACGTTCTCCCGGTTTCTTTGCGATTTTATCAGCGGCCGTAGTCACGTTTATGATTTATCTTTTACACGAGGATCTTTCGGGGATAACTATGAAATTCAATTGGAAATTTCTAATACGTAAATTGCATTTACGGCGGAGTCCTATGTAACGCTGTCGATACGTTACGCATTGTGTGAAATCGCGTTGCAGGAAAACGAAACGGAAGAAGTCTGGGAAGATGGAGATAAGTAGCTTATTAAAGTAAGCGGAGAATTGCCGCATTCTATTATTCGACGCGTTGTTCGAGAATGGTGTTATATAAAAAAAAATTCTTACGCTATCTCCAAGTACGTTTCAAGAATTCGCCATGGTAGAACTCGCTGTACGAAGACAATATAATCGACTCGCTTATAACGCGGTTAACAGTAGAACTACCGGTCTTAATCAATTATATTTAAATATATTCAATAAGCACTTTGGAGAAGGAAGAATCGAGAGATGGAAAAGATGATTAGTTTAGTAATTCGTGTTTTATAAAATAGATGTGAAATATCTATTGTATGTATCCCCTATAAATCTGGAGGATTTTTCAAAAAAGTTAGCAGCCGGTCATTTTGACTGTCTTGGTTAATGTGTGTCGTTGGAACATGTTTCAAGTTATTATTGCTATGGTAATTGTCTTTTATATTTCGTCAAATAGGACAGTTTTTTAACCAGTTAACTGCGTTCCTCGTGCATACACGTTAATCCAAAGCTCCATTGTACCCTTTTTAACACTGAATTGTGAATTTTTACAATGAAGTAACGATAAAGAAAACAAATTAATGCTCAGCAAAAGCAAATTGAATTCGTAAATCAGGTAATTCCTGTGTTTTATCATCTACCGCGTTGCACGGAGAATTGCATTATATGAAAACAGTAGCCGCAATATCTTCGACGGCATAGAAATTCGCGTCACAAAGGACTTTATCGTACTTCACTATCTACATTAACCTTCATTCTTCTTCATTTTTTCAGGATTCATCAAACAGCACTCAGACATCGCCCAAGAAACTATATTCTCATCCTCGTTTCAAGATCTCTCTCACGGTAACGTAAACTTCTCGACCATCCTCTATTCATTCTCATCGTGCGTTCAATTTCTCTACATTCTCGCAAAAATAATACTCAACGTTCCACTTTCGAACCGCAACACTCCTGCAACCGGGTGCTCAGACTTCACGAATCATCCCTCCGTCGACTGGTATAGCTCGCAAAAACAGAGAAGTCCTCTGGCCTCTGGTTTGTTCTGATTCGCCTAACGGATAGAGACATCCCTTCTGACGTCATTGTCGATTCTAACGCGCTATTGGCCGAACGCGCCGCACATTCGTTGCGTCGTCATGGGAACGACGAAAGTAGTGTTTTGTTTACGGTTGTCATTCGTCGATCTCAGGTTTCCAGGACTGACGTGGTGGGGATAGGCGGTGCGAGCGACACTCTGTCCTTACTCCGTGCCTTATACCGCGCAACTTCTCTATTTTTGCGAGCCTTATATACCTGGAAAAAACAGAGAAGTTCTCTGGCCAGTGGTTTGTTCTGATTCGCCTGACGGATAGAGAAATCCCTCGTTCTGACGTCATTTTCGATTCTAACGCGTCATTGGCCGAATCTGTTGCGTCGTCATGGGAACGACGAAAGCAGTGTTTTGTTTTCGGTTGTCATTCGTCGATCTCAGGTTTCCAGGTCCGATACGGTGGGGATAGGCGGTGCGAGCGACACTCTCTCCTTATTCTTGACTTCTCTGTTTTTGCGAGGTATAGCCCGTTGTACTTTTCCCCCCGTAGAAGGTAAGCATCGACGCGCCTATGGGGCACCGTGAAAAGCATCTCAAATTGCTGCAGCGCGGCGTGCGCGCAACGCTCTCGAAACTTCAGTAGCGTAATGCACCCAAGAGGCATCTCTCTCGAGCGTATCGCGTTATTTGCTAGCCGATGCCGGATAAGATAGACCCAAGCGAGTGTTCCTCCTCCTCTTAAATCCTCCTCTTCCTTCTGCGTTCGCGCGGATCTGCATTATTGAATTCTCAGGCCGTTCCTTTTCGCGCGATGTAAAGATACGTTTGCGATATCGCGCAAACAGTTATGCGCTCGTTTCCCGGAAGTGACGATCGATTTGATAGCGTGATATCGTCTGCGATTTGTGACAGTAGGGACAACAGATCAGGGGAAGAACGAACGAGTGGGTGGGTGTTCCGTTTGTGGCTTGCAATTATAACCCATTTGCATCATAGTTCTAAATACGGCAGAACCTGTCCATTAAAATGCACATTTACAAATTATAAATAAATAAATAAATATTTTTGTAAGAAGTATACTGTTGCTTTCATGCATATTAATTAAGTTAATTTTAGTATAAAATTAATTTTTTCTTAAACGAAAAAAAATTCGGGTCTGAAGGGGTTAACCATTTCGATGCGACTGACCTTTTAGCGCGCCGCTGGAACGTGACATTGACCTTTCAAAAAATCAAAATCGGCCTATTTTGAGTATAAGCGCCAACTGTTTTAACCCTTTTCACTCGAAGCCAGCCCTGACGTTATCTATCAGCACCTCGGCGACACTTTACCTTTTGCTATCTTTTGCCGTTCCGATAGAAAACTTAGAGATAGGTGGATTTCTTAAAATGTTGCGGTGCAATAAGGTCATCCTCCGTAATCACTAATAAACTCGAATGTTCCCTCAGAGGTGGCAATCGAGCGATATATTCTCACGATGCTCCCCCAGGCGGGAGATTTGAATGCTATGGGTTAAAATATCCACCTATCCGCGCAAACCACTTGTCCGTTTCTTCAAGGAATGATCTAAAACGCCGGCGCGATCGTTGAAAAATACCTGCGTACCGCTAGAACGCGACGTTAACATTTGAAAAATCGACAAAACCTCGATGCATCAGCGGGTGCAGCAGACTTCAGAGGTTGGAATTCCATCGAACGACCGGGCATTTTTCATCGACGGTATCTCGAACGAGGAGATCGACGATGTTGCGCGAGCGATCGCAGGTAAATGGGGTGTGTTACGAAAAGTCACGCGTCACGATCGTCATCGTGCGATTTACTTGTAACGGCAGCGGAGAAATCGATAAGAGGCCAAAGTGGCCGTGTCGACACGTAGATCGCCGTTAGAAAGGACAGTTACCGCTCCGCTTAAATTATACGTCCCGTCTGCGGCGAAATAACGAAGGGGTTGAGAAGCGATTTTGTCGCCCCGGTGAATGCTTTACTCCGCGATCATTATCGGAATGGCTCGACGGTTTTATATAAATTGGAGCAGTTTGACGCGGAAGTCTACGTTGGTTTCGTACGCGGACACTGTGGGAGGTGGTGATCGTAAATTGTCGGCGGGAGATTGTGAAATTCTGCGGAATTTCATGGATTATCGTAATTGGGCGGAATCGACCGGGAATACCGATGATTTGATTTGTTGGGGCGTAGTTTCGTGACTTTCATCGGAGAGAGTATTGATGCATTTGATTGTTTGTAACCTGAATCTCTTCTTGGGCGTGAAAATTAAATTGTTGCGTTGGTGGATGTTAATAATATTTGAAATGGTAGGTAGTTTTCATTTGGAAGGTTTTATTGGGCGTTTATTACGGTTCAGTATCGAACCGCAGACAAAATTTTAATAAACCCTTTCTAAAATAAATAACCTGATTTAACATCAAGCTATTTATCAAAAATGAAAATTAGCACTTTAAATAATATACCGTATTAGCCCGCATATAACGCGAACGCGAATTTAACGCGACACCGAAATGTTTCATAAAGATAGTGAGAAAAAAAAATAATCCGAATTTAACGCAATCCATATATTTTTCATAAAAGAATTCAAAGAAAAGAAAATTCGATCAGATAAGCATTTATTTAATAATAGGTAATAACACAAGTTACAGATTCTTGATATATCGCATAATTTACCGGAATATTAATATTATGGAAATAATTTTATCGCGACGCGTCTCATTAATATTTTCAATTTGGTAGATGTAACAAAACTTGCAAATTTCTTATCCCATTTACCACATCACGAGTGTCGCTCGTTATTGTAGGACAAGGGGTTAATCATCCCCAACTATGTTCTTCCCCGACAACTCTAGTCTCAAACTCCCGTTATAGTGAGAGACCAGAAACAAGGCACTTGGAACGGAAGGGGAGATTGCTCTCGCACCGCCTATCCCCGCCATCTCGGTCCCGGAAACCTGAGATCGACGAATGACAACCGAAAATAAAACACTCCTTTCGTCGTTCACACGACGATGCAACGAATGGCGGGTCTCTCGGCCAATAGCGCGTCAAAATCGAAAATGCGCGAGGGAGAGGGATGTCCCTATCCGTCGGGCGAATCAGAGCAAATTACCCCTCAAGTGCCTTGTTTCTGGTCCCTCACTATAGAAGCACTCGCAAAGCTCCACTCTCCATGACAAAAGATTTGCCGAAGTCCAAGGGACAAATATAACAGAAATTACACGAGTTTCCGTCCCATTGTAGCCGTCGCTAGATAACGCGCAACGAATTCCGCCGAGGTGTTCTCTCCTGCTTTCCCCCCGGCTCGAACGAGCCTTCGCAATTCCCGCCTGGATTTACAATTCGATCGTAACTGTCGCCTTTGGAAACGCGACGGACGTTAGCTACGCCGCTGCCCACTCTCCGGGGGAAGTCATGCATTAGCACCATTGTAAACCTAGACCTATGGTGGAAGCAGCACGAGTCGGTATCGCGACAGCTCATCGTTTCGAGTCCCGTCACTTTGCGGACACCCTGGTGTCTCTGAAACCACAGCCGCGAGCTGGGTGGGCAAATGTTGTCGAACAAAGCCTTCTTCGTGAACGAACGCGATTCAACGGAGTGAATAGCGAGGGTGTAACGTCGTTGCTTCGAAGATTAGGTGTTTGTTGGATGTTTGTGAATTTTTGAACTTTACGGAAGTTTGTGGGATGCAGGATGTTCGAAATTTGATGTTTGAGTAGCTTGGAATCTTGAGGTAGAGGGTTATTGGCTTGAAAATGGAGTGGCAGGGGGTTGCGGTGAGAAAGTAAAAATAGAAAATGAGTAGAGGGTTGCAGATTTGAGTTTGTGGCAGATGGAGTTTATTTTACTCTGGTTAACATTGTAATTGAGAAGAAGAGGGTATGTTTGTTATACAGGGTGTTAAATAAACATTCAATATTTATATGGTATATAGGATACACGGTACTGAGTAAAAAACTGACCGATTTTCAATGAAATCTACTGTCGATACTTGAATAAGAACATTTAGAACGCGGTTTATAAATACTAAAGTAAACATCGCACGCGATGGAAGCAAATAAGTCAATCATGATACTAGCAAACAAAAATGTTTATATCTCAGAAACGGTTGACCTTTCGACCTATGTTTACTAAAGCTTTTTTACTCGGTACAGTGTATCCCATATGCCATATAAATATTGCATTTTTTTGAACATCCTGTATATTTTATATCTATGTATACTGAATGAGCACTTTGGAAAAGCAGAAATCAAAAGGTATAAAATATGATCTGGTAACTAATTTAGGCTTTATAAGATAGATTTGAATTTTTCGAAAAAATTGGGACCACTTTCGTAGTTTCACTGTTAAGACTCAAATATTAGAACAAGTTCAAGAGATATAGGTTTCTAATAATCCTCAAATTCAACAGGTTTAAGATCCCGATTTAATTAGTCCTATCACAGAACAGTCTAATTAATTTAGAAATCGCAGAGATTGGAAAATCATTTTGTCCAAATGTTAATGAATCTTCACCTCACAAAACACCCTCTGATTGCAACAATTTGCCACTTTGACCGGCTTGGCAGTTTCAAAATTAAAGATCTTTCAGTCCACGCTTGATCGTCTAATTACTTAAGTTACAGTAAAACCTCGATAAAGGCATGAGAAATTTCCCTCGATAAATGCTTCATGACTATCCCCTCCACATAGGGGGATCACCGTTAGCGAACCTCGACGATCGACGAGGTCCGCAAGTATCGGCAAGGCAATACGAATTGGAGGGTCGGCCGTTTTCATTTTCCATTTTTTTGAAACCTTTGCTAACGTATTTGTGAGATTTTTCTGACTAAAATGATACCAAGCACGATATACTTTGAATTATATTTACTTAATATTTAATAAGTTTACTTACTATTCACATAATTCAAACTATATCGTGTTTGGTATCATTTTAATCAGAAGAATCTCAAAAGTACATTCGGAAACGTTATATTTAGAAATATTAATAAATAAACAAGTTTATCATTGTATTAACAATGCCTCGCCGATACTTTCGAGCAGCTCACTTTGTTTGCCTGCTCTCTCTGTCTCTTCTACTGTCTGTCTTTTTCTAAGTTCGCGCTCGGCTCGAGCCCTAATGTAAACACAGATTCGACACCGGTCCTCGATAAGAGCACTGCTCTGTCCCTCTGTGCATTTATCGAGGTTTTACTGTATGTAGAATTTTTTTGATGTCACTGCACCTGAAATATTGCAAGAAGCTCGACAACCTAAAAATTCAGGGAATAGTTTACGTACATATGATTTCTCGCGCGAAATATTATGATATTTCGCTTTCAAACTATATTTTCCATCACGAAATTCTTCCTCAACCTCAACAAGGTCACGAATATCAGCCAGCTATCTATATTCACCGTTTCCCGACACCCATATGCAGGTATCCCGCATAGTCCCAGTTTTTACACCATAACCCCCATACTTGCATTCCTCTTTCGAAATCCCGACCTCGGTTAACGCGGTCGTCCGAGACGTCTAACGTTTCACCCACGCTCGTTTCGCGAATCGGAGCACAATCGACGACGAGCACCGCAAAAACCTCGATTTTTTCCACGAAACCGTCGTTCATCCTCCGGCAAATACCACCATGAACAGCTAAAACGATGTTCTCTCGGATCTTCGAAGAATAATGGTACGGCGTATTAGCGTGCACCGGTAATCTTGCAATTACAAAAGCGTGCAATCTCTGTCGATGCACCTGCGCACAATCGGTGCATGCGTATTTCATAGGGTAGCACAATGTCACGTTCATCGTCACGGATGTTGTTTATGGGGATCGCGTGTAATTACCGTTTTTACGTGGCTCACGTTTCCGCGAGAAGGCAACTTCTCACGTTGCGCCGTTCGACTTTAATTACTCAATTGACGAATTTCGAAACTGCGACGTTTGCGTAGAAAGTCGAAAACGTCGCTGGTGTTGATGCGGGTAGGGTTTATGGGTCGGAGGATCGTGTGAACCGGCACTAAAAAGTTCGGTAGACCTATATTCTTAATCATGTTCTAATAGTGCTAATAGCTCTCTAACGAGCACGTAAAAACGGCCGATGCTCGAAGCCATGCGCGGTGCCTTTAATCGCGGCGCGAGTTCCCTGAAGGAGATCGGAGGAATCCCAGGTTTCGTGACTCGAAAGTGGAACGGAAAAGTCGAAATTCTATTTAGGACGGATGGTTTTTGGGATAACGGAATTGTGCCGGAATTGCTGGTTGGTTTGATACTTAACACCTTTCCCTACGATTTCTATTTTGACTGCGGGCGCAATCGGAATTAATTCTTGCAATCAAAATTTCTCTTTGATTTAAAGTAACACTTTACATTCCGAAGTAACTTTCAGGCACGCCAAACTCTATATCGATATCGTGTGTCAATCTACTTGCTGAGATTCTGCGCAAAAAAAAGTTTCAGCAACATGTGGAAGTAATACAATATCAAACGAACACTGTCAACAGTCCACGGTGTTCTTCTCGTACTAAATTTCACTTCAGTCCCTTTAACCGTGCCCTTACAATTATATCACCCTGTCTTCGCATCAGGACCATTAATCGACCCTTGAATCTCTCCCGATCCCGACGAAGGGATAAATTCCCGATTCTCCGAATCGCATCGGAACGTCTTCTCAGGTTCGCCGATATCTCGGAATCTTCCGCGGGGGAGATAAATTATGCAGTCAGGATTCCTCTAACCGAAATCGCCGACAATGGCGCGAAAGGGTAAGGGATAAAAACAAAGCCGCAGGAAAGAGTACCTCGCGCGGGTGGTCGATGAAACGGACAAGCGGAGGAGAGACGGAGGAGGTGAGAGTGTATCGGAGGAAATAAGAAAAGGCAAAAAAAGGGAAAAGAGAGGCTCGAGAGTGAGATAGGATCTCGGAAGTGGGTCGTCGAGCAAACTGCAGTCCCAGATCTTCGTCCCGGAGGGAAAAGCGAGATAGCACCGAGGGACGTTTCGCCGAGGTGCCGTTACCGTTACCGACGAACACGAGGGTGGCTGAGGCGGAGTGAAGGCGGCAAAACGACAGAGAGGACATGGTTGGAGGGACAGAGAGAAGGAGGGACGGGAGACAGAGAGGAAACGGTTCGAGAGACGGTGAGAGGGAAGACGAGAGACGGAGACGAGCCGCAGAGAAGAAATGGTTGAGACAGAGAGAGGGAAGAACAAGAGAAGAAAGGACGAAATACAAAGAGAAGAAAGAACGAAAAACAGTGAGAAGAAAAGACAACCGATAGAGAAAAAATAGTCGATTGACAGAGAGAAGAAAGAAGAGAAAAAAGGACGAAAGACAGAGAGAAGTAAGGACGAAAGACAGAGAGAAGAAAGGGCGAAGAACAGTAAGAAGAAAAAACAACCGATAGAGAAAAAATAGTCGATTGACAGAGAGAAGAAAGAAGAGAAGAAAGGACGAAAGACAGAGAGAAGAAAGAAGAGAAGAAAGGATGAAAAACAGCGAGAAGAAAAGACGAACGATAGAGAAAAAATAGTCGGCAGACAGACAGAAGAAAGAAGAGAAGAAAGGACGACCGATAGAGAAGAAATGGTCAACAGCCAGAGAGAAGGAAGACTAAAAGACAGAAAAAAGATAGAAGAGGAGAAAGGATGCAAGGCAGAGAGATAGGAGGAAGAAAGAAGAAAAAGGGGACGAAAGGCAGTGAGAAGAGAGACGACCGACAGAGAGAAGAAAAAAGAGGAGAAAGGACGTTCGATAGAGAAGAAATTGTCGATAGCCACAGAGAAGAAAGAAGAGAAGAAAGGCTGAAAGACAGTGAAAAGAAAGGACGACCAACAAAGAAGAAATGATCGACAGACGGAGAGAAGGAAGAAGAGAAGAAAGGATGAGAGGCAGAGAGAAAAGAGGAAGAGAGAAGAGAAGAAACGACGACCGACAGAGAAGAAATGGTCGAAAGCCAGAGAGAAGCAAGAAGAGAAGAAAAGGTGAGAGACAGTGAGAAGAAAGAACGACCGACAGAGAAGAAATGGTCGATAGTGAGAGAGAAAAAACAATAAAAGACAGAGAGAAGAAAGGATGAAGGGCAGAGAGAGAAAAAAAGGAAGAAAGAAGCGAAGAGAGGACGAAAGACAGAGAAAGAGCAGAAAAGAGGCGCGAGAGGAGGGCAAATCACGCCGCAGGAGGGAAGGGGCGGGAGAGGGAGGGCAAAGGATTGATGCACGTCCATAACTCATGCAGAAATGCGGTCAGGTGCACAACTGGATCAAACGAGAGATCCCCCGCGATCCTATCGTTCCCCGATCTACGTCGTGACTCCCTCTCTTGGCGTGATACGCGATACGCGATACGCGATGAGCTGCCAGCTGCGAGGATACCGAGCCTATCGTGCTTGCTGGCTTATTGTTACCGATTAATTGCCCTTCCCTGTGGGATGGATTTCGTTAATTGAACGTCTGCTGTGTGGATCGAATCGCTCAAGGTTCAAGAGGGGGAAAGAATGTGGGGGATATCGAGGGATTAATTCCTTCGGTGTACGGACACTTATGTAGTTGACGAGGAAATTAAATATTGTTAGGCGTTCTGTAATTATTGTGAGGTATAGTGAGAAAGCAACGTGGAAAAGTGCAGTATATTTTGAGGATAAGGAATTATGGGAATTGTTTGGAGGGCTGTGGTGGCTATGAAGTTCACCCTTTGACCTGGAATAATGAGTGCCAATCGTGACGCAGTAAGTGGAATAGGAAGTTTTGAAGCTTTCTGAAAGCTATTATTGAAAATATCAGTTAAATTATTTTTATGCTATTAATATTGCGCTAAATTATACGGTATATCCGAAATCAGTGTGTAATTTTCATTTCAGGAATTAATGTTGAGTTATTGCGTAGACAATTAATTCTGAGTTATCACAAAAGAAATCGTAGAGAAAAGGGTTAAAGCTACCTACAGCAGTAGGTCCTAAGCGAAATTAGTATAGCAGAAAAATAATACCACGAGCGAAAAAAGAAATTCGTAAGTAACTATCTTTTATCTGGCCAAATTTGCAACAATAATATCTCGCTGTTGGCATTCGCAAATTAATATAATACAGGGGAGATAGGGAATATAGTATAAAGGCTATTAATTCGTAACAATGCACAAAATTGTTGTTAAACTGTAAATCAACGTCGGTTCGACGGAAACTTTGTTTCAATAAAACACGTTTATTTAATCCAGACACGAGATACTCATCGAGAGGGTTTAAAAATTTGGATATTAAAATCGACTCTTTCGCAATGAAATTGCAGCTCTGAAATTTATGATGCACAGCTTAGGGAGAATTTGTTTCACGTTCCTCGAATCACCCCGGGAATCCAGCCACCCTGTAAACTTTTAATGAAACGTTTCACGGGATTGGAAACTCTACGCGAAAATACGTCCCGCCAGATAAATGGCACGGCCAACTCGAATCTGGCAGCGGCGTTAAAACCGTATTCAAACG
Source organism: Cerceris ruficornis (assembly GCA_963989415.1). Taxonomy (NCBI): domain Eukaryota; kingdom Metazoa; phylum Arthropoda; class Insecta; order Hymenoptera; family Crabronidae; genus Cerceris; species Cerceris ruficornis. The sequence continues at coordinate 29,511,851 of OZ022518.1, forward strand.
CAATACGCCAGGAAATTAGCCTTCGTAATTTTCAATTTCACTTCCCTTTTCGCAGGAATTATTGCTCTCGCGAATACATGGGAGACTCTCCGGCATTCGTATCTCCCGAGAAATTAAAACGTTTAATTTAAACGCTACGATCTACGGATGGCAATAAAAACAGTAATGCACATGTATGTTTTCCATTTGGGACAAGAATTAAAAAGTGTAAGTCGTAGGCATAATGATTATAGCAGTTAATTAGAAAAAGTTACCAATAATAATACAAATACGTCACGAAAAAAAGTGAAACGAAGTAACAGCAATAAAAGTTGACAACCACTGAAACGAAGGGCCGACATTCTCGCTAACAAAACGAGAGACACGCGGTGCTCTGTGGCTAAAATCGGCGCAGCATAGCGCAGCTTTATCGCATTCTCGCGATCTTCTCCCATATTTCGCACGTTGTCTTTCGGCGAACCAATAAATATTCCGCCGATCCGAATCGCGATGTCTGTGCGCGTGCGCGCTTGCTATCTAAGTGCGCAGTGCGTATAGAGGGTGGCTTGAACTTTGTCGTAGGATCAGAAACCCCTCGATTTTTCGCTGATAAATTAAAATGTAAATTAGAACAACAAACTACACCGACACTTCTGCCTGGAATTTTTAATCTCTGAAATTAACGCATAAATGATGTATATCTTCCTTCTTCAGAGCAACAAAGTCATATTAGTTTTGTTAAATTAACACCTTAACCACTTGCCCTACGATTTATTTTGTGACTGCCTCCGCAATAATCGAAAATTAAAAAATTTTAGTGATACCTGATATATTTTAGAATTTAACGCAAAATTAATAACATGGAAATAATTTTATCGTGTCGTGTTCCACTGATATTCTCAATTTGATAATTTTTGAGATGCTTCAAAATTTCAAAGGGTTAAGGTAAGGTTCTGCAGCTGGTGATTAAGGCAAAAGTTTTTACATACAGTCAGCCCCAATTCAGGTAGCTTTTATCACCTTTGACCTTAGTATGTCAAAAATTGCAACATAAAAATCCGCGGTGGCGCAACTACGGTCCCAAGCGGCAGGTGAAATTTGTCAATGAATTTGGAAAGAAGTGTAACTTTCTTCTATTAAAATCATATCTTTGTAGAATAGAAAATTACAGGTGAAACAAATATATCTATTTACCAGAACTATGCTTATTTTATATTACTATTTTAATATTGCATCAGTCTTTAACGAATTCGCAAATATCGTCACTTAAATCTCTCAACGAATTCCATGTTGCGCCACCGATCGCCGATAACTCCCACGATATTCAAACTCTTAACTCATTCGCTATTTGAAGTGATTTCTGACGAACATTTTACTCTTTATTTCCCATTTCCTTTCAGCGAACCCTTTCCCCGCACCATTACGTGCCCCATTGAATTTTAATCCGTACAAAACGAGCTACACGGTTCATAAATTTACAAAAGACAAAATCAAGCGCAGTCATTGCCCTCGCAACACGACCACTCCGCAGTGAACACGTTAAAACCGCGTGTATACATCGGGCGCAGAAACGCGCGATAAATTTTCCCCAGAAATTCAATTTATTTCGCGTGCAAAACCTCGAACACGCCACGATTCTCGGGCCACCCTGTACAACGCAGTCTAACGCGATACGTTCTGTTCCGGACTTTCGCCATTTCACCTTCAATCCCCCGCGAAATCGAGGCGTGCACCATGAACACGGCTTCGCGAATTTTTGCCCCCTTAACGCGCATTCGCGACAGGTTTCGCCGGATCTAGGAAGCCGGCATTGGAAGTGAAAATTATCGATCATGGTGTAATAAATCTAGACAACCGGTAATTAGGAACGGCCATCTTTATATCACGCTTCGGTACGATTCAGGTGAAAATAGTATCGCCGTTGGTTATCGATATCGAAGTAACGATAATTTTCGTTATCCTTATCGCGGGACGTTCGTTAAGGCGCTTGTATCGCTGCTGCTAATGGAAATCGGAGTGACACGATTCGGATTGCTCGCTTCGAGCTAATTGTCGCGTGCGAAACTCCACTTTTTTTCGCGTTCTCGGTACAATTTCTAATAACAGTTGAGAGGAAAGCTCGTTTGGGAGAGACAATCGCCTCGGTGCGTGGGAACGGGTGAAAAAATTTGGGAAAAAAGCGTGGACCGAAGAGTATGAGATTTAAAGACGTTAAGTACCACGATGAATCGGCACTGGTAAATTTAATGAAATTTTTTTGTCACTTTTGAACGACAGTGCTCGCTGATTAGGTAGGATATTGAATTTTAAAATAATAATGTAAGATAGGCTGAGTATTATTGAATATAATTATTCTTATCCTTAATGATCCACCGTAAAAATGTGTTTTTAGTAGAAAAAGTTTCACTTTAGTAGAAACGACGAAGCGGCTGGGATTCAACGTGCTAATGACCTGCGCGATGAATTTTTTATCGCGCTTTCGCACCAGGCGAATAATTACGTTGGAGTCATGCTAATGCTTTGTGCATGTTTGGCTTGTCGTTTGCAACGCAAAATTATTCATTCGATCGCTTGATGCCCATTTTAATGGGACTTTATATATTGGTTTGAGTGCCATCAGAAGAGCAGAATAATGAGAGAACGTTTAATGAATTTGCCTTTCAATTTTCGAATGCAGATAGCGAAAGGTAGAGGCAATTACGTCAGTGCAAATTCAAAAGATGAAATTTCATCTTCTCGTCCTCCTAAAGCTTCTTTCCTCCTCTGATACCAAGAAAATGCAAATTTTCTAACACAGATTCTACTGTGCAATTCTCCTAAAATACTTTAACTCTTTGAAATTGCGTTCTACTACGCAATTCTCTTAAAATACTTTAACCCTTTGAAATTGCGTTCTACTACGCAATTCTCTTAAAATACTTTAACATTTTGAAATTGCGTTCTACTACGCAGTTCTCCTAAAATACTTTAACTCTTTGAAATTGCGTTCTACTACGCAGTTCTCCTAAAATACTTTAACTCTTTGAAATTGCGTTCTACTACGCAATTCTCCTAAAATACTTTAACTCTTTGAAATTGCATTCTACTACGCAGTTCTCCTAAGATACTTTAACCCCTTCGCTACGGAGAACTTTTCCGCGAGTCTGTTAATACGGTACGAAGAAATCCCGGCGCGGACGAATAACTTTTAATGGCTATAGTGGCGTAATATAAATAATTACTTCTTTATTGAAGCTGTAATGCATATAATATATGGAAACTAAAATCTTATGGTATTTAAAAAATATCCAATTACAAAATATGAACTAGTAATTAATTCTTTGTTTGAAATTTCGACGGGTGACTATAGTCACCAGTAGTATCGAAAGGGTTAACTCTAAAATTTGTATTATTATATAACTTTGTTAATAAATATAAACCAACTTTATTCAATCTAAAAAAATTTGTCTGTGCAACATGGGTCATATTATTTTCTGAATTCCCGTGCCTCAAAGAGTTAAATGAGAAAACTCTACTAAATTCCGAAGAACCCATCGACATTCCCGTCGACCATATAAAACGACAACAACTACAGAAACCATCGGCACTCAATTCCCATACATTCCACGCATAGAGCTGCACGTGAACAAATTCAATCGGCATCAACGTCCCATAAAAATCACACGTCCAGTGGAACGAATAAACCTCTATCAATTTTCACCGTATCGTTTTTGCAGCCGATCAACATCATAAGTTACCAAGCACGATCAAGAAATAATCCGCGCACACCGTTAAAACCCGCGAAACCGTCGATCTCTCGTGAAAATAACAAATATCCGTTGCTCGCGTAACGCGTTAAATCATCGACGAGTTGTCCACGCTCTCTAAAAAGCGGAGAAGCGCGAGGAATAGAGTCGAGGCCCGTTAAGAAACGGGCGCGGAATGCATGTGTGAAAATTCAGAGGTCAGTCTCACGCGAGAGGATTTCTTGGGCCGGCCGTTTTGTTACTGGCAGTCGGGTAAATAAATAATCCGGCATCGAGGAATAAACTGCCACCGATAGACCGACTCGGCGCTATGTCAACGTCGCGTTTGCGCTTTCCCACTGCGAGAATAAGCGAGCCAGCCACTGCGCCGCGGCGCGGACGTCGTAGGAGAAAAAAAAGAATCCTAATGAATCCCGCGTACCACGGCGTAACCGGTATGCTGATTTATGGCGATCGTGTTCCGCTCAGAGGATCATTATGACACCGTTGACTTTCGTCGCTGCATTTTCCACGGTGCGATCGTTCTTGCCGATCGCGTGGCCTCGTTGCTTTCTTCTCGGCCGGGTGAAGCAAGATGGGGGCAATTCGTTCGGATACTATTGTTTTAGGTGGATTTTGAACCATGGGGACTGTGATATGGTAAATGATGAGTTGGAAAAAATTTCTTAGGGGGTTAAGGGTGGGTGCAGTGATTGCGAGGAGAAACTTTTATATTCTTGCGCGCTATAAACCCTTCACTCCTTGCGCTAAGACTTCTTTTGTAACCACGTATGCAATAACTCAGAATTAATTCGTGAAATAAATATTTCTCACTTATTTACGATACAACATATAATTTAATAGAATATTAATAGTATAGAAGTAATTTGGCTGTCTCGTGACCCACTGATATCTTCAATTTAATAGTTTTTGGAAAACTTGAAAATTTCTTATTACACTTGCCGCGTCACGAGTGGCACTCCTTATTGTAGGGCAAGGGGTTAACTGTGGGCAATTCGTCTGGGACCTATTGTTTTATGCGGGTTTTGAGCCGCCGAGGCAGTGATATAGTAAATACTAAGTTAGTAGGAATTTTCCAGACGGATTTCAACTTAGACGATCTGATTGCGAGGTCAAACCTTTATCTCCTTCCTCATCGTAGACTCTTAACGGAGAGAAAACCCTTAATTGTGGTCATTTCACCTAGGATCTACTGTTTTAGGTGGTTTTGGAACCATCGAGATTGTGATATAGTAGATAATAAATTAACAAAAATTTCTCAAAGATAGTGGGAGATTTGAACTAGGGTCCACTGATTGCAATTGACTCTATACCTGCTTACTCAGCATAGGCCCCAGCTGCTATGGTAATTTCGTCAAAAATCTGCTACTTTAGATAAACTTGTTACTTTAGAACCCAAAACATCGAGACGACGGTACAGTAAATAATGAATTAGGAAAAATTCCCCAGAGGTGAACGATGTGAACTCTGGCCCAATGATTGCAAGTTTGAGCCTTTACCTCCTCATTCACCATAAGGCCCCAACTGCTATGGTGATTTCACCAAAAATCTGCTTCTTTCGATAGATATGATACTTTAGAACCCGAATCATCGAGGCTGCGATATATTAAACAATAAATTAGGAAAAAATTCCCAGAGGTGAATGATGTGAACTCTGGCCCAATGATTGCAAGTTTGAGCCTTCACCTCCTCACCGAAACTAGCCCACAGCAAGTAAGCGCATCGGGGAATAATGAGCATGTAATTATCGAGGATGATCGTGATCGTTGACTCGCGGTATTTCGTGCGAGGGGTCGATTGCGATGTTTCGACGGAGTGTTTTAGAAATTCGACGGCGGAAGCGGTTTATTCGCCCGCGGCGAAAATTGATGCGATTGATTGCAGGAAGTACGAAGCGGAGGCGGAAGTCGGGCCTTTGAGGTCTGCGGTCGTTGTTGGGGATTGCATTGACTCGTTGAGTGCCGGGCGAATTCCGTGGAATTTCTTCGTTGCATATGTCGAATATTTGAAGAAAAGACAAGTTGGAAGGTATTGGAACGAATAGAGAAACTGGCAATTGTGCAAGGGTTTAATTAATAATTCCTAGACGGACATCTGAACGATCTTCGACAAGCGGAAAGTGCGGAAGAAAATGCGAGAAGGAACAGAATTTTGGCGCGGTTCTCGAATTGAAAATTAAATCGAGCAAAGATGAGATGTGAGGGGTTTATTTTGAAAATGTTAAAAATGACTTTCTTTTTAACAATAATCGTACTGTGCAGGGTAGAATGAGCGGTTCAATGGAATGAAAATACGTCTTTTTTGCATTATTAACTAAATGCTGTTACATTTCTTTTGAAAAAAGGAAAAAAAAACGTTAAACATCAGGCTACAGTCAGAATAGGTATGCATAAAGTGCCGGTACGGTTAGAATTGCCTCAAGATTTTTCGAGTTCCCATTTTATATATTTTATATTTTTGTTGGTATAAATGATTTCTCATGGCTATTAAAAATGACCATTTTTCATTACAGCAAAGTGACTTATGCCACTTTCAAAGTAAATGTCACATATTAAGCCTGTCCAAATAATTTGTTTCGAAGTTAAAAAATGGAGAAAAGCTTGGACTGTATTTGTTAGACTTCGATGCAGATAAAATAAGTATTCTATGACTTATCAGCAGGAATGTACGTCTTCGTAACGCGAGTAGTATTGGCTCGGACCGAACTACCGTCGGCGACTATATCCTAAATAACATTATTCGTTTCCGTTTCGCGCGTCAACTTTCGCTGGCGCAAAAGTATCGGCGCTAATAACGACGAATACGCAACGTCCTCGGGATGATAATAACTCACCGAGTGAAAAATCCCGATGCAACAGCTGCATACGATACGAAGTTAATGGAAGTGAAAATAATTTTCCAGCCTGGCCGCTTGACACGCTCGTTTCCCACGTTTTGTGCGGCGTTTTACGGCGCGCATTAGCGGAAATATCGGCGTCACTATCTGCGAATGCGATTTATTTCGCGATTCCAACGAGCAAATAAAAAAAAAAACTTCCCACGTCCAACCGATAATTATCCACGTTCTCGAACCTGCGAAGACTCGGTGTTCCAGCGTTAAACGAAACCGCGAATGTTTCGACGATAGCAGAACTCGTCGATTCGTCGTTCCAGAATCGCCCGGTGAAAAAAATTCACGATATGGCCCGGCGAACCAACAATTATCGGCAACGATATTAATAAACAACGTTATCGTTGATCGCGGAGAAACTCGCCGGTGCAAATTGGCGCAGGAATCGCGCAAACGTATCGAGCGAATGATTCGCCTGGCGAGGCTTTCCGCGGTGATTTTTCCTCGACGGAAATCATCAGACGAGTCGCCGGCATGGAAACCATGGAGATGCCGAAAGATAGAGCGAAGGTTCTCGAGAGGAGCCCTGGAGCGGAATAGAATTTTCTCTTGGTTGCCTTGGAAGGAGAGGTTGATGATGAGAGGAGTGTGGGGGAAGAGAATGAAGGGGAGAAAGAGGTGCTGCGGACGATCAGGAAGAAGTACGGTGGAATGAGGGGGAAAGAGGTAGAAGAGACGGTGGAGAAGACGCAAGGTAGAATGAAGAAGAAAAGTCGAGCAGAGGATGAGGAAGAAGTAGAAGAGGATGAAGCAGCCAGAGGGGAGGAGGGAGAAGTAACAAGAACCAGGAAAGCGGAAGAGGGAGAAACGAAGATACGAGGATGAAGAAGCAGCAGAAGAAATGAAGATATGAGGGTGAAGAAGCAGCAGAAGAAATGAAGAAATGAAGATATGAGAATCGAGAAGCAGCAGAAGAAAGGAAGAAATGAAGATTGAAGGATGAGGAAGCAACAGAAGAAAGGAAGAAACGCAGACATGAGGATGAAGAGGCAGCAGAAGGAGGGAAGAAACGAAGATATTAGGATGAAGAAACAACAGAAGAAAGGAAGAAACCAAGATATGAGGATGAAGAAACAGCAGAAAGGAAGAAACGAAGATATGAGGATGAAGAAGCAGCAGAAGAAAGGAAGAAACGAAGATCTGAGGATGAAGAAGCAACAGAAGAAAGGAAGAAACTCAGATATGAGGAATAAAGAAACAGCAGAAGAAAAGAAGAAGCGAAGATTTCAGAATGAACAAGCAGCACAGGAAGAGAAAAGCAGAAGGCTCGGCCGAAGAAGAGTAGGAGGCGTCAGGGAGACGAATGGCGAAATATTAGTAAGAAGTTAATGTAAAAGACAAAGAAGAAATCAAAGGATGTTCAGAAAGAAGAGCAAACTTAACAACCAGGAAAAAGAGCAACAGAAAACCAACAAGCAGAAGAAGAAGTAGCGAAGGACAAGCTAGCGCAACAGAGACGAAACACCAGGAAGAAGTATCATGAAAAAGAAGAACACAGGACAAGGAGGAAGAGGGCGTGGGAAAAAAGCGCGGCAAAAGATGACGTCGAAGATAAAGCAGACTGAGAAGATCGGCAAATGATGAGTATAAACAAGAGAAAATAGCACGACAAGCAAAGGCAGCAGCAAAGAGGCAAGAAGAAGACCAGCGACAAGAAACAGCGTCGCAGAAAGAGAAGGAAAACGGTCGAGACGCCTCGGTTCTACGGGATACCATAAAGCAGCGCGATGAACGATACCGCAATAGGCTGCCGCGACTATCGTGCGTGATATGTTTTACGAGCCCAAGAGTATGCGAATGCGGTCAAACGAGCCAAGAGGAGGCTTTGGCAAACTGCTCGTATTCGCGCGAATCTACCCTCGCCACTTTGCCATCGAGTCTGCACCTTCGAGTGCTCGACGAGAGGCCCACTTCCGATCGAATGGAAGCGCGCACTTTGATCGTCCTTCGAACGAAAGCAATTTGCCGGCGTGTTCTCGAAACATCGCCGATGGAAAATAGAAGCTTGCGGAATTTACAAGTGCAAATGTATACAGTCGTAATTCAGAATGAAGTGCGTCGGATAGAAATAAGAACCTTGAAGGAGTCTGCTATACCTCGCAGTAAAATAGCATTCGACGAGACAATCATTAGAAAAAGTATAATGACAATTTAAAAAAATCATACAAGCGAGCCTGTTATTGCAAATAGAGTTTTTCTCTTATGTTGCAGAAGCTATTGCAATTTTGTAGGACTTCCGAAATTAAATTCTTGTTAAATATAGATCGATCTTTAAATTAAATAATGGTACCGGTGAGTTTTCAGTATATGACTGAAGCGAAATTTGAGCCGAGGTATTTGAAAGTCGGCGATGCTTTTATTTCTACGGTTTTGCGTGCCAGATATTGAAGAGAAATTGCAAGAATTCCGTGATATTTGCGCGCCGTCGCGAAACTCCGAGAACCCACGGCAATTAAGGGGCAAGAAATGGAACGCGTATTTCGCGCAACGACGTTATTAGATGCACGTTAAAGATTTCGACGCGCGCAGACTGTTCGCCAATGGGAAATCACATTGGCAAGTATTCCAATAGCATAGAATTGGCACTGATCTAATCGATCGAAATACGCCGGCCAGGATAAACCGAACGGCGAGGGATAGCAATAAAATAAATTGGCGTTATGCTCGATTCTTATCAGTGAAATATGCACTTTCTCCGAACAATAGACATATTATGTAATGTGAAATATATTCAGTTTCCTTGTGTTCGCTTTCTTCGATGCCACGATAATGGGAGATCGTTATTCAAAATTCTATTCCAACGCGTTAAGTGCCCTATGATTTATTGCCTTACACTGGGAGAGCATTTTTTTTTCTGCGTTTAATAGAATAGCGAGCCGATAACGTCGCTCGGCTCGATCGGACGCCGTTTGTGGAAATGGCGCGCGATACGAGTGGATTTCGCGAAACGCAAGCTGCGTGCGCCTTTGTTGAAGAAGCATACAGTAAAATATAGAACTATAGATGGCGCGTTGCGATCAGAAAGATCTCCAAGAATGTTGCCATCTTTTTTAACTTTGAAAAACTCTCAAAGTTACGCATACTTTGCGAGAGATACGCTGGTGTTCATTTAACGCTAGGTTTATCGGGCGGGTCATTTCAAATTTCGTGAAGGAAAGTACAGAAACAATTTACATTTTTTTCTGCTAGTTTTACTGGCTCTCAGCCATTCAACGAGACGAGTTTATTTCGAAATTCATTTTCTTCGAAGCCTTCGAATTTTGAAGTCCTCTATGCAGTACAGTCCGTCAACGAGGAGCTCTAACTGTAGAATTACTTATTTATTTATAAACAACTGACTGTACCGTAACTCAGTAACATTCATACTACTGGGTGTTGCGTAACAATATTATATTATATTATTATTTATTTTATGGCGCAAATATTTACCTACATTTCTTATACACCCATCTCTACCGAAACGAGTCAATAAGTGTACAGTCCGACAACCGAAAGATGGCTAAGGAGCGGCGGAACCTCTCGTTTTCAAACGCCTATTCCCGCCATTTCGTTTTTGGAAATTTCCAAACCCAGTCTCCCAAATTAAAAACGCCGCGTTGTCGTTTACTTTAGGAGGCTGGATTTAGGGATTCCAAAAACGACATGGTGGGAATAGGCGGTTGAAAATGACAGGCTCCGCCGCTCCCTAGCCATCTTTCGGTTGTCGGACTGTACACTTATTGACTCGTTTCGGTAGAGACAGGTGTATAGGAAATGTAGGTAAAAGTTTGCGCCATAAAATAAATAATAATATAATATTGTTACGCAACACCCAGTAGTATGAATGTTACTGAGTTACGGGAGGGTCAGTTGTTTATAAATAAATAAGTAATTCTTCGGTCAGAGTTCCTTTTCACGGACATTTGTTTGAAATAAAACGTTGTCATTTTTCTATAAAAGTGTGCTACTCATTTACTATGTCCGAAAGGACTTTGCGTGCGCGGCCGACCCGTACAATATATTAAATAAAACATATAATATAATATATAATTAATTCTACTTCTAGTTCACGCGCCAGAAATTATCAGCGTAGAAGCTTCTAGACTCCCGTAATCATCTAACAGCAAACTGTTATAAAAAATCTTTTTGCTATTACTTTTATAAATTCCTAAACAAGACACAATTCACAGGGGTGAAATTTCTCCCGCGGTATTATTCTTATCAATACTGTCAACAATGTCTGCCAATAGTAATCATTAGAGGGTAATAATCTCATTCATCAATCGTTTAGTCAATTTTCATCAATCTTGACGAGATACTCGAAGTATCATCGGGCAAATTAATAACCATCAGCGTTGCCGGTAGAAACGGGGGTAGAAATTGGCTGGAAAACGTTCGCCAATCGCTACGAAATGGGCGAAGGAGAAACGAGACGAGATTTTGCACCTCGTCGATGATTATAGTGGGCGTGCCAGAGATGTCACGGCCGTGGAAAATTATAATTATTACGGAAACCGACGTCGATCAGGCTTATTTATTGGAAAGCGCGGTCCCGTACCTTTTGCGCGGATAAGATTAATAAATTGCCAATTCCGAGTCGCTCGATTGCAGTTATTATTCGTGCTGTCTCGCGAAAAAGGCAGACGCCAGTGTAATAAATCGTGCCGCGCGCCACGTCAGAAAAGGGATCCGACTTTCTTTCCTACGGACGATAAAATCAGTATTTGCAAAACGTGAACGCGAGCGCGGGATATCCTCTCGAAACGGCCAACGATCTACGGGCGGAACGGAAGTGCACGAGAATCGGGCAATTATTGCAACAAAAAGCCCGCGTAATTTGAAACGCGGTTGCATTGGCACGTTGATTGAGCGATATTTCAGTTTTCGCGCTCTCGCGGAGGAGAGTCGCCGGTTTGCGATACGCGGTGAAACGTATTTCTGAAAGTGACATTTAACGAGTTCCTCTTACACCAATATTTTGTTAAATATACTTATCTCTACCGAAACTGGTCAAAAAATATGCCGCACAGAGAACTTTAAAATTCAAAGGCTTCGAAGGAAATGAATTTCGATATAAACTCATCTCGTTGAATGGCAGAAAATCGGTACAAGTGGCAGAAAAATATAGAAACGCTTTCTGTACTTTTCCCCGCGAAATTCGAAATGGGTCAAAATGACCAGCCCGGTAAACCTAGCGTTAACACTAGAACAACCAAACCAGCCAAAATGACTGGTACACAATTCTTTCCAAAAATTCTCCAAGTTTACAGAAGATTCTTAGAATAAATATTCTATGTCCATCTTAATAAACATAAATCACCGAATCGAGAATCTTTTCCGCCTCTTGATTCCTCCTTTTTCAAAGTACTTATTTAATATTTTGAAATATGATAGATTTAACGCCGGTAGTTCTAGTGTTAACATCACCTTTTTAATATATACCGTAGATATTTTGTTATATAGATACACCTATCTCGTTATTTACAGGGTACTTTCCACGATTTCGCTTTTACATGCTTTCCAAAATATCCGATTTTTAAAAAAGAATGTTAATTATAAACACTTTCGATGCCAACAAGTATGCATGTTGACTGCAGGAGTATCTGCAGTTCATCATTTCATCTACGGGTCATTAGGAACTGATGTTCCCTGTAAATCGGTGGATAGCTGTATTATCACTATTATAGACATTTCTATCGATCGAAATAACAAATGCGCATCCTGCGAATACGATCGCAGGGAAAGAAAAGTTACCTGGGTAAACGTGCGAGGTAGAGAAGAAACGCGGATATCTCCTTGACAGACAGGGCTTCCCTTTTCGACGCGTCATCCTCGAATTCGAGAACCGGTCTCCCCCTTGCGTCCGTGTGTCCTGCAACAATCGAGAATTAATTAATGAAGAGAGAGAGAGAGAGAGAGAGAGAGAGAGAGAGAGAGGGAGGAGGAAAAAGAAAAGCGATGCTCGAGCGTACATTGCATCAATGTCCCTTTAATCGAATTTAGCTGAGCGTGAAGCGCGCGGCCTCGTCAATGGAAATCGGCGCCGATTTCATTCCCGTTGTTTCGCCGATTAAAGATAACGCCCTTTAACGTAATATATTCGAACGCAAGAATGGTGGAGGCAGAACACGAGTTACATTAATGGCATAATAAACGTCGGTAAGAGCATTTGATTACAGAGCGTGATCCGATTCACGGTTGTACCGACGATCGTAATCTTTAGGCAGGATAAGTTATTAAACGATCCCCCTCTATGGCTCTGGCCTCCTCTTTGGATCTGCTTAGCCTTCTCAGTAGGTCATCGTCGAATAAAATCTTTCCTTGCGAAAGCGAGCGTACCGATGAAATGTAATAATGTTCCGAACGTGTCCCGATTGCAACGGATAAACGCGCGACAAGGGGGACATCGTAAAATTTTATTGCTCCTATGGCGAGCCGAGTCGTTGGTCATGGTATTAGATGATTCTCAGAGTACCCAGGTGCCTCTGAATAGTCTCGAGTGATTAAAGCTTTGACGTGTTTATTAGGAACTTTCGTAGGATTTTGGAAGGGGAACCTTAACTCTTGAAGCTCTCATTATGAGCTTCGGTGATTTTGCTTTCCAGATTTTATTTTTCTGTCAATGAATCGACAATTGGTGACGATATTCTGAAATTTGTGAACATGGTATTACCTAGATAAGTGTGAAATTTATTTTAAAATCCCCCACAGAATGCGGAATTAAAATATACGTCGAACGCAAGGCAAATGCTCCTATTATTTTTACGGTAAAAGGAAAACAAAAGGTGGAAAGATTATGTTTTTATTCGATAAGAAATTTACATTTTACTGTAAGAAATGTTAACACAGTAGAGCTGAAAAATTCAAAAAAAAAATTCTAATTGTCCAATAGCTTCATGTAAACCGGAAACAATTAAAATTAACCCCACTGCACCGTTTCATCAAAGATATATCGACAGTTAATGACAGCATCCCAAAATGCTCCAGTCAGAAATTAATTCTCATCGAAGAAGAATCACCGGTAGGTTGAAAATTAATGATTTAATTGTCCGAACCTCTTCGTCTCGTATCATCGAAGTGGCAGCGATCATCGATGACCACGAGGTTGTGACACGTGCCGTTATGATGAACGCGGCAGGTTGGCAGTCATAAATATACGCGTAACACCTTGAAATCTTCCCGAAGGCTCTCGCTCAGGGCGTTAATGATGATTCATACTGGCATAAGTTATACGAACGATTACGTGGTAACGCGATAATAATGTCCAATGCCAGTGGGCAGTCATGGAGACCTCGCATTTCGCATCTTGCAAATTCTTCCGTCAGATGGGATAATGTATTTTAGATTCGAACTAGGTTTTTGCTCTCACGATACTCCGTCGAGTGATTATTTGCTCGGGGGAAATTGTTTTCGATTTGAGCTGGGATGTGGCTCTTTAGATCCAGCGAGAAATGATTATTTGCTGGGAAAGAATAGTTTTTGTTGACGATTTGCAGATAGCAAGTGAAGAAATGGCGACGTTAGGATGGAATTCTTAGGTTTTCGTAGGAAATTCTGGGACAAAGGAGTTCGGAGAGGAGAAATTATTCGATCAAAAGTTGTATGGGAATAAAATTTGCAATTTTAACACTAGAACTACCAAAGCAGTCAAAATGACTGGTAATCAAATTTTTCCAAAAATTCTCCAAGTTTATAGGAGAGTCATGGAATAGATATTCTACGTCCATCTTATAAAACATAAATTACCGAATCGATCATCTTTTCCACCTGTTAATTCCCCTTTTTTCAAAATACTTATTTAATATTTTTAAATATGATAGATTTAACGCCGGTAGCTCTAGTGTTAATTTTCCGTGGTGAAAGCCACCCTCTTACTCGACGCACAGATTGAAGAGTAATTTTAATATTTGCAGTTTCCGCATCTCTCGTGGTTAAAGTTTTGTCACAAATTGTCCACAGTGTTATTCTTGCAAATTTTAGTATATTCACCATTTTTGCACCCTTGCTCCAGAAAACAATCCTCTATAATCCCACCTCTCCCCTATCACCTATTCAAACTTCCAATAATCAAAACCATAGCTATAGTGAGGGACCAGAAACAAGGCACTTGAGGGGTAATTTGCTCTGATTCGCCGAGTGATTTAGTGATTTCATTTCATCCAGTATCCTAAATAAAATTTATTGGAGTTTATTTACAATATTTTACCTTACTTCCATTCTTCAATTACAAAATAATATCCGGTGACGTGACATAGTTTCCGCGTAAAATTGCCGGTCAACAAAGTGTTAAATTTGACATAAACACACAAAAATCTGTAGCCTGCTAATAACAAAGCACCAAGTTACCCGATGCAAGTTAAACGTCGAATAACCCATCACGCGAAACAACATCGAGAGACCGTCCTCATAAAATCGCCGAACCAACGATTGAACCATTCGCGATGCATAAAAAGTGCACGAGCGAGCTGCACGACTCCTTTTTTCGTTCTTTCGCGTACAATCGACCCGCATGTTTACGAGCCACTGTTACGTACAGACTCAAAGCGCATCCGAGGGCGCATGACTTTTTTAACGATTCGAGTCGACGCTCGGATTACCATAACCGATCGATTACCGGCATTCAACGAGGAGTTTCTCCACGTGATGAAGACGTTAAGCCTAGGACTGCCTCCAGCTCCGTGAACATCGCTAACATCGCTGTCACGAGCGAGATGTTCCCGTGTTTAACGCATTCACGCGAGCCTCGTCGACGTTCAATGAGACGTAGATTATAAACGTGAATCTACCTGAAGATCCGCGATAAAGAATCGGTACGACTCGGAGAGAGAACGTTAACGTCGGGGATTGTGGAGATAGGAAATTATTCGTCTTTAATATTACCGGCCGTTGTTTGATTGCTATGGTCAAACGGCCGGAGACCCGGAGCACCAGGTGGGGTTCAATCATGGAGGCTAAACATTTCCGAAGGCAGAGAAATTTTCAGAGGTGAAATTTCTCACTATTAGGGGTCCGAGTGATTGCCTGCGCGATAGTAATGCTATGGTGGATGGGATTTTTACGGGTGCGTTTCCGGCATTGGTCGTTGGAGAGCTGAATTTATCGGTTGAGGTTCTTCGACTTTGTGGGGCAAGTTGCTTGAACGTTTTGGAGAGAGGCGAGGGAAATGGAGCCTGGTTTTATTGGAAAGACATGGTTTTGTGGTAATTAGCGACTAAGAATTAGATCACTGATGCACTAATTGCCAGTTCAAGCCTGTGACTACAAATCATCCACAGCTGCAGCGACTGAGACTCTTTCTGTTGACTTCAAAGGGTGAAAATCAAAGCTTATTTTCACCAAGCTCCAGAAGTAAGATAGAATTTGTAATAATTAGTGACGAAGGATTAGAACACTGATCCACTTATTGCGAGTTGAAGCCTGCGACTCCAAATCCACCACAGCTACAGTGGACTGAGACTCATTCTGTTAAATTCAGACGGTGAAAAACAAAGCTTATTTTCACCAAGCTCCAGAAATTAGACAGGATTTGTGATAATTAGTGACGAATGATTAGAACACTGATCCATTAATTGTGAGTTGAAGTCTGACTCCAAATCCACCACAGCTGCAGCGACTGAGACTCGTTCTGCTGATTTGAAAGTGTGAAAAACAAAGCTTATTTTCACCAAGCACCAAAAGCAACAATGATTTCCTCCTCGACCCACTTCAAATTCCATCAAAATGCATGAGCCTCGTTCTCACGCTAATTGACCGAGGTGTGATAGCAAGGGATCGCAGGATTTTCAACCTGTTTCGCGAGATCGCATCACAATAATAACTGTTCCACGTATCCTCGCAAACGGCCCACGCGGCGATGCATTGGCGGCGATCGGCTCTACAAATCGTCGGTCGTCCATCATCGTCGTATTACCCCCCTCGATAAAGATTGCACGCGGTGCCTTGGTTCGGCTTTTAGCGTAAATCAAGCGTACTTATGGTCGACGCAGCGCCGATTCCTCAGGAAGAAAGCACCGTAGTTCATTCTGGAGGCGTCGAGATCCTTTCGTCTCTTGTGCGGTGGATGCGCGGGCATAGGGAACGAAGGAGACAGAGGAGCAGGAGAGAGACAGCCGGCAGAGGTAGATAGAGAGAGAGAGAGAGAGAGAGAGAGAGAGAGAGAGAGAGCCGAAGAGAAAGATGAAGAGACAGCAAAAGGCAGATAGAGAGAGAGAGAGAGAGAGAGAGAGAGCGAGAGAGAGAGAGAGAGAGCCGGAGAGAAAGATGAAGAGACAGCAAAAGGTAGAGAGAGAGAGAGAGAAAGAGAGAGAGTTAGGAGAGAAAGAGGAAGAGACAGCGAGCAAAAGGTAGATGGGTAGAGAGAGAGAGAGAGAAAGAGAGAGAGTTAGGAGAGAAAGAGGAAGAGACAGCGAGCAAAAGGTAGATGGGTAGAGAGAGAGAGAGAGAGAGAGAGAGAGAGAGAGAGAGAGCCGGAGAGAAAGATGGAGAGACAACAAAAGGTAGATAGAGGGAGAGAGAGAGAGAGTCAGGAGAGAAAGAGGAACAGACAGCTAGCAAAATGTAGATCGGTAGAGAGAGCGAGAGAGAGAGAGAGAGAGCCGGAGAGAAAGATGAAGAGACAGCGAGCAAAAGGTAGATGGGGAGAGAGAGCGAGAGAGAGAGAGAGAGAGAGAGAGAGAGAGAGAGAGAGAAACAGTGCCAGAGGAAAAGAAAAAGAAGAGGAGAGAGAGAGAGAGAGAGAGAGAGAGAGCAGAATAAGAGGTCCGAGTCGCGCGAGTAGCCGCGAGGCGCCTCGTCGATGGACGAACATATGGGTGCCGTGGCTCTCGTGAGAAAGATGAACGATAGTCAGATGGATACGTCAATATGCGTGCCATTAGCCGTTGCTTTTTCGATTTATTGCCGCGCACGGTGCCCCGTAAATCCCCGATTTCTAATTACATGCCCGAGATCGCTTCTCCTCCTCCCGGTTTCCCATCCTCCTCTCCTCCTTTCCCTCCCTTCGCGTTCGTCCACGGTTTTCAGCCTCCTTCGGCTGCACGATGCTGCGAGGCGTAGGAGCTGTCGGCTTCGATGGATTTCTATTAACCCATTCTATTCTAGGATCCTGTTTGTAGGGTGCGAAGAGGAAGGGAGACGACGTAGCGGTCGGTTCTTGGAATTTCTAACGGTGGAGGTTTGATACGAACGAAATGTACGGCGAGATTGAGATCGCTGTCTTGAAATGGTGATTTTGAAAATATATCTTGACATCGAGCGATCGTGCGAATAATTATTAGTTGCCGTTTGAAATACGAGCGGTCGGTTAAGGGAGAATTGACGAGCTGGCAACGATTAATTTGCCGGATGCACGAAATTCTAGCAATTGCTGCGAGGGTTTTCAAATTTTTTAATACCCTTTAGTCGGGTTTTTTGTACCAAACTCTTATCAATTGGAGTAGATAAGATTTTCAAACTTGTTTTATTATGAAGTAATTAAAGAAATTTGCATTCGCTTCATATGATAAAAGAAACAGAAATGAGAAAACGGCACCCTGTAAGTTGCCCGACACCATCAATTTTCATTATAATCAAGCAGCGGACCGACAAGAACATCCCTACTTCCTAATTATCACCAGTTACAAATTTCTTCCCTTTGTATTTTTCAAGCCGCAATTTTGTAAATTCCAACAAACTGAGGCTACAATTCGAAATCAGCCAAATCGCTTTTTAATTTTCCTAAAACCAGGAGCACGGTCCAAATAAATGCTCTGAATTTTTTTTTGTGCAGGTCCAATACTAAGGCCCCTTCAAGATTCGTACAGCTTACATGCTGCAAATGTCCCTTTCCGACCTCTATTTTGAAAAATTCTCTTAAGTAGAAATAAAGTTAACAGAACGCTGTTCGATTTTAAAGTAACAGATAATACTATCATTTAATCAGTGCATGCAACGAAACCACCATAACTCCACTCTACAGTTAAGTTTACGCCACCCATGAGATTCTGGCACGAACATATTACAGAAAAAATGTCCAAAAGCACTAAGAACTAGTTTCTGTCAAAATTACTCCCCTTTGTATTTTTCAACTTTATTTAAACTCATTTTGCTTAGAAGCCACAATTTCAAAGATTCCAAACAACTCAGACTACAAAACCCATATTACAGAAAAAATCTCCAAAAGCAATAACAACTAGTTTCCGCCAAAATTTCTCCCCTTTGCATTTTTCATCTTTACTTAAACTCATTTCACCTGGAAGCCACAATTTCATAGATTCCAAACAACTCAGACTACAAAACCCATATTACAGAAAAAATCTCCAAAAGCAGTAAGAACTAGCTTGCGCCAAAATTTCTCCCCTTTGTATTTTTCATCTTTATTTAAACTCATTTCACCATGAAGCCGCAATTCAAATAACTGGGGTTCCAATATACAGAAAGAATCTCCAAAAGCAATAAGAATTTTCCCTAGCAAACATTTCCACCCCCATACTCCCCATAATCCGTCGCCGCCTCGGATCGGACACTTTACAGTGGCCGAGGTGCGTCACGGATTGCGATCACGTTAAAATGAAAACATCGATGCAACACAGACGGGTCTGCGTCGGAACGTATAATTCATCGACGTTGAATTATTATCCCTCGGCCTGGCAGCGGCACGGTCAGAGTTCGAGTGGATTCGCGCCGCGGATGGTACTCGAGAGTCTCGAGACGAATGACCCCTCGCTCGAGCGAGTCGCTAATCGCTTAATTAGCAGCGAGGATGGATTGCTCGGCTGCCGAGAGGATAACGGAGGAATCGAGTGATTTCGATGCCCGCTGATGATCGGCCGAGAGCCGCGGTTATTCGAAAGTTCGACGAGCGATGATTAATGACGATACGCAGGAGCGATGGCACTTCGCGCTGGGAGAGCGAATAGAGCACCGTAGAGAGCTCCATGCCGCCTTCAATTTCGATTGTACTGAATTTTCACTTTCGATTCCGTCCGTAGAGAGGATCTGACACCGATTTAACCCACTGTTTGCGAACGTCACGGTAATCTGACGGGGGGATATTTTGCGTGTTATTGTTGCGCGTGTAGTTGCGGAGATGGAAATTAAGATATGAAATTAAGTTGTCGAGGATGGGAATTGTGAGGTGATTCTGACAATGGGGTGGTGCTGTGGTGATTCGAGAAGTATCGTGCGGAGCTTAACTCTTTGAGGCGCGGGACTTTCAAAAATTAAATGACGCATTTTGCACACACATTTTTTTTTATTGAACTGAGTTGGTTTCATTTTATTAACAAAGTTATACAATAATACAAATTTTCGAGGTGCGACAAAAAATATCCCACCATGCATATTCACGCGTTAAAAAGGTGGGACACTTTCAATCCCCCCGTGTCTCGAAGAGTTAAAACGTTCTATGGGGAATATATTGTGGGTATGATATCACTAGATTTACGGAAACCGTCAAATTGTCGGGTTCCTACTTGTTTTATTGTAGGTATTTCACGTGTGTTTTATAATACAATAATTACTTAACGAATTATCATCTTTGGCGCTTGATCCCTCTTTTTCCAAAGTCATTATTTAATGTATTGCAATCTAACAGATTTCACGCCCGTAAATCTAATGATATATTAACCCTTTGCACTCTGCGCCTTTTTGGACGTTCGGTGCCAGCAACTCGACGGCACTTTGCAGCGAAAAAGTCCTGGAAGGACTCCTGTCACATTATATAGTATAACGTTGGAATCAAGTAATATATTATAATAATCTTTGATTTATATGAATTGGTAATCACTAAGGAACAGATTTTTTGCAAATAAATCTAAATTTTGTTTCTTACAATTGTCTACAGAACAATACATGTTAACACGTTGACTACCATGGGGGTGCCCGGTGACCGGCGCTATAGAATTCAATGAAATTTTATATGACTTTTAAATTGTGATATTTACGAATTTTCTAATGCATTCAATATTTAAATATTGCCGTTAAAAAGATAAAGCTCAGCTGAATATATATTTATGTGTGTCTTCGAAGTTTCTGCATTATAAAGATGTGATTTTAATAGAAAAAAGTTTCACCTTGGTAGAAATGATGAAATTAGCGAAATACCAGTGGCGTTCAACGTGTTAAGGAATCATGCATTTCTGAAAAAGTCGCGCTGGAATAAGTTAATCCTCTGTAATCACTAATAAACTTTGAAGTCCCACGACAGAGGACATCCGAGCCCAAAGGGTTAAGTTTGGGACTTCAATTTCATGGAACGAAGTCCAAACTCCGGCAGTTTTTAGTGATTTTGCTTATTGCTGTCTACTGTGCACTATCCCTACAAATTTAGAATTTTTTCATAAAAAATTAGGAACCAGTCTACTACTCCAATCAAAGCCAACAATGCAAAAACAATAAGAGCAAACTTCGACGGCATATCCAATCAATTTGCGAATCAAAGAAACCTCTCATAAAGAACACAACCGCTGATAAATGAACGCGACGTGTTTTCAACGGACATCGACTGACGACGAAAACAACGAATCTCAGCGAGCAACGTTTGCCACGTTAAAAAAAAAAGAAACAGAGGAATCAACTCGTAGAAGAAAACATCTACGCACTCTCTACGCCGTGCGAAACACGCGAGAGAAAGTCTCGCGTCCGCGTCGAACAATAATTCAAAAGATCCGATAGCACGATTAATTATAAATTACAAACAATATTCCCTGCATTTCGTCGACGCCCCGTCAAACGACATAAATCCCGTTAGTTAGCGCTCAAAGTGTTTCCCCGGGCGGGTTGAAAAATTTCTAGAAATATTGCACGAGGAGGAAGGGAAGGATTAAAACCGTACGAGATCGACTTACTGCGTAAACCGCAACCGGCAGGAAGAAAGAAAGAAGAAAGAATTTTCAAATGTCGTAGATAGCATTAGATATCGGTTGATTAAGCGCAAATAATCGTTTCAGGTTTAGGAAAGAGCGCGGGGCAATTTATATTCGATAAGGATGAGGACTTCCTTATAAACACACTGATAAGTAAAATTATCGTCGTGCTCACCTGAGCGTGCGGCAGATTGACCCTAGAGAGCTCTATCAGGCACGACTTGGCTCTGGATTAACACTCGTTAGCTCGCTTGAGACGCTATAATCGCTTAATTAGTCGCTTCGGTGCACCGCCACGTTCTTCTCGGAATAATCGATTCCTCGATGTTTCTCATGGCTGGTAGCCACGTTAATTTTCACCGATGCAAATTAAACGGGAAAGATAATTCGACGAATAACCGGCAACGACCCTTTTTCTTTTTGCACGGTCTTGTTTCTTCGTTTGGAGGGTCGAGGGGACGAGTTTGCAGTTATGCGAGGCGTGAGACTTCCCGTTTATCAGCTGCTTCTTGTTGCTTTTTAATGGCGATTTGCTTAGAAATTTAGTTATGATCTTTAAGAACTAAATTTTAATATTTGGCAAGGTTAAAAAATTCACTGTTGAACAGTTGCACGATAGCACAGTAGAAAATGATAAAAATACTGTTATAAATAATACATTTACCTTGATTTAGAAACATTAAATTATCAAGAATTTTATGATCTTTAAGACCCAAATTTTAATATTTGGCGAAGTTAAAAAATTCACTGTTGAAGAGTTGCACGATAGCACATTAGAAAATGATAAAAATACTATTACAAATAATACATTTACCTGAATTTTGAAACATTAAATTGTAAAAAATTTCATGATCTTTGAAAACTAAATTTGAATATTTGGCAAAGTTAAAAAATTCACTGTTGAAGAGTTGCACGATAGCACAGTAGAAAATGATAAAAATACTGTTATAAATAATACATTTACCTTGATTTTTAAATATTAAATTGTAAAGAATTTCATAATCTTTTAAGAACTAAATTTGAATATTTGGTAAAGTTAAAAAATTCACTGTGGAAGAGTTGCACGATAGCACATTGGGAAATGATAAAAATACTATTATGAATAATACATTTACCTTGATTTTCAAACGTTAAATTGTAAAGAATTTCATGATCTTTAAGAACTAAATTTTAATATTTGGCAAAGTTAAAAATTTGACTCTGGCAAAGTTGCACGATAGCACATTTGAAAATGATAAAAACACTATTATAAATAATACATTTACCTTGATTTATACACATTAAATTATCAAGAATTTCATGGTCTTTAATAACTAAATGGTAATATTCGTCAAATTTAAAAAATTGACTTTGAAGAATAGAAGCTTAGATTTGTCTTGTGTTACTTTAAAGTTACCAGGCCCATAGAGGGTTCAATAACTCTATGACTATTAATATAATAATTTGTGAATTATTGTTCCAAAGTCCTGAGAAATATGAGGAAACTCAGAATCACCTTCTCTCGGTGACCCCCACGCCATTCAATCCGGTTAACGGTGAATTTAACGCAGAATTCATTTGAACTTTATTCCGTGATTGATCTCCAGAATGAAGATTTCTTTGCACACAGTCTGAAACACTTGCGGGAACGGCCTGAAGACGTTGAGGTAACAGGGAATTTCTCGTATCGAAAAAAAAGGCAGGGAAATAATTGAGGAGTCTTTAAAGATTACACTTATTTGGCGATGATTAATGCCAGCGAGAACATCTCATTTACGGAAAGTCTTTGTGCAAAGACCAACGTATACTCTCTACTTAAGAACGAATGTTCGCGGTAATGTGAAAAAAATTTCACCTCTATTAACCTACGATCTTTCACCTTTCGACGGGCTATCGACTTCTGCGTACCGCTCCTCGATCCTATGGTGATTACATTGCATGGCTTTGCGATACGTTGCAGTCCTTTTGCACTTATTATTAGCATGCGCAAGTGTCTTGAACTAGATGCATGACTTTCAAGTCGCAATCGTTACGCCGCAGCCGGTACTTAAATCTCCATTTTTCATTCGGTGCTAATTGTGCCGCTAAAATTGGCTAATCGGTTGTCAAATCGATCGTTCCTTTATTTCAGCGGAGTGGTAACTTCTATTGGGAAATAGTACAATTATATTCTAATCTTGCAAAATCGATGGCTCAATTTTGTAATTGTCTTTTTTGGCTTCAATTGCAGTGGTCATTTCGATGTGCCATTTCTAATTGCAGAGATATTGCTAGCTTTTTATAACATAGAAATTTTAATTTATTAACACTAGACCACCCGGATTTTTATTTGTTATATTAAAATTTACGAAATAAGTACTTTGGAAAAAAAGATTTGAAGAGGGAGAAAGATGATCAGTTAAGTAATTTTTGCTTTGTGCGATAGACCTAAAATATTTACTGAATGGCTGCCCAATCAATTTGGGGAATTTTTAGAAAAATCAGAAAGCGGTTAAGAACTCTAGGGAGGAAATTATATTTGTAATACCGGATAATATTGATAGTAGTATTGAAGTAATATTGATTTTTCAATTTCTTCACTGCATCACTATAAATGGAAATTACTTTGCCATCGAAGCAGCATCGAGACCCTGAAGTTTCTATTAATTTCTACACACCCTAAAGAGCTACGCGAGGAATAGAATTTCCAGCTGATTCTCATAAGAAAGTAAACGCAAACGTGCACGGAACATCGTGCAACTAATTCAAAGCAACCTTCCCGAGACCATAGTCCACGTAAATAGTAGCACAGATTACAGATTTCTCTTTCAAACGTTCCCAGGATTACACCAATTTCTCGTGCACGTTAAAAAGAAGACGACGAGTGGGGGGAAAAAAAAGAGACGATAATCAGAGAAAACTCCGAAACCTATGGCCCGCAGGCTGAATACGTCCCAGATATTTTTCCCGCCTACGGTTGAGCCAGTATCTAGTTATATTTCGATCCCTGACCCGACCCTCGGTGCACATTGCGACGCTAAAATGACGTTAACCACGCCCCAGCTTTATCTTTCCATCGTGACCGTTATTGAGAATCTATGGGAGAGATCGAGAAGCCAATTAGTAGGCGGTGGGATGGATCTCCGTTAGAAATGCGCTACCGAATGGATCATTAAACATAGAACGAATTTCGCCTTCGGTTGGAATTGCTTGAGACTCCTCGATTGTGAAGGATGAGGGCTGCAGTTCCGAGCGTTGCAAGCGAAGACGGGTGGAAACATTCGAAATTGTTTAACACTAGATCCACAGTCGCCGTCAATTTGACGGGTTCCAACATTTTTCAAAATTTTTTTCAAACTGATAGAGAAGCAGTACAGTAAATATTTCACGTGTATCTTATAATACATGAAGTACTTAACTGATCGTATTTTTTACCACTTGATCCATCTTTTTTCAAAGTACTTATTTAATATATTTAAATATATTAGATTTAACGGCCGTAGATCTAGTGTTAAGATACTTAATCCTTGAACTACTGTAGGATTCAGACGGTAGGGGAAACCAAGGTATTTACACAAATAAATCAATTTGTTATATATTAGGGAAAAATATTAGAATACAAAGCAGGAAAACTACTGCGCACCGTTTAGCACGTGTCGTTGCAGGATTCTCCCGTCTTTTCGACTGAACCGACAGCGCACCATACGGCATACGCACATGCAAACGTACATAAAGTGAGGGACCAGAAAGAAGGCACTTGGGATGGAAGGGCAGATTCCTCTCGCACTGCCTGTCCCCGCCATGTCGGTCCTGGAAACCTGAGGTCAACGAATAACAACCGAAAATAAAATACTCCTTTCGTCAAGTGCCTTGTTTCTGGTCCCTCACTATACACACCCAGTACATACCCAATACACAACCAGTAGTGAATAGTAATGGTTTCCTATAGTAGAAAATTCTAAACAAATGTCATCTTGAAGAATTCATAGCCCCGAAAGCTTACCGAGTCTTGACCTACAAAGAGGAAAGTCCACTGGAGGATTTCTCGATTATCAGTGATAAGCTGTAGTAGCCTATGCTAAACAAATGGCACAACAGGACATGTCATTTCAAAGAATCGATCAACTGCAGAGAATTGAGTGGATACTATGTTGATGCGTATTACTCGAATGATAGTTGCGGTAGTTTGCGCAAAAAGAGCAAAGGAAGAGGAAAGAATCTTGACGCGTCTTTCGCACGACTCCACCTCTTAGATTGGAAAACTTTCACGGTAATGCTCATCTCGATCATGCCCGAAACTATTTCCATTTTATCACACACGCACTTCTACAGGGTGTACTGAAATTGCAGCAACCAATTTCGAGGGTTTAATGCTTGAATTGCAAGTATGTCCTTCGTATTAGCAATTCCTACATTGTTAATTTTATTCCTCCACAATATTATCTGAAATTAATCTCTGCAATTCGCGCCGCCATTAACTATCTCTATCTTCGAATTCAGCAATCAAATAATGATGTTTCTAATTTTTAACACTAATCGTACCGGCACTTTATTTATTACCTATTCTAACCGTAGCCTGTCATTGGACGGGTTATGCAATAACGATTATATTTTTCCAAAAGAAAAACCAGAGATTGTCAGTTTATTATAGGAAACAATGCAGAAAGCAGCCTTTAATTAATGATACCAAAAATTCCACATTTTCATTTCATTTACCGGTCATTCGACGGGTTACAGGACGGTCAGTGTTAAATAGCAATAGAGTATTGCTAATTAATTTGATTTATCACATTGCAAACCGAGATCGAAGACTAGCTCAAATTTATTTCTAAAACGTTAGAAAAAGAAGAGTTACTTCGGTCGCCAAAAATTTCCGCAGTGAGAGTTTCTGCGCACAAAGGGAAAATGCAATTGGCAGATAAGTTTTAGCACACCCTGTACAAATCGCCGCGATCCAGAATGTGCGCGTATCATACACATGTGCTATTTCTCGTGCGTGGCTAATGCACTCGATGCAATCGTCTACGGGATAACCATAATCACGTAGAGGCTACGTATACCGAACGTGTCCGCGCGTACGCGTAGATTGCACCTCTCCGGCCGCCGACGCATCGATTCGCGTTTCTGCGATTTTTGCGGATTTCAAAGTGGATCGAAGCCTGGAGGAACGCTTTTTTCCCGATAAATCGCATGTCTTTTTTGCCACTCGGTCAATATACAACAAAGTATTTCGATAGCTGTAGTTCGAAGGGAGCATGAGACTTGGAAGATTTAGCTTTCGCGGATTATTTTAAACGTGGAAATTAATTAACGTTAATTACTACGATAGCTTTGTAATTAAATTCGTAGAGGGAAATAGGCGGTTCGATTTTCCATGCAGGGAGAACCGTTTTATATCAGTCATTATTCATGGATAAAAAATTAATTTCTCTTAATTTCTACGGTACTCGACTGCACCTTTGATTGAAGGAGAAAGAATTTTTCATATTTCTAGCAAAACCAGCACCTCGCAGAGTAACTTGAACTTTTCGTGACGAGCTAAAATATATTCCACCATATATGAAGAGCAATAGGGCAATTTGCCCGTTAAAAAGAATAAATAACTAAATGAATTCGTAGGGCAAGGGGTTAAGGTACCTGCTTTGTAAAGATGTGATTTACAGAAAAAGTTTCACTTCTGCAAATATGATTAAACTAGCGAAATATCTGTGTCATTCAACGTATTAAACAATAATTCACTGTAAAATAAGATTTACATGGATGATCGGAAACATGGAACACATATATTCTAATGGAACTCAAAGAGTTAAAATTGTAGATCCCGGTAAAAATCCCCGGTTCAATTGCATCCAAAAAATAACAAAAATTAAAAATAAAATAGACAACGAAATCTAGACCAACTCATATCCTTTATTATGCAAATCCTTGCACCAGAGTGAGCACTCCTGGGCATTACCTTTCTCCTGCAGCATGAGCTTTGCTTTTTCGCCTTGAGAGGTAGTATCCCTCTTTCTCCAAGCGCAGCCCGCTCCTTCGTTAACTCGCCACGATACGAAGACCCCGTGGCGAGTCTCACGCCCGCGCACCGGCGCACGATCGCCGGTTATTTACGAGTAGAAACGGACGATCGAGCACAGGGCGGTTCGTCTGGCCGGGAAATCGGAGCATTGAGCTAATTGGTGCGCGAATTTCAAGAGGATCGATGACGATACCGGTCACTTTTCCCTCGCTGAGAGAGCAGCCTCGATCATGGGATACGTAGGTGAGATTACGTTGATGGCAAGCAAGTGAGAAGTTCGGAATCGGAAGGGAGAACCTTGGATGCGAAGTTGGAGAAGAGTTGATAGTGCAACAATTGCAGACTTGCTTCTTATAGAGGGTGGAATTGAAATTTGTAATGATTCAGACAGAAAAAACTGTGTAACTTCTGTTAACTCTTTGAGGCATGGGAATTCAGAAAATAAAATGACCCATGTTGCACAGACAATTTTTTTTTTGATTGAATAAAGTTGGTTTATATTTATTAACAAAGTTATATAATAATACAAATTTTAGAGGTGGGACAAAAATGTCCCACCGTGCATCTTCATGCATCGAAGAGATGGGACGCTTTTAATCTCGCCGTGCCTCAAAGAGTTAACCAGTTAACTGTGGCGCCCTCGTTTCAGAGCGCGCACCGATTTGTGTCGCCAAAATCGAGCCATGACGAGTATACTCGTCAATCACAGTTAACTGGTTAAAGGAGATTCAGAGTTGGGATGCACATCATCTGGAATTATATCTGAGAAAGTTGTGTCTTTGTTAAATTTATTACGGAAGTTTGACAAGTATTTTTTCACTAAAATTTCCACAAATAATCAGTGATCCAGTATTGTTAATCGAAGCCGGCCAAAGTCACTTAGGTCGATGGTGACGAAGGAGGAAGCGGCTCAAACTCGCAATCAGTGCGCCCTAGTTCAAATCATCCCCCGTCAATTCTAGAAAATTTTTCCTAAATTAGTATTTAACACTAGATTTACGGGCGTGAAATCTGTTAAATCGCAATATATTAAATAAGGTCTTTGGAAAAAGAGGGATGAAGCGGTAAAAAATGGTAATTCGTTAGGTCATTATTGTATTATAAAATATACGTGAAACATCTACTGTACAGCGTCTCTGTAAATTTTAGAAATATTTATAAGACAAGTAGGAACCCGTCAATTTGACGGCTTCCGTAAATCTAGTGTTAATATACCATGACCATGCTGGTTGTGCACGCACCTAGAATAGTAGATTCTACGCAAAATAACTATATCAGTTATGAGCCTATCGTGAACTATTTGCTAAAAGCTCGAACTCCAAACTAAATGACCCGAGCGAAAGTTGTTGAAATTTTCTAAATTACCACCCAATATATCATATCTTCGGTGAGACGATTCCCATTTAAAGTTGTAGGTCCTATCCGAACTGACCATAGCAATTAAACCATGAAAAAGGTTGAAGAGCAACAATATCCAGCTTCTACGGCACTTCCTGTAGCCTATCTTTTAGCTATTTCTACCGCGAACTGCCGATTCTGTCTCGTTTTGCGCGTATTTTTCTAAAGCAACCCTCAACGGGATTCTTCGCGACCGCCGGGAGAGTCGGTTGATAAATTTTTAACTAGGAATTTTGCCCGGTCGCGCCGGTTTTCCAAGCCAGGTAGATCGAACCATGCGCTGCGCCGTTTCGTGGAACTGCTCGTTCCAGGAGCACAGATCGGTGATAAGAGGAACCGATAACGGGTCTTCGGTGGGTGGGCGTACGTTACGCTCGCAGGAGCGATCGCAACTCGATCGAAACTACCTTCCAGTTATGTGATCATTGATCGCAAATCGATCGGCGGGAGCCTGCTCGATGTCCCGTTTTCCGGCGCGACGGGGTAGAAACGAGGAGATCGTTGCTCTCGGAAATATGTCGATCGGAGAAATTGCACGGTGGAATTTTATTGATGCAAATTAGATTCGATTTTTGCCGGGAATGTTGTAATATATTAGAATATCTAGGTACAAAGATACGAGCGGGGAGAAAGATTCTTCTTTGATAGTTTAAACCCTTATCTTGAGATTCCTTTGGCGATTGGACATGTCACGATTAAATGTGAAACTATGGAAATAGTAGAAGCTTTCATGATGACAGGTTTCAGAAAAGCTGTTGCGTAGAATGTTTCTAGGTGACGGCTTTCAGAAAATCTACTGTGCAGAATTCTTCAAGATGAGAGCATTCAGGAAAGCTATTGTGTAGAATTTTTCTAGGTGACAACTTTCAGAAAATCTACTGTGCAGAATTCTTCAAGATGAGAGTATTTACAAAAACTATTGTGTAGAATTTTTTTAGGTGACAACTTTCAGAAAATCTACTGTGTAGAATTCTTCAGGAAGACAGGTTTCAGAAAATCTATTGTGTAGAATTTTTCTAGGTGAGAAATTTCAGAAAATCTACTGTGTAGAATGTTTCAGGAAGACAGGTTTCAGAAAAGCTACTGTGTAGAATTTTTCTAGGTGACAACGTTCAGCAAATCTACTGTGTAGAATTTTTCAGGAAGACAGGTTTCAGAAAATCTATTGTGTAGAATTTTTCTAGGTGAGAAATTTCAGAAAATCTACTGTGTAGAATTTTTCTAGGTGACGGCTTTCAGAAAATCTACTGCACAGAATTTTTCTAGATGGCAGGTTTCAGAAAAGCTATCGTGTAGAATTTTTCTAGGTGACGGCTTTCAGAAAATCTACTGTATAGAATTTTTCAAGAAGACTGATTCCGGAAAATCTCTAATTCTTCCAGTGAACTGTTATCCTATCAGTGTCTGAATACTGCGAGCCAAAGAGTTTTAACAGTCTTAACTAATAGTTTTAAGAGTCTCATAGAGATTTAACGAGTTTCTTATTTATTAAAAATAAATTGGTTCACGCAGGGTTAAAGGAACGTTCTCGGACGCAACGATGAAAAGTAGCGATAATTTCTTTTCGACTATTTAAGACTCACGCGGCAAACGTTTCTCTATGATACAGATCTAATTTACGACTCCAGTTACCACATTTCGTTTCATCGAATTCGCAATTGCATCCGCTAATTTCTTGCTCGCCATTCAAGTGCCACTAAACATTTTTCTCTCGATCGGCTCTCATTGAATCGCTACTTTTTATCCGACCTTTTTTCCAAAGCGTGATAATCCACATGGAAACGGTCAAAATGGCACGCTGATTTTCCATACGATATAATAACTGATCCTTAATACTATCACACTCGATGCTCTTACGGAGGAACGACAGGGACGTTTTACAATCATGGCTCTTGTCATTGCTCGCGATCGACGTAACGTAATTAACGTCAATGCAAATTTACGACCGGATGAGAAGTTTTCGCAAAAGCGATCTCGACGACGTTTACAACGGTGTCTCTGCTCTCTTCAATTATCGTCTCCATTAATCCTGCGACCTAACTCGGCAATTTTTTTCCATTTTCTTCGTTCAATTTGATTGCACAACTCGTGACACTTTTGTCCAGGAGCTTCGGTTGAATTTTTAATTCGATTTTCAGTTCAAGCTGGCAATTTCGATTTTTCGAAATCCACCGTGTAAACCATCGCGGAGGAACATTTTCACGGTCGAGATCGATATCGATAGATGCAATTGCTACACGGGTTTCTCCGTGAGACAGTATATTTCTGACTGCGTTTACTACTTTCTCGTTCGACTTCGGATATCGACGTTTCAGTATCACGGCTGTATTAAATCCTGCCCAGCAGTGTAGCGCAATTAGTGCCGCAGAAAATTCACAGCGTGATAATAAATCGCGGGGAGAGACGATCGACGTCGGGGGCATTGATTTGCTCTCGAAAAAGAAAGCGAGAACTTCGATTCGGCGGTGAATTTATTTTTTCCCTGACTTTCTAAAATTTCAGAAAATTGCAGAAATCAGGAATGACAAAAATGTAATACTAATTAATATTAATTATTATTATTATTCTTTATTGACGGGCAAATTGCCCTTTAGTATACATTGAGAGCAACAATACTAATTAATAGAATAGAATAGAATAATTCTGATAAGAAATTACTAAAAAATAAGAAATTAATATTAGTCCATCCTATCGAATTAACACTAGAACTACGAAACCAGTCAAAATGACTGGTACACAATTTTTTCCAAAAATTCTCAAAGTTTATGGGAGAGTCATAGGAGAAATATTTTACGTCCAACTCAAAAAACATATGTGACCGAATTGATCATCTTTTTGGCCTCTTGATTCCTCTTTTCTCAAAGTACTTATTATTGAAATATAATGGATTTAACGCCGGTAGTTCTAGTGTTAAAGTTCTTAAAATTCTTGGACTCAAAATTTCTCTCGTTTGGATTGCAAATTTTGGTGGCTAATTGGAAAAATGATATGAAGAAACTATTCACAAACGACATTCATTACGGTATTGAGATACCAGTCTCTTCAACTTCTCGCATCTTCTTCTCTCATCGACGATCTTGGCTGCGAAACGTCAATGCCACGCGATCGGAAATAGCGATGAAAATCGCGACGAGACGAAACGCGTTCCAATTGAATTTTCACGTTAAATCGAGACGCAACGAGTGCGAGACAGGCGAAGAAATAAACAATAATGATCGAGGGGAATTTCTCATTAGGTAATCCTGACTCGACGATTCGTTCCATCGATTACAAAATAATCTCACCGGTCAACGATAACATCTGCGCCTAGGGTGAAAAAGGACGAGAATGGCCGAGGAGGCCGAACCGGGCCGCAGAAGAGAAATAAAGAGAACAAGAGAAAGAGAGCGAGAGAGAGAGAAACAGAAAGATAGAAAGAGATACGAATACAGAGAAAAACGAAGAGGACGTAGCGTGGAAGCAATTACCGATTAATGGAATTCTTGATCGCTCGATAATCCTCTGTTTGATTAATTCAACGATTATCCCCGGTGCCTGGCCGATTACAAAATAATATTCGATTTGATTGACTGGACAATGTATTCCCATTCGATCGATCAGATAAAGATCCATGAGCGGCATTAGAGCCGTGTCTCAGGAAGTTCCGTCAACGAGTCAGCGCCGGTTGGATCGATGACGATCGTCATCGGAAGATACCGGGACCTGGAGGACGAGCGACGATGAGCCCGTCGACGAGGAACGCGAGAAACGCGAATAATTGAATGAAAGCACTTTACACGCACACCATTCGCTCGATGTGGGCTTTCAGAGTGTGATTAATTAAACGATAGTTGTGCGTTTCATCGGCCGCAATAGAGGTCTCGCGATCGACGCGAGATTCTAACGCGATCGATCGGAGAATAATTACTCGGCAATTAAACTAAGTCAGCCGGGTGTCGTCCGGCGTTCATCGATGTGGCGCAATTCGGAAACGTGAGAACGGATATCGGCTGGAAGAATCGACGATTTCTCGATCGATCGACTGATAATTCGCTTGCAATGGTGCTCATGTTTGGCTGGATTGAGTCGTGTTTTTAATCGATTCAATACTAAAACTATCGAGGCGACCGAAATGACCGGTATTCGATTCTTTCCAATTAGCTTTAAAATTGTGATGTTATACAGTGCAATCATTTTGGACTTCTGGTTCAGAACTATTCCAGAGCAGAAACACTTTTTGAAAATCGGTTAGAAGCAAATTGTCCCTTTTCTGTCGCAGAGGACAGCATATTATTATATTATTATATTCTGCTCTTTGCGGCAGAAAAGGGATAATTTACTTCTAAACGATTTTCAAAAAGTGTTTCTGCTCCTGAATAATTCTGAACCAAAAGTCCAAAATTATTCTTATATCTCTATAATATAATTTGCACCATAAATATTGCTCAGATGAATAACACATTCACCATTCCCTTAAAATTTCTCAACTTCGCTATTTGCCTCAGCAACCTATTTCCCCCAATTTTCCGATAGTTTTTATTTTATTTTATTGTATCTAATAAAAAAAAAAAAATACCGGCGGTAATCGTAATGCGAAAAGCAATAGTATAAGTAATAGCAATAGCAATATTAATAGCAATAACAATAACAACGGCAATAATAACGCTCAGAATAATAGCAATAATAATAACAATAACAATAAGTATCCCCCGATTTTCCGATATTTCCTCTCCACTGCTTTCCACCTCCCAAAAGCTCATCAGAGATCCAACGATCACCGATTCCCCACCGAGGCGATCACTCCGTTCAGAACTCACACAAATAAATCTACGATTCTCCGCAAGTCCTGAACATTCCAAAAGCTCGAAACGATCGTAGATTCTTCGTCGTGGCAATTAGCAGCGCGGAAAACGGGCGTTTCCGAGTAAAGGAGCGCGCGAAACGGCAGGCCGATAATCGGGCGAGGCGCATCGATCACCTGGAGGAGGAATTATCGATTGGCCTCGGCGAAACCTTAGCCGGACAGCTCCTTGGGATCTGGGTCGTACCCTGAATTCTACCTGCGTGTGCGATATCTACCTTTGCCGGCGTAATTGCTCACGTACCCGGAGCCCGAGTACCTAAAACGAGGGGCCACCTCTGCCCCATTATCGGATATCGCGAAATTCCAGTGTTCCGAATTCTCCTGCCTTGCCGCTTTTAATCGGGAGACGATTGCTGTTATTGTTTACGGAGGAACGATGGAAAAATCGCTGGTCGATTGATCGGATTACGTTGGGCACTTTGGGGAGGGGAGGGGCGGAAAATTTGGGGTAGTTAATTGGATTTTGGTGGATGAGGGACTTGAGGAAGAACTTTGTGATGGAAGATCCACTCTGTTGGGGTAAATTGGTGTTGTAAGTGATGGTACGAGGTAGGAAGCTGTTTAGGTGCGTGGGAGGGAGATGGAGAATTCGCAACATGGTGTCGGCATGTGCGGAGAATAACTCACTTCCCTTTCGATTCCTTTTGTGTATGCAATGACTGAGAATAATTCGGTGAAATAAAAGTTGATCGGTGATCCCTGACATATCTATTAATTTGGCATAATATTAATAGCAGGAGACAATTTTATCGTGTTGTGTTCCAATGATATTTTCAGTTTGATAGTTTTTGGAAAATTTTTAAGGTCCATCCACCCTGTCGTCGCAGATTAAGTTTCTCCGTCGGTCGAATGTTCATCGGTCGCAGAATCACCTTATCGATCCTTCTTCTCCTAAGTAATGCATCTTCTATTATTAACTAAAGAAAAACTTCATTTCATCCTTATTTTACAAGTTTATTTAATCCCAGTCAACCTTGCAATTTTCTTCTAAATTCAACCGAGAAATTAACCACGTTACAGGGTGATCCACCCCAATTTTTTCCTCCCACTGCCGGAGCACCGCGCCACACACGATTCTCCTACAACTCGCAAACCAGAGAGAAGTCCTCTGGCCTGCAGTTTGCCTGACGGATAGAAACATCCCTCGTTCTGACGTCACTTTCGATTCTACCGCGTTATTGGCCGAAAGAGCGTTCGTTGCGTCGTCATGGCAACGAGGAAAGGAGTGCTTTGCTGTCCGTTGTCATTCGTTGATCTCAGGTTTCCAGGACCGACACGGTGGGGATGGGCGGTGCGAGCGACGCTCTCTCCTTACACCGTGCCAACTCTGGGCTTTGCGAACAGTACATTTATCGCGAAAATTTCTCCCAACGAACTCAATCGATTTCGTCGGCTCTCGACTCGTCGTTGAAGCTGCACTCCATGTAAACCAGTCATTTACAACCTGCGAGCGACAAGGGCCATTCGCGGTCGAAACGCTCGGATTGTTGCATGTCGAATATAACGGAACGTATGTCTCTCTTTTTACCTGCCCCCGGGCACGTAGCCCGGCACTAGGCACGCTCCGATAGTCCGAGGGTAACAATTTCGTAATCTTCTAATTACAAGGCGTACCGAAAGGAATACAGTCCGGCAATTATTAAGGAAGTCTCGCGTATTACGGCAACTCGGTGGTATGCTCGAAAGGATTTACAACACGCGCCTTCGCTTTTCCATTGCGGCTTTCATTATCCTACGCTGTAAAGTAACACGCGAATGCTCCGAGCCACGGTTTTTCAGAGTGCACGGTTATTAATGCCCCTCGAACTTTCCATGCGAGATTGTGCGAATGGAGATCGAGAAACGTGCGTTTACGAGGAAGTTCTTGGGCCGTTGCGTAATGGAGTTTGCGATGGTTTCCGTTTATGCTGTGGACCAGGTGGTTTTACCTTTCTTTGGAATTTTTTCGGGTTTCAGTAGTGCAGTCATTTCGCGTAGGACGTTCTGGTTTAGGCGGATTTCGAAACATCGAACGTTTGTAATGTGTTATAATATATTTGGTTTTGGGCCTACCGATAGCAAGTCCCTGTTTTCATCTGCTTAAGCGCCGTAGCCTCTAGGAGATGATTTTTAGAAACGTTCAGTTTGGATGACAGGTTTATGATGAAAAGGAGAGTTTTAGGTTGGGGAAAGAAGATTAATGAAATTGTGAAGCTGGCAGTTGTCGGCCAATTGCAGTTTCGGCGTTCTGTAGTACCGAATTTGAAGTAAAAATAGGGGACGTGGGAATTTAAAATGAAATAAAAATTGATAAAGTGGGTAAACTGCCGATCAATCACGTTATCAGGACTATTAGTACCAAAAGAATAAAAAAAGTAAAAGAACTAAGAATTTTAAGTAAAAGAAAAATTGATACAGCGGTTAATTGTCGATCAATCGCGTTATCAGGATTTTTAGTGCCAAAGCAATGCAAATAGCAGAAATTAGAATTTTAAATAAAACAAAAATTGATAGAGTGGTTAACTATCGATCAATCACGTCATCAGGACGATTAGTACCAAATATAGAATAAAAAAAGTAAGAAAACTACCAATTTGAAGTGAAACAAAAATTAATACAGTGGTTAACTGTCGATTAATTGCATTATCAGGATTTTCAGTGCCAAAGCAATAAAAATAACAGAAATGGTAATTTTAAATAAAACAAAAATTAATAGAGCGAGTAACTGTCGATCGATCGCGTTATCAGGACTATTAATATCAAATTTAGAATAAAAAAAAAGTAAGAAAACTAAGAATTTGAAATGAAACAAAAATTGATAAAGTGGTTAACTGTCGATCAATCGCGTTATCAGGGTTTTTAGTGCCAAAGCAATGAAAATAACAGAAATGAGGATTTTAAATAAAACAAAAATTAATATCGAGTTATCAGGACTTTGATTAGAAAATTTGGAATGAGTATTCTGAATAATAAAAAACTGATAGAGTGGGCAACTGTCCATTAAGAATTTTCTGATACCGAGCACGGGATAAAAACAAGAGTCTTAAACGAGGGCTGTAAATTATAAATGAAACACCTGGCAAAAGAGAGATTTGTTGGAAGTCGAGAAGGCGTCGGTACGATT
Source organism: Cerceris ruficornis (assembly GCA_963989415.1). NCBI lineage: Eukaryota > Metazoa > Arthropoda > Insecta > Hymenoptera > Crabronidae > Cerceris > Cerceris ruficornis. The sequence goes on from OZ022518.1 coordinate 29,548,609, forward strand.
TGTGGGAAACAGTAACGAACAAGAGATTTTACGGTGGTAGAAGAGACATTTGCCGCGAGCTGGAAATACTGCGGTGTCGTTTGTAGGAAATAGCGGTAAAGAAAAGATTGCACGGTAGTAAAAGAGACATTTGCTACCTAGAAACATTGCAGCATCATCTATTGCGGATAGTAATGAAGAAGAGATTTTACGATAGTAAAAGAGACATTTGTAGCCATTTAAAGACACTGCGGCATCATTTATTCTGAGTACTACTAAATAATAGATTTTACATCCTGACATATCAGGAAACAACCGTGTCCGATCAGCAATTATTTTACTAAATGTTACGCTCTTCAATATTTCTCATTTATCTTATCTCCAGTACACTTAAATCGTTGTCCCACAGCTTTCAAACTTTATCCAATTCCAAACCTAACTACAACCTACTTAATAAATTAATAAAAGAACACATAAATCTAAGAAAAACAGCATCTCAGCGCAAAAAGAAGCCTCTATCGCAGCATCCAAGAAAAATAAAAGCACCATCCCACGCCGTCGCGATAAAGCCGTGCGAATCAGCTTGTAATTCGAGCCTCGAGCACACAAAACGTCAATTTGCATAATCGCTTTAAATTCAATAACAACGACTCCCCTGTGCATCGATCGCGGCGCGAAAAGATTTTAATTATCACCGTTCGAAGTATGCGCGCCGTCCGACGAGAGGATGCGCAGACCGAGTACCGCAAACCGCGCATAAACGATTAGTCTAATAAAGTCGGGACACGATCCAAGCGGAACGAAGAGTCCCTCTTTTGCATAAACGCGTCCATTATCATAACTCGTACCTCTCTTTCACTCCTCCCGCCTTTTTTCCTTTCATCCTCTCCGTTTCTCTAGTCGCATCGACGCAGAAGGGACGTAAGTTTTCGTCGGTTTCAGCGACCGATAAATTATCGCGTATGCGCACGTGCGTCGAGGTTTTTCCGCCGTGGGACTCCCCGCTCGATTCAACCTACGCGAATGCCACGGGGATCTCTACGGGGACCCATGGGGGGACCGTGAGGCCCAACGGATCTACGAAAGCCGCCTTCTCGCGCGATTCATGGCGGTCATGGTCCTCGATGGCATCGTGATAAAATGCTTTCTACGAGAGCGCACCTTCAATCGAAGCCTCTGATTATACGATTGTATCTTCGCGCCCTTTCTTTAGGGCGGGAGATTTCTAGGGAGATTTGAATTTTTCAATGGAATGTCGTTGCGAAAGGACAGATGTGTGGATCGCGGTGAAGGGAGGAGGACAGATTGCGATGTACTTCAAACTGTAGCGGTCGAAGGTGAGGAAAATGAAAAAAGAAGGGAAAAGAATTGTGATTTTGGATTAATAGTTCTAGCTCGTTGGACGGGTAGAGCGGTAATGAGGAATCGGATCAATTTGACACTAAACTTATCAGTGTTACATTTATTATATTTATATATATTAAATAAGCACTTTGGAGAGGTGAAATCGAGAGGTGGAAACTTCGGGGAATTTTTAGAAAAAATTGGGAACTGATCACTCTAACCGATTTGGTAGTTTAGTGTTAAACAAACTGTGCGACCTGGACCAAATGACTATATTGTGATTTGCGATTAACACTATTCCTACCGACACTTCACGTATATCTTTTCCTACCGCAACCGGTGAATTTGTGAAATGATAATTTTTTCCCAGAAAATGAACAGTAAAAAAAGAAGTGAATATTGAAAAATGTATTATAATGTGAAAGTATTATACGTATATTTGAGGAAAAGTCGTAAAATTTCAAGGCGACTCGTTTACGTTGTATACAGGAAATTGCAATCGAAATTTTAAAAACGGTCATTTGACCGGTCGTGGTAGGAATAGTGTTAATACTGGTCATTTATTGGATGGGTAGAGCAACAATAATCAATCGGAACAATTCAAATTTTTATTTGAAGCCAGCTTCAAAAATTTTGGAATCGTCATCCACAAAATTATCGTTCAATCGCTAAAGTCAACGAAATCAGGGCACCGGTTGAACGCCGTTTAATTATATATTGAATTCAACGTCAAAAAATGAACCTCGCTTCGTTGATGTGGAGCACAAGATAGTAAAATTTGATAAGAAAATAAAGTCAGTCAGTTCGACGTCGACCAAACTCGGATTCCCAAAAGGGCATCCGTTCGCCGAAGTCCGAAAGGACGCGCTGGCTTTAAATGCCCGCATGGCGTTGCGCGTGGGCAGACATTTCTGGCGATGTATGCACCTTCGTATGCACCATGACTCGTGAAGAACGTACGAGCGGCTTCGATCACGATACCCCGAAGGGATAATCAAAATACATCGGTGCAATTCGATGCGTGCATTTAGTCGGCATAAAGGTTCTCCTTTTTCGCGCGCAGTGTCAGTCCGATCGTAGATTGTCGGTTATCGGGACACTCCGCGGAGGCTTTCCTTCCCGTCGAATAATTTTATTAATTGCGTCATAACAGGCAGTTTTATAAGCGCACTTTATTACAGCCGATGGTAACTGCTGATCGTAACGGATGTGTTTTTCATGGGTGGTCTTTGACATAGAATTTTGAGTATCTTTCGATTTTGCGTTGTTCTTTGCATAAGGATTTTTCTTGAATTTTTAACCGCGGTTCTCTCGGTGCAAAGAATCGAACAATTAACATAAATCAAGAAACGTGTGGATTTGAATTTCCGCGCAAAATTTTATCCAGCTGCGTAGACAACGTTGCATGTAATCGTAGGATAAATGGGAAATGGTTCTCCGACGTCTGCGTGGAAATTGTTAATTTATATAGTTGGAATTAGTCGGCGGAGAATTTTCTTCCTTTGTTTTTCCTTCCACGCGCGTGCGGTTGCGTCACTCACGCGTGTTGCAATATTTCTCGCAGTTATTATACCCGCTGCAGTTACACGCGCTCATTAATATCTTTCTATTAACTTAGCGCCTTAAACTCTGCCCACGGTAATAAACGGGTCCGGCTGCGTAATATATTTCGTAGGAGTTATCAATTAAATCGTTCCGTTCCTGGTAACAGCGGACCGATAGTAAATTAATTCTTTCGGAGGCCTACTAGAAAATCTGAAGTGGACGAGCGTAACACGGACAACGTAGGAGTGGATTGCGAGAGCCTATGAAATCCGGATATTTTCAGATAGCGATGTAATTCTGTATTAAGTGTTTCTCAGCTAAAAATAGCTATCCGGGATCTGAAATGGGCGAGTACTTTTACGAGCCTCTTGAGAGTAATTTAAACGATACGAGAGTTCTGTATATTTCAGTGTTTCACGGTTTCATGGTTCAAAGGAGTTCGATATTCGTGCTGTTATGGCGATGTTGGATCGGAATTTTATAATTTTTTCCAATTTATATGTTTTCTTAAACTTGCGAGTTTGTAATTATACAGTCTGTAAAGCTTCGAGCAACGTATACGTTAAGGAGGTGTATTACGATCTATGTCAAGATGATTATGCTCGATCGGAGTTTATAGACTCGACTTATGCTGTAAAGCAATTAAAGTTTGTTATTTACCAATTCACTCCATCCCAAATGAGCTTCTGAGCGATGAGCACACAGGTGTTGAGCTTTTGAGCCATTTTCCCGAGGTTTTCGCGAAATTTAGTCTAAATCCGAGTGAGCATTTAGTTTGAGCAACGGTAACTGAGCTTGCAAGCTCACGTGTGATCGCTCAAATTAAAAGCTCAATCTAAACTTCGACTAAATTCCAATTTCACTCCATTAAAAATGAGCTTTTGAGCTATGAGTCCGCAGGTGTTAAGTATTTGAACCACTTTGTCGTGTTCTTGGCGAAATTTTGTCAAAATCCGAGTGAGATTTTAGTTTGAGCGGCGACAACTGAGCTTGCAAGCTCACTTGTGATCGCTCAAACTAAAAGCTCGAACTGGTTTTCGACTAAATCCCAAATTTACTTCTTCAAATATGAGCTTCAGAGCTATGAGCTCTCAGGTGTTGCGCCTTTGAGCCATTTTCCCAAGGTTTTCGTGAAATTTCCTCAATATCTAAGTGAGCTTTTACTTTGAGCGACAAGAACTGAGCTTGCAAGCTCACTTGTGATCGCTCACACCAAAAGCTCAATCTGATATTCGACTAAATCCCAAATTTACTCCGTCAAACATGAGCTTTCGAGCTATGAGCCCGCAGGTGTTGAGTTGTTGAGCCGTTTTGTCAAGGTTTTAGCGAAATTTAGTCACAATCCGAGTGAGCTTTCAGTTTGAGCAACGACAATTGGGCTTGCAAGCTCAAATTTGACCTTCAATTGACCTTCAAAGTGCCCGAAAGTTATCTCTAAAGTTATCAAAATTGAAAACTGGCACGAACGAATTACAGCGATGTTCTTACGCAGATCTAATAAATATTTATGCAAAGTTTCATTAAAATCGTAGGTTATCAATTCCCGAACTTCCCTTGTTGAGTGAAATGGCCGTATTAATTAAAGCAAAGACACAGGCCATCAACAATTACTGAACCACCGCACGTTGTAATTACCGGTTAAAAAGCTTGAGGAAAACTGACCCGGAATGACTGGGTCGTAGATAATTTTCAACAATGTCTGACGGATTAGTTTAGCTTCTAGGAAGATCGACAAAGTCGGCAGGTCAACGGCTTCGCAAACATCTTTATTGTCGAGCGAGAGACCGTAAAGAGCGGATCGCTTTCACGTGGAAGCTCCTTAGGCTAAATTACGCGCTCGTGTGCTCGAGCATGAATTAGATGATTTAGTTTGATCCGTGTGCCACGGCTTCGCCCGGATTTACACGATACAATTTTCTCCCGAGGGACTTTCCTCTGCCGTGTAATATTTTATGTAAATTTCGTCGCAATTTCAACGTGCTTATATTTTCCAGCCAAACTCCGTCAATGTTTCATGCGAATACGAAAATAATTGTAGGACGAAGAGTGTCGATGATCTGGAAATTTTATTTAACCCTCCACAAATATTATATAAAGCGAAAAAAAATGTCTATTTTCACCTATCTAGTAGGATATTTGAAATGTGATTCCTCATTTTTCGTCAAAGTCATTTTTTTTGATTTCCTGAAAGAAATAATTCTTGTTTCCCCGATCAGACAAGCGGACCGTTAATAGAGGGGAGGATTAATAACGACGAAAAAAACCTGCCCGACAGTTAGCATAAATTTAGATCAGGAGATTTCTCCCGATATAGTTGCCACCGATAATTGATGTACTTATCCTTAATAGAGTAGGAAACGACAACTAACTAATAACTCGTTAAACGGATTTTACATCGATTCGATTTAATCACACACCGCGCGCTGAAAGTCCATGCTTTACGAGGGAAGCAAATCGAGCAAACGAGAGGTGTATCCTCGATGAAACTTTCATGATCCTTCGACGCCTTCGAGCGAAGAAAAGTCCGCGAAATATGCTACCTATCTGTGAGTTTGCTAATTCGAATTTTTCCTCTTGCGAATCAGTTTTCCTTCTTCAATTTACCGATTACTCTTTTCAACCACCTACAGTAAAAACCTAATACTAACTGACCCATTACATACACTCTTTTTAACCCCTTGCCCTACGATTTCTTTTGTGACTGCCTCCGCAATAATTGAAAATTAAATTTTTACATTGAAAATATGTCAGTGATTCCTGATATATCTTAGAATTTAAAGCAATATCAACCCTTTGCGGACGGAGACATTTTTGAATATTAAGAGATAACCACATATTTTGCCATCCAAAAGCACCTTTTAATCAGCAAGTTAGGCTGTTATGTATATACATTATAAATTACTATTTGTTTAATCACATTTCAACGGTTGTATTTCAATTTTTCAACTCTTACTGTCTATACAAGCAGTGATAAACTATAATTAATTTTTTTCTCAGAACACATATATGGGTCGCTACTCCTCAAAGGATTAATAACATAGAAATAATATTATCATGTCGTGTACCATTGATATTTTCAATTTGATCATTTTTGAGAAGTTTCAAAATTTTCTGCTCCATCAACCGCGCCACGAGTGACACTCGTTGTTCTAGGGCAAAGGTTTAACCCCTTGCCCTACGATTTCTAATTAAATTGCTCGTGTAATACCTCAGAATTTATTCCTGAAATAAAAATTCCTCTCTGATCTCCCATACTCCGTATAATCGATCGCAATTTTAATACTATAAAAGTAATTTGATCGTCTCGTGGCCGACTGATATTTTTAATTTAACCCTTGCACTTTGAAGTCACCTCCGGCGTGACTTTTTCTGGCGCGATTTTTTCTGAACAATCGTTCTGTTAATATAACATTAAACGTTAAATAACTGCAAGCAATGCCTTCATGCCTAACATGCGATATCAAAACGACAAAAATTAAATCAGAATTGGCCGAGAACAAACTAGGAAAGAAATTATAGTGCAAAGGGTTAATAATTCGTCGAAAACCTCAAAACTTCCTATTTAATTCACCGCATCACAAGTGCCAATCATTATTGCAGACTAAGGGTTTCAAACCAAAGATTCAAAGTGTCACAAAAACTTCGAGTAACCATTCTAGAGCTAACAATCACCCGTCTCCATTCGCACATCCCTTCGAGGTTCTCTGTATCCTCAGTAGATACACCTGGAGGCGCAAGCATCGACGATGCCTCGTCCACGGCTTCCTCTTCCTGCTTGTCCCGCCTCTTTTAGGCGACCGCCGTGAACGTTTCAGCTGGTTAATCGCCGACGAAGCGGCTGCTTTGCCAACTACGGGAATACAGTTAGGTACGAGAGGATCTCTGCGGTCGAGGATTCGAGGAGAGGCCGAGAGGATAGCCGAGAGGAGAGCCGAGAGGATAGCCGAGGGGGGACCTCGTGAAATTTATGGGAAAACGGAAGTGCGCGCACACGTCAATAGAGGGTTTTGAATTTTTATTTCCGACGATAATGGCCTCGAGTGGCAAATATCGCAGGATGTTTCTCAAAGCGTGGACAAACGAAGGATGTCGAGAGTCGTTGAGGCTGACAGGATTGGAAAAAGGCGCGGAAGGTTGAATTCGAATTGACGATCTATGGGGTAGGGTTGAGAGCTGAGAAGATGGCACGGGTAGATGGATGGAGTGGGGGGAAAGGTATTTCAATGGGGCTATGTGCCATCGGGAGTTGAATTGTTTAGTCAGTTGGCTTGGTACAAGCATGTCAAACTCAAGGACTAACAGGGGTCGAATGAACAGGAGCTGAGTTTATGTGGGTCGCAAAAAAAGCAGCAACTTTAATTTGTATGGAAACTTGGGTGCAGTTGGAAAATAAAAGGAACAAGTGCAATGGTAAAATTAGCGTTTTCTGGTTGATACTTGACGTCTTTGTTTCGACGGGCCCCAAAGATATTCGTTGTGGGCCGCGCAAAAACAGTAACTCCAATTTTTATAGAGATTTGTGTAACTAGAAAATAAAAGCGGACGAGAAAAACTGTAAAATTTGTGTTTACTGGCTGATACTTGACATCTTTGTTTCGACGGGCCCCAAAGATATTTGTTGTGGGCAGCATAAAAATAACAACTGCAATTTTTATATAGATTTAGGTGTAGTTAAAAAATAAAGAAGAACGAGAACAACTGTAAAATTCATGTTTTCTGCTTGATACTTGACATTTCTGTCTTGACGGGCCGCAAAGGTATTCGTTGTGGGCCTTATAAAAACAGCAACTGCAATTTGTATATAGATTTAGGTGTAGTTAGAAAAGAAAGAAGCAGAGAACAACTGTAAAATTGGTGTTTTCTGGCTGAAACTTGACATCTTTGTTTCGACGGGTCGCACAGATACTCGTTGCGGGCCGCATAAAAATAGCAACTACAATTTTTATAGAGATTTGTGTAACTAGAAAATAAAAAAGGACGAAAAAAACTATATTATTGGGGTTTTCTGGCTGACACTTGACATCTTTGATTCGACGGGCCCCAAAGATATTCGTTGTGGGCCGCATGAGGCCCGCGGACGTTTGGCTTGGAGAGATTGGAGAATCAGTACAGAATTTAATTGTGGAGTAATACAATTTAGTTTAAGGATAAAGTGACGAAGTAGGCTAATCAATTAAAAATACTGGCCTCGTAATCAGCACCTATCGGTTGCATTGCTGCCGTCATAGCAGCCTGAGATAGTATTTTTATAAATTTGAAAAAATTTCGATAACAGGTTATCGAGATGTAGGCCTCGAAAGGCTTCGCGTAAACCGCACGAAATCCTCGGCTAGAACGACGGAAGACTAATTATAAGGCTACTTGTAATGAGAACAGGAAAGACATAAATAGAATCGTATGACAAATGAATCGTGCGAAATCCACATACGACGGAAGCGTATTCGCGGTTAATTAAGAAAGAAGATTAAGTTCAAGAAGCGACACGGGAGGTCACCAAGTACCGGATGAATGCATTAAGACATAGAACAAAGCATGAGTAGAGAGATATTCGTAATCATTTCTGCTTGACTACGTAGCGTAACAATGCTACTTTCCAGAATTTGTCCTTTCTAATAATAATTCATAGATCCTGTAGAAAAATTCCGTACAAACAATGCTTATTTGAATTGATATCAGAGCTCGCTAAGATTTTTCCACGATTATCAATTAATTCACCGCAACCTCGCTGATTTGGAACCCATCTAAAACAATAGGCCCAAAATCAACAGACCGTAAGGTTCAAGTCGAAAACTGTAAGAGCAAGGGGAGTTTTCAATTCCGAATAAATTGGAGACACTTGGAAAGACAACAGCTCACAGAATGAAGCACCATATTTGTAAATAATATCCCGCATAAGTTTAATCCAAGTTTTATTACGTCTAATGTCATGGGGGTCACCGGTGACCGGCGCTGCCGAATTCGATGAAATTTCTTATGATTTCTAAATTGCAATATTCACGGATATTTTAATATATTCAATATTTAATATTTAATATATTCTATATACTTTAATATATTCAATATTATTCAATTTTAATATATTCAATATTAAAATATTGCAGTTAGAAAAGTGGAGTATTACTAGGTACATAATTATTCTTACTTTTAACATTTCTATTCTATAAAGATGTGATTTTAATAGAAACAGTTTCGGTTCGGTGGAAATGAACATCCTCAAGCTTCACGCAAGTTCCAATCACCGTACGAAAAAGGATCAATCCTTATCGTCCTTCCAAGCATCATCCTCGTATCGGCACTTCCAACGAGGCACGATTCACCCAACCAAACTGCAGAAAAAGCCGTCGGGCATTCGTTGCAATTAAAACAGATAACTCTCCGTCTCGTTATCTCGTCCCATCTGCTCCCACCGTCCTTTAAATCTCCGAGAGTAGCCAGCTTGCTGGCTCTCTCGAAAGGACTCTTCTTCTTATTCTTCCTGCTTCGCTACCGGCCAGTTTGAGACAACTAATCGGCGACAAAGAGGCAACTTCGCCAACTAGGGGAGTACAGTTAGATATCCGCGGATCCGGCCAGCTGAGCCTCGAAGAAAGGGAGAGAAAGGAACGAGGAGCACGCGGGAGAGAATAGCAACGGCGAAGGTGGTGCGTTTCATCATCGGGTAAACGGAAAGGTGAAGAAGGAAGTCATGGCGGTTTAAATCACCGATGAGTCCTTTGTGCAGGGATTTTTAATAATGGATTAGATTTTGGGGTAATTCTAGTTTTTGGTATTAGATTGTGGGGTGCTCCTAATCTTTCGGGTTAGATTTTGGGGTAATTCTAGTTTTTGATATTAGATTGTGGGATGTTCCTAATCTTTGAGATTAAATTTTGCCCTGTTTCTAATCTTTTGGGTTAAATTTTAGGGTATTCCTAGTTGTAAGCCGTAAATTTCGGGGTGCTTGTAATTTTTGGGATTAAATTGTGGGGTATTTCTAATCTTTTGGGTGAGATTTTGTGGTATTTCCAGTTTTTGGTATTAGAATATGAGATGCTCCTAATCTTTGAGATTAAATTTTGGCGTATTTCTAATCTTCCGGGTTAGATTTTGGAGTACTTCTAGTTTTTGGTGTTAAATTGTCGGGTATTCCTTATCTTTGAGATCAAATTTTGGCGTACTTCTAATCTATCGGATTAAATTTTCGGGCATTTTCAATTTTTGGCCTTAAATTTTGCGATGTTTGTAATTTTTAGAATCAAATTGTAGGGTACTCCTAATCTTTGAGATTGAATTTTGGTGGACTTCTACTTGTTAAAAAGTATCTCCAAATTTCCTGCCAACCTACAGTCAATTTACCTAGAGATCAGTGATCACGAATCTTTTTTTCTCAATTCAGATAACTCCATTTAATGTCTAGTACAATTTGTCTCCCTCGTGACTCGATACTTTTTATTAGAATCGTCTAAAAGCGTCATTTCAAGGGCTCGTAATCTTTGGTGCACCGTCAAAGAAATCTATGGGAGGAAAAAAGTTAAGAGCCTCTGGTTCAAAGCGATACCATGGGCGCACCATGAGAACGAGATACGCACGAGCAGGCGAAGACACGGAAATACGAAGGCGTGTGAACCGAGCTCGTGTTTTACCGGTGAACTTAAGTGGATACTTAACGTTAATGTACCTACGAGGAATTTCTCTGAAATAAACGCACGAAAGAGTAGAACACTTACCGCACATTGTCGCGATGGAAATGTCTACGGTTCACCGTTTACTTTCACTGAAAGCGTCATTTTAGAACGTCCCTTCTGCTCGATCCTCCGGGTGAAGTGGAGTTCAAGCATCAATTTGTGGGAACTCTTTTTCAAAATTCCTATTTAACTTCTGCCAAATTTCTTCAAATTTGGATTACTATTAAATTCGTTTCGTTTATAATTACTTGGGACTTCTATTAAACCGCTGGCACGTTGCCATTTCTTCAAAGTTTAACGGTCCAGCGGAGTGCAAATATTCGCAACCCAATGATACTCTTTTCCAAAAACACAACACCCTTCAAGCAATCTCACAAAAATTCCTCCATCAAGCAAAACTCCTCGCCAGCAGAATTATCTAATCTAATTGAAAAATCACCTAATCCTAATCATCACGAGTCTGCAGATACCCTCGGAATCCACTGACACTCTTTTCCAGAAAACACTTTCTCCAAGCACTCTCCCGAAAAATTTCCCATCAAGCAAAACCCCTCGCGAACAAAATCATCTAATCTAATCAAAAACTCACCTAATCCTAATCATCACGAATCTGCAGATACCTTCACAATCCATTGACACTCTTTTTCAAAAGACACTTTCTCCAAGCACTCTCCCAAAAAATTCCCCATCAAGCAAAACCCGTCGCCAACAAAATTATCTAATCTACTAAACAATTCACCTAATCCTAATCATCACCAATCCGCGTATCGCAATCCACTGACACTTCCTCAAAAAACACCAAATCCCCCAAGCACCCTCCTAAAAAATTCCCCATGAAGCAAAGCCCCCCTCCAACAAGATCATCTAATCTAATGAAAAATTCAACTAATCCTAATCATCACCAATCCGCGTATCGCAATCCACTGACACTTTCTCAAAAAACACAACATCCTCCAAGCACCCTCCCAAAAAATGCCCCATCAAGCAAAACCCGTCGCCAGCAGAATTAATAATCACCAAAGCTCGAGCATCCTCGCAAACGCAGGATACAGTTATCCGGCGGTGTATCCGGGCAGTTTGCATCGAGGAAGCAGAAGGCAAGGGACAAAAGGGGCATAGAAGAGGAAGGGCGAGAGAATGGCCCATTGCGAGGTGGTATCGCGGAGAAAAACGGCCTGGTTGTGAGGATCCGTGCGGCCAGGAAGGCCCTCAAGTACGTAAATAGATGCGCGGCTAAGCGAGCGAGGATGCGGGGGCGTGTGAACCGAGCTTAACATTCGCCACGTGGTGGTGGGTGTGTCCCAGCTTCCGCATACTCCTTCGCGGTCACAGTGCGCGTTATCTTTCACAATAAAGACGGAATAGCTGCTCGCGAGTGTCGCGAGCACGTGTTTCTGCGTGTTTACGCGCCGCTCGACCGTTGCAATTGCTGGGAAGTTTCTTTCAGCTTCGAACGTAACAAGTTCGCGGCAGGTTCGTGTTTTGCGAGATGTTGGGTGGTCGGGTGTTTCAGGTAATTAACAATAACCGCACCATGCACGGTGCAATGAAAAGAAAATATGTAATTTCTTGTTAAAGACTGCCTGCTACGTTGATTATTGTATTTAAGTTCACTGTCGTTTGCGTTTCTTTCGCTGAGGGTTGTACGTATTTTATAAACGACCAAAGGAGCTGCTATGGTGAGAATAGACATCCGCTAAGTGTCGATACGGTTCGTGTTAAAATTGTAGTACTTTGTGGTGATTGGGAAATAGGTTCGGAGAGAATATTAACACTGAATCAACCAAGCCGCAATTTTTCTAAATTTTTTCTAAAATTTTTTTCTAAAAATTCCCTAAATTGATAGAGGAGCCATGAAGTAAATATTCCACTTCTATTTTATAAAATCTAACACCCTTGTTAGTTTTGATGAAACTCAAATATGATGTAGTACATTTCGTAAATTGACGAAATTACTCTATCTCTCATAGTTTCCGAGATATTCAACGAAATATGCTTTATCACCGTTAATTTGAGGGCGGTTTTCACCCTTTTAACGTGGACGCTTGCCGATAAAAAAAAATAGGTATCGAATATTTTTACGAGTACTACAACATATTTGAGTTTCATCAAAGTCGGTGATTAGCACCTCGGGAGGTTCCTTTGTAAGTTAGTTAATCAATCATCTTTTTCACCTCTTGATTTCTTTTTTTCCAAAGTACGCGCTGTTGAATTCAATGAAATTTCGCATGACGTTAAAATTGCAATATTGACGAATTTTCTAGTACATTGAATATTTAAATATTGACATTGAAAAAATAAAGCCCTGCTGACTATATCGTGTCTTTAAGGTTTTTGCTTTGTAAAGATGTGTTTTTAACCCCTTGCCCTACGATTCCTTTTGTGACTACGTACGCAATAACTTGGAATTAATTAGTAAAATAAAAATTTCTCACTGATTTCCGATATGCCGCATAATTTAACGCAGTATTAATAATATAGAGATAATTTGATTTTCTCATAACCCGGTGATATTTTCAATTTAATAATTTTTGGAAAAATTCCTCTTGCGACTGTGCGTGCAATAATTCAGAATTAAATTGCTAAAATGAAAATTTATCAGTGATTCCTGATATTTCTTGCAGTTTAACGGAATATTAATAACATAGAAATAATTTTATTCTGTTTTGCTCCACTGACATTTTCAATTTCATCATTTTTGGAAAGCTTGAAAATTCCCCATTCCATTTGCCGTATCACGAGTGTCACTCGTTATTGTCGGGCAAGGGGTTAATAGAAAAACATTTACTACAGTAAAAATGATGAAACTATCGAAACACCGGTGGCGTTCAACGTGTTAATTAGCTCCTTGTGTTACAGTAACGAGTGACACCTGCGATGTGGAATAATAATAATGTATCGCAGACAGGGTGAGAGAAAATATAAGGGTAGTTTTCCGCACTATCAAAAGACTCGTTCAGTCTGCATCTCTATCCAATGTTTCACGTTGTTTTACGATAATTTAATTACCGCTCAATGGACTATCGCAACGTTTTACATCCGTTCTGTTATCTCGAAATCTCATAACGAGGACTACGATGAAAATATGAATTCATATCTGTATGTAACTCACCAGGAAGCGCCAATCCGCACGTGAGGACGTGTTCCGGTACATCGTGGATAGTCCTGGGGGAGACGACCTCGTCGGCACGTTTTTTCGTTCCTGAAACAGGAGACAGCAAGGATCCTGTTACTCCCGCATCCTTTACGAATACGATCTCCCTCTACGTTTGTATCTCAATTGACGACGGAATCGAATACCAGCAGAATTCGGTAATCTGATATAATGCCGTACGAAGTTTACCTAAAATCCATCAGTCGCGCGATGTTGATCGAAGTTTATGGGGTAAGAATGTATCGAATAACTTTCCATTATACGAATCCACGTTCGAATTCTCATTAGGAATTTTTTTCGAGTCGTATTGGTGAAAAATGAAACGTATTTATTATTGACATTTACGATGTCTTCGGTGTTATTGAATTTTAGCAAACGTTTTGTAGTTGTTTCGTAACAATTCAATTAATACGGCGGTGTTGATTCAATTAAAATGAATCGAGGATAAAGTTAGAGTCGTAAATCTTGAAATCGACATACTACTCTTTCAGGTTTCGCGATTGCAAATCGTAAATTGCAAAGTAAACTTTCCAGCAGCTCGATATCGAACAGTGTTTCGCGGTAACTAACTGAGCAAAATTTTATAAATCGTCCTAGCAGTTTTCCTGGTACCAGATAAAGCAGGATTCGATAAATCAGCCGGGATTACGTGTTTATTCGGAAATCTGCCGGCGCTATCGGGGTTATGCAATTCGACGGGGAATTATCGCTGTTATCCATGCGACTCTTATCATTCGAATTCCAAGCTAAGAGGTTGAATTGTTCATTACCGTTGGGCTAATCAACAAGAATTATCTCTGCAAATTCTTTCGACTTTCAGAAAACTTTCACAGCGGGATATTTATTTTTTAATATCAAACATTGTCACAGATTGGATAAGTAATACGCTTGCAATAAAAAATGCATTAAAAAGCGCAAAATTACAGCTTGAAGAAATATGAAGAACTTGGTCCCAAATAGCAGGCCCAAATTTTGCAATAAATTTCATTAGACAAATCACAATTGATCTCCGATCAGCGATTCATCGCCTGAATCTTAAAACCCCACCTGAAGCCGCATCTCTTCCACAAAATTCCCAAAAACACCAACGAAAAGAAAAGCAAAACCGTTAACCGTTACGGTTAAAGTAAAACCTAATCGATCATCAATCAATAAAACTCCCCCGAAAAGTTAGAACTTTATACAATTCTGCAGCACTTTCACAAAATTCATAAAAATGCCAGTGAAAAGAAAAGTAAAACCGTTAACCGTTACGGTTAAAGAAAAACCTAATCGGTCATCAACCGTCAATACTCCCTCAGAAACTTAGATCTTTATCCAAATCTGCAGCTCTTCCACAGTATTCCGAAAAATACCAGTGAAAAGAAAAATAATACCGTTAACCGTTACGGTTAAAATAAAACCTAATCGATCATCAACCAAAGATACTCCCTCAAAAACATAGAGCTTCATCCAAATCTGCAGCCCTTTCACAAAATTCCCAAAAACACCAACGAAAAGAAAAGAAAAGAATAACCGTTAACCGTTACGGTTAAAGAAAAACCTAATCGATCATCAACCGTCAATACTCCCTCAAAAACTTAGATCTTTATCCAAATCTGCAGCTCTTCCACAATATTCCCAAAAACACCAACAAAAAGAAAAGTAAAACCGTTAACCATTACGGTTAAAATAAAACCTAATCGATCATCAACTAACAATACTCCCTCAAAGACTCAGAAGTTCATCCAAATCTGCAGCTGTTTCACAAAATTCCCAAAAGTACCAACACGAACAAAAATACGCCGTCAACCGTGACGGTTAAATAAATTCTAATTCATCACCAATTACCAATTCCTTCTCCAAATCCTTTCAAATCCTCAGCTCTCCCAGAAAATCCTTGAAAATGCCAAAAAAGAAGGAGAAACGAAAGGAATAACCGCGCCTTCGTGAAATCCCACGACTGACACTCAAAGTATACACACCGCGGACGGAAAAATGTAACGGCAGATCGGTATCGGTGCTCTCAGCCGGATGCGGAGACGATGTAGGATCGGCTCGCGGCAATCCTCGCCACGTGCTTCGTTACTCGTGTATAATTTGCTCCGATCGTGAGAATCGAGAGAGCGACCTCTCGAGGGGCAAGCGTGGTAGCCTGATTTTATACGATTCGTTCCTCATTTTCATACGTACGCTTCCTAAGGCCCGAGGCGCACGACGTGCCCACGGATTCGCGCGTTTTCTCCCGGTAGCCTCGCCGCTTTTAACACCTCGCCGATTCGAAACGCAGGTGCTCGTATTCCAGAGGATGAATCGGTGAGACAACGATGGAAATCGCGGACGTGCGTCTTGTTGAGCGTTTATTGAAATTTTAAATGGATTCCGCGAAGATTGCATGATATCGGTACGTGGTACTTTAAAGCTGTAACTACCGGCTTTATATCTGTTATATTTAAGAGATATATAACTGGTATATTTAACAGATATTGGTACTTTGAAAAAGGGAAATCGAGAGGTGAAATAGATATTCAATTTTTACGGCCGGAGACTTTTTTGAATATTGAGAAATAATCATTTATTTGGCGATCGAAAACCGGCTTTTTGTCAGAAAGTCAGATTGTTTATATATGGAAGTTATACATTACTATTTGCGTAATCATATTTCAACGGTTGTATTTCAATTTTTCAACTCTGACCGTGTATAGTTGCACCGATAAAGTATAATCAGATTTTTTCTCAGACCGCATATATGCGTTCCTGTCCTCAAAGGGTTAAGTAATTTAGGTTTTACAAGATAGATGTGGAATATTTACTTTGTACCTTTTTTAGCAATTTCGGGAATTTTTCTAAAAAATTGAGAACCAGTCATTTTGAGCGCGTTGGCAGTTTTAGTTTTAAGTAACAAACATTATTACAGGGCAAGGGATAAAAAATCCGAGTAGCTTTAACCCTTTGGAATCCTATGTCCAGCAATACTCGACATAGCTTTACATTGCAGTTCATTTTCTAACGGTCTAATATCGACTTTCCAATTTCACACTGATTTTGTAATATCCGTCAGTACCAATATTTATTGTTATCATTAAAAAAGTGGAATAACCAGCGGTAGGAAATATTGCGAAATTAATTTCATTTAGCTCCGTACAAAATTGAAAAAATAATTCAGACCGTAAAGGATTAACACCAGAACTATCACTGTTAAGTCTCATATATTTCAATATATTAAATAAGTAGTTTGAAAAAAGAGCGATAAAGCAGCAAAAGAGATGATCAGTTAACCCTTTCGAGACTAACGGGTCAATATATCCCAAACTAATGTTCATTTAAACTGCTGCGATATATAATCCTAATATAAAAAGCTAATAGGATAATATGCCCCACTTCCAAATTTCTAAATTTCGATAATTTTCAACAGCAACATATAATCTTTTGTTCAACAAGCTTATCTTACATCCAAAATATTAATAAAAACTTGTTACACCCTGTTTCAAATTAAACAAAAAAATTTAAAAAAGTGTTAAGTAATCTGTGTCCCGTAAGATACACCTGGAATATCTACTGTCCAATATAAATTTGCCAAATAAAAAAAAGTAGAAACCGGTCAATTTGGCGACAACTGTTGATCCAGTGTTAAAACCTAACGACTCTCGTTCAGGTGAGAAATTCGCATCCGCGTGTTTCGATGCTCGCGCAGAAAGCAACATCGAATCGTTGAACTTCGATATAAAATCCTAATATAAAAACCTAATGGGATAATATGCCCCACTTTCAAATTTCTAAATTTTGATTATTTTCAACAGCAACATATAATTTTGTTCAACAAGCTTATCTTACATCCAAAATATTAATAAAATCTTGCTACACCCTGTTTCAAATTAAATATAAAAATATAAAAAAGTGTTAAGTAATCTGTGTCCCGTAAGATACACCTGGAATATCTACTGTCCTATATAAATTTGCCAAATAAAAAAAAGTAGAAACCGGTCAATTTGGCGACAACTGTTGATCCAGTGTTAAAACCTAACGACTCTCGTTCAGGTGAGAAATTCGCATCCGCGTGTTTCGATGCTTGCGCAGAAAGCAACATCGAATCGTTGAACTACGATATAAAATCCTAATATAAAAACCTAATGGGATAATATGCCCCACTTTCAAATTTCTAAATTTTGATTATTTTCAACAGCAACATATAATTTTGTTCAACAAGCTTATCTTACATCCAAAATATTAATAAAAACTTGTTACACCCTGTTTCAAATTAAACAAAAAAATTTAAAAAAGTGTTAAGTAATCTGTGTCCCGTAAGATACACCTGGAATATCTACTGTCCAATATAAATTTGCCAAATAAAAAAAAGTAGAAACCGGTCAATTTGGCGACAACTGTTGATCCAGTGTTAAAACCTAACGACTCTCGTTCAGGTGAGAAATTCGCATCCGCGTGTTTCGATGCTCGCGCAGAAAGCAACATCGAATCGCTGAACTTCGATATAAAATCCTAATATAAAAACCTAATGGGATAATATGCCCCACTTTCAAATTTCTAAATTTTGATTATTTTCAACAGCAACATATAATTTTGTTCAACAAGCTTATCTTACATCCAAAATATTAATAAAAACTTGTTACACCCTGTTTCAAATTAAACAAAAAAATTTAAAAAAGTGTTAAGTAATCTGTGTCCCGTAAGATACACCTGGAACATCTACTGTCCTATATAAATTTGCCAAATAAAAAAAAGTAGAAACCGGTCAATTTGACGACAACTGTTGATCCAGTGTTAAAACCTAACGACTCACGTTCAGGTGAGAAATTCGCATCCGCGTGTTCCGATGCTCGCGCAGAAAGCAACATCGAATCGTCGGTTATCCGTCAGCTTGACCCGCCGTCTATGGGGCACCCTCCAATTTCACCTCTTAACCCCCGTCACCTCGCGCGACCGTAGGCCACGTAAGGTGAGCATCGGCGCGTGTTTTCCGCGAATTACTTTTCGCCGTACGATATTTGCATCCCGGATTATTTCGTACACGGCACCGGCGCACTTTCTATTCCATGATAAGTACAAATTAATTAAAGCCGATTAAAATGCGCCGGAGGTTTCTTGTCTCTCGCGCCGCGCCGCGAGATTTATGCCATTTCGTGCGAACATAACTGCACGGTCAACGGAATACGCGTTTAACCGACGACGAAAAGTAATCGTTCGCGCTTCATTAAGCCTCCAAGTGACTCATTTGCGAGAACCGACGCACGATTATGAGCCACCACGTAGCATTTCCGCGACGTCTTCGAAAGTAGGAGCGATATTTTAGGGGATTTTCTCGTTAGAGACCATCGAGGGTAATGTTATGGGAAAGTAATTAGATGCTAATGGCGATCGAGCGCTGCTTTCACGTGGATGTTAACGCCGGATTAAGCTCGTTTTAGTTGCGTTAATAATACGACGGTGTGCTGGGCAAATATCGTTGGGAGATAGAGGCGAAAAAGATTATTAAGCGCATCGTCAATTTGGCGGTGCGTCGAGGGGTTTGATATCTTAGTTTCCGATGTGATGCAAATGGAGAAACGAGCCGCTCGTTTGCCGTGAAACATAAAGTGGAGAATTTGCTGAAATGGTATACACTCCTTTAACCCTTTGCGGTCCGAATTATTATGACAATTTTATAGTGACCCGAATAAAATTAATTTCACAAGAGTTTCTATCGTTGGTTATTAATTTTTTTTAATAGTAGGAATAACTATAGGTACTGACTGATGTTTAGGTGATATTACAAAATCGTTACAAAATTGGAAAGTCGATATTAAATTGTCAGAAAGTAAAGTGAAGTGAAAAGCTATGTCGAGTGTGGTTCGACGTAGGACTGCAAAGGGTTAACCCCTTGCCTTATGATTTCTATTTTGAGAGCGTGCGTAATACCCCAGAATTAATTCCAGAAATAAAAATTTCTCTCTGATCTTTAACATTTGGCGCAACTGACTGCAATATTAATATTATGGAAATAATTTTATCGTCTCGTGATCGTCTATTTTCAATTTAATAGTTATTGGAGAACTTCAAAATTTCGTATTCCATTTATCGACTCACGCGTGTCACACGTTATTGTAAGCTAAGGGGTTAAAATTCCCTTTTTAATATGATTACAAATAAATATTACAGAGTTTTTAGTTGCGTGTAGGTTTCGTCTAACGAAACATAAAATGAGTAAGGTGGAGTAGCCTCGGAGCTAATCAGATTGACTTCTGAAAATAACTAATTTATTTTTCGATGGCTAAACAAATTTCGTCATTTAATGGAGTTATTATTTATTATTGGGGAAATTTATGTAAACATAAAAAGTTGGGATGCTTGGACACTTAAATTTGCAAAAATTCAGAAGGCGGAGTTAGTCGATATAACCTGGGAAACACTCAAATGCCGCAGAGAAAGAGTAAGATAATTATTTCCTTTCGAAGTTCATATCTAGAGATTTTTTAATCTCAAGTTATCTCTCAGAAAATAGCTAAAACTTTCAGTGTGATAATTGCAAGCACACAAATATAAGAGCAGAGTAAGATAATTATTTCCTTTCTAAGCTAATACCCAGACACTTTTTAATCTGAAAATTAATTCCAACTACCTATCAGAAGGCTGTTAAATCGATACCAGCTACAATTACTTCATCGAAACTTTCGATCCCAATCACAGAATCTGTGCGCGCGTCCAAACATCCCCCATTTAAAATCCGTCCAAGGCAATAAATCCCAAAGTAATCCCATAATTCCGCGGTCAACCAGTGACCAAAAGTCCCGCAACAAATTAATACTACAAATTACAAAATAACTGTTAATTCCCATTCCTCTTATTCGGTTGCGCTCTAAACCTTCAAAATCTCAACAACACGACCTACATCCCCGCGACTTTCACGATCGTCTCGTTTCTCGTAATCGAAGAACCACCGCGGCTTGCTTCCGTCCATTCGTCTCCGTGAGTTTGGCATTCGCCTAATCGAACTGCCTCGTTCAATTTGCACGTACGATCGTGCGATCCCGGAAGATCGCAGGCGTTCTCCTCGACAGCGATTCAAGCGGACTCGCAATAACATCCGGCAGACGCGCTGGTACCGCGCACGTTAACAGCCTCGAGCGATTCCTATGCAAATTTCAACGCACTGGCTTATTAGGTGGCGGTGTTAATTACCTGGCCAATTGCCGCAAACGGTGCGTGAAGTTACGTGGAATACCCCGGGGTCGATGGTTTTGTTCGAAGGTGAGGATGCGTTTGCGGTGCCGCTGCTTTGGGAATGTTTGGTACGTTGTGCACGATGAGGTAGGTTCGAATTTTTTTTTATTTAACGATATGCAATAATTTAGAAATTTTTTATATAATGGTACAGTAACTGGGTTTCAAGTTTTTTTTTCACGTCGGGCTTTCAGTAAACGGGATACGAAAAAAGGGGCATGTTTTGGGTTGAACGGCAGGAAAATTACTGTGATACGCCAAAAGAAACCTGTCTTATCATTGAGAAGACTTAACCTTTAACCCTTTGCAGTCCTATGTCGATCTATATTCGACATGGCTTTTCACTTCATTTTATTTTCTAACGATTTAACCCTCTATAGTCCGAATTTTTTGTTACATTTGAAGAGTAGTTGCACGACAGCATGTCAGTAAGTGATAAAAATGGAATTTTATATAATGAATTTAACTTGATTTTTAAACATTGAATTGTAAAGAATTTGATGATTTTTCAGACATTAATTCTAATATTTGGCAGAGTTGAAACATTCGCTTCGAAGAATAGAAGCTTAGATGTGACTTGTGTTACCTCAAAGTCACAGGAGCCCATAGAGGGTTAATATCAATTTTTCAATTTCACAATGATTTTGTAATATCACCTAAATATACGCCAGTATCTATAGTTCTGCCTATCGTTAAAAGAAATGAATAAGCAACGATAGAAAATGTTGTGAAATTAATTTTGTTTGGCTCCCTATAAAATGGAAAAAATAATTCGAACCGCGAAGGATTAAGGCCAGAACTATCGGCAAGTCTGCTGTATTTCAATATATTATACATATGCTATTGTAGGATCGTAAAAAAGAAAGAGAGGCGCGCGGTAACCCATCCAAGCAGCGGTACTCGGCCTGCGTTGCTTAACACGGAGATCTCCTGGGTCAGCGCGGTTCCTCTTCAACGCTTCACATTCGCGAACTATTCATCGCTTCGAATGAAGCACTAATCTAATCTAATCTCTAACTAAAACTAATCTCCAACGCCTACAAAAATTGCGCGAAGCATGAAAAAACGGCGATCAAAGTCTCGACAATAAAAGACCACTTGTCGACTCAATTCGGCATACTTTAACACCGAAACAAACACGTTTCCTGCATAACCCTCGAGCGTCGGGACGGAGAAATCCGCGACAGGGACGCGGGGGAGGCTCGTAAACAAAGACCGACTGACGAGCACGAGAAAGCGTTCGATTTATCGGTGATTTATCGACGCCGGTTTCGAGGAACTCGTCGATCATCCCGACAGGGAGATGAAGCGGTAAAGCGCGGCTTGATCGGTGCTCGCGGGGTGGGCCGTTCCTTCTCCTTTGGCTCTTTTGTATCGTTTATCTCCGCGAGGAGACTTCGCCAAGGGGAAAGGAGACGTTTGAAGGGAGAGAAGAGAATGAGAATGATGTCTAGAAGGGAGAGAGAATTATTGCATGCTCGTAAGAGCGTCACCCGATCT
The DNA here is from genome assembly GCA_963989415.1 of Cerceris ruficornis. Classification (NCBI taxonomy): domain Eukaryota; kingdom Metazoa; phylum Arthropoda; class Insecta; order Hymenoptera; family Crabronidae; genus Cerceris; species Cerceris ruficornis. Next base: position 29,570,989 of record OZ022518.1, read on the forward strand.
TTGAATCGACGTCGCACGCTCTTGCGGAGGGATTCACCGGATACAGATTTTTCTCGGTGTCAGAATGATGTATTCGGATTGAAATGGCCCAATTTACCTTGGAATCTTTGACGAGCTGGTCACAGTTCTTTGAATGAATGTAGATGGTCGTCGTATTGATCCTTTACGGTGCAAGATTGAATAAACCGAGGAGGAAGAGGAAGGGATTTGATGACGTGAGTTAGGACGTGTAAATATGTCTTAAATAACGATGTATGTTGGGAACATACTTGCGAGAGGAATTCAGAGACGGTCGTAGATAAGGCTTATGAGTTACGCCGTAAAGACGGCTAAAGTCTGAACGTGAATGTCTGACCGATATAGATGCTAATCCACTAAGAACCAACAGCTTGAATATCTTTGAAGCTGGAGGAGAAAGAGAAAAATATTTCTAACGAAAATTTTATACCATTAAGTGGGTCATTGCATGATAATATAAAATGTTTTTTACTTTTGCGATACTCGAGCATCTTCGCGCTTTTCAGTAATTTAAATGGTGCAACTACCGAAGAAGTCTAAACGACGGTATTGTACTTTTTAAAAAAAAATTCTCAAATTTATAGAGCAGCCACAAATATTCGACGTCTATCTTGTAAAACTTGAATCACTTAACACGTTGAATGCCGCCCTAGTTTCACCCTGAACCGAAACTGTTTCTATTAACCCCTTGCCCTACAATAACGAGTGACACTCGTGATAAGCAAATGGGGTAGAAAACTTTCAAGGCTTGGGAAACCTACGAAATTGAAAATATTAATGATACGCGACGAGATAACATTATTTCTATGATATTAATATTACGTTAAATTATTCGATATATCAAGAATCACTGATCAATTTTTATTTTAGCAATTAAATTCTCAATTATAGTGGAGGCAGTCACAAAAGAAATCGTAGGGCAAGGGATTAAAATCACATCTTTATAAAATAGAAATATTAAAAGTAAGAATAGTTATGTACTCAGTAATACTTCACTTTTCTAACAGCAGTATTTTAATATTGAATATATCAGCATATCTGTGAATATAGCAATTTAAAAATCATAAGGAATTTCACCGAATTGAACAGTGCCGGTCACCGGTGACCCCCATGGCATTCAACGTGTTAACTGATCGTCTTCTTTGCCACTTAATTTTTCTTTTTCCAAACTAATGAGGCTTTTTTTAATCTTTAATAAAACACAGATGGCGTTCTGAATTCGCCTAGATCTTGTCTCATTTACGAAGCGACATTTATGCCATTTACAAAAATGGCGTCGTGCGCAATATAACAACGTGTTGAAATTGTTGAATTATTCTATGAAAGTGGGTTTTCAGTAAAAAATGATGAAATGGTGATGTCAATTGGCCACTGAGGTCATGTGATTTGACACCGATGGATTATTTTCTTTGGGGTTACGTGAAAAGTCAAGTCTATAAAAACAATTCACAATCGATTTCTGAACTAAAAGATAATGTTATTCGTGTCATTGGCGAGATATCCACAATTATGTCAACATTTGGCTGAAAATTTTAACAACAGAGTGGATATCTGTGGAAGTGCAAGACGTGGTCATTTGCCAGATATTGTGTTTTGTATATAAATGGCATAACAGATACTTCAATTATCAATAAAAAGTATTTTGAAATCAAAGCAGATTATGTGTTTTATCGAAGATTTAAAAAAACCGCGCATTTTGAAAGACCCTATACATATTCGATAAACGTAACAGATCAAACACCGGCAATTCCAGTGTTAATATACCTAAATATAACAAATTTAACGCCGGTACTTTTAGTCTCAATCAAAAGCACCAACGTGATAAAAAAATCTTCCAAAAATCGCTACGAAATCTCTGCGTTTAGCAAAGACTAATAAAGATGCAATGTAACAATATTTTAAAATGGAAGCACAGATAAAAAAAAGGAGATCGAGCCACGTTCGTGCACGGGGTCAACGATCGAGGGAATCACGGGATGATCTATAAAATATCCGCGATTACTCGGTATCACGCGAATGAAACAGCTGACGCCCGTTTGCCTCCAGTTTCGGAGAACAATACCGCCGGCGTCGTTGCTTCGATATCAAATGGTTTTTGAGGGAGCGCTCGAGCGAAGAAACGATGCCGGAGCATGCAATCTTATCTATTAATGCGATACTTTAGCACAAATGGGGACCATCGTCTATTCATTTCTCCGGCATGATACCGAATATTCCTCGAGGAGTATCGGCAAACGTGACCGCGATAATGATCCTTAATACTTCAGAGTGGAAGCGGAGTACTCGTTCAAACTTTCGACGTTATTGAAATAAATTGTGGAGCGAGACGATCCCCGGTGTTTTGGTACAAAATTAGAGAGTTGTTTGGTTGATTCTATTGGTTTTCTATGTTATGGAATATTGCTCGTTGAATTTTAAGACTGTTTTTGACGAGAGTTGAATAGTTTAAGTATAAATAGTTTTCGACATAAATGGCCTTCTTTTGAAATCGAGATATTTTGGATTTGCGTGCTTAAAAATATTGACGCCAATTCTCGAGAGTTAGTTGAACTTGTTATTATCAACGCTTATATTTTTGTCGGAGTAAATAATTCCGTAAAGTCATTATAAATCAGCATTTTCCTTCGCGGTAAAGTGATTTCTGTCACTTTCAAAATAAACGACTCATTATTGAGAAAAATTGTTGACACAATTGACTCTTTTTCAAGTAGAACAGCGGTTAAAGTTAGAAAATAAATTTAAGTAAAAATTTTAAAAGGTGTCTTATGATAAAAATGTAATAATCATGCTAAGTTTTGTATATTTTATCAATTTAACGAGCAGGCTTTCCTCTTGCTCACTGTTATAATGCTCATTGTTACTAAACCACGCATTTTTCTATAAATATTGTCTCCCTCATTGAAAGCTGCAGCCCAACATGTCTCATATCGAACATTCATTGCCTATTTACTACTTATATATTTAGAATACATGTTACACAATCTCGATGATAATTCAAATATGTATTTCCTCCGCAAACGTATTATTTTGAATAATTCTGCAAAGTTGACAATGCTTGAGGAACAGTTTGCGCGATATTTGCTCAGCGTAGAAAATCAGGAAGCTCATGGTTCGTGAATGCGGATGAGCTTCACGCTGACACGAGGCAGCTTCCTCCGCCGGGTTCTCTCTTTGGGATCATTGACATAATGATCCGAATGAAAGGGAGGGATAGAAAATAAGAGACGGAACAGAGACCACATGGGGGAACGTTGATACGCAATCGGATGCTGCGTCCGCGCGGCTGCACTTGTGATAGCTGAGACTACTTTGAGCACTGAAACTAGAAGGAAGAAATGACCTCCACTGCCGCCTGTCCCTTCCAGTCTTGTCTGTCCCTTCCAGCCATGTGAGCTCATATGATTTTGACATAACTTCCATGGTATTTGAGCAAAGTGACATTTCCTAACGCTCGGACACCTTGAAAGTCATTTGACGGTTAAATTTGAGCTTGCAAGCTCTAGTGTGGTTGCTCAAACTAAAAGCTCACTCGGATTTTGACGAAATTTCGTGAAAAACTCGGGAAAATGGCTAAAAAATGGCTCAAAAGCTCAACATTTGCGGGCTCATAGCTCAAAAGCACACTTTGATGAAGTAAATTTGGAATTTAGTCGAAATTCGGATCGATCTTTTAGTTTGAGCGATCACAAGTAAGCTTTCAAGCTCAGTTGTCGTTGCTCAACCTAAAAGTTCACTAGAATTTTAACGAAATTTCGCGAAAAACGCGGAAAAATGGCTAAAAAGCCCCAACAGGGTGGAAAGGGACAGACAGGACATACAGGAAACAGGCACAACCTCCTATCATTCCACTTTTTAAAACGTAAAGGGGAGACCATTTTAACCCCCTCATTCTAAATAAAAAGGAGTGTTATCTTCTAAGCTTTCGTCAGCTCGTTTATGCCACACGCAACTCTTGTATTCATGATTCTCGTTATTTGCGCATATCTGAACAACTAAAGACGATATGCACAGCTGTCGAGATAACGTTCACTAGATACTTTATCCATTGTGTTCCTGTAAGCTTCGATAAGCAGTTTCTAGAAATAGAGTGAAGTTTAACTAGATCGTCCATTATCGGGGGGCTGCTGCTACAACATGCCGGATATTAATCGCGAATGCACACGAGACGGATATTAACATTATAAAAGCCCACGATAAATGCAGTATATTTAAAGATAATTCAAAAAAATGTTAAATGGAAAGGAGTAACGGGGAAAAATTATTGAACGAAAGAATTGCTTGTATTTAACAAAATACGTATAGCGAAGTGAAGACTTTGTAAAGATAGAAACTGTAGGAATTTTCTAAACAAATTAAGAACCACTCGTTTTGGAAGGATGATATTTTGGATAAACCATTAGGTGCAAAATCACAGATATACTATCTATTACAATTAATTATTTCATATCAAACACAAATTCGCAGCAGGAATAGAAAGCAATTGTTCTCCTCATTAAAATAAATGTAATTTTTTAGTTCATCTCAAGTTAACTGTTACCCAATAAAGGGTAATTCCCAAATGGAAAATTAACTCGTCTCCCGGAGTAAAGAGTGACTCGAATGACAAATCGACCGGTCCTCCGAATGAAGAAGTCCTCTCGGACAACGACATGACTCGTTTTCACTGATGAAAAGGTCAAAAAAGAAAATGAATCACGACACAGCGCGACGAGCCGACGAATCAAAGAGAAAGTGCAACACGAAAAACCCTCGGCTCTTTGTCGTGCCGGCTCCTCGAGGTGGCCCTAATCGCTTCGTTTTGCGGCAATATGGTTTTTTTTTCCATCACCAATTTACGGTGGATCAATCAGGGCCAGGATGGGCCCAAGGCCCGAAAACAGAGGGACTCTTCCCGATACGGAGTAGTCTCGTTTGGTCTCCGGTAGACAGTTTCGAATTTGGGTTAATGCATGTTAATGCATCAAACTGAGAACCGGTTTTTAAAAGCGTCGGTCTTTGACCATCGATTCGGCGGTACCGTTTTGTTGCCATTTTTAATGGTCCACAATCTGCGAACTGTTAAACGATTGCGATTTGTAACGTAATACGATTGTTCGATTTTCAGAGATCATTATCGGAAATTACTCGCTATTAGTTCCTTGTTTCGGATGTTGTCAGACGGCGGACGGTAATTTATAATTTCCTTGGTGATCGATGTGCTGTAATTGGACGTTGATTTTTCATTAAATTATATATTTTAATATAAAAATAATGAGAGAGAGAGAGGTAATGATATTTCTGGAACTTGAGAAGGTGTCATTCAACTCGGAATCTGTGACGATATTATTCTTCAGGAAATTCCAACGATAATTCACCCTGCAACCTCTAATTATGCAAATTTGTTAATTTCACGGGCGTAGCTTTCAAACTTGGCAATTTCTCTTTGCCAATTCTAAAGAACAATGAATTCTTTTCGAAAATACTCCAGGTAACATTTAAGAAATCGTAGCGCAAAGGGTTGAAATTAAATGAAATTAATCCAATAACCTTTGACACTCGTGACGCGATAAATGAAGTAGGAAATTTTGAAGTTTTCCAAGAACCATTAAATTAAATACATCGGACGGTCGCAGGAAGATGCAATTATATCTATACTATTAATATTTCTATACTATTAACATTATAATTATTTCACGAATTCATTTTGAATTATTGCGAAAATCAAGATCAAATTCGTAGGCCACACTGTTAAATCGCACCTTAAATACACAAATTTAAGCCATCTCCACATTGAAAATGTGGAAATAGTTCCACCAGCATGCCCTATTCCTTCTTGCATTCAACTTAACCCTTTGCGAACGGAGACTTTTTTGAGTGTTAAGAGATAATCATTTATTTGGCGATCAAAAACTACTTTTTTATCCGAAAGTTCGAGTGTTAACGTATCCGAATTATACATTACTCTTCGCACAATCACATTTCAACGGTTATATTTCAATTTTTCAATTCTAATCGTGTATACATGCCTCTATAATCTATAATCAGATTTTTTCTCAGACCGCATATATGCGTCAGCAGTCCTCAAAAGGTTAAAACAATTGGCCGGAATACATCCCAGTGGCGATTACATTAATCTCGATTTATCGAATTCCACGGTGGATAAATCATAAAATAAAATATGAGAGACGTGATCTCCTGCATAGACAAGCAACCAGCACGCACCGTGTTTGAACTTGTTTGCTGCTATCCTGCCGTCATTTATCATACTTGCAGAAGCCAGTATTTCATAGCATTAATGATGTTTGTTTTTGCCCTGTCTCTTAAAAATAAAGAAACACGTTGCTGGTATCATCGCTTCGCGATTTATCCGAGTAGCTATATCTCCCTTTTTTATTAAAAAAAAAAAGCCGGAGATAGAGGAGGACGAGGCAAAAAGTTACGAGGCGGCCACTCTTTGAAAGAAGAACCGTCGGATTTTTGCAGCTCGATTATATGCCCTGTTAATGTGCCCAACCGCAGGAGCTATTTCGAAAAGAAAGCTTCGGCCTTTATTGCTTTATGGCACACTCACGGTGTAATTTACTGCGCCGCAGAATAATTTACATCGATTAAACGGGAAACGGTGCTAGAAACAATGGACACTTAAATATGCCGATTATTGCACACGCGGTGGTGGGTCAGAGTGTACCGTTGGATTTAGAATCTTCTATGGGTTTATTAGCGATTTAACTGTAGGATTACCAATGCAGCTATAACGAGCGGTTCCCAATTTTTAATGAATATTCTCAAAACTTGTAGGACAGATGTACAATCGATATTCTACGCTTATCTTATCAAACATGAATTATTTAAATGATCAGCTTTTTCTCTTCGCTAGTGCACTTTTTACGGAATACTTTTTTAACGCCTTGAATGCTATGGGTCACCGGTGACCGGCGCTATTTTAAATTCAATGAAATTTCGTATGACTTTTACATTGCAATATTTACGAATTTTCCTAACACTTTCGATATTTAAATATTGGCCTTAAAAAGATGAAGTTCGGCTAAATATATATCCATCTGTGTCTTTAAAATTTCTGCTGTATAAAGTTGTGATTTTAATAGAAAAAGTTTTACTTCAGTAGAAATGATAAAACTAGCGAAATGTTGGTGGCGTTCAACGTGTTAATCTATTTAATTATAATAGGGGTAAGGAGATGAAATGTCAAAATCAGACTCGTAATTAGCATGTCGGAGGTCAGATTCTCTTCCGTCATATCTGGAAATTTTTTTCTAAATTATTAATTAATAAATGGTAGCTATGGTTAGTGTAATCCACCTGAAACAGTGAGTTCTGGCGAAACGATTAAAACAGTTAAAGCCGAATGCTATAATTAACAGACTGCGTATTTTTATTTATTTATGACAAATTTAAATCTGCTGGGATACACATAAAGCTTGTAATATTAGAAAAAATACACGAAATATCCAAGATACGGCTTTCGTTGCAACATTTAGCGAATGAAAGACTCCTCTACTTGAACTCATCTTTATTAGCAACACTTATCGATCTTGAAATTTGCATCCGCAGTGTGTTAATTAATTTCAAATTTTACAAGGCTCGGCAACTTCCCTGTTTAGTACAATTTCGCCAAATTCCACGCAGTTGAATTTCATTTAACCGTTAATCGCAGCCTCGCAGAAAACTCGGACAACGTCCTTCCCACGGTTCGAGGAAAATGCGAAAAGTCCGCAAGACTTTCGATTGAGAGATACCTGTTCTCACGATTCAAAAAAAAAGAAATGAAAAAGAAACTGGTGATTGGTTTTACGAGAGTTTTCCGCTCGCGCATTTCCATCGAATTGGAGTTACAGAACGAGAAGGCATGGGCAATGCTTTCGCCTAATGTGAACGAAACTGCGTCGATTAGCATAAGACGATAGGTGAGCGAGCCGTTGACACGATTGACTCGTAACCGAAGGTTGATTGGATCTCTCGGCTTTACGATGAGCCGTTTGCAATTTAAACGTTTCCATTTGCGAGCCCTCCGTCTCTCTCGTTCTACGTCTCGCGATCGTCTTTTCGCGACCCCTTGACACTTTTCTGCCGCGTTTGCGGATACGAAGACACCATTCCTCTCGACTCCTCTCATTGTAGGCAATTTAGGTATTCTTCTACTTCCCGGTTACTTCTTCTTGCCGTGATACATGCTGGATATGATCCCATGACAGAAGGAAAATTTAGAGGGACTGTAGTTCGTCTGGGGAAATTTTCTGTGGCTTTTGATTTATCTTTTGCTAATTTTCAGTCCTTTACATAGGTATTCTGAGAAAATTCTATCTAGGGAGATAGAATCCTTATAGAATTTTTCCTTATGGAATTAATTCTTATAGAATTCTTATAGAATTTTTTCTTATAGAATTAATTCTTATAGAATACTTATAGAATTTTATCATATAGAATTAATTCGTATAGAATTCTTATAGAATTTTTTTTAAAGAATTAATTCTTATAAAATTCTGATAGAATTTTTTCTCACAGAATTAACTCTTATAGAATTGTTATAGAATTTTTTCTCACAGAATTAACTCTTATAGAAATGTTATAGAATTTTTTTTTATAGAATTCTTATGGAATTTTTTCTTAGAGAATTAATTCTTATAGAATTCTTATAGAATTCTTATAAAATTCTTATAGAATTAATTCTTATAGAATTCTTATAGAATTCTTATAGAATTTTTTCTTATAGAATTCTATCTCGGGAGATGGAATTTCCGATTAGGGAAATATAAAAGGATAACGAAATTGGGCAGAAGGAAAGTGCGAAATATGAGCTGATAGAATTAGGAATTTAGAAGGTGTAGAGCACTGGGATGAAAATTAATATTCGAACTCACAGGATCAAAGTAAATTAATCCTTCTAAAATATAGAAACTCCTTAAGCTGTTGAGTATTCTGGGCTAAATTTGAATTTAATTGGATAAATCTATGAAATGAGCTGTTAATTAACCCCTTCCACTAACAATCACGAGTGGCACTCGTGATGCACTAGACGGAATAGAAAATTTTGAAGCTTCTCGAAAATGATCAAATTGAAAATGTCAGTGGAACACCACACGATAAAATTATTTCTATGTTATTAATATTCCGTTAAGTTCTAAGATATATCAGGAATCACCGGCAAATTTTTATTGTAGTAATTAAATTTTTAATTATTGCGGAGGCAGGCAGAAAAGAATTCGTAGGGTGAGGGGTTAACGAGGCAGAGGTATAAAAGAGAACGTCAGTTTCATTTTAGTATTTCTCCATTTTGGAGCGAACAACTGTTAAATTTTAAGATGTCCTCGGGCATGGAATTACTTTGTTCGTTGCGACATAAATCGAGACCTTAATAATCGTCACGTTAACATGGATTTTCTTGAAGCTGACCGATTTATCGGTCGGCAATTCTTGCCGCCATTATCCGTCGTGTTTTCCATTCGAAGATACTGAAATCTGGCGCGACTGGATAGTAACGGAAGCAGTTAAAGTCTCAAATGGAAACTGGAAATGATCTTCCAACCGGCTGTTAGCTTCCAAGTTCCCGGGACTACTGTCGATGGCCATCTCGAGGCAGTCCGTTGAATACCAACGATCTCTCGTCGAAGAATTACCGAATTGTTTACCTCGAATGCCATGTATTTTACAATGAGTCGAAGAAACTTTAATTCTTCTGTGATAGAGATTTACGAGGTGGATAACATTCTTCTGTGTATTGAATTCTTGCAGAGAAATTCTGCAAGAAAGTTCGATTTTTGAACGATAGTTTAGAAAAATGTCGAGGTTTTCTAACGTTAAATTGTTAACAGAGAAAATTGATTTAAACAAGTTCAATGCTGTTAAGGGAATTTAAAAGAAAATTAAGTTTTCTCTGCATATTAATTCTTTAACATATAAATATCGATAAAATTTTAATTCCTCTGCCACAGAAACTTAGAAAAAAGTTAAATTTCCCATAAGTTAATTCTTTAATAAAGAAAAACTGTAGAATCCAAATAATTAGAAAGCTAAAAAGTAGCAAAAAGCAACTCGATCCAGCAGAGGAATCAACGCGGCACAGCTGAAATCAAAGTGCAATCACCTTCGCAAACATTTAAACATCGACCCTCGAAAGTAACGCGACCCCATAAAAAAAAATAAGCGGAAAAAGAGCTTGAAACAACATTTGAAAAAACCTCGACAAATATTGAAAAGCCTGTCCCCGATCGTAACTGGATATCTTGCATGAGAGTTCCTCTCCTAATAAGAGGAAGCGTCTAATGGCCTTCCGTCCTGTTGTTCTTCATATCCTACGGGATTCGCGGTGTTTGTTTGTAAATAAACCCATTGCGTAATGGCCCGTGTAATTCGAGGGTATTTATTCGCTTCGTTGAAGACCGTACCGGCGCACAGTGGAACGAATCGACAATCTATGTAAAAAAGACAACTAATAACTCGAGAACCATTCATTTTACAGAAAAATGTTGTACACAAAAGATCCATACTATCGTAGGGGGAATACAAGTGCAATTTTAATTTCATATTTGTTATACTTGAAACGTGTACCGCGGAGAATATGATTTCTTTCCACCCAGATTTATTGGCGGTCGGATCAAACGAACGAAGCGATTATGAATGCAAGATTTCTCATTCAACGATCATTGTTTCGTGTCTCGTTTTCATCGGCTTCTCCCTTTTCGTCGAAATACCGTAAACGAACCGCAATCGGATGGCTTCCTTTTAATTCCTGCTATTTAATATCACCAGGTGGTGTTCTGCTTCGAATAAATAGCGTGGAATCGAGTCAACTAACTCAATTGTCGGAGCCCCAGGAATTAAGGGTCTGAATTAATCCAATTGTCTTCTGGGTAATTGAATTGGATAGAAATGAAAAATCAATAGCTGCTACGAAACAGTCTGCGGGCGGTATTCGTCCATGGAAGACACCCTTCGTTTTACCATTCTTGAATTTTTATCGACATTCTTCGACGACAAATAGTGTTACAACGTCCTTTGAGTTCTTCTACTTTGCACTCTTGAAGTTTTGTGATTAGTTCAGTCTAATTTTTCCTTTGTTACAAAACAATTCTTGCAATTTTTATAGAGGTCTATTTATTTTCTCACTCTCCAATCTTTTCGCATTGATTAAACTGTCCTGTACATACAATACTAAACAGCTTGCACTAATAATTAGTGGATTTTTACGCATTTATGACAATTTTAACATTGCTAAAATACACAAAAAGATAATATAAAAAATGTATCTCAAATATCCAGGATACAGCGTTCGTTGCAACAATTAGCAAGTGGAAGGGATCGCTACTTGAACTCTTCTTTATCAGCAGCGTTTATCAATCTTAAAATTTACATAAACATCCACAGTGAAGTAATAATACAGTAAGAATCACAGTATTTCTCCTGCCTACAGTAGGACTGCCTTTGTGTACTGTCATTCAGTAATACCGACCTTTATTTCTATCACCATGAATCTTTTGCCACTAATTCTCTGGCAAAAGACATTTGCAGTACATCGCAACGGAATTTATATTGTTAACCCAACCTAAAATTCCCATCAAGTTTCCTCCCTCGAACCTCTTAACATCAATGAAACCACCCTACACTATGCCAAGCAGCCCTGCCTAAATTACAAAAGCAAACACCAATCTACCCATCATAAAACCATCGTTCTCCAACGATACCAGTCTCAATCTCTAAAGTCGCGGATTTTTCGCGGATATTTCTGTCCGCAAGCGGTATTCGCGTTGTCCGGCAAAACCGCAACGACCGCGTCCCTCGAAGAGTGATCGACCGGCGGGGCATAAAACCCAGACACTATTTTATCGTAGCATTTAACATCCTTCATTATTGTACCACATGGAGCGAACGCAGAGGTGAACAGCCTCCGTTGTGGTAGCCGCTTGATTCCCGCTTAAGTAGATATGATTGAGGGCCGCCATAGAGACGATCAATGAGCTACTAAGTATAGTCAGGCCGTCGAAGCGAACGTTCAATCAAGCTGCGCTCCACGAGATCGGCTCGTATACCGAAACACTTTAATTCGATCGAACCTCGAGGTATATCGTGCTGGCAAAGCAGAAGCTCATGGTTGGATAGACGACGAGGAAGATGGTCTGTTAACTCTTCAGTTGGCACGTGGGTTACTAGGGACATGTTGCGCGGTTTGGGGATATTTGGGGAAGTAAAACTGGGAATTACAGTCAACGCTCCTCTATCGCGATTAATTCATGCTGTAAGAGTACTGGAGAGCGCTCTGGAAGAGTAGAGCGCTGGAAGAGTACCGCGCTGGAAGAGTACCGCGCTGGAAGGGTACAGCGCTGGTAGAGTACAGCGTTGGAAGAGTACCGCGCTGAAAGAGTATCGCGCTGGAAGAGTACAGCGCTGAAATATTACCGCGCTGGAAGAGTACCGCGCTGGTAGAGTACAGTGCTGGGAAAATACCGCGCTATAAGGGCAGCGCTCTGGAAGAGTACCGCGTGGGAAGAGTTCCGCGCTGGAAGAGTAGAGCGCTGGTAGAGTACAGCGCTGGAAGAGTACGGCGCTGAAAGAGTACCGCGCTGGAAAAGCACAGCGCTGGTAGAGTACCGCGCTGGAAGAGTACCGCGCTGGAAAAGTACCGCGCTGGAGGAGTACCGCGCTGGTAGAGTACAGCATTGGTAGAGTACCGCGCTGGAAGAGTACAGCGCTGGAAGAGTACAGCGCTGGAAAAGTACCGCGCTGGAAGAGTACCGCGCTGAAAGAGTACAGCGCTGGAAGAGTTCCGCGCTGGTAGAGTACCGCGCTGGAAGAGGACAGCGCTGGTAGAGTACAGCGCTGAAAGAGTACCGCGCTGGAAGAGTACCGCGCTGGAGGAGTACCGCGATGGTAGAGTACAGCGCTGGAAGAGTACCGCGCTGGAAGAGTACAGCGCTGGAAGAGTACAGCGCTGGAAAAGTAGCGCGCTGGAGGAGTACCGCGCTGGAGGAGTACCGCGCTGGTAGAGTACCGCGCTGGAAGAGGACAGCGCTAGAGGAGTACCTTGCTAGAAGAGTACCACGCTATCAGACTATCGCGCAGGAAGAGTACCGCACTGGAAGAGTACCGCGCTAGAGAAGTACCTTGCTATAGTAGGGCGTCGCAATTTTCGCACCGCGTTGCATGCAAACCGCGTTACAGGAAGGTTGACTGTATAGGGCTTGGTGATATAGGAATAGGAGATTTTGTAAAATTTGTGCGGCAATTTGTAAGATTACATTGAGTGATTTGCGTTTCTTCTAGGTGGAAGGTAACAGTATTAGTAGAATTAATTATCTGACATACAATCTTATCTGATATTAATTATCAGAAAAATGAGAAATTTTCTACATTATGTAACTCCAACTCGTAGGGGTTCCAAATGCACAGAATATAGGAAAATTAATTAATAGAGTTAGTTTATCGTAGGTTTAAGGTATTTCTGAACAGATACAGAGACTCGAACATACTTTAACAGGTAACAGATCCATCTGAATAAAAAATCCATCCATCGAGAAAATTTCTGAGAATCTTTCAAACGATCATTTGCCCTTTTTACCCTCCCTTCGGTCACTGACATTGGTCAACCCTCGGCTCGATTGCAGACTGAAAATTTTCTTTCGCGAGACATCGTTACGCGATTCCGCGCGCATTCTTCCTCGACATGGAGACCGTTTGAAAATGAACTGTCAGGAGGCGGTAACACAAGGTTCTTGGTTCTTGTAGAGACGAAGGCTCACGAAGAATTTCCCGTGGTCGACTTCCTGGTGTGGTTAAAAACGCGAGGAAGAAGCGGACGAGCCCTGTGTCGCTCCTTCCGCGACGCTGCCAGCGTTCTTCCGCGAATGTACAGCGAAATTGGGCGATGACGAAGAATCTGTATTTATTCCTTAGAAAGGATTAATATTCCATTTGCATAGTCACTTTAATGGGAGTCTATTAATGAGTCCATTAAAGGAGGGAAGCTTTGAACTTCAAATTAGTGGGCACTGTTCAAAACCCCATCACTTCCGAACATTTTTTGCTAAATTATTATTTAACACTAAACCTACCGAACCGGTCAAAATGACCGGTTCCCAATTTTTTCTAAAAATTATCTAGCTTGATAGGGGAGACATGAAGTAAATATTCCACTTCTATCTTATAAAACCTAAATTAATTAATTAATTATCTTCTCTTGATTATCACCTCTTGATTTCCCTTTTTCCAAAGTACTTGTTTAATAAATCTAAGTTTTAGTAAATATAACGTCGGTAGGTTTAGTGTTAATGTACCACATCTTCACAGTGATTTGGAGAATTCACTTAGATTTCGCAACATGAGGAACCGTTTGCGAAGCAATTTTTCGCAAGCTTGCAACTCTAGAGTACGAAACACGCGCTGCAGGTCAAAGGGGTCACCGAACCCTCGAAAAGGAAGGAGAGATATCTATTCTAGTTCTTCGACTTGAAAGCATTCGAAGCTAACTGGATTTCTTTCAAACAGAATTCAATTTAAAGAGGAGCAAACCGAGAAGTGGGTATTGAATCCACTCGAGGTTAAAGGTGGGAACAAAAGATCAGTCGTACCGCGAAGTAACGATTGTCTGAACATTAGCGGCACGTTCTACTTGACGTTACATAAACCAGCTGAGGTTGACGATCGTAAAAATAGCTACTTTTTCTGTACAATAGGAAAGTTTCTTCCTCTTAAATCTTCGTTCATTATACCTCTGCAACCTGTCATTAAAAGAACAACAAAACACAGAGGAAAATAAGAGAAAAGGATCAATCAGTTCCAAATAGGCCATCTTCTCATCAACTATCTACACAAGTATCTCAACGCTTCTCAAACTTTTCCTCCAATATCTCGAAAAACACTCTTATCAAAAATATCCATAATCTCTAGTCACTCAAAGCGCAACAATTTAAAAAACTATGAAACAAAACCATAAAGATTCTTTGTAAGGATCAAGAAACCTCGAAATCTTTTCTTCGCTCTTTAAATCGCTCTTTTTTACCGAAAATATCCAAAATCTCTAGTCACTCAAAGAGCAACAATTTAAAAAACTATGAAACGAAACCGCAAAGATTCTTTTTAAGGATTAAGAAACCTCGAAATCTTTACTTTGCTCACTTTTAGTGAAAATGAAGAGCAGAGATTTTGCCGTCAATTTGCACAGCTCGTTCCATGGCGAATTTTTGCAAAGTATCTGTTTATACGCGTAGGCAGGAGCTTTTTTTTAAATATATGGTAGGGCTGAGTTATTAAGGGAAGACGTATCGCGCAAAAAAGCGTGGGCTTTGGCCGAAGTGCAAAGTGACTTCGCGAGTGAGTCGAGAGATCGAGAAGCCGTATCGCGAAACGATATCCACGCGCTAATGAAACCCGACGTCCGGCGCAAAGTCACGTCCGATCCTATGGCGTTAGACGCCACCATGGACACCATGATACAGGTTGCTCGAGGATGACAGTGCGCCTGACATTTGGCTGCCCCACGACCGGTTTTGCGCCTCGTATCTCTAGACTTTCGACGGTCTTTTGGAAGGTTTTTAGCCTTGGAATTTTCACGAGGTTTTGTCGATGTTATTCTAAGCTTCGTTTTTACTGATAATTTTTGGCGGATTGTAGATAATCTCGAATTTAGGATTTGGTAAGTATTTTGGAGATGTAAATATTGCGAAATATTTGGCAGCTACCACTGTGAAAAATTGATATGGAGCGAGAAAAAATACTGTTAAATTAGTTTCAATTAGCTGACAATAGGTTAGAAAAAGCTGAAATATCTAAATCTTAAAGTTCGCTGACGCTGCATTGCCAAAAAAAATTCATTTCTAAAATTCTAAAATTCATCTCTATTCGTTTCTGCAATTTTTTAAAATTCTCAACTTCAAATTTTGCTCTCCCTTTCCCAAACGTCCAAAACTCCGCCAACTTTGCCAAAGCATCTCAAGAAACCAATGACACCGTTCTCAAGTCTGCGAAAAAATTACGAAAGGAGCGATAATTTTCGCTCATCCGGTCTCAGCTTCCCCGGGTAATCGTTCAATAAAAGACACCGCCAAATTACTTTTAATTAGCCAACGATAGGCTAGAAGAATAACTCAAATTTTAAAATCTTAAAGTTTGCTAATGCTGTATTTCCAAAGAAAATATTCTAAATCTTACCCAATCTTTTTGCAATTTTCTTCAGACTCTCAACTTCAAACCTCACGCACTTTTTCCCAAAGATTCAAAACTCCGCCATCTTTGCCAAAGCATCTCAAGAAACCAACAATACCGTTCTCAAGTGAGCGAAAAAATTACGAAAGGAGCGATAATTCTTCGTTCATCCGGTCTCAGCCTCCCAGGATAATCGTTCAAATTGAAATTCCATTGCACCGTTACCCGAAAGCCCGATGATCACGGGGCGACTAGAAATTAGCGAGCTTTTAGCGAGTATCCCGTGGAGCTTTAGCACGACATAAAGTCTCGTAGGTGGAACCACATCCGCCGGTATATTGTCGCGTTTCATTATCGCCTCGGCGTTCATTGACGAGTTCGTTACTCCGTTCATTCACTGCGAAAGGCAGGTCGCTCGCCTCTCGTTTCGCGAATGCAAACACTCGCCGACGCTCAGGCGGGACAGGTACAAAAGTCAAAGAACCGTCGGCAAATCGAGCTCGTCGCCGGTTTGACCGCCTAGCCGGTAATAGATGACAACGGTTCGCGGTATTTGCGGTCTGTCGATCTTCGACGTCGAGAATCGGAAGGGAACAAATTGCACTTGAGACGCTTGTGATCGCTGGATGTAAGCTCTTTGACGCTTCGACTCTTCCGGTCGGTCGAGAGTTGCCTCGGTTTGGATGGAAGATACTTGGAAGGTTGGGAAATTTTTTTCTCTATTTTTTTAGCAAATGCTCTGGTCATATTGCGTAGGATTTGCAATTTTAGGTGAGCTTCGAACTACCGAGGTTGGGGTATATTAACACTAACAATCAACCGGTTTGAATAACTGGTACACAATTTTTTTCAAAAATTCTCCAAGTTTATAGAAAATTCATAGAATAAATATTCTACGTCCATGTCAACGAACATAAATCACCGAACCGATCATCTTTTCCGCCTCTCGATTCCTCTTTTTTCAAAGTACTTATTTAATATGATAGACTTATAGATTTAACGTCGGTAGTTCTAGTGTTAATGGCAAAATTTCAGGCTTTGCAGCTATTGCAATTAAATGTAATTAATGAGTACATTGGAAAAAGAGAAGTCAAGAGGTGAAAAAGATGATCGGCTAACAGCAATCATTCTATGCGCGTTCAAACAATCGATTCAAGTGACTGCAAATTTGCAATTCTTTCTATTATTAAATAAAGGGTGTTTTCTGCCTTCTTTTCAATATTTAATTGACAATTTTCTGCATGTCCTTCAGAAAAGTATTATCGATATTTTATAGCCAGTCAAATGATTGACCCCTGCCAGAGTAGATACACATAAAGTTCTGGAATGGTTAGAGTTACCACTTTGCACTCGTATTTATATTTGAGAAGGCTACCAATCAACTCGGAATTTTTTTTCATAATCAATAAAAATGAAAACATTCTTATGGGGATATATGACAATTTAATAATGCAATACTAATGTAAATACAGGGTGTAAAAAAAATACCATTCAATATTTATATAGTATATAGGATACACTGTACTGAGTAAAAATGCCTTAGTAAACATAAGTCGAAAGGTCAACCGTTTCAGAGATATAAATATTTTTGTTTGTTTTATCATAATTGACTTACTACTGAATTTTCGATGTGTACAGAAGATTTTCCACGTATCGTGTTTGGTATCATTTTAATTAGAAAAATCCCACAAACACGTTAGCAAAGGTTTCAAAAAAAATCGAAAATGAAAATGGCCGACCCTCCATTAATTTGCCTCACCAATACATTCGGGTGGTATCATGTTACACTGCTCCCTCGTCGAGGTTCGCCAAGGAAGGTCCCCCTATGTGGAGGTGATAGTCACGATGCATTTATCGAGGAAAACTTCCTATGCCTTTATCGAGTTTTTACAATACCTCTAAAAAATTTGTCATTGCAAAATCCTAACCCCTGCGGTTCAGAACCCACCTAAAACAGTGGGTCGTGGGCGAAGTGACCGCAGCAATTAACCCAGAAAAGAGAAGAAATACAAGCGTTCGCTCTTTTGCCACCTCAAAGCCGACGATCCCGAGGAATAATTCTCGTTCACCTACGCGAGAGGGTCGAGAGGAATCGTCGTTCAAAGCGGAGATCCGCGTTGCGTAATCGTGCTCTCGAGGAGACAAATACCATAAGTCACTGTTACTTGTCCCGACGACGCGCGGACAGACGTACATATTCGCAAAGGGACTAATGGGGGAACACGATTCAGGTGGGTGGCGACGGTTTCGGACGATGGATCTCTCTCGAGCGTATCCGTCGGCTGCCAAAGAACACCGAAAGACGAAGGCGTGGGAGGAGCGAAGAAAAGAGATCGGCCGAGTCACGAAAAGATCGTCGACGGATCGTTTGAAATCGCGGCTGCGTCAAAGTGATTCGTTTCGAGTTTTGAGGTTCGCGCGACGGAAGAAGGTTTCGCCGATTTGCATGAGAGCTCCTTTGTGCGAACGATGAGACGCGCCTCGAAGGCTGCCGCGAGCGAAAGGATCGGTTGTAATGGACGATTGTAAGCCGATCGGATTATCCTCGATGATTAATTGTCCGGTATTCGATCGGGGATTGTGTACAAGTTTTTTTCTTATTTTCTTAGTGCGTGGATTTAGGTCCTGCTAATTGTATGCGGTTTCATTGTTTCTTTGTTGGAACTGTTACTCATCCCTATGATTTTTTGTGGCGTGTGCAATTTTTATTGCGATCGAGATTGCGATTTGAGTGAGATTTTGCAACTTTGGGAAGATCTGTGGCGTTGATCGCGTAGAAATGTATTTTTTAAATCTGAATAGAGTGGACGCAGAGAATGATGAGGTCTCTGAAAACTGCTGTAATCAGAAACTGTCCTGGTAATTTTGAAATGCAAACCAGACCTTTCAGCGAAAGAAAAGTCCAGATTTGCCGCTCATTAAAGTATCAAATAAATGTTGGTATTTATGTCAGATATCTCCTTACCATTAATTACCCTGCCATCTAAACGCCTGTTTAGTATGCCAAACTAATTATGTCATTGAAAAAACGAGTATCAATCATTTAACATTCTGACATTGTGCCCGGTTGTACTTCGCTTATCCTACAAATAACTGCCAAATAATCACCGATAATGACTGACAAATACGTATCGAGCTGCAAACTCATTAATTCACGGCTCAAATTAAAACTGCTCAATGCGTGGCTGCAAATTAAATGCTGTCATGAGCGGATCAATGGATCCGTTAAGAATAACATCGCGTCTACGTAGATTCGAAACTCTATAATTAAATGCCGAGTTTCGACGAGGCAAATTCTGCTCTCGAGAGCCATTAATTTATCATCGAAGACGAACGACTTGGACGGCGTGATTCTAATTAGTGCCGTATGGCGCCATTTTTAAATTGACGCATCTCTCGCTCTTAAACCTTTTGTATGAAAATATCGAAGACTCAGATTTTCAATTCATGAGGCTGAGTTGAAATCCCTGTCACCTCTGGACGATGTGCATATCGGAGTCCTGGTGGTTCTGATGGCTCAAACTATGACCGAAAATATGGATGAAAGTGAATTCTTCTGATTAAATCGCCCGCGTTTAAACCTCTGGCAGCTTCTGACGATTTTTTTTCTATGTGATATGTGTATCATAGTCACGGTAATTCGGCACCTATCTAAAATTGTAGATTCTAAACGGAACTACGTAACAGTTAAAGCTGAAGTGCAGAAAAGCATCAGCCCATCTGTCTATCTGGAGAGGTATCAATATTTGGAGAGTAATGGCACTACGGAGCAGATGACTGAAGAGTGAAAGACAGAAATTTCTAATTAGATCGCTTGCGTTTACCCCTGACAGCTTCTGCAATTTTTTTTTATGTCAAACGTGTATCATATCGTCGATGCTTCGGAACATATCTAAAACTATAGCTTCTAAGTGAAAAACCGTAGCTGACAGAGCCGAAAAATACAAAAGGAAGAATAGAATGCCCCGAAGAATTGGAAAAATGTTCGAATCTTCGAAGTATGACTTATTTCAAACATCTCCAAGCTCCTACCGAAATTCAGAACCCGTAGACTTCCGATTAAGAAATATCCTGAACGGTAGAAACGATTATATTATTCGAGTTTATCTACTAGACGCAATGTAAAACAGTTTGAAACGATAAAGTCGACATTTAAGTTCAAACATCGGCGTCGGCCACGGGGCACGATCAGTTAATACGCATTCCAATTGCTCGTGAGAGCTGTTCGGCTTCCGAAAGCACGATAAGACACACTCGGGACGATAAATAAAATCGTACGACGCGTGCTGCAAAACCGAGCACTTTCGTGCCACTCGAACAAACGTATTCCGCGGAACGCCGTCGATATTTTGCCATACTTCGACGTTTCCCCTCCGCCTCCCGATTTCCCTCGCGAAAAACCGCAAACGTAAAACTGGCACAAAGGCTTTTCAATGGCTGTCTCGACATCGAGTAGCGGGTAGAACCATGTTCCACCCACGCAGCCGCGCTTCCGACTGAATTTCAAGTTCATCGTCGAGGTTCGCGTTCAACCGGCGGTAAATCATGAATGTGCACGCGCGTATGAAGTCATTTGCAGCGAGGCAGAATCGTAGGCGATGCTCGTTCCGCGTTTTACATAAACCACGATTCGAGAGTCTGATCCGAGTCGACCTGTTTCTCCGTCGTCGAAAATATGCAGAGCTTGCAACTACTCGAAGAAAGTATGCGATGATAGTTCCATGCAAATACGACATTTTCTCGATAACGCGGCACAATCTACAGTGATTCCGTCACACTTACACTGCCACGTCTATCATGTTTGCGTGACGGCAAAAGTTCTGATCGTATACCTCGCAAAAATAGAGAAGTCTCGCGGTATGAGGTACGGGGTAAGGGGAGAGTGTCGCTCGCACCACCTATTCCCACCTTGTCGGTTCTGGAAACCTGAGATCGACAAATGAAAACCGGAAACAAAACACTTCTTTTGTCGTGTGAATAACGACGGAACAAATTTGCATCTTTTTCGGCCAGTAGCGCGTTAAAATAGAATATTAATTCAGAACAAGGGATGTCTCTATCCGTTAGGCGAATCAGAACAAACTACAGGCCAGAGGACTTCTCTATTTTTGCGAGGTATACCTACATTCGGTACAGCTCGCAAAAATAGAGAAGTCTCGCGGTATGAGGCACGGGGTAAGAGGCATTACGGTCCTGGAAACCTGAAGATCGACGAATGACAACCGAAAACAAAGCACTTCTTTCGTCCTTCAAATGACGACGTAACGAATACACATCTTTGTCGGTCAGTAGCGCGTTAGAATCGAAAATGACGTCAGATCGAGAGATGTCTCTACCTGTCAGGCGAATCAGAGCAAACCACAGACCAGAGGACTTCTCTATTTCTACGAGGTATACCTACATTCGGTACAGCTCGCAAAAATAGAGAAGTCTCGCGGTATGTGGCACGGGCTAAGGGGGGAGTATCGGTGGTACCGCTTCTCTCCACCATTACAGTTCTGGAAACCGAAAGATCGGCCGATAACAACCGAAAACAAAACTCTCAGTTGGTCGTTCACATGACGACGCAACGAATGTCCGTGTTTTTCAGCCAGCAGCGCGTTAGAATCGAAAATGGCGTCAGGCGAATCAGAACAAAACACATGTCAGAGGACATAAAACATTTCTGCTGTTTGTGCAAAAAATGTCGTTAATTCTATAAGTTTAACAGCTTGGCACTTTTAACACTAAATCTACCGGCTTTATATCCGTTATATTGAAATATGCGAAATAAGTACATTGAAAATAAAGATTCGAAGAGGTGAAAAAGATGATCAGCTAAGTAATTTTTGTTTTATACGACAGACCTAAAATATTTACTGAATTGCTGCCCAATCAATTTCGGGAATTTTTAGAAAAATCAGAAAGCGCTCATTTGACCACAGCAGTAGGTTTAGTGTTAATTACTGAACAGAACAAGCGCGATCGCGCTGCTTGACACTAAAACAGCTAATATTGCAGCCGCGTAGCCTGACGGAGACTTTTTCCTAAAATCGCGTAACAATTTAAGTGACAATCTACTCACCAAATCCCATCCGCACTTCCTCCTCATCGTCGCTGTCTATGTGCTTTATCCCCGCGATCTCCAAACTCCTCGCGGATTGCTCCTTCCGCGAGGACACGGTCGAAGGACAGTCGCAGCTGTCCTCTCCAGCCCCGCAGCTGCAGTCATCACCGGCGCATCTGCATCCCAGCAGAGGGTCATCCGTGTCTATGTTTCTGCATGCGGGACAGGGAAAGGTCAGATCGTCCAAAGAAACCCTCTCGATCTTCCTCTCCACGGTGACGAGAAGGTTACCGATAAATGTCGGCAGCTCCTCGTCGCCGATATCGTCGAGGTTCTGAACGTTTCGAAGCCTCTCCTCGAGGTCGGCCGAAAAGTTTCTATTTTTGCTCGCGAGGACCATCTCGTCCAGGCGCAGAGGCGTCTTCAAGTCCTCCGGGATGAGAGACTTGCTCCTGGTCTCGCACCTCGTGGTTTCCTTCCACTTCTCCATCGTCGACGAGGAGACGACCTTCGCGCATCTCTTCACCCTCGCGCGACTCTCCTCGAGACTAGAACAGTTCTTCGCGTTCGTTCGACGTTCCATCGTCGACCCGTCGAGTTCGCAGTCGAACTCGGCCTTCCAGGTGTCGACGCTCGACGCCGACCTTGACTTCATCACAGCGTGACCGTTCTCGGCGATGGCCTCTTCGACGTTTCCGGTAACCTTTAAAGGGTTGCACTCGAGCCTGTCGATCGACCTGGCCTCCTCTCGGCGATACTCCGCCGCGAGTATTCCACCCTCTCGCGCCCTCGTGCGCGGCTCCTCGCGCGATCTTCGCCGAGAACGCGCACCTTTTCCAACGCTCGAGGGTTGCGCACCCCCGAGGCTGCTGCTAGCCGCGCTCGAGCTACCCTGAGCTTTCTGCGGCATCTCCCGCCAATCCATGAACTCGTCCTCGCGGTCCCAACCGAGAATCCCCGGGGCCCTCATCGACGTCGTTCTCCAGACTACTGCGATCTGTGGAGGGGGAAGGAAAATGGTGTTTTTCAAATTATTGCATTTTTGTTCGGCTTGAGAATATTGGAGGGATTTTATTTCATTTATTATCGTATTGTGGTGTGAATGGATTTTTAGTTATGAATGTAGGGCATCGGTTGATGCCATGAATGTGTAGAGCCATCGAGAAGCTTCCGGGAACAGGATCTTAATTTGTGCTTAACCCTTTCTAGTCCTATGTCAAGGTACCCTCGGCATAGCTTTTCACTTCATTTTATCTTCTAACGATTTAATATCGGCTTTCCAAATTCATAATGATTTTGTATTATCACCTAAATAGCCGTCAGTACCTATGGTTATTGCCATCATTTAACACTAGAACTACCGGCGTTAAATCTGTCATATTTCAAAATATTAAATAAGTACTTTGGAAAAGGAGGAATCAAGAGGCGGAAAAAGCTACTCGATTCGGCGATTTATGTTTTTTAAGATGGGCATAGAATATTTATTCTAAGACTTCTA
Organism: Cerceris ruficornis; assembly: GCA_963989415.1. NCBI lineage: Eukaryota > Metazoa > Arthropoda > Insecta > Hymenoptera > Crabronidae > Cerceris > Cerceris ruficornis. The sequence goes on from OZ022518.1 coordinate 29,594,682, forward strand.
TAAACCTGAAGAATTTTTGGAAAGAATTGTGTACCAGTCATTTTGACTGGTCTGGTAGTTCTAGTGTTAAAAAAAATGAATAACCAACGATAGAAAATGTTGTGAAATTAACCCCTTCAATTTTAATAGAATAAACTTCATTCTATTAATACTTACAAAAATCAGAAAATATAAAACAAAATAGACTTAAGGGGCGCATTAGAAGAGTAAGGGTCGTTAGAAAAGTAGCTGTAGAAGAATAGCTGTATTATATTAATTTGTCGTGTCGATGTAATAGTTGCCTTGAGTTATTGGTGACATATTGTTATTGTTATTTATTGAAACGAAGGGAGAATTTATTATTGTTTTCTATTTCTCCCGATTTAAGTAAATTTCCAAATCGCCAAAGGTCCTCTCAATTCCCACCCCTCTACACATGTAGATGTAGATATTGGCCATTACGGCCAAGAAAGCGTCAGAAGTATAAACCTATAGTATAATAACTAAGATAACTATCCTGAACACAACGAAAGCGTTGCATTAATTTCTCAAGTGCAACCCACAGCAATTAGGGTATCATTTGCACGATATTGCGCACAAAGATCAAATTAAACGCAAAAACTATCGAGAAATCTGAGATGCAAGATTCCACACATTTTGGACGCGTCACGCAAAACCGCCATTAGCACACACGATTCCTCCGCACGCGCGATAAACTAGAATCAACTTCCGATAACCTAAACGCTCGCATCATCGAAGTTCTTCTCCAACGTAATCGCACCGGGGAGCATCGACATTACGCAACTTTCTTACATCGCGCGCGAGGAAATCCTGGAGTTTTAAAACGTTGCAAACGAGTTGTACGATCATTCGGCAGGAACGCGAGGAATTTTCGATGATGGCTATTACACGAAGGTGTCACTCACCGCGGCACCGGGGGACGTTACTCCGCCGAGGTTCGTGAATTAAATGACGAGGATGGAAAAAAACTGACAAAAGAACGTGACTCACCTCGACGGTATTCCGCTCGACGGTTTCACCAGCGGCTGCTACGCCGCTCCCCGAGGTGGTTGCAATTGCAGCTGCGCTGCGTATGCAGAGGTAACATTCCCCGAGACGTAATGCGGAGGCTTCGAGCTCTCCTAGTTGCAGGATGAGGCCGCGACTGCCTAGCGTCAGAGGCCAGCCTTCCGGTACCACCGAGTCGTTTCCCTGAAACGAATTAAGGTGCATGTTGCTGTTAGATTAAGTAATTCGTGACGAGTATGAATGCATGTTGCTGTTAGATTAAGTAATTCGTGACGATTTTGAGTCCACGTTGCTGTTAGACTAAGTAATTCTATTACAATTACTGTTGCTGTTAGACTAATTGTAAGTACTAGTAAAGTATCTCTTGATTATATCGCCCCGTATTGGGTTAATCCAACTCAAAGTACATTTTGAACATACGTAATAAATTTTGGGCCTCGAGATGAGCTTCTGCTTTTTTTTATTCGACAGTGGAATATTTGTACGATAAGAAAGTGTTGTAATAAAAAATCTTTTTTGAAATGCGTACACTTTTTGGCACTGTGCACAGTGGTCCAGCGCGAGAGATTAGCCGCGCTTCTGCCAAAAAATAAATTCTCTGACATCGTTTTTTTTACTTTGATATCAATTCCTAAATGTTTGTGGACTTCAGAAATTGCAAAATTAATGAGATTTGACAAAAATTGTAGTTACAGCATCCGCTTAAAGTTGGAACTTTTCCTTGAGACAAATTTCTATCACAAAGACACGTTGTCTTCTTCGTGACATTCTGAGGAATCTGTCTTATATCTTCTAATGATCTTTTCTCCTAATTGAAGAGCATTCTTCTACGATAAAAATGCACATACTGAATATATAATTAGTGTTTGCAGTTTATTAAAAAACTAACGTTCAATGAATAAAAGAACATCGTTGAAGTATTCCATCGTTGACAATGAATATTTTTAAAGTTTCGTGTTGTTCCGTAATTTGACCCATGAAGATCTTTTCTGAAACCGCGGTGTCGCGTTCAGTGGCGGTTCTGCGGCGGTGTGCACTCCCGTAACGAAAGGGTTAACAAATTTGTTATAAATTTGCACCGCGCATAACGCACCGTGCGCGGTCAACTAACCGGTTCAATGGAATGAAAATACGTAATTTTTGTATATTTTTAAGTGAACACTGAATTTTACTTTATTAATCGACAGGAATAATGAATGCCAAGTCGGAAGCAGCGACGTTAATGAAATTCCTGTAAATAAGTTACACGGGAAAGGGAGAGTAATTGCGGCCAAGCCCGCACTGGAGAACGTTAATCACGCTGATTAGACGGTAATCAACGTTACGTGGATACGCCCAAAATTGAGGAGACGTGCACAGAAGACCCTCTTCCTCCCTCTTCTTCTCGACGTGGTGCACAGCTCGAGTGAGAACGTCGGTGGAATTTAATCAGATACGAATTGTGTTAGGTGCGACGAGGGAGGCTTCGTTGAAAGGCGCGAATTCAGGTCGGAACGTGATAACACGACGGCGCTTCGGCAGGTTTACCTTCGGGTGCTTAGAAGTGTCAGCATTAGAAGAATTGCTGTCAATATTGCTATTTTCACTTTTATCTTTCCTACTATCTGAATGCAATTGAAATATAAAAACAATTTTAACGCTAAAACTACTGAACAAGTCAAAATAACCGGTTGCCAATCTTTTATGAAGATTCTCCTGACTGATAAGGGAGACATGCAGCAAATATTCCACGTATAAAACAAAAATAACTTAACTCTTCTTCCAAAGTACGTGTTTACTATATTTAAATACAATAGATTTAAAGCTGGCAATTCTAGTGTGAATTGCAGGACCTAAACAATTTATAATTAAAAAGGACAGTACCAAATGGGCCTCACCAATTACTGACTATTTTCAATAATTCAATTTTTGTATGAATTATTTTCAGTAATTCAAACTATTTGTTAAACTTGTCGACCCTATGGTTCCTAATTTCTATCGATAATCGTAAATCTTCCAAAGTTATAAATTTTTTGGAGAACACCTAAGAAATATCATCCAAAGTGAAGAGAGATGGCAACTACGTCAGGTGTCATTAATGATTTTCCGCGTACATAAGGCAAAGGCGCAGCAAACAAGACCGCCGGTATCCTCGTGGGCTTCGCCCACGTGCATCGGTGCATCGCTTCGACGTGCAGGCAATTAGACGGTGCAATGCGCGAATAAAAGCGAGCGGATGAATGCTCACACCTTACTCGCATACCACGAGCTGGTAGACCAACGTGCCAAACAAGCCGCGTTTCTGAAGCGCTTCTTCCCAAGGAATTTCGCGAAGTTATCGTGCAAGCTAGTCTGCTATCTGATTTCAAGTGTGCTTTTGCAGTATATTCTTCGCATAGGTACGACACTTTCGCTCGGCACTAAAAGGGTTAAGCAACGCAGGCCGAGTACCGCTGCTTGGATGGGTTACCGCGCAGCTCTCTTTCATTTTTACGATCTTACAATAGAATATGTATAATATATTGAAACTCAGCAGACTTGCCGATAGTTCTGGCGTTAATCCTTTGCGGTTTGAATTATTTTCTCCATATTATAGGGAGCTAAATGAAATGAATTTCGCAATATTTCCTATCGCTGGTTCATTTCTTTAAATGATAGCAATAAGTATAGGCACCGGCGGATATTTAGGTAATATTGTAAAATCATTGTGAAATTGGAAAGTCGATATTAACCCTTATCGGTCGCTAGCTTAAAATTTTCAATATTGTAAGAACAACATTTTCGTTAAAATTATTTCTTTTTTGAAGGAGTATTACAAATGTGTGAGTTTCAAATAATTTCTCATCGATAAATCATCATCGTCACTATCGATTTCCATCCAATCAGTATCGGAATCACCAACATCTATTCCTTCTATATCATTTTCTTCTGCATTTGAATTTTGCACAGGTATAACAACTTTTATTTTTTTAAAATGTAATATAGGAATCCCCCCTAGTGTCATTACTAGAATCAAAAACACTTTCAGAATTGTTTTCGAAGAATTCACTGCCACAGTCACTATCCAAACTCATAAAATTTTCTTTGTTTTTGGCGACCCCGACTCACCAATGATTAACCTAGGCTGTCTATGCTACATTGATTGAAAATTTTGGAAATTGACCGAGAGTTGACAATGTTCCGAATTCCGGCCCACTATAAAATGAACAATTTCCGAGACAAAAAATTCCAATCTGTCCTATCATACGCCCACACGCAGAATTTCATAGACTCTACCTCAAAATCGCCAAGTATCTTTACTATCTTTTATCACCGAGTATTCAGAAGCGATGGAGGATTAAAACAGTCAAAGTAGCACAATATAAACTACTAAAACCACGGAGAAATGCGAAACAGCAAAAAGGAATTCGTATCACTCGATACACAATTCCAAGTATCCCTTTGCGTTCTCCGCATACCTGCTCGTTGGCCAAGCGTGTCACAGAGGCACAAGTGCCAGTATCCGTTTGAACGACGTTAATTAAGTTAAAGATCGATTAATAAAATCTCAGTTCGCCTTAAACGGTCGCGGCAAGATCGCACTTTAATAAATCATCGAGGACTATAGGCCGAGCCGAGGAGCGTTTCGCAATCGAATCGAGAATGCGCCTCAATTAAGTCTCGTGCGTGCATGCGTACATGCGTGCGTCGCGTGGCACGCGTCGCCGATTCCTTTGCCAGTTTATCGAACAGTAGCCGAAGAACGCAGGGCAGCAGGAACTGGCCCAGATTCCGCGTTTCTCAGGCCGCACGATGGAATGGGAAACGTGAGAGTCCGGATCGAATCCGAGATGTGCGGGAAACGGGAATGAATGCGCTTTTCGCAAGATCATCCTGGAAGATTCGACTGATCGCGCTGGAAGAATGAAATTTGCAAAATGCAAATTGGAGAAGTTCATTGTACTTGCATATTTTAGGGTTTTCTGAATAAAGATCAAATGGAGTAGCATGGAGGTCCTTGACTCCTTGGAGCGGAGGTTAGAGAAAGGGGGAGAGGCCTGTCTTTGAGAGAACAATGATAGTGATTGTTATTAACCCTTTGCGGGCGGAGACATTTTTGAATATTGAGAGATAACCATTTATTTTGCTTTCCAAAACCATCTTGCTATCAGCAAGTGAGGCTGTTAATGTATATACATTATAAATTACTAATTGTTTAATCATATTTCAACGGTTGCATTTCAATTTTTCAACTCTGTGTATACAAGCAGCGATAAACTATAATTAATTTTTTCTCAGACCATATATATGCGTCGCTAGTCCTCAAAGGGTCAAAGTTGGTCGACAACATACGAGTATTAAATTCTGCCGAATAAAGCTCCATTGGATTATTAACCCTTTGCGCTCCGAATTATTTGACTAAATTTTCGTCAGATAAGCAAATATAGTCTCGAAAAATTGTCTAACGTTGATTTTTCATTTTTAATTAATATTAGGAGCTATTATAGGTACCGCGGGATGTTTATGTTAAGATACAAAATTACTGTTGATTTCGAAAAGTCGATAATTAATACATGGAAAGTTAAGAGCTACACGAAGCTGTGTCGAGTGTAGCTCGACATAGGAGTTCAAAGGGTTAACAGTAGACCTACCGAACCAGTCAAAATGACTGGTATACAATATTTTTTAAAAATTCTCCAGGTTTATAGAAAAGTCATAGAGTAGATATTCTACGTCCGTCTCATAAAATATAAACTACCGAATCGATCAACTTTTCACCTCTTAATTCCACTTTTTCACACTATTTATTTAATATATTTAAATATAATAGATTTAACGCCGGTAGTTCTAGTGTTATAAATCCGAACTTCCGAAAAGCGGTGGAGTATTCCGTGCAAGAGTCCCAAAAAGGAATTTTGCAAAGGCGCAGCACAGTAATCGTCAACCTAACCGGGTTCAGTTCAAGAATAATAAATAAAACCCTAAAAACCTTAAGAACAGTTTAATTTCCCACCACGTATTATCAAAACGGACACCCGAGTCTCCGCAACCTCCACAAGATTTACACCAAAAGTTCGCGACCTCATGAAGAATCCACGCTGCAACATCCTGCTTTCTACCACATAAACATCACCCATCACGTCTGCCAGCCTCCTAGCCAACAAACAATTCCACTTTCGACAAATCCCCGTCTACCTTCGAAACACGCCATCTTTTACCTTGAAATACAACAAATACACAAAGTGGCAAGCCACATTTGCCCGCGGACCGGAACAACAGCGTTCAGAAGGACGCTGTAACGCTTTCACAGGACTTTATAGCACCGTGGACACGACGTCCGGGGAAATAGCAGTCCACGTCCGGTTAACGATCCAGAGCGAGGCCCAGGCGACGTGGTGAAGGTTGATTTACACGCTGTCCTATCTACCGAGTATCTGGCGTTTCTTTGAAGCTGAGAAAACACGGGGCACGGAGGCGCGACGTAAATCGAGGGGTGCCTACGATCGGTAAATCACGAAGGCGCAGTGAAAGCCGCACAGAGTTTCGGCGGTAGATACATCTTTCGCGGACGCGATGCGATTTACCGCTAATGAGACACAACCTGACAGCCGCGGGCTCCGTTCTCTTATCGGGCGCATCATAAACGCTTGGCTCAGTCGTCAAAGAGAGCCATGTTTCCGTTACCGTTGTCACATTCACGCTCATTGCTCGCTCGATGACGATGCCGATGGTCTTTCGCGGTGAGATGAAATTAAACGATACTCGCGGAATATTCTTTTCCTCCTTGGCCGGGGATTAGATGATTTGGTATTTGACACTTTAGCACAGCGGTCGCCTAATTTTTTGACCTCACGGACCAGTAAGTTCATAATTTAAATCTCGTGGACCACTAATAGGATTTTTTAAGTGTTAAATATATTTATAAAAAATATTGTGATCTAAGAACACATAGAATGTACCTAGTTAATAAAATGAAACTATTAATTCTAACCGAATTATGAAAGCTGTGTTAATAAATGTTGGAGTACAACGATGTAATGCTCGACGGCCGTATGAGGAAGCGATAACGGCGATTTTCAAAAATTGTTTACACCAAAGCAGAGCCGCTCCTCGTGCTGTAGAACCTTCGTTCAGTTCCAAAGTCAAAGCCGCAGAGAGGAGATCATACGTTATTTTATATTTCTTATTCTTCATTTATATTTAAAACAGCTTAATATTATTATATCTTTGAATTAATAAAACCATTTTATAGAAAAATTCCATCAATAAACCATGATTTTACAAAGCGAGACAAAATATGTAGCTAAAACCATGCAGCTACAGCAGTACGACTTATTTACCGTGGCGTTATTCTATGAAGTAGCGTTTTTATAATTTTTCACGTATTGTTTTGAATTGAATTATGTTTCAATGCATCTCAAAACATAACTTAACGTGATGAGTAAGTATATTACACATTTTTCTGGGGACCACCACTTTGGCGACCGCTGCTTTAACACATTGTATACGGCGCTCTACTGTTCTCAACGCGCTTGCAGGTCCGGTCACTTTGTACTCTATGTACTCTTTCGGAAATTCGACATATATTTATTTCGCTGAGAATGCGTCATAAGGATATTCAAGACTATGTTGCCTTGGTAAGAACCAATTTATTCTTAATTTCTTGAGTCGTCGATACATACGTGCATGTATATTGGGTTGGCAAGCAAGTAATGTCGGTTTTGTAATATGAAATGAAGCTCAATTTTTTTTAACAAAGAATGAACTTTAATCAATTATACATTTTCCATTTTGTTCGATGACCTTTTGCCATCTTTCAGACCAATTTATGATTCCGCTTTCATAGAAATTCTGGTCTTTGTCAGCAAAAAACTGAACGAGGTGCGAATTTAGGCTAAACATCTGAATTAATCGTTTGGTTCCTCGGAAGCAGCTGAAAGTACACAACACCTTTGTTCGCGCGATAATATTTGCACGAATCCGATTGGTATATCTTGACCACTTATGTATGCTTAGTCTATGTGATATTCCTGATCGGATATCCCGAAATGACAATTTAATGTAATCCGGGTGGTTTTGGATGAATTGAAACTGAGACAGTCTCTAGACGATTTCTTTATTTCGACATGTATAATATAGGTTAGGTGTGTTAATTACTAACGCCGCAAGAGGCGCTGCACATTGTAATCCCACCAAATTGACAGCATAACTTACTTTTGATACAATTCAGCTTTCGATGTGATTTATATAAAAAAGTAATAACAAAGCAAAATATGTCGAAAACAAAGCACTTATTCAGTATACCTAAATATAGCAGATATAACGTCGGTAGTTTTAGTGTTAAAGAATTTTCTAATCGGTGACTCCGGCGGTTTGGGCTCCTCAAACGAACCTTCCCCACTTCAACCTTCATCAGCAACACTTCATTCCAATCTATACCTTTCTTCTTCCAAACCTCGACGGTTTTCCCTTCAAAGATTCACAAACGAAAGTCAGAAGATCCGACGAACAGCCCGGATCAAAGTGGAGCGCGCACGTGCAGCAGAATCGTGCAATTTTCTGGCGATAAAAACGCCGAAGCACGTCAGAATGGAGAAGAAAACGTTGCTAATAAACGATTTTAACCAGAATCGAGGGAGATCTAGAAAGGGACAGCGTCCTGAATCGACTTCCTCGGAAGCGACAGAAGCTCGTTAATCGCTCCTCCTATTCGTTCGTTCCTCTCGATACGTCGATGCACCTGCATTTAGATGCACGTGAATCGGTGCGATCGACCGAGCACAAGTCGAAGATAGATCGAGACACGTCTCACGGGAGGTCGGTGCAACGAAAGTCGAGTAAGGCCGATTTCGATCGAGCTGCCACGTGGAAGTACGGTTTCGCGCGCAAAAACCCGTGCACGCGCTCGTCCAGCTGCGTTTTGCACGAGCGAATTAATCGACATGACATCGTTACTTCTACGTCTTTCACCGGAGAGGTGCGCCGTGCGATGACGATCAAAATGAGTCTACGGGTTTGAGAGAAAAAAAAGGATAAAGCCGATGGCTGGACCAAGGCTAACAAGAGAGAGCGGATCGACGGTGGACGAGGATTCGCGAAATGCGGCGGGAATTTCCCTGCGAATTTCCGGATGACTTTTTGCCGGGTGCGCGTGGTTTCTCTCTTGGGTTCGGCGACATCGAGAGAGACCTTTTTACGGCGATCTTTCGATTTGGTGTTCGACAGCTGCGATGGCTCAATCTTCCGAGTGAATTGGGAACGCCATGGAGCGACTCTTAACCCTTTGCGGACGGAGACATTTTTCAGTATTGAGAGATAGCCATTCATTTTGCGATACAAAAGCATCTTTTTATCAGCAAGTTATACTGTTAATCCATATACATTATAAATTACTACGTGCTTAATCATATTTCAACGGTTGTATTTCAATTTTTCAACTCTAACTGTATATACAAGCGGCTATAAACTATAATTAAATTTTTTCTCTTGAGATCGTCATCTCAAGAGGTTGCGTCTCGCGATGCGTAGTTAAAGTATTTACGATTCAGTTTAGAGACCCGTTAGACACATAACCTTTTTTTAGACACCAGTAGATACCTTAGATTATTTAGTTGTTCAGTATTTTATTTTGTATTCCATTTATTCCATATTATTCAATATATATACTATTTATTAGTATATTATAATGTATTATTGCTTTATTTGACGAGAATCTGACAGAATTTTAATCTTTCTATTTTATTATACTATATTCTATTTTATTTTAACCGTTATTTCTGTTATTTATTTATTTATTTATATTTCTCGTCTAATAATAATACTTTATGTTATTTAGTTGAGCCGGCGCCATAAAGAACTTTATATATACGCTATGTCCAGATAAGAGTTTTGGTGGTCACCCTGGGCAATCACCCGGGTAACACATAAAATATAAAAATCATTAGATGCGGCAATTTGCTCGCGAAACTACAATGTATTACCCCTGAAGGGCCTGTCCTCCAGGGAAACATTAATTGGAAAATAAAGACAAACTTTATTATTCTACCTATTGTAAAATGTACTATTTACATTCAAAGGAGCTGTGCGATGTACTTGCGTCAGTAAATCTGAGCGCGCGACTTCGACAATCGGTATCGGACCGTCAGTTGTCCACAATGCTCGAAATGTGCTGGGTTTTCTCGACATAAAATCTCAACAGCGCGATCGCGCTGCTTGAGACTCAAACGGTTAAAAAAAAAATTCTCTGTGCAACAAAGGTCATTTTATTTTCCGAATTCCCCTGCCTCAAAGAGTTAATCGAATCCTACTCCACACTAACCCTTAGCTACGAAGAAAACTGTTGTAAAATCCCAAACCTCCATCCGTCTTTCCACCGGTGCTTTCGTAACAGTAAAGTAGAAGACGTAACGGTAAACACACCGAGCATCCGCGGGGTTACGGCGCTAATTCCAGGGTAAAAAAATACCCAGGGAAAGCGTGCGAGAGCTTTCGTAGACGCAGGCGTCCGACAAAGGACGCCGATGCGTCTCTTCTACGGGCAAGCGCCGTAATGCGCCGTGAAGAGAAGCCGCGCACAGCGCAATTCCCTTTTCGTCGTGGCAAAAGCACGGCTCGTTTAAAATGCAGATTAGGTCGCGGCCGATCTGTTAAACGCCGGTCGACCGGCGTCGGTGCAGAGACGTCGTTTCGGTCGACGTTTCGTCGTGGTATCGTTGCTCTCTAAGTCGGCGCCGCGGCAGAAGCCTCTCGGCGGCTTTTGAAACGATGCCACAAAGGATACGCGTTTCCATCGTCGGAGCCCTATTTGGTACGGTGGACCATGCGCATTTGTCTCGAGGAGGCGTCATCGACGACGGGGAAAACGGCGATTGTGAGAGATACGGTGGGAAAGGAGTTAGAGGCTCGGATATCGCGAACAGTGGGACTAACAAGGGAAGTTCGGGAAGTGATAATATTTATTACACCTAATTAAGAAGTTCGCTGTAATTCGTACGTGCCTGTTTTCAACTTTAACCCCTTGCCTTACGATTTCTATTTTGACAGCGTGCGTAATACCCCAGAATTAATTGCAGAAATAAAAATTTCTCTCTGATCTTTAACATTTGGCACAACTGACTGCAATATTAATATTAAAGAAATAATTTTACCGTCTCGTGATCGACTGATATTTTCAATTTAATAGTTATCGGAAAACTTCAAAATTTCGTATTCCATTTGTCACCTCACGTGTGTCACACGTTATTGTAAGCTAAGGGGTTAAGGGAGATATCAAGGGAGGTTCTGCCTGCCTCCTATAGTGAGGGACCAGAAACAAGGCTCTTGGGACGGAAGGGGAGATTGCGCTCGCACAGCCTATCCCCCCATGTCGATCCTGCAAACCAGAGATCGACGAATGACAACCGAAAATAAAACACTATTTTCGTCGTTCACATGACGACATAACGAATGTGCGGGTCTCTCTTGCCAATAGCGCGGCAAAATAGAAAGTGCGCGAGGGAAAGGGCTGTCACTATCCGTTGGGCGAATCAGAGCACATTTCCCATCAAGTGCCTTGTTTCTGGTCCCTCACTATACGTGCCCTGTCTGTCTCCTGTCTGTCCTGCCCGTCGTGCCCAAAAGAGTGTTTTTCCAAAACAATTTCCGAGATAATTCACGTCGACACCGTGGGCTCATATGATTTTGACATAATTTCTATCGTATTTGAAGAGAGTAACTCTCGGGCACCTTGAAGGGCATTTGAAGGTGAAATTTGGGCTTGCAAGCTCGAGTGCCGTTGCTCAGAGTAAAAGCTCACTCGGATTTTGACGAAATTCCCGCGAAAAACTCGGAAAAATGACTCAAAAGCTCAACATCTGCAGGCTCATAGCTCAGAAGCTCAGATTTTACAGAGTAAATTCGAAATTGAGTCGGAATTCGGCAAGAACGAACTCCAACTATCTGCTTAGATATGTCTAACTAATATTTATGCAAAGTTTCATAAAAATCGAAGTGTTTAATTTTTGGAGCTTCCCTTGTGAGTTAAAATCTTCCATTAGCTTTGGAAATTTGTATTTAATATTAATCTGGGTGGTTTTGAAAGCAATAAAAACCGTAATAAAGCCACCCCTAAAAACACCATTATACGTTAAATTAATCCACCAACAAAATTAACATTCCCTTCCTGAAAAGAGGCTAGCTCATCGCTGAAAAGTGGCAGAAAATCTCAATTTTTCCTCCTACACGATTAATCTTCGCTTAACCCGTAACCCTCGGGGAATTATTCAAGCGATGTCAGCCGCTAATCGCGGAAGAAATCTGTTCTCTCCGAACAGCCACTAAATTGCTGTCAACGTTTTAAACGCTTCTGCGGCGTCCGTCCGCTACCGGTTAACAATGAGAGTTCGCTAGGAAGACAGGCAAGTTCGAAGGAGGAAAAAATCCTTCCGCAACTTTTCGACTCGTTTGTTCGGATGTTAAAGCGAAGGTTCGCGAGAGTTCGCTGTCTTGCGGGGTCATCGCCGGCATTAGAGGCACTAAATTTTGCCTCTACGCTCTTTCTTCTCGAACGGCTTCCGTGTTCTTTCAGTGTTCGACACTTTTGCTGACTTATCTTCGGATAGTATCGCATCTTTGCCGTGACTTATCAATTTTATATGAAATTTTACGTCCATAATATGCCATGGTAGCCGAAATTGTTATGGAAATGATAATTGGAGAATTTCAGAGTGGATCACTTTTGGTTTTGCAGCAGGAAATTAGGTAGGAAATGATAGTACATTGTTTCGGGTTTTGGTGAACGTGGATTCTTAGTTTAACATTGATTTGTCATAAAGAAAATTTGTGATTATTCTAGCTTTACAAGTAGTAGCGTAAATTTTTGCAAAATCGATTCGAAGGGAATTAAAATTTCAGGAATATTAACACGGTGAACGCCACCGGTATTTCGCTAGTTTCATCATTTCTATTGAAGTGAAACTTTTTCTATTAAAATCACATCTTTATAAAGCAGAAACAATAAAAACACAGATGGGTATGTGTTTAGTGAAAATTTATCTTTTTAACGCCAATATTTAAATATTGAATATATTACAAAATTCGTGAAGATTGCAATTTAAAACTCATATGAAATTTCATTGAATTTAATAGCGCCGGTCACCGGTGACCCCCATGGCAGTTAACGTGTTAAAGTTTTCTTCTTAAGGTCTTTTTAAGGCCAATATTTAAATATTGAATGTGTTAGAAAATTCGTAAATATTGCAATGTAAAAGTCATATGTTTCATTGAATTAAGTGATCGCCTTTCACCGGTGACCATCATGGCCGTCAATACATTAAATACAGTTAGAAATAAAATTCCATATTACATGGATATAAAATTCATCTTAAGAAAAAAAATGCAGATGAAATTTTCTGCAATTTTCATTGCAGAGATGCACCACATAGATATCACTGTACAAAGTACAACGATACTGACCCAAGGTACTCCGCAGTATGAATTAAAATTGCGAAAAAATCGAAAGTCGGCTCCTCGATGATTCGCATTGACACTGATAAAAAAAATTCGCGTTACAGGAATACCGCATTACACGTGGCCCCACTGTACTCAGATTCTCGATCTTTGCGAGAGTGAAATTCGCAGCTGTCGCCTGCATATTATACAGCTGCAACGACGTTACGTAACACCAATAACTGCACTTTTAAATAATGACAGACGATTACCTGCAATTAATGTCAGCATAGGCTCATTTTTGAAAGCCACGATGGAATATTTACGAGAAGTATCTCGTTCCTTGCGTAAGTGTCTCTTATTAAGTCGAAGAACGTTGGACTGTCAATTTATGTTTTAATCGAATTTACATTTCTGTGGGAAAAAGTGCACAAGAAGCGGCAAACCGACGCTTCACGTTAAACCCACAATACAGAATAATGTTGGTTTTCTGTCCTACGAACATAGTATATTTGAACATACAAAAATCAACTGCTATATTTTCTTCTTGGAATGCTTAACCCTTTGCAGTGAAATGACGAATCTAACTCGCATTGGTTTTCATGCCATATCGTACAATGTCGAGCTACACTCGTCATGTGACTAAAGTTATTGTCGAATATGATAATAATTAAATTAGTTAACAATATCGTATAGATAACGATATGTATGAATTAAATTCTGAAACATGGTTTATATAAATAAAATAAAATGGTTATTTCGTGCACAATTTGTCGTCATTAAATCATACCGGAAGGGGTTAAGAGGTTGCAGCTGCGCAGCCATGCAGTCTGTTTTATGGTAAAACCGAAAAGGGTCCCTCTGCGACTTTCACTTTTAGAGAGAAGACGTACCCTCTTCATATATTCAAAAAATAAAGTCTTAGTCCATTTCATTAGTTTCTAAACAAAGTGTTTTTATACAAGCCCTAAAAACCAATAAATATCACCGCTATCACCGAACAATTCGATGAATTCTTCCAATACCACGAATCCTACTTAAACTCTCAACCACCATGAACCTTTTTCTCAACCCCTCCACCACCTCCAGCTTCCCCAGCCACCCTACTCCCGCAACACTTCCCCAAAGCCCTCAATAATCCCCTCAAAAGATCTCTCCCCCAAAAACTTACGTTGCAATTTCACCTCCAGCGTAATCCAGTATCTTCGATTCCCCCTAAGAAGAAAAAAAAAGGACCCGAAATCCGCGAATCAGCAAAGCAGCGCATATTCGTACCCGGCGAAGCGAGATCGAGGTAACGCGACAGGATAACGACACTCATACAACCAGTTAAGTCGGTTAAACGCCGGCGGATTAAAGCGGGAGGAGAGGTAAAAAGCAGAAGCACGCAAGAAAGAGACTGCCGACGGCACGGTTGTCGGAGAGGCCGAAGAGGCCGCAGAAGCCGAAGAGGAGGAAGAGGATGAGGAGAGGCACGACGCGATCCGACAGGCAGTCGTACGACACGCCGGGATCGCGATAACACCGACGTGTTAATCGGGATCCGCGATCGCCTCGAACGGGACTCGGACTTATTAACTCGATACCGAACGAGCCAGCCCCCGATATGCTCCCAGGGCCTCGTCGATGGATGAATCGATCGTAATTCATGAGAGACGAATACTGGAGAGGTACTCGCGGAGCTACTCGCGAGTACGCACGTGATCGCAGATACCGCGATAATGAATTGCATCGTCGCCTCAAATGAGCCCCCTCTTTGCGCTCTTCGTCCTTCTTCGCGCGTTTTCTCTGGCTCTGTTCTCCTTGGACTCCTGGTTCTCTTCGTCTCTGTTCTTCTGAGGCTCTTGGATCGCCTTGTCTCTGTTTTTCTTGAGCTCCTAATACTCTTCGGCTCCGTTCCTCTAAGTGTTTTAACACTCTTCGTTTCTGTCCTTCTAGATGCCTTGAGTCGTTTTATCCCTGTTCTTCTTGGGCTTCTGAATCTTTTCGACTCTGTTCTTCTTGGGTTTCTGAATCTCTTCGACTCTGTTCTTCCTGGGCTCCCAATACTCTTCGTCTCCGTTCCTCTGGGCTTTTAATACCCTTCGTCTCCCTTTCTCCAAGTCTTTTAACACTCTTCGTCCCTGTCCCTCTAGATCCGAATAGCTTTGTCTCCGCTCTCCTTGGGCTCTTAATACTCTTCGCCTCCAATCCACTGCGTTTTTAATACTCTTCGTCTCCCTTCCTCTAAGTCTTTTAACACTCTTCGTCCCTGTCCTTCTATATCCCTTTAATCGCTTTGTCTCTGTTCTTCTTGCGCTTCTTAATCTCTTGGGCTCCTGATTCTCTTCGGCTCTGTTCTTCTTAGGCTCCTGATACTCTTCGTCTCCCTTCCTCTAAGTCTTTTAACACTCTTCATCTCTGTCCGTCTAGATCCCTTGAATAGCTTTGTCTCTGCTCTTCTTGGGCTCCTAATACTCTTCGTCTCCGTTCCTCTGGGCTTTTAATACTCTTCGTCTCCCTTCCTGTAAGTCTTTTAACACTCTTCGTCTCTGTCCTTCTATATCCCTTTAATCGCTTTGTCTCTGTTCTTCTTGCGCTTCTTAATCTCTTGGGCTCCTGATTCTCTTTGGCTCTGTTCCTTTTGGGCTCCTGATTCCATTTGTCTCTGTTCTTCTTAGGCTCCTGATACTCTTCATCTCCCTTCCTCTAAGTCTTTTCACACTCTTCGTCTCTGTCCTTCTAGATCCCTTGAATAGCTTTGTCTCTGCTCTTCTTGGGCTCCTAATACTCTTCGTCTCCGTTCCTCTGGGGCCTTTAACACCCTTCGTCTCCCTTCCCATAAGTCTCTTATCCCTCTTCACCTGCGTCTCCTAGGTCTCTTGAATCACTTTGCCTCTTTTCTTCCTGTTCTCCTGATTCTCATCGTCTCTGTTCTTCTTGGGCTCCTGAATCTCTCGTTTCCGTTCTTCCTGGGCTCCTGATTATCTCCGTCTCCGTTCTTCTTGCACTCCTGATCCTCCTCGTCTCTCTTCCAGTAGATCTCGCAATCCTCTTCCTCCTGGGCACTCGACCCTCTTCGTCCGCGTTCCTCTAGGTCTCCAAACCCTCCTCGTCTCGTTCCTCCCAGCACTCTCGGCTCTCCTGATCTCTCTCTTCGTTCTCTTCGCTCTTCCTCTTCTCACCACCGATGGCTCCTCGCACTTGGAGCGCATTATCGCTGCCGACTCGCGCGGGCCACTTTGTCCGCGCTACTCGGCTTGCGGCGCGCGGATTCTCCTCGCGAGGATCGCGCGAATAGCCGTCGCGCTCGCTCGACAAACTGGCTCCGCGGATGACTCCTCTAATGAAGCCGTTGCCTCGATCGTTCCACGCTGTGACCTTCGGGTGCATTGAACTTTTTCGAGATAATATAACGGACACGCTTCGAGACGAGGAAAAGCTTTTCGTTGCGAAATTCCGCGGATTTCTTTTATCTATAGAGGAAAATTCCTTCGGCTTTCCGACGGGTATCGTTGGACGGATCGTCGTGAGGCGGTTTAGAGGAGATGGGATATTTATGATTCGAGGATTCGCGGGGAATTTGAGTGGCTGCTGAGACGCCGAGGGCGAGAGGAAGACGGAGTGCTAATGGAGAGGGTTGTTAAGAGAGTGCGAGCGTCGGAAAGTGGATGAATTTTTTACGGGATTTCGAGAGACTTCTATTTGGCAGAAGAATTTACTTTTGGAGCGAGATGGTTAACGGGGTTGCAAGAGGGATGAAAGTGTAGAGAATTCACCTGGGTTTTCACCGAGTCCAGTTAGATAATTTTGCAAGGATCTTGGACAACATTTCATTCCGAATGATGCAAATAAAAAGAGAAAAAAAATGTCGAGGCTTTTGCGGCCATCGAAATAATTTTTTTCTGAACTATGATCTGGAATTTTCGAGTTTAACCCATTCGAGACTGTTGGGACACATATATCTCGGTCAAGTTTAATCGTAGATGCTAACTATCAATCTACTAAAATTTCTTGCACATTGCTTCATTGTGAATGGGCCTCTATTGTTACACTCCTTAACACTAGAACTACCGGCGTTAAATCTATCATATTTAAAAATATTAAATACGTATTTTGAAAAAAGGGGAATTAAGAGGTGGAAAACTTAATTGATTCGGCAATTTATGTTTTATAAGATGGACGTAGAATATCTATTCTATGACTCTCATATAAATTTGGAGAATTTTTGGAAAAAATTGTGTACCAGTCATTTTGACTGGTATGGTAAATCTAGTGTTAAAATCTAGTACCAAAATTTCGGTAAATGTTGACACAATGAACAAATTCATCACCTGAAGTATTAGAAATGTAACCTGCCTCTTTTATTTTCTTCAAAAAAATCCGTCTAGAAAGGGTTAAGGGGCGTTGAGAGTTGCAAAATTTCCGGTGGTTTGCCAGTCTTGCTGCCAGGTTCGTCAAGGTCAACTGATACTCGTACATTATCATTTATTATGAGTATGAATTCACCCGGATGAAGAATCAATTCTTCCTATCTCCAACGCTGGCGAAACGTCGGAAATTCTGCAACTCAAAACGCGCCTTAGACCCGGAAATTCCAGATCAATGTTGCGAAAAAAATTATTTTAACTCCAATTAACTAGTAAAACTGCAACCTAATTAAATTGGAATTAAAGATCTGGGCTTCCAGTCAGTTGAAACACAGATCGCTAAATTATTAATTAACATATCAGGATTTCGGTAATTCTGAGCCACCTAAAACAGCAGTAGGTCCTCAACGAAATGACTATAGTAGTTAAAACAAAAAAAATACTATAAGTACAATTTAAACTAGATCTCTGCAATCAATTCAAATCCTCGGGCCTAACTCGAGCCTAACCCACATCAGTGCCGTCCAATTGAGATATCATTCACTCTGCCCCACAAACTTCAATCCCAAACAACGTCATCAAATCCATCACGATCGCAACTGCCCGACAAACTCGACGATCGCTCGCGAAACCTATCGTTCTCGACATTCTTGCAAATAAGCCATCCTTCTCTCCTCCTTCCAACGAATCCTCTCTCCAAGAGTGTTCGCCTCTGCGAGGGGCAATTTAGATTCAAGATCGAGGCGTTATTTAATTAACAGAGGTTCGGGCGAGCCTCCAACGAGCGATTTCTCGCGATACGTTCGATAGTGGAGAATTTTCAGCACAGTTTGCCGAGACGGGACAGACGGATTTCTTTCTTCCTGTTCCAGCGATCTGCCATTATCTGATGTGACATTTCATGAAAATATGACGGCGGGCATTCGTTATTACCTGGCCTATCCGTGCGGCGCCGTGCCGGTAGGTAATTATCGTTCTCACGGTATAATTATCGCGATTGTTATCCAGTCTCAGGGCGAGGCCAAGAAGGTCAGAAGCAGAGGAATCCCCGGAGAGTTTGAGCCAGGTCCACCTTCCACCGTTTTACCTGTCTCCGCGACGTCTTTCGTTCTTCTTCTACAGGGGTGGCCAATGAGCCCAAAGTGTCCGCGGCTTTTTTCTTGCAAATTGTAGAAATCGCGAGATTCGCTCTCTTAACCATTTGCGGTCCAAATTATTTTCTCAATTATGTAGTGAGCTAAATGAAAGTAATTTCACAGCATTTCTATCGTTGGTTATTCATTTTTTTAAATTATAACAATAACTATAGACACTGACGGATATTTAGGTGATATTACAAAATCATTATGAAATTGGAAGGTCGATATTAAATCGCTGGAAAATAGAATGCAGCGAATGCCGAGTATAGCTCGACATAGGACTGCAAAGGGTTAATGGTACACGATATATGTTATTGACACGTTGAATGCCGTGAGGGTCACCGGTGATCAGCGCTATGGAATCCAATGTTTCATAAGACTTTTATATTGCAATATTTACGAATTTTCTAACACATTCAATATTTAAATATTGGCTTTAGAAAGAGTTCTGCTAAATATATATCCATATATGTCGCATGTGACTTTTACATTGCAATATTTGCGAACTTGTTAATTCAGTAAATATCTGGTCCCAAAAAGGTAAAGCCCTGCTGTCTATATATCTGTTTGTGTCTTTAAAGTTTCTGCTCTGTAAAGATGTGATTTTAATAGAAAAAGTGTCACATCGGTAGAAATGAAGAAACTAGCAGAACCACCAGTCCCAATTAACTCTGAAACCAAGCCAGACAAGGTAGTTTTGGTGTTAAGATTATTTCAAATTTAATTTCAATTTTAACATAACGAGGGAATCCACTGTGCCCTTTAACACTAAAACTACCAAGGCAGTCGAAATGACTGGTTTCGAATTTTTTAACAAAATATCCACAACTTATAGGAGAGACATACAGTGAATATTCCACGTCTATCTTACAAAACATAAATTACTTAACGGATCGTCCTCTTTGCCGCTGGATTCCTCTTTTTTTAAACTACTGATTTAACACTAAACCTACCAAGGCGGTCTAAATGACCGGCACCGATTTTTTTTTGTAAACACACCCCAATTTGTTAGGGGAGGCGTGAAGTAGATATATATTCTACTTCTATCTTATAAAACCTAAATTACTTAATTGACCATGGTTTCCATCTTTTGATTCCTCTTTTTCCGAAGAACTTATTTACTATATTTGAATATAATAAATTTAAAGTCGGTAGTTTCAGTGTTAACATATGTTAATACAACAGATTTAACGCCAGCAGTTCCAGTGTTCGTCGATCCAGATCTCTACTGTGTGAACAATTTTTAACAGTAAATTGAAAATGTCTTATCGAATAAAAATATAATCTTTCCACCTTCTGTTTTCCTTTTACCGCAAAATTTATAATAAGAGCATTTTCCTTGCGTTCAACGAGTATACACGCCGCTGCTTCATTTTAATTACGCACCCTCTGAGAAATTTGAAAATAAATTCCGCAGTTAACTGGTTAAATTTCTATCGATACCTACTTCCACCGCCTACTTCTCCTGAATTCTCAATCCCACGAAAAACTCCCCCGCAACGAGAAACAAGTTGATCACCTCTGTCAGACCGAATCGCACAACTCGAACGATTTCCTAGAAGGAAGCCGAGCGAGATTGACAGAATTTCAGCGAAACGAATGGCATCGTATCATTAACAAGGAGGAGAACACCACGATAAATAATAGGCGGGGAAGGATTGAAGCTGGAAGGATCATCCGGCCGATTCCTCCCGCGATCTGCCGTTTCCTCGTCATCTTATTAGCGATAGTTAGCGGCCGGCTGGTACTCCACTTTCATAACAACTGCATGCGTACGGTGCATGCGTGCATCGCGGCGGGCCGGGAGATTACTCCGGCTAAATATAGCGTGCGCGAATAAATTGCATCGTTTAATTAGCGAACTGCCAATCATATCGTTATCGACATTCTTTGTTGGCATACGATGAGGCAAGTCTCTCCCCTAGACAGACGCATCCTGTTTTTCATCATCGAATCCCCTGCATCCTCATGGCGAACCTAAGTTCATGGCGCGGTGCCTTTAACCTCCGTCACGGGCAACAGCTGCTTCCGATGGCGGTGTTGCTTGAAATCGCTCGGTTTATGGGCAATGAAGAAGATCGGGGAAAGTCGACGACTTTGGGAACGTTTCGAACGTGGGAAAAAATTATGGGAGTGGAGTTGGTAGTTTCAGCGTCAAGGGCTAAGAGGATTTCCTCTTTTTGTCAAAATTGAAATTTGAAATAAATTTGACACCATAAATACCGGACTGGAAGGTTCCAGTGTTAACACGTTGAACGCCATCGGTATTTCGCTAGTTTTATCGTTTCTACTGAAGTGAAACTTTATCTATTAAAATTACATGTTTATAAAGCAGAAACTTCAAACACACATGGATATATATTCAGCAGAACTTTATCTATTTAACGCCAATATTTAAATATTGAATATATTACAAAATTTGTAAATATTGCAATTTGAAGGTCGTATGAAATTTCATTGAATTCAATAGCGCTGGTCACCGGGGACCCCCATGGCAGTCAACGTGTTAATCGGGACTGGTGGTTAACACTAGATTTACGGAAGCCGTCAAATTGACGGGTTCCTGTTTTTCTTATAAACGTTTCTCAAGTTTACAGAGACGCTGTACAGTAGATATTTCACGATTATTTTATAATACAGTAATGACTTAACGAATTACCATCTTTGCCGCTTGATCCCTCTTTCTTCAGAGTCCTTATTTAATATATTGCAATTTAACAGATTTCACGGCGGTAAATCTAGTGTTAAAGAGTCAAAGACCAGAATTCGCAATGAGCGCGCAACATTGAAATTACTGTAAGTTTGTAACAAATACAGGAAGCTGGAGACAATAAACTGAGACTTTAATTTTCCTAGGTAAGTTCTATCTGGTCGATCTCTTCAGCAATTTTAATTATCAATTAATTAAGACGGTCCAAAGGGTCGTCGCTCTTTCCAAGATACATTTAAATGCTGTATATATAAACAATGAATTGAGTCCGAGATCTTCCTCAATCTAAAAAGCACACGCCCGTTTTGCGACTCGAACTCTCTCAGGGAATATACCATAACGGATCTGCCGTGGATCCAATTCGCAAGCTCGTAATTAGAATTATAAATTCATTAAGCGCATAATAGCATCGAACGAGTAATTTAGATCGAGAGATACCCTACCTCGGATGTTGCCTATTATCTCGATGCATTTATTTCATCGGCATGTTAGCGTTAACTTAAGAAGCGCCGGAGGTACATCGGCCCGCGATATCTTGCAAGTGCACGCACCTACGTGCATATATGTGCTTAAGTGCAGTCTGCTCGATTAATGACGCGCGGGTTTTCCCCCTCCACTCGGCAGACTTCTCTGCTAATGATACTGCGTGGACATTTTTCCTCGTTTGCACTTGTATTATTAACTTCAGCGTTAGAGTGAAGAAGATATGGCGGATATGGAGATGACCTTTTGAACTGTTAATTAGTGAGCTGCAGTTCAAATTTTCATCAGGTTTAGGACACTTCTTTTAACCCCTTGCCCTATAATAACGTGTGAATGGAATAGGAAATTTTGAAGTTTTAGTAAAAGTATTAAACTGAGCACGAAACGATCAAATTATTTCTATACCGGTAATATTGCATTAAGTTGCACGTTATATTATAAATCGGTGGTAATTGTTTATTTCGCCAATTAATTCTGAGTTTGCGCATTCGGTCAGAAGAAAAATCGTGGGGCAAAGGGTTAAATGATTATTTAATACCAGAACCAACGGCGCTAAATTTGCAATATTTGAAAATATTAAGTAAGTATTTTGAAAGAGGGAAAATTAAAAGGTGGATATGGTGATGAAGTTTTGGACTGTTAATTAGTGGGCTACAGTTGAAATTTTCGTCAGGTTTGGGAGACTTCTTTCAAATGATTATTTAACAGCAGAACTGCCGGCGTTAAATCTGCTATATTTGAAAATATTAAATAAGTATTTTGAAAGAGGGAAAATTCTTGTGTAATATTTTATAGGGAAATATAAGAAAATTCTTATGTAATCTTTTATAGCAAAACATAAGAAAATTCTTATGTAATCTTTTATAGCAAAATATAAGAAAATTCTTATGTAATATTTTATGGGAAATATAAAAAAATTCTTACGTAATCTTTTATAGGAAAACATAAGAAAATTCTTATGTAATATTTTATAGGAAAATATGCGAAAATTCTAATGTAATCTTTTATAGAAAAATGTAAGAAAATTCTTACGTAATCTTTTATAGGGAAATATTAAAAAATTTCTTAGAATCTTTTATAGGATGATATAAGGAAGATTGTGAGAAAATTGCTCGGAGAGATCGACGAGAAAATTGCAACCCCATAGAAGTCTCCTTATCTTGTTTTCCCAGTTGCGCATCAAAGTCTACAATAGCAGTTTGGACGTCCAGTGAACGTAATCCATCCACAGATTATTTATCGAGGTTACTGTAAACACGTCGGTGTCCAGCGCGTCTAGTAATTATGATAATTGCTGCGCGAGTCGATTACGGGGACGCCCGGCCATAATTAATAACAACGTTTCGTGGAACTCGCGGACATGTCAATTTTGTGACAATTAGAGTGTCAGACGGGGAAAGAAAATGAAGCGAGCTAATTGGCTCCTAGCGTTGTCGTGCCTCGTGTACCGTTGCCAATCGGGTCTCCGAGAAATTTGCAAAAATATGACGATGTACTTTTCATCAACTGGAATTAACCCTCTGTCGCGTCTTGCCTGCAGCGAGAAAACGAACACGTGATGTACAAATCCTGTTGGATTTTTACAAAATACGGAGACTTTAAGCACAGATGTTATACCGAGGGACCAGAAACAAGGCACGTGAGGGGTACTTTGCTCTGATTCGCCCGACGGATAGGAACATCCCCCTCCCTCGCGCATTCTCGATTGTGACGCGCTATTGGCCGAGAGACCCGCACATTCGTTGCGCCGTCATGTGAACGACGAAAGGAGTGCTTTGTTTTCGGTTGTCATTCGTCGATCTCAGGTTTCCAGGACCGACATGGCGGGAATAGGCGGTGCGAGAGCAATCTCCCTTTCCGTGCCGAGTGCCTTGTTTCTGGTCACTGACTATAGTTCTAGTGTTAATGGGTAGACAATTTTTGTAATTTTCTTTCTATTGCTGCGGCCAATCACTGTAAGACGGTTAACACGTTGCATACCAACCGTATTTTTCTAGTTTTCTCATTTCCACCAAACCGAAGCTGTTAAAGCCGAAATGCAGAAGAATAACCCACATAACAGGGAAATCTCTCTTATGGACCCTTTTCCAGTGGAACGTATGAAGCAACATATATTTTATTTCTTCGAAGAAACAATAAAAAGTCATGCAGGGCAGAGATAGAGTTGAAATCATCCAACATCTTCCTCTCCCGGGGCTACCTTCTGCAGATGCACGCATGCATCTCGAATGCATCTCCTGCACGAGCATTACGAACACTTGCCGCTCTATTGCACCCAGAATCTACCGCGTTTGTGCATCCAAACGCGACTCGAGCAGTCTGCGAATTATTATGCAAGCTTGCAGGTCTCTCTCTCTCTCTTTCTCTCTTTCTTTCTCCTAGATATCGTAGACCGTGTTCCGGGTTTGATTGTTGCGTTGCCTCGGAAAGATCGCTTCGATGGATTGAATCGAAGTCCAGAGATACGCGTTTTTCGACGAGGAGCGTTGCTCTATTACTGTTATTTCACTTTCCTCTTATCGGGAATTCATTTCGCGGATACAATCGAGCGAGGAATCGGTGGTGTACTTCCTTGTTCGACATCTCTGCCTCGCGGAGGGTGAAAACTAACCTGTCGCAGGCACACGAAATATATTCTGATATATTGTTTAATGTTTTCGACCTCATTCATATTTTTTTTAACGAGAACAGTTCAACTGATAGACTGAGTGTAGTTGGAAATCACTGTGGCTATGACATAACAAGTAATAATTTGTGAAAAATTTCCTAAAGGTTATGAGAATTTAAAATGGAAGACTCTAACACTAGATTTAAGCGACGATTAATCCAATATGTTTAAAAATACTAAACTGATACGTCAGAAGGATAAAACTTGACAGATGTAACACTAGAACTATGGGCGTTAATTATATTTAAATACGTTAACAGTTGAGGTTTTTTATCATACAAATTTTCCTCAAATAATTAAAATTTCCTAGTCTGAGATTATAATTTTTAAGATTCTGTGTAAGTTCTCATACTATGTTATAAAAACCACTTTAGTTTGAGAACATGTATTTACTTTCTGCATTAGAAAGAGAATAGAAAATTTTAGAAAGAGAGGTGGAAAAGATGATCGATTTAAAAATACAAAATTAATACGTCAGAAGGAAAAAATTAAGGGGGAAAAACTTGATAGATTTAAAACCAGAACTATCGGCGTTAAAGCTACTATATTTAAATGTATTAAATAAGTACTTTGCAAAAAGAGGAATCAGGAGGTGGAAAAGATGATTGATTCAGAAGTTTCTGTTTTACAAGCTGGACTATCACAATACAAGATATAATATGTACTCTGTGACCCTTCTAATTCGAAGAATTTTTACACAAAATTAGGAACCAGTCATTTTTACTTCCTCGGTACTTCTAGCATTTCTCACTTGCAGTCTATAAGGAAGACTTTGAAAATGAAGAAGGAAACAACGTCAGAAATTTGCAGAATATTTACCAAAAACCTCGGAACAAGTAATTTTAAGCAGCCTGGTGACGATTAAATAAAAGTACGAGCTTCAGCCTCCGTTAATAGCAGTCGTTTCACAGACTGAAATTTCAATCTGTCCCAGGCATATCTTATCTTCCACGCTCCTCTTGCACATTATAAATTCTATTTACGAGAGGCACATTTAACTCGCGCCGTAAAGGATATTTTCCCGACTAATTAAATCATCGTTAAAACATCGTATGAAACTGGCGCAAAACACACGACCAAAGAAGATCAACACTTCAAACTCTTTCGATAACGTCTCATAACGCGTCTACAAGTAAGGATCGAGATACGAGCACTGAAGATCGTCGTTACTTGCAGCTAGCTGAGCAATTACCTGCGACCTAGCTAGATCAGTTTTTGCACCGGCGTCGTTCGTTGTCTCGAAGATCGCTTCCTGAGAAGTTCGCATAGAAAGATCCCCTAAGCTTTCCACTCCAACGATCGCGAAAATGCAGGACACCGATCGTAAAGTTTTTCCTGCGTTCACTGATTTAATAGAAAATTAATACCTCGTTCGGGCAATTTTCACGACTTCCTCTATGGAGAGTCGATATCGCGGATCTTCATTTACGAATGTTTACGTAGCTTTGCACTTGATCGGAATAACGAGCCTGATTATCGTATTTTGATTGGAGAATTCGTTTCATGCAGGATTAAATGTGACTGGCATGTGATAGAAGCTAGAAATGCGTTCGTGTTTATGTCTCTTCGTTTCCGCTTTTCCTAATTGACGAATTATACGGAAACGCAAATGTCTTTGCCTCAAATTCTCCAAAAGATTTTTGAAAATTTTAACCAATTTACCAGAACGATGTTCGTGACGTTCACTGATCTATCTAATTCTGCAAATAATTTCATCCGTTTGAGTCACGATGCTGCTTGTTAACCCTTTGTCCTACAACAACGAGTGGCACTCGTGAAGCGATTAATGGAAGTGGAAATTTTGAAGCTTCTCAAAAACTATGAAATTAAAAATATCAGTGGAACAGGACACGATAATATTATTTCTATGTTATTAACATTGCATTAAATTCTAAAATATATCAGGAATCACTAACATATTTTTATTTTGGCAATTTAATTTTCAATTATAGCGCGAGCAGTCGCAAAAGAAGTCGTAGGCCAAGGAGTTAAGGGGTTAATTATCACGTTGAATGCCACCGGTATTTCGCTAGTTTCTTCATTTCTACCGAAGCAAAACTTTTTCTATTAAAATCATTTCTTTACAATGTACAAACTTTAAAGACAGAAAGAGATATATGGACAACAAAACTTTACCTTTTTGAGACCAACGCGTAAATATTCACTGAATTAACAAATTCGTAAATATTACAATTTAAATTCCTCCGTCGGATAATACCTTCGTGACACAGATGGATATATATTCAGCAGAACTTTATCTTTTTAACGCCAATATTTAAATATTGAATATATAACAAAATTCGTAAATAGTGCAACTTAAAAATCATATAAAATTTAATTTATTTCAATAACGCCGGTCACCGGTGACCCCAATGGCATTCAACGTGTTAATTAATTAAATTGTCATCTGTGCCAAATCCCACCATCCTCCTCCCTCCGCCAACCGATCCTCCTCGCTTCCTCATTCTTTCTATACCCCCGCAATCCCGACATATCCATTTATGCTAAATCAACAATCTCCTCAGATTTTTCAAATTTCAATCAATTTACAACAAAGGTGTCCGCGAAATTCACGGATTTAGCCAATTCTGCGAATAATTCCACCCTGTGTCACGTAGCTGCGCCTCAAGGGGTTAATTAATTAATTGAATTGTCAACGATGGCAAATCCCACCATCCTCCTCCCTCC
This sequence comes from Cerceris ruficornis, assembly GCA_963989415.1. NCBI lineage: Eukaryota > Metazoa > Arthropoda > Insecta > Hymenoptera > Crabronidae > Cerceris > Cerceris ruficornis. The sequence continues at coordinate 29,622,111 of OZ022518.1, forward strand.
GCCAATCGCTTCCCCTCGCTTTCCAAATCAACAATCTCCTCAGATTTTTCAAATTTAAATCAATTTACCGCAACGGTGGCCGGGACATTCACGGATTTAGCCAATTCTGCGAATAATTCCACCCAGTGTCACGTAGCTGCGCCTCAAGGGGTTAATTAATTAATTGAATTGTCAACGATGGCAAATCCCACCATTCTCCTCCATTCACCAAACGATTCTCCTAGCTTTCTCATTGTCTCGACATCCCCACAATGCCGGCAAATCCATTTATGCCAAATAAACAAATTCTTCAGATTTTTAAAAATTTCAACCAATTTACCACAACGGTGTCCACGACACTCACGAATTTAGCCAATTCTGCGAATAATTCCACCCAGTGTCCCGTAGCTGCGCCTCAAGGGGCTAATTAATTAATTGAATTGTCAACCATGGCAAATCACACCATCCTCCTCCCTCCGCCAATCGATTCCCCTCGCTTTCTAAATCAACAATCTCCTCAATTTTTTCAAATTTCAATCAATTTACCACAACGGTGTCAACGACATTCACGAATTTAGCCAATTCTGCGAATAATTCCACCCAGTGTCCCGTAGCTGCGCCTCAAGGGGTTAATTAATTAATTGAATTGTCAACCATGGCAAATCCCACCATCCTCCTCCCTCCGCCAATCGATCCTCGTCGTTTCCTCGTCCTTTCAACATCCCCGCTATGCCGGCAAATCTATTTACGCTAAATAAACAATCTCCTCAGATTTTTCAAATTTGAATCAATTTACCGCAACGGTGGCCGGGACATTCACGGATTTAGCCAATTCTGCGAATAATTCCACCCAGTGTCACGTAGCTGCGCCCCAAGGGGTTAATTAATTAATTGAATTGTCAACCATGGAAAATCCCACCATCCTCCTCCCTCCGCGAATCGATTCCCCTCGCTTTCGAAATCAACAATCTCCTCAGATTTTTCCAATTTCAATCAATTTACCACAACAGTGTTCGTGACGTTCTCGAATTTAGCCAATGCTACGAATAATTCCATCCAGTGTCCCGTAGCTGCGCCTCAAGGGGTTAATTAATTAATTGAATTGTCAACCATGGAAAATCCCACCATCCTCCTCCCTCCGCCAATCGATCCTCGTCGCTTCCTCATCCTCTCAACATCCCCGCTATGCCGACACTTCCGCAATTCGTTTATCCCGAACGCTTCAACGCCGACAAATCCATACTTGTCATCGCGTGCTTAATCCCCGACGTTAGCGAGCAAAACATCGTCCGAATGAACGGCAATGACACGCTTCGGCTGGTACGACGAAAGAAGATCGCCGTCTGCGATCTATGCGTTCCATCGTGGCCGACGTACGACGCCTATCGCTCGTCTTATTCCGCCGCGATGCAATCCCTCGCCTCGGTTGCGTGCAATTTGTTATTACGTATGTCATCCAGCCGTACCCCGGGCAAAAACCGTCCTTCGGTGTGGCGATCTCTCAACCGGTCATCAGCGCGATGAAAGGAGCTTCATTATTCATCGGTTCGACCGACCAACGCCGTGAATGCCGAATGTATACTTAATGTTACTCGGGAAAATTCTATCCCGGCACGAACGGTCATTTCGTTTAATGTTTTAGTGCTATCGCGATACTCCGGTGGCCGCGGTCGTTAGAGGATGCAGCCTCGTTGCGAATTAGATGTTTTATGGATTTGGGATGGTTCTTGAGCCTCGGTTTTCTGGGAAATTGTTCGTAGTCTGTAATTGTGATTTTGTATTCCATTTGGAGGGTGAATTATTTGGATTTTATGCATCGGTTCTTTTAGTCGAGGAGATGATGGAGGAGGATGGTGCAGAGGTTGATGAATGGCTGTCGGAACAGTAATTTATTCTACTTGTTTTTTTTATAATATTCTCTAGCTATAGTAACATTTGTTGTTATATGTGTATCATTTGATGCATACCGTAACTATTGTTGCCCTTTAACACAAGAAAAATTTGTGCTTCTCGCTTTACAGTTGCGCCCACAAAGATTTTCCTGATGACCCTAATGACCTCGAGTCAATTGTTAGAGGTAGAGGAAAATTTTAGTCGCTGTGCCTATTATAGATTTCTTGTAATTTGGACAAGTAGGTGTGATCATTTAACATAAGAAAAATTTGTGCCTCTCGCTTTACGTTTGCGTCCACAAAGATTTTCCTAATGAGCCTAATTAGCTGGAATTAATTATTAGAGGTAGAGGAAAATTTCAGTCGCTGTGCCTATTATAGATTTCTTGTAATTTGGATAAGCAGGTGTCATCATTTAACATAAGAAAGATTTATGTTTCTCGCTTTACAGTTGTGCCCACAAAGATTTTCCTAATGAGCCTAATGAACTAACTGTAGTCAATTGTTAGAGGTAGAGGGAAATTTGAGTTGCTGTGTCTGTCAGAGATTACTTCCAACTTTGATAAGGAGGTGTGACCACTCGATTGATAAGACTGCGTGATTTTAGATTCATATATCTGTCCACAAAGGTTTTCCTAACGAGCTAGAGCGAATTATGCCGATTGCCATCTTCTCAGCTTCCTACAGTACCGCCAGCGTGTAGTGTGTACTATTAACCCCTTGCACTACGATTAGTTTTGCGACTGTGGGTGCAATAATTCAAAATTAAATTGCTAAAATGAAAATTTATCAGTGATTCCTGATATGTCTCACAATTTAACGCAATATTAATAACATAGAAATAATTTTACTGTGTTGTGTCCCACTGATATTTTCAATTTCATCATTTTTGGGAATCCTTCAAAATTTCCTATTCCATCTACCGCATCACGAGTGCCACTCGTTATTATAGGCCAAGGGGTTAATGAAATCCAGCAAATTTATCAACGAAGTGGCACTACACCGATTGAAAGATTCGACAATTATTTCGCAACATTGCAAATCCGCAAACCCTCGTTGCAAACACTTGTAACATTCTTCCAGACGTCTCGAATCAGCGCAAAACTTTCCTACCAATGAACCTCGCCCAACTCGAAAAACCAGTCGTAATTTAATCCACTAACCTCAAAGTTTATCTATCCTCTCGCTAGAGCCATCCTTATTAAATCCACTATTTGAACAAGCTCAAGTTTTACGAAGGCGTGAATGAATACTAAAACTAGCAACGAACCTGACACCTCATAAAACGATAGCAGACGGATGCTCGGAACGAGCGAAAACACCTAAATGACGATCGATTTACGAGCGTAATACGACAAGATAATCGATCCATAGTTTTACGAACATCAGTCGTAAACCAGCGTCACAGTGCCGTCAAACGGCTCAATGGTACCCTTCGTTGAAAGCGTTTGCCATTTTTCTGCAAACTCCCGAGTACTATTGCGAGCCAGGCTCAAGCGCAGATGCCGCGGTCGTTTCAAACTTTATTTATACCTACGCGAATGTCGGTAAATTTACATAGAACCGAAGACTTCCTGGACGTCTGACATCGGTCGATGCACCTGTCTCTCGATCGAAAACTTCGTTGAAACTTTGCATCGCCGTCGCGGCAAGCTTTTCAATCGAACGACCGACGTTGAACGGTGCACGCTTCTCTAACGGGACGGAATTAAATTCATCGGGAAAGTTTTAAAAGGAAGAGTAAATTTGCAGCGTGAGACGAGATGACGGGAGAGTAAAATGCGAGGAAAGTTTGGATCTTTGCGTAAGCGGAGGATGATTTGTTATTGTTGGACTGGGAATTCGTATGCATTTACGTAGGAACGGAATTTTTGTACTTGTAAATATTAGATCGACCGGAAAGTAATGTCGTCTTTTTACATTAAATTCAAACAAATAAATTTGTAACAAGTTTTTATTATTAATGAATAATGTAATCACCCTCGTTATCGACAACCTTTTTTCATCTAGTTTGCAAATTTTTAATGCCGGATCGATAAAAATCAATTGGTTTTTGAGCAAAATATCCGGAGAAACGACATTACTATGTCTTAATAGTATTAATAGTATTAATAGTATTAATAGTATTAATAGTATAGTAAACCCTAATAGTATTAATTTTGAAAATTACTTATTACGTACTTATTTAGGCTATTTCAATATAACAGATATCAAGCCGGTAGTTGTATCGACAAAATTCTTCGACACGAGAAACTTCTACTTTTAATAACAAAATTTCGCATCGAATTAAAGCCTGGTTAAAATATCTTCTAAATTTCACAATTACCGATCTCCCCGAGTAAGATAAAACACCGAGGAATCTTGCAAAATTGATGTCAATTAAGCGACGAGAAACTCTCGAAAGTTGAAAACCGTTTAAAGACTCGCGATTGAACGGCGATAATTACCGAAGAAAAGCAATCAATCTCGACCGTGCCATTTCACGATTTTCCTTCGAAATGTCTTCGAGGAGGCGAGATAAGAGGGATGAAACGAAGCCGACGTAAAACTGGCGCAACCGGCGATCTTATGTGACTTTCGTAACGCCCGCCGGTCGTTTAACTGCCTTAATAATTGCGCTCCTTATACGTGACCGAAGATAATTGTTTTTGCATAATCGAGATGGTTCCCCGATCTCTCGGCGTTCGGGAGGAAAGAAATCGGCGACGACGACCGGTACGCGGACGCATTCACGCCGGGGGAAATGTGTCGAACGGTTGCACGCGCGGATAAAATTCCATTTCGCAATATGCCCCGCGACTGCACTTCGAGCGCCAAATAAATTAACGTCGAGATCGACGCTTCGAATTAAAGTCATCGGTCGATCGATTATCGAGAAGTCTTTTTCCCGATTTATTTTCTATTGGGCCGCGCGGAGGACTGAGCTCGTTTAGAGATTGTTAGCAGGAGTTCTGTGCAGTGATTAATTAAAATTCTTGATTGTGTCTTACTGTAGATATCCCTGCGAAGACACACGTGTCACAGATAATATTTCAAAAACCTCTGGAATATTTTATTGGGATCCAGAATCATTTTAGTTTATTGAAATCAACGTTTATTCGAAGTTAATCACAGGATAAATTCCCTAGATGGTTCTAATCTAATTCTAATCACAAAATAAATACCTAACTCTATTACCCCTTGCACTCCGTTGTCGCCGCAGCGGCGACATTGTAATAGAATCTGATAACCCCGTCGTCAGGTAAGTCCGGTGTATTTTTATATTTTTTATATTATAAAACATAGTTGTAAAATTTATGCGCTTCTTTCTTATTGACAAAGCAACATTCTCAATTTTCCAGAGGTGTGCACTCGCACAAGTGTAAATAATTCTGGAGTAGCTGGTACCTCATAGTAAAAATGACGCGGAGTGCAAAGGGTTAAAATTTCATTGCTCAGATCTCGGATATTTTTTTTAATCACCTAGATTTTCTTAACTCTTACCGTAAATCTACCATTAATTAATTAACTCTAATTTTTATCGAATTCCTATGAAACTTCCCACTTTCCCTTTTCACTCCACGTATTTCCTCGCAATCTACCGACAAACCACTGCAAGAAACTGCTAAAAAAAGCAAGAGAAAACAATGTAAAGTGGTTTCTTCTATTGGTACCTTCGCGCTGCAGCCATTTCGCGAAATCGCGAGGTACGATCGATCTATCGACACTCGCGGCGAAATGTATGTACGGCGCGATGGAAGCGCGAAAATCGAAGATCCTGCTACGTGTGAGAACAGAGGATACCGCGCCGATGCATCATGGTGTACCATTACAATATTTCAGTGGGGCCGTTTTCATTGTTCAAACGCCGCGCGCATAAAAGCCGCGGGGGGCACTCATAAGCGCCGACTCGCCGCCCATGAAATACGACTGGTTTTGCATACCGCTTCAGTATTTCCGCATTTTTACGTCGGCGCCGCTTTCGCGAAGCGGATCACAATGCGATGTTCTTTTCGCCGGCGATCGCGATGTCGGAGTTCTAATTACAGAGGGAAGTATGAAAATCCGGGCTTTTTTTAAGCCGGATTTAAAAGTGCAGCCCTGCGTTGGGGTACAGTCGATATGGTTTTCTGTAGTAGTTAACTCTTTGTCGTAGAATTTCGTCTGTGGCGAGCCGAACTTTAGTATCTAATTTTTGAGATAATTTGCTAGACAAATATTACAATGTCAGGTGTATTTTCAGGTGGATATTGCAATGTCAGGTGTATCAGTGCGTGGATAAGGCCATGGTTTTATTTTCTGTGCTATGGGGTGGGTCGATATTGTAAGGCAACGGGTTCATTTCCTGTCAAATTAAATTCACCAGTGAAATTTGGAAATAATATTGTATTTTCATCTCAATATACCTCAGAATCTATAGTTATTTATTTTATCGATCACAAGTGAGTAAGTACAGTCCCTGGTCATCGAATTAGGACCACTCCAAATTTTCAGCATTTTTCAGGTTTTCCGTAAAATTAAAAGGCCAGTTCGAATTGTAATGATATAGTCTATTAACTAATAACACAATACACTACTACGGCACATAACACTATGAACGTATGTTAATATCTCGTAATTCCACCCTTTGCATTGATGACAGCTTGTATTCTTTCCGGCATGCTTTGTATACATTGCTTTATCATATGCTTTATATCTTCGTTATTTTCCCAAATATCTGTCATTTTTGTTTTCAATTCAGATAATGTGGTGCTTGGAGAGTTGTAAACAAGTCTTTTGAGTAGGCTCCAAACATTTTCCATGGCATTCAATTCGGGAGAATTGCCCACCTCATTCTATTATTATCACAACAGTAACAAATCTATAGCTATGTATACTTTGTTATCAACGTATTTAGTAATAATTTGAATGACCAAAGACAAGTTTCCATATATGATATAACATTATAAACATAAAAGTGACATTTTTGTACGTGGTCCTAATTCGATGACCAGGGACTGTATATACCTCGCAAAAATAGAGAAGTCTGGCGGTATGAGGTATAGTGTATGGCGAGAATGTCGCTCTCACCGCCTATCCCCACCATGTCGGCCCTGGAAATCTGAGATCGACGAATGACAACCGAAAACAAAACACTTCATTCGTCCTTCTATAAACCAAAAAAAATATACCATAGCAGATAAACCAAAAAAAAAATTCCACCCAAACCGTCCAAACTATTCAAAGTCCCAGTAGACCTCCCCTTGTCCGAATCTCCACGAAGTAACTTCAACATCCGCAAAAAACGACCCTCGCAGTTCGCGAAGAAACGAAGCAAGTGCCATCGAGAAAGTGGAGGAAAGCGCGACGGTCGAATAAAACTGAAAGCGCAGAAATTTAATCGAGCGACCCGAGAGGACGGAAGGTCCTGTCTCGGAACGGGCCCATCGAGGACGTAGGAAAACTCGTCAGCACGCGCTAAATTACAGGTTCGAAGTCTTAAAAGGAAATGGCGTTCTTCCTCTCGGTCACCGCCGTGTCTCGTACGAATTATCGTGCTCGGCAATCAGAGGACGGTTTTCTAACGACAATGAAAGCGCATGTCAGGCAAACGATTTTCGTGCGGAAACCGCCATCGAGGAAGCTCCGACGTGGAAAGGTCGACGATTAACCTTCGATCGTTAAAGTGCAAATATTATCGGGCACGCCGATAAATCCGTGGCGGTCATGGATAGACAGAGTGAAATCGAGATTCGTATCGGCAGGAAACGTCGATTTTCCGATAGCAAGATCGTCCGATCGATCGCAGAAGACGAAAATCGGTCGTCGTGGTACTTCAACCCCGATACGTTAATTGGTTTTCACGTCGATCGAACGTCGATGGAGACTTTCACGTCGGTCAGCTTGCACGGAGGTGAGGCAATTCGGCAGTTTATTTGATCTGAGACAAATCGGCAACGGATCGGCCGATTCGCGAGAGAGGGATCGAGCCTGTCGGTGGCAACGTTTGCCCGCTGGCTCTAGAACGAATTTCTTTTTATTGCCGTACGGTTTTTTATGTCGACGATGATTGAGACTCGTGAATTAGAAATATTTCCTGGGAATCGACGAGGGTGTGGGTTCTATCTAATAGACTACGAGTCCAACGTATTATACAAAGTAAGAGAACCGGTAGAATTCTCAATTTCATGCGAGGAAACACGGCGAGAAAGTGGACGGAAGCATGGAAGACGAAAAAAATGAGAGCGCCGATTGGAAATTTAATCGGGCGACTCGAGAGTACGAGTCAAAATTGTAAAGTTTAAGTGGAACGCATTAACTATGCATCGTTGCTAAATTTATTAACCTCTGACTCGCACACGAACTCTTAACCGACTTCGCTTCATTTTCTCTGCTCCCTCGATCCTCTACAATCTTCAACTATTTTCAAACAAATAACAAAACACCCACAGTCGGCATCCACAAGACGACCTGCGTGCACGATCACTGACTGTAGTCGCCGTCGTATTACACCGTACAAGGGTTAAACCTAAAAGGGTTGAAACCTCGGCTCATTTCCAAACTAAACGAATTGTCTAGAATCGCTGACAGTCGGTATCTTGCGACGACGTTATCCTTCAGTTGTAAAAACTCCAAACGCGAAAGTAATTCTTCAAAAATAAACTGTTGTAAAAGTGCTACGGAATACAACACTAAATTTGCTGTCAGAAGTGGGATTACAACACTGGTCGAGAGAACCGCAACGAAAGAGTTAACTATAACAAATTTACCGTCCGTAGATCCAGTTTTAAAGTAAATAATAGCCGATAGAATGTTTCGTGCGCGTAAGCTGGTTCCGTATCTTCAAAAACGTCAACTGGATTTTTCCACTTGGTACTCCAACACCTATCAAATCCATCCGACGTAATTCCATCAGAGTCCAAGTTCTCCGAGTCCCTCGAGACGAGGCTGAACCCTGACACGTCGTTCTTCCCGAGCTCAAAGGAGAAAACATCAATGAAGACGAGGCACGGGAAGAATTGGCACCGTGCCATAGATTTTCACGAATCGAGGAGGCGTCAGGAGACAGAAATCGAGGAGGACGTTTGATCTTTCACTCCGGGGGAACGTGAGAGGCCGCGGCCGGTCTCATGGGGGCCAGGAGCATTCGCGTGGGAACTCCTCGTTCGCTCTCCCGCCCTTCTTTCCATCGCGGAAAATTGAATGGTACGACGTGGATGAATATAGGCGATCGTTAAGCCGGCCGATCGCTCCTTGCGAATCGCCCGGTGAAATGCCTTCGATAAGTGTATCGATTACGGACGGTTAGAGGGCCCCGCTCTGTTTACTCTCGCGAATATGCGCGAGACTGATGAAAGTGTTTGTGGGAATTAACTTTGGCTAGTTTCAGGCACATTTTTTTATTAGTAGAAATGTAGAAACTTTAACTTTCTTAGTAGATGAATTATTTGTTTCAGTTTTTTGTGACGGTAACACTAGAACTACCGACGTTAAATCTATGATATTTTAATATATTAAATAAGTACTTTGAAAAAAAGAGGAATCACGAGGCGAGAAAGATGATCGATTCGGTGATTTATGTTTCTTGAGATGGACGATTCTCCTATAAACTCGGAGAATTTTTGGAAAAGATTGTGTTACAGTTATTTTCACTGGTTTGGTAGTTCTAGTGTTAATTGTATAACGAACTTGTATGCCCTTTGGCTAGTTTAGTGCAGCATTTTTTTAATCCGATTTGTGCAGCTCTCCGTGTGTACTGAAGTCGTAGAAAATTTACTTGTCTTTGTATTCGCGTCAGAAATTTTAAGTAGGATGAAGTCATGGTAGAAAATGCGTCAGGGTAGAACAATTAGCACTATCGTGGAGTGGAAATGGTGATAATGAAAGTTTGTGGTTGCCCTTGGGTGCCCGGGTCATTTTCATGCCAAAGCACACAGTGAAAACAGTTGGCAATTGAGGTTTTAGAATTTACAAAGTTTCATCTGCTCATTTAAGTACGGTGCACCGTTTATTAACACAGCACTCAAAGCATCTGCCTGACTAGCTATACTTCGCAAAAAGAAAGAAGTCCTCTGGCCTGTGGTTTCTTCTGATTCGCCTGACGGATAGAGACATCCCTCGTTCTGACGTCATTGTCCATTGTAACGCGTTATTGGCCGAAAGAGCCGCATACTCGTTGCGTCGTCATGGGAACGGCGAATGAAGTGTTTTGTTTACGGTTGTCATTCGTCCATCTCAGGTTTCCAGGACCGACATGGTGGGGATAGGCGGTGCGAGCGACACTCTCCCTTCACCTCGCACCTCGTACCGCGAGACTTCTCTACTTTTTGCGAGGTATAATAATATTTTTCCGTTTTATTCTTCGAAGCATCATTTAGCAAGCCAGTTTATTTCCGCCAACATCGGTCACAGTAAAAATTATATTCCTCGATGCCATGGCTTTTAATATTCTACTTCTTCGACACCTACACTTCGGAACCTCTTCTAGAAGTTGATCAGAAAAATAGACGATCCGATCTGCCCGATCGACGTCGTAAAACCAACTCTCTCCTTTTTACTTCCAAGAATGTATTTCATTTTCAAAGCAATTCTCAGCCACCATAGATAATGGCGATAGATTTAAGCGTCTCGCCGCGGTTGCTGAGAGATAACACGACATCGAAATGCAATCCGAAGCATAATTGATTCTTTCGAGCCGCTGCGTGCTTCCATTCTGACTTTTAAGATTTACAGGCCAACCCGAGATTTATGACTCTTCCGTCTGACAGGACGGCAGGGTTAGAAAAAAAAAGGAGATTCCATGGCGACTCCTCGAAACCGAGGCCACCGAAGATTTATGATTCGATATCGGACGTGGTAACGATCGTGATTGTAACACTGCATCGCTCTTTTTACCGGGAGTCCCGAGTAAATTATTCCTGCCAATTATGTCGTAACGTGTACACGTCTGCACGACGATAGCACATTGTTTTTTCGGCGCTGCGAATAGTAATGTTCGATCGAAGTATCCTGCAATGGAAACGCGGCGATTATTTTCTCCTTCTCTATGTTTCCTACTTATTGCTTCGGAATATTTCCAGCCGAGAGCAAAAACCACTTGGTCTTTATCGTCAGAATTCCCAAATACCAATCGGACGAGGCTCCAGAAGTATCTCAATATTCTCGACGAAGCAGGCTCACGACGATAAATAATTAATAATCGATATAGACTATCGCATTCTTTCGTGTCCGCCAGTAAATGCAATCCTCCATCGCCATTACAATTTTTTCTCTGTATCTTCTAAAAATTTGCCACCTATTAAACTTGTCGGATACCAACTCATTTTAAATATTTTAATTTATTCTTTATTTTTTATTATTCTTTTATTATTCTTATTCGCATTTTTATCTTTATCTTCTTTTATTATTCTTTATATTATTATTTATTCTCAAATTTAAATGAAACACTTTAATTTTTTACCTGCCACAGTTGTGACATCTGTATGATCAGGTATATAAAAACACGTGCGTTTTCGAATGCAACGTTGCGTCAAAAGTTCAAAGCAGTCGGTGAAGAACTTTCGGAGATTTCGGATTCTGAACAAACGAACATTTACATCTTTATTTATATAGATATTTCTATAAATGCATGTGTGGATGTACAAAACAAACAAATATTTTCACATTTTTTTTGAGTTTTAATCTAAGTATTCTTCACATTATTCCAGATATAATTCTAAAATGAAAGAAAGTTTAAAAAATTGATAAAGAGAAAGATAATTCTGAAATAATAAATATAGTTATTCCTAATCGTAATCCCTTTTTTTACTTTTTTAGCATGTTTCCGAGTTCTCATATGATTTATGTCGTTATTGAGAGCGTCTAAAGACTTACGAGCGATAATGTGCATCGCCCTGATCATCATAATTCCTAATCACCGATCCAGCCGATTTCAAGTGACCCCCCACCGCTGAAGTCCTCCACAAGTGTCCTCGATATTCGACACGAAGCAGGATAAGGACGAAAATTCATGAATAATTGCCGCAAATAAATATAATCCCCCATCGCCGATACTCTCGTCCTCGTTCGTCGATCCTCGCTGGCACGGCGCACCGAGTGAATTATTATCGAAAGACCGGCGTCGAAACGCACGCGAGGCAGACCCGAAAGGCTTGCTTTTTCCCTCGGGAATGCGCAGAAGTCGGTGAGAGATTCGATGTTCTTTTCCTTCTTTTTTTTTTATTTCATTCTCCTCGGCCGAGTGATCTCCTCTCTTCCCACGTTATTTCGACGAATCTCCTTTCATTGTACTTTCTACTCCGCGGCGTCTATCCGTGGCCGTCGTGGAATCGCGCAGGTGAGAAACGTACGATTCACCTTGCATCATTAACTCGGTAATACCTATCATACGGGAGAATAATAATTAGAGACGTACGGTCGCGGGTTAATGGGGTACGGTTATTTCCTTGGCGCGTTTTGCCGCCGATACGGGGCGATAGCTTTCTCTGCCGCCACGTCGTGCGACTCTCGACGCGCGTTCAGCATTTTTTCCTTCCTCTTTCTCTTTTCCTCCCTCCGTCCTTTCGCCTTTTCCATCTTCCTCGCCGACTCTTTCCTTCCCGCAGGTTTATTACAATGTTTTAATCACGGCGTTCCGTGCGTCAACCTTGCCGGGGGATATTTCACGGATGAAAGTTTAGCTCGTTGTTTATACGGAGAAACTGAAAGTGTTTTATTCGACGGCGCGTTAATTGGCCGGTCTTAACGCGATGCGCGCCGGGAGACGCGGATGAAAGTGCTTCCTATGGCGTTGATGTTTCGAGGTTTCTAAATGTTATTTGAAGTTTATTGAAACGTATGGGGCGAGATCGTAGCGACGCTGTAGCCAATGAGATTGCTGGAGATAATACGTGAGAAATATACGTCGACGATTACTACGGCGATGGCTTTCGTAATGATCTTCTGCAATCTGTTGCCCCAATTGCAATCACCAATACTTTTAAACAGACCAGAGAAACTATAGAATCTGAAGCTACAGAATTCTCAAAAAATAATCCTTAACGTTAGAACTTCCAGCGTTGTGTCCATTATATTTCACCCCTTACTCTGCAGTGAAGAGTTGCCCCAGCAATGAGCAAATGAGATAGGAAATTTCAAAGATTCGCAAAATCTACGGAATATCAATGAGACGCGACAAGATAAAATTATTTCTGCAATATTAATACTACGTTAAATTCTACGATACATCAGGAGTCACTGTTTAATTTTTATCTTCGCAATTTAATGCCGCAAGTTAATGCCGCAAGTATTTTTCTAAATGTAACTTTTCCGAGTGTATTTTTGAGATTCTTCTGATTAAAATGATACCAAACACGATATAGTTTGAATTATGTAAATGGTAAGTAAATTTATTAAATATTAAGTAAATATAATTCAAACTGTATCGTGTTTCGTATCATTTTAATCAGAAAAATCTCACAAATACGTTAGCCAAGGTTCCAAGAAAAAATCAAAAATGAAAAAGATTCGATATAGTTTGAATTATATTTACTTAATATTTAATAAATTTACTTACCATTTACATAATTCAAAGATATCGTGTTTGGTATCATTTTAATCAGAAAAATCTCACAAGTACGTTAGCATAGGTTTCAAAAAAAATCAAAAATGAAAAAGATCGACCCTCCAATTAGTATTGCCTCACTAATACATTCGGGTGGTATCATGTTAGACTGCTCCCTCGTCGAGCATCGAGGTTCTCCAAGGGGGATCGCCCTATGTGGAGGGGATAATCATGATGCATCTATCGAGGGAAACTTCTGATGCCTTTATCGCGGTTTTACTGTATCTAGAATAGGAAATTTTCAAGTTTCGTAAAACCTATACAATTGAAAATATCAATGAGACGCAACATGATGGAATTATTTCTATAATATTAACATTGTGTTAAACTATGCGATATAACAAGAACCACCGATCAATTTTTATTTTAGCAATTTAACTCTAATTAATACTAAACCTACTAAGCCGGTCAAAATGACCGGTTTCTAATTTTTCTATTTTTTCCTGAAAAAATATTAGTTTAAAATGAGTAATCAACGTTAGACAATTTTCCGTGACTATCTTTGGTTGTTTGACGAAAAGCCAGTGAAATAATTCGGAGCGCAAAGGGTTAAAGTCCAGAATAACCAAAAGCAGTCGCGAAACTCGCGAGAATCGAGATCAAACGACTTTCCACAATCGCGAGCGGGAACGAGCGAAGAGAATAACAGAAGAGAAGAATAAGGACGAGCCGAAGGAGGAGGGCAGGGAACAAATTATATAAAAGGACCACACACGGCGCACAAGAGGGGGCAAGGAGGCTCGGACTGTACGAGGATGTGGTACAGGCGAAATATATACGACTCCGGCGTGACTATGCCGGGGGATTTACCTTACGTCGAGGTTTGAATCGCTCGTTTAGGATGAAAAGGATCGGTGGCTCGACGGCACCGGCCACGTGGGTGGTGCAACCGAGACGAGAGCCCGGAAGGGTCTCACGGGGGATTAAGGATTCGTTGAGATTTAACGCGGCTCTCTATCCACCGACTGGCAAATCGCTCAACGACGATAAAGTTCGTTTAACTTTGGTAAACCGTAAGATCTTCGCTGGATGGAAAGATCGGGAATTGTTGAAACAGCGGAGAAAGTTTGCTGGGTTTTTCTATTGCAAATCTTTGCGAGATGTTCGTGGAAAAATGACGAAGACGAGGAGGATGAACTCTCAACTCGACTGCATATTCTCAACTGCCACTCTTTCCAAATTCGCGCACGTATCCACCCTCGATACTTTTGTCATTCTTTTGTCTTTCTCACAGCATGCATTCTCTGTTGCACTCACTCATTTTCTCCTTATCCATAGACTAAACATTCATGCTAGCCCTGACATCCGTCCCCTTCCAAATTACGCACTCTAAACATCCACTCCAGGGTCGACAAGCTGTAATGGGCCATGCTGTTTCTAATTGCACAGCGAGTCACCACCAGGTGGCGATAGTGATGTCACTACTCATTGTGTACACTGAATCGGTGAATTTCAACACACTAGCAAAAGAGAATCGGTGTGATTCTGTTACCGCCAAGACTGAACTGTGAATTCTGTTCTGGACCGCCATTATGGGTGATTGGAGACCGTTCACGACGAAAACGAGCAGCCAAACGAACTTGAGACATAATTATTATTTATTTCATAGTTATTATAATTGCTGTAATTTTTAAAATATTGTTATAATTGAAGCTGTTTTCTTTTTCTAGATATGAAGCAAAGGAAAAAATATTCGGTCATTTCCTGCAAGGAAAATAGAGGTTAGAAAATATTTGTACTGTAATTGTATATCTATTCCTATTTCTACCTATGTATATTATGATTCTTTTGTAATATGAATATTAATAAAACGAAAGTAACTGAAATATAATGCTGTTATTTCCATTTTAAAATAAAATTGAAAAGAAAATATAAAGGCAAGCATTAGAATACAACCATTGAGTATACATTAAGATAGATGGGCATGCTGTATATAAATTTATGCCTTTAGTTCGTGCCCGTTACCAAGCGCGGCGCTGTTTCGCGTCTTTTTTTTAACACGGCAGCTTGTCTACCCTGATCCACTCTCGCTCGTATACAAACCATCCACACTAACTAATTCTGAAAATTAACACTATTTACGAGTGTAAGAAATTCCGCTCCTACATAATAATGTGACGATGCGCAGCAAAATCGACAGGATTCTCGCGAACGACAATGTATCGTCATCCGCCACTAAAATTATTACAATTTTATTACATGTTAAGATTACATTATTAAGATTATTACAAAAATTAATTATTTCATCCCCACTGAAGAGTCACAAGTATCAGATGAAAGAGTCGCAAGTTGCATTCTCCCGTTTCAGGCGAAACGACCGTACGAATCGAATTCAAAAAAAGAACAATAATAAGCGAAAACAAAAACAAGCTGCTCGTCGGTATAATCGCGCGACGCGCGACAAGTGGCAGGCTCGAAGCGTGCAGATTGCACTCGCGCGGGAAAGCAGCGAGAGATTTCGCCGATCGTTCGATAAATCGATCTATCGTCGTGGTCGTCGTCCCTCGCGAAAATGCAATTACGGTCGCGTGCGGAATTTCTCTTCCGGCCAATATTTCAGCCCGCGCCCCCTCCGGCTGTAACGCGCATGCATTATCGCGCACAAAGTCACGCGTACGGCATGAATAATAATTACGGCATTAGATTTGATTATACCGAATGAGCATGGACGAGAGTGGAACGAAGAGGAGCAGAGACGAGGGAGAGAAAGGGAGAGAGATGAAAGAGAGAGTGAACGAGAGAGAGAGAGAGGGAGCAGATATTTGCCTCCGAACGCGTCGTGCAACAATAACGAAGAGACGGCGTGTTGCATGAATATTTATTTACTCTGTAACATCAAAGGAGATAAATCCTAACAGATGCGACAGGAGAATACGCGTTGTTACGAGATTTTTTAATTATCTATAATTAACCGCACGACAGGATGTTTACCGTTGCCGTATCGTAGTACGGTATATTTAACACTGTACCAGCAACACCGACGTATTTCAGGGAACTAGGGGGAGATTTAAGCGAGATCTTCCACTCTGCAATTTGCCGCGATATCGACATCTTCCTGATTTTCGGGTGTTAACACTGGAACTACCGGCGTTGAATTTGTTATATTTAAATACATTAAATAAGCACTTTGAAACAATTTGAATCAAAGGGTGAAACAGATGATCAATTCAGACATTCATGCTCTGTAAAATAGCCATGCAATATCTACTGTATTGTTGCCCTATAAATATAGACAATTTTTAGAAAAAATTAAGAACCAGTCACTTTGACTGCCTTGGTATAGTGAGGGACCAGAAACAAGGCACTTGAGGGGTAATTGGCTCTGATTCGCCCGACGGATAGGGACATCCTTCTCCCTCGCGCACTTTCGATTTTGATGCGCTATAGGCATGAGAGATCCGCACATTCGTTGCGTCGTCATGTGAACGACGAAAGAAGTGCTTTATTTTCGGTTGTCATTCGTCGATCTCAGGTTTCCAGGACCGACATGGCGGGGATAGACGGTGCGAGAGAAATCTCCCCTTCCGTCCCAAGTGCCTTGTTTCTGGTCCCTCACTATAGTTCTAGTGTTAATGGGTAGAACATTTTTGTAATATTTTTTCTATTGCTGCGGCCAATCACTGTAAGATGGTTAGTACGTTGAATGCCACCCGTACTTCTCTAGTTTCATCACTTCTGCCAAATCGAAACTGTTCCTATTAAAATCACATCTTTATAGAATAAAAACGTTAAAAGGAAAAATAATGATGTACTCGGTAATCCTTCACTTTTCTAACAGCAATATTTTAATACCGAATATATTAGCATATCCATGAATTTAAAAATTGTTAAAATTGTAGATATCTCAGATATTAGGAAATCAAAGTGCATCATAGCAAGCCTAAAGGAAGGCTCAGTGTTTAAATTAAAATTAGAAAAGCAAGAAACATTGGTACATCGCACGATTAATTGCACATCACGTTCTATATCCCCCAATTACATTCATTACTACGAAACTATAAATCACAACTGTAACTATTATCATACCAAACCTAATAGTTCCAACTACAACTGTTATTACATTTTATTTATATTATATATACCCCATCAAGTATTTTATCTCAAAAGTAAAGAGCACTAAAACGTAAGAAAAATAACAACAGGAAGAAAATACGAGAAAAGATCTAACGGACAGGAAAATCACCGATCGCCGATGGAGCGCGAGGAAGGAAGCGAAGGAGTTCCGTTTTCCCGCTCGTTCTTCGGCTCTCGGTTGTCAACTTTCCACCGCGATAAAATCTGCGCAATCAACATCGGCGAAAGGCTTCCTTCGGGATCGTCGTACATCATGCACGATATTCATAATAGCCGCTACGGTTAGATTTAAACGCGCGGCCTGCGCTTAAATCTCCTCGCCGGCAATAGAGAGCACACCGTGCGTTTTCAGCGCCGTTAACGCAGGCGCGTAACGAAAATACGATTCAACATGGGCGAATGCACGCTCTACCGTCCTGTCCTTTCGTCGTACTTTCCTACATTACTCTGCAACGCCGTCTCGGACACCATGGAATTCCATTAATTCACGTAGAAAGTACAATTCCACGAGACGATCGACGAGGAAAGAGGGCGAAGATGAAGGAAGTAGAAATTGGAAGCGAGAATCCGTGGAATTGGCACGGTGCTCCGAATGGGAGGGAAATTATCGAACGGACGATGAGATATCGATGGACGCGGGAAAGTTTACGCCGAATGTTTCGAGATAAGGGCAATGGAGGAATTAGGATACCGTTTGGAATAAATTGACTGCGGATTTTTGTGTATTTTTGACAAATTTGAAATTAAAAATCAAAACTGAGGAGCCTACCTGCAGCTGTATCTCTAAACTTACTGTCAAATATATAATTCAGGAATGCCTCGGAAACAAAACCCTTAGAGAAAAAGCGAAGCTGCCCAAGAACATTAAAGATTGTCTAAAAGATAATAAACCTATAGAAAAATATTAACATGTTTAGAACAAATAGGGATTCTACATGATATATGAAAAATTTAGGTAAGAAGCTGCAATAAGTTAAGAAAAATCCAGTTAAATTCCTACCACTACTTGTTAAATAACCCTGTTATCCAATAATGTAACTAGTGATACCTTAAGCTTTTATTGCTAGTCTTATGCTATAATTTATTTATAGTTTATTTTGTTAGTATAATATTCTGTAAAATAGTACTCATGTTACATCTATATTAGTATTATTATTTTAATAAGTATTATTAATTTAATAAATTAAATTAATCTAATTTAATTTGAAATTAAAGTTGAAGTTACAAGGTCTAAAAATCGAGTTATGTGAATTTCAAGATGTTAAACTTCACCTATTTGGATCAAACGGTGAATATTAACACGTTGAATGCCACCGGTATTTCGCTAGTTTCACCATTTCTACTGAATCGAAACGTTTTCTATTAAAAATTTTGTCTATTATAATTTTTTCTATTAAATATTCAGATCTTTATAAAGCAGGAACGTCAAAGACACAGATGGCTACATATTCAGCAGAACTTTATATTTTTAACGCCAATATTTAAATATTGAATATATTAAAAAATTAGTAACTATTGCAATTCAAAAGTCATATGAAGTTTGATTGATTTCAACAGCGCCGGTCACCGGTGACCCCCATGGCAGTCAACGTGTTAATATCCTCAGTATTTCCAAAGCAAAAGTTGCAACCTGAAGTCAAAACCGAATTGCAACTCCACGCTCTGACATCAGTCGAAGAAAATGCAAGTTTCACCGGCACTTCGACGTATTCCGGATCTCAAAATATCCACAAAACCTTGCAAAAGTGATACTTTGATATGTCATACTTGAATGCAAAAAGTCAGAGCGAGGTTCTTCGAATGCAAATTCGGTCGAATATGGAGGAACGTCAAAAATCCACCCGACATACCTTTCCACCTACGTTTCGTGCTCGCGTAAATTTATTATCCGCGAACCTTTTCCCGTGCTTCAACGAAGAGAAAGAGAGGTATATAGATGGAAGGAAAAAGAGAGGGAGACCGAGAAAGAAAGAGAGAAAAGACAAAAACAGACACAGAAGGCCACCAGCTTTGTCCGTCGGGAATATCCAACGATGTGCATGCACGTTTGCATGCATATTCATATGCGAGACGAAAGCGCATTACGCTTCTAATTGAATACCGAGCAGCAGAAAGACTGTCTCATCGTGGTGAACGTGTCCCTGTGCCAGTGCAAGGAAATGGAATTGCGACGGTGCATATTGTTGCATGCGAGAGGCTTGAACTTCGAACTTGCCCGCAAAGTGCTCTCGTTGATCGCGTTTAAGTAAATACTCCTCGGTTGCTAAATATAAATCACTTTCTATAACGGATTCTCCAACGATTTCAACCCTTTTTGGAATATTGAGAGATAATCATTTATTTTTCAGTCGAAAACCACCTTTTAATCAGAAAGTTACACTATTAATGTATATAAATTATAAATTACTATTTGTATAATCATATTTCAACGGCTGTATCTCAATTTTTTAATTTTTAAATTGATTGAACTTTGAACTTGCCCGCAAAGTGCTCCCGTTGATCGCGTTTAAGTAACTATTCCTCGGTTGCTAAATATAAATGACTTTCTATAACGGATTCTCCAACGATTTCAACCCTTTTTGGAATATTGAGAGATAATCAGTTATTTTTCAGTCGAAAACCACCGTTTAATTAGAAAGTTGCACTATTAAAGTATATAAATTATAAATTACTATTTGTATAATCATATTTCAACGGCTGTATCTCAATTTTTAAATTTTTAAACTGATTGAACTTTGACCTTGCCTGCAAAGTGCTCCCGTTGATGGCGTTTAAATAAATACTCCTCGGTTGCTAAATATAAATAACTTTCTATAACGGAGTCTCCCACGATTTCAACCCTTTTTGGAATATTGACAGATAATCATTTATTTTCCAATCGAAAATCACCTTTTAATTAGAAAATTCACTATTAATGTACATGAATTATAAATTATGCTTTGTGTAATCATATTTCAACGGTTGTATTTCAATTTTTAAACTTTAACCGTCTATACGTGCGGTGACAAATTATAATTAAATTTATTCACAGACCATATACATGCGTCGCTAGCCCTCAAAGGGTTGAAATACCTGGAGAAAAAATACGAAACTTTTAATACTAACTTTACTGGTGCCTTATTATTTCGCCAGTGATAAAGTAATGATAATACCTTCACGGAAAAATGCAGAATATTGTCAGTTTAATGTAGAAAACGGTGATTGGTTAATAATAGAAAAAATTACATATTTTCAATGCACCGGACCGGTGATTTGACCGCGTATGGTACAGTTACTGATAAGAGACTGTTCGTTTATCAATGTATGGTGCAAAAAAGTTTCTGGGTTTTTTCAGGAACGTTGTTGAATTAGGAATTTCATCAGTCATCTCCAGAAATATTTCTGAAGGAAAAGATAGCCGTTATTCTTTTTCGTCCGTGGAAGATTCTCAAATTCTCCCGTGAAAATCACCACCGCAAAACGTAATCGAACCGGTGCCGATTCCTCTCCTTCCGCTGCTAGAATGAAAGATGAGAGTAGCGGGAAGACAAAACCAGAATTTCTAACAGCTACAGCATACCAACACGCTTCTAATCTAATCGATCTAATAAATCTATCCGTTCGTTAGTAAACGACCAAATAACATATTCGAAATCACCTCCTGGAACTCGCGAGAGTGATCGCGGCTAGAACAGGATACTCGAAACCTCCCCAGCAGGCACGTCGCTAAACCGGCATGCAGGTAATTCCACGAGGAACTCGAATAACAGTTTCCGCCACTTAGCAAATCCGTAAGCCACTTTAAACGAGTATGTGTCTCCCGGCGGAATAACAGAAATGGCAGGTTTTCAAACTTGGGTTTCAACCATGATGAATGTTATTAATAATTAACGATAAAGTGGAGCGCTCGAATGAACCTCCGTTGATACGAGCAACAACCTAAAAGTGTTATAGCGTAACGTTCGGTTTTCGAGAGGATTTTCTCCCTGGGCTGATGAGAGTAGATCCTCACCCCTTCGTAATTTACGATGGACATTGAAAGGGCAAAAGGGTTTTCCGAGGGCGATCTTCGTGAGACTATTTTAGAAAGAATTCTTTCGTGGGATATCCTTGGAATTGGATGTCTTGTAGCGAGATTTAGAAAGAGATCTATATATTCTACGCCCCGGTGAATTATCGAAACTTATATAAATATAAAGCCCTTAGTATTAAAGAGTCTTAACCTCTTCAGGGACGACTTTTTTTATAGAAGCTACTTTCATATCCCTAATTGTACACCGGAAATAACAGTAAGTGCAGTCAAACCATAAGATTTTTATTTTTCTTGTTGAGAGATTCTGTATTGAATAATTTATTATTAAATTTTTATTCTTTTTATCAATGATAGCAATTATAATTACAAAAACCTAAATGTCCACATATGTGGCCAAGGGCGTCAAGAGATTAAAGGGTTTTAACCTAAGGGTTAGCTTACAATAGCGTGTGGCACTCGTGACGCGGTAAATGGAATGGGAAATTTTGAAGTTTTCAAAACCTATGAAAGTGAAAATATTATTCAGTCACGAGGCGATTAAATTATTTCTATTAATAGTGCGCTCGATTATAGGGAATATTAGGAATGAGAGGGAAATTTTGATTTCCGGAATCGATGCTGAGTTATTGCACGCGCAGTCAAAATATAAATCGTTGGGCAAGGGGTTAAAATAGAAATTTGAAAATTCTAGTATAATTCTTTTTGTACTCTTTCAGCGTTCACTGCTATGGCCATATCGCTTAGGACCTATAATTTTAGGGGGCTCTCGAGGCATCATTAGATGCAGCAAAAGACTTGGTAGGAAAATATTAGGTTGGTAGGAAATTAATGTCGGTTTTCAAACTTTACCTTTAAATACACATGTTGAGAATAGGAATAACTTTTTTTAATCAAAATAAGTTCCGTTACAATTTACACATTTTTTCTAACAAGAAACAAGTTTTTTAATAAATTTTTTTCTTCTAAAAAGATATAAGAAGACAAACCGATTAAAATGAACGGCAACCTCAAAATTAAGCGCCAAGGTTTGAAAACTCTAAAACCGACATTAATTTCTTACCAATCTAATACTTAGCAATTAATATATTCCCCGCTAAGTCTCACACTTGCACGATGAAGGGGTTGATTGTATTTAAATAAACGGCGTTGAGGGAAAATGGTCCTCTTCCGAGTGTCGATCTCGTGCGAGCAGGAGGAAAAAGTTACGTGTGCTTGGAGTATGAGAACGAGTATATAATCAGCGTGTAACTGTTGCAATCTGAAGGGAAATCTAAAACCAGGCGGAAGCTAAAGCCGGCACGATGAGCCGGCTGGATGGGTAGCAGACGTGTACATGGTGGCTCGGAAAGAACTGGTTATTTTCCTATGGGATATCTATATCGTAGCTTGGATGCTTCAGAACCACCGTAAAACAGTAGATCTTAGAGGAAATGGTCGTAGCAGTGAAAGTCGAAAAAGTATAAGAAAGGAGAATTGATCGAAAGTTAGGAAACAAGACGTTGGAGTGAACGATGGCGATGGATAGAGGGTAGGATTGTAGCGGTAGTCCTGATATTTCATGTTGGGAAATATTGTCTATGTTGTCTTTGTATAGCAGAGCCTAAGTGGCTTCTGTAAATTTAACAGTAGCTCTTCGGTGATATGAAATACTAGGTGGAATAAACGAAACAATGAGCCATTGTTCTATCAATCTTAACACTTTACCGCTCAGTTGGGCGCTGCTTCGTCGCCAATACAGGCTTGGTTTTGACGAGTGTGCGGTCATGTATGTATGCACGATAGCAAATCTTGCAACGCGCTAAAAATCTTAGCATTAACGATACGGAGTTAATTCCAGTTCGCACCGCACAGTAGCAACCTTTCTAGTGCTGGACGACGATGTATCGTACGGTTTTCAACAAATACCGAAATAAATTTGTCATTAATGTCCACCAGGTGCATACAGTTGTAAGTGTATAAGTACGCTGTACATCGAAAAACCTGTACTGCCCTGCGGCATTTATCGTGCCAATTGTAATTCCGCGCGCCATTTATCGTGCCAACTGTACTTCCCTGCGTCACTTCTCGTGTCAACTGTACTTCCCTGCGCTATTTATCGCCCCATCTGTATTTGCCTGCGCTATGTACCGAGTCAGCTGTACCTCCGTGCGCCATTTATCGTGCCAACTGTACTTCCTTGCATCCCTTCTTGAGCCAACTGTGCTCCCTGCACCCGTTTTTGAACCAACTATACTTCCCTCTACCCCTTCTTGAGCCGACTGTGCTGCCTTGCACCCCTTCTGGAACCAACTGTACTTCCCTGCACCCCCTCGTGAGCTAACTGTACTTCCCTGCGCCATTCATCGAGCAAACTGTACTTCTCTGCGCCATTTATCGAGCCAACTGTACTTTCCTTCACCCCTTCTCGAGCCAACTGTACTTCCCTGCACCCGTTCTTGAACCAACTATACTTCCCTCCACCCCTTCTTGAGTCAACTGTGCTTCCCTGCACCCTTTCTGGAACTAACTGTACTTCTCTGCGCCATTTATCGAGCCAACTGTACTTTCCTGCACCCCTTCTTGAACCAACTATACTTCCCTGCGCCATTCATCGAGCCAATTGTACTTCCCTGCGCCATTTACCGAGCCAACTGTACTTCCCTGCACCCCTTCTGGAGTTAACTGTACTTCCCTACGCCATTCATCGAGCCAACTGTACTTGCGTGCGCCATGTACCGAGCCAGCTGTACTTGCCTGCGCCATTTATCGAGCCAACTGTACCTCCGCGCCCGGCCCATGTGTATTCGCGCTGGCAAGGTGCTATTAGAATCGCATTATACGAACGACCGAGTCGTAAGATACGTGGCCGTCACTGCCAATGAATCATGCCACGACCTCACGGGTTAACGGCCGAAACAATTTCTTAATTGTTTCACCGGTCGCGCGCGAAACCTCTCTAAGTATACTCGATTACGCGTATCCGTGTTAATTGCGAGCCCGCTCGATATCCACGGAGAGAAGGACGAGGATAAAGACCCATAGGATCTTCGAGATGCTGCTATGGATATTATCGGCAATTATCGATGAATTTATGACCACCGGTACCGCCACGATGCACCGAGTTGCAATGATGCATCGCCGTTTCGAGTGCGCCAGGCGAACGGGTGAAATTAATTTTCATACGAGGCACAATTCTTTTTCTAGTTTCGATATATTGACGTTAAAGGAGACGGTGGAGGTGGTAAGACTCGATTTTAGAGGAAATTGTGCGACAGCTTGGGAAACTGGTTTTCGATAAGGAAAGTGGAGCTGTTTAAATGCGAATATGATATTCATATTGATAATTGGACTGCGAAATTTGTATGCATTTATAAGAAATGTGGAACAAGAAAAATACGGCGAACATATATGATGTAGAAAAATATATAGAGTATCGAAAGTGCGGCACTGGTCATAAGTAGTTCTTATTGGGTGAATCAAGCCACCGTTTAAGTTCCGCTTTCTCAAATACGTCTGTAAAAACTTAAATTCACACAAAATTCTGTCTAATAATAGCTGTCTCAAAGTTGCAGTTATACGGGAAATTGTTTCTCGATTGAGCGTAGACTTTAACACTAGAACTACCAAACCAGTCAAAATGACTGGTACACAATTTTTTCCAAAAATTCTCCTACTTTATAAGAGAGTCATAGAATAGATATTCTACGTCCATCTTATAAAACATAAATTGCCGAATCAATCAAGTTTTCCACCTCTTAATTCCCCTTTTTTCAAAAGACTTATTTAATATTTTTAAATATGATAGATTTAACGCCGGTGTTAAAGAAATTTACATTAATTTATATTTAATCTTCTCACATTTTTATTCCACTTATTCCATTTATGAACGAAGAATTTTTAGATCATCTTTAAATTGAAATGTAATCCATATAAAAGAATTTCCATACAGTTTTTAACCACTGATGGCTGAATGTAAGTTGAATTCGTTCTAATTTAAATTTAAGAAGGGTGCAATTGTGCCTCTCGGATGACTCGATACACGAAGAAAGGGGATCTTTCGTGAAACCATTTCTTCGAGCAGTTCGAGGAAATCGAAGCAGCTAATGGAAACGCATTGTACCGTCCGTGAGGAGCGATAAGAAGCGGAAGAATCTATTTACCGAACAAAAGCAGATATTTATGAAGAGAATGCAATTTCGATCGATGCAATTCCGCGATGAGAATACAATGAAGACTCGTGAAAGGAGTCTGTGAGTTAAAAAGTCAAGTGTTTATTCTTCTATAAAGAATAAAGAAGAACTTCAGTCTTCGCGCGTGGGTGAAAATGACGAAGAGTATTCCCATAACGGGGATGTTAGCTTGTCTTCCGTTTTGTGTCATTCAAAGAAGCCATAGCTTCGCTAGATTGGCTTATCGCGCGTAGACCGTAAGTCTCTGCTCTGTAACGCTATGTTCGTCAAGTCTTTTCTGCTCTGAGAGATTCCCCGTAAAAGTACGTCGACTTGTCTGCTTTTTCTAATTGAAGCTTAAATAAGTCGGTGATTTTAACGAAGTTGATAATTGAAAGAATTAATTAGTAGATTAATACTTTCAGATAGACGCAGATTACTTCTGAAGTGTGGAAGTCTCAGGATTTGGGCAGTGCAAATTTTTCTGGAACCAAACTTCGTCGACTTTTCTGTTTTTCTTACTTGAAACTTAAATAAGTGGGTGATTCTAACGAGGTTGATAATTGAAAGAATTAATTAGTAGATTAATACTATCAGATAGATGCAGCTTACTTCTGAAGTGTGTAAGTCTCAGGGTTTGGACAGTGCAAATTTTTTTGGAACCAATCATCGTCGACTTGTCTGTTTTCCTTATTGGAAATTTAAATAAGTGGGTAATTCTAACGAGGTTGATAATTGAAAGAATTAATTAGTAGATTAATACTATCAGGTAGATGCAGCTTACTTCTGAAGTGTGGAAGTTTCAGAGTTTGGGCAGTGTAAATTTTTCTGAAACCAAACATCGTCGACTTGTCTGTTTTTCTTACTTGAAACTTAAATAAGTGGGTGATTCTAACTAAGTTGATAATTGAGCGAATTAATTGGTAGATTAATATTCTCAGATAGATGCAACTTAGTTCTGAAGTATTGGAGTCTCAGGGTTTGGGCAGTGCAAATTTTTCTGGAGCTATTCATCGTCAGCTTTTTTTGCAAATCTACTAATTGCAATTCTAAAACAGAAATTACCGAATCATTCACCTCTTTCACCTGTCGATTGCCCTTTTTCGAAGGTACTTATTAAATATAGTATATTTGATGCCAGCCGTTCTAATATAAACCGGAAAATGTGAAAATGGAAATGCCATGAGTGAGGTCGAATCTCAGCAAGTATCGCGATCTATGGGAGCGATGGCGGTAGTCTCGGAGGTTTCTATAAATCACAAGGTTGATACTTATACGTTCGTTTATTAGTTTCTTTCCGGCGGCGAGGATCGCCCGCGATTATCGAAACGATGAATCTCTCGTCCTAGTCTCTCGGAGTTTCTTCCCTCGGGAGCTTCGATACTCTCTCGCGATCGGGATACCGGAATACGTAGCTCGTTCGACTTTTAAATCGATGAGATAAAGTCGCTACTTGGAGAATCCTTGACAAGCAAACATCGCCGGTTTCCGTGGTCCCATGGTAGTTTCATGAGGTGAATTTCGATTGAGAGTTTCGAGAAATCTTCGTATCGATGATAGAGAGATTTCTTCGTGGACTCGCGAAGACCGATAGATCACGGTGATTAATCTTGAGTCACTTGGGATTCCGAGGTACGTAGGCTTGATTTTTATATGAGATTAACTGATGCTCGATGGAATTTCATCTCTGGGGAATTTCACGAAGTATGGTTGATCTCAATCCGTGGAATTGTGAAGTCTTGTCGATGGAAATTGTTATCGATGAGCTGGGTCTAACAAACTCAGAGGTATTGCGAGGTGCGTAAGTTGGATTTTTATGAGATAAACTGATGCTCGATGGAATTTCACGAGGTATGGTTGATCTCAATCCGTGGAATTGTGAAGTCTTGTCGATGGAAATGGTTATCTTTGAGATGGCTACAATGAACTTAGAGATATTTCGAGGTACGTAGGTTGGATTTTTATGAGATAAATTGATGCTCGATGGAATTTCATCTCTTGAGAATTTCACGAAGTATGGTTGTTCTTATTCCGTGGAATTGTGAAGTCTTGTCGATAGAAATGGTTATCTATAAGGTGGCTACAATGAACTTAGAAATATTTCGAGGCACGTAGGTTCGATTTTTATGAGATAACGTTGATAATCGATGGAATTTCATTTCTTGGGAATTTCACGAAATATGGTTGGCCTTAATCCGTGGAATTGTGAAGTCTTGTCGATGAAAATGGTTATCAATGATCTGGGTCTAACAAACTTAGAGGTATTACGAGGTAAGTAAGTTGGATTTTTATGAGATACAGTGATACTCGATGGAATTTCATCTCTTGGGAATTTTACCAAGTATGGTTGCTCTTAATCCTTGGAATTGTGAAGTCTTGTCGATGGAAATGGTTATCTTTGAGGTGGCTACAATGAACTTAGAGATATTTCGAGGCACGTAGGTTGGATTTTTATGAGATAAAGTGATGCTTGATGGAATTTCATCCGTTGGGAATTTCACGAAGTATGGTTACGATTGCGGATATGGGAAAAGTAATTGCAACGGGTGATTGGAGAAATGAGACTTGGTTGTTTCTTGACTTGAATGTTCACTGATGATTCGTTGGACTAGTAAACTCCACCTCTTCTTAGAAAAATAAAGCAACAATTTTAAATATTGTTGCTCTTATGAATTTTCTGGAATTGACGAACGTGAACTTGTAGAGTTAAGACATTTTTGCGCAGTCGATGAAAATTTTAATTAATATTCTGAATTCTAATAATCTTCAGGTTGTTGCAAATACCGAAGAAAGTAGGTCCAATCTTTAATGTTGCAGAGCAGTGACGATTTAAAGAATTGCTTCTTTGGTGGACTTTGATTCTTGGTATTGAGAAATCTTGGTACCGTTGACGAAAAGGTTTCCTGGTAGGTTCCCAAAGCTTGATAAATCTCGACGATCAATCTTCAGTCACTCGTGACATCGGAGATCGCAACTTTGACCTTTGGTTGATGAAAGAAAACGATGCGTTCGAGGATTCTCTTGAAATTCTCTATAATACTCCGAACATTTTCAACGAAGAAGACCATTTGTAATTTTGCGAAATCTGATGAATCTTTATTTCCAAATTCCACGAATCCTATCTCGAACGGAGAAGTTTCTCGGTAGCATCGTGAAATCTGATAAATCGTGGCGATTAATCCGAGGACATCGAAGTAACTTTGACCTTTGAACAGACGAGATAAAATGGTATCTTGGAGCATTCTTCCCAAGTATCGTCTATCTAGAAGTCTCCTTGCCACTTTGAGAAATCCATCCAACTCGATTCTGAGAGTTCAAGAAATTCTGATAAGTCTCCCGGCAATTTTACCAAAATTCTATGAATATCAATCTACTACATTCAGAATAAAGCTGCCAGCAGAACACTTTCGTCGCAATTTTGCGAAATTCAACAAACTTTTACCAAAAGATTCAAGAAGCCTCTTCTCTGCTAACAAAATAAAAGAAACTTCATATTGTACCTACTCTCTTTGCTCGATATTTGCTGCAGCTGTTAAAGCACTCAAGTTACATGTTTATTCTATTTATTTACGACAATCTTCTTCACCTCTTAATTCCTCTTTTGCCACAGTACTTCTTTAATATATTTAAATATAATACATTTAACGCCGGTTGTCTCAGCGCTAAAAAAGGTCCTTTTCCATGCAACTAGAGACGGCAGTACTAATTTACATCTCTTAATTTATGCTGCCTCGGCGCAGACTTGAAAAATGACAGAGATACATCGTGTATTTCGTAAATTGCGGGAACGCACGGCAATAATTCCTCGGCAAAGGTGTTTCGATCTTTTTTGCAGATCGTTACAGACCAAATTTAAATTAACACGCTCGATGTCAACGTGTTATTCCCGCGCTACGACGACCGTATTTCAGCGGATCACTCGCGAAACTCGTACGAGCGTTTTCTCAGACCGCCGCTTGGCTCGCCGGCAACAAATGAGTATCGCCACTCCTCTGACAAGAACCCGCAACCTCTGCTAATTACTCGGCAAAATGAACGAGACCTTCGCGGCCTTATCTCCGTCGGAATATCGGAGGCGTACCGGAGGCTTCCTCGAATATGAAGATCTTAGGTTAAGCAAGCTTGTTTCTCGCGAAACCCTGCCGCGGTATTTGCCTTATTGCGAGACAGAATTCGCGATTTCAGCTATTCGCGGCATTTCTGCACTTTCAGCGGCTATGCTGGGGAAGAGAGCGTCGAAAGGGTGACTTCTGAGCATGGAATTTTTGAAATTTTGGGGAGATTAATAATATCAGGGTTTGGTAGCGTAATTTGATTTAATTCTCTGTTGGTATTTACCTTATTGCGAGACCGAATTCGTTATTTCAGTTATTCGTGCCTTTTTTTGCATTTTGAGTGGTTAAGCCGTGGAAGAGAGCGTCAAACGTGTGACTTCTAAGCATGGAATTTTTGAAATTTTTGAGAGTTTAATATTGTCAGGATTTGGCAACTTAATGTGATTTAATTCTCTGTTGATATTTGCAATTTGAGCGATTATGCCATGGAAGAGAGTGTCGATAGTGACTTCTAAGGATGGAATTTTTGAAATTTTGGGGAAATTAATATTGTCAGGATTTGGCAACTTAATTTGATTTAATTCTTTGCTGATATTTGAATTTTTGCGAGACCAAATCCGCTATTTTAACGACTCCTGAGAATTTTGAATTTTAATCGGTTATGCTATGGAAGAGAGCGACGAAAGTGTGACTTCTAATGATGGAATTTTTTAAACTTTAGGGAGATTAATATTGTCATGGTTTGGCAACTTAATTTGATTTAATTCTCTGTTGACATTTGCATTTTGACCGGTTATGCCGTGGAAGAGAGTGTCGAAAGTGACTTCTAAGCATGGAATTTTTGAAATTATGGGGAGATTAATATTTTCAGGGTTTGGCAACTTAATTTGATTCAATTCTTTGCTGATATTTGCATTCTTGTGAGGCCGAATACGCGATTTTAACAACTCCTGAGATTTTTTTATTTTGATCGATTATGCCATGGAAGAGAGCGACGAAAGTGTGACTTCTAATGATGGAATTTTTAAAATTTTAGAGAGATTAATATTGTCAGGGTTTGGCAACTTTATTTGATTTAATTCTTTACTGGTATTTGCCTCATTGCGAGACTGAATTTGTGATTTCAGTTATTCGTGGCTTTTTTGCATTTTGAGCG
This sequence comes from Cerceris ruficornis, assembly GCA_963989415.1. Lineage (NCBI taxonomy): Eukaryota > Metazoa > Arthropoda > Insecta > Hymenoptera > Crabronidae > Cerceris > Cerceris ruficornis. Next base: position 29,652,987 of record OZ022518.1, read on the forward strand.
GTTACGCCATGGAACAGTGCGTCGAAAGTGACTTCTAAGGATGGAATTTTTGAAATTTTGGGGAGATTAATATTGTCAAGATTTGACAACTTAATTTGATTTAATTCTCTGTTGGTATTTGCATTCTTGCGAGACCGAATACGCGATTTTATAGATTCCTGAGATTTCTGCATTTTACAAAGTGTGATTTCCAGAACTGAAATTTTTAAAACTGTACGAAGACTGTTACTTGACAATTCTCAACAGTCCGGATGAACATCCACGTCATCGTGAAAGAATCTTCCCGCAGGGCCGATCCCTTGGCACCACCTTTAGCAGAGGAGACCTACCGTCCCTCTGAGAGAATTCTCAGGAGACAATTAATCGCAAATGCGGCGAAAAGCTCGAAAAGAAAGTAGACACGGACCGATAAAGCGGGAATAAGGAAGCAGAATCGCTACCACGATGCTTCGTCAGATTTATCATCGCCTCGAGCGAGAGACTCCCGGGTGAGCGTGCATTCAATTGCCGTTGCCAGCTTATTCGTCTCTCGTTAATCCCGGCCGATCGTTTGTTACCTCTTAACTCGCGATCCACGGGCAATTATTCTCGGCATTACGCCCTCGGTCGGTGCGCGATAGGCTGCCTCCTGTACGACGATTAAGTCGGCAAACGGTCTCGAGGCGGTCGCAATCCCGGTCGCAGGTGCCAACCACTCTACCGATCTCCGGCGATCCTGCCTCTCTATCGCCGGATCGAGCAGGAAATCATTAACATACCTAATAATGTATAACTTCAGACACCTGAAGAATGGTCTTCGAGATGGAATTACGCTGGAGCGATAGAGCAAATGAGCTGCATCGAGAGATGCGTCGCGTTGCGGAGCAAAAATACACCCCTGAAGCTCACAGATATAGCTTTGAACTCGTCTCCTAACTTTTCTTGATCGTTCGTGTGTTCCTTAGAAGAAAATAGCAGTCGCGCTTTGCAATTCACTTATTACTTCAAAATCAATGCAATTTGTGGGCCTATTGTTGGCTGTACTTCTTCTGGGAAGCTTTTGTCCGGCGAGAAGTATTGTAGTACCGGAAGATATCTTAGAAGTTCGACTTTAATCAGTTAACTGTGGAATTTATTGTAAAAATTTCTTACGGGATGCTGAATTAAAATTAAATAACGGCGTGTGTACACGTTGAATGCAAGGCAAAAGACCCTTTATAAATTGGAAGAAAAATCTCCCAAAATACTTCCACGGAGTATTGCCTCTAGTATTGCCTACTAGGGATTAACCCTTTGCAGTCCTATGTCAAGTTATACTCGACATAGCTTTTCACTTTCTTTTTATTTTCTACCGATTTAATATCGACTTTCCAATTCCACAATGATATTGCAACATCATCTAAATATCCGTCAGTATCTATAGTTATTGTTATAATTTAAAAATAAATTAATAACCAGTAATAGAAAATGTGAAATTAATTTCATTTACCTCGCTACAAAATTGAGAAAATAATTCGGACCGCAAAGGGTTAAAGAATCTCAACTTCACGAAGAAACCACATGAAAGCGCTTAAACACTCCTCATTATTTTATTTGTGTATACTGATTAATAAATATTTGAAAATACAATTTTTAGCCCCTTGCCTTGCGATTTCTTTTGTGACTGCCACCGGAATAATTCAGAATTTAATTGTTAAAACAAAAATTGATCAGTCATTCTCGATTTATCTTATAATTCAACGTAATATTAATATTACAGGAATAATATTATTGCGTTGCATCTCATTGATAATTTCAGTTTGATAGGTTTTAAAAAACTTGCAAATTTCCTACGCCATTTACCTCATCGCGAGTTTCACACGTTATTGTAGGGAAAGGGTTAATGTTCCTTCAATATCCCTCTACACACGCATTTTCAGGAACCAATTACACTACCGTGCATAAGTATTTGGACACTTCCTCATTGTTAGAAATGCGTGAAATATTCTTTAAGTAAAATGCGCTAACATAGTTTTGGCTTCCGATCTTGTCTCAGATAACCATATAGGGTTTAAAAATATCCATGAACTTAATATTTGACATCATTTATTATAAATGAAAAAACAACAACTGAAATCGGTCGAAAATTGATCTTATGGAGACACCTGAAGTCATTGCCCTTTAGTGCTTATAAACTGAGGAATGAAATTCTGGTATGAAATTCAGGAAGAAACAATGAAAAAACTTACTGCCAGACAGCCGCGAGTATAGTGGCTGCTGTTATCGCCCAAAGAGGCGGTCATATAGATGAACGCAATGTTTAATAATTTTTAATCATTTAATGCAAATATTATTACAATATCCTGGATCTTCCATACTGTACTAACATTTGTTGCTATTAATTATATCTAAAAATCTCGAAATATAATAAAGATATAAACAGTTTAATAAGATCGTATTAAGTGTCCAAATACTTATGCACGGTAGTGTACGTGCGGAAATCGAGGACCGCCTGCATCGACAAAACCGCCGGTCCGCGCCGGTCGGTCCTATTCTACTTGCGTCATCGTTGCAGCTCCCAACAGTACTCTGTCCTCCTCCCTAATGCAATGACTCCTCGACAGGTCACCTTGCCGGCACAACTCAATTAAAAACCACTTACTCGCTACTCCCAAACGACAACACGTCACTAACCACAGCTCAGTTAACCGTTAAAAATCTCGCCTCAACGTTACATTTCTCCCCGAGTGACTTCAATCGCGCGAACTTTTATCCGCTTCCTTTTCAAACTAAATTTACCTTCGCCTCCTCGCGTACGAAGAGCGACACGATGCGCAGCGGAAGAGAAGCGTTCCACTTCTCGGCGATCCCTCAAAAGCGTCAACTTCCTCCCCATGTAGGCGCTGCGAACCCAGCAGGAAAAGCTAGAAAGAGGCTTACGCGGTAGTTAACGTGTTAATCCAGGGGGCAGTTACTCTTCGCATTAGATCCCGTGCACCACGGTAAGCAGCTTAAATTGTCAAGTACCTCGGAGCGCCGTTCCGCAGCGAGATATCGTGCTCTACGTAAAGCTAGAACCAGTTTTTAAGAAATTACGCTCGCGCGACACGGACTCGCAGTGAATACGATTTTAAAGTATTCCTTCGTTCGACTTTTAACGTCTCGATGCACTCGGGTGAATTGGAGTTCGAAGAAATATTGCAGCGGAAGTCGCGAATTTTGTTGGCGGAATTTCGAGGGCGGTTTTGAGTGCTGTGGTGAGGCGCGGAATTGAAATCCCAGTTGGAGAAAATTTTTCTGTTATTTTTTTATATACGAGTCGCTCAGATATATGCGGCTAAGTCTATTTTTCGATCATTTTTGTAAATTTTGATAGAATTAAGCTTATTCTATTAAAATTGCAAAAATTAGAAATTATCGAAGAATGGAATTAACCGTATTGGCTTTTAAGCGACTCATATGAGCCGTTAATTTGGAAGTGGCATATATTACTTTCTTTTAAAATCGAGAGTTTTAACAGGAACCGTACAGTGTCCGGCCAAGTGACCGGTTCAATGCAATGAAAATATATAATTTTTTATATTATTATTTAAAGGCAGGTTTTTGCGTTGTTTCTTATCTGCATTTCTTGCGGCAAAACATAATCCTTATTTCATAACCGGTCATATAATAGGCTGCAGTCAGAAAAGTTGTACATAAATTGCCAGTACGGTTGGTTTTAAGGGCTTGCGTTTAATAATGTCGACGCCAATTCGAAAAGATTTACTTGTACTTGCTATTTGGGGTACCTACAACTTCTCAGTATAAATAACTGCATGAATTCATTGAATAATCGTCATTTTTCATTAAGGTAAAGTGACTTACGCCACTTTCGAGATATTTACTTTATATCTAGTAAACTATTAAACTATTTACTTTAATTATTTTTTAAATTATTTTTTTAATCAAATTTTAATTTTATTTTACATTCCCCTCCACAGTATACATCATTTCTCAAAGAAAAATAATAAATCAACAGAAACCACTCCTCTTTACCCCCATCTAAAGTAAAGTTTCCCAAATCCCCCGCTAAAAGCTTCGCACTCAAGTTGAAAATTACACTCGCATATTAACCAAGAATATCCAATATCCCCGTAACTCACCAAAGAGTATCCCGTCTCCCACGACAGTGTCATCTAAGCGCAAATCGCAGAAATCGGAAACCCTGTCAAATAGGAAATCCCAGAGAAAAGAAAAAAAAATACATCGCCATCTCCGTGTCAAAGTAATCGCGTATACGCCCAATGATAACTGTGCACGTGGCTTCCTCATCGTCCTCGTCTTCCGCGGTTAAGTTTGTCCTCCGTCGCGAACTTTGAACCACGAGCGACGGCTCCTCGATAGTGAAGTAACTGTACAGGTCATCAGACAATTTTCATTCTTTTGTCCTACGGTGCTCGAACGGTGCTTCTCCCGATCTAAGTGCACTTGTACCGCGAGTGGAAATCGATTGCGCTTGCTCATCGCGACCAGCCGCAAACTAGCATGGACTCCGCAGACAAGAATCTTTACAACGTCCATTACTGCATTTTATGGAGCCCGATAACCACGTTAAATGATATAATCGAGCGTTACACGAGAATCTCGATCGAATCACTGCGACAGCCTGGCTTTTTCCCACTCCGTGGACGAGATTAAATTAAACGTTCGTCGGCCCGCTGATCAAGGAGGTTCCGAGTTTCTTTCCTGCGATCGACCCCTTTTCCTTGCTTCTGTTCTTGTAAACGGTCTGATTTTTCACGCTGACGAGATATTTCTTGGATTCGGGTAATTATTTTGATTCGAGGGTCGACGGTGGTTCGTTTGAAGTGTACAATTCGGACGGGATTATTAACACTAGAACTACCAAACCAGTCAAAATGACTGGTACACAATTTTTTCCAAAAATTCTCCAAGTTTATAGAAGAGTCTTACAATAAATATCCTACGACCATCTTAAAAAACGTAAATCACAGAATCGATTATCTTTTCCGCCTCTTGATTCCTCCTTTTTCAAAGTACTTATTTAATATTTTGAAATGTGATAGATTTAACTCCGGTAGTTCTAGTGTTAACACATTCGCGACCGGCAAATTTGTTTCCGTTTCTAATACTGAGTACCGGCGAAAATACAGAAATTCTGAAGCTGGTTGCTGCAAACTTCTATCGTCGAAGCAAGGATAAACATTGTAAAATTTGTTTTGGAATATCAATGTTACAATTATGTGTTGTTTGAAATAAAAAGATTTTTAGAATTTGTATACTTGTCGGCTTACAGTTAGTGAGCCAACTGAGATATTCTCACTTGCCTCACTGAGATAGCGGTTATTATCGAAAGCGCCTAATGTTGCCGCATTGAGAAATAATAGAATTTAAAATGACGCGAATTCACGTCAGAGGCAACCAGCAATAGAACTTGAAAAGACGTGAATTCACGTCAGCGGTGGCGAACGTGTTAACCCTTTGCCGTCCGAATTATTTTGTCAAGTTTGTAGCGAGCTAAGTGAAATTAATTGCACAATATTTTCTGTCGTTGGTTATTCATTCTTTTTAATGATACCAATAACTACAGGTACTGACGGATATTTAGATAATATTACAAAATTAGTATAAATTTGAAAAGTCAATATTAATTCGTTAGAAAATAAAACGAAGAGCAATACTTTGTCTCAGCAGCATGGTGCCACCCTCTCCCTCCCCAATTAACTCGTACACCCTCCAACATCCGCAATTGCCAATCTCTTCAAGTAAGTTCGTTCACGATCGCAAATTCACCCGACTGAAATTTCAATCGAGCGATCGACAGTCAAACGAATAAATTAGACCATAAACACGTAATAGGATCGCTGGAGTGTCACGATCTCCAGTCGATGTAGACCAGTGATTTTCACTCGACCGGCATAAATTAAGTCCGTTTAACGTGCGTCGTCCGTTCGATCGACGTTCGCTTACGAAATGTATTAGACTGAGAGAAAGAGAAAAAAATCTGACTAAACTGCAGCTACGGTGATTCAATAAAACACGAGTGACGTTCATAGCGGTGCAATTAATAGCCTTCGTTGAGCCGGTAGCAGGCTAGCCAGTTACGTTTTCACGCGAAACTCGTTTGGCGGGATCGCCACAGTGGTGCACGTTAATAATAAGGGGGCGCATTAGTGCCTCTAATTAAGAACGCAATTAAGACGGGGGAAAAAGAACTACCTTTTGCCTCGGACAATCCGCCAGCACGTTTAAAGCAATTTGTAGACGATGTTAACATCGACGATCGGGAACGTAAATCGATACTAGTTTCACGGTGATGTTGAGAACTGTTTAGAAAGGATTAAATGAAAAATGTTTCCTGAGCGTTGCTTCGAGGGTTGTCCAAGTACCTCGTTGTCGCGAGATATTGCAAAAGTGGGTGAATTACGGCAGAATAATGTAAATATTGTAGTTACGGTGTTTAGCGACTTATAGTGCTACCGTATGGTACTTCGTGCGTATGTATGTATTCTACTATTTTTCCCTAATATATAGGGTGTTAAAAAAAACAATTAATATTTATATGGTATATATAGTGAGAGACCAGAAACAAGGCACTTGAGGAGTAATTTGCTCTGATTCGCCCACAGGGACATCCCTCTCCCTCACGCATTTTCCATTTTGACGCGCTATTGGCCAAGAGACCCGCACATTCGTTGCGTCGTCATGTGAACGACGAAAGGAGTGTTTCATTTACGGTTGTCATTTGTTGATCTCAGATTTTCAAGACCGACAAGGCGGGGATAGGCGGTGCGAGAGCAATCGCTCCTTCCGTCCCAAGTGCCTTGTTTCTGGTCCCTCACTATAGGATACACTGTACCGAGTAAAAAAGCTTTAGCAAACATAGGTCGGAAGGTGAACCGTTTCTGAGATATAAACATTTTTGTTTGCTAGTTTTTTTTGAACATCCTGTATATCATTGTGATTTATTTGAGTTAACACCTTGGTTTTTTCCTACCTTCCAAACCTTACAGTATCGATGAAAATGTACAGTTAATTGACTTACACGCGGAAGAAAAAATAGTTAATCGCTGGTAACTAATGCTGTTGTGATATTCAATTGCATCGATCACTAACACTCTCCAGCTCCAAATAATTTAATCTTCGAATTCATTTCTCGTTAAACTCTTTTGATAAAATGGTTCCATGCAACTCGAGAATGTTATTATGGTGAGCATTTCAAAGCCACAAATGCAGCTAGAAAAATGAGGTTCACGCAAAAATTCCCACAGCTAAGCACCGCTAAGCCAGTCCGGCACATCTGGCGACAGTTATCGAGCGACAGTTATCGTCGATCGCGTCGATAATCGACGAGGCATGGGAAAACGTGATTTATTAACCGTCCTCCGTGGCTGGGCCGCTCGCTGACCCGGCTCGTTATCCTTATCGGCGAAAGAATATCGCTTATCCGCGAGGGCCCCGAAGAGAAGGCCCCGAAGAGAGGGCCCGCTTCCTGCTCGCCAATGTCGCCCTGTCAGCCGTCTAATAAGACCGCTTCCTCTCGCCGCGATTTGCTCGCAAATGCGCGCAAATCCCCGCGTTTTTCTCTCCTCTTCCGTGGCCCGAGGTTGCGCATTTTTTCTCCTTTTTCCCCGCGCAGACGAGAAAGCTTCCACCTTCTTTTTTCGTTTGCACGAGGAACACTGCGTGCGCGGCATACACGAGACTCTGGAGAACTGCACTTCCGGTTGGAAGCGCAGAGCGCTGTGTTCACCTTCACGACGATGGGAACGGTTTAACCCTTTGGATTTTTATGTCCAGCTACTCTGGACACGAGTTACCGGTGTAATTAACACTTTACTTATTAACACTAGATTTAGGGAAGTCGTCAAATTGACGGGTTCCTACTTGTTTTATAAACGTTTATCAAATTTACAGAGAAGCTGGACAGTAGATATTTCATGTGGATTTTATAATACAATAATGATTTAAGGAATTACCATCTTTGCCGTTTGATCCCTTTTTTCCCAAAGGCCTCATTTAATATATTGCAATGCAATAGATTTCACACCCGGAAATTTAGTGTTAAATTATAACTTTGGAATTTAACAACGATCTTGTGCCTTCACAAAAATATTCCTCGGTATCTGTTCTTATCCCTTCTGTTAAATAAAAATGAACAATCAACAGTAGAACATTTACCGTAATTATTTTTCCTTAGCTGACGAACAGTTTGACAAATAACTTCGACTGCAAAGGGTTAAAGAAGTACTTGAAGCTTCCTTGATCTTCAATTATGATTATTAGATATTTAATCCCATTTTTAATATTCGCATTACCGAAGTATAATTCTATTAGGGCGACCGGAAAGTAATGTCGTATCTCCAGATATTTTGCTCAAAATCCAATTGATTTTCATCGATCCGTCATTGAAAATTCGCACACTGGATGACAAAAGGTTGTTGATAACCGGGGTGCTTACATCTTTCACTAAAAATAAAAACTTGTTAGAAATTCATTTGTTTGACTTTAATGTAAAACAACAACATTGCTTTCCGATCCCCCTAATAAATATAATTTTGCACGTAGATGACTTATCATTAAGTACTCGTTCTACTTGCAGCCAGAAGAAACCTGCCCTTTCCCGGACGTTGAGAATATCTACAGTGAAGTCCGAGAAGAATTTCCGTCGAGAATTTGCTCGTTTATGTACAATTCACTGTACGCAAATTCCCCGATATTTCCTGAGAAAGACAGCGACAACTTTCGGCGAACCTCGAGAGGCCCCGTAACGGGGATTCCGCGACGAGGGTCGGAAACTAATACGACAATTAGCGCGACAAACGGCGGCGAGCGACAAACGCAGGAGGGAAACCTCAAGATCGGACACGGCTCGAGGAAACCGGACAAGGTCCTTCGTCGCGCGTGTTGGCGACTTCGTGGAGGTCGGACGGGGAAGAAAAAATTCGGCGCTTTTTTCCGCAAGCTGGGTGGAATACGAAATTTACCTGGAAAAGGCGTTGCAGCCTCCCCTTCCTCTGTTTCTCTCTTGCTCCCTTTCGCTCCTTCTCTGTTCCTGACGGTCTGCGTTTCTCTCTGGCTCTCTTTCGCTCCGCCTTTGTTCCTGACGGTCTGCGTTTCTCTCTTGCTCTTTCGCTCCTTCTCTCTTGCCCGCTTTCGCTCTTTCTCTGTTCCTGACGGTCTACGTTTCTCTCTTGCTATCTTCGCTCCTTCTCTCTTGCCCGCTTTCGCTCTTTCTCTGTTCCTGACGGTCTACGTTTCTCTCTTGCTATCTTCGCTGCTTCTCTCTTGCTCGCTTTCGCTCTTTCTCTGTTCCTGACGGTCTACGTTTCTCTCTTGCTATACTCGCTCCTTCTTTGCTCCTGACGGTCTGCGTTTCTCTCTTGCTCCTTCGCTCCTTCTCTTTTCCTGACGGTCTGCGTTTCTCTCTGCTCTCTTTCGCTCCTTCTCTGTTCTCGACAGTATGCGTTTCTCTGTTGCTCTTTCGCTCCTTCTCTTTTGCTGACGGTCTGCGTTTCTCTATTGCTCCCTTTCGCTCCTTCTTTGTTCTCGACGGTATGCGTTTCTCTCTTGCTCTCTTTCGCTTCTTCTCTTTTCCTGACGGTCTGCGTTTCTCCGTTGCTCCCTTTCGCTCCTTCTTTGTTCTCGACGGTATGCGTTTCTCTCTTGCTCTCTTTCGCTTCTTCTCTTTTCCTGACGGTCTGCGTTTCTCTGTTGCTCTCTTCCGCACCTTCTCGCTCCTTCTCAGTGTCCGACGGTCTGCGATTCTCTCTTGCTTGCTTTCGCTCCTTCCCTCTTCCTGACGGCTGCGTTTCTCTCTTGCTCTCTTTCTCTACTTTTCTCTTGCTGTCTTTCACTCCTTCTCTGTTCCTGACGGTCTGCGTTTCTCTGTTGCTGTCTTTCACTCCTTCTCTGTTCCTGACGGTCTGCATTTCTCTGCTCTCTTTCGCTCCTTCTCTGTTTCTGTCGGTTGCGTTTCTCTCTTGCTCTTTGCTCCTTCTCTGTTCCTGACGGTCTACGATTCTCTCTTGCTCTTTCGCTCCTTCTCTGCGTCTGACGGTCTGCGTTTCTCTGTTGCTCTCTTTCGCTCCATCTCTCTTGCTCCCTTTCGCTCCTTCTCTGTTCCTGACGTTCTGCACTTCTCTCTTACTCTCCCTCTGTCTTTTTCTATCCTTCTCGTCCTCTGTCTTTTCCCTTTTTCCCTCCACCTCCCGCTTCGGAGGACGGTGCGTATAGACGCGTCCCGGCCTGCAATCGTCGTGGTGCACCGCGAATGCAAGGAGAACTGGTATCGCGATATCTCACGGCGGCTGCCGCCATTAAGCGCAGATTGCGCTTTCGTGGTGGTCTACCTATGGGGTTATTACCAACGACCTGCCACCCAGGTTCGAGGTGGGTGTGCCAGGTACTCGGCTCTGCGTCGCCGCTCCGTTATGCTAAGCAGGCGAATCGTCTCCCTCTTCGTCCTCGTCGTGGATCGTTCCGCGCCGGATTGGAAAAATCCTCGGGCGCCGCATCGCCGCCGTCGTCCTCGTCGCCACCAGCTCTCGCTTCTCCGAGGGTTTGCCGATATTTGAAACAACGCCGGACGTTTATTATTACCCGACGCACCACCCAAGTAGAGCCCGTATTCGGAGCCGGCGACGCGGAAAGGGAGAGGCAGAGGGGGTGACTTCGGCAACGGAATCATTCGTGGCTTTTGCGAAGCTGTGTGATTTTAGACGGACGTTTGTTTCTGGATTTGCACGGTAGATCGGACGTGATCTTTGTATAGGGAAAGTAAGTGCTCGGGGGTGTTGTAAGTTCGGCAGGTTACAGCCCCTTTGTTAGAGTTAACGGGAACGTTATTGAACGTCACGTTCCGCGGGGTAGGTAAGTCGTGGGATTACCGGAGCATGGAGGACATTTGCGTAAAACCACCCTTGTCATACTGAACGATTCCGGTACTCCTCCAACGTGGATGAACGTAGGGAACGGCCCAAAAAACATTCATCCCCAAAATACCCCATGTGCGCGAGCAGAGTGCTCAGAGATCGTTGGTTGTCGAACCGTTAAAAAGTTAATCCCTTGGCCTATAATGAGTGACACTCGTGATGCGGTAGATGGAATAGGAAATTTTCAAGCTTCCCAAAAATGTTGAAATTGAAAATATCAGTGGAACAAAAGACAATAAAATTATTTCTGTGTTATTAATATTGCGTTAAATTGTAAGATATATCAGGAATCACTGATAAATTTTTATTTTAGCAATTTAATTCTGAATTATTGCACGCACAGTCGCAAAAGGAATCGTAGAGCATGGAGTTAATGTCACAGGGAAGGGAGACGACCTGGTGCTCTATTCGGACGCAAGGCAGAGGGCTAACCTTTAACCCCTTGCCCTACAATGGCGCGTGGCACTCGTGACGCGGTAAATCAAATTGGAAATTTTTAAGTTTCCCGAAAACTTCCAATTGAAAATATCAGTGGGTCAGGATACGTTGAAAATAGTTCTATGTTATTAATATTGGGTTAAATTGTAAGATATATCAGGAATCACTGATAAATTTTCATTTTAGCAATTTAATTCTGAATTATTGCATGCACAGTCGCAAGAGGAATCGTAGGGCATGGGGTTAATGTCACAGGGAAGGGAGACGGCCTGGTGCTCAATTCGGACGCAAGGCAGAGGGCTAATCTTTAACCCCTTGCCCTACATTGACGCGTGGCACTCGTGACGCGGTAAATCAAATAGGAAATTTTTAAGTTTTCCAAAAACTTCCAATTAACAATATCAGTGGGTCAGGATACGTTGAAAATAGTTCTATGCTTTCAATATTGCTTTAAGTTGCATCGTACATCGGAAACCAGCGATAAATTATTATTCCAATAATTAATTCTGAGTTATTGCGCGTTCGATCACAAAACGAATTGCAAGGCAAAGAGTTAAATATCCGGTTGTATTTTCTTAACACTAGAACTACCGGCGTTAAATCTATCATATTTAAAAATATTAAATAAGTATTTTGAAAAAAGGGGAATTAAGAGGTGGAAAACTTGATTGATTCGGCAATTTATGTTTTATAAGATGCACGTAGAATATCTATTCTATGACTCTTATATAAATTTGGAGAATTTTTGGAAAAAAATGTGTACCAGTCATTTTGACTGGTATGGTAAATCTAGTGTTAAATTAAATGCTTTTAAGACTTTGCGGTCGACGGTTCACTCGAAGCCACCTCTCTATCCACCCCTTAGCTTTTTGAAAGCATGTCACTTATTTTAATATAGTTATCAATCGCCGACGGCCTAAAACGTCGAAATGACCGCGACAACGGTGCATTGCCGGCAACCCGGAAAATCTTAAAGCATCAAAGTACATTTTTTTCCTCCGATAAATATTAAACCTTATTATTCCGAGGCAACCGCTACGCCACTGCGTCCGAGCAGTCTCTTTATCGCTCCGCCTCATTCAGTTTACATTCTTCACCTCGACAACTTCACCCGCCCGATAAACTCGTCCATGTATCGACTCAGCCGCGCGACGAAACGTAACAAATGCGCGTAACCGGAGCAGGAAAAGCAATTAGATCAGCAACTTACCATCTACTATCATTATCCTCCACTGACGAACGTCCGATAACAAACTCTCGATCGCCGTAGCTCCAACCTCGTGCTGCTTCAGCGATCCGAAACGCAAAAGCGTATTCCCTAACGGTATCCCCGATTAATTATTACCCCATAACTCCCGCGTCCCCGAGTCCTTCCGAGGACTCTCCTTCTCTTCCTGTCCTTCTTCGCCTCCTTCCTCCGTGTCCTTTCAGTTTCTCTGTTAAGAGCCAAGCCCTCGGCGGGCGGTGATCTAATGGCGGTCTAATGCCACCGCGCGACGTTTACCTCTCGCGTGCGCGATTCGCCTCGCTCGACGATACGAATTCCATGCTCGCGCGCTTGCACGCACGTGAATAATGTGCGTGCGCCCACGCGAGGACTGCCGCTGCAGCCTCGACGACACGAGAAGGGACACGCCGTGGGTAATGGACTGCCGCGTGAAACCGAGACACGCGGCCGAAGCGGGAGGATAAGAGTCGGCCGAGGCAAACCGACCGAGAAAATGTCTCGGCGCGCGTAGGCGGCTGCGACGATCCGATCGAGCTTCGAGAGCGTTCGGAGGAAGCAGGAGGAACGGCGCGAGGTTCGCTCGATCCTTCCACTTTCCGCTAATTAGCTCGCGCTCCTCACTTTACGACTTAATTACTCGCAGGAGTTTTACGCTCGATGGAACGTGGGGGTCAGGGTGAAAGGGGGTGGTTGGAGTCGACGTGGGGGATGGTGGGGATGGGGGGACTTTGGAGGACGGGTGATTTTGGAATTTGTATTGCGTGTAGCTTGAATTTTGGTTTGGAGAGGAAGTTAGTTAGGTGGAGTATTGTTGGGTGGGGTGTGGCTTGGGGGTGGTTGGGAGGATGGGTGGTTTAGGAATGTTTGAACGCTTTGGAGCCTGAATTTTTGTTGGCGAGGAATTTAGTTAATTTGGGAATGTTGTTGGGGTGGAAATGGATAGCTGCGCGGTTTGGCTGCATTCTAGAGGATGGAGAATTTGTCTTTTTTGTAGCTTGAATTTTTATTTGGTGAGGATATAGTTTTGTGAATTATTGTTGTTTGGGGTGGAAATAGATGGAAGCACGGTTTGGTGTAATTCTAGAGAATGGAGAATTTGTCTTCTTTGTAGCTTGAAGTTTTGTTTGGCGAGAAATTTAGTTAATTTGTGAATTATTATTGGGGTGGAAATGGGTGGGTGCGCGGTTTGTTTGAATTTTAGAGGATGGCGAATTTGTCTTCTTCGTAGCTTGAATTTTTCTTTGGCAAGGATATAGTTAATTTGTGAATTATTGTTGTTTGGGTTGGAAATGGACGGGGGTGCAGTTTAGTTGAATTTTAGAGGATGGAGAATTTGGCTTCTTCGTAGCTTGAATTTTTCTTTGGCGAGGATATAGTTAATTTGTGAATTATTGTTGTTTGGGGTGGAAATAGATGGATGCGCGGTTTGGTTGAATTCTAGAGAATGGAGAATTTGTCTTTTTTTAGCTTGAATTTTTGTTTGGCGAGAAATTTCATTAATTTAAAAATTATTGTTATTTGCGGTGCAAATGGGTGTGGGCGCAGTTTGACTGAATTCTAGAGGACGTCGAATTTGTCTTCTTTGTAGCTTGAATTTTTGTTTGGCGAGAAATTTAGTTAATTTGTGAATTATTATTGGGGTGAAAATGGGTGGGTGCGCGGTTTGTTTGAATTTTAGAGGATAGCGAATTTGTCTTCTTTGTAGCTCGAATTTTTGTTTGACGAGGAATTTAGTTAATTTGTGAATTATTATTGGGGTGGAAATGGATGGTTGCACGGTGTGGCTGACTTCTAGAGGGTGACAAATTTGTCTTCTTTGTAGCGTGAATTTTTGATTGGCGACGAATTTGATTAATTTTTAATTTTTTAATTTGGTGAATTATTGTTGGGGTGTAAATGGAAGGGAGCACGGATTGGCTGAATTCTGGAGGATGGCGAATTTGCCTTCTTTGTAGCTTGAACCCTTGTTAGGCGAGAAATTTGATTAATTTGTGGCTGATTACTATTTGTAATGGGATTTGTGAGATGTCGATGTGCACCATTTTGTCAGTGGACTCGTAGTTACTGCGTGGACTATCCAAGTTTGATCGCAGATGAGTTCTTTGAGGTATAGGTGGCTGATGATTAAGGGCACATTCTACTAGCACGGTTGAACACAATTACCACATTGACTCTCACTTGAATTCTGCGATATTTTTTCGTCAGATCTCATCCTACAAAATGATCCATTAACACTAAAACTACCGGCGTTATGTCTATTATATTTCCATATACAGAATAAGTACTTTCGAAAAGGAGAAATGAAAAGGTGGAAAAGTAATTTCAGCTTTACTTGATAAAAGTGGAAAATTTACTGCCTGGGTCCCCTATCAATTTGGGGGACTTCCGAAATAAATCGGGAACCGGTCATTTTGACCGCTTGGTAATTTTAGCGTTAAGAGATTACTTCCTTACTAAAACTTGGAGAATTCCTATCACCAACAATTTTCAATTAACACTCTTGTTCTCATTAAAACCATCACTGAGAAAAATGCCTACAACGAACCACGCAACGATGCTTGATTACTCCTCGCAAATTGATCAGCTCCATAATTGACGATTCGCGACAAAATAATGAGTGAATGTAAACCCAAGAACCTCGGCAAATAAACCAGCGCGAAATTATTCCAACGATATCTCCGCGAGGCGTTGTCAAACCACTCGGGTACCTTAATTTTAATACGACAAACACCGAAGTGGATCGCACGAACGGCTCGTATCGTGACACACGTAATACGCTAATGAGTATCGAATTCGCCGTGCATATTTTACGTCGTCCACTTTTCAATCGAAGAGGCCGACAGGCACGCAAGCCTCGGACGAGAGAAGCCGTACACGCTTTTCTCACGGGTCAACGAGCGTTCGTTCCTTTTCTCGATTAAGAGGGTTAAGCCTCTTTTTCTAACGAGAATGCAATCGCTGCAAAGCCCTGTCGCTTAAACAGCCAACTCATGACAAAGACGGAGGAAGACGAAGAGAGAAAGGGATTTTGCACTCCGGAACATTGTCCTCTTAAGCGCCGAGTACTTCGGGACAATGTGGCGGTGTTCTTTTCAAGGCAGGGAAATGCAGCACTTTTCTTGCATTAAGAGTGCAGATAATTGCATAAAAGAATCTAACAGTACCTAATACAGGGAAGTTTTCTATATTGGAGCACTGGAGGACACAGATTCGTAAATTGGAACGCTATTTGGAGCTTCGAGAAAGAAAATTGAGGGCGATTTTGGAATTGTGAATAGTACGCAAAAATAATTAAAGAGATTGGATGCTTTGGATTCAGATAAACGGTCGAATACTAGAAAAGTGATAAATAGTGCCAGCGGTTCGACCTGGGAAACCGGATTCCTAATTTGAACACAAAATTTCTATCTTCGGCACTGTAACTACCAGGACGGTGAAAATATTCTCAATTTTTGATAAGAATCTTCCAAATTCATAGAAAAACCATACAGTGTATGTAGTACGCAAAAATAATTAAAGAGATTGGATACTTAGGATTGAGATAAACGGTCGAATCCTAGAAAAGTGATAAGTACTGCCAGCCGTCCGATCTGGGAAACCGGATTCCTAATTTGACCACAAAGTTTCTATGTTCGGAACTATAACTACCAAGACGGTGAAAATATTCTCAATTTTTGATAAGAATCTTCCAAATTTATAGGAAAACCATACAGGAGAGATTCCACGTCTATCTTACAAAATATAAATTACCGTATTCATAATCCTTTTCACCTCTTCATTTCTCTCTTTCCAATGTACCTACTTATCTAATACATTTAACGACTTAATTCTAGTGTTAAACATTCCACCATGTCTAACAGTCTAAACTCTTATCTCACAAGAAGAAACGTAAATTAATTTTGTCCAATTTAAGATTCCAAATTAGCGAAATTTCCTTCGTCATCCAAATCACCAAGCATATACTGCTCTAATTAGTTCAACGTCACCGCGACAGCTTTCATCAAATGCAAAGTGTATTTTATATACTCTTGGTACATGCAAAATCTGAAAGTCAGCGTGAAAAGGTGTCAGAAAAAGATTGACATAATGACAGAGAAACAAAAAGAAGAAAAGAGCGAAAAAAGAGAGAGTCTTTCGAATGCATTCTCCAGTCAACGTGCCTCTCGTGCGCAGTGTCGCGCGTCTCGCATAACCACTTGGACGACACACCTGTGTTTAATCCGATTACCGGTCTCGGATCGACTCGTATCCACCGTTCGCAGTGCGATCATACGAAATCACGATCGAACTACCTGCGATGAAGTCGTGCCGAGTACGCACGCACATTCCTCGCATTCCGCTTCGCGTTAACTCTGAGCGCTGAATATTCCCAGCCGCAGCACTTCGCGTGGACGACTCATAATTAGAATGTGAACTTTCTTCATTAACACTTTATCCACCGCTCATTCTTCTGAACATTACGCACGAGTGTATGTACCTACTTGCAAAGCTCTATAACATTAAAATTAAAATGTGAAGAAATACTCATAGTCGTTTTAATTTCAGTTGCTCCGAGGCAGCGTAACTTTATTTTATTATTATCTGTAATAACTGATTAACACTAGAACTACCGGCGTTAAATCTATTATATTTCAATATATTAAATAAGTACTTTGAGAAATAAGGAATCAAGAGGCGGAAAATATGATCAATTCGGTCATTTATGTTTTTTGAGTTGGACGTAGAATATTTCTCCTATGACTCTCCTATAAACTTTGAGAATTTTTACGTGCCACTTTGCATAAATCACACGCAAGATAAAATTCTGATTGTTCGATTATATTGAAAAAAATAATGCAAGGGAGTTATCGTCAAATGTAAATTATTTCCGTGGAAAATGATAATGGATCATTGCGACTGCAGGACGCGGAAGGATGGAAAATTGATATGTGCATGCATTTGTGCATAGTGCATACAGGTAGCTTTCGCAGGATGCATATACGCCTGGGTTGGGTGACCATGGAGCTTAAGGAGTTAAATAACGTGCGACGTTCTTGATAATCCGACTTATTTTCCCACGAATAATTGCGATATGAATTTAGAAGTTACGGAGAACTTAATACGAGTAATTCTATGATAACATGATACTTAACGTAGTTACACTAGGATGAAGTTATGAACGAGATAATCCTTACTGCAGGACGGTATTCCGTAACGTGGATTTGTTATGTAAGGACAGGTGGTTTTCGCAATTTGCGAGCGCTGGTATTTCTTTGAATTTGTAGTGTATGCATGGAAGAGAATTTTGGGGCGTTCTTTCGAAAATTCTTGGGTCGATGTTTATTTAAGGCGCGCAATCGTTGCGCGGATTCATGGCGCAAAAGTTTGAGAAAGCGTGACGAAAATACGGAATGCCATGCAAATTTGAATGTTGTAAAGGTATTATTTGAATCTTCTTTTACCTCGCTTTCTGCCAAAATTCTATTGTGATCGTAACTTCGTATAGAATTGAAGTTATTTCACCTGAAACCTGATTTTTAGGTGTATTGAAAACTACCGAGGTAATGACGAATTAAATAAGAATTTAGCAAAATTTGGCGAAAGGTGGCGTGAATTTAAATTCCATTTTGCTAATTAAGAGTTGAAGACTTTGCCTCCAAATTAATATTAGAAAAATATCATTTCAACATACAATTTTAGGCAGCTCCCCAATCGCCGAGACTATGCTAAACTAAATAATATAGAAACAATTTTCCACAGGTGACAAAAATTTGAATTCAGGCCCACTAAATTGGCAGTTCGCGCCTTTGTCTCCATATCAAAATAAGAAAAATATTATTTTCGTGTTTCGACTAATACTGCTATGGGTATTCCGCCTCGACTATACAATTTTAGGTAAGTTTCGAATCACCGAGGCTGTTATAGATCAAATAATGCAGGAAAAGTATTTAAAAAATAACAAAAATTTGAATTCAGGCCCACTAAATTGGCAGTTCGCGCCTTTGCCTCTGTATCAAAATGATAAAAATAACATTTTCGTGTTTCGACTAATACTGCTATGGGTATTTCGCCTCGAATATACAATTTTAGGTAAGTCTCGATTCACCGAGACTGTGATAGATCAAATAATGCAGGAAAAGTATTTAAAAAATAACAAAAATTTGAATTCAGGCCCACTAAATTGGCAGTTCGCGCCTTTGTCTCTATATCAAAATGAGAAAAATATCATTTTCGTCTTTCGACTAATACTACTATGAGTGTTTCGCCTCAAATATAAAATTTTAGGTAAGTCCCGAATCACCGAGGCTGTTATAGATCAAATAATAGAGGAAAAATAATTCAAAAATGACAAAAATTTCAATTCAGGCCCGCTAATTGGAAATTTACTTCTTCAACTTCGTTCTCGCTACAATTTCCTCGACACACGCCATCGCGTTCGAGGGAAATCGACCGTCAGCTTTTCCTCCTCGCGGAAAAATCACCCAGCCATCGTCGCTTTTACGTAAGCAAAATCGATCAAACCCCCGCAGTACGTTTTGCTCGTAGATAATGTTTATCTGTCCGTAAAGTCGACAAAGCAACGAACGATCCATCACTAAAAGCGTCTCCTTCCCGGAAGCTTGTAATTCTTCGAGATGGAGCCATAAGAAGATACGTGCGCGTCACAAAGGTCAAGACGGCGAAGGCGCAATCATGATGGCCAAGGAAATATACATGTTCGGTTACTACCTCACTTTCCATCGTTAATCACGCTAGTAAATTAAACGAATCCGATGCATCATTATCTACGCGGAATTACAACGTTGCGGGCTATCGTTGAACTACCGGCTAATTCGCGTTGTCGTTTTGACGGATTGACAATTTGCCGGTTTCATCGTTCGCGGTTCGAGGTGATTGCGAAGGTGCGAATTCGTGATGTTCGTGTCAGTTGAGAGGAAAAATGAGGCGGGAAAATGCGATGAGGTGATAATCATCGGACATTTAGTTCCTATGAGAATTTAATGCTAGAACTACCGGCGTAAAAATTTACCTGTTAATGTAAATGTAAATACCTGTAAATACCTGTTAAAAATTACCTTTGAAATCTGTTGTATTTAAATATGCCGCAGTGTCTTAGAAAAAGGGGAATAAAATTTTAGATTTGATTTTTTAAAAGTTACTCGCTCAAAGAATATCTGTATGCCAATTGAGGCGCTCATAAGCCAATGCGGTTGAGTCAATTTTTTTTTATATTTACGGATGTTTGTAAATTTTAATACAATGAAATTTATTCTATTAAAATTTACGGAAATCAGAAAATATAAAAAGTACTGATTGTGAGTTAACGGCATTGGCTTCTGAGCGACTCAATTAGCACTGCAAGTACAGAAGCAGTCAAAGTGACTTGTTCATAATTTTTCATAAAATTTTCTAAATGTATAGGAGTATATCCCAGGTATTCCACGCCTATCTGTAATTTTTGTTTTACAAAATACTCGTGGAACGTTTATTGCATGGCGTCCCTGCCAGTTAGGACAATTTTTAGAAGAAATTGCAGATCGGCTTGGTAATTTTAATTTTAATGAGATAGAGATGAGTACATGACGAAGAATGGGGAGGCTTTTCGTTGTATTTATTTTAACATTTAGTGTGGGAGGGCAAAAGATTTTTTATGTGGAGAAATAAAGATGAAATTGAATGGAAGGTCCAATACGTTGCAATAGGTGTTATTAAAATTCGCTGTGGCTAATTACCCGCCCTTGCCATACGATTTCTTCTGTGTCTGCCTCTGCAGTAGTCAGAATTAAAATGATAAAATAAAAATTGATCACTGATTCTTGATACATCGTATAATTGAACGTAATATTAATATTATAGAAAATAATCTTGTCGTGTCGCGTCTCACTGATAGTTTCAGTTTCATAGGTTTTGCAAAACTTAATAATTTTTTATCCAATTTATCGCATCACGAGTGTCACTCGATACTATACGTCAAGGAGTTAATTATCTAACCTATTTTGATTTCCTCAGTTAGTCAAGCAAATACACCGTGTCGTCTGAAACTCTCATTTTTCACATATCACAAAGACTCTTCGTTTCAGCCCTAATTTTCACCCTCTCCAACAACCCTTTCACCTCAGCAAAAACCTCTTTCTAAAAATTAAAAAAAAAATCCATCCCCGACAAAAGTCCCCCTACTTGCGAGTTCCTCGATTTAAAATGTTCTCCACCGTAAAAAAAAACACTGATCGACGTCCATCCAAAAAACTGAACCATTCTCCCGTCCAAACGGAAAGACAGACTTACGACGCCCGCTCCGCAGTAAATCGTTTAACCGGCGGTTTTATTCGTCCTCGCGACGAGGGAAGCAATTGAATTTCGGGAATGAAGAACGGAAGAATATCTCATTCTAATCCGATTTGCCGGAGGGATAACCGATGGACCACCCAGTTGAATAGAAACTACATCAAGGGTCTCATGATACCCGAGGAACAGCGCGATGACTAATGGATCCAGTTGGCGAAGAGCTTACCGGATATATTCACCGTCCGTCGCGTTCGCCATGCGAGAGCACCGATCCTGAATTTCATTGAGATGCTGCCTCGTATTTACTCCTAACGATCCTTCCTTTCGCCCTTAACTCCTTCTATCCTCTCAGTGTACTTTGTTTTTCCAGTTTCTTGCTCGGTTAATTGGAATTCGAAAAAGTATTCCTTTGACATTCACTTTTACCTTTGGTGCAGGCAACGAGGAGATAATAGAGGATATAGTTATCGGTTGACGATATCAGATATATCACGTAGGCAGATATGTTTGGAGTTAAAATCGGTTCGATGTAAATTTCACTATGATGGAAAGTGACGCCGAGTCAGGCTGCATTGGAGGTTGCCAGAGGTTAATGGAATTCCTGACGAAGACATGAACGCCTGTGCTGGTGTGGAAAAGTTTACGGACATGGAGTTTCTTCGCTCTATTTCTTACGCGGGGAAAGAATTCATTGTGATAACTATTGTGCTAATGGCGAGCGATTTTATTGCACCTGATGCTGATGGTAGTGGATGCTTGTAGCTCGTTTTAAGATACTGCTTTGCTCTTTGCTCATTAGGGTGGCACTCGGTTTGGAGCTCAGAAGGAAAGTGACTTTTGAAGTTTTTGTTTAATTTAGGAAAAATCTCTCGGAGGCGATGGCAATTTCAGCTCGGTTCCACTAATTGGGTGCATTTATGCGGTTCCTATTCGCCGCACACAAAAAAAAATACTTTTTAATTGTGTTGCGAAAACTATCTGTTATAGCTACTCGTGAAGTTTTGTGCAATTTTTTTTATGCGTTTTCTTTTATGCGGCCCCTATCCACCGCACAAAAACAGGTTTGAGTGTATAATAAAAAAATATTAAAAGTTCTTATTTCGTACAATTCAATGTAACAGATATAAAGCCGGTAGGTTTAGTGTTAATGCAACCCTGATTCCTCTTTTTCCAAAGTACTTATTTAACACTATTCCTACCACGACCGGTCAAATGACCGTTTTTAAAATGTCGATTAGAATTTCCTATATACAACGTAATTGAATCGCCATAAGCTGCACGACTTTTCCTCAAATATACGTATAATACATTCACATTATAATACATTTTTCAATATTCACTTCTTTTTTTACTCTTCATTTTCTGGGAAAAAAGTATCATTTGACAAATTCCCCAGTTGCGGTAGGAAAAGGTATACGTGAAGTGTCGGTAGGAATAGAGTTAAGGGGGGATTCCCATTTCAAGTGTTGAAAAATCGTGTTTTTTTAGGAATTTTTATTAAGGAAACCATTAGATAAATCTTTGTCGTAATTCACACGTATAGTTATTATGTATTCAGTGAACTACAGTTAAATTTGTAATTGATTATCTTTAAAATTATGGCTTTCACGTCGTTTGAGGTGGGACGCCTCCTGAAAATTCACGGTCGCTGGCCGACACGATAACTGATCTTCAAGTTGTTTGAAACAAAAAATTCAAATGGCAATTTACTCTTTATGAATGTAGTTCTGGTGTGAACTACGGACAATTTTTTTTTCCAAAAACTAAAGAAACTGCGACGGTTGGAAAAAAAATTTTGTGTTTTCGCAACAAATTTCGTCACACGTTTGTTTATAAAACAAAAAGTTGTGCATGTATATGTTTTTTCGTAGTTCACACTGAAGACAGATGTTTTTTCGAGAATTGTGCCAAATTTGAAGGCAATCGACTGAATAGTCCCGGAGACATCATGTCGGCCGTACAGAAAGAACCCGTTTCGAGAAAAACGCGTTTGAAGTTTTACGTACAGTTTCAATCCAGGAACCAGCGTTCGGCTGTTTACCTGGCCTAATCACTCATAGAGCATCCAATTTCCACCCCACCAACATTGAATTTGACACCGACGGATGGGTGGAGTCTCAAAGTCAAAGTCAAAGACTATATACCTGCTACACTAAACAGGAACCTCTCGGGTATTGCCCGCTCGCTATCTCAGCATACGTGCGCGCCGAGTTCGTTATTGACTCATAACTTTGTCAATTCAACGAATTTCGGATTGAAATTTTGCACATTGTTTCTCAAGAGTATGAACTATAATAATAATAATAAAAAAAAAACAAAAATTTTTGAAGCCGTGAAATGGGAATCCCCCCTTAATATATCGAAACACGACATTCCTCCCAAATCGTTCCCACACCTCATCAGCCCCGATCAACTTCTCGCAGCTGCAAACACCTTAACCCATCCTGAAGAATTCTTCCGAAACCTCGACGTCACAAATTGCCGCCTTGCTGCTCGACACAACTGATGAATCGACGCTACAAATATTGATCATCCCGAGCGAAGTCCGGTGCATGTTTCGTCGTGTCCTCTCTCGAGACGCGTCCGATGCAAGTAAAATAAAAAGCAGGAGGAAAGGGTCGCGTCTCCAGTTAGCACGATAATCATCGCCGGACTCGTGGACGTTGCCGGACAAGAACGCGGAGACCGTGATTCCAGTTCTTCTTCTTCTTCTAACTACAGGAGGGTGAAAGGGGAACGGGCGGAAGAAACAAGAGAGGAAGTTCCAGCACGGCTGGTGCAGCCTCCTCGCCTCGAATTCTCGCGGCGCTAACGAGGCGAGAGTGAAGACCAGTCGCCGAGTCACCGGATTATTCCTCCTATTATGCAATTGTCGTGGAAGGTGACGTTACGTAGGCTCCTTGTGATAAACAAGACTTTATCGATTGTTCATTCTTTGCGGGGATGAGTTTCGTGTAAATTTCAGGGTGCGGTTTTTCGTTTTGCCAAGATAGCTGTTAGGCGAGACTGCATTACGTGGCGGTGTAACTGCAATATTTTTAACTCTTTTAGCGCCTGCCGGAAAAATTTATTAACCCTTTTGCTACGACTTTGATTTGAGAATGCTTACCGATGCAGTACTATTGAGTTATATTCGCCCTGGCAAAATTTAAAAAATAAAGTTTACGTAGAAATTAATTCTACATCAAAAATATGTTATTATTACTCGGTTAATTTCTCTTGGTATAAAACATAATTACTTTGCAAATTTAAATAGTTATATTATCGTAATATTTTTTGCTTGGGACGTATATGTCCCATCAGTAACGAAAGGGTTAAATTAATAACAAATCTATTTCAATGTTCGTTGAAAATCGTAGGGTTAATAATGATCTAAGATTGTTAGGATAAATGAACAAATCGGTTACTGATTGTAGACAGCCGTTAGAAATAAAAATAATCATTGTTTGATCATAGTTTAATATAGAATAACGTAATATGGAGCATAAATATTTATTCTAAGCATAAAGGATAGCATATAATAATTAATGGGCATTAATTAATTTATGCTTATAATTATATGCTATAAAATATGCTAATAATTTATTAACCCTTATAAAGGATATTTATTCTAAGACTCTTCTATAAAGTTAGAGAATTTTTGGATAAAATTGTGTACCAGTCCTTTTGACTGGTCTGGTAGTTCTAGTGTTAATATATCGAAGCACAGTAGATTTTCGACGGTAGTTCTTGTATGAAATAAAACATTATCGCAAACATCTCATCACGAGACGCAGCTATCTATTTAGTCCCTCCGATTTTTACTCCCAGCGGTAAAACATCCTCGGCATCCGCAGCGATGTCCTTTCGAGTTAACGTCGAAGGATAAACCGTGGCACCGTTAATCGTTATGCATTACTGTTACCGCGACTAAGCTCCATGCAGGGAGATAAATCCTCTCCAAGACAAATTTCTCCGTTTGCTAACTAATTGGTATTCTTGTTTCTCGGTGTAAATTTCTACGGTGAAGCGGTTACGTAAGCAGACTCACGGAAGAAGGTGCAACCTAGCGGTACAGGTGCACCGTGGAATAATGAACCACATTGTTAACGATGTCGAGCGGAGCACGCGACAACCGAAAGTATTTCGTTGAATTTATTCAGGGAGCAAGTAATCAGACTGCAACTGCGCTTCGAGTCGATGAATCTCGTTAAAAATGTGTAATTCGCTGAGCAAGGATTCCCAAGGGGTGCCTTTCTGAGTTTTGCGAATGGAGATCGTGTTTTAATGAAGGACTGCCACATGGAAATCTATGGGATTGAAACGATGGATGGAAGCGAAGAAATTAGGGAAATCTATGGACTTCCGGGTTGGAGAAGCGTTGGAATTTGGAGTAAATATAAATTGGAGTATGGAAAGAGGTCCTCTGGAACTATGATGAAGCCAACTGCAGTGCTGGTGAAACGTCGAATTTACTACAACCCGGAAGCCAAGTCCATTGATAACCAATTTGACCGTGAAAGCCTCAAAATTAGGGAAACTTTTGTAGTCTATCGATGATCGAGGGCTTTGTTAACACTAGATTACGGAAGCCGTCAAATTGACGGATTCCTACTTTTTTAAAAACGGTTTCCAAATTTATAGAGATGTGGTACAGTCAATATTTCACTTGTATCTTATAATATACAAATTACTTAACCGATCTTCGTCTTTACCCGTTGAGCCCTCTTTTTTCAAAGCACTTAATTAATATATTTAAGTGTGACCGATTTAACGCCCGTAAATCTAGTGTTAAACCTAGAAAAATACTGCAGAGCCTCCTGCGAACAGTGGCGCAACCGAAGCAACGGTAACAGTGTTTAACCTTCATCCGCCCTTGGGGTGTTTTTGGTCCGAAATCGAGATTTAGCTTGACCCTAATCGAGAGAAATTGTACACACTGAATAGATATTAGTCTCGATAAAGTTACTATAAGCAAAGTTTTGGGTAGAGATGCGTTTTTGTGAAAACATTTCAATAATCAAAAAACTGTATTTCACTATATTAAAACAATATTATTTATTTCTTCGTATTATTCACCGAATTGCTACTATAAATATTAACAATTTACCGTTAATCTATAGATTTTTTTACAATATAACTAACAATGTGTCGAGCGCTTATATGCGCCCTCTGTGTCACAGAAGCAAAATTTCCGAGCGCGTATATGCGCCCACAGTAGCCAAGGGGTTAACACTATTCCTACCGACACTTCACGTATACCTTTTCCTACCGCAACCGGTGAATTTGTCAAATGGTAATTTTTTCCCAGAAAATGAACATTAAAAAAAGAAGTGAATATTGAAAAATGTATTATACCTATATTTGAGGAAAAGTCGTGAAGTTTAAAGGCGATTCAATTACTTTGTATATAGGAAATTCTAATCGAAATTTTAAAAACGGTCATTTGACCGGTCGTGGTAGGAATAGTGTTAAGGAAAGTCCTTCCTGCATAAAATACGCAATGACTTAGTTGCCAACCCAATAGAATCTTCAACCACGCCTACCAAACTGATCAAAAAATTCACTTTTCGTCCACCAAACGAAAAAGCCGCGAGTCCATCCGGCACGACGACCGATCGTTTGAAATCGTCGAATACCGGTATCCGGGATGAACGTGTTTTCCTGGAACCGTCCTCCTCGTCTCCGAGGAAGCGTCGAGCGATGAAGAAGGAAGCAACGAGGAGACGGACGTCGACGAAGCAAGCAAAAGAGCGAACGGTCGCCGGACGAGGAGTCGGATAAACGGAAAGCGAAGGAAGGAACGGAAAGGACGAGGAAGAGTAAGGGGAAAAAAGGAAGCTAGCGAATGCTGCGACGTGTCCTCGAGGCAGCAGGTCGCGTGGCCTTCGACGTGCACGGAATGATGCGTGGCCGTTCGATTCGAGGACTCGAAGGGAAGATTAAAAAGGGGAAAAAAGGGTGGTTTCTACGTGGCGCGGCTAAAGCCACTGGTTGGCCGCGGGATGAGGCCTCGTGGATCGCAGAAAATCACCGGTTCGCCGATCGCAATTAAACCGCGATCGAGCCGGACCCTCGTCAGTGTCGCGATTATTTTCGCCGAAAGGAACGTCGCGGATTTCTCGCTGCACCACCCGCGTTCCAAAAGTTTGATCTTGCTTCTTACCCTGGTATTTGAGTCGTCGAGAGAATGGGAGAGAGAGAGTGGGGAAAAATTGATGTAAAATCGCGAGCGAGGATCACGGAGCGACAAGTAGAACGATTCTGCCCCCCAGCAGACGATTCTCTGCCTCGCGGCTGAGGAATCGAGCAAATTTAAAATATCTTTAATGACGGGGGAGAGAAGGGGCGCACTGAAAGTGAAAACCTTCTCACGCAACGTCAATTTTTCTTCGGCTCTTCGACTTTCTCTGGGAGACGCTTCTGAGATGGGACTTTTACTCGTTACGGAATCTGTAACCCCTGCGGTTCGCCATTTTCCTCGATCTCTCGATGGTTCGCCTGGTCCCGCTTCGATATATGAGCCGTCCAGTGCACAAATCGATTAAGTCCACTTCTTGATTTTTTTAAAATTTAAGTCTCAAAGCACTCGACTGAATCCTAACTTTTTACGTTTAGAACAAATTTTCATAATAATAACGATTAACACCATTAAATGACGAAGTTTGTTTGGCCATCGAATAATAAATAATTGAATTCAGAAGTCAATCTAATTAATTCCAAGGCTATTCCACCTTATTCATTTTGTACTTCGTTAGAGGAAAGCTAAATGCGATTATATATTCTACAATACTTATTTGCATTTATATTTTGAAGGGAACTTTGATAAGGAGTATTGTATACTATTTCATCACGTTTCGTTTTATTTAAGTCGAGAGAAATTGTTTGCAGTGAATACGTATTGTTCTGCGATATAGTTATTGTAAAGAAAAATAAAAAACTTAATTTTTAAATAGAAATATAGACTGTGGGTTTGTTTGGCCATCGAATAATAAATAATTGAATTCAGAAGTCAATCTAATTAATTCCAAGGCTATTCCACCTTATTCATTTTGTACTTCGTTAGAGGAAAGCTAAATGCGATTATATATTCTACAATACTTATTTGCATTTATATTTTGAAGGGAACTTTGATAAGGAGTATTGTATACTATTTCATCACGTTTCGTTTTATTTAAGTCGAGAGAAATTGTTTGCAGTGAATACGTATTGTTCTGCGATATAGTTATTGTAAAGAAAAATAAAAAACTTAATTTTTAAATAGAAATATAGACTGTGGGTTTGTTTGGCCATCGAATAATAAATAATTGAATTCAGAAGTCAATCTAATTAATTCCAAGGCTATTCCACCTTATTCATTTTGTACTTCGTTAGAGGAAAGCTAAGTGCGATTATATATTATACAATACTTATTTGTATTTATATTAGGAAGGGAATTTTAAAAAGGAGTGTATACTATTTCATCACGTTTCTCCACTTTAGGTTTTATGGAGTTAATCGATTTGTGCACTGAACGGCTCATATGCCTCTCTGAGGAGGGACATCTCTTTTTATATTACCGAGGGATACCGTAGTTAAATACAAGCTATCACTTAAGAATTTCAACGCGCTGGAGAGTAATATCAAGTATAAGAAACATTTATTGCCGATCGTTAGACACAGCAGCATTTTAACCCCTTGGCCTGTAATAACGAGTGACACTCGTGATGCGGTAGATGGAATAGAAAATTTTGAAGCTTCCGAAAAATGATGAAATTGAAAGTATCACTGGAACACAACACAATAAAATTATTCCTATGTTATTAATATTGCGTTTCATTGTAAGATATACCAAGAATCACTGATAAATTTCCATTTCAGCAATTTAATTCTGAATTATTGCACGCACAGTCGCAAAAGAAATCGTAGGGCAAGGGGTTAAATACCTTAGACCAGAGGTCGGCAATCTGTGGCTCTAGAGCCGAGTATAGCTCTTTGAGTATGTCATTCTGGATCTTTTTCCAGTCTTTAAACAATATTCATACACGATAACAAGATACTATTATATTACGATCGTTAAATAATGCAAGATACTGATAAACTTTCAAAAGAAATGCAACAATAGAGGTCACATTAATAACATTATTAAATTTATTATTTTATTCATTTTGCATTTGTTACCAGAAGAAGAAATGTTAAATGAAACATATTTTTCCCTATAATTGCGTATTTGGTGTTTTACAATTTTGTAAAATAATTACTGTTGGTTATATGACCTAACCACGTAAATAAAAATTATAATTATCATTTATTTGACTCTTCCCTTAATTAAGGCTGCCGACCTCTGCCTTAGACCATGCATATCAAGCTCGCGGCCCACAACGAACATCTTTGCGGCTCGTCAAAACAGAGACGTCAAGTATCAGCCAGAAAGTATTAATTTTACCTTTGCTCTTCTTTTTTACTTTCGAAATACACCTAAGCTTCTATAAAAATTGAAGTTACTAGGTTTCTGCGGCCCACGTGAACTTACATCTTGCTCATTTGCCTCGTGTTACCCTTTCGATTTGTCACGCTTGACTTACACCAAATAAAGAGATATCCAACGATCGGACCCAGCATGCAAACATCTTCCTTCTGCAGCGATTACTCCAATAAACGTTACACCTCGCAAAACCCAAACCGCTCTCTCTCTCCCGCAAAAAAGCAGAGACGCGCGCGCCTAACAGCCTCAATCGAGGCGACCGTGTCCTCGAATTCCAAAGAAGCTTCAACTACCCGAAGTATCCCTCGATTCGATGGAAAAGCGGCAGAAATCTCCGCCGCGAATCGATACTTCCTACCGATTGACCATCGGGACGAATCATGCAATATGTATGTATCCTCTCCTCGTCCAACCAGGATGCCCGGCTGGAGTAACGAACCGTAGAAACCCGGCCCGTTTTTGCAATCCTTTGCGAGTCGTCCGAGCGAGTCTTTTTGCAGTCGCCGAGGAGAGACCGACCCCGTCGTCCGTTCGTCCTGCCATTCGGACGCCGTCGTCGTCGCCGGCACCGCTTGTTTACAAATTGATCGTGTCAGCAAAGCCGGATTTAAAGTTACAAGCGTGTCGTTGCGCGGCGATTTGTCGGAAGGATTGAAAACAATGGAAAACGAGGAGCGTTTCGGCTCGTGGCTCAGCCGTCGACGGATGATTGTCTGTCTTGTGGCTGAAGTATTGGGCAAATTTCGAATATATTAAACTTTGAAATTTAACCCTTTTACTACTGCGGGCGACTATAGTCGCTTTCTATAAAATACCACTCATATACTACGGGCGAATATAGTCGCTCTCCATAAAATGTCACTGACATACTACGGCCGACTATAGTCGCTCTCCATAAAATGCAGCGTATTGTATATACCACGAGTGATTGGAGTCTGTATAAAGATAATATAAATACGAGTGCAAAGTGTTAAAACGAAATTTTCTATTTCTCTTAATAATATTAGGTAAATTATAATTAATTATTATCGTACTCTAAAATTTTCGTTTCCCAAAATTCTGCTGAATTACATCAACTTGGTTCGGTGCTCTTCGTTTAGGTACGATTTCAACCTAAAAGGCTTAACCCCTTCAGACCCGATTTTTTAAATTATAATTTAATATAATTATAATTATAATTTTTATTTACAATTTGTAAATGTACATTTTAATGGACATGTGGTCCTTACGCAAAATTTGTAACATTAAGGAGATCCTGAGAATTATTTGTATAAAAAAAACTAAGTTTAAACCTATACGTAATAAAATACAGCACGAAAAGTATTATGCACATTACAATGTGCACAGGGTCCGAAGGGGTTAACATTCAAATTAATATTCACGGCATAATTTTTGACTGTTCTTCTGTTTATGGCTTCTGAGAGCGCACTAAATAGATTTAAGGGAAGCGGTTCTTTTTCTAACAAATAGTTTTCTATTCTCGGTACAGAACCCACTGTCTTATCCGGGCCACTTATTCTTTTAAACCAATTTTAATGAGTTGAAATACGGTTTAACAGGGAGCCCGAGTTCTTTTGGCGATCGACGTGTGCAAAGATTCATCGGAAGGAGATTTTTCAGGTGTTAATGGAGGAGTGCTAACAATCCTCTTCCGGAGGAAACAGGAAGACGGGAGCAGTTAACCTCTGGAGGGTTAACTCCATGCATTGCAGATTTTTCCAGCCGGCAGAAGGAACGAAAGTGCCTCGTGAATATTTCAGGAAGTTTCAGGAGTTCGTGGATTCGTTGAGCAAAGATTTAGGAATTTGTTGGGGTTTCGCAGCGTGGAAGATGCAAGCTTGTGGAGAGTGCTTCGCGGGCACCTGAAGATTAGAAGGGAAGTTAAGTCCTCCGTTAGGTCTCGGTTAAGTCCCGGTTAGGTTGCCTTCGAATGGCACCGGTCACCCTCCCCGCTAGACTTCTCTAAATCATCTAAGTTTCTGTTAGGTCCCGGTTAGGTTACCTCCGGATGGCACCGGTCACCCTCTCTGGCTAGGCTGTTAACCCCTTGCCGCACCATTTCTTTTGTGACTGAATCCGCAATAACTCAGAATTAATTGCTGGAATTGAAAATTTCTCACTGATTTCTGATATAACATATAACTTAACGCAATGTTAATAATATAGAATTAAGTTGATCTTATCGTAACCGACAGATTGTTTTAATTTAATAGTTTTTGGAAAGCTTCAAAATTTGTTAGTACATTTATCTCGTTACGAGTGTCACTCGTTATTGTACGGCAAGGGGTTAAAAACAATCTAAACAATCTAAGTTTCGCTTAGGTCTCAGTTAAAAGGCTGAATCGGGGACCATAGTGAAAACCAGAAGGCCCAACGTGGTCAAGTGTGCCGCCTTGAGGTGGCTCAGGTCACCTTGCCAACTGGGCTTTCCTAACGTTTCCTAATTTTTCCCAAATCTCAGTTAGGTCATGGTTAGGTCTTAGTTAAATCTCGGTTAGGTCTCAGCTAGGTTTCGATTACGTCTCCCTTCAGCCTTCAGTCCCAAACCACATCGATTTCCACGTGCAACCTAACGATCTCCCAATTAATCGTCAATCTCGTTCATTCACCGTTCTCCAAGCACCGCCGCGACCACCGATCCCCCGACACTTGCCCGATAACAGTTGCGTGTCGCCGTCGCGAATGAAATCTCCCCGAAAGCTCGAGCAGCCGATTCGCCGATTTCTCGAACGTCCGCCGAATCGACATCGATAAAGCACGCTCGAGAAATCGAAACCGAGGAAAGAAGAACACGGTTCCCTGCTCGCAGTATTATCTCTCGGTCGTGAGCACCGATTTTCTCTGCTCTCGTGCAGCTCCGGCGCAACGATCGTCCAATGATTCCCGGCACGCTTTCACACGTGTCGCTGAATTACTCGATCTCACGTGGGCGAGACACTTTTCCAGTTCTGCCGGGCCGCGAAATACGAGCACTCGAATCACCGGTCCGTTTGTCTTCCCTTGGCGAGCCTCGGCAAAACCGAGACGGCGAGATCGACGAGAACGACGGTGGCGTATTGCCGATCTTTACGATCGCATGGAACAGAACGGCGGATAGTTATCGTTTGTTGGTCGTATCCGAGGACGAGGTCCTCCATGGGGCTTTTAGCGGGCGACCGCTATGCCTCGTGACCCAACGATTTTACCCTATCTCCTCGTTTCGCCTTATCTGCGACCTTATTCTCTGCCTCGCCGCTTATCCTCCTTTTTCTTTCGTTCGACGGACATTTTGGCCCTGGAGAGCTCCTTATCCGGTGCGATGTTGCACATCGATGTCGTGAGAGCTTGTTTTCTCTTGGAGGTATGTATTACATATTTTTTCTGTTTTTTTTTCTTATTTGGTTTTAAGTTTTATGGTCGTTTCGAGTAGACCGATTTATTATGTAATAGCTTGGGAGAAATTAACTAGAGGACATTTGAATTAGAGCTGGCTAATTGGGAGGTTGAAGCTTAACCCTTTGCAGTCCTATTTCGAGCTATACTCGACATAGCTTTTCACTTTGTTTTATTTTTAACGATTTAATATCGGCCTTCCAAATTCATATTGATTTTGTATTATTACCTAAATATCCGTCAGTAACTATGGTTATTGCCATCATTTTAAAAAAATGAATAACTAATGATAGAAAATGTGAAATTAATTTCATTTAACTCACCACGAAATTGAAAAAATAATTCTGCAAAGGGTTAAAGTTTATATGCACCAAAGATTCTTTTGGGGTTTGGTTAAAATGTTGAGGGTTTTTCTTACAAAATTAATGATAAGTTAGAAGTGGTTTCTTGGATCGATTACCAGTTTTCTTTCTGCTGTTGGACTCATATTTGTTGAGCAACCCGTCAAGATAATCCACGCACCGGCTATAATGATTAAGTAAGTGATGACTTATGCAAACGTATGGGATCGCGTTTCATAAGTCATTTCAAATTACAGTCTACA
The DNA here is from genome assembly GCA_963989415.1 of Cerceris ruficornis. NCBI lineage: Eukaryota > Metazoa > Arthropoda > Insecta > Hymenoptera > Crabronidae > Cerceris > Cerceris ruficornis. Next base: position 29,686,229 of record OZ022518.1, read on the forward strand.
CGCCCGGGAATAATTTACCGCTATTTATCACCCCTTTTCCGTTACCTTTTTTCCAAGCGAATATTATTTATATACCTTCAACCGCATAAACTATCATCAGAAATATTATCACTGTCCTGTCGCGTTTTAATTGCCATTAATCACTTCGCACTTCATTTATCTACTTTACTTCTCACTGCACTTGCTGCAAACATTCCCCTGACGTCCTTTCCGAGTCTAGATACTACTTTACGTCTCTAGTTACATCATTGATATTTTTAATTCGACAAATTCTCCAAATTTTCCATCCCATTTAAATTTTCTTGCCCCACAATTTCTTTAGATGCTTCCTCTGCAATGATTCCAAATCAAATTGCCAGGATAAAAATTCATCGATGATTCCTGACATATGGTATAATTTCCCATAACACCAATATCTTAGAAATAACGTTATCGTGTTGCGTCTCATTGATATTTTCAATTCGACAGATTCTACAACACTTTCAAATTTCCTATCCAATTTAAATTTTCTTGCGCCACAATTTCTTTAGATACTTCCTCCGCTATAATTCCTAATTAAATTGCTAATATAAAAATCCATCGATAGTTTTTGATATATCGTATAATTTCCCATAACACCAATATCTTAGAAATAACGTTATCGTGTTGCGTCTCATTGATATTTTCAATTCGACAGATTCTACAACACTTTCAAATTTCCTATCCAATTTAAATTTCTTAGCCCTACAATTTCTTTAGATGCTTCCCCTGCAATAATTCCAAATCAAATTGCCAGGATAAAAGTTCATCCATGGTTCCTGATATATAGTATAATTTCCTGTAACAGTAATATCGCATAAATAATGTTATCGTGTCTCGTCTCACTGATATTTTCAATTCGACAGATTCTACAAAACTTGCAGATTTCCTATCCCCTTTAAATTTTCTTGCCCTACAATTTCTTTAGATACTTTCTCCGCCATAATTCAAAATTAAATTACTAGGATCAAAAAGTCATCGATGATTCCTGATAAATCGTGTGATTTCCATAACACCAATATCTTAAAAATAACGTTATCATGTCTCGTCTCACTGATATTTTCAATTCGACAGATTCTACAAAACTTGCAAGTTTTCAATCCCATTTAAATTTCCTTACCCCACAATTTCTTTACATAGTTTCTCTGCCATAATTCCAAATCAAATTGCTAAAATGAAAATTGATCTATGAATCTTGATATATTGTATAATTTCCCGTAATACCAATATCGTAGAAATGATAGTATCGTGTCGCGTCTCACCGACATTTTTGATTCAACAGGCTTTCCAAAACTTGCAAATTTTCCATCCCATTTAAATTTTCTTGCCCTACAATTTCTTTAGTGACTTCACCCGCTATAATTCCAAATTAAATTACTAGGATCAAAAAGTCATCAATGAATCTTGATATATGGTATAATTTACAGTACTACCAGTATCATAGAAATAACGATATCATGTCGCGTCTCACTGACATCCTCCACTCACCAGGTCTCTCAAAACTGCATCCCGCATTCCCAGTATCACTTGTTATTGTAGAGCAACAGGTTAAAAGTTCCTCTGCAACAAACAACCCAAGGACCTCCACAATTACGCAATCTCTCGCTCCACACATCGAAGCAAAACCCAACGACCATCACCATCGTCAAGACACCAACAATACCAGGAGGCGTTCCCGCCCGTCCAATCCATCGCTCCAGCCTTCCATTGAGCTCGCGACAGTACCCGTGCGATAAATATTCAACGCTCGCCGTTCCGTCTGTTTTCAAATAAGATATTTGCGCCGTGGCTCGCAGGAGCGCAGGCCGGCATATGAAGTGGCAGCGTCGAGGAATTTCTATTCGAGGCATTCAATCGCTTCCTTCATTTTCTCGTCGATATTCGTCCGCAAGGGGCATAAGGAGGGCCCCCTAGAGCGGCACACGAGCGCACGAGCACACGCTATCCTCGCCGTAGCAGGCCGCTTTCTCCCGAGATTCTCCTATCGCATCTTTATTGGCCGATCGCGTCCAGGTGCCGCGGTGACATTAAACACGCCGGATCGCACCTTCTTGGGTTCTACTCTCTCGATCGCCAACGGAGGCCGTTGCCTCGTGGCAAACGGAACTACGGACTTTTCGTGACGATCGATACCTGGTCATCGGTACGAACCTTCCGCGATCTACCCTCCATCGGTCTTATTGCCCCATTAAGCGCAAGGTTCAAAGTTGAAATTTCGCGAACCGTGCCGCGAAGCACGTTCGCCCGATGCTTGCTCGAGGATAACGAGGAGAGCCGATGAAGCATCGATGGGGATTAAACTCTTGCTGGTTAATGCGGATGTTGCCGATTCGCAAATTTCTTGGATCGTTGTCCGCGATGGTTTCGAGGGCATTGGTGACCTCGTTTTTCTCTTACTTTCAGCGATATGAACGTATATATGCGCTAGGAACGATCTCGCCGTGGAATACGCTGGTCGACAGGATTTCTTTTAGGATTGCCTGAGCCACGGGGCGGAATGAAATTGCTAAAATAAAAGTTGACCGGTGATTCTTCGCGTATCGTATCGTATATTGACCCCTTGCCCTACGATTTGCTTTGTGACTGCCTCTGCTATAATTCAGAATTTAATTGCTAAAATAAAAATTGATCAGTGATTCTTAATATATCGTGCAATTTAACGTAATATTAATACTACAGAAATCATATTATCGCGTCGCGTCCCACTAATATTTTCAATTTGATCACTTTTTCAAAATAATTTCTAAAATAAAAGTTGACCGGTGATTCTTCGCGTATCATATCGTATATTAACCCCTTGCCCTACGATTTTCTGTGTGACTGCCTCTGCTATAATTCAGAATTTAATTGCTAAAATAGAAATTGATCAGTGATTCTCGCTATATCGTGCAATTTAACGTAATATTAATGTTACAGAAATCATATTATCGCGGCGCGTCCCACTAATATTTTCAATTTGATCACTTTTTCAACACTTGAAAATTTCCTATCCCATTTACCTCACGAGTGTCACTCGTTATTATAAGAAAAAGGGGAATATTGCAAAAATAATTTCATCGAGTCGCGTCTCATTAATATTTTCAATTTGACAGGTTTTGCAATATTTAACGAGTGTCACTCGTTGCTGCAGGGCGTCGAGTTAACTCCCACCTCTTCCATTTGTTTCATTGACCGTCGACCATTTAGAAATCTCCGAAGAATCTTGCCAAATCGTGACTCATCGCAGGAGAAGTGGCACAACCGGATAAATAAAAATATCGCCGTCAAACAACAGCGATCGATTTTGTCGAGCAACAAAGCGACAAACAACAAAGAGACAAGGTTCCTTCGAGGAGAAAGAGGAAAGTCCCCCCTCCAAGTGCAAAGGGTAAAACGTCCGCGAAGGTGCTCGTTATGGCACTCCGTTAATTAAGGTATAATAATGATAATGTAGTTGATGCGAATGAAAAGGAATTCTACTTGTTCGTTATTCAATAAAATGCCGCGGAAATGATAAATGTGACACGATGAATTATATACTGCGACTTTCTTGCACGACAAAGACACGGTAGTGTGTCCCGATTGTCATGGGAGGTTTACACGCGATAATATACGGCGTAAGCTCCTTTGTGCGCTGACGTATAGCACGTACGATTTATTTAAAAGAACGCACTGCGCCGCTTTCGAAAGTAATTACGCAAATGGCAGATTTAAGAGAGCGCGCAACGGGGACGCCTCGGATTTGCCGCACTTTCGGCACAAAAATTCGTGGTAGCTCTCAAAAATTGCCGATTTTTTCATAAAAACATAGTTGGTCACATTTGTAAAATGTTCATTTTGCAAAGGTAACTGTGGCGACCTCCTTTGAGAGCGCGCACCTATATGTGTCGCTCCAGTTACATTCGGGGATGCATGAATCAATCTCAAACTATTTATACTTTTTATTTGTTCCTTTTATTTCGACTTGATCCCCAAATATTGCAAATACCTTGAAATTTACGAATGTATTCTAGTTATCACGAAAATTATATTTCCGATAATCAATGGTAACTAAATTTCACGCATGACGAGTATACTCGTCATGACACAAAATACTGACAGTGCGTCATGACGAGTATATCTATGATATCCCAGCTGAAAATCTGAAAACTCCTGAAATAAAAAAAAAATATATTTCATTCTCAGTCGTATTTTTATTCCATTTCCTGCGTCACAAAATATACACTGCTAAAAATTAGTCATTTTCTGAAGAAATCAAATTCAGTGTTGAAAGAGTCAACGGTAAATTTTTAATATTCATAGTAGCAATTCGGTCAATAATACGAAGAAATAAATAATATTGTTTTAATATAGTGAAATACGGTTTTTTGACTATTGAAATGTTTTCACAAAAACGCATCTCTACCCAAAACTTTGCCGTTCTCGGCGGACATTGAAAACGAATTCCTACCCGTGTGATACGACCGGTGAGTTTCAAAGTCTGCCGTGGTCAAAGGGTTAAAAGTCATTCACAATACGTCACTAATTCTAATCTATCCCCTATCCCGTTTCCTCTCATCGCCGTAACTCGATCGCCCCATCAAACCCCATCCTTTGAATTCTATCTAGGTAAACGTATCGCATCAACAGCAACTCCCGCGCAAGCTACTCTTCCCTGCCGCAGCAGCGAGACTTATCTTCCCCGAAAGTACCACGCAATCCAAGCGTTTTCGCGCGATCCATTCGATCCCTCGATTATTCGATATCGTCCCGCCGCCTACGCGACAGATGGTTACATCACGTCCGTTACATCGAAGGTGTAACCGAGCCACACTTTCAATTTCCTCGCACGACACTTTCGGTTTCTCCTTCTGTCCTCCGCTCTTCCTCTCCTTCTCGCTCCCTCTCCCTTTCTCCACAAGATAAAAAAAGAAAAGAAGCGAGCAACGACTCCCTGTCCAGGTTCTAGGAGACGGTATATCAACGGTTGGGGTGCGATTATCAAATCCCGATAAATCTCGCGTCTCCCATACATTCCGCTTTCGATCGTGCCCGAGAGACCAGTGGTCCTTTCTGCAGGTAGGGACGATTCCTTTTCCTCCTCTCGTTTCATCCTCTCGCGCCTCCTGTGCGCTTCTGCTTCTTCTTCTTCTTCTTCCCTCCTCGTCGACACGGCGAGAGAGGAGGGTCAAAGGACGAAAGGCACCACCGTGGGATCCTGGGTGAGATAAACATAGCCTCGAAGAGCAGCTCGGCGTGGAAGGCGCTCTCTCGAGCCCCTCGCTCGCTCTTCACGGCCGGTTTCTAATGCCAGTCTTCCGAGAACCCGGGGAACGTTACGATCGTTCGAATATATGAATGTCTTATGAGGGAAGGACACCGAGCGAGGAAACAAAAGGGAAAAGGAGAATCGGACGGCGCTGCCGCAGCCGCCGCCGGGCGAACGGACGAGAATGGAAGTGGAAAAGTCCTGCCGAGTCAGACATCCCGCGGACGATCGAATTCCCTCGAGTATTAAAGGCCCCGGCAGGGAAACCGCGCGATCGTTCTTTCCCAGGTTTAGGGAGATCGGTTTGGATCGAGCTTGTCAAGCTTGAAAGACTGAGGGCTGAACGAACGAGGTCTGAGTTTATGTGGGTCGGGAAAGCAGACACCTCAATTTTAACACTAGAACTACCAAACCAGTCAAAATGACTGGTACACAACTTTTTCCAAAAATTCTCCAAGTTTATAGAAGAGTCAGAGAATAAATATTCTACGTCCATCTCAAAAAACATAAATTGTCAAATCGACCATCTCTTCCGGCTCTTGATTCCTCCTTTTTCAAAGTAATTATTTAATATATTGAAATATGATAGATTTAACGCCGGTAGTTCTAGTGTTAAGGGAAAAATGTATGTAGGTGAAACGGGTGTTACTTGTTTTTTTGGGCTTCAGAGCAATCGATGTTAACACTAGAACTACCAAACCAGTTAAAATGACTGGTGCGCAATTTTTTCCAAAAATTCTCAAAGTTTATAGGAGAGACGTAGGAGAAATATTCTACGTCCAATTAAAAAAACATAAATGACCGAATTGATCATGTTTTCCGCCTCTTGATTTCTCTTTTCTTAAAGTACTTATTTAATATATTGAAATATAATAGATTTAACGCTAGTAGTGCTAGTGTTAACACAGTGCACGCCGGTCCCGGGATAATGCGGGATTTCAAATATGTGATTGTGCATTTGGCAGATTAATATCTGAGCCATTCACTTGGCAAATTGATTAACTCCATAAAACTTAAAGTGGAGAACGTGATGGAATAGTATACGCTCCTTTTCAAAATTCCGTTCAAAATGTAAGTACAAACAAGTACTGTAGAATGTATAATCGCATGCAGATTTCATCTAACGAAGTATAAAATAAATAAGGTGGAATAGCCTTGGAATTAATTAGACTGACTTCTGAATTGAATTATTTGTTATTCGATGGCCCAACAAACTTCGTCATTTATTGGGGCTATTAGTTATTATTACGAAAACTTATTCTAAACATAAAAAGTTAGGATTCAATCAAGTGCCTTGAGACTTAAAAAAAATTTTAAAAAATTAAAAGAGTGGAGTAATTCACTTTGTGCTGTAAAGCGGACAAAAAAGGCAGTATTATTTCGTTTCAATTGTACATTACTGAATGCATTTAAATTTGATATTGCTACCGGAGTGAAACTTTTTCTATTAAAAGCGCATCTTTATAATGCAGAAAGTTCAAAGACACAGATAAATATATCTTCAGCAGAACTTTATCTTTTTAACGCCAATATTTAAATATTGAATATATTAGAAAATTCGTAAATATTGTAATTTAAAAGTCATATGAAATTTCATTGAATTCAATAGCGCCGGTCACCGGTGACCCCCATGGCAGTCAACGTGTTAATGAAGGCTGCTTTCTGTGTCCTTCTTAATTTTAAATTGAAAATCTCTCGCACAGCTGTTAGAAAAATATTGTCGTTATTTTATAACCAGCCGAATGATTGACCTGGATGAAAATAGCTACACGTAAAGTCCCGGTACGGTTAGTGTTAACTTTAAATAATGTCGTTAATTCGTAACCGGTCAAATGACCGGCTACTGTAAGAATAAGACAAAACACCACAACGGTCAGTGGTAAATATTGACACCTAAACCGAAAGTTGCTTAATTTTCCTTTTCATTTTGGAGTTACTGCTTTAAGTGTGCTCTGAACCAACAAGGCTATGAAGAATTTTCGAAAGCGACAGGAGATTTGAGCTCGATTGGAAGTTTCTAAGCAGAATCTGCGGGGGCTTTAACCATTTATGGGAAACTTGAAACCAAAAAAATGAATAGAATGTATCTAATGTAAAAGAATATGTAAATTATAGAAATTTTATGTTTTGTGGCAGGAGCACGATTCGGATCTTTGAGAAGCGCTTCGAGCAACGGGCTACGCCTGGCATATTCGATTTTACGCGATGGAACCTCGGAAGTACCGAAGAATTCTTACGTATTTAAATAACTTTGTACAGTTATACCAACAAGAAGCACCGGGAAACTATGTACGTCGTGTCTCGGAAACGACTCGGCACGCGCGCAGATGCTGGCACGTTTCGCGAGGTACAAATTCTTCCGAAACTCCTCTTTGTGTACGCTTTTCCAAGAAATCCGGAATTTTAAAATTTACTCGAATGAATATTACAAAGGTAACGAATCAAGTCGAGGACCGGATTCTAATTTGCAAGTTTATCGGTCGATCGTCGAGCGATTCATAAGGTTAAGTCCCTACCCCTGCTAGGGGTAGTGGATGTTTACAGTTCGAACTCGATTTATCTTGCCCCGATTTGTAAATAACTGTGAAACTACTTCGAGTTATTATTCCTAGTAGCTTGATTGTAGAATATAATTTTTTAATAATTCGAAAATACTTTTTTAACTAGAAATTCCACAAATATTGTCAATGATAAATTAAGAATATTTCCTTTCCACTTCCTCATTACCTCTTTTTGAAAATGTACATGTCTAAAAGTAACATGATGTCTTGAGCATCGATTCACCATATCGACACGAAGATAACACCTTAATACATCCACTTAACGATTCGCAACCCCTCCAAATCCAGATAATCCTACCCAATCCAATCAAGGTCGGAATCGTCTACAAAGCTTCTAGTCCTAGATCGAAACTTTGTTTCTGACCCTACTTAGATATCCGGCTGAGGCTAGAGCCAAAGATCAATTCCAAAAATTCATCGTCAAGCAGCATCTTCCAAATTTCCAACTCGTCAAAGCGTTAGAGCATCGAAGAACGACCTACCGAGCGATTCTCCACGGCGAAACATTTTGCCTGTAGCTAATTAGCGATCCTGCTGAGCCTAGAGCCAAAGACCAAACGCAAAAATTCATTGTCAAACAGCATCTTCCAAATTTCCAAATCGTCAAAACGTTAGAATCATCGAAGAACAATCTACCGAGCGATTCTCTACGGCGAAATATTGTCTCTGCACGTGATTAGAGATCTTGCTGAGCCTAGAGCCACAGATCAAATTCAAAAATTCATCGTCAAGCAGCAGCTATCAAAGCTCTAGTCCGTCAAAACGTCAGAAACGTTGGAGAACAACCTATCGAGCGATTCTCCACGGCGAAACATTGTCTCTCCACCTAATTAGAGATCCTGCCGAGTCTAGAGCCAAAGACCAAACCCACGAAGTCTCTAACGATCTACGAAAATATTCAACGGCTGATCGTATCCGCACGCTGTCTCCGTACACCGTTTCCTCGCGGTTCTCACGAAGCCGTCTCGAGAGTCTCGAGTGCAACGGCTCTCGAGATCGCTGGTGTTCGAGGTGCCTCGAAATCGGTCAGGGAAACTAGTGCACCAGAGCCATGGAATGGTGACACCACGAAGACGACTGCGACGACGAATGCGACGCCGCGACGACAACTGGAAGGACGACCGACACGAAGACGACCGATGCGCCATGGCTCCACTATCCTCATCACGATCCCATAATAGTTCCACGGTCTCGTGGCTACGGTATACTTGGTGTATCGGGAATTCGCTACTTCTTCGCCGCAAAGAATAAATTGTATTTGTGTCTTTGAAACTGTGGGCTCTGTCTGTTATTCACGTCGGGCCTGCAATTTTAGGTGAACGAGAACACGCTGTATTAAGAAGACATTTCTGAGGCGAAGGGCGAAAACTAGGACCCACTAATTGGAAGAGTGAGCCTTTAACCCTTTGGGGACGACGGACGCATATATGCGGCCTGAGAAAAAATCTGATTATAGTTTATCGGTGTATGTATACACGGTTAGAGTTGAAAAATTGAAATATGATTACCCAAATAGTAATTTATAATTTCTATACATCAACATTCTGACTTTCTGATAACAAGGTAGTTTTTGAACGCCAAACAAATGATTATTTCTCAATATTCAAAACAGTCTCCGTCCGCAAAGGGTTAATTCTATATCCACCATAGTGAAAATTGAAGATTCTGTATTATTACCTCTCCTAATCACAGGTCGAGGCACTAATACCGGAAAATTAGCTGAACTACGGCACATTAGAAAATGTTAATAACACCGCTGCAAGTAATAGATAAAGACTAAAATACACAGTTATAGTACAGTACAAAAATACAACACTAGAAATTTTATTTATGGTATGGAATAGAATTACAAATTTATTTCGTGAATTTCTTCAAAGTCTCAGGGCGTTTCAGAGGTTTTCTCTATCCTCCTTCCACTCTCAGCAACACCTTCACCAAACTGATCATCCCAACCCTCCTCCGAAACCTAAATATTAGGGGGACGGGAAAATAATGTCGTTTCTGTAGATATTTTGCTCAAAAACCAATTGATTTTTACCGATCCGGCATTGAAAAATGGCAAACTGGATGACAAAAGGTTGTTAATAACGTAGGTGATTACATCATTCATTAAAAACAAAAACTGCTTACAAATTTATTTGTTCGAATTTAACACTAGATTTATGGGCGTGAAATCTGTTACATTGCAATATATTAAATAAGGACTTTGGAAAAAGAGGGATCAAGCGGCAAATATTGTAATTCGTTAAATCATTATTGCATTATAAAATACACGTGAAATATCGACTGTACAGATTCTCCGTAAATTTGGGAAATATTTATAAAACAAGTAGCAGCCCGTCAATTTGACGGCTTCCGTAAATCCAGTGTTAAAGTAAAAAGACGACACTACTTTCCGGTCCCCCCAATAATTCCAAATAAATCAATCGCTCCATATTTAACACTAGAACTACCAAACCAGTCAAAATGACTGGTACACAATGTTTTCCAAAAATTCTCCAACTTTATAGGAGAGTCATAGAATAGATATTCTACGTCCATCTTATTAAACATAAATTACCGAATCGATCATCTTTTCCACCTCTTAATTCCCCTTTTTTCAAAATACTTATTTAATATTTTTAAATATGATAGATTTAACGCCGGTAATTCTAGTGTTAATTGCAATTTCCCCCACGATTCTCAAGAATTGCGTCTTGAAGTTAATTTCCCAGTGGCGCTGAATCTCGCAGAGTTTCCCGGCACACCGTGTATACGTGAAATCCAAGGACCGTTTACACGGCGAGGAAAGGAGGCAGAATGGAGCAAGGGGATCGGCAGATCGGGAACCGTGCGATCGTGTGACGGGCCCCGCGTCGACCGGTCACGGTCTAAGACCCCCGCCGAACCTTAAAGGATCTACCTTAGGCCGCGTTCACATTACGACGCGAATCCATGTTCAATGTGCTCGCGCGATTTGCGTTAACCTCGTGATTGCAATTGCTAGGTAGTAACGTTGGATAAGTATAGCGTGTAGATAAACAGCCGGCATGAACTTCGCTTTGCGTCGGCGAACCGACGATTGCGAAATTACGGTGTATCGAGGCTATTGAATGATAAAATAAAATCAACCGATTACCGTGAAAATTGCCAAATATCCTTGCTAAACGATCTCACCGCGTGTCTGTCGAACGATATTGAAAATTTACAACGGTTCGAAGAGACGAAAAAGTGACGAGAGACTTTTAACACTTTTAACCCGATGGTATTTAAATGCCCCGACAATCTCGGCGCGCGACGCGCGAATCTACTGCCAATCATCGTAATTACCGGGTACGAGAAGTGCATCGGAAAGAGCAAGGCATCGGTAGACTCGCGAGTTTTTGCGATTGCTGAAATATCGCGAAACGACGCCAGCACCTCGCACGAAAGCATTCCACCGCGCTTCGGGATACGTTATTCCGCTTTTTTATCCGGCCCATCACGTACGAGAGTGGAGGCAGGAATATCAAAGTTTCTTCGCTCTTTTTTCGCCCGAGGACATACTCTCGCGACAGTCGAATCGTTCATGGTGAAATCAACGTCGAGGGCTGTTTGGCAGACGAGAGGAATGCCACGGACGGCTTTGATGTTCATTCGGTGGACACTGAGAGCATTGCTTCGTTAATGGGGCCCAAAATGATTCACTTTTAATTATTCATAATTAATCACATTCGAAATATTATGCCAATAAAGAAGTTTCTTTTCACTTTGCCTAGTATTAACACTAGTATTACCGGCGTTAAATCTATCATATTTCAAAATGTTAAATAAGTACTTTAAAAAAGGAGAAAAAGTACTTTTGAATTGTCTTCATTCAGACAATATATTTTATTAAAGTGAATTTTAGAATGTCAGCAATCATTGGTAATATATTTAGAAAACAGGGACTACTCTTATTTTTTTTATGAAATATAGATAGAAAATTAAAAATAAAATTTTGAATTTAATGAATCTCCAAATTGGCATCTTTAACACTAGAACTACCGACGTTAAATCTATTATAGTCTATCATATTAAATAAGTACTTTGAAAAAAGAGGAATCAAGATGCGGAAAAGATTCTCGATTCGGTCATTTATGTTTTTTAAGATGGACATAGAATATTTATTCTAAGACTCTTCTATAAACTTGGAGAATTTTTGGAAAGAATTGTGTACCAGTCATTTTGACCTGTTTGGTTGTTCTAGTGTTAATAATCTCTAATCCCAAATCGCGAATCTGGAAGTATGTAGGTTTAATTCCCTGTAACTGCAATTTTCTGCAACGGTGTAGCTTAGTTGGATGATGGAGCATTAATAACAGTACTGCAAATGACTCACAAATTTAATTAATCGCAAGTCTAATTCCTGTCGCCCTACAACTCAGAATTTTAAACCGCCACAAATATCTTTCTGCACTGTACAATACAGTTCCAATTTTCCACCACGATTGAGGCACACAGTTAGTTAGATAACAGAACATCGATAATAGTACTGCAAATGACTTATAAACTTAATTAAGCGCAAGTCTAATTCCTATCACCGCACAACTCAGAACTATAAGCCACTGCGAATATCTTGAAGTTCGAAGCTTGAAGCTCACAATTAGTTGGATAAGAGAACATTGATAACAGCACTGGGAGCGACATAAATTTAATTAATTGCACGTCTAATTCCTGCCGTCCCACAACTCAGAACTTTAACCCGCCACAAATATCTTTCCACGACTGTACATTTCAGCTTCCATTTTCCACCACGCTTGAAGCTCACAATTAGTTGGATAAGAGAACATTGATAACAGTAATACAAATGACTTATAAACTTAATTAAGGGCTAGTCTAATTCTAATCACCTCACCACTCAGAACTTTAACCCTTTCGTTACTGCGGGGACATATGTGTCCCAGTAATTTGTAAAAAATTCTGTTGGATTATCTTTGTCCCAGAAGTGAACGTTTTACCGTTTTATCCGTATTGTTACCACCTCTAGAGGATATGCAACCAACAATACCACCTGTCTTAACCCTTTGCGCTCCGAATTATTTTACTAAGTTTTTGTCAGATAAGCAAATATAGTTTCAGAAAATTGTCTACCGTTGATTAGTCATTTTTACTTGATACCAGGAACAATTCTAGGTACCGCAGGATATTTATGTTAAGATGCAAAATTATTGTTCTTTTCGAAAAGTCGATAATTAGTAGATGAAACGTTAAGAGCCATAGAAAGCTGTGTCGACTGTAGCTCGACATAGGAGTGCAAAGGGTTAACTTCACAATTTTTCTAAGAACACGGTTTCTGTGATCAGTGAACAGTGATCTCCCTGTTTCTGCAGTGTTGTGACAATTTGATAAGTTAGTTCGATTTGGTTCTTCAAAATTTGTTGCTTTTGATATTCATAAAAATACCTTCCTCATAATGTATAAATTATGTATCTGTGTATTTTCATTTTTTTCTTAATAAACAGTTTTTATTCTTATGCCAAATAACCCACTGCTGGGTCAAATTTGACCCAGCAAAACAAACTGCTGGGACTTATTTGCCCCATGTCCTGTCCAAGGACCTAGCTCTACAAAAAAAATACATAAGTTTCTTTGACACTTTCATATCCATAAATTAAATTAAAAAATTGTAAGTCATTCAAACAGAGTCAGGATGCATTCCGTATTGAAAGGGTTAAGCCACTGCGAATATCTTTCCAGGACTGTACGCTGGCCAGCTCGATCGGATCCCTATCCGCGAGCGACTTTGCCGCGGCAATTTTGAAAATCGCTATCCTCGAGTACGTGAGCAATCTCGATCTTGGAGATTCATTATCGACCTTCGAGGTGACAGTAGGTGTTCTCTAACTATATCTTCTGGTTGCTCGCCTCTCCCGGCTACGTTCGATTCCGCTCGATCGTGACAGGCTACACGGGTACGAGCGCAAAAGCGAAAAGCCCCGGCGTGAACACGTACTTAAGATCGGGCCGGCTTAACTGGAATCACGTACCGGACAAGTTCGAGTGTTTCACGACTCGCCTCGGTGCCGGGGCACACCCACGTCCGTTCCTGCCGATTGCCAGGAACTTATTCCGACGGCATATTATACTTGCAACATCGCCGGAAGGTTAAGAAAAATTTGAATTAGCTGCCATTTGCCACAATTCACTGCCGAGTAATTATGAGTCACGCGCACACGGTGCTCACCTATCGTAGAAATCGTACGAGTTAGAAGCCTCGGAGGGAAATTAGCGCGCTCAGTTTCCTTTGGGATTCTTTGATAAACGGTTTAACGTGTCGAAGGAGACTTTTTACTTTTTCGATGGATTTTTTTTGGCTTTAGCTGATGCGGTCACTTGGCACCTACTGTTTTTGGGATTTTTGATCTACTAGGGTCTGATTTGGCGGCAATTTATGAGGTTTCGGGTATTTGAACTTGATTGGGAATTCCAGATTTGTACTTCATTCTCGTCACAGTCCCAGGAGATTTTTATAGCGCGAACGAGAGATTTTATCGCACGCGCGGAAGTGTTTGCGGTATCTAGCTTCCATTATTTTCACAACTTTGTTGTCTACGCTAGCAGAGACGTTAGAGTCAAACTGTTCTCACGAGTTCCTCCCTGATTTAAAGATCGAGGTTTTCCAATTAACCCTCTATAGTCCGAATTTTCTGTGGGATCTGAAGATAGCACACTAGAAAATGGTAAAAATACTGTTATAAATCATATATTTAACTTGCGTTCGAAACATTGAATTGCAAAGAATTCCACTATCTTTTTAGAACGAATTTGTAACATTTGACAATGTTAAACAATTGACTTTGAAGAATAAAATCTTGGATTTGTCTTGTCTTACTTCGAAGTTACACGGGCCCATAGGGGGTTAACTCTTTGAGGCACGGCGGGATTAAAAGCGTCCCACCGCTTTGATGCATGAAGATGCACGGTGGGACATTTTTGTCCCACCTCTAAAATTTATATTATTACATAACTTTGTTAATAAATATAAACCAACTTCATTCAATCAAAAATAAAATTGTCTGTGCGACATGGGTCATTTTATTTTCTGAATTCCCGTGCCTCAAAGAGTTGTAAGACCCAATCCTATCTGCAACCATCCCATCGTCTCTCTTCCCTTTTCCCATAAAACCGTGCCAAAGCAAAGTACACCCATTCTGTTTTTACATGATTTTGATTTAACACGGTCTAGAAAAAAAAATTGATTCCGTTTTTACGCGATTTCATTCGATTCAGCACGATTAAAAAATCTAAAATATTCTTAAAATAATTTTTTTTTAATAAATTAACTATTATTTTATTTTATTCTATTAGTGTATTTAATTAACTATTTTAACTATTAGTATATTTAATTAACTATTTTTTACAGGGTTGAAGGATATGGAACTAATCCTTTTTTTTCTATGTAT
The DNA here is from genome assembly GCA_963989415.1 of Cerceris ruficornis. NCBI lineage: Eukaryota > Metazoa > Arthropoda > Insecta > Hymenoptera > Crabronidae > Cerceris > Cerceris ruficornis. The sequence continues at coordinate 29,701,438 of OZ022518.1, forward strand.
GTACTTCATGTCTTTTTTTACACGGTTTTGCCTGGAACATATCTACCGTGTAAAAACACAATTAGGTGTACAAGAATAATCTCCATTGCATCCCAACTACCAAATTTTTCAAAACACCCTCAAATATCTCAGCCTCCTGATCCTGCCGTCTCTCACAAAATCTGAAAAGAATTCTTTCTTTTAGCCCCAGGAAATATTCTCACAAAACGGAGAACGGACGTCCCAGTGTCACGAGCGGGCCCAGAGGCGCGGCACGGGACAACGCACCGCGTGCAGTTACGTAAAAGCCGTCGGTGACGTTTAAAAGATTCCTATCGCGCTCGTATAATGATCGACGAACGTCAGAGTATGCGCTCGTCGTACGCGATGTCCATGCGAATGCACGTGGGCTGTTTACAAGGAGTACCCGGCACCGAAGAGGAACGGTCCCAGCTTCCACATCGGCATTTTCTTCGTGCGCCTGACTACGCACGCGTGACTTCGTGTGTGCACGCATGCCGTGTACACGCGTATGTTGCTCTTAAATGCACGACTACGTTGGACAAAGGCACACGCGACGCGTAGAGGATGTTTCGTTTAACACTGAAGCTACCAAGATGGTTGAAATGAGTAGGGCCCAATTTTTTCTGAAAATTCCCCAAATTGATAGGAGAGGCGTGAAATAAATAGTCCACATATATCATATAAAACCTAATTTGAGGTTTTGAAGCTTTCGCGGCCATTGTTAATTAAATAATGGTTCTGAATTTTTTTTAAACTCAGTATCAGATTACCCTGATGAAGCTAGCTGTAATGCTGGCGAAACGTCGGATGTGTTGCAACACTCAACGCTGCCTAAACCCGAAAATTCAAAACCACCAAAATACTTATGCAATATATTTAAATATAACAGATCTAACGCCGGTAGTTATAGTGTTAACTAAAAACGGTCGAATATCTCAGGATTGATGTCATTTTATATAATTTCAATTTTTTGTAATTACTATGCATTTGAAAGTAATGGCCAACTAATTCATTGAGTATTTTCACAGTATTTTATTTTTTTTCTGTGTAGTTAGAAGTGTAAGTTAGAAGTGTAACGCTTGACTGTTTATTTCTGCAGCTCACTGAAATTTGTACTGTCCGCGAACGTGTTAAAGACTCTAATTTTTAATTACACAGTGCGCTTCCAAATCGCCGCCACCACTTTTCTAAATTAGCATCTAATATGCAATATCCTCGGCGATTTGTAATCCACCAAAGCTTTTAACTCCCACGAAACAATTTTTTCCCTCGATATCTCAGGTCCTACTTCCTAGTACCCTCCGTAACTTGGAAACAAGAGGGTAAACTTGTACCCCGTACTCCGACAATCAAGAGAAACGAGTGCACGGAGAGGCAATTCTCCATGGCAACTTCGGTCTCCAAATTTCCGTGAAATCGCGAGCGCATCCGGTCTTCCTAGATGCACGCTCGCGCCGTTCGAGATACGACGTTCTCGATCCATGGATCGCAGGTAGCCGTTATCGTTTCATTGAATCGCGTAAATCACGTACCGTTGTAAAACGAGGACCAGTTCTTGCGTGCTCAACGAGCAACTTCGTAAACGCGTGTGCGTGCACGTTGGATGCATACGTACGCACCTATTCTACTGCATCGTGTATATGCACTTCGTTTCTGTGCAGGCATACTGGTACGTCAGTTATAAGAATGTATGCATCACGCATGGTCTTCTGCTTGCATTACGATGCACGTGTAACGAGTTTCTAATACACGAGCATGCAAGTATCTAAAGTAAGCTCAGTTACGTTTTATATTTCATTAACCCATGCGAGACTGTTGGGACACGTATATCCCAGTCAAGTTTAATCGTAGACACTAACTATGAACCTACAGTGAGGGACCAGAAAGAAGGCACTTTCGGACGAAAGAGGAGATTGCTCTCGCAGCGCCTATCCCGCCATGTCGGTCCTGGAAACCTGAGATCGACGAATGACAACCGAAAATAAAACACTCCTTTCGTCGTTCCCATGACGACGCAACGAATGTGCTGGTCTTGCAAATAGCGCGTCAAAATCCAAAAAGCGTGAGGGAGAGGGATTTCCCTATCCGTCGGGCGAATCAGAGCAAATTACGCCTCAAGTGCCTTGTTTCTGGTGCCTCAGTATAGCTCGTATTGAAACTAAACCATATTATCTCTAATAAAAAAAGGTGCCGACAAGTATTTACTTCGAAAAGTACGAAATCTACATAACTCAATTGCACGTAAGGAAAAACTAAATTCGCACCACAATCGGCATCCTTGCACACCCAAAAAAAGAAACTACCGTAATTGACCGATCAGTTCGGAAATTTCTTCGTAATACCAGGTACCCAGTCCCATTATCCAAGACTACAAGTATAGCTCTATAGAATTTTCCAATTGTGCACGTTGTCCAATTGCGTCGCGACGCAACGAATGCGCGGGTCTCTCTTGCCAATAGTGCGTCAAAATCGAAAAAGCGTGAGGGAAAGGGATTCCCCTATCCGTCGGGCGAATCAGCACAAATTACTCCTCAAGTGCCTTCTTTCTGGTCCCTCAGTATACCTTCCCCCGCGAAGACGAAGTGGCGCTCGTTTCGTAAGAAGCTCAGAACCCCACACACGAAGTTTCCTCCATACATTCACATCATACCCATACAAAACAGTAACTCCTAGGCAACTTCGCCGAATCGCTCCCAAAAAAAAACACAAACAAATATGAAAACCCACCATTAACCCTTTCGCGACGGCGCACCTGTACCATACTTTGCCACCAATGTACCATTGCACGCACTGTTCACTAATATTCCATTTTAAAAATAATAAAACCCAAAATATTGATTAACATTAACCCCTTGCCGTACAATAACGAGTGACACTCGTGATGCGGTAAATTGGACAGAAATTTTGCAAGTTTTGCAAAACCTATGAAATTGAAAATATCAGTGAGACGCGACACGATAAAATTACTTCTAGAACATTAATATTACGTTGAATTATACGATAAATGAAGAACCACTGATCCATTTTTATTTTTCCAATTTAATTCTGAGTTATTGCGAAGACTATCAGAAAGTAAATAGTACGGCAAGGGGTTAAGAACAAAAAAGTAAAATTAAAGGTCTTACAGATGTAATTAGCGATTTGGCTCACTTTATTTCTTGTAGGTCGTTATAAATTACTTGAATCTGATACACTATAAACATATAAAAAATAAATGCACTTTTTTCGTATCAAGGAATTTTTAGGAAAACAATTTTGTATTAAAATACTTTATTTCTCTAACAATGGAACCTGTGTCGTGTATAGTGGACGTTAGCCGCTGTGAAACAAGTGGCTGCCGTATAAAATCGGCGTCAGCCTCTACAAAGCAATAAGTGACTGCCGAATTTAGACGGCATCAGCCGCTGTGAGCCAAAAAGTGACTGCCGTAAATAGACGGCGTCAGCCACTGTGATGCACCAAGTGACTGCCGTATATATACGGCACCCGTCGCGAAAGGGTTAAACCTACAAAACAACTCTTCTCACGTCATGAAATCACCTTGCCCCTCCACCTCACCGAGAAGCCGACCCAACCGACGAGAAATTCCGTCGATCGCATAGTCCGATCGCGATCTTAGAGGCGGTGGACTATCACTTTCCAGGTCGTCGCTCGTGATGCAGCACCGTCGACGACAACGAGGACCTCAGCGCCGGCAGGCGCATAGAGAAGCTCGCATAAGCAAACGAACCGTCCCGATGCACCGTGCGGCCGATGTGGCGCGGTGGCGATGCGGTGGCGGCTCCTGCTCGCCCATAGAATATGCAAAACGGCGTTCGTTACGCGCCCGCATAAAAATCCATCTAATGCCGCGCTCGGCTGCCAGCCGTGCACTCGCCCGGCGTGCCTGCCCGTTGTTGGTAATTACGCGTTGCAAAACAGAGACACGACATCGCCGACCCTACGACCCCTTCGAGAGGCCTGCCTGCCTGCCTGACTTGCCTGCCTGACTCGCCTGCCTGCTCGTGGAGAACTCGCGCCGAGAGCACCGCTTCGGAGAGGCTGCGTTTCGCGGATACCAACTGCGATTTTACATTTCGATGGTAACTCGAGCCTATCGAATCATATTCTCGTGTTTTACAATCTGCTGCATGGAAAATGTTACCGGAGACTGCGTCACTGGGATCGTGGGTTCGTTTGGGATCGTTTGAGAGTCAGGTTGGAGAGTTTTGGAAGTGTTGGGAATAATTGGGAGCGTTTCGGTTACTGTCAAGTTTGTGAAGTATTGATTCAGGTAATTAGCAAAGGATACAAGGATCTTTAATTCGGCACAGGCAGGAATTAATGCAAGTTTGAGATGGGCTTTATTCTGTTATTGAGAGGAATTTGTTGGTTGTTTGTGTGGCTCGACTTGGAAGTGGGGTTAATGAATTGATTGTTGTGAAGTTTGTTTGGTAATTGCGTGAATTAACACGTTGAACGCCAGTGGTATTTCGCTAGTTTCATCACTTCTACCGAAGTGAAACTTTTTCTATTCAAATTATGTACATCTTTGTAAAGCAGAAACTTCAAACGCACGGATGGATATCTATTCAGCAGAACTTTATCTTTTTAATGCCAATATTTAAATATTGAATATATAAGATAATTCGTAAGTATTACAATTTAAAGATTATATGATATTTCATTGAATTTAATAGCGCCGGTCACCGGTGACCCCCATGACAGTCAACGTGTTAATAGGATTTGAAGATAAAAAAAAAACTAAACTGAAATCGTCCGCGTATATAATATCAATAGCTAGCAAATTATAGAAATTAATAGGTAACTGTGCCACGATATTCCCGTCTATCAAAGCTTAGGATTTCCTCTCTGATAGGAGAATAAAACGCATGTTAAACTTGTAGGAATTCCTGATGGTGCCAAATTAAAAATCTGTGAAGCGTCTAATAATTGCTTCAATTAAACTAGTCTATAAAATTGACATTTTCTTTCGCCCCAAGAATATTTATATATACATTCAAAATGACTTAACAAACTCTCAAAACGCCCCAACATTTGTGGATATTTTCTTATCTATCTTAAAAACTAGACGCCCAGGGGGAATTCTAATAGAAGGAGGCGACAGAGCAGAATTTTTTCTTGCAAAAACCGTAATTAAATGTAGCAGCACAAGTTTTGTTTTCGCCTGAGAAATTAAAATAGCTCTTCAGGACACAAGGTACTGCCAGTGACTCTCAGCGCAACCGTTTCGTCATATAAATAAGCAATATTGTTCAATTACATTCTCAAGTTCAATATTATACGACTTAATTAAGACAAAAGTGCTTGTCAGAAGAAACCCTGCACGATGGACACAAACGGATTACATATCTGAATTCAGCGCAAAAAATACCATCAGCATTACATATTAAACCCTTTTTGACACGAGAAATACTTTAATTCCCTTCTGGTACCTTTCATTAACTCTTTGGACACGTGTTTCGTTAAAAACAAAATGTGTAATGGCACTTAAAACAAAACTACTAAAATCTTAGCAAGAATCATATACCTCAGAAACCTGTTGATTCTTTGCTTTGGAGAGTAGACATACGATGGCAACGGTGAAAGTGCTTTGGTGGCTGAGAGCAAACGTAAAACCGTTAACCGAGGGTTGATACCACTGCAAGGATGAATTACCAGTATCCCACAAAAACAGAGGTATTTGGTGATTCCGTATCTCGTCTTCGAAAGCACTGTACACGCACTAATAGATGAAAATGCTCGAACACGATCACAGAGCACTGATTACTCGTCGACGGTCGAGGGCAAACTGACAGCGAGGCGAGCATCGAAACGACTTGTTATTGTTAAAGGACCAACAATACGAACACCTTCAGAGTTCGCACGCCTAGGACCGCCGAGTTTGTTTTGAAAACACGCAGCGGTCCTTACATTCGCAACTCAGTGAAGTGGAAATATTTGCTCTGAACTAACGGTTAATACCACTGTAAAGATGAATTACCAAGTCGCCCACAAAAAGAGAGGTATTTGGTGATTCCGAATCTCATTTTCGAAAGTGTCGTACAGGCACTAATAGGTGAAATGCTCGAACACGATCACGGAGCAGTGATTACTCGCCGGCGGTCGAGGGCAAACTGATAACGAGGCGAGCATCGAAACGACTTGTTATTGTAAGAGGATTAACGAGACGAAGACTTGGAAGGTGCGATCGCCGAGGTCCGCCGAATTTGTTTTGATAACAGGCGACGGCCGTCGTACTTGTCGGTCAGTGAAGTGCAAATAATTGCTCCCATTGCTCGTAGAATTAATTTTAAAATTGTAAATGCAACTGAACAATATTGTTTATTAATATAACCATATACTCCAAATATAATGCTTTGTTTAATGTAGCGTAATTGGCAGAAAGTAACTCATAAACATAAAATGTACTTGTAAAGCAAGATTGATATAACTCATGAAGTCATAAAATAACTCGTAAAGAAAGATGAACATTTTTAAAGGAAATTATAATACTAGCGCGGGTGAAACGGCTGCAATGAGAATCACTGGCGCTGCTTTGTGTCTGGCGGAAACATTTTAATTTTTCAGCCGAGAACAAAACTTGTGTTGGATCTTTCGATCATGGTTTTCTCAAGAAACATGTCTGCTCTATCGCCTCCTGTCATTAGAATTTTTCCTGGACGTCTAATTTTTCCAATATATAGGGAAATATCCACAAAAACTGCGATGGTCATCGTACTCGTCGGTCAGTGAAATGGAACTAATTGCTCTCGTCGCTCATATAACTAATTTTAATATTGTAAATGCAATTGAAGAATATTATTTATTCATATGACCAATATAAATTGATCGTATTCATAGATATTTTAATTAACACTAGAACTACCAAACCAGTCAAAAAGACTGGTATGCAATTTTTTCCAAAAATTCTCCAAGTTCATATGAAAGTCATAGAATAAATATTTTACGTCCATCTCAAAAAACATGAACCACCGAATCGACCACCTTTTCCGCCTTTTGGATTCCTCTTTTTTCAACGTTCTTATTTAATATATCGAAACATCATAGATTCAACGCCGGTAGTTCTAGAGTTAATACAAGGTTAGGCGATTGAAGTGTTACCAACTTCACACCGGTATATCTGGCAACGCGATATTGGCAACTATGTCAAATTCATACCAATGACAGCTGTTTATATTGTTTACAAGCTACCACAAGCATTTGCGTCTAAGTTTTATAGAATAAAAGTTATTCGAAATGGAAATCAAACGTAATAGTGTAACCATGTTCCACACTTCATTTCGTCCACACAATGGCTTTCGAATTCGCCAGATGCAAATCCGATGGACTATTCCATCTGGGCCATTTTGGAGAGCAAGGTGAGAACGAAAAAATATGTCAGTAAGGATGCGCTGAAGAAAGCCATTGTACGGGAATGGGCCAAAATACCGCATGATCATATTCGTGCAGCATGCAACTCATTTTTTAACCGTTTGAAGGCCATAGTCAAGGCAAAAGGTGGCCACATCGAGCTAAAGTGAATGGATTCTAAAACTTTTATTATTTCCACACATTTTTGTAATTTGAATCAATAAAAAATAATTTCACCCAAAAAAGATATGGTCGTTTGAATAAGTAACAGTTCAATCGCCTAACCCTGTATGTTAGAGTTGAAATTTAGTCTGGGCGAAAGGGCTTGCCCTAGTGTGCACAGGGTAATCCTTTGATTTCTGTGCGTCGACGAATACAATATGAAATCAAATAGAGAAGTAACGCCGGTCCTTTTCTATGGGGAACCATGAGCAGTGGGGGAATTGTGTCACGATAATGGAAATGGAAGACAAGTATGCTTTGCGTAGTTCTCGTGGGAACGAGACTGGTACGGATGGGACGTGCTCGTTGGAATTTTGATGTATTACGATGAAGGAGAGAGTCGTTGCCTTTGGGTTAAATCCTTGGATGACCAACTCTTTTCGCCTCTTGAAATTGTTTGCCTACGGCGAAGCAATTTGTTCTTAACGCCCGTCGATTGAAACTTATTTACCGAAGTGTCCTCCGAATCGTCATTGGTATTTTGAAATATCGGTAATCTGTTAGACTTGAAAAATTGAAATATAACTGTTGAAATATGATTACATAAATAGTAATTTATAACTTCTATACATCAACACTCTGACTTTCTGATAAAAAGGTAATTTTTAGCGCCAAACAAATGATTATTTCTCAATATTCAAAAAAGTCTCCGTCCGCAAAGGGTTAACACATCTTAAGCGGGAAACGTCTAAACTCGTTTAGTGCATATTATTATTAAAACGTGGGAGAAGACAAAGCAAAGTGAATAAATGAATTATTTTTTAAAAAGAAACTGAAAGTATATTAAAAAATAAGCCATAGTCCAAAAGTTATAGCTATTTGATGCAGAAGTAATTTTGCACGCGAATTGCAGAAAATCGCTCGCTATATGGTAAGAATTTGACGAGAAAATACCCGCTTAAATGTGTTAACTTTAAAACAACCAAGTCGTACAAAATGACCGTTTACCAATTTTTCTAAAAATTCCCCTAATCTATAGGAAAGCAATACAACAAATATTGCAAGTCCATCATATAAAACAAAAATGACTCCACAAATAATCCTTCTCACCTCTTGATTCCCCTTTTTCCAAAGCACTTATTTAACGCTAAAACTACCAAGGCGGTGAAACTAAATAAATTCAAAGATCGAGGCGCAAAGACGTCCATCCTCTTTTCTATTATCCCAAACGAGACTCGGTGGCGCCGTTCTCCAAGAGCCGTCGTCGGAAGTTCCGAGAAGAATTTGTTGCCGACTTCCGTTCGTCATGAGCCGGTCCCCCGTACGTCCCGATCCGTACAGTATGAATTCAGTTATGCGAACGTCCGATACATATTCATGATTGAATTCATTTGCCGAGAACGACGAGGAGGGCAGCGGCATCATCCTGCCGGTCCACTCCTTTTCTTTCTACCGATCGTTGCGTTGTTCTCCGCATGGATTCGCTTTCTCTCTTTTCTCCTCGTCTCTTTGCCCCTCGGACTCTTTCTTCGCCATGTCTCTTTGCCCCAGACTCCCTTTCCTCCTTGTCTCTTTGCCCCAGACTCTCTTTTCTCCTCGTCTCTTTGCCTCAGACTCTCTTTTCTCAACGCATCTCTCTCCTTCTCGAAACTCTCGACTCTTCTTCTTTTGTGTCTTCGTTTCCTTTAAAACTCTCCTCGTTTCTGTCTGTCTGACTTTCTACCTGTCTCTCTCTCTCTCTCTCTGTTCATCGTGGATCTATCAGTCCCTCTTTCTCGATTCTATTCATTACGTTTCACGTAGAATCAGCAGCAGGATAAATAGGAAAGGGAAGAGCACAAGCGGCTCCCTGTCTCGTATATGTAACGCGTCTTTAGCAATTGATTTCAAAGCGGACCGCCGATCCTTTCTCGGAATAAAACATGAGGAAAGAATTTTCATTCGTATTACGCCACGCTGCACGCTCGTGTTCCTCCTACGTGACTTCGTAATACGTAAATAGCAAAGGATTTTGTCCTCGTTGATGGCGAGGTGGAAGTTGAAAATGGAGGGAATTTTGAAGGGAAATTTGACGGTTTTTTGGATGAATTCTGTGAAAACTCTAGTAATCGATTTTCACAATCTTCTCTTGATGCCAATTTCTTATCAGAAAAAAAATTTTGCAATGCAAGAAAAACATGGTAATTGCTTGGTGCCAGGTCCGGACTATATGGTGCATATTAAATAAGGATTAAATAAGGATTTAAAAGAATAAGATAAATATTCTTAAATCTTCTTCCAATGAAAATATTTTTAATTATTGCCGCGAAAATTTGTTGAAAAATACTTTGACACGTTGAATAAATGGGTGTCACCGGTGACCAGCGCTATTGAATTCAATGAAATTTCATATGGCTTTTAAATTGTAATATTTACGAATTTGTTAATTTCACGAGCGTGGAATCTATTAGATTGCAATATATTAAATAAGGTTTTTGGAAAAAGAGGGATCAAGCGGCGAAGATGGCACTCCGTTAAGTAATTATTGTATTATAAAATACACGTGAAATATCGACTTTACAGCTTTTCTATAAATTTAAGAAATGTTTATAAAACAAGTAGGGACCCGTCCTTTGACGGCTTCCGTAAATCTAGTGTTAATTATCCAACGAAAAATCCCCATAATCTCCCAATATTTAACACTATTCCTACCGACACTTCACGTCTATCTTTTCCTACCGCAACCGGTGAATTTGTCAAATGATAATTTTTTCCCAGAGAATGAACAGTAAAAAAAGAAGTGAATATTGAAAAATGTATTATAATGTGAATGTATTATACGTATATTTGAGGAAAAGGCGTGAAGTTTAACACTAGAACTACCAAACCAGTCAAAATGACTGGTACACAATTTTTTCCAAAAATTCTCCAAGATTATACGACGGTCATAGAATAAATATTCCATGTCCATCTCATGAAACATAAATTACCGAATTGATCACCTTTGCCACCTCTGAATTCTCCTTTTTTCAACGTACTTATTTAATATATTTAAAAATAACAGATTTAGCGCCGGTAGTTCTAGTGTTAAAGGCGATTCAATTACGTTGTATATAGGAAATTCTAATCGAAATTTTAAAAACGGTCATTTGACCGGTCGTGGTAGGAATAGTGTTAACGTCGCACAGGTCTATACGGAGCACGGTTGCAGTTGCATCTGTTCGAAGATCCCACAATCTCGTTGCAAATCTGCTTTCGCTTCCGAGCCGGCCCAATTAAACGTAACTCGACCGACGCCGGAAGAGCCGTTGACGCAAAGTATGTACAAGAAAGATCAAGGTAATGAAATAATTCGGTCTCGATCCTCGTCGGCCGTGTTTTACGCGTGGGAAGAGAAGCGCGTGAGATCGAAGGTGTTTAAGAGAGATCCCATCGACGGCAATTGTTCAATTTAACGCTCGTAATGGCCGTTCACACGAGTTACCGAGGCTGTCTTAAGGGCTGTTAAAGCGGCTACCTAAGTGCACCAGAACAAATTAAGGTCCAAGTGGTACCACCGGTTTATTGCCGCCCCATAAAAAAAAAACGAAATTGCGAACACAAAGGAATGTCGGCGGGCTGCTTGCTTCGATCTCGCTTGAATAAATGTCGTAATTTCGGCTAAATGAGTTTGGAAATGACCCTCGTTCGTATTGGAGGCTTCCGCGGAGAACGGAAGGATCTTATTTAGTTTTTCATGGGGCAAAAAGTGCGAGCTGCTTATTGCTCGGTGCCTTTTGTTTCGACTTGAGGATAATGTCTCATTTGTGGGGGTATTATTTATTTCAATTTGGAATTGTATAGCTATTTGAATGTAAATTAACGTCTGTAACTGAGGATAATTAGGATTATTTGGAAATTGAAGATTTGCTTGAGAAGCTTCCAAGATTGCGTTTTAATTTGGAGTTTATCAATGTTTCTGAGTAAAAGCGGTCGAAGAAATCGACAATCTTTGGATTGTAGTTTTTGAATTAAGATGCGTCACTTACGTGCACTTAATTCAGGTGGACTCGGTTCGCAGCGAAAATGACCTGGATACATACCTGAAACAGAGGAAAAGGACAGCGTCACTAATAATACAGATAATAAGCACATTCGCATAGTCGGTGCATTTGAAGCACGCGAATGAACCGACTGGTAAATGCGTATCCTTGGCAGAACGCCACATTGAAAATAACACAAGAGAAATTGGCGAAAACTAAAGTTAGCAGAGGTGCGGTGCAGCCTTGGGGACAGTGCACTCTACTTCTGTCGTCGTTATATATTTCCAAACTGCACAAACTATCAAAATCCCTTCGAATTCGCGCCTTATTTTCTCGAATTTCAACTAATTTTTTCACGAAACAGTTCTCAATTTAACCCCTTCAATGAGAGTCAAATCTCGGTCTTCTGGTAACTTCTGTTAAAGTGAAACTTTTTTTACAGCAGTTTTGAATAATAATGAGTTTGATAATACTTCAAGTGATAATAAGACTGACAATATTTTAACTGGCAAGAAGATTGATAGTAAATAATCTTCCAAGTTGGCCTTCTTTCGTTAATTTTCAGCCAAAGAAGATCAATTATTTTATTCGATAATCAGATTGATAATATTTTAATTAGTAATCAAATTGCTAGTAATACTAATCTTCCAAGTGGGCCTTTCTTTCGGTAATTTTCAGCCGCCAAAGTGGATCAATTATTTTAAGTGATAATCAAATTGACAATATTTTAATTCGTAATAAGATTGATAGTAATACTAATCTACGAAGTGGGCCTTCCTTTCGTAAATTTTGAGCCGCCAAAGAGGATCAATAATTTTAAGTGATATTAATATTGACAATATTTTAATTAGTAATCAAATTGATAGTAATACTAATCTTCCAAGTGGGCCTTTCTTTCGTTCATTTTGAGCCGCCAAAGAAGATCAATTATTTCAATGCATAATCAGATTGACAATATTTTAATTCGTAATAAAATTGATAGTAATACTAATCTACGAAGTGGGCCTTCCTTTCGTAAATTTTGAGCCGCCAAAGAAGATCAATTATTTTAATTGATAATCAGATCGACAATATTTTAATTAGCAATAAAATTGATAGTAATACTAATCTTCCAAGTGGGCCTTTCTTTCGTTAATTTTCAGCCGCCAAAGAAGATCAATTATTTTAATTGATAATCAGATCGATAATATTTTAATTAGCAATAAAATTGATAGTAATACTAATCTTCCAAGTGAGCCTTCTTTCGTTAATTTTCACTCAAAAAAGAGCAACTTTAGGCCTCCCTGAGCTAGGAATTTTGCAAATATGGCTGGCGTTTCGCGATAAATATAAAGAAACATATCCATCGCCGCGAGAACACCATGCGTTCTCCCGTCTCACGATCGAGCAGAGCGAACAAATTCCAGGCTACGTATGCACATCGTCGCCGCTATCTTCATTTCGTGCAAACGCGTGCATCGCGCGTTATATAATAACTTGGAAAGTAAGCGGCGTATATTCCGTCGGTTACGAGGCAGCCCAAGGTGATAAATAATTTGGAGAACTCCGACTGCTCTCTACGAGTCTCCCCTGTGTATATTTTACGCGATATATCGCTCCTCGAAAGTTAAATCTTCGAGCGGTATGCTCGCGTTTGCTCTTCCGGTCTTTCGTTTTTCGACGGAGATGGAAAGCTTGCGGAAGAAGGCTACGATGCTTATAAAGTTAGAGACTTGCAGCTGAGTTTAAATCTTCGTCACCTTGATAATTATTATTTAATATAGACTAGCCTCGGTGGTTCAGAATCCACTTAACACGTTCGCGGACAGTAAAAACTTCAGTGAGCTGCAAAAATAGTCAGTCAAGTATTATACTTCTAATTTACACTTCTAACTAGACAGAGAAAAAATAAAATAGCATGAAAATACTGAGTGAATCACTTGGCCATCACTTTAAGCTGCATAATAGTTACAAAAAATTAAAGTTATATAGAATTAAATGAGTTATAATTGGCTTTATCATTTGGCATTGCATGAATGCTATAGTATTCATGTCATTCTACATTACGATAAAAATGAATGTTATAGCATTCACGTCAGCGAACTTTTTAAAAATAGATCTTAGGCGAAATGACCACAGCAGTTGAAGCCGAAAAAATACAATACGAACAATCTGACTCGCAATCACTGGGGCTCAGTTTAAATGTTCCGCCAAGTCCGTATAATTATTTCTAAATTTTTTAACACAGCACAGACTCGGTGGTTCAGAATCAGCTTAAAAGGAGATCCTAGGCAAAATTAAGATAACAGTTGAACCCGAAAAAATGTAATGCAGAAGCTCGAACTTGCAATCAATGGGGTTGAGTTTATATCACCTGTCAAGTGTGTGAAATTCGTTCTAAATTTTTTAACACATCACAGACTCTGTGGTTCATAATCCGCTTCAAAGTAGATCCTAGGCAAAATAACCACAACAGTTGAAGCCGAAAAAATGCAATACGAAGAATCTGACTCGCAATCAGTGGGGCTAAGTTTAAACGCTCCGTAAAGTCTGAGAAATGGTTTCCCAATTAATATTTAAAACATCATAGCCTCGATGGTTCGGGACCCACTTAAAACAATAGGTCGTAGACGAAACGATGCCAGTAGATAAAGATAAAATACTCAAAAACTAAAATTGCGGGCTGTGCACTCTCACCCCTGTTGCCGCGCCCCAGCTCATCTGTTGCGTCGACGAAGACCACTTGCGTCGTTCCATAAACGCTCGAGCAATTCTTCAAAAATATTCACCGCCGAAATTTAAAGGCAAGAAGGGCAGGACCCAGTTAACCTGCCCGGTGAGAAGTTTCGAACAGTCTTTCCTGCGTGGCTGCGTATTATAATAAACAAGTCGCATCCCTGAGGTTCCGTCGGACGCTATAGTTACGAGGAGCGTTAACAAGATGCGCGAGGTGAACGCAAGAGACTGGCAATTGCGTTTACGAGCAGCTCGTAAAGCCGCTCGTGGAGACCGAAATCGTGGCCGGGTTTTTCGACACGGTCTTTCTTCGCTAACCTCGTATTTTTGCGGGATTTCAATGTCGTGAATTTTGAAAGAAAATCCGCGATGATGTGGACGCGGTTGGAGGAGGATAGGAGAGATTTTTTTGAGATTTAAGAGAGCTAAGTGACCTGCTTGGGAATTTTGGAAATTGTTCTTCAGGCTTTTTTGTTTCGATGTATAATACAGTAATTATGATGGCACTACTCAAAATATAGGGAGAATTGTTAGATTAAAAAAATATATTTTTCTGGTAATACAATTTGGCAATGAAAGACAGTGATCAACTTAGAAATATACTGACAATTGTACTGACAATAAGAATGTACTAACAGAGAGAAATATTCGACTATAAGTGACCCTGATGTGGCGGGGAATTTAATTTCAGTCCCACTATGTAATTAGAAGCTCGAGCTCTTATCTCTACGCCCACTCGAAAAAGCCAATCTCAGAAAAATATTAATAGTGCAAATATACTAACAAAAAGGAATATTCGACTACAGGTGACCCTGATGTGGCGGGAAATTTAATTTCAGACCCACTATGAAATTAGAAGCTCGAGCTTTTATCTCAACGCCCACTCGTAAAAGTCGAATTCAGTTAGAAAAATATTAATAGTGCAAATATACTAACAAAAAGGAATATTCGACAGCTACAAATGATCCTGATGTGGCGGGAGTTTGAACTCGGCTGCACTAATTAGAAGCTCGTGCTTCTATCTCTACGCCCACTCGAAAAAGTCGATTGCATTTAGAAATTAATTTTTCAATCTGCAACAGGACAATTTGGCGACTACAGGCAGCACAATAAGACCGTACACGAACGAGAAGAAATATTGATACAGTGACGATTCCACTAAGAAACCAACTTACAAAAGTAAAAGGAAGATTCCTACCAAATCCAACCTCATCCTCACGTGTTCCGCGATGACGGTGTTAAACCCGTCGACCGCGATGAAATCAAAGGGACCGTGCAGACTGTTTGCACTGAAAACAGCGAGCGAAACGCGCCGGAAAGCCTCGCTGCAGGAAACGATGGAAGGAGGCTACAAACTCTGAAGTAACGCGCTAAAAATACCGCTTGATCTTGAGATTTCGCTCGAGAATAGACAGAGAAGCGAGGTTTCGACCGTGAGGCGAGCTCTTCTCGTCTCTTACGATATCATTTACATTTTTTTCCCCCAGAAAAAGAATGTAAAAAAGAGACGAAGTACTTTTGATCGAACGATAGGATCAAACTACCTGTCCCATTTTGGATAATAGTCGCGCAAGCCTTGCACGAAGGGATCCCAGGAATCCTCGACAATGATGCATAATAAGGGCTTCTTAGAAGCAGAGAGAGAGGGCTTTTGGTCGTGACTAGCGTTATCTAAAATACGAGTTCCAGAAACTAGAAAATCCCGATGAAAAGGGAAGCAGGAGACGGCCGAGGGTTTGCGAGCTATTTTTAAGAGGGGCTCGTGCGAGGGGATCCTATTAACATACAATAAGGACATAATTCTCTTGTGCTCCTCTCCCGAGCTCAGGACGCCGCGTGCCGAGTGTTCTTCTTGCTCCTCTTCATCCTTTAAGGCTCCACGGAGTCCAGGAACAAAGGGACAATTTCGTGAATCGTCAGGGAGAGACTATATCTCGTCCACGAGATATTAGAATCACGGTTTGCCAAAAATACTCGACGAGCGGACAAGAAGAAGAGTTCCTGATTGTTTCGCGGCTGGAGTACACGCGGGTTTTGCATAATTGATGGAAAAATAACAAGTTTTGTAACATTCGACGGTCTTTTTTTACTCTTCTGCCTTGATTTTGATGATATTTGAAAGATGGGATTGATATTTGTTTAGGGATAGCACATAGGGATTTAGAGATAATTTTTTAACACGTTGATTGCCACGGTCATTTTCAGGATTCCGGTCTAAAAGGCAATTTAATTTAATCATATTATATTATTAAAAACTATAATATTATATTATTAAAAACTATAACTATAATACATAGCAATCGTCAAGAAGCATAGAGAATGTGTTTTTTTTAAAGAAGATCTTGCGAATTATCTCGTAGTTGATTTTGAATAAATTTCGTATTTTGATATTTTGTATTCATTTAGTAATACATTGTTTCTTTATGTAAGCCACAGCCCTGATTTGTTGTTCTCTTCCAAAAAGCTAACTATTCATATTTACACTGATATACTACTAATTTAATCGTAGCTGCGAATGCGACATGTAAACAAACTACGAGTTAACTCGTAGTTGGCAGTCAACGTGTTAATTAACACGTTGAACGCCACGGTATTTCGCTAGTTTCATCGTTTCTACTGAAGTGAAAGTTTTTCTATTAAAATCACATCTTTACAAAGCAGAAATTTTAAAAACACAGATAGATATATAGTCAGCAGGGCCTTAACTTTTGAACGGCAATATTTAAATACTTAATGTATTAGAAAATTTAGAAATATTACAATTTAAAAGTCATATGAAATTTCTTGGATTCAATAGCGCCGGTCACTGGTGACCCCCATGGCATTCAACGTGTTAAATATAAAGTATTTAATCGGTAGAAAGTTCGCCAATATTGAAATTTACACTGTCCATTTCGGTGCAAGTGCCGAGGACTGAGTGGGACATTAAGCTCAACCCTTTAGTACCGTACCCACAGTACCCTGCATTTCTGTACGCAGCAGTTTAACATTGTACAGGACGGAATATTCCGCGGCTGGTGGATAAAAGGCGATCGTCAACATTTCGCTTAGGGATGCAAATGGGTTAATATTCTTATCTACCGATAACTCTAATTAACCGCTTAACGAGCAACTCCGCGACATAAACGGGCCGCGTTTACTTTAAAATTGCGCAATTCCGGCGCTACTGCGATAAATCACTTAAAATTTTAATAAACCTAATAAACTTTGCACTCGATTGTCGCCGCAGGTGCGACATTGCAATAGAAGCTGATACCTCCGTTGTCAGATAAATCTGGTATATTTTTTTAAATTCGAAGAACAATGTCAAAATATGTACGCTTCTTTTTTAACGACAAAGCAACATTTCCAATTTTCAACAGATATGAACTTGGACCGTGCAAATAATTCTGGAGCATCTGGTAGCTCATAGTAAAAATTACTCGGAGTGCAAAGGGTTAAAAATCTAAACAAGCTTCTTTTCGAAATTTCAAAGAAACCTCAAATACCACAAATTTCTATAAAATCCAGCGATACAAGGTTTCCAAAAAACTCCAAATAATCCCTCTCCCTCTGTTACACTCAATAAAACAAACTGTCCGACGCTTCTCTCCAATGCAAACAGGCCAAAGAGCAAGAATATCTTCCTCTCCGCCCGTAGCCGACTCTTCCCCTCGCAAAACTACCAAGTGCCGTCTGCTCGGAGATAAAACGCGTCTGTCGCGCATGGAGGACGCGTTAAAATAGGTGAAGTGCATCTCGGGGGGCAGAGAGGATCGTAAGAAAGAAGAGAAACGAGGGGCCACCGGTCCTCGCGCTTCGTTATCGTCTCGATGCTATTGACCTCGTATCGACGGCACCCTTCGGTCTCGATTCAACACATTTAACGAGCTCGAATACCGCCGGAGAGACGACCGGAAAAAAGGGGGAAAGAGCTACTTTCAAAGTATCGCGCAGCAACGCGAAGAATACTTATTGTCGCCGGCATCGAGTCAGCAGCGTCGATGGCTCGATTCAGTGACGGTTTTACACGCTTGCTCGACTCGATCTACGATCTGAATAATTTCCAATGGAAACCTCGTCGTTGCTCTCTGACTTGCACGATGGAAGAAATGAAAGCGCGGGGACGACTGCTAATGGAGGAATGTACTTGTCAGGCGGCGGCGATTCTGGGAGAGGTGACATCGCGCGTGCTATAGCTCGCGAAAAGAAAGAAGACCTCTGGCGCGTGGATTGTTCCGATTCGCCTGACGGATAGGGACACTACTTTTCTCTCATAATAAAATTTAATAAATTATAATTAAAGTTTAATAAAATTTTAAACTTTAATAAAATTTATTGGTGTTTATTTCCAATGTCTTACTTTACTTCCATATGCAGTTACAAAATAATAGCCGGTGACATGACATAGTCCCTGTGTCAAACTGCCGGTCAACAAAGTGTTAATACCGTAATATCCGTGCGACTTTAAGTGCCGAATATATTTATATACGATATACAACATAATATTCATAACAAAATATCTAACCATCTAAAACCACCCACCTGACTATCAGCACCCCCATGATTCTAAACATTCCTTATCAAACGTAGGGACCCTGATTGATAAAACCTCCTCAAACCCGATCAACCTCCTTCGTCATCACCGAGACCAATGAAACTTTCAAGCTCATGTTTCATGACTCGACAGATGCATAAATCGGAAACGATATCGGCCCGCAGGTAAAGTGAGGGACCAGAAACAAGACACTTGGGATCGTCAACATTACTGTTATATTATTATTATTATTAATATTGTTGTTATCATTGTTATTATTGTTGTTATCATTATTATTAATATTGTTACTAGTGCTATTATTATTATTATTACTATTGTTATAATTGTTACTATTAATTTTCATACCTCACGTAAAATATACATACGCACATACATATAAACAGATGCACATATAGTGAGGGACCAGAAACAAGGCACTTGGGACGGAAGGGGAGATTGCTCTCGCATCGCCTGTCCCCGCCATGTCGGTCCTGGAAACCTGAGATCGACGAATGACAACCGAAAATAAAACACTCCTTTCGTCGTTGCCATGACGACGCAACGAATGCGCGGGTCTCTCTTGCCAATTGCGCGGGAAAATCGAAAATGCGCGAGGGAGAGGGATGTCCCTATCCGTCGGACGAATCAGAGCAAATTACCGCTCAAGTGCCTTGTTTCCGATCCCTCGGTATATCAGCTTCATAAAATTCCACGACAGAGTAGACGACGACGCGTCGTCGCGTCGAGTGCCGTCATCGGGGCGACGATCCGCGACGACTTAGATGGACTACCTGTTTCTACCGGTTTGGTATCGGCGCCAACGCTACGAAAGGCACTGTCTGCCTCTCCCACTGTCGCATACCTGCCGATGGGTGCACGTGCTCGTCGAGCTCTCTCGTAACTGCGACAATCCGCAAGAAATAATCCGGGATTGATAATGGAAACGGCGGACGAAGATGAGAGAGCACTTTCGTTCGGGATTTCTTCGACGTTGGGGAAAACGAGATCTTCCTCTCGAATCGTAAAGGGACGGACCGATTCTAGGGTTTTACAGTCGCGACAGGGGGGGGGGGGGGGTAACGGGAGAGAAATATCGTTGGAGGAATTTAACCTTCCGATCGTAAATGTGAGGGGAGCGTGAGATAAAATTTACCGTCGCTCGTACGGATTATTGCCGGTGTGTCTCGTGGGGTCTGAGTTCTGTATTTTAGATTTCAACCGAAGATCGTGACGGGATATGAAGTTTTAGGGGGTTTAGAATTACGAAGTTTAGTTGCTCAGAGTTTTACGGTTTAGGTTTATGGCTGCAAGCTTCGTTGGCGCTTGTTTCGATTCGGTTCTGTAGGGAAGACTTTGGTCTGTAGGATTAGTCTAGGGGATGGTAGAAAATGTTTTTTTTAAGTCTGACAAAAAATATAACTACTCCTTTGGTACAACAAGAAAGCAAATTCGACTTCGATTAAGGTGGAACCTCCGGGCTTCCTATTTAACCCCTTGCCCTACGATTTGTTTTGTGACTGCCTTCGCAATAGTTCAGAATATAACTGCTAAAATAAAAATTGATCAATGGTTCTTGATATATTTATTGGGATATTTTTATCCCAGCAGAAAATATTGTCATACAAACAAAATAGTATATGGAAATAAGTTGTACAATAATAACATGAAAATTATATGATAATGTTTGGGATATAAAATATCCCAGTAGTGTTGTAAGGGTTAAGCAAAGTAACAATACCACTAATCGAAGAAATACCAAACAGAAAAAAACAGAGCACGAAGCCACAAAATTCCAGAAACGATCAACCCCGAAAAGAAAATTTCTTTCAATACCTTCACAACCTAACCGCTAGCTCTACAGAGGATTAAATAATTTAAGTAGTATAAGATAGAAGTGGAATATTCACTTCACTGCTCCCCCACCAATTTTATGAATTTCTTCAAAAAAAATTCGGCAACCGATAATTTTGACCACGTTGGTACTTTCAGCGTTAAAATGAAAATCAATAAACGCGCAATTCCGTACCGTCTTCCTTGTAAATTACGACGACAGAAGACTCCTTGGCATTTGGCGAAACGACCCACGGCGAACGCCATGGACTTGCAAACGAGACGCGGGACGATTTGGCGGCGCGCGCGCATTCCGCAAATAAACGGTCCCACGCACGCAACGCACGCACGGGAAAATACGGGGTCTATAATAATCGCATTGGCCTGGTCAGTGACACGATACCTTAAAGCCCGTTGCACAATGAAACGTGTCGGGCAGATAAGCTGTTACCCACGTCGCGAGCGAGACCAGGGAGAAACGGTACAAAGTGCGCCTTGCGATTAGTCACCGGAAGGCTGCCTTATTTCTTTGCGTGAACGTGCACAATTGGAAAATTTCTATAGAGCTATACTTGTACTCTTGGATAATACGACAGGATACCTGCTATTACGAAGAAATTTCCGAACTGATCGGTCAATTACGGCAGTTTCTTTTTTTGTGGTGCGAATTTAGGGTTTGCTTACGTGCAACTGATTTATGTTTATTTCGTACTTTTCGGAGTAAATAATTGTGGACACATTTTTTGATTAGAGATAATATGGTTTAGTTTCAATATTAGCTATACTGAGGGACCAGAAACAAGGCCCTTGAGGGGTAATTTGCTCAGATTCGCCCGACGGATAGGGACAAAATTTTTTTAATAAAAAGTTGAAAATCTCTCATTTCGATGTCCTTGACAGATCAAGCCTTAAGTCCCGTCGACGCCCTCGGTTCTCCATTACGTCCACAGCCGTTGCACCTCGGAAACCGACACTTTTTACGTCATTTCCACCGGTGGAATCATTTTTTTTCAAATGGAATGTCGAGGGAACTTTTACCACGTTGGATAAATCCAAAGTTCAGCAAGGTTTCAGTGCGTCGATCGAGCGAGACCTTTTATTCCTCGAGCGATATCGCGCTGCAACGACGTAATCGCGGGACTGCGGGGTCTACGTACCTACGTACCTTCCAATGCAAGACACGATCACCGGTTGGAATAATCGGCACCCTCGATTTAGACGTCGATCGGCTGCGCCTTAAAACCCGTGCGAATAAATCTACGCGGTTTTCTTGGAATACAAAGGGAATTGCCCACGCCACGGCAACTTTCGTGACGATCGGTTTAATTTATCTCTGGTATTCCCTGAGATCTTTCAACGTAATTAGTCGATACTCTTAGATCGGTGTTGAAGGTACTGAGAGAGATTAATTACGCGTGAGGAAATATATTGAGGGATGAATTTCGTTAGTGTGCCTAGTAAAACAAATTCCGTGAGGTGTGCGTTTATATTTAAATATATCCCAGCTGAAAATCTGAAAACTCCTGAAATAAAAAAAATATATTTCATTCTTAGTCGTATTTTTATTCCATTTCCTGTGTCACAAAATATACAATGCTAAAAATTAGTCATTTTCTGAAGAAATAAAATTCAGTGTTGAAAGGGTTAAGTAATTAGAGTATCGGGAATAGAAGGAAAGTAGCAGAAATTGCTAGGAAAGCTAACTCGTTAATACGAAGTATTTATTATTTTGCTGGGCAAAAGGTAAAGTAAGAGAAGTTGAATGGAGGTTCATACCGTGACCAAAGCAATCTTCGCGAAAGAAATTCGAGTGCATGCGTTAATGAAGTGCACCGCCGGCGAATGTTGCGTGGGCGGGCCCCTCGGGCCCTGCCAGGACGAATTTGCATCTAAGTTATTTAAAGTATGAATTATTATACGAGCTCAATTTACGATCGTATTACGCGTTGCGCAATGATTTATCGTCTGCAACCTGTGCTCGCGGAACGGCATGTTTACGGGTGCGAGGGAGTTGCAATTAAACGTCTCAATTTCAATGCTAGGAGAAGGTAAAAGGCTTGCCAATCAACGTGATTGTTCTTGCGCATATATCGCCACAGGTGGGACTCTAAACGAGACAGATACACGCATATTTTGATTTGGAAAACTCCCTGCGCTAAATTCTCCGCCTGAGATTTCAGGAAAAGTGCATCTGCGCTCGGAGAACACGGCTCAAACCAAACTCAACCACGTAAAATTATACAGTTTGCAATTAAACCAGATTTTATCACCTTCCGGTGAATATATTGTCACTATTTCACCTGCAAATGACACAGGTTCACCGATATTTTAAAATATTCGCAAACCCCCCAGAAAATTCTATCTAAGCTCATAACAACCGCCGCAAATCAAACGCAACCACATAAAATTACACAATTTGCAATTAAACCAGATTTCATCACCGTCTCGTGAATATACTGTCACAACTGCACCTCCAAATGACACAGGTCCACCGATATTTTAAAATATTCGCAAACCTCCCCAAAAAAGCGCATCTATGGTCGGAACGGCCGCCGCAAATCAAGCGCAACAGCTCCCAGTGGCGCACACTTCGAGGTCTGTTATCTCAAACGGACCGTCGAACAAATTCATTAACTCGACATTCGTAATTATTATGTAATCGGCGTCGGTCAGCGTTCCCTCTAAAATGGCAACGGCGGCAACGACTGCCGTCCTGGAATCGATTTCCAATAAATCAACGGTGCCATCGGGATCGCGACGGGGACTGCCTTTAGTATGCGCATATTAAGCGCGGTACAGCACACACCGAGTGTGTTTATCCCGCCGAAGTCCGACGCACACGCCCGTTATCGGCAATTTATGCCGTCGCTCTTCTCCACGGTGTGTCCCGTGTCTCCTGTCCGTCTACCTCCACGCCGCGGACCAGCGCGCCTTTTCTAATTAGATCTAACGTCGCTTGAAATTATTTCGTCTGGCTGAATCTCGCTGACTGCTCCCGGAGCACTTGCGTCTGGCTTTTTGCTACTGTTTCCCCTCTTCACGAGCTTCCCGCCGCTTTTAATCCGCTTTATTCCTTTTTCCTGCCGTTTTTTGCGGCGGCCTTTCTGTGATTTTTATTCTGTTTTTTTTACTCTCTGTTTTGGTTGCCTCTTTGCACTCCGAGTAATTTTTACTGTGAGCTACCAGTCACTCCGGAACTATTTACACGGGGCGAGTGCACATCTGTGGAAAATTGAAAATCTTGCTTTGCCGTTAAAAAAGAAGCGTATACATTTTAAAATTATGTTTTGCAGATATAAAGAAATATAAAAGTACACAGGATTTATCTGACAATGGACTTATCAGCTTCTATTGTAATGTCGCCGCTGCGGTGACAACGGAGTGCGAAGGGTCAATTTGGAAGAAATGCAGACGTGGCGGGGATTCGAATTTTGATATTTTAGTAATCGGTTTATTTCTGCGTTAATCGATAGTCTTTCTGCTTAGGAGCTGCTATTTTAACCCTTACAACGCTACTGGGGTATTTTATATCCCAAACATTATCATATAATTTTCATGTTATTATTGTGCAACTTATTTCCATATATTATTTTGTTTATATGACAATGGGATAAAAATATCCCATGGGATCTATGCAATCCCAGCTGAAAATCTGAAAACTCCTGAAATAAAAAGAAATATATTTCATTCTCAGTCGTACTTTTATTCCATTTTCTGTGTGACAAAATACACATTGCTAAAAATTAGTCATTTTCTGAAGAAATAAAATTCACTGTTGAAAGGGTTAAGCCAGTTCCGAGCCAGCAAAACTATGGTGCACATATCACATAGGAAATATCTTCTAAAGGTGACGATCATTCGGTTCACCACTTTGCCTCTTTTCAAAGTTTTCCTTTTTCTCTGCAACTGTACTTAATTCTCTGTTCCGTTTGTATCTGTAGATCTTTCTTCGTATTTCTTGTTGTAAATTTTTGATTACATCTAGGTCTCTCGGTGTCTCCTTCTCTATCTTCTCTCCTCCTCTGCATTCTCGTCGACACACGCCATCGAAGGCACGCGAGCAAAGACACCGAGAAGCGAGATACATGTGCACGCACTTGTAGGATAGACGTAAAGAGATTCTAGAGGTCAGATGGGTGATCGATCGGGGCGCTACAGTCACTTTGGTGTTACATTGATCGATTCCGATCGTTCCATTGAAATTGGAGTTTCGTCACGATGATGCAATGTAATGCTCGCATGCATGCTCTATAAATAGATCGTTACTAGAATGTATCAAGACTTGATTGAACTCTGAAAGAAATTCGGAGGATTGTGGTCGAGGCTAAGTTTCATTGTTCTCTGAACCGAGGTACAATGTTACCAATTGTGAGCATTACTCTCTTTCTCTTTCGCCCTGAGACGCTCCAAGTTTAATATGAATAATAATTCTAACTTAATAACAATACTCTTCTTATCCCTTTAACCCTTTGACTGCTGAATACCCTGAGCCGAAGCGCTTCGCGTGAACGGCGTGCGACCGGCAATATTTATCGTTGAGAACTGAATACTTTTCCACGCAGTATGAATCTGTTCGGCGGTGCATTAAATTATAATATAGTACAGAATCCAATTACTGTTACTTTATCCACTCCAAAATTAATATTTTTGAATTTTTGTAATATTTTTTATTTTCATTATGTCTATTCATCAAGGGTAACGTTTAAAACGCCATAATTTGATAATTATGCGCCCGTAGCAGTCAAAGGGTTAAGCACTACGGACGCATATATACCTCGCAAAAATAGAGAAGTCTCGCGGTATGAGGTTCGGGGTAAGGGAAGAGTGTCGCTCGCACCGCCTATCCCCACCATGACGGTCCTGGATACTTGAAATCGTCCAATGAGAGCCGAAAAAGAAACACTTCTTTCGTCGTTTCCATGACGACTCAACGAATGTGCGATTCATGCGGCCAATGACGCGTTAGAATCGAAAACGACGTCAGAACGAGGAATGTCTCTATCCGCCAGGCGAACCAGAACAAACCACAGGCCAGAGGACTTCTCTTGTCTTTGGCAGCGGTACATAGAAGACAAGGAAGACCCCTTAGTAGACCTCCCACGCGAATAATTCCGCTTCAACTAATCAAAGCGCTCTTCGAGCTTTACATAATCCGCTATGAAAACACCGAGTGAACTGCAAACGACCGCAAGATCAGAAGAGGACGAGGAAACAGTGCGATAATGATAAACGCGAGGAGATCTCCCTGAAATGAAAAACCTCCGGAGTTCCTCCCGTTTTCCACCTCGGTGCATCGGGACTCGGGGTCAAATCGTTGCTGGTCCGTGCTCACGATGTTATCCGCCCACGTGAGAGGTACGCAGGTAAGTGCATACGTAATAAGTGCAATGCACGCGCTCACGTGCGACATTCCTCTTGTACGTGCATCACGCGAGCGTGTTTGCGACGGTTGTTTCCACGTTAAGATGGACGAACGTGGTACGTACACTGACTCAGAAACGAGGAGAGAGAAAGGAAGATGGAAAGTGCGGAGGAGAGGGAGAGAATGAGAGATAGATTGATAGATAAATAGTTAGGTATACAAATAGATAGGTAGATTCATAGACAGATACACAGATAGATGCATAGATAGGGAGATAACGAGATAGACGGACAAAGAGAGACCGAGAGGTAGTCGGACAGAGACTAAAGCAAGGATGAAGAGAAAGAGAAGTCTCGTGTGTACGTAGAATACGAATGCACTTCGCGGAGGTAGCAACCCTGCATTGTTCTACGACCGAGCGGATGCATCGCGTGCAATAGCCCAGTTTGCAATACGAAACCATCTGTGCGGTATGACTCGAAAGGGCCTGGGCGCGGAGAATGCACGAGGTACATGGACCAGTATATAATCTAGGTGGATACGTAGAGGTATTTTAGTACATAAAGTGATCCCTACGTGTTATTCCTCCTTGCACGCAGGGAAAGCCGAACTTTTCTGTCCCGTTCGTGGAGAATCGTTGCAGGTGAGGTGCAGCTTTTAACGGAATGCGTTTCCGTATCTTCTGAATTTTTGTAACGTGGGCGAAGGAGTGGAAAAGACAAGATACTCAGGGCATGGGTTTTACCAGTAGGAGCTGAGGATTAAAATTGAATCATCAAAATTAAATAAGTTGATTGTTTCCCTCTTCATATATTTTGAGTTTGAATTTTTGTGGTTGTTTTGTCTGAAACTGACAATTTTGGGTTGGTTCTCAACCACCGGGATTTGAGATTCCCTTCGGCCCCTTTTAAACCACAGCTACCTATGCAGATTATTACTAAAAATACCAGATTTATGTCTATTATATTTAAATGTACGAAATAAGTCCCTTGGAGAAAGAGGAATCGAGGGGAGAAAAAGATGATCACTTAAGTAATTTTTCTTTATAAGACAGACGTGGAATATTTACTGAAAGGCACCCTAGCAATTTTGAAAATGTTTAGAGAAAATTGTGTACCGCCTTGGTACTTTTAGTGTTAACACAAAATACGTATTTAACACTAGAACTACCGACGTTAAATCGGAGAAAAAGATGATCACTTAAGTAATTTTTCTTTATAAGACAGACGTGGAATATTTACTGAAAGGCACCCTAGCAATTTTGAAAATGTTTAGAGAAAATTGTGTACCGCCTTGGTACTTTTAGTGTTAACACAAAATACGTATTTAACACTAGAACTACCGACGTTAAATCTGTTATAGTCTATCATAATAAATAAGTACTTCGAAAAAAGAGGAATCGAGGGGCGGAAAAGATGATCGATTCGGTGATTTATGTTCTTTGACATGGACGTACAATATTTATTCTATGAGTTTTCTATAAACTTGGAGAATTTTTGGAAAAAAATTGTTTACCGGTCATTTTGACCGCTTGGCAGTTCTAGTGTTAATAGATTTGTGCCGGACAACGGGCATCGTTTAAATACGATGCCCATTAGCTATTAAAAACAATGTCGTTTTTTAATCATAGAGCATATATTTAAGTGTAAAATAAAAAAAAGTTTAACTAAGATAAACGAAGTAGTTTTCGATTTATTGCAGTTTTGTTGGATGACCAAACTCCCGCGAAATTCACGAAAAAACGGCCGCTATGCGCGTGAGTCCGCAGCGGAATATATCCGCATCCGTTTGAAACACCCAGCAGCCACGGAAAGCGAAGAAACAACACCATCCTGACCTCCAATTTCACGAAGTTCGTGTAAATCGCAACGATCATCGGCAGGCAGAAAACTAATAAGCCATCGTTCCTCGTCGGCAGCGGCGGTCGCACGGAGTCTGTTACGCGCACCAGAACCTCCGGGCGAACAATGCATAACAAGCATTGTCTCTCCGCTCCGCCCTCCAATTCCATTCCACGCTGTATTACCTTTATCTCTTATTCCGCTTATTCACTAGCCGCATCGCCGACACGCAATCGCGCGTATGCTCGCCTACCGATGCGACGGGAAAAAAAAACAAAGAAAAATAATCCCAACTCGTCGACATGCGCGCTCAATTATCCGGCCGTTTAGCTACGACGATCGTGCCTCTACCTACAAATTATCGGCGTCGAAACGAAGACGGAAAAGAAACGGGGAACGAGAAGGAACAGGAGGCTGTGGACAATTTCTGAGCGTTGTGCTCGTTCAAGGTGGACGTTTTGCTCCTTGGACGCTGCTTGGATCGGGGACAGGTTCAAAAAGTAGGCAGACTTCAATTAGCTTTGGTAAACGCGCGTGATTAACCTCTTAGGCACGGCGGAACTTTACGCGGGGCTGTTTCTCGGTACGGCAGAGTTCAACGCGAATTACGTGCAAATGATACGGCACTGCAATGTGTGACGGATAATGCTGTTCTTTGCACGAGTATTATGCGGGAACGGCAACTTGGCACCTGAGACGGAAGGGGAGATTGCCCTCGCACCGCCTATCCCCGCCATGTCGGTCCTGGAAACCTCAGATCGACGAATGACAATCGAAAATAAAACACTACTTTCGTCGTTCACATGATGACGCAACGAATGTGCTGGTCTCTCGGCCAATAGCGCGTCGCAATCGAAAATGCGTGAGGGAGAGGGATTTCCCTATCCGTCGGGCGAATCAGAGCAAATTACCCCTGAGGTGCCAAGTAAATTTTCCACCACAATACATTGGAATGAAGTGTTTGACGATTAAATTAAAATTTTTCATTAGTATTTATAAAAATATTTATATTTAAAATTTTTTAAAATTAAGACATGATTTTAGCGCGCATTTTAACTTTAACAATTTATTCTAATAATTAATAGTACACTTCAGTATGGTACGTCTTAAAACACGGTACAACACAAAGACCAACATCACAATCTGGCGCGTAAGCCACTATAGTGGTGCGCCGTACAGGAAGATACATCCGCGTAAGCCACTATAGTGGTGCGCCGTACAGAAAGACGATATCCGCGAAAGCCACTATAGTGGTGCTCAGTGCCTAAGAGGTTAACCAGGTGTAAGGGCGAAGTGTCCTTGTGGCGACGAAGAGAGCAAGTTGTGTTGCACGGTGCTCAGAAAAATTTGAAGATTACTTCAAAATTAATGTGAAGCAATAAAGAAGAGAAGCATTGCAATTTTTGTTACTAACCCCTTGCACTGCGACTTTTTTTGTGACTGCCACAGCAATGATTGAGAATTAACCCTTTCGCTACGAGCGCTGACTATAGTCACCCGACAAAATATCACACGAAGTTATATCAATATTAAATATTAGACCATATTTTGTAATTAGATATTTTTTATATACCATAAGTGTTTACTTTTTATATGTTATATGCATTGTAATTTCGAATTAATTATTTATATTACGTCACAAATCATTAAATGGTACATTCTACTAGCAGCGAAATAAGTAGCGAAAGGGTTAAGTGGCTAATATGAACTAGTAATTAATTCTTCGTTTGAAATTTCGACGGGTGACTACAGTCACCGATAGTACCCAGCCAGTGTCAGGCGGCGGGTGACTATAGTAGTATCGAAAGGGTTAACCTACAAGACGAAGAAGGAGGCAGGAGGAAAGAGAGAGAGCGAAAAAAAATGTAACTCGCCGGCAAGAATCCAAGGTGGACTCTACGCCGCTGAACCTGCCGCCTTCCTCTTTATTCTCGATCGCGCAACTCTCGATCCTTTCATTCAGGAACTCCATTATCCGTCGTACTCGCCGATAGACAATCGCCGGCTGAATAACCGGCATGCTTGCCTCGATGCGCGCCAGCGATCGTAACAGTCCCTACGAACGGCAGATTAGTCGATGCCGATTCGTTTGACGGCTCGATTAAGGCTGATCGAGCGTCTTTGATCTTACTTTGCCGGTTTTTTTCACGAGTTTGCGCGAGTTAATGCAGGCCTACATTTTCTGGAAGTAGTTTGAATGCAGGGGTGATTATTAGAAAGGGTGCATTTTCTGTCGGGGTTGTTAACACATCGAATGCCATGGGGGTCATCGGTGACCGGCACTGTTGAATTCGATGAAATTTCATATGACTTTTAAATTGCAATATTTACGAATTTTGTAATATATTCAATATTTAAATATTGGGGTTAAAAATATATAGTTCTGCTGAATATATATCAATCTGTGTCTTTGAAGTTTCTGATTTATAAGGATGTGGTTTTAATAGAAAAAGTTTTACTTCGGTAGAAATGATAATAGCGAAATACCGGTGTCGTTCAACGTGTTAACACTATATTTTTTTATTTCAGGAGTTTTCAGATGTTCAGCTGGGATAGCATAGATCCCAGTAGTATGTTACTGCTGGGATATTTTGATCCCAGCAGTAAATATTGTCATATAAACAAAATAATATATGGAAATACATTGTACAATAATAACATGAAAATTATATGATAATCTTTGGAATATAAAATATCCCAGTATTGTTGTAAGGGTTAAGTAATACCACGTGTCAAGTCCAAACAAAAACCCTGCCGGATCCTAGCCGAACGATCTCAACGATTTGCAAGTCGATCGTGCGAATTCCACGATTCACGCGTTACGTAATTCCCTGACGATCTCAGAAAGGCGTTCGATTATTCCTCGATTGTTTAACGTCCTCGCACGAATTACCAATCAATGGCTCCACGAAGGAGCCAACCGGACTGCCGTCTTTTCCTTTGTTATGCACGCACGCCCACGTTTCGAATCGTTGTCTCGTTTGCGAGGCTGTTATTCGCTCTATTCGTATCTCTAACGAGCAATAACCGGGAACGCGCGCGGCAACTGAAACGAGAGTTACGCAGGAGGATCGTTAAACTTCGATAACGACAGTTTCGGCCGATTAAAATCCCGGAGAGTCGCGAAACGAGGTAACAAATTTCACGGCGGTTCATTCGCGACTGCAAGGACAACGACTTCCGACTCTTTGTACTCGAAGGACCGTGTAGAGGCGTTGCTGAGACTTTTATGCACCGAGAATGTACTCTGCGATACTTTAACCGTTTTAGTGCCACGCAACGCGATCGCGCTGTTCGCGTGCTGTGGTGAACTGTGTCGCGATGTTCGTTTGTTTGCATCTCGCAAACTAGATGAACGAAGCGCTACCGCGCTGCATGGCACGATCCGACACGGATTCTTAACACTAGATTTACCATACCAGTCAAAATGACTGGTGCACAATTTCTTCCAAAAATTCTCCAAATTTATATGAGAGTCATAGAATAGATATTCTACGTCCATCTTATAAAACATAAATTGCCGAATCAATCAAGTTTTCCACCTCTTAATTCCCCTTTTTTCAAAATACTTATTTAATATTTTTAAATATGATAGATTTAACGCCGGTAGTTCTAGTGTTAACCAATTCACTGCCAGGAAAACCAAGGAAGTATTACCTTCGCTTGTTAAAATTTGAGAAGATGGCAGAAACTTTTTAGAACATTGGTTTCATTAATCAAAAATATAATCTCGACCTTTGTAATGGTACGAAGAACATTTTTGTTCGAAAATTTCTATACACGCTCGGCCATTATTTTTAACTTATTAATTCAAACTTATAGTGTAGCTACGAGATATCTCGTAGTTGGCAGTCAATGGGTTAAAAACCCCTGGCACTAAAACGGTTAAAGCTGTGCAATGGTAGGTGGATGCGGAGCTCGAAGGCTGGCAATATTGTGATTGGAATAATTATGCTAACCGTTTTAGTGCCACGCAACGCGATCGCGCTGTTCGCGTACTGTGGTGAACTGTGTTGCGATGTTTGGTCACGATCGTCAATTCGCAACGCGCTTGGTTCGTAATTACTATTTTTTTCAAATAATCGTAAACCACCTGCGTAAATAAGCTGTTTTTATTGAATTTACTTCTATACGAAAAAGAAGAGCAGCGCGATCGCGTCGATCGGCATTTCTTGCAAATAAATGAACGAAGCGCTATTGCGCTGCATGGCACAATCCGACACGGATTCTTAAAAAACCCTAGCACTAAAACGGTTAAGAGAGTTACAGGTTTTGCAGAATACACCGTTTTTAGTTTGAAGATACTCCATTACCGTGCGATAGCATGTATCTAGATAGATTGCGTTATCATAATTGCAGTGACCTATCGCTTAATTACTCGGGTCATCGCCCGGCGCTAAATTAGTTATATACTTGGCCTTATCTCGCTTTATACTTTATCTTTATCGCAATACCCTTACCCAATGACTGCCCTCTCAACTGTTGCACTGAAATTTAAATGCTGCACTTTCGCCCTTGAGTTTTCTCATAATCTATGTCAGTGCCATTAGTATAGCCCGACAACCGAAAGATGGCTAGGGAGCGGCGGAACCTCTCGTTTTCAAATGCCTATTCCCGCCAATTCTTTTTTTGAATTCTCAAATCTAGTCTCTTAAAGTAAACACTCCGCATAGACGTTTACTTTAGGAGGCTGGGTTTGGGAATTCCAAAAACGAATTCATGGGAACAGGCGGTTGAAAATGAGAGGCTCCGCCGCTCCCTAGCCATCTTTCGGTTACCGGACTATACATGAGCGTTATTTATGAATGCGGTGCAAGTCCATTTTTGTGAAAAGTGTGTTTAAGTTTTAGCTAAACACCGGTGTTTTCTAATTCATCGTTCCACCGCGAATGTTTATGCAAATTTCAAGTTTAATAAGCGCTGCTAATAAGGAAGAATCCAAGTAGATTCTTTCGCTCGTTAAATGTTACAGTGTATGCTTTACCTTAAATACTTCACATATTTCTTTATATTACTTGCTTCTTGTGTAACTTGGCAGTGTTAAATTTGTCATAAATGCAAACCAATCCGCAGTCTATCCATCATAAATGCACAAAAATTCTCAGTTTAATAATAACAGTAATGCTACCACAATAACGCGCTCCGTCGTCGTTAGCCGAGGTCTTTCCAGTTAAACAACAAACTCAACATCACCACAATCGTCCCTTCCGACCTAAAGGGTTATTCACCCCCGCGATAACGGTACTTTCTGCAGAACCAGAACTCGGTAAACGTCGACCCGACGAAACGCTTGACAATTCGTCATCGGGAGGACAACACCGGAAAAACCAGGCTGCCGCGATGCCTGAAAGGATTTCTCCTTCTTTTTTTCTTCGCCCCGCAGGTGGAAGGAACAGCGAAACGTTTTGCACGTACGTTGTCGACGATCTTGTAGACACAGGTGGGCTGTCCGATAATGCGCTCGATGCACTCGATGCACTTTACGCGCCGTCAGACGCGCGTGTAAACTTCCAACTCGGTTAAGCGTCGAGCAAATGTTAACCGCTATCGGCGCTCGTGCTCGACCGCAATGGAAGTATCTCGTTAGCGCGATTCCTGTCTCGAATTAATACCTTCGTTTCTAATCGGCCGGAATTTATTGCCGGGAGAATGGTGCACATCGACGGGAGCTGTCGGTCTTCTTTTTATATTTTTCTTTGGGACTGTTATGGTCGTATTGTCGGAGAGTTGGAGATTTGGCCGAGTTTGGCGCGCTAAGTCGTCGGGGCTGAGGTATTGCTGGGAGCTGGAGAGTTGGCGGGCGGGACGTTGCAGAAATCAAGATAAATGAAACTTGGTTCAACTGAGTATTTTGGCTGGAAGGGTTCCTATTGGAAGCAAAAATGTTTGAGATAGAAAATTTAGGTTATTTGGTACTCATCGAGATACTCCTAAAGTATTGTTGACAGCTGAAAAGTTGGTGGTCGGGACGTTTCAAAAAGCAAGAAAAAGTAGAACTTCGTCAGACTGGCTGTGTTTTTAGATGATAGGGTTCCTATTGGAAGCAAAAATGTTCCAAATAGAAAATTTATGTTATTTGATACTCATCGAGATAC
Source organism: Cerceris ruficornis (assembly GCA_963989415.1). Taxonomy (NCBI): domain Eukaryota; kingdom Metazoa; phylum Arthropoda; class Insecta; order Hymenoptera; family Crabronidae; genus Cerceris; species Cerceris ruficornis. The sequence goes on from OZ022518.1 coordinate 29,735,316, forward strand.
TCCTAAGGTATTGTTGACAGCTGAAAGGTTGGTGGTCGGGACGTTTCAGAAAGCAAGAAAAAGTGGAACTTCGTCTGACTGACTGTTTTTGGCTGATAGGGTTCTTATAAGAAGAAAAACTGTTCGATACATAAAATTGAGGTTATTTGATACTCATCAAAATACTCCAAAGGTATTGTTGAGAGCTGAAAAGTTGGCGGTCGGAACGTTGCAGCAAGCAAGAGAAAAATGGAACTTGGTCCGACTGACTGACCTTTTCTTCACTATGGAAAACTCAAAATTTAAAAAAAATATAGGATGTTTGACACTCATTAAAATATTCCTAAAAATTGCAAGAAGTAATTCAAAGTGTAACTCTAACAGAACGACAGGAATAAAACTTTTAAAGCTACATGGAACATTTGGAAACCTTGATATCTAATAAAATGTCCCTAAAAAATTCAACAGGTTATTCAGAGTATAACTGTAACAGCGTGTAACAAAGCTTTGAAAGCTATACGCTTATCTAAGGTTACTATTGAAAACTAAAATCTTAAAAACTTCAGGATGTTTGACGCTCATTAAAAAATTCCTAAAAATTGCAACAAGTAATTCAAAGTATAACTCTAACGGAGTACAACAATAAAACTTCCATAGCTAGAGGGAACATTTGTAATACTTGATACCTAATAAAATGTCCCTAAAAAAATTCAACAGGTTATTCAGAGTATAATTCTAACAACGTGTAACAAAGCATTGAAAGCTTCACGCTACAAAGCTTCTCAAAGCACTTCCAACCCGATGGGTCTCGCAGGTTTACAACCTACAACAGCAATCTCCCCAAACCATCTGGCACTTCGCCCCGCTTCATTTTTTTCGCAACGCGAGCCAATTAACGTCTCTACGATTACGTAATCAATCGTCCAACCGAACACGATCATCGTCCGTTACTCAAACCCGTGCTATACATACACCAACGTCCGGCGTTATGAAACTTCATTGCGAGCTTATTCATTTCAATAATCCCTCCGCTCACGGGAGTCCACACGTGTCTTTGCATCGAGACTGCACGTGAATATCGTTCCACGTGACGTCGAGATTAGCCTCGCACACCGAAATGGAAAAGCGTTGAAAATGTCACTCACAGTCGGGAATCAATTATCCTAAACGTTCTTCCGGATGCATAAAAATACCAACCGGTCCGCAACGCCCAGCAGACGGCTTTCTTTCTCCTTCTTCTCTCGCCCTGCTTCTCTTTCTTTCACTCTTTCTCTTTCTCCCTCCGGCTCCTTATCTACGCCGCTACGACAAAATCGTCCGAGCATTATTTCTTCTCGTTTCAAGGCGGAACACCAGCTCCCGTCAAAAGTCATGCAGAGCGAAAATGTTCTCCCCGTTGCGACGGCTTCGCCGTGGGATTCTTTTTCGTTTGCTCGTTTCCTTCGTTCATCGACGGCGATAGTTATCGTGACGTTTAATTTCCCAGTACACAGACCCGATAAGTTTACGCGCAAGACGCACGTGCAACGTCGAGGAAGCTGTTTTCTCTTTCTCCTTATAACTCAATATTTTCGACGAGTGTCGATTACATCGAATCGCGTTCACCATTTCCATCGATCACTCGGCGATCTCGCATCGATCGCCGGCTAATCCTCGATCAGCCTCGGGGAGCCTTCCCCTTTGCCTGCATTTACGGCATTACAACGTGACATGCAAATGCCGAGTGCCACGTTATCGCATACCCGAGAACGACGGCTCGAGTAAACGCCTGATCCGCTTGCGAAATATCAAACGGCCGACCCTCGAGAGTCCGGGACCGTGTGGAGACTCGATGAACGTTCACCCCGTTGCTGATGCCGGAGTCTTTTTTTATTCAGAACCTTTTTTCCCCTTTCCTGCAATTTTTCGGGTTTAATTGCTACTGGTATTTTTTCTAGAATATGTAGTTTTAGGTGTTTGGCGCATAGATTACTATAGACTAGATAATATATACATAGATACATATATTAGGTTGGTAGGAAATTAATGTCGGTTTTCAAACTTTATCTTTAAATACACATGTTGAGAATGGGAATAATTTTTTTTAATCAAAATAAGTTCCATTAACCCTTCCGCAACGGAGTGCTTTTCAGCAAGTGTGCTAACACGGTACAGAGCAATCCCGGCACATACGAATACCTTTTAATGTCTAGTGACGTAATATAAATTATTAATTCTTTATTGAAGTTGCAATGTATATAATACATGAAAAATAAGAACTTATGGTATTTAAAAAATATCCAATTACAAGCTATGATCTAATAATTAATTCTATTTGTGGAATTTTTATGGGTGACTATAGTCACCGCTAGTACCCAGCCAGTGTCAGGCGGCGGGTGACCATAATTACCGGTACTATCGAAAGGGTTAAAATTTACACATTTTTCCCAAAGAGCAACAAGTTTTTTAACCCTTTGCACTCCGTTGTCGCTGCAGCGGCGACATTATAATAGAAGCTGATACCTCCGTTGTTAGGTAAATCCTGTGAATTTTTATATTTTTTCATATTATAAAACATAATTTTAAAATGTATACGCTTGTTCTTTAATGACAAAGTAAAATGTTCAATTTTTCACAGATGTGCATCAGCACAGTTTTTAATAGTCCTGAAGTAGGTGGTAGCATATAGTAAAACTGATCGGAGTGCAAAGGGTTAATGTATTTTTTTTCTTAAATGATATAAGAAGACAAACAGATTAAATTGAACGGCTATCTCAAAATGAAGCGCCGAAGTTTGGAAACTCGAAAACCGACATTAATTTCTTACCAACCTAATATATATAGGGTGGGGCATTTAAATGGGAACACATAAATATCTCGGTTATTATTAGTCGTACAGAAAATCTTCACAGAATAAAGTTGTACTGTTTCAAGGGGCGAATTTGATGACGGTAAATAAATTTTTCTCAAGGTCATTTTTTTCGAGATTTCAAGGTCATCGTATTTTTTTTAAATGGGACTGCATATTCTCATTACAGCACCCTTTGATCTAAACTCCGCTGATCCAATCCCACCCAAGTCTACTCACACAAAAACGCTAATCTCCCCTCAAATATCGCATGACCATAAATCCCGCGTTTCCTCCTCAACGTCTGCCAGTATTCTCGAAAAAAAAGTCGTTTTACGTAACAAACCTTATCGAATCCCGTATCGCGTCTCGCTCGACGAAGATGCGCTGGAAAGAAAGCGAAGGCGCCGAACGGGGACTAAAAGTTCAATCGCGACGGAATGCAATTAATAACACGATCGAACAAAGAGGCACTTTGTTGCTCGTCGACGCGATATTCCGTGTAAGGTCAGATAATGCGACGCGAGCAGGAAAAAATCCATCATCCTCGACGCGGAGAAACGAGAAGCGAGTTTACAAGTCGCGGGGGAACCCGACGAGCATTAGGGACGCGAAAAATTCTGTTATGACAACCAATAATCAATAACGCATCGTACGGAGAAATTGTTTCGGCATATCGAGACACGCCGATCGACGGACGGATGGATAAACGATAAATCGGCGGACGCGCGCGAAAGCACGACGGGATTTGCACGCGGAGAAAGTAAAGTCGCGCGCGTAGATTTATCGCGAGATGTAAGCGAATTTTTCATATTGCAGTGTTTAATATTGCACTTTTTAATGGTATGCTGTGACGTGCACGATGGCTGTCTTGAATGCAGTTGAGGCGGCGCATTGGCAAAGATTTTGCAACTTGCGAATTCTGGCGACTTTGACTGTTTCGTTGGGGAATTAGAATTCTAAGTCGTTTGATGTTTTTTGGAAATATGCTCGTTGTTGTTAAACTATTTTTTTCAAGAAGAAGAGCTAACAAAATGTGCCATAATTTGTTATAATCTGATGCAGAAGCCATTGATCTTATGGGGTATACTCATTGTATTAAAACTCGTAAGCGCATTTTTTCATCTTGCAGCGCTTAATATTGCACTTTTTAATGGTATGCTGTGACGTGCACGATGGCTGTCTTGAATGCAGTTGAGGCGGCGCATTGGCGAAGATTTTGCAACTTGCGAATTCTGGCGACTTTGACTGTTTCGTTGGGGAATTAGAATTCTAAGTCGTTTGATGTTTTTGGAAGTATGCTTGTTGTTGATAAACAATTTTTTTTTAATGAGAAGAGCTAACAAAATGTGCCATAATTTGTTATAATTTGGAGCAGCAGCCATTGATTGTATGGAGTATACTCTTTGTCTTAAAACGCGCAAGGAATCGCGGAATTGCAGCGACGTTGAGAGACGGATTCCGCGAAGGAGCAAAACGATAGGAAATAACGAAGACCATAGAGAAACGAGAACGCGAGGAAAATAGCCGGCAGTTCCATTGCAACCTGTCATGCTAACAGCCAATAACCGAGGTCAAATGCCTCTTTTGTCGTGTATGCGTTCCGCGAGAAGCAGATGCGGAATTTTTACGCGGAAAGGAGCACCGGTCGAACCTCTCACTCCGCTCGCAAGAGATTGCTTTGTCGATGCTAGAACTACTTGCGTTGCATCTATTATAATTAAGAGTACTAAATAAGTACTTTGGAAAAAGAGAATTCAAGAGGTGAAAAACATGATCAATTAAGTAATTGATATTGTATAAGATCGAAGTGGAATATTTACTGCATGGCTCCCCTATTAATTTAGGGAATTTTTATAAAAAATTGGGAACCGATCATTTTGACCGCCTCGGTAGTTTTAGTGATGAAGGAGTCCTTGTCTGTGAAATTAGTGTAATTCTATTTTATATTATATGAAGATATTTAAGGGTTTGTATTTGAATGGGTTGAAAAATATTGATATATGTAATACACTCATTTTATGATTTTTAAATATTAAATTGATTTAAATTTATAATGTGATTGTTATTAAAGTATTAGTTAAAAGTGAAGTAGAGAAATGATGTAGTATCATTTTTTAACTAAATATTATGCCTTTGCGGAAAGTGGACTTACACCACTTTCAAAGTAATTATATTTGGAATTTAATTAAAAACGTAAATTTATATTGATAAAATGATGAAAATTTTGAAGGATTATGTTTGGAGAACTGTTAATAGATAAAAAGCTCGTAGCAGACTCTATTCATTGTTATCATTAACCAATTTTTTGTAAAAAATGGACTTGCACCACTTTCAAAGAAAATGGCTCATTTAATGACTGACGTTACGAAAGCAAAGTACTGGTTAACGTGTAACTATTTTTACCTGTAACGTTTCTGTTCTATAAAAATGTGCTTTTATGTAGATAAGCAGTTCTTTGGCGATCAAAAACTACCTTTTTGGAAAATGACAATAACTAATTCTGAAAAATAAGTCCTAAAGGATCCATCATTTAGAAGCAAAGTTCAATCTTACTATTGCTAAACAGCGTAAACTCGCAACCATATTTAAACCCCGCGAACTATTTCCGTCGCTGTTGCGATAACGAATCGATGAAAATCACGCTCGTCTCGTTTCCTTTCGCAGATAATTGCCAGTGGCGCGAGGTCGTGTTTTTGCGAGCCCTTCGCGATCGATTCGCGGAATCCACGGCGAACGGGGGAAACTCGTCGCGTTCGCGGATTCGAAACGGAGAGGGAAAAACACGGTGGAACGCCGTTCTCGGGGAAAAGCAATACGATTCTACGGCAAACATCCTCGGAGCTGCCGACTTCCTCTCTGATGTATCGCCCTCCCATTCGCGTCTCTTTGCCTCCACCCTCTCCGCGGAATTACACCGACGAATTATGGCCGACCCGAGAGCCACCCTTAGTGGAATTACATTCGCGTGCACGTTGATTAAATCGTTTTGTCTGCGACGACGAAATTCTCTCGTGGAGTGCAGAGGAGGACAGGTGAGTGGGAAGGGATTGCTTTTTTATGGATGGGAAGTACATATGGAAATCTGGAGGATTTGTTTGGTGGGTTGAATCTTCGGAATTTCAAACGGTTCGGTTTTTGTGCTGTATGAAGATTTAAGCAGGTTTGTTTAACCCCTTGCTCTACGATTTCTATTTTGACTGCGTGTGCAATAACTTAGAATTAATTCCTGAAGTAAAAATTTCTCTCTGATTTCTGATACCTCGTGTAATTGAAAGCAATATTAATATTATAGAAATAATTTGACCGTATCAGGACCGACTGATATTTTCAATTTAATAGTTTTTGGAAAACTTCCAAATTCCTTATTTCATTTACGGTGTTACGAGTATCACACGTTATTGTGGGCTAAGGGGTTAATTAGTACAGTCAACACTCCTATAACGCGGTACTCCTTTAACCCGTTACTCTTCTAATACGGTACTCTCTTAGTCCGGTACTCTCCTAGCCCGGTACTCTCCTAGCCCGGTACTCTCCTAGCCCGGTACTCTTCTAGCCCAGTACTCTCCTAGCTTGCTACTCCTCCAACCCGTCACTCTTCTAGCCCGGTACTCTTCTAGCGCGGTACTCTTCTAGCGCGGTACTCTCCTAGCGCGGTACTCTTCTATCGCGTTACTCTTCTATCGCGGTACTCTTCTATCGCGGTACCCATCTAGTATGGTACTCCTCTAGCCCGCTACTCCACTAGCTCGGTACTCTCCTAGCCTGGTACTCTTCTAGCACGGTACTCTACGAGCCTGCTACTCCTCCAACCCGTCACTCTTCTAGCGCGGTACTCTTGTATCGCGGTACTCTTGTATCGCGGTACTCTTGTATCGCGGTACTCTTGTATCGCGGTACTCTTCTATCGCGGTACTCTTCTAGCGCGGTACTCTTCTAGCGCGGTACTCTTCTATCGCGGTACTCTTCTAGCGCGGTACTCTTCTATCGCGGTACTCTTCTATCACGGTACTCTTCTATCACGGTACTCATCTATCGCGGTACTCTTCTAGCGCGTACACTTGTAGCGCGATACTCTTCTATCGCGGTAATCTTCTATCGCGGTACTCTTCTGTCGCGATACTCTTCTATCGCGGTACTCTTCTACCACGGTACTCTTCTATCGCGGTACTCTTCTAGTGCGGAAAGTATCCTGAGTCTTATCATCCACTCTCAGAACAGCCTCTGAAAAGCTTTAATAAGTCAAGCACGGGCTCCGCCAGCTCGTCGCGGCGATGCCCAACTGTGCCAACCGAGTGCAACTTCTCTTTCTAAGGGCGTTATTACGATAGCTCGTGTGCACTGCTACGACGAGCAAGTTCCGCGAGTCTACCCCGAGGATCGAGGTACATGCATTTATGCAGTTTTTCCAGGTTGCACGTACCACGGCATTGAAGCTGCATCGGATGCCCCGAGGTATCCACCACCGGCGGATAGGTGTATCCGAGACGTTAACGGCTCTAAGTGCACGCATCGATTTCTTTCTGAGCGAAAGAGCAGGAAAACGGGAGAATGCAAGCTATAAAGGATTACTATAATCCGGAAAACGGAAGTTTGGATATTCCCATAGAGGGTCGACGACTTCTATTGAGACGTTTCGAGGGAGGAACGAGGGAGGAATCTTAAGGGTTTCGAAGTGTCAACACGGGGGCTATCCATTAGATGAATTACAAAATGAATCAATTATTAGGCTAATTTTCTCCAGCTGTTCTATGTGTTTGATCAGTGTTTTAACACTAGAACTACCGCAGCATCAAGAGTTGAAAAGAATTATCAATTAAGTAATTTAGGTTTTATAAGATTAAAGTGGAATATTTATCAATGTATACCATGTATCAATATTATAGGCTCCTCTATCAATTTCAGAAATTTTAGAAAAATTAGGGACCTTCCGCTTTGACCGCCTTGGTGATTTTAGTGTTAAAACATGGCTGTCACTAAGTGCATTAAACATACAAACTTTAACATTGTATCGACCCCACACTGCCAATGGTTAATCAGCAAATGCTGAATCAATGTCTTCCAGAAATTTCCCACAACTCTGATCACTGTTTTTGAAAATTCTTCGTCTCCATCTTCAAAAAATAAGAAGTACCCAGGACAAGTAATGACTATAACATCAACCGATGCAAAAGTCATCACTGCACAAGTGAAAACATCTATAAATACAATAAACGTGAATTTCCGCCTCCATTTTCGCCACGGCGGGTACGTCAACGAGTGATTACCGGACAAGTGTGTTATGGCAGTAATGAGAGATTACCGAAACCGGAAATGGTCGCCATCGCAAGAGGCAAACAATGGCGTGGAACGTGCTCGATGGCGTATCGAGCCAGTGCCACGGTGGTCTCCCGTCGAGGCTATACCACGGGGAACAGAGTGCAACGTGCGCAAACCGGTGCAAATGCAATACTCGGCCGACTATCGACGAGCAACCGCGTCACGGGCTATTGGAAAATTTCCCTGTCTTTGCCAACCGGTGAAAGGAATTGCACGCAAGTCAACGAGACGAGGCTTGCACGCGTGCGAGCTTCTCCATTCGTCTCGTCCTGCCATTCATGCTACTTCTTTGCGCCCTGTGTTCTCCAAGAATTTCACGAGGAGGTGTTAATTAATCCGAGACAACGGAGAGTGTTGACTCGTCATTTGGAACTTGATATGGCAAAAAGTTGCTGCTCGAGAAATTTATCAGAGCTTGCAAGCTGTTGCTGTTTGGAATTGTTTCTTTAGGAAAAGTGGCAGTGAGGTAGAACTGAACCGCGTTCACTATTTGGGTGTTTATTGTTCTCCATCCTCATCACAGACCCTAAAATTCCAATAGTGTCCCTGCAGGTAAATGACAAAAGAAAATTGCTCTAAAAAACAGTCCAAAAATCAAGCATTTAGAAGCACAGTTTCATCATACTGTTGCTAAACCCCGTAAACTCGCAGCCATCTTTAAATCCCGCGAATTATTTCCGTCGCTATAGCGATAACGAATCGATGAAAATCGCCCGTCTCGTTTACTATCGCCGATAATTGTCTGCTTGGGATTGTTTCTTTAGGAAAATTGTTTTTCGACTTCTCTAGTTGGAGAACTTTTCCACGTCGCCATAGATGGGCTTGTTCGAAAGGAAAAAGATTTTTCGCTCTATTCACCAATCGACCTCTCCCTCCCGCGTAAAATAAAATTAAGAAATGCAAATGGATGCTGCTGGAATAACAGTGGCCGATGTTCTTCCTACAATTTCGCTGTCATTCCCGGCGAAAACGATCCCTTTTTCCCTCGGTGGCCAGGAAACGTCTTTGCATAATTGAAACATCTGCGCGGCGTTCTCCACGGTAATCAGCAACGTCCAAACGACCCGCTCGATTACACCAATCGAGAAAACTCTGATCGCTCCGCCTGCTTCTACGTGCCGAGATAAAAATTCTAAAAAAATGCTAGATGGGAGAAAGGGAATGTCAGAGAAAGACGGACAAGAAGAACCGCTGACAAGAGGAATGAGGAGAGGAAGAGAAAGGCAGAAAAGTCGAAGGGAAAAATAAATAGAGGGAAACAGAGAGAAAAGGCAGCGTTGGAAGCTAATTCAAGCAGTCTGGGAGAAAGAAAGAGAAAAAAAGCAGCCTCGGAAGCTAATTCAAGCAATCTGGGAGAATGAAAGACAGAAAAAGCAGCCTTGGAAATTAATTCACGAAATCTGGGAGAAAGAAAGAGAAAGAATGCAACCTTGGAAGCTAATTAAAGCAAACTGGGAGAAAGAAAGAGAAAAAAAGCAGCCTTGAAAGCTAATTGAAGTAATCTGGGAGAAAGAAAGAGAGAAAAAGCAGCCTTGGAAGCTAATTCAAGCAATCTGAAAGACAGAAAAATAGGAAAAGCAGCTTCGGAAGCTAATTCAGGCAATCTGGCAGAAATAAACAGAAAAAGTGCAGCCTTGGAAGCTAATTCACGAAATCTGAAAGACAGAAAAAGAGGAAAAGCAGCCTCGGAAGCTAATTCCAGCATCCGGATCCGAGAGCAAGTGACAAAAATCACCTTTGGCGGCTAATTCGAGCAGCCCACTGTGGAGCAATTGAACAAAGACAAAACGGAGAAGCAGCTTTCAAAGTCTAACTCCAGCGACCCAGAGAAGTGAGAGGAAGAGAGAAGCAGCTTTAGAAGCTAACTCCATGAGCCTAGGAGAGAAAGCTCGTCCGCGTTCGATGGCTTCATATCCTTGGCAATTGCACGGTTACATACGCTCGAGAAAACGCTTCTGCGAAGCCGACAAGAGGCGAGTACACGCCGGCTAGTTAACATTCGCGCGAATAGTTCGATACGAGGTAAATAAATCACGGGACAATCGTTTGCAGTGAACTCACTTCAGGCTAGAAAACACTGAATCGAATTCTCCGTTGGAGTTTAGAGACATTTTTTCTCGCTTGAAATGCAAGTATGACGATAGATATTCTGCGGCGATGATAATTCGACCTGATTTCACGCGATGCGAAAAATGTGCGAAGGTTTTCTTCGTTTTTGGAGGAAGTACGATCGAAAGTCGAAGAGGATGTTGCCGCGGTTGCGACGACGGAGGAAACGAGATTGTCGGGGAACACCTCCCGGCTTGTAATTACAAGTATGATCGTTGAAAGAGATATTATCGCATATGAAATACTTCGCTAGGAATGTAGGCGTTCTAGAGCAGATTAATTGCACGATTGCACTCCTGTCGCTGGAAGAAAGACTGACGTAAATAGTGACGTTGAACGTGCCACGTGATGAGTGCACGAGATGAAAATGAAAGCTGCCGTTCTTTCGTGAAATCGCGAACTTTTCAAGTTTCTTCAGTCTCGCAGGTAATCAAACTAGCAAATATCAAAATTTCAACCTTGCAATATATTATAATTTGCCTCGATCCTTTTGAGCTCATTCTCAGAGCAAATAGAATTAATTCATGTTCAAATTTCAACTTTGTAGTAGACTGTTAGCTGTTTCGACCCTCTCGATCAGAGCTCCCAAGTAACCAAATTTTCGAGTAGCCAAATTTCAACTTTGTAATATACGCTTATGTGCTCCGATTCTCTCGAGCTCCGATAAATCAAAATTTTCACATATTTGCATTTCAACCGTGAAATATAAACTTATTTATTCTGATCGTTCCGAGCTCCTAAATAATAAAATTCATAAATATCTGAATTTCAACCTCGCAATATAAACTACTCTATTCCGATCCTCTTGATCCCCTACCTAATAGAATTAGCTAACATCCAAATTTCAACTTTGTAATATACCCTCGTGTGTTGCAATCCTCTGGAGCTCCTAAGTAATCAAATTCACGGGTACCCAAATTTCAACCTCGCAATATAAGCTCCCCTATTCCTATCCTCTTGACCTCCTATCTAATAAAATTAACTAAAATCCGAATTTCAATTTTGTAACATACCCTCGTGTGTTCCGATCCTCTCCAGCTCCTAAATAATAAACATCATAAATATCTGAATTTCAACCTCGCAATATAAACTCCTCTATTCCCATCCTCTTCATCTTTTATCTAATAGAATTAACTAATATCCAAATTTCAACTTTGTAAAATACCCTCGTGTGTTACGTTCCTCTCCAGCTCCTAAATAATAAAATTCACAAATATCTGAATTTCAGCCTCGCAATATAAACTCCTCTATTCCGATCCTCTTGATCGCCTACCTAATAAAATTAGCTAACATCCAAATTTCAACTTTGTAACATACCCTCGTGTACTCCGATCCTCTGGAGCCCCTAATTAATAAAATTCTCAAGCATCTGAATTACAATTTTATAACATACTCTTACTTCCATCGACCGAATACCACGAAACTCCAACTTCGCAAAAATCCTCCTATCCCGTTGACCATTCGTTTGGAAGAAAAAAATCAAAGCAATTTTCCCGCGGACCGAAATCCCTCTCAAGAGGCAAAAGCTAATTACGTTTATACGCGAGATCGCTTCGATAATTGCCATCGGCGCCGTTTATTCGAGATTCGTTTCACGTTCATCCACGGACTTCATCGCCGTATCCCGATCCTCTCGCTCCGGTATTCCCGGCGCGCGTGCACCTGGCAGCAATTATGACGTACGAACCAGCTGCCCTTTCTCTGGACGTGTCTCCCAGACTGGCGAACCGGAGAATGCGGACCCCTTCACGATCTACCTTTTCGAAATCGCCGGTTTCGCGAGCACGTCGCCCACGTGTCCACCGATCGCGCGCCGTAAACCGGCGCGATCTCCTTCTATCCTGTCCACCCTGTTCGTTTCGCTCGTTCTCGAACGCCTTCCTCTTTCTCGGATCTTTAGTCTTTGTCTCGAGACTTGTCGCTGCACGTCTTTCTTTGTTGTCGTACAATTTTACTCCGAAATACAATTTTATAATTTTATTTATCAATTTTCTATAGGTAATCTTATAGATACCTTGCAGTTTTAACTATTAATTTTTTATAGGTAATCTTATAGATAGCTTGCAGTTTCTAACTATCAATTTTTTATAGGCGATCTTATAGTTAGCTTGCAGTGTCCAAATATTAATTTTTTATAGGTAATCTTATAGTTAGATTGCAGTTCTTAACTGTTAACTTTTTATAGGTAGTCTTATAGTTAGCTTGCAGTTCTTAATAACTAATTTTTTATAGGTAATCTTATAGTTAGCTTGCAATTTTTCACTATTAATTTTATAAAGATAATGTCATAGTTAGCTTGCGGTTTTTAACTATTAATTTTTTATAGGTGATCTTATAGCTAGCTTGCAGTTTTTAACTATTAATTTTTTATAGATAATATTTATAGTTAGCTTGCAGTTTTTAACTATCGATTTTTTATAGGTAATCTTACAGTTAGCTTGCAGTTTTTAACTATTAATTTTTTATAGCTATTGTTATAGTTAACTTGCAGCTTTTGTCTATTAATTTTTTATAGATAATCTTACAGTTAGCTTCTAGTTTTTAACGATTTTTCTACGAACTTTGAAATCTTACTTTGCAGTATTGGAGCATATTTGCGTAGGAGGAAATGGAATTGAAAGGTTGAAATTTTAAAAAAGATTTTTAGAAGCTTAGCGCGACATGACATTGTAAAAATCTGCCTGTGGTATGATATTAAAATCTGCAGCATTGCTTAAATTAATTTATAAATTTATATTTTGATAGTTTAATGCTCTACCATGACACGTAGGTACAAAAAAAATTGTAATAGAAGGAGTTGAGTTTTCTGCCTCCCGGATATTCCTGAGATTTCCTTCTCCAAGCCCGACTGCCCGCATGTCTACAATTTTCATCCCGCTCTTCTCTTGGCATTAAATATCCCTAAATTTCTTTCCCCCCTTACAATCTTCCCTCTTTCCGTTACTAAATCCTCCCCTCCGGACCTCTCTATTTTTCATCGCCCTAGCTCGCCACATTTTCTTCAACTACCTCTCCAAACCTCCCCGTATTTTCCCTCGTTCCCTTACCAAATCCTCCCCTCCGGACCTCTCTATTTTTCATTGCCCCAGCTCGCCATATTTTCTTCTACTACCTCTCCCCATTTGCATAGGAACAGAATAAAATCCAAAGATTTACCTTTCACCCTCCCTCCATCCATCTCTCCCTTTCTTCAAATCCCTCTCGTTCCTCCTCCCTCCCTTCTCTCTCCAATGTCCACCGACCACCCCATTTGTCCGCGTTCTCGCCGAACTGCATCGGTAGCGCACGTTCCGTGCTACCTGCCGAGTCGTGGGCAGCTTGGAATGCGTATATGCAGCCGAGCGGGCAGTGCACATTCGTCGAGTATTATCGTCCTAATACCGAGCGGCGAGCCGTCTTTATTAGCGGCACACACGCGCGTAAAGCCGGAGAGTCGGTAGGCTGCAGGTACGCCCACGCCGTTAGATAATTCATATCATTGATATTACGAGGCCCTCCGGGCAATGCACCGACAACTCGCTACGTCATTCACCATAAAGATCGGCCCGAGAGATTCGTGGTTCGACGAGTGTCGGCCACCGGCTCGTTTCGTTCGTACGCGTCTGTGTTAATGCGCCGGTTTACGCGTGCACGCAACTTGCGCCACTGGACGAAACGAAAATTCTGGCAGGGCCGGTGTCCACCTTTCGTGTGGAACGGAGGTCAGGTTAAATCTTGAGGACACATTAATCTGGTAATTTTGTATTAATCGTTAACCCTTTTAGTGCCAGCGGGCCGATCTAACGGCGCGCGGTCCTTATGCGCAAAACTGCCACGGGCCGACCGCCCGAGTTTATATAATCTATATACACACAAGTACATAACAATTCTACAATTAAACATATTTTATAAGTAAAAATTTTGTTGCGCAATATTATATTCCATATTCTTTAAGTTTCAGAAGAATAAATACCAAAATTTTCCGGAAATCGGAATTTTGTTTCTTATAAAGCTATTCACATAAGCGCGCATATCAAATCGGCCGTACCTGTAAAGTATCTCTTTTTTTTATTAAAAATGTGTGTATTCGCACATGTTCAATTATTTCGTGAATTTATATAAAGTTTCTTTTTAATTTAATTCTTTAAATTAAAGGCGGTGCGAGAGCAATCTCCCCTTCCGTCCCAAGTGCCTTTTTTCTGGTCCCTCACTATACCATGCCAGCCACTCTCTGGATATTCCCCCAGAGGATCAATTATCCGCAAACTATCACTCCCAACAAAATTCCTAAATCTCAATCTCACTTTATCCACCCCATTCCCCTTCACCCTCCAAAACCACCCTCGCAGAGCGCCAGAAACCGTCTTCGACCGTCCTCAATCGCAAAGCGGAGCACCGAATCGGAAGAAGATCGTTGCGTGTCGGTTTGTCGAACAAGTCGTAACTCTCGTGCGCGATACGTCTGAAATAATTACGAGCGCCCGTGTACTTAATAAGTCTTCGGCGACGAGCGGTACGAAGATACGGCGGGCGAAAATGGCCGAGCAAGAAGAAACCACTTGGTTCCTCCGTTGGAGGCGATACCGCGAACGATAGCCGAGCGAGAACGGGACGCGGAAAGTGGCGAGAAGTATCTCCGCGAAGGCGCGTGAGGGAGAGAAAATAAATAAATAAGTTGATAAGGGGTAACGAGGGACTCCTTGGCTCTATCTACGGACAGGATACTCGTTACGCTTCACCGAGTGACACGCGCTTCTTTCGAGGTCTGCCAAGATAAAATACCGAAAGGACGTGTCCGACGGACTTTCGTTTCGTTCGTACGGCTACCGTACCGCTGTTATGTTCATTGAGATTTAACCGATTGAGAGCTACTCCTCTTATGGCAGCGTCTCGGTAAACGGTAGACGTGTTTCCACATTTTTACAGTCGCCAAGTAATTTCTCTCTGGGAGCGATAGAGGATAGAGATGCTCGTGAAAGTACGGAAAAATTTGCTCCGATTATCTGTTCGTTGGGAACACGACGAACGGTATTTAGTATCAATAAGTGCGGATTTTTGTGCATTTATGTCAAATACTAACTCCAATAGTAACTCCAATGGTAACTCCAATAGTAACTCTACTTAGATACTTCTTTATTAGCTGCGTTTATCAAACTTCACATTTGCATAAACTTCAGGGAAGTAAATAGTAATCACATTAATTAAATAATTACTTAATTTAATTTGATTATCACATTTTTAACCGTTTGAGGACTACGGAATCATAAGTGTTAAAAAATTGAATTACAATCGCTGAAATGTGATTACACAAGCAGTAATTTACAACGTCTCGTAATTAACACTGACTTTCTGACAAAAAGGTAGTTTTCGATCGCCAAAGAAGTGTTTATTTATAATGGTTAACATAAAATCACATTTTTATTGAACAGAAACGTCACAGGTAAAATAATTATACGTTAACCAGTACTTTGCTTTCCTAACGTCACTCAGTAAATGAGCCGTTTTCTTTGAAAGTGATGTAACTCCATTTTTGACAAAAACTTAGTTAATGATAACAATTAATGCAATCTGTTATGATCTTCTTATTTCTAAACAATTCCCGAAAAGAATCCTTCCAAATTTTCATCATTTTGCCAATATAAATTTATGTAGTTAATAAAATTACAAACATAATTACTTTGAAAGTGGAGTAAATCCACTTTTCGTTCGTTCACTGGAATTTTGGTACGGCCCCCGTTGAAATTAAAAATGGCACATATTAATATACAGTTCTAATTAAAGTAATTTAAATGGCATTACCTGAAGAAATATTGAAATAACGCCTTTTTACTTTGTTTCTCTTTTTACGTATTTAATAAAAATTTCAAAAAAAAAATTGGTTTGATTCAAATGAAATCTCATATTTAATATTTCATAAATGAATGATTTTCACATTTTGTTGACCTTGAAAGTGGTGTAAGTCCATTTGAGGTCATCAAAAGTATAAATGTCTTTTAATTAATACTTTAAAAACGATCACATTCTAAACTTAAATCCATTTGACATTTAAAAAACATAAAATGAGCGTATTACATATAACAATATTTTCCAAACCATTCGAATACAAACTCTTAAGTATCTCCATATAATATAAACTGAACTTACACCACTTTCAACGAAAACGACTTAAATGTCGAATACATCAACAAATTCGTGAAAATTGCCACTTAAAAGTCGCAAAAAATTTCAAAGTTTCAGTTTCTCAGCCAACGATTTAATTTCGCGTGTCCACGAACGACGTCAAATCGGCTTTTTGCCGTCGAAGAGAGCACTCCATGCTTTCGAGGCAACTTTAACATCGACGTAATTACGGTGATCGGCGGTGCAATTTCGCCAACCCCTCCAATCGCCAAACGATCGCGAGTTGCGCTTTTCCTCGGCGCGGCTTTCGGCCGTTTTTTACCCTGGAAACCGGTGGCTGACTTTACGAGCGTTAAACCACCGGTGAAAGATGGTTTTCGGAGTCCAAGACAGAAACGCCAGCATCGACTTTTACTGGCTGCGCTCCCGGCAAATGCGCATTTTAAGCAGCCACTTTCGAGCTAACCTCAGGCCAGACGCCGGAGGAGAAAAGTTTTGGGAATGCTGAGGAGGCTTCTTAAAATTCAGCTGCCTTCGAGAAGGCAAATTGAGCATGGACAATTTGTCTTGCGTTTTTTTAACGGTGGGGCTGTGAGCGATGTTGCGATTTTTAGTGGAGAGAGTGGAATGGTGAGCGCGGAATTACGTGATTGACAATTAGCGAATCTGATTTTAAATCTTTGTCACGATTGGGAAGTTTTTGCTAAATTAACCCTTAACGAACGAGCGCATTTTTCTAGAACAATGACCAGTAGATCGACGCAATAAAAAAAAGTAAACGATTACTTATATATTTTCTGAGCGTGGTACTTCTCGCAATAGTTTCCTATGTGAATATCAGATTTTTTAGTAAAAATAACACGGCATGCCGCCTGTACGGCGGCATTCGATTTTCTTGGAATATTTGTAGTGTCGCGGATATGGCGGCATTCGTTCGTTAAGGGTTAATATCTGTTGGGTGCACAAGTAGTATTAACCCCTTGCTGTACAATAAAGAGTGCAACTCGTGTCGCTATAAATGGAATAGGAAATTGTAAAGATTCTCAAAAACTGGGAATTTAAAAATATCAGTGCGTTATGATACGGTGAAATTGTTTCTATGCTATTAACCCTTTGCGGACGGAGAGATTACTATTTACTTTGCAATCCAAAACCACCTTTTTATCAGCAGGTTAGGCTGTTAATGTATGTACATTATATATTACTATTTGTTTAATCATATTTCAACGGTTGTATTTCATTTTTTCAATTCTAACTGTGTATACAAGCAACAATAAACTATAATCTAATTTTTTCTCAGGCCGCATATATGCGTCGTTGGTTCTCAAAGGGTTAATATTGCGTTAAGTTGTACACTATATCAGGAATCAGGGATAGATTGTTATTTCAGTAATTAATTCTGAGTTATTGCGCATGCAGCCACAGAAGAAATAGTACAACAAGGCGTTATTCAGTTTAATATTAATATATTATCGACTAGTTAATGCATCGATTCTTTAATTAGATGCACTCATCATAGGTCTTTAAGCATAAATTGTAATCGCCAGTACTGTTATTATTAATTAGACCGTCCTATTATTTGCGTCGGTTAGAAGCCAATGCGGTTAAGTCCATTTTTCGATAATTCCTCATTTTTCTAAATTTTAATACCATAAAGATTATTCCATTCAAATTTACAAAAATCAGAGAATATCAAGAAATGGACTTTTCCGCATTGGCTTCTGGGCGACTCATTTCTGTGACTATAATATATCAAATATTAATAATAGTTTTTATTTTAAAATAAATTATAATAATTCGAATTATTCAGTATTACATTTAATATTAATATTTGCTATATTACAGTCGCAGACGTAATACAACAGTCTAATTAATAATAACATTACTTGCTATTACAGCAGTATATTTAACTTAACAAGTTTAAAAATAAGTCCTACTGTGGCTGCATCCAATTAAAGAATCGGATTCCTAACTAATTGATCGAAAACCTAGTTGTCTTTGGAAGTTTCTTCCTAAATTATTCCTCGGTGGTTGGAAACCTATTGAAAATTGCATATCCGCGGCAAAATATCAACAGTCTTTGATCGTTCCAGAAGAAAATGCACATTCGCCACGTCGACGCGTAATAATTTATTAACGCGATGGGAAGATTGTTTTCAGCGTTTCCTTCAAGATCGGCAACTATAAGCTGAATGCATTATTGCGTGCTATGGCTTGCGAGACAATTGAACGACCCGATAAGCTTTACACGAAAGTTGCATACGACGCGGATATACTATCGTGAGAAACTATTATCTCCGTCCATTCAACGCACTTCGAAGCAAAGTCCTCGGCGATAAAACGGTTAAAGACGTTGTCTCAATCATTTTTATATAAAATAATCTAAAAAAAAATGAGCGCGCGATAAACTTTCATTGCATAATTAACCCTTGCCGTGCAATAACGAGTGGCACTCGTGATGCGGTAAATTGCATAACAAATCTGCAATTTTAACGAAACCTATCTAATTGAAAATATCAGTGAGCCGCGACACGATATCATTATTTTAATAATATTAATATTACGTTCAATTATACGATGCAGCAAGAATCACTGATCTATTTTTATTTTACCATTTCAATTCTGACTACTGCGGAGGCAGTGACAAAAGAAATCCTTGGACTTTCCATTCAATTTCATCTGTATTTCTCTACATAACAAATCTTTCGCGCTCCCACACTAAATGTAAGTAAATACAACGAAAAGCCTCCCCTTCTTTGTCACGTATACATCTCTATCTCATTAAAATTAAAATTACTTCAATTTTTTCTAAAAATTGCCCTAACTAATAGGGAAGCCATGCAATAAACATTCCACGACTATTTTGTAAAAGAAAAATTATAGATAGGCGTGGAATACCTGCAATATACCCCTATACATTTAGAAAATTCTTATGACAAATTATAAACAAGTCATTTTGACTGCCTTTGTACTTGCAGTACTAATTGAGTCGTTCAGAAGCCAATGCGGTTACGTCAATTTATTTTATATTTTCTGACTTTCGTAAATTTTAATAGAATAACCTTCATTCTATTAAAATTTATAGCTTATATTACATATTATATTAGGTTAAATTGTGTCATATATCAAGAATCACCGATCAATTTTTATTTATCCAATTTAATTCCGAATTATTGCGGAGCCACAAGAGAAATTGTTCAACAAAGAGTTAATATCTTCGTTGCAATCGGACAATTCGTTCCGCACTAAAATAAATAAATCACCGCTGAAAATCTATCCACTTTCATCTTCACCATTTCCATCCTCGGATCGATTAATTTTCAATAAAACTTTCCCATTAGTATCTACGACAAGACAGGTGAAATACAGCCGACACTCGTTTATCAATATTCCCTCGGCGATATTCCGAAGAGGCAATAAGAAGTCCGAAAATCAATCGGTCCCAATCGATCGTAAATAAACAGATCGACGTAAAATCGGAGGGAAAGGCAGCGGACATTTGTACCACCCGTGTTTCGATAATCCTTTTACATCCGAGCTTCGAGCTCCGTTCGCGGTCATATGATAGAGCAATAAATTGCATCAACGATACTTAGCCGCGATTATAGCAAACAAACGCGAGCACAAGCAACGAGTGTCGACGTCCCGTCGAGAAAGTAACCCGCGGCTTTGTGCACGGCCTCGTGTTTTCACCGTGGCCGATAACTTCTGTCACATCAGAGTGTTCAATTGAAAAATCCGTGGGATAGGAAGTTTCCGTTATAGAATCGTCGAGGACAATACGGAAACGGAAGTCTCGCCGCGAGCCAGACGAAAGTGATTGGCGTCGATGCTCGGTGGATTCGTGTTTTCATCTATTCTATTATTATTGTTGGCTGATGGTGTTTTAGTTCTTGAAGGTTGGTGGAATTTCATTTTCTTTGCTGATGTTATCTAGTACATACTGTGATTCGGGGCACTTGATATTGTTTTTATATTTAGTTAGTATAATTCAATATTTGCCGACGTGGTCACCCTGTATTTCCAATATTACGGATAACGATTTTGTAATATGAAAGAAGTTCTTAACAACATTTGTTGAGGGCTGTACCACCGAATGTCGGATGTGCTGTTAGTGCCAACTTGTGTAACCCACGAGTATAGGGACTTTTGCTGTGGCGATCGAAAAGTAAGCGCTAGCTGTGGGGAGTTTCGGGCGGATACAGTTTGGTTGGCATTATAAGACAAGACACTTGACTGAATCGGCGACATAGACACGTTGTAGACAAAATAAACGTATCAAAAAACCATCATCGAACACAATTCAATCGATCCCACAACTGTGGCTGTGAACATTAAGTTGTCCACAGCAGTGACGACGCTGAATATATTACAACAAAAATTCCAGTCCGTCCGCAACAGCGGCGAGATCAAATACGCGCTGCAACAACATTGTCTTCGTAACCCTTTATATCGCAGGTGAAGTAGGTACATGTAACAGATTTCTAAATGAAGGTTGAAACTTAAGTTAGAATTATTATGCAGATTTTGTTGCAGTCTTGCCACGCTGAATGCCGGCAGTATTTTACCTGTTTTGTTATTTGTGCTAACGTTCCTCCGCTCCTTTAACCCCTTGCCCTACAATAACGTGTGACACTCGTGACACGATAAATGAAACAAGAAATTTTCAATTCTTCCGTAAAATACTAAGTTGAACTATCAGGGTGTCAGAAGACGTTCAAATTAGCTCTATTAATACGTCGAGTGCGATGTCAGTCCCTGGGGACTTTTCGTTTGGCCGACGTTGTGGGACTTACAAAAAAATTTTTGTTTTGACGACATTGGCGCATGGGACCGGTATGCACCATTATCGATAATCTATCGTTAATAATTTTCATAATCCTCTCGCTGAAAACTGCTTTTATATCTTGCAATTTGTTCGTTCGATCGTAATCATCGAGTTGCCACGCTTTGATGCTTTCCATCGCGTGGAAATCGTTGCGGTTCGCGACTAAACGAGGCGGACAATAGCAGATCAATAAACTCGCGTTCCGTGAGAAAAAGGTAGTTTACATCGCGGGCCAGGAAAACGCTCTCGATCGGGCCCCTTAATCGCGGCCCGATCGTGGGGACTCGACGTTCGATCTCACGCTCCGGCGATCGTGGATTTGAGGCCCCTTAACTCGGTTCTCGTTATCGTTACCCGGGCGTGTATATCGTCCGCGTACGAGATTCACGAAATGAGGTAACGCTGTTGGTCGATGTCTTTTGCACTCGAGAAATTCTGGCGACGAGAAAGAAAAAGAACAGAGCACTCGAAATAGTGGGCCCAAGTTTGTACCACTTGGGTCACCTTAGATTCTCCTATGACGTAGATCTGCTCCTTTAACTGCTTGAGGCATGGGAATTCAGAAAATAAAATGACCCATGTTGCATAGACATTTTATTTTCTTCTTAATTGAACAAAGTTAGTTTATTTTTATTAGCAAAGTTACAAAATAATATAAATTTTCGAGGTGGGACAAAAATATCCCACCATGTATATTCACGCATCGAAAGGGTGGGACACTTTTAATCCCGCCGTGCCTCACGGAGTTAAAATAAAATTTGTTGCTGGTATCTTTATTGTCATAACTTTCCTGAGAATAATATATATTTACTGTGCACAATTTTCCCCGATTTGGGTCAAATTTAATCTTGGTTTGGGTCAAAAAAGAAACCCACACTTTTTCTATTTTAACACTAATAACACCAAGTCACAGAGTGAGGTCTAAAAGAATTTAGCGAGGGCCTAAGGACCCCTTTCGGTTTTAACATAGAACAAACTGCATAGCTATACAGCTGCAACCTCTTAACCCTTTCAACACTGAATTTGATTTCTTCAGAAAGTGACTAATGTAAATGGAATAAAAATACGACTGAGAATGAAATATATTTGTTTTTTATTTCAGGACTTTTCAAATTTTCAGCTGGGATAGCATAGATCCCAGTAGTACGTTTCCATAATATATGGAAATAAATTGTACAATAATAACATGAAAATGATATGATGAGTACTGTTGTAAGGGATAAGCATTCCAAGCAGTGCCGTATTTAGATGAAAAGAGGCCCTAGGTTATTCCCCTTATGAGGCCCTTTTCACCTCTCATTTTTAAATTTGTAAATTACATGAGAAATAATAAAATACATCATTACTGTGATATATATCAATATATTAAATGAAACATGTTATCGGTACTAACCTATATACATTCTATACATTGAAGATTAAACATTTTTATGTTTGTTTATTAGTCACATGCGTAGAATTTCTCCTTATTTTCGGTCCAGTGTTTTAATGTTCACTGTTTTTAGAATAGTGTAATTTTAATTTTGCTAACAATTTGAATGCAGGCCCCCCTTGATCTTGAGGCCATACGCTGAAGCCTAGTTAGCCTATAGATAAATCCGGCCCTGATTCCAAGAAGTAAACATACTAGTTGATTTTTGTATCTTTAAAATATACCATGCTCGTAGAGACATAGAAAACCAACACAAATCACCCCAAACAATCAGCCAAACACTTCCCCAAACACCTGACAAACCTCTAAACCGCTCGAAATCACCAAACCCTGCCGCAGAACCAGTAGCAGTAACCCTAGACCCGAACTATCAATTACACCAGCGACCGGTAACCGTGAACACAAAACAATCGCCTCGAGCCAATTAAAAAAAACGGTAAAAAAATCCACCAAAGCCAAACAAAGAAATCCACCAAGCACCTGTCTCCCCGATGTCAACGTCCATTAATAAACAACCATTGGAAATTTTCCGCGTCAAGAGCTCCCGGAATTCTCGTGCCACGCGGTCGCGGCACGAATCGCGTAGCGGATAAAAAAAGAACTTACACGACCATTCATACCTGGCGACACATTTTTTCGCGGGAAGAAACGAGCCGTACCGGCTGCTCTCGGCTCGCTCGAGATAAGCGCGATTATGCCAGCCCGATTGCCCCGACCTGCCAAACTCGTTTTGGCGCGTTCGCGGAGCCGTAACGCCGTGAATGGAAGTGAGATTCGGACGAGCATTCCTCTCCCCACTCTTGCGTAATTATTTCGCCTTTTCCTCCCACCTGGGGCGCGTTTTACATCGGTCACGAAGGGGGAGGCATTCGAGAGGGGTGGGAGGGGGCGAGGAACGAGCGTGCCTTTTAATTAATGGCGCCTGGAAATAAACGTGTCGCAAGGCCGATTTACGAGCCGGCACTCTACTGTCCCGGCCTACGCGGATTTATGGCGGTGCAACCATGTTTCCTGATAATATTTAATCCCATCGAAAGAGGAGAGAGAGAGAGAGAGAGAGAGAGAGAGAGGTTACCGAGAGATCTCGTGGATGGCATTTGTCGCGAGGGGATGACGCGCGATTCGAGGGTTTTCATTGATACCTTTGGCGAGGGGTGCGCGCGTTGGAAGGGGTCGAAGGTCGTGGGGAATTGTCATTGTGGGTTTTTGATAAGCGGGGAAGTGTTTCGATGGGACTCGGGTGAAGTTTCGTGGGGGATGATATGGTCTTTTTTTGGCCTTTCATTCAAAAATTGAAATTTTATTAAGGAAGCTTGAATGACTGGTTTTGGAAAGAAATTACTAGGAAATTATTGAGCAACCACAGAAAGTAAATTTTCAAAATGTTGAAGTGCAACGATGTAACGCTCGACGGCTGTATGAGGAAGCGATAGCGGAGCTTTAAGATTTCTTTATAGAAAAGCAGAGCCGCTCCTCGTGCTGCAGAACTTCGTCCTCAGTTCCAAAGTCACAGCCGCAGAGTAGATCATTCGTTATTTTATATTCTTATTCTTTATTTATATTTAAAACAGCTTAAAATGATTATATCTTCGAATAAACAAAACCATTTTATACAAAAATTCCGTCAAAAAACATATAATGCAGAACTGAAATTCAAGTACAAAATAATTTTCATATACGGCTAACTTTAACTCTGAACGAGTCCACTTTTGAAATTGCCGCCCTTAACTCTTTGAGGCACGGCGGGATTAAAAGGGTCCAACCTTTCCGATGCGTGAATATTTTATTTTCTGAATTCCCGTGGCTCAAAGAATTGATACGGTGAATGGCGTGGCAATTCAGGGAAATTTTATGACATTTATATTGTAATACAAATTTAGGAATTTCCTAAACATTGATTCTTTAAATATTGAATTAAAAAGGAAAAATGCTGAACATATGATTGTTTGCGCATTTAACAGTAGTTGTATCAACCTTGGTAAAATGACCGGTTCGATGTAATAGAAATATGTAATTTCTTGTATTATTAACACATTTGCATAATAGCTCTAAATACGGCAGAAGACCCACAGTACCGTGCATTTCCGCGCGCAGCAGTTTAACATTGTACAGGGCGGAATACTCCGCGGCTGGCGGATAAAGACGATCGTCACCCCGGAATATTCTGCTTACGGATGTATATGGATTAAGCAGCGACAGTTTGGTTGATTGTCTCCTGTATTAAGTTGGCAGTCTCCTGCATTTATTTCGGAATTAAAAGGAATTCCTCGCTAATTCATAACCGATCAAAGATCTTCTACACTAAGGATAAACATTAAATAAGTACCGATACGGTTAGCGTTAAACTTTCTGCTCTAAAACGATGTGATTTTAATAGAAAAAGTTACACTTCGACAGAAATAACGAAACTAGCGAAATACCGGTGGAATTCGCCGCGTTAACGGTAAAATTACCTAGGCAGTCGAAAGGGGGGTTCCAAAATTATAAATAAACAAATTTCAAGTGTACGGGTGAAGAATATGGTATCTAGATGTTCCACGTGTACGTCCTAGAACGTCAATTAATAAACATATCACATTTATCACCTCCTAATTCGTCCTCTCTCAAAGTACTTATTTAGTTTATTTAACGCTGAAACTACGTAGACGGTCAAAATGACCGGTCTCCAATTTTGTTCTGAAAATTCCCTCAATTGAAAGCGGAATCGTGCAGAAAACATTATTAATTTTTCTCTTCGTAGGGTGGAATTGTTACAAATAAATTAATAATAGCATTACAGATGAACCAGCAATAATACCAGCTACGTCTTATTAATTAATTGCTTGATAAAATTGTATAGTTATAGGCTATTAGCGATATCACATGTTACATATAGTTTACACGTTGTACAGGTTTCAGGAACAGATTCGAATTAATAACTCATTAACTCTCTACAAGCGCGCAGCACAATTCGCAGGTGTAATTGAATTATTGAAACTTCCAACGTGCCAATTGATTAAAATACGCAGATATGTGCACGCATTTTTCCAACGAATTGCGTGGAGCACAATTGCACAACTTTTTTGCTAATTCAATTAAACGTGTAAATTCGTAGCCTGCGAATGCGACGAACTGCTATGGTTTTATTTGAGAATCACTTTACATTCAAATGGAAAAATATGAATATTCTATACGTAAGGTAAATAACATAAAATACCAATTTAGTTAAAATATACGATGTGAACGTACAAACAAATTTAAATACTTCGAAAAGTATAATGATTAATAAACTATGTAATTTGATTGTCAAATATATTTGACAATCGAACATATTTGACAATTTAACCCTTTGCAGACGGAGACCTTTTTGAATATTGAGAATAATCATTTATTTGGCAGTCAAAAACCACCTTTTTATCAAAAAGTCAGAGTGTTAATGTATAGAAGTCATAAATTGCTATTTGCGTAATCACATTTCAACGGTTATATTTTAATTTTTCAACTCTAACGGTGTATACATGCACCGATAAACTACAATCAAATTTTTTCTCCGACCGCATATATGCGTTGTCGTCCTCAAAGGGTTAAGAAGATAAACCTCAGAATATTGCACTGCTAGATATTACCAATTTCTTTTACAACTCTAACAATAACACTCCTTTGCCAAATATAGTACAATATTTTATATACAACACGAACGATTTGTAACTGTATACAATTTGGTATCAAAATACGACACAGTTCACCTGTGACCCACATAACAGTTACCGTGTTAAATTTTCACCTACAGATGACCTCTAGGAAACTTGACAAGCAACGGTTCAAAATTCCTCGTCGCAAATTACTGACGTCGTCTATTGTTTCCCCAACCGTCTCAGCTTTCAAACGAACACCGATAATTCCGTATGTACGAATTATATTTGCACTAATAACCCTGCCGGAATAAGCGACACTTCAGATATTTGTATATATTCGTCCAGAGCGTCGCGAATTTCAAAACAAATCGACTCGTAATTGAAGTATGTTTGCAAAACTGCCGAGCTCGATACGCCAACACTGAAACTCGACAGACTGCTTGAATGCCCGTCAGACAGTAAACAAAACAGTGCCACGCCTCTGACAAATCTTTCCGAAATTCAAAGCGACGCAGAAACTTCCATAAACTCCCGAATAACATCGTCGATCGCGAACATCCTTTCTAAAGGACGATAAGTTAACTTTCAAATTGACTCACCGATCGGAAGCAATCCAATTATCCGTCGCAGGAAATTCCACATGTATCTCCGAATCCTCTATCGTCCACTTGCACCTCCTCCAAAAAGAGTCTTCTTCCACCACCACGTGCAACACTGATCACGATAATCCCGAAAAGTTCGTCCAAATTCCGATATCACTCCGAGCGTGCCAACAGGAAGCAGGAATCCTCGTGAAAATGGCACAAAAACGTAAAGAATCCTCCCGAAGGAAGACAACGACGACCGTTCGAACACCAAGCGTTATTCCTTCCCCGAGACTTGAACTTTTTACGATCTTGTCATCTCTCCGACGTCACGATCCTCTCGTTCCATGCTCCGACGATACTCGAACCCGTCCCGACGTCCAACCCAGAGGACATCGTCCGACGTTTTTCCCTCTTCGTGCAACGATCACGATAAACGGAGCATCGGCTCGCTCGACGGCCTCCGAGAAACTGACCTACGGCGAATCGTTCACCTTTGGTAGCTCCAAGGTTACCCTGATACTTCATTCACAGTTGCCTCGTGAATGGGCCGCGCACTCGCTCCGAAAACTCCGCGATAATAACTCCGTAACATAAACAATCTCCTTCGCGATACGAATTCGACCTCCAAGTCCTACCAGGCGACGTAAAGCAGCGTGTATTTACGACGGGTTTGCTCTCTCGTGGAAAGACGACCGAGTAGAAATCCACGATTCTTTCGTACACCTATCACCGAGGGTGATCGATACCCTTCGCGGGTCACCGCACGCACGTTTCTGACGGTTCGTCGACTCGGTCCCCTCGATCGCGCACAAACCGCGAAACAAGGCCCCGAAGGACGGAACGACCGAGTGTGAATGATGGAGCAAGCTGGCCCGAATCACGGTGGAAGACTGACACAGAGATTCTTCCGGTCTTCTTCTACCCTCGGACGATGGAGCGAGACTGCGTACACGTGTCTCACGGTCGACTGAGGACCTGCGACTCGAGAGAGGAACGGCAACGCGCTACGAGAGACAGCCAGTCGATCGGATCGTACTGCGGCCACGACGGCAATGCCCCCGCGTCGGAGGTTTAAGCGCCGCCGACGCGCTCGGGAACCCTGCCTGGGCTCCTGCCCCACCAATCGACCACCCGGGTATCCCCACTTCTCTCGGCTTCTTCGGCTTCTTCGGCGCACACCGGTTCCCTTTCCTTCCCTTTCGTTCCCTTTCAGTCCCTTGCGATACCGTCCTCTCTCCCTTCGATAGAACGATGCGTTCACCCCTCGCGCACGCACTAAGCCGTTCTTGCGGGTGAAGGATGCTCGTTTCTTTTTTATCTGCCGTTACATGCCTTCGAGTACCGTTGCGGCTGATTTTAACAGTGGGTTTACGGGACGCGTTGTTTCGATGGGTTTGCATGTTTGCGAGGGGAATGATGGAAATTGTTTAGGTTTTTTTGCTAATGGTTGGAGCGATTTGTGTTTATTTAACTGTTTGTTGTCCTATGTCGAGGTATACACGACATAGGTTTTCACTTCACTTTATTTTCTAACGATTTAATATCGGCTTTTCCAATTCATGGTGATTTTGTAATATCACCTAAATATCCGTCAGTATCTATGGTTATTGCTATCATTTAAAAAAATGATTAATCAACGATAGAAAATGTCGTGAAATTAATTTCATTTAAGGAGATATGTGGGTGTTAATGTTCGGCTGTACTTGGGGTGTTCTTTAACGCAAATTGAGATTTCGTTTTATTTCAATCGAGAGAAATTGCTTGCAGTGAATACTTATTGTTCTCCGATATAGTTATTGTAAAAAAAAGTAAAAAGACTTGATTTTAAATAGAAATGTAGACTGTGGGTTAGAAAATACTCTAGGGGCTTTGTGATATTTTTTAACACTAGGTTTACCGACATTTTTTATATACCTAACTCTATTGACACGAATCGATAGGTATACCGCATAGAGAACTTCAAAATTAGAGGGCTTTGAAGAAAATGAATTTTGATATATGAGTCGCTCAGAAGCCAATGCGGTTAAGTTAATTTCTTGATATTCTCTGATTTTTGTAAATTTTAATGGAATAAACTTCATTCTACTAAAATTTACAAAAATTAGAAATTATCGAAGAATGAACTTAACCGCATTGACTTCTGAGCGACTCATATATTCGTCTCATTGAATAAATAAAAATCAGTGCAAGTAGCAGAAAAGAATGTAAACGAATTCTGTAATTTCCCTCGCGAAGTTCGAAATGAGTCAAAATGACCCACAAAAATGACCAAACCTACTGTTAAGGGGCGGATGCAGATTAAAATTTGTTTCCATCAAAGCTGTCGAATTTTAAAATTCTCGACATAAGCGTAACTGGCAATAAATCGGCTTCACTCGTGAAACCATTGCTGCAGTGATACATGCAAATGTGATAAAAGAGCTAGTTTTTCAAGAAAGTAAACGTAAACAATGTAGTACCGAGCGCGCGACGAGGTTCAAAAAAATTGGGACTTGGGAGGATGTGCGTTCGTTGTTGCTGTTAAGGTTTAACGTTTTGGAGTGCAATTTTGATATTGCAATGCAGCATATTCTACACTCAAACCTGTTATTGTGCGATTTTTTTTGTACGGTATGTGAAATATGAAATTTTCATATACCGCACAAAAGAAATCGCACAAAAGAAATCGCACAAAAAAGACCGCACAAAAACAGGTTTCAGTGTAATTGCTAAATTGATGCAGAATCATGACACTAAAAATTCTACAAACGTCCCAAAACAGTTGATGCCTAAACGTTAACTCCAAAAGCGGAAAAAAGCCTTAAGAACTATTCTGAGCGTGGGTATTTCTCATATTATTATTTAATAACTTCTCCCAACCCAGGATTCCAAACAAAATCACCGCAAACCATCAACTACAGACTCAAAACTCGAACAATTTACAAAAAGCCACAAACTCTGTAACTCTCATCAACCCACAATTCCCACCGGCCGATATCGACCCGAAAATTTCCCAATCGCCAACGAAGCCATATTTCCAACTCATCTTTTTCGGTTCAAGAGGTGAAGAATTTTTAATAAGAATACCAGAATGCAATTTTGGCATTAGCAGTGGCAGACGAGAGGTGTCAGAATGAAAAATTGCCAGGGTAGTAACCTCCATTCACCCCGCAGCCGGAACTTCAGGCACTCGCACCGCCTAACCCCATTCTCCCACGACGATGGCAACGGATGCCATAAGGCTCCCGAAATTCCCCGAACCAATAGTGTGGAGATAATGGAGGAAGAGGGAGTCTCCATTATTTCAGGCCAGGGTGTATTGCCTCCCTTGCCGACGGCGAAAGGGAAACAATGGAGCGGCGACACTGCCGTCTAAATACGTCAGGAGTCTCGGCTTGGGATTGAATTGCAAAATTCAAGGGCAAGGGAAGCGCCACTCCTGGTATTTAATTAAACTAGATTTCAACCTCAAAGTGAGAATTCCCTCGTTTCTCTCCGAAGTGAGGGTAATTTACAATAATTTGCAAGTACGAAGTAACTGTTACGATTTCACCACCATTTTTATTCGCCTTTTACTCGTAATTGGATGTGATCTTGTGCTTTGTCCTGAGGCAATTGCACTGCAGTGTTTTTTTAAAAATTTACCTTAACTAAAGTGAAAGGTTTTCTATTAAAATCACATTTCTTATAAAGCAGAAACTTCAGAGACACAGATGGATACACGAGTCGCTTAGAAGTCAATGCGGCTGAGTTAATTTTTTTTATATTTTCTGATTTTTGTACATTTTAATGGAATAAACTTCATTCTGCTTTGCAAAGATCAGAATATATAAAAAAAATGAAATTAACCGCATTGGCTTCTGAGCGACTCATATATTCAGCAGAACTTTATCCTTTTAACGTCAATATTTAAATACTGAATATATTACAAAATTCGTAAATATTGCAGTTTAAAGGTCATATGAAATTTCATGGCATTCAACAGCGCCGGTCACCGGTGACCCCCATGGCAGTCAAAGTGTTAATTAAGTTACGGGATCAATGATTTGGAATTTCCGAATTTAAGCTGCTTTGATAGTTGCAAAACTTCCGAAGTTTCGCCAGCATTGTAGCTAACTATATCAGGGTGACCTTTTTCCGATTATTTTATCCCTTTGCGGATTTTTTTTAAATTTATTTGGCGATGAAATTGCCAGTTCATTGTCATTTTGTATTATTAATGATAACTCCTTAATAAAACATTTAAGATCATACGTTCATATAACATTTTTTTCTTACTTTTGCGCTCAGGACACGCTGACAAAGTTTGGCCGGAACAAACTGGGACACCCTGTATATGCGTCCGTAGTCTTTAAATGGTTACGATATGCATTTATACGAAGGAAAGTAAAAACACACTGCGTTAACAATTTATTAACCGCCCGCTTTTTGGATATCGCGCACAAGTCTGTGTGTCTATTCGCAAAGACATGACATTGATATGAAAATATAAGAAGATACTCCTTATCTTATCGTGAATTCAATTTCTTCAAACCAGAGTAACTTCACTTCCTTCTTATTTCCACCAGCTAATTAATACGCTATCGGCCGACGAGCGTTGATGAGCAAAAAGCCTATCAATAGGCTCCCGGTAGATAAGGTGTTAAGTTACACCAGGATAAACTTTTACGATTTTTTAAAAAAACATCATTTGCAAACCGAAGGTAGCACTTACGATTCGCATCGTATTTATGTACATTTTCTCAGATACAGGGCCCGTGTTTCGACCCAGAACACCGTATTAAATACTATCACTTACACGGCGAAATTCTCCAGATATGAAAATCGACCGGTCGTAAGAACGGCTAACCGTAAAATTCGCGACGTTACATCGACGCAAGAACGAGACAACGTTCTCAGCCATCGTGTTTCGACCGTCGACGTCCAGGCGTCGGTGTAATTTTACATTTATGTAAAACAAACCACTTGCCTTTATCGCCACGTGGAAAGGACGTTTCTGCGTTTTACGGTAGAACGAGGCACGGTGGCGCCGCGGCCGAGCAAGTCGAGCCGAGCACGGCTCGGTGCTACTTTGTGCTAGGTTGTACCTTGCCTGACCTACCCATGGTCCGACACACGGCACGAACATGGAAAAATATGTAAATATCGGGTCTCATCCATTATCCAACACAAAGAGAACGAAGAAAGGGAGGGAATGAGAAAGAAAGAAGGGAGCGCGGGCCTCGCGTACGTTTCTGTCGGTGTACGTGACTTAAGACCGGAAGGTACAACGACCCGCGCCCACCGAGCTTCATGGTGTTGTTGTTTTAGCAACGCAATATCGATTTGCGAGGGAACCGTGAACTTCGAAATTTTTACTTCCACGCTTGTTTTTACGCTGGGCTTCGCTGTCCAATTAGATGCATACGTATGCCACCATGCATACGTAGGGAATCTTTGAAGCACGGGAATTTACGGAGAAAGGAAGTCTAAGGTTGCGCGGAGCTCCTTTTTCAGCACAGGCGGCCCTCGACTTTCGCACATTCCACTTTCGCGCAATTCGCTATTTCGCACATTTTTAAGAATTCAACTTTTTAAGGGGGGCAGTCCCTTTAAACGCAAGGAAATTAGTCTTTTTTTATGAATTTTTTTGAAGATGATACAATTATCGAATCCTTTTGAAATTTGTATATCATTTTATTGCATATGTCTAGTTTTAGAAAACATTTTTCCTTTTTTTTGTTTTTACTAAATGGCGGCGTTCCGAATTTTTTCTATCGGCGCCTTTCGCAAGACACCGCAAACTGCTGCACCTGTACGATTTTTGATATTGATGTGAAATAAAAAAAAAAAATATTTTCCGATTATAGACAAGTGTAGGGGAAGGATAAACCTAAAAAAATATAAAAAAGTATAAAATTGAAAGTTATGTCGGCGTTTTAATAAAAAGGTAATTTTTTTGACCATTTTCTCGACAGTTTTTGCCCCTTAAAATATATTTATTTACGCGATAACTTAAAAATTTTAGGTACATCCTTCCGGTAGTGTTGTAGTAAAAAACGTGGAAAAATTTCAGCCAAATCGATTCATAACTTTTCGAGCTACAACACGAGCAGTTTTTGAAAATACAGTTTCGAGATAATCGCGTTTGAAGTTTCAACCGAACCGCTCGGATTACCTGAGTCCCTACTTTACAGGATGCGGTGCCGCGCTCCCGATTATGTGCTATAACTTTGTTAATATCTCGAATTTTTATTTCTCCTTTATATAGTATACTCTCAACATATCATACTTTCGAAATATGCAAAAAAGATTGATTTTTTAAAAATTGTAAAGGGACTGCCCCCCTTAAGTGTTTGCGGTCGGATGTCCCTCCTGAGGGGAAGTCGTGAGTCGAGCAGGCTACTGGGCTGCCCGCTCTCAGGGGACGTCAGACTTTAGCCATCAGACTACAATGTTGCTCCGATCAAGAAGACAAAACAGTTTCAGTCTTGCATTAGAAAGGCACAGTTAATTAATTAATTTCAGTTAATTAGTTAATTTTTTTGTATTTTCAGATCTTTGTACATTTTAATGGAATAAACTTCATTCTGATTTGCAAAAATCAGAGTATATAAAAAAATATTGTATTAACCGCATAGGCTTCTGAGCGACTCATATATTCAGCAGAACTTTATCCTTTTAACATCAATATTTAAGTACTGAATATATTGCAAAATTCGTAAATACTGCAATTTAAAGGTCATATGAAATTTCATGGAATTCAACAGCGCCGGTCACCGGTGACCCCCATGACAGTCAAAGTGTTATAGAATTCTTTATCAAGAAAAGAAATAAAAAGGAGGTATTCAACTAGCTCTTGAAAAGTTTATAAAGAAAACGCCAGCAAGCATTTACACACGCCTCTTTAACTTTGTTATGTATAAATAGTGAAAAATAAATACTTTAAAATACAGCTTTTGGTACATATCTTTTTACATCCCTCTACTTTCGAACAATCAACATTCGCACACACTTTGGGGAACCAATTGTGTGCGAAAGTAGAGGGCCCACTGTATGCGAACTTCAGTCACAATCCTTTCAACGGTTGTCGAAGTCTTTTTTTTCAATTGTGCACCAATTGAATATTTGCTGATGAAATAACTAACTGTATTAACCCTTTAGCTACTGGTATCTATTCATAAATGTGTTTGTCGAAACGCAAAAAAAAAGTTGTGCAAATACACAATATATAGATAAAATATTCATAATAAAATATTCTTTTACAAAACATCCCTATAAATAAAGAAACTAAAGCTCATACATACTTATAATACTCATACAAACTTATAATAACAAAATAGCAAATTGAAACGTAACATTTTTATTTCATCCAAAATTTTTTCTGGTGTGATAAATTTAAAAAAAAATAAACACTCAACGCACCTGTTTCATCAAAATTTTGTCGATGAAACAAATGAAAGTCGATAAGCGACGCCCGTTCCCAGCATAATTTATCAAGTCATTGACGACAGCCGTAGTTAAAGGGTTAAATCACAATTTTTTAAAAGTTGTTTCGAAGCTTCAGGTGGTGGCAAAAAGTCAGCTACCACGAAAAAGCCGCGCCATCTTTAACCCAGCCAGCCCCAAGCATCCAAAGTGTCATCGACGAACCATTTATCCACTCCGCAACGCAGGATCCTTCAACTCTTGCATAACCGCCCATAAAACTCCCATCCAACAAACAAACCTCTAATCATCGACGAAAGAAAAACCAATGACCAGCCTCGCTCTTAATTCGCCCTCAAGTGCGCGCCGAGAAACTACCGTGACTCGGCGCATCCGCCTATCCTTTCGCAGTTTCCGGTCATCTCTCTTCTCCCAGGCGATACCTCTCCACGCTGCATCCCTATCCTCGCGCCAGGGTTGAATTCCACCTATCGACCCATCGAACGTATTTACGACACTGCGAGTTTAATTTATTAACGGCGAGCACCAACCCGACGAGCGCGGTACGCGAGTAACGCTCGAGGGAAGGAAGAGCGCGCCCAGAGAGATATTATAATCGCCGTGACGACGTGATACGCAATTAATCCATCGCGCGTCAGTGTCCCGCGCATGCGCCTGCGCCGACGCACCGGAATAATAATGCCCCGATCGGCTGCACCGCGGGGCCTCGCGTAGGTTTTCCTCGTATGCGCGCGCAGCCCCGTTCGCGTACACGCGCGCGCGGAATATGATTAATGGCGGTGCTATCAGTGCATGAACGGTGCAAAACGAAGACAAATAGCTCCGCGGACCTCTTTAAACGCGCTCACCGTGGATCCGCTTCCATCGGAAACAGGCTTAAGAGACGCGAGATTACCGAGTTCCCGTGCGAGAGACTCCACTCGAGAGTTCCTTCTGGCGATCCAATTAATGAGCGTGCGCCAAAAGGCGCACCTTACAACGCGCCGCGGCGATTCCGTACAGGGTTCTTCAAAGTTGAGAAGATAGGAGAAGATTGTGGGGGAATGGGGTGGGATCTTGTTTGTGGGGGTTCTCGCGATGCGCTGAAATTGTGAAGGCATTACAGTTGAAGGAAAAGTTAGACAAACTGCTGGAAAGTGGTTGCTAGATTTAACAGTAGATTTAACATATTTAAATATTTTAAATAAGTAATTTAGACAAAGAGGAATCAAAAGGCGGAAAAGATTATTAATTCAGCAACTTATGCTTTACAAGATGGATTTAAAATATCTAAACTATGACTGCACTGTAAATTTGGAAATTTTTTTGCAAAAAATGAGATGCCAGTTATTTTCACTGCCTTGGTAGTTCTAGGGATAACCCTTCGAGGACTTACTGACGCATGTATGCGGTCTGAGAAAAAATCTGGTTATAGTTTATCGAGGCATGTATACACGATTCGAATTGAAAAATTGAAATATAACCGTTGAAATATGATTCTGAAAATAGTCATGTTTAATTCAGATACAGTAACAATCGAACTTTTTAATAAAAAATAGTTTTTCATCGTCAAATAAATGATTATCTCTTAACACTAGAACTACCAAACCAGTCAAAATGACTGGTACACCATTTTTTCCAAAAATTCTCCAAGATTATAGGAGAGTCATAGAATAGATATTCTACGGCCATGTCATAAAACATAAATTACCGAATCGATCTTCTTTTCCACCTCTGAATTCGCCTTTTTTTAAAGTACTTATTTAATATATTTAAATATAACAGATTTAACGCCGGTAGTTCTAGTGTTAATACTCAAAAAAGTGTCCATCCGCAAAGGGTTAAATGAGCTTTGACATTGTGGTTAAAATCTCAGGAGCAGAGTAGCGTTTTTTTTTTCTTTTAGTAATTGATTCCGTTTGATAAGTTCTCTGCATTTTTGGAAAGGCAGGTCGTTTTTATATCTAAGAATTCATAAAAGAAATCGTCGTTAAAAAGCTTTCAACAATTTTTCATGGAAAGTATACGTTATTCGAAGCTATTTTGAAACTCTCTGTATATTCCCGCGTTCTCTATATTCCCATACAGTCGACTCTGAAGCAAAGTTTCAGTTTAATGGTGGTCGATTTGCGAACAGGGAAACATATTTCGCGGATGATGCCCAACGTGAGAAAGAGAGAGTCAGCATCAGCGGGTCTTCGGAACGCAGCGAAATGTTTTTTGCGATCGCCATAAGGTCACATTCCTTCCGAATGATTTACCTCGCAAAATTACGAATCGTGATACGTTCCGTTCTTGCCGCTGGTATCATCGCTCTTTTCCCGCTCGTGAAAGCCGCGCGAAAACGAAGAACCAGCAACGTTCGCCCGTTTGAATTTCGCGCGCAAGTATCTCGTATTTATCATAGGCGAGCTTAATTGCCACGCAAGCGAAAACATGCAATTACGGGCTGGAAAATGGATTTCCGTGTTGATTTTCAATTCAGCGTGTGTTGATAGATAATTGCGCTTGGAAAATGGGAAGCTAGGAGCGATTCCATGGTGTCTGGGGCTGCATGAACCTAGAATGTGTTGGTTTTCTATGTTTCTACGAACATAGTATATTTTAAACATACAAAAATCAACTGGTATTAGGTTGGTAAGAAATTAATGTCGGTTTTTAAATTTTCAAACTTTAGCGCTGAATTTTGAGATGGCCGTTCATTTTAATCTGTTTGTCTTCTTATATTATTTTAGAAAAAGAAATTTATTAAAGAACTTGTTTCTCGTTGGGAAAAATGTCTAAATTGTAATGGAACATATATCGATTAAAAAAAGTTATTTCCTGCAAAAAGATGGTTCGCGATAGTTGCGGTCAAAGTGCAGCATATCGGCGAAACTTTTGCGAGCACGGAGCCGGAGAAACTTCGAACTTTCGTTGCACGATGCGCCGGGCCGAGGCGCCTTTCTATCTCACCCCTTGGCGACAGGGGTGAGAGGAGGAGAAAGAACGAATTGGCAAGCTGATGAACTGGAGGGTGGAGAAGCTAGAAATGAGAGGTGAAGTTGAGCGAAGGGAGTGAAAAAGAGTAAAAAAGTAAAAGTGAGAAGAGGAACCCAGAACGAAAGGGAAAGCGGGAGAAAATGATACGAGAGAGCGAAAGAGAAGCAGGAGAGCAAAGAGAAAGGGTGGGAAAAGAGAGAGAAATGAACAAAAGAGAGAAAGAGAAACAAACGCACGAAAGGGAAGCGGGAGAAAATGATACGAAAGAGCGAAGGAGATGCAGGAAACCAAAGAGAAAGGGGTGGTAAAAGAAAGACATAGAAATGGACGAAAGAGAGAAAGAGAAACAGCAGAGAAAAGAGAAAGGGTGGTAAAGCGGAGAGAGAAGTCAACAAATGAGAGAAACAGAAACAAACAAACGCACGAATGGGAAAGCAGGAGAAAATGATACGAAAGAGTGAAAGAGATGCTGGCGATCAAAGAGAAAGGGGTGGTAAAACAGAGAGAAACGAACAAAAGAGAGAAACAGAAGCAAACGCACGAAAGGGAAAGCAGGAGAAAATGATATAAAAGAGCGAAAGAGAAGCAGCAGAGCAAAGAGAAAAGGGTGGCAGAAGAAAGACAGAGAAATGGACGAAAGAGGGAAAGAGAAACAGCAGAGAAAAGAGAAAGGGGTGGTAAAACAGAGAGAAACGAACAAAAGAGAGAAACAGAAACAAACGCACGAAAGGGAAAGCAGGAGAAAATGATATAGAAGAGCGAAAGAGAAGCAGCAGACCAAAGAGAAAGGGGTGGCAGAAAAAAGAGAAATGGACGAAAGAGAGAAGGAGAAACAAGCGCACAAAATTGAGAGGGAAATAAACGAGGGGAAATACAGAGAAAAAGCAGGGAGGCGAGGGGAAACGGAGGTAGAGACGATGAAAAGAAGGAACGAAAAAAGAGGGAAGCTCGGCAGAGAAACAGAGAAAGAGGGTTGATCGA
This sequence comes from Cerceris ruficornis, assembly GCA_963989415.1. Taxonomy (NCBI): domain Eukaryota; kingdom Metazoa; phylum Arthropoda; class Insecta; order Hymenoptera; family Crabronidae; genus Cerceris; species Cerceris ruficornis. The sequence goes on from OZ022518.1 coordinate 29,773,459, forward strand.
CGACGGCAGACTTTTAATTACACCCTCGGCATACACTCCGGGGGTAAGTCTCGGCACGTGGAAGCGAGAGATAAGCCTTCGCGAAATGGAACGAGTCCGGCGATGCGCCGATGGCTCTGATGCCAAGTTATGCCGCAAATTATGCAATTAAAAGTCCTACGGGCAGATATAGGTCTCCGCCCGTCTTCCGGAGTAATGACTTCTGTGCGAGCCTAAACTCCGTATCGACGAGGGCCGTTGGCGCGCGTGTTCGCTAATTTATATCCGCCAATTAGCAAGTTGCTCGATCGACTTGGCGCGACCGAAAGCGAAGGGAAAATTCACCGAATGCCGAGGTGAATTCTTCGGGTCGTAAGATCGAAGAGGGTGAACGTGGAACGCGAACGATGGCAAAAATACGTAGTTGCGAAAATTTCTCGAGGACTTTCTCAAACCAACTCCAAAATGTCTTCGATTTTCTAGGTCTAATTTGCGAAATTTTGGAAATTTAATCTGTCAGTTTTACATCATTTAATTCCCTTTGCTTAAAAAATATTTATTTACAAGTTCATAGAGAACAATTGCAATTCTCCTGATCTGTTTTTAATTAATTGATGCTAATTCGATGTCCGATATTCTCTATTGCCAAATCGATGGCAAAAATAAGTGGTTGCTAAAATGTATCCAGGACTTTCTCAAACTCACGCTAGAATTTTTTTGATTTCCTAGGTCTAATTTGCGAAATTTTAGAAATTTAATCTATTAGTTTGACACCATTTCATTCCCCTTGCTCAAGGAATATTTATTTAGAAGTTTAAAGAGAACAATTACAATTCTCCTAATCTGTTTTTAATTAATTGATACTAATTCGATCTCCAATATTCTCTATTGTCAAAAATTAATTTCTCTTTGGCAATAACAGAAACTCCAAATATAACAAGACATCTCGGTGAAATGTATCCACAAGATAATTATTGCATCCCAGCATTGTAATTACTTTAATAGAAAATTGGCAACGTCAGAATGTTACGTCAACATGTATCGACGTAAGATAGCAAAGGGTTAAGATGAAAAGGTAGAAGGTTCACGTAAAATTTCGCACGATAAGATGTGAGAACGCTACAAAATCGAGGATGGGCAGGCGTTAATTGCAGGAAAACGTAACGGAATAATTAACGTGTCTGCTGTGGACCGTCTAACGCGAAGCTCGAGACTTACACGTGCTACTTCAACTTCCGACAAGTTCTAACTGAAATTTCAACCGCATTATTATCCTATACGTATCGCATGAGGATAACGAGCTTCTCTACTATCGATACGTCAAATTATGTTGGGATAGTATTTACACGCTTAATTGAAAACCCTATCGCACGATTATGTAAATGTGGCATTCGGTCGACGATTTCCTGTTTAACCTCTTCTATCATCTATCCTGTCAATGTTCGACGATTCCGCGTCATTTCGCTCAAAGCTGCACATTACATGTGAATTACATTCTCCTCGAATTCATCGTCTACGATGTATTACAGTCTACTTTGAATATTGATCGCCGTCGATTTCGAATTTCCGATGTGAAGGATACATTCACGCTGGTATTTCAGCCTCTTATGCGAACATTTCAGCCGATATTCGAATCAGTAATCTCCCTCAGATGACAAAAACTCGACCGATCTATACCTCGCAAAAATAGAGAAGTCCTCTGGCCCGTAGTTTGTTCTGATTCGCCTGACGGATAGAGATATCCCTCGTTCTGACGTCATTTTCCATTCTAACGCGTTATTGGCCGAATGAGCCGCAGATTCGTTGCGTCGTCATGGGAACGACGAAAGGAGTGTTTGTTTTCGGTTGTCATTCGTCGATCCCAGATTTCCAGGGTCGACATGGTGGGGGTAGCCGGTGAGAGCGACACTCTCCCCTCACTCCGCATCTCAAACCGCAAGATTTCTTTATTTTTGTGAGGTATACTTGCCAGTCCAACCTATTAACACGTTGAATGCCATGGTGGTCACCGGTGACCGGCGTTACTGAATTCAATGAAATTTCAAATGACTTTTAACACTAGATTTACGGATGTTGATTGTATACCTATTTTTACTGAATTGAGCCAATTTGACTTATACAAAAAAATTGAAGTTTCTTGCAATGAAAATCGTCCCAGATCAATTTTAATAAAAGATTTATGGTAATATGAATTAACGATTTATTAAAGAAGATTTATTAAATAATTAATATTATTAATTATTATTAATTAAAAATAGATATACCACATTCGATAATGCAAAATGAAGGGGTGTGCGGGGGAGAGGAATCAACATTTACGTATATTTCATTGCGTAACTAAAAACCAACATATATTTTGAAAAAATAATATTTAAACTTTATATATATCTAGTCATCAAATTTTTAATGAGTCAAATTGGCTCAGTCCATAAATCTAGTGTTAAATTGTAATATTTACGAATTTGTGAATTTAGTTAATATTTACGCATTGGTCTCAAGAAGGTAAAGACCTGTTGTTCATATATATCTCTTTGCGCCTTTAAAGTTTCTGCATTGTAGAGATGTGATTTTAATAGAAAAAGTTTCACTTTAGTCGAATTGAAGAAACTAGCGAAATACCGGTGACGTTCAACGTGTTAACTCCATGTCCACCATAGCTGCCGAAACTTCTTGCTATCCCACAGTATGAACACCCCCGCTTTCCAATTCCTCGCTACAAGCCAAATCAAAACAGGCTGTCATCGATATCGGAAAAGACAGAAGGAGAAAGAGAGATCCACACTGAGAGAGAAAGAGAAAGCGAAAGAGATCCACGATTCTCTCTAGAAACCAAACCCGCAACGATCAAAGTTCCTCCTAGCTTCCATCCTACCTTACGCAACGGACAGTGACTTCACGGCTAGTAATTCTTTTACAAGACGGAGATCACGCGGTGGTAATTAGGCGTAACAACCGGTAGGTATATCGATCCCGTCGAAACAAGGTTGCCGGAAGACCTCGGCGATCGATAGGTAAATAGGTTAATCGCGGCAGCCATCGTTCGTCCTGAATGGAGTTTCTAGCCGAGTGGAGACGAGCTATCGTTGCACAAACCTTCTATACGAGTTGCTCGATCGACGGAAATCGCACGTTCAATGGACCCTCTAAACGTCGACCCCGACCTATTACCGACCATGCACGCATTGACACAGCTGTCCTCGATGCACTCGTGGGGTACATATGGCAGGCGCTAACCAAACGTTCAGATTTTACCACAGATTGCGTAAACTGACTGATAAATGGACATATTTCCGTGCTGTCGTGCTGCTCGATTTGCCGATGTACTCGAGCGTTTCCGGTACTCTCTTGTTGCCTTTTGGAGTTGTGTGCTTGACTCTGCATCTAATTCACTAGACGTAGCTTCATTTTAATTAGTGTTGTCATTTTATCTGAGATCTGTAGCTTTATTTTGAGACTACGAACAACACAGAAATTTGATAGCTTTGGTAATTCGAAATTTACTTAAAACTTTGAGTATTAACACATCTTAAGCGGGAAACTCGTTTCGTGCATATTATTATTAAAGCGCGGGAGAAGGCAAAACAAAAGTGAATAAAGGAATTATCTTTTAAAAAGAAACTGAAAGTATATTAAAAAATAACCCATGGTTCAAAAGTTATAGCTATATAGCTATCTGAAGCCAATGCGGTTAACACTTAAACATACCGACGTTATATTTACTAAAATTTAGATATACCGAACAAGTACTTTGGAAAAAGAGAAATCAAGAGGTGAAAAAGGAGATTAATTAATTAATTTAGGTTTTATAAGATAGAAATGGAATATTTATTTCATGTCTCCACTATCAATTTAGGTAATTTTCAGAAAAAATTGGAAACCGGTCATTTTGACCGGCTTCGTAGGTTTAGTGTTGAGTCCATGTTTTCCATATATTCTCTGATTTTTGTAAATTTTAATAGAATGAAGTTTATTCTATTAAAATTTACAAAAGTCAGAAAATATAAAAGAAAATTGACTTAACCGCATTGGCTTCTGATCGACTCGTTTAGCCGGCGTCAAAAACTCAAAAGATTCAAGCTCGTAGTCATAATGTGGTGCCAATGACAAATTAGGCTAAATTATTGTTACATGTTAACTTATTTAAACACTGTTGACATTCAATAACTCAACAAAGTATCTGTAAATTTAAATTGCAAAACTTCTTGCCGAAAATGTTCTTCGGTTACTTTGTTTTATCCCATCACTTTCGCTTCCAGGAGGTTCCTACAATTCTCAGAATATTTTAGAAAAATTCTTGAGCTCGACGACACGTAATCAATGTCTTAGAAAGGCCAAAAGCGAAAAATGAGACAATGGCAGCTCGAAAAAGAATGAAGACACCCTCGGGAAATCTTTCGGCGACAGTCCCGAAAGAAAGGAAGATACGAGTCGCAGGTGGTTGCTAATTTGATCCGCGTGTGCTCGTTAATTTAATCGTTGTTAATTTATTCATAATCATTATTCATAATGCGGGGCATTAATTAAACTAACGAAGCGACTTCTTGCAGCCGCTAGGGGCGTCTTGCGCAGCCAGGAAATCAGCTGTTCAATGAAGTAGCTGATTAAAAGTACCATACATGTACTTAGTTATAGTGCGAGAGAAGGCTTTTACTTAACTAGTTTGAAAAACTAGCTGCCGCGAACAGTTCTGCGATTTTTTGTTCTCCATTTTCTAAATTACAAATACCTTTCACGGTCTATAAATATTAATTTTCACCTCAGAATTTAATGAAGCTTTTACATATGCGATCGAGATGTTTCTCGATGCTTAAAAATTATCGAAACCCCGTTAATTGGCAGACTTAATAAGTCTCTAGAGCGATAGAGAGATATTTTTAATAAAAATTTACTAAACTATAATCAAATTCCTACTTCTACGTTAAAACAAACCACCAAAAACCTAGAAAAAATTATTATGATTACGATAATTCACAACCCCCTTGAAGGGGTTAACAAAAATTGCCGTAGCCGATGGTATTTCACATCGTCTTGGCGGGGTATTGGTAAAAGTTTTCAACTAGCAATAATCGCACCTCGGTAGGACCTCATTGGTTACGATATCGCCACTGCGCAAAGCTAACGATCAATTCCAATTCCCATCGATATAATACTTCCCCCGGATACTTCTACCTGCGAGAAACATCGAGGATCGAGTCGCCATCTGTCGCCATTCCAGCAAAGTAAATCTCCTCGCTTCTTCCTCCATTCGCACCCCGTCTTTTCACCCTTTTTTCATTCTACCTTGTCCCCTACAGCAGGTAAAGGGCAACGTCTAAAAATAGCACTCTAAAAAAAAAGTAGAGTTCAACAAATTCCGTGTTTATTCCCGAAGGGTTAGAAAGTAACGCGAATCTAAAATTACACTGTCGACGACTCGACGAGGGAATGGACCGATCGGTGGCGATGCGTGCGAAAGAGGGGAAGAAAAAGAAGATAGGTTTCATGGTGTACAGGTAGCCACCATAGCGGTGAAATGGAAAGTAAACGGAATGCCTCTCTCGAGAGGTTCACCTATAATTACGGCACGCAGGATGGTAACGAGATTTACCGTAGCTTTTTCTAACTGTAATGCCACGCGCGTTATCCTCTCATTATGAACTCGTCTTTAAACGAGGCAGCAAAACGCGCGTTCGATCGTTTCCCGCGTGTTTCTCGTTGCGAGATAAAGCAATCCGCGAAATTTCTTCTCGGCGCTCGTAAAAAACGAGGCAACTAGGCGATCCGGCTGCGATCGTCCCACGCGCGAAACGTTGTCTCGTTTGAAAATTTCAATATAAATCAATGCACGGGCAAAGGCTTCCCGCGAGGCGGTCACCGTAATTATTGTAATCGACGTTACCTTCCCAGACACGTGCGAAATTTCTACCGCGAAAATGATTCGGCGAAGGCGCTCGCGCATACGTGCACGTTACACTTTCTCCGGTGAGTCCGTGCCGTAGATTTCATACGCCCACAACTGGGTCGTTATTTCTTCGATTTTATCGCGAAAAGCTTACACAGAGATAGGAAGTTTTCCCAAGTTTCTAATCGATTAGCCCTGCCGCGTATCGACGTATCTCTCTGCCACGTTCCGCGGCTGGAAACAACGACGGAGAATTCTCCTTCTTTGTTTTGATACGTACGACGGAGAATTCTCCTTCTTTGTTTTGATACGGACGACGAAGAACGCTCCTTCTCTGTTTCGAGGCAACGAGGAGAAAGGACGAAAAATGTAATAACAAATCAGCGAGCGCGAGTCGTTGTTACCTATCGTACGATAAATCATAAATTCAGCCTGTTCTGCGTACGGTGCGCGCATTCTCGCGTGCCTTCCGCGCAGCTTCGTAAATGATAATCTATTCGTAACACCCGCGGAAGGAAATAAGATAATGGAAAAGCCGCCTCGCCTCGGTGTACGTATGTACAACTGCAGAATGATTCTCACGCGATGTGAGCGCAATCGCGTCCGCGGTACGAATAATCTCGCGCTCGCTCGTCATTAGATAGATCGCGGTTTGCGCATGCGCGCTGAGATACATCCGCGATACTCAATCTCTTTGACAATCAATCACAACGAAAACTACCAGTCCTCGCTTTCACTGAGAACTCGCGCGAGCACAGCCGGGGACTCTATCGTCGTCTATTCAGATTCTCCTTTGGTTTTCTGTTTTTGAGCGGCCCGCCGTCGATGTCGGGAGAGGGGGAGAGAGAGAAAGATTGAGAGAGAGCCGCGGAAAGAGGGAAAAGCGTAGAGAGAAGGAGAGATCGAGAGTGCCAGTGGCAGAGACACCAAGAGATAGAGAGACCGAGAGATAGAGAGACTGAGAGATAGAGAGACAGAGAGATAGAGAGATAGAGAGATAGAGAGATAGAGAGATAGAGAGATGGAGAGATAGAGAGATATAGAGATATGGAGATGGAGAGATGGAGAGATGGAGAGATAGAGAGATAGAGAGATAGAGATATAGAGAGATAGAGGTATAGAGATATAGGGAGATAGAGAGATAGAGCGATAGAGAGACAGAGAGATGGAGAGACTGAGAAATAGAGAGGCCGAGAGATAGAGAGACTGAGAGATAGAGAGAATGAGAAACAGGTAGGTCCCAGCGATAGAGAAACTGAGAGATAGAGAGACTGAGAAATAGAGAGGCTGAGAAATAGAGAGGCCGAGAGATAGACAGACTGAGAAATAGAGAGGCCGAGAGATTGAAAGACAGAGAGATAGAGAGACTGAGAGTAGAGGGACTGAGAAATAGAGAGGCCGACAGATAGAGAGATAGAGAAATAGAGAGACTGAGAAATAGAGGGTCCGAGCGATAGAGAGACTGAGAGATAGAGAGACTGAGAAATAGAGAGGCCGAGAGATAGACAGACTGAGAAATAGAGAGGCCGTGAGATTGAAAGACAGAGAGATAGAGAGACCGAGAAATAGAGAGACCGAGAGGTAGGGGCAGCAAGAGATAGAGAGACTGAGAGAAAGGAATTGTCAAGAAATAGAGAGACTGAGGGATAGAGAGGTCGAGGGGTAGAGAGACAGACAGATAAAGGGAGAGAGAAGCGACGGAATCGATGGCTTAAGATAATTATTTAATTCTCCCGGGCTCGCGCATGCGAAGAATCGTCGGAAGAGTTCCTCCGGCGGCACCTGTGTCCGCGTCTGCGTCGCGTCTACTTCCTTGTGCGCGGATTAACCGGCGATAACAATAATGACGACGGCAATAATGAGAAGGTAGTTTTAAAGATCCAATTACCGACGCTCGCGGCATCGTATAACGAAGACAATTTATTACTTGCACGAATTCACTATTATGTGCTCGGAGATCGATGGGGAAGAATGATGGTAAATGCCAGAGGCGTTTTTTCTTTCTATGATGTAACTTTGAAAAGTGAATCGAAAGAAAGTTTACGTCCAGACTTGCAAGAAGAATCACTTGTTGTGGACGGATAAACAGCAAACGTCGAACTTTCCCGAGGAATGCTGTGCAGTTACATAGTCCGTTTTCAAAATTTAAAACGTTTTGGCAGAAGTCATCTTCGATAAGCCTTCGATCAGAGATGTAGAATAACAGTGATCAACGAATAGGTGATCACAGCATACAATTTTCATTCACCCTGTCCAACATATCAAACACTGCTAACTACCAAAATTATTCCCAATTACAGTTACACTTTGAAAGCAATTAATTCCATCCACTTGCATCACACCAAACCGAAACCGTCGATACCACAAAGCAACGCCAAAAAACATCTCCCCTTCGAGTAGCCAAAAACTTTCACCCATTTCACCATTCTCCACGATCATTTCTGCGTTCGTCATTACTTTTAACGACCCCGACAAAGAGAAATAAAACGACTCCGCCGATCGGTAACTCCTCTCCTCATCGACGTCGCCTAATGATCCCCTAAAAATATTTGCAAACGACCGTAGGCAAGTTCATCTCCGCAAAAGTGCTGAGCGAAAGAAAGATGCCGGTTCACGATGGCGGCAGGAAAGTTCTTCCTGAACTCACCGAGGTGCTTATTACAAGGCGTATAATGGGCTTCCGCGCGAGCAAACGCGAGCAATCCGCTCCGCTAGACCTTCGTGCAAGGAGATAACGAGCGGAGAGAGGCGGACGAAAAGGACGAAAGCGCGGAATACGAGCATCGCGGCTACACTGGCGGCTAGCGTCGGATTAAAGTGCGTATAATGAGTTGCCGAGGGTGCGATCATTCAATTAATATCCGTGCCGGCACGACCGGCATCGTGGAAAGTTGCTCGGACCGTGCGTTCTCGTTTCAGCCTCGCACCTACGCGCGATACGACGTTTAACGCTTGATAAGAGAGATCCGAGGATTTCTAGAAATCGGGAGGAACTTCCGACGTGGCCTACGTCGAAGGAGAAGTGATTTTTTGTGGTTAGACGTTTAGGATGTTTGTGAGTTGCTAAGTTCATTTAGTGCGACGTATATACCGTATTTTGCAATGTGTAAGACGCAATTTTATTTTTCACTGAAGTTTGGAATATTTGAAAAAATAAACGTGGCGCGTGAAGTTACTGAACGCAGGTTTTAATCGAGGGAAAAATCTACAGCCACTCTATAAGACGCAAGGAGTTTTAAACCCCGAATTTTTGGGAAAGGGAGTGTCTTGTACATCAGTTATTGGATTTTTGCTTGAATAAAGCTTGAGTTCAATAACATTAAGTAATATCATTGATTCAAATATCTCAAATTTTGAACCCCAAAATTAAAGTAAGTCTATAGTGGGCATAGAATTAAGAAACTAGAGCTCACGAAAATAATTACGAAAATACAACAAAACCATTACCACTTTTCGACAACTCTGAACACCTTCGACAAAACTACCAAGATTCCAATGGCTCTTTAACCGTTTTAGTGCCAGGGTTTTATAAGAATCCATGCAGGATTGTGCCATGCAGCGCGATAGCGCTTCGTTCATTTATTTGCAAGAAATGCCGATCGACGCGATCACGCTGCTCTTTTTTTTCGTATAGAAGTAAATTCAATAAAAACAGCTTATTTACGCAGGTGGTTTGCGATTATTTGAAAAAAAGATAGTAAATACGAACCAAGCGCGTAGTGAATTGACGAGCGTGGCCAAACATCGCGACACAGTTCACCACAGTACGCGAACAGCGCGATCGCGCTGCGTGGCACTAAAACGGTTAACGTCACGCATTCCCAACACTCAAAAGAACAGTCCCAATTACGAAGAGCAGAATCCCACGCCCATCTCCAACAGGAGCCATCGCCAAAGCACAAAATCACCGTCAAACGATGAGCAATTCCACAGATGCGACGGAAGATTCTCCTTTAAACTCTGGCGCGCAAAAAAGCCCGCCTATCCGGTTCGATTACACGGCCCACGTTCGATTCTGTCCGGTAGCACGAAACGGTACCAACGCGCAGCCCAACTTGCGAGTCTTCCCCCTCCATCGGCGCACGCAGCACCTCGCCGTCTTTAATTTCCCGGACAGTACATCGCAAGCGCAGCAATGAATTCTCCATGTGCGTGCAATACGCGCGCGCATTCCGCGCGGACAAAACCAAACCTCCGGGATGGCGAGGTAATAAGACTGCGCGTTTTCTTCAGACGCGCGGCAAGAATGCGTGTTTTAACCGGCGGTGAGGTTGCCAACGAGTCCGTAGACGTTCGAATGCACGCGACACGAGCAGACGCGAGTCGTTTTGCGAAACGGACGCGGTGAAACGAAAGCGAGAAAGAGAAGGAGGAAGCCGGTAGGCACTTTTACACCCACGACTCGCGATCGAGCGAGCTTTTGTGCGTCGGTACGCGCGCGGATGTCGAGGACGTCGTCGACGGGAACGACGACTTTAACGAGCGAGAACAGGAAGGAAAGAGAGTAGCGCGACTACGCGAGAGCCCTCAGGGCCGTGCGTGGTCTAGCTCGTGCCACCGTGAAAGCATCGTCTTTTACATTCGGAGAAATAGATTGGACGACGGAAAATCTCCTCGTTACCGACGAGCAGGTATCTCGCCGGTATGATTGCTTTCTCGAGCAGCGCGGCTACCGTTTCAATTGAGAATTCAGTGGCCACTTTCTCCCTTGCTGAATTTCATCCTTTATGGTATTGAGGTATGGTCAAATTGACGGACGTAGTTTGGGTGCGCCTTGTGTTCATTGAAGGAGCGGAAGAACGGTAGACCTAGAAAGCAAACGTTTCCGAGGTACAAGGTGGAAGAGCTTCTTTCATGTGGATTCGCGGAGAACTTCGTTTCGTGATCTTATTTACTGGGCTCTAATTTGTGCGGCTGGTACTTTTGGGAGGCTTGGATATACATTGAAACCTCGATGAAGGCATCAGAAGTTTCCCTCGATAAATGCATCATGACTGTCCCCTTCACATAGGGGGATACCCCTTGGCGAACATCGACGCTCGACGAGGGAGCAGTGTAACATGATACCACCCGAATGTATCGATGAGGCAATACTAATTGGAGGGTCGACTGTTTTCATTTTCGATTTTTTTTAAACCTTAGCTAACGTATTTGTGAGATTTTTCTGATTAAAATGATACCAAACACGATATGGCTTGAATTGTATTTTCTTAATATTTAATAAATTTACTTACTATTTACATAATTCAAACTATATCGTATTTGGTATCATTTTAAACAGAAGAATCTCAAAAATGCAGTCGGAAAAGTTACATTTAGAAAAATTAATAAATAAACAAGATTATGGTTGCAATAGCAATGCCTCGCCGATACTTTCGAGCAGCTCACTTTGTTTGCTTGCTCTCTCTGTCTCTTCTACTGTCTTCTGCCTTTTTCTAAGTTCGCGCTCGGCTCGAGCCCTAATGTAAACACAGATTCGATACCGGTAATCGATAAGAGCATTGCTCTGCTCCCGAAATTTGGGCATTTATCGAGGTTCTACTGTATTGAGACTCGATATGAGGAGTTTAAGACGTGCAGGAGCATGGAAGATAACTCAATACTTCGAATTCAACCTTCATCCGTGCCGGTGTTGACCCAAATCAGGCTTTTAAGGGGATTATGTTAAAGAGATAGCTGCAAGGTTGCATATAACAGAGTTTTTTTCTGTTTTGCACTTTTTAGTATTAACTGCTATGGTCGTTTCGCTTGGGTCATGAGAATTTTAGATGAATTTCGAATCGTCATGGCTGTGATATACAGAATAATAATTGACGAAAAATCTCAAAGAATCAGAGCATTTAAGTGTATATTAAAATTGAAAAGCTGCACCTTTCGTATTAAGGATTTAATACGATTTAATAGGTACACAATTTTTTCAAAAAATTCTCAAAGTTTATAGGAGAGTCATAGGAGAAATATTCTGCGTCCAAATAAAAAAACATAAATGACGGAATTGATCACCTTTTCCGCCTTTTGATTCCTCTTTTCTCAAAGTACTTATTTAATATATTGAAATATAATAGATTTAACGCCGGTAGTTCTAGTGTTAAAATCAAAACTTAATTTGACCCAAATCGAGCCAAATTATACGCAGGCAATACATAATACTCTCAATAAAATTATTATAAAGAAACAGTTAAAAAAATTCTTTTCCAATAGAAAATAGTCTACAGAAAATGTAAGATTAGACTCGAAAATGTATAATATACTAAATAAGAATAAGATAAAATAAATATACTAGAAAGCCTATAGAAAATGTCCCAAGAACTTCGCTGTAATTTTTTCAAACAGCGAGTGACTGTTAAAACTAGTACTTCCGCAAAGACAAAAATTCGAAATTCAACTCCAAAATTCTAAAACAAACTCCTATCCGTCTGCAGTAACAATGTCTTTCTTTCGCATGGAGAGATACACGAAAAACAGCGGAGGCTTTCCAACGATTTCAGAACACCTCGTAAACCGGCGGCAATCGACCTCAGGGTGCACCCAACTCCTCTTTCTCCCTCGGACCGAGTGAAACCGAGATTCGCAGAAGCGAGCGTTTTTACGCCCGTTTAATTCCACGGTCCCTCGACGGCAATTATCGTTGATGTTCCGCGTTTGAATTCGATCGGACAGTGCGAGAAATCCGGACGAGCGTATTCGAACGAGGATGGATGCCAAGGTGAAAGGCGACGAAGCTGACTTCCAATTAAATTGTATCTCCTTTAGGAGGGCCGCTGTTACAGATATCTTGCGTGCCGGTTGTTTAAGGCAGAATGCAGCTCTCCCCCGCGTCTCCGTAGATCGAATGCGGTAGCCGGTAAACCGCATAGCCGGTGAACGGGCTTATGAAGCAGCACCGCTTTTTGCCTTGTCTTCGACGTTATGGGACTAATTTATTAACTACCTGGGCGAGCATCGCGGAAATCGCTTTCAGCCGCAACCTTAGGCTTCGTACGCGCTCCGGGAAGCGCAAGAAACACGCTCGATCTTCCTTCCAATCTTCGTAAAATACAGGCGCAAAGATTCCACGGGTTTCTTCGCGCCACTTTCTTGCGGAGATCGACCAGCTCGGTGTGTCGGCTGAGAGAGGAGTAAGTAGTTTTGGTATTCTACTGTTACAACGGGGATTAGTGTTTCGCGAAGCGGATTAGAAACAAAGAACTGTGAGACGGTGACCTATAAATAGAAATTTCGCTGCGGGAGCGAAAGACTTGGATAGATAAAGAAATCACTGGTTGAATTTGGGAATACTAGCTGGTTAATCTTTAACCCTTTGCGGTCCGAATTATTTTGTCAAGTTCGTAGCTAGCTAAATGAAATTAATTGCACAATATTTTCTGCCGTTATTTATTCAGTTTTTTTTAATGATAGCAATAACTGTAGGTGCTGACGGATATTTAGATGGTATTACAAAGTCATTATGAATTTGAAAAGTCGGTATTAATTCGTTAGAAAATAAAAATGAAGTGAAAAGCTATGTCGAGTATAGCTCGACATAGGACTGCAAAGGGTTAAGCTACTAACGCTGGGTAGGAAGTAGAAGCACGCTGTATTTCTATCGATTATGCTCTTCAATGACTGTGGCTATTTTGAAGACACTTTGGTACGGGTTACCCTCCCGTTTCGGTGCCCAGTTTAATTACAAACGTAGTTGCGCGCAGGACAATCAAGGGCTCTATATTACGTTTAAACGTATGAGAGACTTTCGCAAAGTTTCTTTGAAAATTTCTGTCGCCGTACAATCGACTGTTTTGTCTAGGTCGAACGAACGGGAAGGCCGAGTCTCGGCATACCGGAAGTAAGTCAGCCGCTACATTCGTCGCTGCCTTTGCAGACTTCCTCTCTACCTTCCTCGCTGCCTACTTCGCTACCATCCTCGGTACCTTCCTCGCTGCCTTCTTCACTGTCTTCCTCGCTACTTTCCTTACTATCTTTCTAACTATCTTCGCTACCTTCCGCGCTGCCTTCCTCACTATTTTCTTTGCTAACTTCCTCACTACCTTCCTTACCTACTTCGCTACCATCCTCGGTACCTTCCTCGCTGCCTTCTTGACTATTTTCTTCGCTGCCTTCCTCACTATCTTTCTCGCTACCTTCGCTATCTTCCTCGCTGCCTTCCTCACCATTAACTTCGCTGCCTTCCTCACTATCAACTTCGCTGCATTCCTCACTATCGTCCTCGCTACCTTCGTTATCTTCCTCGCTGCCTTCCTCACCATTAACTTCGCTGCCTTCCTCACTATCAACTTCGCTGCATTCCTCACTATCGTCCTCGCTACCTTCCTTACTATCTTCGCTACCTTCTGCGCTGCCTTCCTCACTATCTTTCTCGCTACCTTCGCTATCTTCCTCGCTGCCTTCCTCACCATTAACTTCGCTGCCTTCCTCACTATCAACTTCGCTGCATTCCTCACTATCGTCCTCGCTATCTTCCTTACTATCTTTCTAACTATCTTCGCTACCTTCTGCGCTGCCTTCCTCACTATCTTTCTCGCTACCTTCACTATCTTCCTCGCTGCCTTCCTCACTATCAATTTCGTTGCCTTCCTCACTATCAACTTCGCTGCCTTCATCGCTGCCTTCCTCACTATGGTCCTCGCTACCTTCCTCACTATCTTTCTAACTATCTTCGGTACCTTCTGCGCTGCCTTCCTCACTATCTTCTTTGCTAACTTCCTTACTACCTTCTCGCTACCTACTTCGCTACCATCCTCGGTACCTACCTTGCTGCCTTCCTCACTATCGGCCTCGCTACCTTCCTTACTATCTTTCTAACTATCTTCGCTACCTTCCTCGCTGCCTTCCTCGCTGCCTTCCTCGCCGGCTTCCTCGCTATCTTCGCGGTACGATGACAACCCGCGGAGGCTATCTTATCGCGATCAACGATCTATGGAAGGCGTAGTTAGCGTTTTCTATTCCCCACTCGGCCACCTCCGAGTATTACGCGAATACGCGTCGTCGGCTCTCCCTGTCCCTGAGCTGCCATTAGAAATTGGTCGCAGGTTTTACGCGTATTCGTGCCCCAGAGGGATAACAAACGATCGCGCAATCCAGCGCCCGTCGTTGTTGGACTTACGTAAATAAAACAAAATCACCGGGGCACGCAGCAGCCGCGGTGCTACGCACTTTCCATACTTTCTTCTTCATTATGTAAAGTCGAGCGTTCGGAAAATAACACTTGCTTCATTTATCTTTGACTCGGCCGAAGACGGAGAGCGATACGGGAAGAGAGAAGGGACGAGAGCGTTTCTCTCGCTGTTAGATTCAATCTTTTCCCGACAATAATGCCCCCCGTGTACGAATTGCATCGCAATGATCGCATTGGAAGCGGCGGGGAACAAAGTACATCTTGTTTTTCGAACCGAGACGAAAAAATGTCGCGAATCCTGCCTTTCGTTCGTCGAGGACGAACGTCAACGAAAGCTATTCATTGTTACACTGCCCCACGTCATTTTTGTTTTCTAATAGTCACTGATTGTGAGTGATTCTCATAGAGATCGTCGCTCTGAACACGAATCCGCCATAGAAATTTTTCTATTATCCTCTGTTTTCGAAAAACGTCAGTTTTTGTAAAAACGGTGGATCTCGGCAAAGAAGCTGGTATTACGTGAAAACTGAAAACTGTAGAGAGTTCTTCTTGGTCTCAAAAAATAGAGGAGTGTTTCTTGAGTATGTATGTGCGAGCAGTTACAATATTCCGAACTTTTGAATGGTAGCAAATAACTGCCAAAGTTTAAAAACGAGCAGATGCGCGAACTTTCTCCTCATTAACTTTGCATTTTCACGTAGAATATTATTGGTAGCACAAATTTACTAGAGATTATTGGATTCTGCGGATTTTAATGAAGAAAAAACTATTGGTGAAAAATGTCATAACTGTTTTCGTTTTGGCACAATTTAAGAAAGTATCCGTCAACAACGTTTTCCGCTACGGGCTCGTCAGTGCCGTAGCTACGCATAATTATTTCACGGGCCCTGAACATCGATGGATCCAATTGAGGTGGCATTCTCAACCCCTTTACTAAAGTCGGGGCAGAAAAAACAATTTTTTTCATAGAGGTGAAATGCTTCACGCACACCCGCAAATGTGTTATTTTGCGGACAGTGTGGGACCGTCTTTGGAAAGATTCGTTTTTCTTAAAAGACGATTGCACTATCACAAAGTCTGCTGTGCGAGTATAAAATAATATTTGCGTTCGGAAATTAACAGAATTAGATAATCTTCAATTAGGAATGGAACTCTAATTTGTGTAATTCCTTTGGATTAATTCGTCCGCATTAGACCCACAATTTCCCGCTACCACCGAAACGTCACAGATATTCAGAAATAAAGAAAGACATTTCGACCACAGACTCCGATAAAACGGTAAAACGTCGATAACGCCTCCGATAGAACGGTAAAATGGTTAGAAAAATATTAATCAGCCATTAACTTCTCTATCTTCCAATTCAACAGGCACCGTCAAAGACATCGAGAAGCGGCTCGACGAGCTATTTACTATCGAAAGATTCCTATCGTCCGTCCACCATGTTCGATCAGCGACGGATTCCATGGTTTCTCCCGAAGCGGGGATGCCTCGACTCATTGTCCATGGCATGGAGGTCGATTCCCGTTTGGTAGGTAGCCAGACAAGTAGGTAGGTAGGTAATACAACCAGCAGGTAAGTATGCTACTATCCCAACCGATTGCTCGCGGGTTAACACTTTGAGGCACGGGAATTCAGAAAATTAAATGACCCATGTTGCACAGACATTTTTTTTAATCGACTAAAGTTGCTTTATATTTATTAACAAAGTTGTATAATAATATAAATTTCTGACGTGGTACAAAAAATATCCCACGCATCAAAGAGGTGCGACACTTTTAATCCCGCCCTGCCTCAAAGAGTTAACGCGTTGAACGCCACCGGTATTTCGCTACCGTTCCCAAACACGAGAGAAGTCCTCTGGCCTCTGGTTTGTTCTGATTCGCCCGACGGACAGAGACATCCCTCGTTCTGACGTCATTTTCGATTCTAACGCGCGACTGGCCGATAAAGCCGCACACTCGTTGCGTTGTCATGGGAACGACGAAAGAAGTGTTTCGTTTTCGGTTGTCATTGGTCGATCACAAGTTTCAAGAACCGGTATGGTGGGGACAGGTTGCCTTGGCAACGAGGACACCCGCTAAATCGAGCAATCAAACGAAGAAGCAAAGACTACAGAGAGGAACAAATCATCTTACGAGTCAGAAACATCGAGTCGACAACAGAATTTACTGTCAATCAGAGACAAAAATCAGAAGGAATTTAAAATTCAAAAGGACAAGAGGAGGATAGTATTGCAGAAATGGTAAGGGCGGAGATGGAAGAACTCCTTTTCAGCGCTACACGATACACAACCTTTCCGACATCAACGTATGGATATATGCATACGGTACTGCCTAACCAATTTTAGTAAACGCTATACCATCTCGATGAATACGCGAAAACTTCTATTATGGTAGCCACCGTGCGAAACAACGGAGACGAAGTCCGTGTCGTTGTGCATTGTAGCATCGCTGAGCGAGAATCGTGCTCGCAATGACCCTGTTGAAGCGGTTGCTGAAGTTTAACGTCTTGCAAGCGTTTAAGAAGACGAACGGTTCGAGGGAAATGCATTTCGCCGGGAAAATTTGCACGAGGTTGCGCTGGGTTTGTATGATAATGAGATAGCGACTGGTTGGACGACGCGCACTGGGTTAGGAGGGTTTGTCGACTTACACTTCAGTGGGTCGCTTGAGAAGACATCTTGGGTTCTATTCTCTCTCGTATTTGAGGGCTTTAACGAGCAGTTACATCTTTTAAGAAATTTTTCTGAACATTTAGCTAGTGAAGAAAGAATTTTGAAATCTATGCTTAGAACAAGTGGAAATAATTGTAGCAGATGAACATTTTTTACTATTTACATTGCAAGATAAATGGATATTCTTCGCAAGGACACTCAAGGTCATCTAAACCCACTTGAAAATTCTATTTTAATTCTACTGTAACTTTTTCTTATCTAAATTCTATTTAAATTGCGTTACCCTCCCAAGAATCATCCCCCCTCTTCGCAACCATAAATGGCGCCCTAATTCAAAATTCAAATACATCCACAAATCAGCCCACAAAATTTCCCATGAAACCTCCGAGTCAAAGATCGGACTAACGGGGTCTCGTGAACGGAAGGATCGTGCTAATTTAATCATTCGGGAGCGACATAAACTTCGTGGGAGGTATATCTGCGATCGAGATTATGGAGAAACTAGGCGATAGGACGTACGCGTGGGCAGGCGTTTCCCGTTTCTGCTGGCGATGCGGGATTAAGGAGGAAGAAGATCGGTCGGATAGCGAGGCAGAAATATATATCAGTGGTTTACACGAAGGTACGAGGTTGGACGTAGTCCTGAGTCGAAACACGGAGCCTTCAATCATTGTCAATCAGTTCGGACGAGGCACCGTTACGGTGTCTTCGATGGTCATGCTCTCGACTGTCCTCCCATCCTATCTGCCTCTATACACCTACTACTATTCTTTCACGACATTCCAACGTTACTACGCAGTCCCGTTTTCCACCGGGGTCCCATACTACCCATACACACCCCCGACACGGCCTACGTGGATGCGCTATCGTAATCCTGTCCACCTGGCCGGGTAGAGGTTGGGCCTTAGCGCTGCGAAAGCGAGGCAACAGGGAGAGTCTGCGGTTGGATTGGGGATTATTGGTAGTCTTGGTCATTGCCTGGTGCAATTGGGAATACAGTAATGGTAGATTGACATTTTTTGACAATTAAATCTAATTTTGAGGCAGGTGCTTCAATTTTTAAAGATGAAGGGCTGCAGCGAGTATAATTCAACGATGACGAAGTTCCGTGGTTGAGTTTGGGTTCGTAGGTGGTTTTGATATTTTTCTGGCAAAATTGGGAATACGACAACGGTAGATTGACATTATTAGACAATTAAATCTAATTTTGAGGCAGTTATTGAGTCCAATTTTGAGGAAGGTGGTGTAATTTTCAAAGATGAAGAGCTGCAGTGGATAAAATTCAACGATGACGAAAATTCGAGATTGAGGTTAGGTTCGCAGGTGGTTTTGGTATTTTTCTGGTAAAATTGGGAATACGGCTATGGCAGATTAGCATTTCTTGATAATTAAATCTAATTCTGTGGTAATTATTGTCTCTAATTTTGCGGAAGGGGGTTGTAATTTCTAAAGATACAGGGCTTGAAGTTCGGTTTGGAGTTGCTGATAGTCTTGGTGTTGGCCTGACACGATTGGGGATGTGATAATGATGGATTAATATTTTTTGTAATTAAATCCAATTTTTAGACAGTTGTGGGTGCTCAAAATTTTAAAGGTAGAGGGCTGCAGCGAATGCAATTCAACGATTACGAAAATCCGAGATTGAGGTTAGGTTTGCAGGTAGTTTTGATATTTTTCTAGCAAAATTGGGAATACGGCTATGGTAGATTGACATTTTTTGACAATTAAATCTAATTCAGAGGCAGATATTGAGTCTAATTTTGAGAGGTGTTGGCCTGACGCCATTGGGGATGTGGCAATGGTGGATTAATATTTTTTGTAATTAAATCCAGTTTTTAGACAGTTGTGGGTGCTCAAATTTTTAAAGATAGAGGGCTGCAGCGAATACAATTCAACGATGACGAGGGTCTCTGGTTTCATATGAGATTGTGGATAGTCCTGGTGTACTCCTAGCGCGATTGGGAATACGACAGTAGACCAAAAGTTTTTTGGTGATCAGCTCTGCTTTGCGGGTATTTTACTTTTTAAGGGTGCGGCGCCACAGTAATGGCAATGCCTGCAGATTAGATTTAAGTTTCAGGGAACAGGGGGTGCTTTCATTTCTAAAGATGCTGCGCTGCATTGAATCAATTCAGCAACATTAACAATAACGGTTACATCTAATTTCGCAGGCACTCCCATCATAGTTTGACGTAATTTGAAATGCAAAGAAGACTTAATATTTTCCTCACAACTAAATCCCTCTCCAGGCTAACCACGGATGCCTCAGCTTCCAACCCCGTGAAATAACGTTGCACCCGAAACTTGGAACATCGTACGATCCATCGAATCTAAACGCCAATCTCAATTAAGCTCATAAATCTGAAGCACGTGTCCCAGAAATCCGAGGAAAGATAACCGTAACAGGAACATCGCGATCAATCCGACATCAGCAAAAACATCGGGCCGATCGGTCGGCTAGATCAAACCGATGTTAATAACGAAACCGCCGATAAATCCTCCCGTAAATAGACGATCGATACCGATGGATCGTTCCATCGAATACGGAGCAGAAGAATCGGAAGGATATTTATAAGATGAAAAATAACTTCTACGGTTAATCCGGTTTCGAGTGTAACGGTTCCTTCGCGCATAGCTCGTCGCTCGCGATGCATTTTTGCCCGGCGTCGACGCGAGAGACAACTCCATGAAAAAAAAGAGAGAGCGAACAATGCGCGACATTCGATATTCGAAGGAGAATTCGCGTGGGCGACGGACCCCGTAGATAAATATAACCTCGCAGGTGCACGCCCTGAGAAAATCTCGCGACAGTTATTTCTATCACCTGTGCGCATGCGTTCGCGCTAGTCGAAGAATTGCACTCGCCGCTTATCTCGCGAATTCCGCAGCGACGTGGCTCTAATCGAAATGCGGCCGATCGATGGGGTCAAGTATAGGTCATCTCGTTCGGATCGACGCCTATTCTCAATTATGGATTTCGTAATCGGCCACGTTACGTTCGCGCTTGCTCGGGTATTTCAATTGTATCGGCTGCAGTTCTGCTCGATGTCGTGGCAACGGATGCGAAAGTAAACGTTTTCATTTGTTTAAAAAAAAAAATACTATATAAAAATAGTGAGGTAAACGTGAAAAGATGAAGCGGGATCAAAGCGGCTACACCTCGCAATAATAGAGAAGTCAACCTCCTAACTGAAAATACAGACCTTTAACTCAAAATCCACCACACCTCCATCAGCGTTTCCAGCTAACCACAAACTTTTTCGAAACTCCACAAAACTGATCAAAAATAACAACTCGGCATTCGTGCTACTAACCGATTAATCACTTAAGGAACAAATTATTTTTAAATTGTCCGCCAAAAAGTTCCCCTTTTACTTATGGGTGATTTGAAAAGCAACCAATGTGCCTAATTACAATCCAAAATATTTCTGCCAATAAGAACCAAGTTAAGCCGAAAATAATTAACGAAAAGTTCAAAAAAACCATAACCCAAAACTCGTAAGTTGACCTTCACGTTACGTTCGTGCTTGCTCGGGTATTTCAATTGCATTGGCTGCAGTTCTGCTCGATGTCGTGGCAACGGATGCGAAAGTGAACGTTTTCATGTTTCTTTTTTAAAAAAAACACTGTACAAAAATAGTGAGGTAACCGTAAAAAGATGAAAGGGGATCAAAGTGGTTATACCTCGCAAAAACAGAGAAGTCCTCTGACACGTGGTTTCTTCTGACTCGCCGCACGAGGGACAATCTTCCAATTTTTTCAATTTGAAACTACTGGAAATGGGTTTTTGAATAAGTCAATGTACTTTATATTAATGCTACTTTTTATTTGAAGGCATTAAGAGAAATGTGGATACCCAAAAGGAGAGTTCAGGCCCACTTATACCTCGCAAGAATAAAGAAGTCCTCTAGCCTATGGTTGTTCTGATGCGCCTGGCCAATAGAGACATCCCTCGTCCTGACGTCATTTTCGATTCTAACACGTTATTGGCCGAAAGAGCCGCACATTCGTTGCGTCGTCATGGCAACGAAGAAAGAAGTGGGGATAGGCGGTGTGAGCGACACTCTCTCCTTGAAGTATTACTGAGTACCTAACTATTCTTACTTTGAACATTTTTATTCTATAAAGATGTGACTTTAATAGAAACAGTTTCGTTTCGGTGAAAATGAGGAAACTAGCGAAATACGGGTGGCATTCAACGTGTCAATGAAAAATTTTCTATTCTCCTTTTACACCGATCGTCCCGTCTCATCTACTGCAATTCCACCTTCAAACTAACGGTTTCGCATCTTTCTCAAAAGCAGTTTGCTAGTTAACTAGTAACATTTGTAACTTTAACAAATGCCCCGCTGCGTGATTCATTTTCATCGATTTCAACGGGTCATCGGAATCGGCGAGATAACGTCTACAACAATACCTTTTTAATAATCTAAAGATCTTAATAGCTTGCACTCAAAGTGCCAAGTGTATTGACTCGGCGCGCATTTCTCTCTCTCTGCTTGAAACGTCGAATCGTTTCACTTTGTCATTCATTGGAATATCAATCACGGTTGCCTGTTTGTTAGAGTTAGCTCAGTGTGTCGTTGCGAGACTTATGTACATAATGAAAATGATTGAATACCGTTGTTAGAGGTTCTAGAAGCGAAACGAAATTCTTGTAGTAAGTTATTTTCAAGAACTTGAAGATCCGAATACATTTCAGTTCGAGTACCAAGTGGGTTGGACTCGAGTACGTTTCTCCTTCTGCTTGAAACGATCTATCGTTTCACTTTGCCGTTCGTTTCAGTGTCATTTACTGATGTACGGTTATATCTTTGATTTTAACCTACTATTTTGTCGACGAGCCGATAAATAAGGCTTTTTGATATCCATAAACGATTACTAGTTATATGAGCTGCTCACGGGTCAGATCGATTTGGGACTTTTATAATTATTAAAAATTCTATTGTCAAAGCACTTCATTGAATCCTAATTCTGTATGTTCATAACTAATTGCTCTAACAATAATGATAAAACAATTAAATAAGGAAATTTTGTGGCCATTGAATAATAAATAATTTATTTCAGATTGAAATTGGATTAACTCTAAGGCCACTCCACCCTATTCGTCTTATGTTGCATTATTACAATATTTATTTACTTGCATTTACAATTTGAAGGGAATTTAAAGAAAAAAGTGAATACTATTTTATCACATTTCTCCACTTTAAGTTTTGCGGAGTTAATCGATTTGGCAGGTGAGTGGCTCAAATAGCAGATAGAACAGAAATGCCTGATTCTTTTAATGGAATATATAAATTTTCTCTTGGCAGCTGCGCGTTTACATCTTCACAGCTTAATATTATATGAACCTTTCAAATCGATTATCTCCATAAAACCTAAAGTGGAGGAACATGGTGAAATAGTATACACTCTTTTTCAAAATTCCCCTCAAAATATAAATACATTTAACTATTGTAGAATGTATAATCGCATGTAACTTTCCTCTAACGAAGTATAAAATAAAAAGGTAGAATAGTCTTGGAATTAATTAGATTAACTTCTGAATTCAATTATTTATTAGTCGATGGCCAAACAAACTTCGTCATTTAATGGTGGCAATCGTTATTATTACGAAAATTTATTCTAAACATAAAAAGTTAGCATGCAAACAAATGCTTTGAGACTTCAATTTAATTTTATTTAGTTCTCGTGTTAAATAATTAAAGCATTCCCAATCACCTAATATTCCGTTACTAATATAAATTTCATCATATCTCAAGACTGCAAGTATGCAATCAAGTGCTTTGAAACTTAAATTTCAAAAAAAATTCAAAAAGTGGAGTCAATCACTGTGTGCTGTGAGCGGCTCATATCTGCCTCGGAAAATTAAAAAAATTCGAGTAGAATATCTGCACCAAAAAATTGTATCTCGCTCAGCTTCAAAATCCGAGGCATTACCTTGCAACCACGTGCAATAATACACAAAGTTATCCCTCCGCTGTAATACCACCTCTTTCAAAACCTTCCAGAAATTCCAACACGCTCAAAAATTCCCTCCAAAAAACCTCTAAAACCCTTATCCACCCTAGCAGTAACGAAAGCATCAAAGTCGAAGGAACATCGACCACGGAAAATGCGGAATTCGAGCTCTCTGAAAAGACGGGCAGAGAGGAAACACCGAAATGCAAAGAACGCCGTTCCAGAGAAAGGAGGATGAGAACGAAAATCGCGGCATTCTCTCTGTATAAGGACCAGGATGCATGGTTGAGTTGAACTCGCCACCTTTGCAAACCGGTGGCCGCGTCTCGCTGTATGTACGGTCAAGTAGACCATTATTTCATGGGAAATTATTACTATTACGGCACGAGCGCGTACGTGTAACCTTGTTATCGTAATATTGATAGGGACGCACCGTGGCGATCGTAGATGCACCGTAAAACAACCTACGGTGTAAACATCGCGGAGCTTGTCGTATACGCAACCGGAAAATCACGAATCACATGGAGTCGCTACCGGCTGCTTTAATTGGATTCAAACTGGGTATAACGAGCTCTATCGAATTACTCGATGCCTGCTAGATAATTCACTTCGTTGCTGCAAACATTCGACAACCTTTTGCTCGGACGATCGTATTTAATGAGAGATAATTTCTGACCGCTTCTATACCATGCAGGAAGATATTGATCAAATCGGCCTGGCAAATTGGCCTGATTTATGCCGTGTGTTCGGGGCCTGTACGCGAACAGGGAGATATTGTCTTCCGAGGGGCTTTTCTGCTGATCGGAAACTCTCGCGTAACGAACTGATCTTTCAAGGTTACGAGATCGGTTCAATGTCGGTGCCTGGGAAAAGTTTCTCGGACGTAACGGTGGCTCCAACTCGGTTCTGCTAATTAGAGGGCCTCTAATTCTCTGGTGAGCGATGACTTCACGCTGACCTAACTCACAATTAGTTCAGACCTAGCTGATCTAACCGAGACACTTCGCCTAAAGACTTCAAGTTTCAGAGGGGTGCAAACCAAAGAGGATCTATTAAATATTAATTCCGGAAAAATCTTTCAGAGGTGACACAATGTTCAGTTCAATTTTACTAATTGAGAAATATTTCTCGCGATTCGGACTTGGAACCGCTAATTAAGAATTTGATGATCTAACCGAGACACTTCGCCTAAGGACTTGAAGATTCAGAGGGGTGCAAACCACACAGGCTATGATCTATTAAATATATATCGGAAAATTTTTATTCGGAGGTGACACAATCTTCAATTCAGTTTTACTAATTAAGAAAAATTTCTCGCGATTCAGACTTGGACCCACTAATTAAGAACTTGAGCTTCTGGTTGCCTTTTGAGTAATGACTCAACGCTGACCTAACTCACAATTAGTTCAGACCTAACTGATCTAACCGAGACATTTCGCCTAAGGTCTTCAAGTTTCAGAGGGGTGCAGACCACAGAGGCTATGATCTATTAAATGTTAATTGCAGAAAAATCTCTCAGAGGTGAAAAAAGTTTGAATTCAGTTTTACTAATTAAGAAATATTTCTCGGGGATTCGAACTTGGACCCGGTAATTAAGGATCCGAACTTCTGGTTGCCTTTTGAGTAATGACTCTACGCTGACCTAACTCAAAACTAGTTCGTGACACAGACCTAATTGATATAACCGAGAGACTTCACATAAGGACTTAGTTAACACTTAAGTGATATCTTATTAACTATAATTGTAGCTCTATATATCAATAATTATTAATTATGAACCTATATGTAATTATATATACATATAATGTACCATGTATTTATTGTATCTACCTACTTATTTAAACCTATTATATCATTCTAATTACTCCTTTCATTAGTACTTATCCCTTACGACATTACATTTGTTTATTATAGTACTTATCCTCTCTTTTGGAAAAATTCCTCTCTCTTAATCATTTGAACTTCTCCAGTCCGCTGTCCCAGTCGCGTTAAGTGTTAATAAACTTACACTTGCATGTTAACTTTCTTATGTTTATTACAGTTATGTACTTTCATTGGGAATACATTGACCTAAGTTTTAGAACAGATGCAAATTACATAAACTACGATCTATTAAATATCAATTCAAAAAAATCTCCCAAAGGCGATGGAATGTTGAAATCAACCCCCTAATTGAAAATACAGACCTTTAACTTCAAATCCAACATACCTCCTCCACCAGCAACTACAGCTAACTACAAACTTTATTTAAATTCCACAAAACTGATCAACAATAGCAACCCGGCGTTCGAGCCATAACCGATTAACCACTTAACCGTTTGAGTGCCGAAGAATTGAAAATCAATACAAAAGAAGCGCCATAGCGCTTCGCCGCACTCAAACGGTTAAGGACCAAATTATTTTTAAATTGTCCGCCAAAACGTTCCCATTTTACTTATCGGTGATTTGAAAAGCAACCAATGTGCCTAATACAATCTAAAATATTTCTGCCAATAAGAACCAAGTTAAGCAGAAAATAATTAACAATAAGTTCAAAGGAGCCGAGTTACGCCGAAAATAATTAACGAAAAGTTCAAAAAATCCATAACCCAATTTAACTCATAAGTTGATCTTTGCCCGAACGTAAACGGTTTCTACGAGATCAAACGTGTCTGTCCGAGTTATCTCGGGATAAAGGAAAATGCATACATTACGTTGAACGAGTTAACTCGAGTTACGTTCTTAAACGGTTAACAATTAACACAAAACAAATAAGTATTCCCTCCAAATTACAATCCTATCGAAAAAAAACCCAACGACAACCGAAGGAACCAGCACGAAACGGTACCCGCTGCTCGACGCTTATCGATCGTCCCCGCGGAAGAGCATCGAATGAAAAAAGAGCTCCTCCATCTCCGAATGAGAATTAGTTGCTACAGGACAGCCTTACGGACGCTGAGATCGACAGTGCCGGATCTCATCTCGTAGTATTCCCGTCCATCGACTGACAAAGCCCGCGAGTCGACTATATTAGGTAGAATGCGACGGTCGTAGCTACCTACTTTCAGAAATTCTGCACTAACGAGCGAGGAGCGAACGGACTCACGTCGCTCCGCTTTCCACGCTGGACGACGCTGCCCCATATCTGCCAAATTGTCCTCAAGCCGCGTGCATCGTTTTCTTTATTGGCCTTCTATGTACGGTGAATTTATCGAACGACTTCTCCGCCGTGCCCTGACCTGTACGTTCTATTGTGCAGAAATTTCGCCGGAGAACTAACCGTGAAAAGAGAAGGTTGCAATGTGGCGTTCGTGGTGCGTCGAGTGGTTCAGTTGGGGCTGACTCTTTTGGCGGAGATCTGGGGAAGTTTCTGAGGTTTTGAGACCTTCGCGGCCATAGTTAACCTTTTGAGCTCTAAGGACACATATGCGTCTGGCGAAAGCCATCGGCGTGGACTAAGGACGCATATTTGCGTCTGTCGATTTTATCGATCATCTACGTAGAAATATTGCAGTTACTTCTGTGTAAAATTAATACAGATGCATTCCTTAGTAACGATTATTGTGTCGTATAGGCAACGCATAAATTGTAGCAGTTAGTTAAGGAGAGACACGCGATGTGAATGCAAAAAATGCGATGTTGGTTTATGCATCAATCGATGTTTCGACGTATTTCACCCCCAATTAAATTATTAATTTCTATTATATTTTTTATATTTATTTCTTCAGTTTATTGGAAATTTTAATGTTTATGATAAACAATTACACAAAAATAACGCTTTTTAATTATTTAATCTCGTGCAAAAGGATTACTATAACTTATTACTATTTATTTGCGCCTTGAATATGATTGATATGAAACCGATCTCTTAGCTCTTTTGTTAAAATTCCATAAAATGCATTGCGATGTTCTAAAAAATATTACTAAAACGGTCAAACTAAGAATTGTGGGATCGTTGCAAAAAACACCGAATAAATAGTTTACACTCGGTGAATTAAGTCGTAGAACATTTTCGCTGGTAACCGATGAACGTTATTCCGGCGCAACGTAAATGTCATTGTTCTCTGGAATTACTTTACAGTCACCGATGTTATCCGTGACATTTTAACGTTCCCTCGATTGTTCATCGTGAAACGAGCGCCATCGTAGTATGTCACTTTGTAAATTTAATAATTTGCACGCTTTAGCACGAGAGTTTATCTTGCCTATCGATCAGAATTCGAAATTAACACATTGTGCATGGCGTACAGTTCGTGCAACTTGTTCCCAGCGTATTAAGAAATTCAGTATCGTGCATGCTAACATCTATTTATTTATTTTTCTTCCCATTCGCCTCCATAAATTCCCACTGTTAATGTACGACTTCGATGTGACCGTTTGTTACTTCTTGGATATAACGTGGGCAATTAAGCGCCAGTTTCAGGGGAGTTTTAATTACGATTCGAAAGAGACATAACTCGATTAAACGAACAGATAATTCTACGCTTCGACGTGCATTTCATTCGCAGCTCGCTGTAAGGTTACGTTACCTTGATAGAGTAATTTTTTCAATTTTCTAGAATAAGCGATTACGACTTTGCCAGTGAGATTTAATAGATAGAATGCTAAATACTTTCGTGCAATTCTCACGTGACATAGGGATAAACATTTAACGTTTTCTTTGCTAAATAGCACGTAATTCATCGCCCATATCGATATCAACTACCGCTTGTAAATTCATTAACTCATAATAAACAAGTTACAACGAGCACAACTTGCAATAAATTGCAAGTTGCTCTATGGGTGCCGTGCAAAAGATCAATTACCACTGCAATCTCCTGCTGGCTGTGAACATCCGTCTAAGTTTCTGTTATGCAACTTCTTTCCTTCGGTTTTTCAGCTTTAACCGATGCCATTTCCCCAGGGCCTACTGTTTTACGTGATTTCCAAACCACCGAGGCTATCATTTGCATATCACATGGGAAAAATTTCTCAAAGGTCACAAGGAAAATGTAAACAACAATCGAACTGATTGTGAGTTTTTGAGACTTTTCATCCACCATAATCCCATTAACGACTACAGTCATTCCACCTAGGACCTACAACTTTACATGGGAAAAACTGCTACGTGGGAAAACATGTCTAACACAGACTTTTCTGTAGGTCACGGAGAAAAAGTTGAACTCGGATTAACCGAGGGCGAGTCGAAGCCTCTACCTCTATGTCCGCCATAGCCCCATCAACGACTACGGTCATTTCACCTAGAACCTACAATTTTACATGGGAAAAACTGTTGGGTGGGAAAAAAAAATTCTAACCCATCACCCAGGACAAACAGAAAATTTTCTATAGCTAACAGAGAATTTGGCGCAGTGATTGCAAGCCCCATTTGCCCCCATACCCACCACGGTCCCCTATTTCCGTTGTCGTCACGGTCGCACCAACTACGGCATTTACATGTAGTATAATGCCCATAGAGAGACCCATAAGAAGTGGGGGAGATCGTCATCTCAAGAGGTTGCGATGCATAGTTACAGTAAGATTCAGTTTAGAGACCCAGTTAGACACACAACCTTTTTTTTTAGACATTATTAGACGCCTTAGATTATTTAGTTATTCAGTATTTTATTTTGTATTCTATTTATTCCATATTACTCAATGTGTGTGTGTGTGTGTATGTGTGTGTAATATATATCTAAAATATAATACAATAACATATTAACAATATAATACATAATAATATTAATAATATATAATACATATCTAATATTATTTATGCATTTATTATTTATATACATATATATATATATATACATACATATATATATATAAATAAATAATACATAAATAATATTAGATATATATTATATATTATTATTAATATGTTTTGTTAATATATTATATGTAATTTTTAATAATTAATATATTTATTATATGTAATATTATATGTATATTTATTTTGTATATATTATATAATTAACATAATAACATTTATTAGTATATTATATATTATTAATATTATTATTACATATTATATTATTTATTATATATATACTAAATAATATATAAATATATAATAAATACACTATTTATTATTATATATTAATCATTAGTGTGTGTGTGTCTGTGTTAATGTTATTTATTTAAAATCATTAGGGATCTTACAACATCCACCACTTATTGTTAGTTTTATCTACGCTTACACGTTAGTCATTCAAATTCTATCCTTATCCTCCTTAGTCTTATTTAATCGAATCCTAAAACATTTACAAACTACAAAGTACTACTACCCTCTGGTCTTACCACATCTGCGATTCAACATCCAACCGGATTGTAAACCAGCCAAAAGCCCAGCCGCATCGAAAGGGTTGAACCGCCGATCTCCCATCAACGACAGCAATCGAACTAAACGATTCGCGAAGTAGCCGTAAAACCGAACGGAGAAATCTGCTTCCGACGAGAATCGGCAAGCATCCCTCTCGTTTACAGCTAACAACCCCCGTAGTTGCGGGTAACCGCTGTCTCCGGTCTTCCACCCTCGAGGAAGGGGTTGCGGCGCGTCAAAGCACGTGCCTTCTCGAGGGGTAATTTATTTAAGTCGAGGGCTACGCGCCACTCGCACGACGTGTCTCGAGAGGGCATTCGAAGAGACCGACCTAACGATAGGGCCAGGCCGACTTCGATGCGTGAATTGTAAACGTTAATTAAAACACGGCGAGAGGGGGATGGGGGTGAATTGCACAGGGTGGATAAGTAACCCAATTTCTGGCGGATTGTTTACGCTTTGGAGAGTCGATTAAATGACCGGGAGTCAGAGGAGCGAAATTGTATTTGATTTTAGAAATGGTTGACGTTGGATTTAGGGGGGTTGGAATTTCATTGGGATGTTTTTGAAAATATGGAGCTTCTTTTTGGGCTTTTGGACTTATGTGTTGATATAATGAGAGAATTTGGATGGAAGTTGCAGTTTTGAGGGCTTGGAATCACTGTGGGTGTGATATGATGAATAATTAATTCGGGAAAAATGTCCCGAAGGTGACAGGGGTTGAAGCTGAGGCCAACTAATTGCCGATGATCTTTCCAGCCACTTTCTTCGTCTATTTAGACTTTATTCGTTTATACAGGGTTTCTCTGACAGGAAATACTGCATTTTGTAAAAGTAAAAGTTAATGGACGTTGGAATAAAAAATAATGTCAAGCAAAAACTAGACTCCTACTTTAATTGGAAATTCTACTTAATTTGAAACTCAACGCAGCCAATTTAATTACTTGATGATCATCTAGCGTGCCTGATTGTATCATCCAACCATCAGGAGTTTCAACATCAATAATTAATCTTTCAGCCATTCCACCAATCCAAATCAAACCTCAAATTAAACTCATAAATATACTCCTTCCTATTTCATTACCATATTCATTCCTCCACATATAATATCATCGCAATTGAAAAATACCCTTAAAACATTTTGTCCATCATTTTCCTACCACTTTGCATTCTGAACAACTTGAACCATCTGAAGACTCTCCAACTTTAACTCCTCTCGGTGAACCGCAAGGGGTTAATTCTCCGAATTGAAAATTCTAATTGAAATGTTCGAAGATCCACGGAAGCGGTTGCACTCCGAGAACGGCGATGCCGAAGGAAATGATCTCAGAAATTAGAAACGTAATAAAGAGCAATAACGAGTAAACGGCATCGGCCGAGATAAGGCAGGTTCTTCTTCGTCCTGCTTGGTCATTCGGCTCGTGCTTTCATCGGGCGATTAAATCGGTCACATATTACAAATAGAATCTCATATCATCTTGACGCCGGCAATAACTCAGATTTCGCAACTGGCCGCAAACTGGATTCAAGGTATCATGCCATAGTTGGACGCAGGTATGCGACTGATTGCTTTAATCGTTTCGCGGAATAATCATCTATCCATCTAACGACATTTTCTTCTTTCACCTTTTCTACCTCGCGGACAATCTGCTCGACCAGTTTCCAAGGAGGAAGAGTATCGAATGGAATCTGATGGGCGAATCGATCGCCCAAGGCCGGAGAAATGGAAAATATAATGTTGCAAAAGTTTGGCCCTTTGGAACTCCGTGTTAAGCTTTGCTGAACGTAGCTATTTTTAAGACGTTGAGTGCCACTGGTGTTTTGCTAGTTTCTTCATTTCTACCGAAGTGAATTTTCTATTAAAATCACATCTTTACAAAGCAGTAACTTTCAAGACACAAAGAGATATATAGACAGCAGGACTTTACCTTTTTGAGACCAACGCGTAAATATTGACCGAAATAACAAATTCGTAAATATTAATATTTAAAAGTCATGAAATTTCTATGAATTCAGTAGCGCCGGTCACTGGTGACCCCCATGGTATTCAACGTGTTTAATTATTCATCGGCTTCATTTCGATCTTTTAAAGATCGAAACATGTTCACTTTAACACGTCGAATGCCATGGGGGTCACCGGTGACCGGCGCTGTTAAATTCAATGGAATTCTATATGACTTTTAAATTGCAATATTTACGAATTTTGTAATATATTCTATATTTAAATATTGGCGTTAAAAAGATAAAGTTCTGCCCAATATATATCAATCTGTGTCTTTGAAGTATCTGATTTATAAACATGAGATTTTAATAGAAAAAGTTTCACTTCAGTAGAAATGATGAATCTAGCAAAATACCGGTGGCGTTCAACGCGTTAACACGTTGAATGCCATGGAGGTCACCGGTGACCGGCACCGTTGAACTCGTTGAAATTTCTTACGATTTTTAAATTGAGATATTCACGAATATGCTAATATATTCAATATTAAAATATTGCTGTTAGAAAAGTGAAGTATTACTGAGTACATAAGTATTCTTACTTCGAACATTTATACTCTATAAAGAAGTGATTTTAATGGAAACAGTTTAACTTCAGTAGTAATGATGAATCCAGCAAAATACCGGTGGTGTTCAACGCGTTAACACGTTGAATGCAATGGGGTCACCGGTGACCGGCGCTATTAAATTCAATGGAATTTCATATGGCTTTTAAATGGCAATATTTACGAATTTTGTAATATATTCAATATTTAAATATTGGCGTTAAAAAGATAAAGTTCTGCCGAATATATATCAATCTGTGTCTTTGAAGTATCTGATTTATAAACATGAGATTTTAATAGAAAAAGTTTCACTTCAGTAGAAATGATGAATCTAGCAAAATACCGGTGGCGTTCAACGCGTTAACACGTTGAATGCCATGGGGGTCACCGGTGACCGGCACCATTGAATTCGCTGAAATTTCTTACGATTTTTAAATTGCGATATTCACGAATATGCTAATATATTCAATGTTAAAATCTTACTGTTAGAAAAGTGTAATATTACTGAGTGCATAACTATTCTTACTTTTAACATTTCTATTCTATAAAGATGGGATTTTAATGGAAACAGTTTCGGTCCGGTGGAAATGGCGAAACCAGCGAAATACGGGTGGCATTCAACGTGTTAAGCGACCTGAAAGATTCGAAAAAAAGGAACTCACCATTTCGGAGGCGACGGACTTCACTTCCGCGAGCAGAGACGCAGCCGGTGAGAGATAAGTCTTGAGGAAATTCTCCAAGTTGCCGTGATAAGCGCAAACGAGGATGTCCCGTGCCTGCCTTATCAGCAGATTGATAACGCCTTCGCCGTAAATCGGACCGAGCAAGCTCCGGACCAAGGAGGCAACGTCTCCACGAGCCTGGAACAAAGAGGTTCCTTCATTTTTCGAAATATTTATCCGAGGAACAAGTGTAAGTCGCTTAAATAGAGAACCACGTGTGCGCCTCGTTATCAGTGAACGGTTAATCGTAACTGCGCAACGTTATCATTTCTAGGGAAAGTAACGCGGGAAGACGGGTCACTGAATGTTAACAGGTGGACTGTTGCGGTTGGTTGTGCAAAGTGATGGTCTTTTTTTATGTAATTTTAGATTAGTGGAGGTTACGGTAGTTGGAAAAAACCTGTTATGATAGTTTCAGTAACGATTCATTTGTTTATTGTTCAATCATAAAATTCAGTTATCCTGAACACTCATTTTACGGGCGCTAACACTTTTAGTGTCTACCGGAAAAAATTTTAAATTAATGACAAATCTATTTCAATATTTGTTGAAAATCGTAGGATTAACATTTATCTAACATTTTTAGGAAAAATGAACAAGTCGGTTGCTGATTGTAGACAGTCGTTAGAAATAAAAGGAGGTATCATTTGGTCATAGTTTAATATAGAATAACGTAATATGGAGCATAAATTGTGTATTCTCACTCATTTGCAATAAAGTTACTAATATCATATGAGCAAACTAAATAATAATCCCATGATGCTCGGCGTTAGGAGTGTTGCTAACGGCGACATATCGGCATCCGGCACTAAAAGGGTTAAATCTGTTGTACTTAAATATATTAATTGACAAATGTAAAGTAGCAAATACATAACACTAGATCCACGGCCGCTAAATTAGGTATATTTAAATAAATTAAATAAGTACTTTGAAGAAAGATGGATTAAGCGGCAAAAAATACGGTCATTTAAGTAATTTGTGTATTATAAGATACACCTAAAATAATGACTGTACTGCTTCTCTATCAATTTGAGGAATTTTTTTAAAAAAGTAGGAACCCGTCAATTTGACGGCGGCAGTAGATCTAGCGTTAACGAGGCACATTCCACTCCCACAAGCTTCAAGATTACAATTGAAAATTAATAAAATATTTCCCGCGCTTCCCTCAAACCTTTAAAATTCAAGTTAGCACAAAGGCAACGATATCTTTATCGTTTTAATTCCAGAAACTCGTAATAACGATAACACCAACGGTACGTAGGCCGTGCATATATTAACAGCAACAGTTCTCTATGAATATGCATCGTTGCATTCCCGAGTTCTACGTCGCTTTGTGTTTGCACGTTCGCGAAAGAAGCCGCTGGAAGCCTTTAACACTGCAGGGTCCGGAAACAGGAAGTACTCGAGGTAAGGGGACACGTAACATAACGGTGCCGACTCCTTCCACATTGTTATGAAATCATGGGTTCCACCGCGAGAGAATCCGTTGGCGACAGTGACCTCCCTAGACGGTGAGAGCAAACAGGGAGGAAAATAAATTGACTTCTATCCTGGAAACTACCAGAACTCCTCCGACGCGCAGAAGCCTTTTACCTTTAATTTTGTATTGAAATAGGAAAACTAGCTTTCACATTACACATTTAAGTGGACCAGGTACTTCGCCTGGGATTTAGTAATTTAGGAGGGTGATTTTGAATTCGACAATTTATTATAACAAACCCAACAATTTTATTATAACAAACAACAATCGAGACTTTTTGGCATAAACGAAATAAGAGACGCAGGCCGATTGTTGACTTCGTAGCAGAATCGCAAACTAAAATCTGTCTAATCTAAGGACCTTAGACCGTCCTTTTAACCCTTTGCGGGCGGAGACTTTTTTGACTATTGAGAAGTAATCATATATTTTCATCAATATTTATGGTATGATGCAAATATTGCAAAAATATAAAAGTGGTCGTTTCATATTATCAAGAAAAGTAAAGTTTTTAAAATTTTATAATTTTTTAAAAATTGATTTGCCAATTAAAAAATCTGAAAAAATTTAGAAGTATGCACACAACTGGGTACAATACCTATGATTTTTTTCAGAATTTTCTATGAAGCCAAACGGGAAAAATCGGGCAAAACTGTAAAATACGTTTCACCCTGTAATTACCCCTATGGTAGGGGTAGCGAATTCATACTTTTTTGGGAGGGTTTTTTTTGAGAGACCTATCGAATGATATGCCCCAAGATTAATTTACTTTGGGGGCACTTTTTCCATCTTTATCCGACTAGACCCTTTGTAGAGTAGCAGTACAACAGATATTTCCAGTGTATCTTAAAATAAACAAATTATTTAACTAATTCTTCTTCGTCTTTTTTCAAAGTACTTATTTAATATATGTACGTATAACAGATTTAACACCCCTAAAACTACAGTAAGACTATTTAACTAGGTGTGCCGTTATAATATAATTAATAATAATCTTAAAAAACCTCCCAGAGGATCGAAAACTTGAAATAGAGTCCACTGATTGGGAATTAGAGCCTGCAACTCCATAACCACCATGGCGCTAGCAGAGTTCTTGCACGAGACGTTAAATTATTCGATTGAACTTGTTTCGAAGAAAATTTTTAGCGATACCAGGGAAAATGTTTACATATATATGCGCATCGACGTATTCGTGATTGAGATATCCTCCGTAAATGGTAGATAAGAGCGTAATAAACTTTAATAGCGCTACTAACGATCAGTTGCGTCGACAAATTATAAAGAAATACCTACGATCGCGTATCTCCCGACACATCCCCATGGAGATAAAACGCGCGCGTAAAACAACCACGGGATAAATTACTAGTACGGTAGTAGACTATCGCGGAATTTCTTGCAATATTATCATCCACTTATTCGTTCTAATTTCTCCGATCTACTTTCAACGCTGACCCCGTGACCCGGTGCCTGCGAATCTTTAGGTATGTCGTTTTTAGATTTGAGGAATGGTAGACTTTTGAAGAAATTTGAACCGGTGACCGGCGTCACTAAATTCAATAAAATTTCACATGACTTCTAACACTGGATTTACGGATGTTGATTGTATACCTATTTTTACTGAAGTGAGGCAATTTGACTTACACAAAAAAATTGAAGTTTCTTGCAATGAAAATCGTTCCAGATCAATTTTAATAAAAGATTAATTATTCGCACGAAGTAAGTGCCTCATACCGCGCGCCTTCTTTGCCTTTTGGCTATGATATCAATTTGGCGAATTTCTGAAGAAATTGTAAACCGCTCATTACCACCACCTTGGTAGTTTTAACGTCGTAAAACTACGTTAACTTAGTTTAACGTAATAGACTATCCCAACCGCCTCAAAACCTCCACAAGAAATCCAAGAAATCCTAATCCCCCATCCGTCCTCCGCGCCCCCGACAAAAAACACTCCACCCTCGACTGCTTCCCTCCTCGAGTGCATCTCCTATCGAATTCCAATAGGTTGCAAGTTTTGACGGCCACGTGAGACGGTAAACTAGATACGTCGACGAGGAGAGAATCAGCACGTTCCTCGCGCAAACAACGTAGCAACATCAGCGGCCCTATCTCGGCGGTGCTATTGCCATGGTGGTACGAATACCACAGCGGACAAGTGCCGTGTCTCGTGGCTTCTATGTGGGTGCATTATATCGGCTCGCATCGTCTCACCGGAGTGCATAAACATGGGAGTTTAGGGAGGAGGACAGGACGGAGAGGGAAAGGAAGAGGCACGATGTAACCATTATATGGGCGTCCGATCGCCCACGTGTTTCCGCCCTCATGGTGCCCCCTTGGCGAGACGGTAACACGACCATACGAGGATACGGCCGTGCTGCGAGCTCGTCTTTTCGGAGAAACGGCGCCATCGAGAGTTTTACGAGATACCCGGCCAATTCGCGGGATAATAAGACCCGCTTCTGGAAGATATAAAAGGAAATTAGTATCTGTACTTCTATCTTTCGCCGGGGCCTTTTTACATCGCTCGAGTACCTCGTCCGGGTATCCTTGAGGACGAAAGTGGAACGTGGGGGATTATTATTGATACTTCTGCATAGCGAGAGGGATACGGAGGACTTTAACACTTTGGTGCAGTGGTTTTCAATGTTTTTGTTGCCTTGGAATTAATTAGATTGACTTCTGAATTCAATTATTTATTATTCGATAGCCAAACAAACTTCGTCATTTAATGGTGTTAATCGTTATTATTACGAAAATTTATTCTAAACATAAAAAGTTAGGATTCAATCAAGTGCTTTGAGAATTAAATTTAAGAAAATTCAAAAAGTGGAGTTAACACTAGAACCACCGGCGTTAAATTTATTATATTTCGAAATATTAAATAAGTACTTTGAAAAAGGAGGAATCAAGAGGCGGAAAAGATAATCAATTCAGTGATTTATGTTTTTTAAGATAGTCGTAAGATATTTATTCCAAGACTCTTCTATAAAGTTGGAGAATTTTTGGGAAAAATTGTGTGCCTGTCATATTGACTGGTTTGGTAGTTCTAGTGTTAATCGATTTGTGCACTGAACGGCTCAAATATCACAACACCGCCATCCACAGATCCACCTCCCACAAACATTCAACAGCAAAGGCACCCCAACCCATCGCTCTTTCCGTTCTCCAGTCTCATAAACTTCCGTCCAAATCTAACGACCCTCCGCTGCGGGTCCACCATGAAATTTATAGCATGGGCAAGCCATCGAACATACATACTTTCAATTTGTAATCCCCCATAATGATCGTGCGTCTAAGCCATAAAACAAGTGGCATAAATCAGGCATTATTGTGCGGCATCGTTGTCAAAAAGAAGTATCAATAATTCGTGTTCGTCGCTCAGTGGAGAAACAGCCACGGGGGGTGTAACGATCGTAATAATAGGCCTATTCTGTCGCTCGTCGGTAGCAATATTTGGCGGGGACGAAATTTATGGGAAAAGGGTAACACGACGGTGCATAAAGAGCTCGTTAGGGGAGTGACCGTGCATACCTATCGGTTTCGCAGAGGGGGATGAAAAGGGACAGGGGACGAAGCATGAATTAACCGCGATTCACGTGCCGCTGCTTTTAATCGTCCACCTTATGGGCACGCACTGTTTATTAGGGCGTTTAGTCGCTCGAAAGGGCAAGATCTGGTTTAGCAGGGTGTATTCGTGGCTCGCTGCGTTAATTTGACGTGATTTATTCCGAGGGCATGGACCGACGTTCCTTCGAAGTCTCCAGAAAAACTAGGAGATGAAAACTTTGAAAATCTGTAACACCTGAAGTTCTAACAAATTCTCAACAAAAATCATCGCAAATGAAAAACCCTACATAATACTTATCTGACTAAGAAACAACTAATTAAAAATTAAACAACACTCTGGGAAGAAATTTGCAAAATTGTAATACCGGATGCTCTAACAAATTCTCAACGAACGTCATCGCAAATCAAAAACCCCAATAATACTTATCTATGTAAGAAACAACTAATTAAATACTCAACACCACTCTGGTAGCAAATTTGAAAAATTGTAATACCAAAAGCATTAACAAATTCCCAACAGACATCACCGTAAATCAAACACACCACTAATACTTATCTGACTAAGAAATAACTAATTAGAAATTAAACAACACTCTGGGAGCAAATTTGAAAAATTGTAATACCGAAAGCTCTAACAAATTCTCAACATACATCATCGCAAATCAAAAACCCTACATAATACTTATCTACGTAAGAAAAAATTAATTAAAAATTCAACACCACTCTGGGAATATATTTGAAAAATTGTAATGCTGGAAGCTCTAACAAATTCTCGACAAACATCATCGCAAATCAAAAACCCCACTAATACTTATCTATCTAAGAAACAGCTACTTAGAAATTAAACGCCACTCTGGTAAAATATTTGAAAAATTGTAATACCAGCAGCTGTAACAAATTCTCAACAAACACCATAGGAAATCGAAAGCAAAGAAAACATCCCCCACCTGTCTTCGCAAACAGCAAACCATAGAAACTTACAAAACCCAACGTTCAATTCCCATCATCCCTGCGCACGTGAAAAAAAAACGAAAAAAGGAGTGCCACCACTCAGCAGTATATGATAAACGTATTTCCAGAACAAAAAAGCGAATAGAATTGGGACGTCAACGTCCACTCGTCCCGGCTTTCGCGCGCACTCCGAGCGGAATCGCCGACAGCGCAACGTTCCGTCGGCGGAATTGAAATTGACCGAGAGAGCTAGGGCGGTCTGCGGCTTGATTAGCCTCTTTGTTTAAAGAGTTCCCGGTACGCACAGCGAGTCCCTTCGCGGCCATCAATTTACATTTTGACCGAGCGAGCCTCGTTCCAGCGTTCATAATCACTCCGTTCAAGCAGCCCGGATGAAAAGGGATTTTCGACGGCGAGGTCGAGATTTAGGGTCGCCGCGATAAACCATGAGGAACGAGATGAAAATTGCGCGATAATTTAATCCGAACGGCGTGCAAATTGGACGGGGAAAATAGCGCGGGTATTTTTCATCATTGGGTGGCTTGCATCATTTTTGAGGGGATGGAGAACGTTGCTTCTGGGGGATGTTAACCCTTCGACTGCGGCGCACTTCGACGAGAAATCGTTAGAAATTAAGGCGCGATATTTGCATGACGGCTGGTAAAAATAGATGGCACGCGTCATTTGTACTGAAATAAACTTCGACTGAAGGGCATTGCTTATCAAATTCGGCGAGGTCTGTTACAGTGCCTTTTGTAAGTGTTGATGCAGTCGTGTGAGCCTTGGTGCGTATGGAGAGACGAGTCGTTTATTTTGAAAATGGCATAAGACACTGTCTTTGAAAATGTTATAAGACACTGTCTTTGAAAATGCCATAAGGCACTGTCTTTGAAAATGCCATAAGACACTGTCTTTGAAAATCGAGATGTTTAGGGTTTGCGTGTTTAAAAATATTGATGCAAATTATTAAGAAGATTTATTTGGACCTTTTATAGCGGATGCTAATAATTTTGTCAGGATTAATAATTTCGTATAGTCAGAAAAAATCACCAAAGATACTGTCTTTGAAAATGCTATAAGGCACTGTCCTTGAAAATGCCATAAGACACTGTCTTTGAAAATGGCATAAGACACTGTTTCTGAAAATCGAGATGTTTAGGGCTTGCGTGTTTAAAAATACTGATGCCAATTATTAAGAAGATTTATTTGGATCTTTTATTGTGGATACTAATAATTTTGTCAGGATTAATAATTTCGTATAGTCAGAAAAAATCACCAATTTTCATTACAGCAAAATGAGTCGTGCCACTTCGGTTCAATTTTGAAAGAAACTTACATCTTTTTGCAAATGTGGCAAAGTGCAGAATTTTGTATAAATTTTCTAAGTGAAAAGTGGATCCTTACTGAAAGATTTTAGAGGCATTTCTCTGAAGGACAATATTCATAATTATATTTCAAAGTCCGACGATCAAATTTCTTTCTTCTGTACGTAGCTTTGCAACTGAGAACTATGGTTATTTGATTACGTTACTGTCAATTCCGTGAATATTATGGTAATTTCCTCCTACTGTTTCAAGTAGATTCCTAAACGGCATGATTGACTCCACTAGCGTCAATTTCAATAATTTCGTAAAGTATCCACAGTCAAAGCTTCACTCTCCTACGTTCTATTCTCTTCATCTACGACAAGCAAATCGCAGAAAATAAAACTTCTGCCCCGAACAGGTTAATATCGTCGGTATTATCGTAGAAATAATAGCGATTTCATAAGTATACCGGTTAAATAACCCCGGGTGATTTGTCTTCGCGTAACCGTGATTACGGTTGGAAAAAATGCAGGTATGGGAATTCATCGTGACCGTAATCGAAACAATAACTCCACTGGTGCAACGGAGAAACAGCAAGAGCAAGATGAAGACAATGAAC
Organism: Cerceris ruficornis; assembly: GCA_963989415.1. NCBI lineage: Eukaryota > Metazoa > Arthropoda > Insecta > Hymenoptera > Crabronidae > Cerceris > Cerceris ruficornis. The sequence continues at coordinate 29,814,536 of OZ022518.1, forward strand.
GAGAGAAATACTAGGAGAAAGAGAGAAAGAGGGAGGAGTCCGGAGAGACGAGGCCAGTAAGGCAGACGAGATTTTTCACATTCGGGAATAATACAGATCGTGAAAACATTTGTTACATGATCTTACTAACCAATCAGCCAGACGTCCAATCCATTCTCCGCGATGCGTGTCCGTGCCGTGGAATATAATTTAATACATTTATATAACTGACAGGATATCACTCTCCATGGCATGTCTGACACCTCTTACATGGCCTCTATTCATAAGCTGGTAAATTTGCCCGTCACTTACGCTTTCGTGTTCAGGCTAATCCGTCGTTTACGAAAATGGGTATTAAGGCTTCCTCTTCTTTCCACCGTCTTTTGTTCGCCTACGTGCGAGACGCGTCTCGAGCGTGAATCTCGAACGAATCGCAGCACTGCGTCCGAGGGAAGAAGTTTCTCTGTTGTGCAGCTAAATTGCACGAAACACCCTTCGCGTCTTTCGCAGCCACGTCTTCGAGTTTCTTGGAGAAGGGCGAGCTCTCCTGTCTCGTCGACTGCGCTTGCGTTGCAGGGAATCGCTTTTCGTTGCGAGCGTTGCAGAATTTTGATGATTTTCTTCGACGACTTCGGCTCTTGCGATCCTCTGCGTCGATCGTGTTTATATATTTTTTTTGGCTGTTTTAATTTCAACGAGTTTAGTCGACGCGTAGAGTAGTCGTGGTGTTAACCCTTTGCGGACGCAGACATTTTTGAATATTGAGAGATAATCATTTATTTGGCGATTCAAAACCACATTTTTATCAGAAAGTTAGACTGTTAGACCATTGCCCTACGATTTCTTTTTTGATTGAATGTGCAATAATACAGAATTAATTGCTGAAATGAAAAATTATCACTGATTTCTGATATAACGTATAACTTAACGCAATATTGCTTGTGTAGAAATAATTCCGTCATCTTGTGATCGCATAATATTTTCAATTTAATAGTTTTTGAAAAACTTCATAATTTCCTATTCCGTTCAGCGGGTCACGAGTGTCACATGTCATTGTAGGGCAGAGGGTTAATGTATACAAATTATAAATTACTATTTGTGTAATCATATTTCAACGGTTGTATTTCAATTTTTCAACTCTTTCAACTTTTCAACTCGCCGCAGGCATGCGGCGACAAACTGTAATTAAATTTTTTCTCAGACAACATATATGCGTCGCACTCAACGTGTTAAATACCATAATTGCATATTTTTTTATTATCATAATTTTATATTTTTCATGCATTATATGCATTGTAACTTCAATAAAGAAGTAATTATTTATATTACGCCACTCGCGGAAAAGCACTCCGGAGCGAAAGGGTTCATTTCAGAAAAGTTTCTCGGCAGTGACGGAGAACGCCTGTTGAGGGCTGTACCACCATGTACCACCGAATGTCGGATGTGCTGTTAGTGCCAACTTGTGTAACCCACGAGTATAGGGACTTTTGCCGTGGCGATCGAAAAATAAGCGCTAGCTGTGGGGAGTTTTGGGCGGATGCAGTTTGGTTGGTATTATAAGACAAGCCACTGGACTGAATCGGCGACATAGGCACGTTGTAGACATAATAAACGTATCAAAAAACCATCATCGAACACAATTCAATCGATCCCACAACTGTGGCTGTGAACATTAAGTTGTCCACAGCCGTGACGACGCTGTATATATTACAACAAAAACTCCAGCCCGTCCGCAACAGCGGCGAGATCAAATACGCGCCGCAACACGCCTTTGCTGTATTTTGTTTTGCATCTCTTTTTGACTTTTGCTACTGTTCCAGGTAGGTTCTCAACCAGACTGTGATATATTAATTAACAATTTAAGCAAAATTTCCAACGGGAGAGGATGTGAACTATCACCTTCTCACAGCTGGTCCAAGCTTTTGTCTCCTTAGCCACCACAGCCCCCACTTCCAAATTCCACCGTGCGATTCCCCGGCAAACTCGAAAAACGAAAGTTCGATCTCCGTTGCATGGCGAACCGCGACGCAACATCGTGAGATAGAATTCCATGTACGTATCGCACCGTAGAAAAATCTCGGATCATTATAATACAATCACGTAAATCGAGCCGGTGCGCTATCTTAGATCATTGTTCCGCTGGAAGTTCGTTAAAGCGTTCGAGAAGCGTGCAGAACACACGGCGCACCGTATTGTGAAATATTAGCAACTTCTGTTCGTCGACCCTGTAGTACTTTCGCCGATATTTCCTCGGCTTCGTCTCGTTAGACCGACCGGTATCGAAGGCGATTCCCGTCCGGGCCTCCGGTTCGCCGTTCCGTTCACGGTGACGCGCGGCTTCGCGGTAATTATCGAAAAATCCGAAAAGGATCGACGTCGTTAATTAAATCGCCGCACGAGAACGAGAAAACCCATCGGAAGTGAGTCAGCCGGTGTGGTTGCACAATACACCAGAAGCACTCGCGATATCCATCAATGCTGCGTTGTTTAGAATCACGATAATGCGCCGGACCACCGTTGCGAGTTGGAGGAGAGAGTTCCCCGATGCGAGACGGAAGGACCGAGGAGAGACAGGGGAGAAGGGACGATGGAAACTCGCATTAATCAATCGCGGCCCATGGAAACCCCTTCGATCGCTGGATTAACACTGGGGCTACCGATGATAAATCCGTCGTGTTAAAATTTGTGGAATGTTTACCGTATAGCTCTCCTATCAATTTGGGCAATTTTTCGAAATTAACCAGTTAACTGTGATTGACGAGTATACTCGTCATGCGTATAAAGTAGTGACCATTGGCTATTTAAATTGTAATGTTTGAGAAAAACAGAAGATATTCTCAGATGTCTAGAATATTTTCAGGCCATGCCGGAATAAAACAAACAAATGAAAAATATAAATAATTTGAGATGAACTCATGCGTCCCCGTATGCACCGGTTGAAACAGCTTACCAGTGCGCATAACGAATTTATTTATGTGCGATGATAACGTTTTTTAGACGTTAACCTAAAAGGGGCAAAGGCAAAAGTCAGAAAGTTGATTTATAATAGGGTTCCTTTTAAAATAATCCTGTTTAAATTCTTACTTTTATATGTATAATGTTTAATTTTTATTGCGTTTTTATAATGCTTTGGAAAAAGGAGAATCAAGGGGTGAAAAAGATGATGAACTCTGTAATTTTTGTTTTATATGATAGACCTGGATTTTTTACTGTACGGCAACCCTGTAAATTTGGAGAACGTTTGTAAAAAAATTAGGAAGCAATCGTTTTGACTGCATTGGCAGTCAAATTGTCAAATTGTGTGTTTTATCAAAGATTTAAAAAAACCGCGCAATTTGAAAGACCCTCTATATGGTTTGTCGAGATCGCACATGGTTTTACGATGCATTTTGGGGATCATGCAGCGCGTTCAGATAAAGAGAGAGAATTTTTTATTTGATCTTATTCGCTTTATTAGGTTTTGTTAAATTTATTAGGTTTACGGGGTCCCTTTGTTTCGTGAGCTTCTGGTTTTTCTTACCAGTGAGCGCGAGAAGAGCGCATGTTAGATTTAATGCCCGAAGAATATGAATTGAAAAGGAAAGGTATATCGAAGAGAGCGACTCGTTAAAAGGGGCGATTCTTGAGAAAAATCGGCACAGGTTTCTCGCAGGTTACCGCCAGCCGTAAGATTTCTAACCAGAATCCCCGGGGACCACTTAATTTCTTTTCGTCGTTACACGAGATCCCGCGATACCGTCTACCACCATGGAATTTCGCGGAATAGAATATGACGCAGTTAATCGAATAATCTCGCAGTCACGTATCTCAGATTTCCTCGTCGCAGTTGCGCAACAGAGGCGAGCCGGTCGATTCCATTTAATTCCAACAATAACACAACGATCTTTCTCGTTAAAATTCCACCTCGAGGATTTTTTCACCCCCGCGTTTCCTCCGACTACCGATAAAATCTCTCGAAATCGCAGGAAATCTACGTTAAACTCCGTGCAATTGAACGCGCCGCGCGTGAAACTCGATTCCTCGTTAAACATGGTCCCCCCTTTTTCCCCGTGTTTTTCGCCAGCCACATTTCATTCCCGGTCATACAAACGACGCCTGCGATTCGAACGGCCGCGGCAGAACGATCGGTCGGAGAAAACGGCGAAACACGCCACCGTTCTGTCCTTTGAAAAAGTTTATCGACTCGCTCACCGGCTAACAATGGAAACTACAACTTTATATATCACCGACGAACTCCTATCTGAAATTGATCTCTTATCGAGCTCGCGCGCGCCGGCGATAACAATTTTCCCTCGTTCATCGAACAATGGCCGGCTTTCGAGAACGCGCGAAAGAGCGCGGCGGAGCACCGCTCGATTCCGGACGAGCGCTATCGCAATCCATGCGACAAAGACGACAACGACGACGGCGACGACGACGACGACAACGACGACGACTCAATCCAGCCTCGGTGCATTCCAAGGATTTGTTTCCACTCAGATTACAACCGCTGATATCGGCGACGACCAGCCGATATTTCATGTTAGAAACGGCCACCAATGGGCGCCGTTAATTCACCAAGTACTGCGCGTACCACACGCGAAGAGTACACGCGCATTCGTGTACGCACACGTGCGAGTTGCGCGCCTACGTGCGCGCCGATCCTTGCGAAACACGCTGTTCGCAATTCATTTCGCGACATTGCCTGAGCCGTGAGTTTCAGCGAGAATTTTGGGACGATCGTGAGGTGAGGAAAATGTGACATTGTAATCGATGGGGTTGATAATTAACCCTTTTCGCTCCGAATTATTTCACTAGCTTTTCGTCAAATAACCAAAGATAGTCTCGGAAAATTGTCTAACGTTGATTACTCATTTTAAATTGATATTAAATACAATTGTAGATACCGCGGGATGCTTATGTTAACACTAAACCTACCGGCTTTATAGCTGTTATATTGAAATATACGAAGTAAGTAGTTTGGAAAAAGAGATTTGAAGAGGTGAAAAAGATGATCAGTTAAGTAATTTTTGTTTTATACGATAGACGTAAAATATTTACTGAATGGCTGCCCAATCAATTTGGGGAGTTTTTAGAAAAAATCAGAAAGCAGTCATTTGACCGCCAATGGTAGGTTTAGTGTTAAGATGCAAAATTATTGTTGATTTCGAAGAGTCGATAATTGGTAGATGAAACGTTAAGTGCCATAGAAAGCTGTGTCGAGTGTAGCTCGACATAGGAGTGCAAAGGGTCCTTTGCCCTACGACATTCTTGTGACTGTCTCCGGAATGATACAGAATTAAATTGTTAAAATAAAAATTGACCAATAATTCTTGATACATCGTATGATTTAACCCTTTGCACTATGAAGTCACCTCTGGCGTGGCGAAACTATTTTTCCCTAAAATTCTGAAGTCACCTCTGGCGTGATTTTTTCTGAACAATCGTTTTGTTAATATGACATTAAACTTTAAATAACTGCAAGCAATTACTTCATACCTAACATGTGATATTAAACGCACAAAAATTAAATCAGAGTTGGCCGAGAGCAAACTAGGAAAAGAATGATAGTGCAAAGGATTAACGTAATATTAATATTATAGAAATAATTCTATCTTGTCGCGCCTTGTTGATATTTTCAATTTTATAGTTTTCTATTGAAATGGCAGAAGGCAGAAAATCGTAAAGTACCGTCGAGTTGCTGATAAATAAGTCAAGGATGGCTCAGAGTGCAAAAGGTTAAATGTCTCGATGTTGTATTACGGTTTCGACAGCTGCAGTTATTTTGCCCACGCCCTATTTTTCTAGCTGACTGTAGAATCACCAAGGTTATTGTTTATACAATTCACGAAAGATGTCCCAAAAGAGACGCAGGACTGCTTGAACTTTCACCCTCCTCGCGAGCTCGCGCCTTTGCCCACTGTAGCCCCCTTAAACGTTTTGTTCCCACGTCGTTGAACAAAGTAACGTCAACCTGAAAGCTCCTACCTATTCCACGTGCGAGCCGACTTACCGGAGCAACAAATAATCCGCAATCTCGGTCGCATTGTCGCGTTTACATAAGTCGATTACAATTTTCCCATCGAGCGTCAATGAAGTGGCTACTCTCGATACTTTAAGACGCACACGTGCGCGTTCCGGGACAAATGGTACTTTTCTGCCGATCGGCCCGGTTCACCGCTTTCTACCACCGTCCTTTGTCCTGTAACCCCAAACGAACCGTCGGCTCTCGATGCCGTACTGCCGCACGTGACTCAACGTCGCAATGTTTAAGTCACGGAATTGCAGAGGCAGGGCGATTAAAACGCGAGCTTATAATACCGGCTATCGATGGCATTAACGCTGCAACCTGAACGCTCCACGCGGACGTTGATAGGATAATTATAGTGGTGCGCAGGGTTGAACGAAATATTCGCCAAGTAAAATGGAGGAGAGGTGGGAAATCGTGAAAAAGGCGAGACTAATAGAGTTATGAGGGATTTTTCATGAACTAGGTCACCTTTGGGAGACTGTCTAAAACATTCGGCCCAGTTTCAATCACTGCTCCGTAAACAGATTAACACTAGAAGTACCAGATTTATGTCTATTGTATTTATATACACTAAATAAGTCCCTTGGAAAAAGAGGAATCGAGAGGAGAAAAAGATGCTCACTTATGCAATTTTCCTTTTATATGGCGTGAAATATTTACTGTATGGCTCCCCTAGGGATTTGGAAAATTGCTAGGAAAATTTGTGTAAAGCCTTGGTACTTTTAGTGTTAACACATTGCAGGCGGAAACGTAGTTTTACGGTTTTTGCAGTCTGTCACTGGAGAGCGGGTCAAGTAAAAGCACGTATTTAGTAGATTTGCCCTGGAGAACCGGTATCGTTTAAATACGATAGGCATTACCTATTCAAAATATTGCATTTTTTTAAAAATAATCGTAGAGCATACTTTTAAGTGTAAAATAAAAATAGTTTCGTTGCGAAGAAGGAAGTAATTTTCCATTTTTTGCGATTTCACGGAATAACCAAACTCTCGCGAAATTCACAAAAAAACGCCTGGTACACGCGTAAGTCTGCGACGGAATATACCCGCATGCGGTTAAGATATCATTGTCTCGGTGGTTTGCAACCTTCTGAAGCTCTAGGTCGAAGGCTGAATGACTCAATTTCTGAAAACCGAAATGCCAAATCTATATTTTTCTTATTTTAATTAGAAATTAGTGGTTCACACTCTCAATTAATAGGCCCGAGTTCAAATCTCCATCACCACTTGTAGCCTTTGCTCTACAATTTTTTTCTAGCCTCTACAATAATCCAGAATTAAATTGCTAATATGAAAATTCATCAGTGATTCTTGATATATCCTATAATTTAACGTAACAACAATATTATACAAATACCTTTATCGTGTCCCGATTCAATGATATTTTTAATTTCATAGGTTTTGGAAAATATCTCTAAATCATCATCTATCGTGTTATACCTTCTGTGATTTGAAATCCGCCTAAACTACAAGGAACTACGTCGATTAAAACGCGAGTTAATAACACCAGTTACCAATGTCATTAACCCTGCAACCTGACCGCGCACCGCGAACCTTAATGGGATAATTGCAGCCGCGCTTAGGTTGAACAAACCATTCTAGGGGTTACAGTGACTAAGAAAATAATTGCTCTTAAATAATAAACTACACTTTAACATATTCTAACCTCGGTGACTTAGAACCAATCTGAAACGTTACGTCCAAGGCGAAACAACTGCGACACATGAAGCCAAAAGGATCTCCCTCTCAAATCAAAAGATCTTCCCGCCAAAAAGAAAAAAGCCGGACGCTCGTGGAAAAAAAAACGACAAACGTTGTCACGGCGTGTCGCCGGTGTGTTATCGTTTCTGGTATCAAGAATCGTCGGGAGCGTGGCTTGACTTTCGCGCCGCGAAAGAATTAGTCGCTGCGCAGGTCGCAGCGACGGGTCACGGTTGCGGCAGGCTCTATATAGGACGGTGACGTCATCGGGCGGCTTACCTACGAGAGAGCAGAGCGTATAAAATGCATCCGGTGGGTGTGTCGCTCCCATACCCTTTGTGACTCCGACTGGCGCTAGGAGCGACGAGGCCGCTATTACAAACGCCGGTGTTTATCCGCCGCGTAAACGACCGCGCACGAAAGGGAAGGTAATCGTGCGGAGCGCGACCAGATCCCATTTTGTCAGCTTTCAGGACTTGAATTATAACGATCGCACGTCGGGGCGGACCGATGACGCGGTTTTGCACGGAGATTCGCGGGATGCGAGGCGATCTCTTTCTTCTATGGGGATTCTCCTCGGGGGAGGTTTCCGCGAGTGGTCGAAAAAAGAGGAAGTCGGATAGGATGTCGGAGCGGTGTTTGACAAATGCTATTGTTGCGCACTAACTCCGACCGACACACTCTGCATTATATCGCTCATTATCACCATTATTGTTATTGTTGTTATTATCATCAGCGTTATCATTATGATCGTCAACATTACTATTATATTATTGTTATTATTATTAATATTGTTATTATCATTATTATTAATAGTGTTGTTATTGTTGTTATCATTGTTATTAATATTGTTACTAGTGCTATTATATTATTATTAATATTGTTATTATTGTTGTTATCATTATTATTAATATTGTTATTAGTGCTATTATCATTATTATTACTATTGGTATTATTGTTACTATCAATTTTCATACCTCACGTAAAATATACATACGCACATACACATAAACAGATACACATATAGTGAGGGACCAGAAACAAGGCACTTGGGACGGACGGGAAAATTTATCTCGCACCGCCTATCCCCGCCATGTCGGTCCTGGAATCCTGATATCGACGAATGAGAAGCGACAATAAAACACTCCTTTCGTCGTTCACATGACGACCCAACAAATGTGCGAGTCTCTCTTGCCAATAGAGCGTCAAAATCGAAAATGCGTGGGGGAGAGGGATGTCCCTATCCGTCGGGCGAATCATAGCAAATTACCCCTCAAGTGCCTTGTTTCTGGTCCCTCACTATACACGCAGCATACCCAACGACCACTCGAAAGGCCCATCCCTCTCCTCGCAGACCTCATCTCCACTTACCAAGGTGCCCGTCCCCCATTCCTAGCTTCTCCTAATTTTCCGCACCCACGATTTTTCCTAAAGACCCTCACACGACACACTCTTCAACTGACCTTTCACCGAGTATTATAAGACAAATAAAAGAGACAAATATCAAAAAAAAATATATATATATGCATCTAGTATTCGCAAATTAATAGCTTCCCTCGCGAAGACGAAGTGTTGGTCGTTTCATAACACTATATTTGTTGTTTAGGGGGTGCAGGTGGAGTGGCGAAAGGGGTTGGAGGGAGATGGATGGCGCGAGACAAAATGCAGTGCGATGGGTGACAGGCAATATGGACGGTTATGTTGGAGAGTGGTGCATGTCCCTTTCTTCTTACGCTGATAAAACGTGTAAGGGTTGTATCGTTTTGGAGGAAATGGTGAAGATATTCCATTGCATTTACTTTGCCATTTAAAATATGGAAAAGAGACGTCTACGTTTTGATATAATTAACTTAAGCACACTTTTCTCGAAAGTGGACTTACGCCATTTTCTAAAATAACAGTTCATTTGTTTTTCTGCGGGTGCACTCGGTAAGGTCGCGCAGGGTGTGCGAGGGAGATGGATGGCACGAGATGGAATGCGATGGGAGATACGTAGAATTCTCTTTTCCACAGAGAATTGGATCGGCCGATAAAACAAATGGACAGGAGGTGCATAGCGTAATATAGGATGCAACGCATGGTGTAGTGCAGCTTATATTGCTTTTTTTAAAGGATTCCATGGATCGTCGAAAGATGTTCTTACATGTTGCTCTTGCAAGAAGGAATCGGATGGCGCGAGGTATAAATAATGAATCGCCGCGAGTGTAGCGCAACGGGATGAAATTTTAGCGAAGACTCGCGTCTCCAGAGCTCGTCGGAATTTACGACGAGGATCCTCGGTCCGGGGAGAAAGTCCTGACATTTTCTATTTAATTTACCGTCCTCCTGTATTATTTCTGTCGTCCACAAATATGACGTAACGCTAGAGTTCCACCGCGAGGCTATTAATCCTCGAGCAGACTCGAGACGGGCAATTTTTTACACCGTAGGGCGTACACGACTTTGTTCCGATAACGACCGATAACGCTAATGCATCCTCTTTCCGTCGCTTATCGCTCTTAATTAATTGTAAAAAATTTCAGCTCCGAGTACTTCGTTACCCAACGTGACCGTTAGTTTCGCAATAATTTACTGGGCGTGCATTAACCACCGTGGATTCGTTTATTAAAAGAGACAAAGGCGTAGGGGCACCGATAGTGGCAATTAAGGCGAAAAGAAAGAATCCTCGAACCCGAGAAGTTGATAAAGAGCGTGCGCGTGCAACGGCGACAAAAGGATATAGATATCAGACAGAAGTAAATGCTAGAGCCATAGCAGTCGGTCTCGATGTCACAACATCGGCGAGATAATTTCAATGCGGTTAGCAATAGCCGAGTGCAATATCGATTTATCGTCCACCTTTGCCTTCGGAAATCAATGTGTCTCTCGCGATACGGCGAACGAACGGGGAGAAAATGGTCTCCTTTGACGATCACCGGGGCGAATACGTTTGCGGCTCCGGTTTCGGCTCGAATTTCAGCCTCGGCACCTGAGACTCTCTCCTTCACTCCTTCTCTCTTCCTTCTCTCTCTCTCTCTCTCTCTCTCTCTCTCACGCACCCGCTTTCTCCGTTTCTCTCTTATTCTTCTTGCCCCTTTCTGCCGTGCTTTCCTTCTCTGTTTTTCTCTCCCCTTTCGCCCTTTTCGTCTTCTCTCTTTCTCTCCTTTGCCCTTTCGCTGCTTCTCCCTTTCTCTGTTTCTCGTTCTCTATAAAAAATTCCCATGGCACTGTAACTCAGCTCGTGCATACTGAACGACGGAAGAAAGTTATGATCGGCGAACGTCGGTACGCAGAAGCAGGAGAGACGCGGCCGAGGAGTAATTGAAAACGGCGGAGACGCTTCGACTCCCGTAATTGCATGCTTCATTTGCGCTACACGCCAAATCGCGTGATACCCGCGAATGGGAAGTACCGATTCTCGACATCGCATCGCGGAAGCCTCCTCCAGGAGATCTTAGCGGCGCCGTACACCGAAGAAATCTTCTCGGCAATTTTCGCAATTTTCGGCCTCCTTTTACACGAATTACCGGCCGTTAAGCAAATGAAACATTTAACGCGTTAACCCCGGAAAGGGCGAGTACGGTGCTGAGAGTTAACGGTGTATCGCGCGGAACACAGAGAATGGCACGCGTGACGTCACTGGTCCCGGCGATCGCTCGTATTGCTGAGATACGCAAAGACGAGCGGAAGGAATGCGGGTGGAATGTGTGTCTGATTCGCACATTCACATTGAGTCGCGCAACGATAAGGGTGAATGACACACATTGAAACCGAATGAGAGGCGGTTCGAGCAAGTTTCTTTTTGCTCCTCTATCGGCACGTTAGCCTTCTTTCAAATGCCGCACTGTATGCGCGGAATGTGTATTTCAGTCGCACATTCACATTGAGTCGCACAACGAAAAGGGTGAATGACACACATTGAAACCGAATGAGAGGAGGTTCAAAACAGTTTCTTTTTGCCCTTGTACCGGCACGTTAGTCTTTTTTCTATTGTAGGGCTATATGTACGGAAATACGGCATGCGAATGGAATGCGAGCGGAATGTGTATCTCATTCGCACATTCAAATTGAGTGGCATGAGAAAAATAGTGAATGGCACGGATCGAAACCGAATGAGAGGAGGTTAATTTCTTCTTGTCGTGTACCGGTCCGCCAGCCTTTTTTCTAATTCCGCACTGTATGTACAGAAAGACGGCTAGCGGAAGCAATGCGAGCGGAATGTGTATTTCATCCGCACATTCAAATTGAGTGGCATGAGGAAAATAGTGAATGGCACGTATCGACACCGAAAGAGAGAAAATTAATTTCTTCTTGCCCCTGTACCGGTCCGCCAGCCTTTTTTCTATTACCGCACTGTATGTACAGAAAGACGGCTAGCGGAAGGACTGCGAGCGGAATGTGTATCTCATTCGCACATTCAAATTGAGTGGCACGAAGGAAAGAGTGAATGGCACGCATCGACACCGAATGAGAGGAGGTTCGAGCGAGTTTCTTCTTGCCCCTGTGCCGGCACGTTAGCCTTATTTCTAATCTAATTCTACTACACTGCACTTTAAAATAAATAGGGGAAAGTCCAATAACGTCGAACGCAGAAACGAGTAATAATGGAAATGCGACAGATCATACGAGGCGTCTATTTGCCGGCGAGTATCACTCTGCTCTCTCCTCCGTTGGAAAAAAAAACTGAAGTTACACGGTGGAAGAGCGGAACGACGATTTCTCGTAGAAAAATGTTGATACGGAAAAAATTCGTCCTGGTGCGTAATGACAGTGATTTTAACGACGCGTTTCACGGCATTTACGTGATCGCCGATTATTATTCGTCTCTTTAATCTCGCCGGGGACGAAAATCCGTAAGGTTGTAATTCTTGGTAAATTATCGCGCGTCGGGCAAGTTTGAATGCCGTCGCGTGTTAAATTGACTTATGGTGCTTAATTAAGTGAAAGTCGAGGAATAACGGAGTGCCGTTTGTTTCGTGCTTCTCGATTATCCCGGGATTTCGCTTCACGAAATTCATATAATTGTCTAATCCAGAACGAGGATCGTTTGTCGACTGCATTTGGAGAAATTTCAAACAGTTGAAAACTTCTTGATTTTTCTAATACCAAAGGTCGACTAAAGATCGACTAAAAAATGATAAAATATTCTTTTAATATATCAGGCTCGTTAACAAGTAAATTAAATATAATTCAATTGCACCCAAAAACAGTTAACCCAGAGGCATTAAAACCCCTGGTAATTGCTAGATCGCTAAATAATCGAATATCTTCCAACATTCAAAGCAGTCATTAATTCAAATGAATGTCTTCTCAAGCGTCTCTTATTGTTAGATTCTCAAGCTGATAAATTCACCAAACTTGAATGTCTCCTTTCGTAACGTTCTTCCGAACCATTCCGCACAACGGGCCCAATTTTCTCGAATTACATCTCGCGGATCATACCGATTACCTAGAAACTTACAAGCACCAATTGCGCTTACGTAAGAGCCGTTTCTGCCGCGGCTGTTTGAAGTGTCGTTAACTCGGCACAACGATGGAAATTACAATGCTCCTTACATAATGTTATACTTCGAATTGCCTCTTGAATGTCCGCGCAAATTTATCACCGCGGTGAATTCTCAAAGACTACGAGCGTCGAGTAAACACTCTGTGCAAATCAATGCCAGACATACTAATATACTCGGAATAATGGGCTTTCAATTTAAAAATAAAAATTTCAGAAATTGCAATATGTCTAATTTTCTAAGTTCCTTCTTTTAACGTGATTATTTAATGAACTCTAATATGCACTATTCATCGTCTCGACTCAATCATTTATAAATTAATAACCCAGAGCCGCGGTAATTCGGAATCTTAGGCGAAATGACTCCGCAATTAAAGCCGAAATTAACACAGAAATTTTCAAAGCTCCCAATTTTTTCTAAAAATTTTCTAACTCGATAGGAAAACCACGAAGAAAATATCCCACTTCTAACAAAACTCTTACAAAACTTAAATTACTCGATTGATTCTCTCTTTCACCCCTCGATTTCTCTTCTTCCAAAGTACCCACTTGAAATGTACCGACCCTTCGATTAGTATTAGTAATAAACCGTGACTCGACCAGCATTCATCACGATCCTGATTCAATACTCCAAGTACAAAATCCTACTTTTCAATTCGACCCTTCGACTCCCAAACTCCGTCACCCTTCTCCCTCCCCTTTCTCTAAAATTCTTAAAACTCTGCGTCCCTTTCCGCCGACACTCATAACTAAATTCACGTCAATCTCAGTTTCACTGTAATGCTCACTCAATCTCAATCTCATTGTCAGTCTCACTGTAATTCTCGCTCAGTTCAAACTCATTATTACAAACTCTAGTTCAATCACATAACTAATTCACAACATCACATCTTGTCATCATAACTAATTCACAAGATCACATCACACTAATTCACAAACTCACATTCTCACTCATTATTAGAAGCTAATTCATCACAAAACTCCACTCAATACCATCGTGCTGCACGGGGATCTATGGAAATACAGACTATACATCAAAAGCGAAAAAGTCTCTTGTTTGGTGACTCCTGCAAATTGCGAAATCCGAGTTCGCATTGCACACTCAATACGCCTAATTATAACAGATATAACGCCGATATCTCTAGCCTTATCCCCTTGCTGTCCGAATTATTTTGGCAATATTGCAGTGAGCCAAATGAAATTAATTTCACATTTTCTATAGTTGGTTATTCATTTTTTATAATGATAGCAATAACTATAGGTACCGATGGATATTTAGAGGACATCAAAAAATTATTATAAAATTGGAAAGTTGATACAGAACGTCAGAAAATAAAATCAAGTGAAAAGCTATGTCGAGTATAGCTGGACATAGGACTGCAAAGGGTTAAGGGGCAAGTTCCAACGTTAACCAGGCATTCTGACGAAAGACACGAGATTTCTGCCCCATCGCGCATTTTCTCGGTGACATTCTCGCAAAAGACAGGTCTCGTCAGAGAGGAGGTGTGAAAAAATGGCAGAATCGAGCAGACGGAAGAGGAGGATACGAGAAAAGAAGAAGAAAGAGAGAGGGACTTTCACCTCGGCCTCGCGCTAGGCACGACGATCACGAGGGATCGACTCTCCTGCATAAAAGAAAGGACAGACGCCCGGAGATCCTTCGGTGGCGGCTCTTCCGAGCGGAATATCGCGTCAAATGAAATCCTTCTTCGTCCTCCGGAGTGCGGTAACGTCCCTTCCGGCGACTACGGGGAAATTCGAGTCCCGATCGAGAACAGGAGCAACCTCTGAAGTGATTCAAACAATGGATCTTCCACTGACCTTCATGGTTTTGTGATTTTCATCGGCTGTCTTCATAATTCTCTGCGGGACGTTCTATTAGTTGGAAAAATTTCTTACGGTTTCCTTTTTGGCAGTGAATGTCAATCTGATTTTAGTTAGAAATTAACAAAGCATTTTGATGCGATGAATTCAAAGTAAGAAAGAGACTGAGTATATTTTAATTGAGGAGAACAAGCACGTAAATGTCTTCAGAATGATAACGTTGCATCTACGGTTACAGTACAGTCATGATTTGCTTCCGTTTGACTATTATCAACATTTATCTTCAATTTCAAAAGTGATGCCTGGGTCGAAACGACAATTAATTAATTTTCCTCGAGTCTTCTGATTTTCACTAGAACGGAACATATAAGCTTGCGGATCGCTGAAAAAGTCAATGGGGACTGCATCGTGAAATAAAACTATTTTCTTTTAAATTTGCAGTCTTTCAACCTTGACCTGAGAAACTACACGAACTTTTTCCGGTATCAGTACATTGCTCTCCGTTAGTCCATCTTTACCGCTCTTTTACTTTTCTCCCTCCGGCGACCTCTTTTCTTGCTTCAGATTTTTATTCTTCCATTGCGAATTTCCTGTCTTTCCTGCTTCACGAGACACAAATACGTAGTTTCATTCCGTTCAACTTCTACCTCCTACATCTGCCTGTGTCTCTCCGTCGGTCTTTCTGTCCTTCCTCTCGCTTTGAATCCTCCGTAGCTCCTTCCGGCCGTCTTCATTTCTCTCTGTCACTCTGTCTTTCCGTTTCCCTTTCCGCCGCGTTCCGACTCCCTGTCACCCAGTCTCGTTTCACCTTCTGCGATCTCTATTCCTCTCTTTCTCGCAGATACACCTGGCTCTCTCGTCCCTCTTCGTTTCTCCGCCACGCTCTCTACTTATTCTTCCCCTCGGAGTGCTTTTATTAACCCCGAGAGCCGACCACGTTCCCCGGGGAACGACGATACCGCAAATATTTGTCCAGCGATTTTACGTCGCTCGTGAGCACAGAAGAAGCGGGTCGCTGGCCTCTGTAAACACTCGTGCCCGTAACAGGAATTATCCTTTCTTCTTCGACGTACTCCTCGTCTTGTCCTGTCCCACTGCCTCGACGAGAGGTGCAGTCGTTCGATAGCTCGACAGCGACGGAATTCGAATGAGAAACGATCGAGGACTTAGGTAGGAGTGAGGTTTAAACGTTGACTGAAGGGCGTTTGGAGGATTTCTTGATCGAGCCTGATCACCCGTTACTTTACCTATGTTTTTTTACTTCAATATTGTACCTTCCATTTCTGTTAGATATGTACAGTAAAACCAAAATAAATGCACAGATTTCGGGCGCAAAGCAGTGTTCTTATCGAGTACCGGGGTCGAATCTGTGTTTACATTCGGGCTCGAGCCGAGCGCGAACTTAGAAAAGGACAGACAGTGGAAGAGACAGGGAGAGCGAGCAAACAAACTGAGCTGCTCGAAAGTAATGGCGAGGCATTGCTGATGCAACAATGAACTTGTTTATTTATTCATTTTTCTAAATGTAACTTTTCCGAATGTATTTTTGAGATTCTTCTGATTAAAATGATACCAAACACGATATCTTTGAATTATGTAAATGGTAAGTATTAAATATGTAAGTACATAGTAATTGTAAGTAGTAATTATTAAATAGTAATTATTAAATAGTAATTATTAAATAGTAGTAATTATTAAAAAGTTATGTAAGTAGTAATTATTAAATATTAAGTAAATGTAATTCAAGCTATATCAAGTTTGGTATCATTTTAATCAGAAAAATCTCACAAATACGTTAGCAAAAGTTTCAAAAAAAAAAAACGAAAATGAAAACAGCCGACCCTCCAATTAGTATTGCCTCACCGATACATTCGGGTGGTCGGTACAATACAGACATACTTTTCTCAAAGATGAACTTGCACCATTTTCAGAAATAACTACGCACATGTAAACTAATGGAAAGGTAATTAGAGGTTGCAACGACTTTACTTTAGCCCAAGTTTTTGGAGGTTCGATGGAAGTTTGAGGGGTTGCTTTTGTCTTATATCGTATAGTAGTATTTTTATTTCAACTGGAAGTTACTTTGTCCAAGTGCAATACCTTCGAGTGAATATAAAGTGCCCCTAAGAGGTATTAATTGCAATTAAATTAGGTCAAGAAACGCAGGAAACAGCCATCTGAAACTGCGACTCTAAAGTACTCGGAAAAACGAAAGTGGCTCGTCGATATAATCGAAAGTGACGACGATACATTTCGCACGCATGTGCTCGTTGCTCGGGTAAAATTTCAATTGAATCTCGCATTTTTGTCTAATTAAAATCTCCGGTGAAATCTGTACCAATTTCTGTATCGAGGAGCACCGATATTGAAATGTCATTTGGCATTACCGAAGCGTTCCTTGGTAGCGAAAGCTAATGCTCTAATTAGAAGTTACAACCTTAATTACACCGCACGCACACATCCGACCACCTTCCACGAGAGCGAACTACCGTCGGATTGCGTAAACTCGTTCTACCCCGGGTATATTTCGTGGAATAGATCAAACGGGGGAAAAACCTGGACATAAATTTCCTTTGAACTCAGGGAATCGTATATATCGTTCTTTTTCAGGCTGTGAATCTACCGAGGGATAGTTTCCACGGTGGTTTCTAAATCGGATGTTTGAAAGTCGTCTGAAGCCGTGAATTTTAAACAAGATGGTTATTGTGGGAAAAGGCGGGAAATAGAAAAAGTAAAAGTGGTTAATCTTCGTCCGCACTTTAAACTTACTTTCCTGATTCATAGGTTATTTTCTATTAAAAATAAAACAAGATTTTTCTTTTACTTCTCCTTTAAAATAACTTTATTAACACTAGATTTACGGGCGTGAAATCTGTTAAATTGCAATATATTAAATAAGGACTTTGAATAAAGGGGGATCAAGCGGCAAAGATGGTAATTCGTTAAGTCGTTATTGTATTGTAAAATAAACGTGAAATATCTACTGTACAGCGTCTCTGTAAATTTGAGAAATGTTTATAAGACAAGTAGGAACCCGTCAATTTGACGGCTTCCGCAAATCTAGTGTTAAGAGTGATATGTATTCAGTGAGTGCAATTTTCCCGGATTTGGGTCGAGTAATATCTCGATTCAAGTCAAAGAAGACCGGTGTTGCATCCATTATATTTAAATATACTGAATAAGTACTCTGAAGAAAGAGAAATCCAGAGGTTATTAAGGGGAGCTTAGGGGAACTTAATAGGAATTAAGTACTTTTGGTTTCAGAAGATAGAAGTGGAATATTTACTTACTGTTAGTGGCTCTCCTATCGCTTTGGGACATTTTCAGAAAAAATTTACAACCGCCCTTGTAGTTTAGTATTAAAGACCTGGACTCCCAATTAGTGCATTTCATTTCAAATTTCCCAAATGGTTATTTATTATACCGACCACTTAAAACAGCAGGCCCTAGGCAAAGTGGACACAGCAGATGAAAATAAAAAAATACATATAATAAGAAATAAATAAACTGACTAACCGGTGCCAGTAGCTTTACTTTTTCCACTGCTTCCAGCGTACTGTTCTAAAATGCGCATACTTCGCACACTCTTACAACTGCAGCAATAAGAACCATCAATTTCGACGACTTTTCGTCGTTCCCCCGCTATTTCCAGATCGCCCGTCTGTTCGCGAAATTCGCAAGACGGTTACGCCCGTTAACGAAGAGGATCGAGAGTTTGCTCGTCAGTCGAGTAGCTCGAAAGGGCATTCGAGCGTACGCGAATAATTAAGCGAGACCACCACCCAGGCAGCGTGTCTTAAGTTCCATGCGCGCCTATCAGCGCGTGCAGCCTCCACGGTCAGGAGGATTATTAATCAACATCCTTAGGGCTCCGGAGGAAAGAGGGAGAGGATGGCAGACTGCGATGAACGGAGAGAAAGCGAGAGAGAGAAGGGGAACGAGGATCGGTAAGACGCGAAGAACGAAGGAGAGAGATCCAAGCAGACGAAGATGTATAGACTGACTGACAGCGTGAAAGGCCGACAGAGACGGAGAGGCAGAAAAAGTAAGACGCTGATAGAGAAACAGAGATGGAAACGCAGAAAGGCAGACTCAACGAGAGACAAAAGCAGCGAGACGGAGACGCAAAAAGGAAGATTGAGAGAGAAAAAACCAACGAGCCAGAAATAGAAACGCAGAAAAACAAAACTACCGAGATAAGGACGGAAAAAGGAAGAACCGGCAAGGGAGAAGCAGAGATCGAACCGCAGAAGACAAACGCAACAAGAAGATCGTGGGAAAAAAACAACGAGGCAAAAATAGAAACGTAGAATAAAATTACCGAGATAAAGACGGAAAAAGAAGAACCAGCAAGGGAGATGCAGAGATCGAACTGCAGAAGGGCAGACGGAACGAGAGACAAAAGCTTCGAGACACAAACGCAAAAAGGAAGATCGCGAGAAAAAAAACTGACGAGGCAAAAATAGAAACGTAGAAGAACAAAATTACCGAGATAAAGACGAAAAAAGGAAGGGAGACGCAGAAAGTGTTGGATACCTCTTTATTTTGCTATATACAGTCTCTGGTCATCGAATTAGGACCACTAAAAAATTTCAGCATTTTTCATGTTTTCCGTAAAATTAAAAGGCCTGTTCAAATTTTAATGATATAGTTTATTAACTAATAACACAATACAGTACTACTGTACATAACACTATGAACGCATGTTAATATCTCGTATTTCCACCCTTTGCCTTGATGGCACCTTGTATCCTTTCCGTCATGCTTTGTATACATTGCTTTATTTCTTCGTTATTTTCCCAAATATCTGTAATTTTTGTTTTCAACTCAAATAATATGGTGCTCGGAGAGTTGTAAACAAGTCTTTTGAATAGGCTCCAAACATTTTCTATGGTATTCAAGTCGGGAGAATTGTCCACACAATTCTGTTATTATCACAACAGTAACAAATCTATAGCTATGTATACTTTGTTATCAACGTATTTAGTAATAATTTGAATGACCAAAGACAATTTTCTATATATGATATAACATTATAACCAATAAGTGAAATTTTTGTACGTCGTCCTAATTCGATGACCAGGGACTGTACTTATTGCATAAGGTCCCTGTGTAAGGGAATGCCCACTCTCTCCCTAAACTGCCGAACTGAGAAAAGCCAGAGATCCGCACTTGGGCCCTACCTACGTCCAGCCATAAATTAACTTTTTCTCTGTCCGTTTTCCCTTCTTTCCTCTTTTCCTTGAAACCCTTACTTGCCTCCCACTACGTACTTTCCTCTCTCCGACTCACTTTTCAATTCGAACGCTAGTTTAAAAAACATCTTCCTCCACATCAATAAAAACAGCATCTAAGAAATTCCAATAGTTATTTTCTACGGGATCGCAACAAAAGGCACACGGAACGAGAGACAAAAGCATCGAGACACAAACGCAAAAAGGAAGATCGGGAGAGAAAGACCCAACAAGAAACATAGAAGCAAACAAAACCAAAATTACCGAGACAAAGACAAGAAAAAGGAAGATCCTAAGAGAACGAACCAAGGAGGAAGAGAGACAGAGATGCAGAGAAGGGGAGAAAAAGCTTGAAAACGGCCGGACGAGCGAAACCGTGATAAATCGCCGAGCGAACCCAGCTGCTTCGACCTACCGTCGAAAGCGAGAATGGAAACGTCAGTGGGTCTTTAAGTTGAAACGCGCAGAAACGACGACGTAATTTCGCATTTATAAAGACGCCCGTAGTCCTACGGCGACGTTTACGAGCGCGCGATTAGGTTGCCCGCGCTAATAGCCGGTACTAATTATTTCGCGCGTTTCGTAGCACGGCTAACCGTATCGCGGGATTGTACGTCGGTCTCGTTGCGATACGTTGCAATACCGTGGAATTCATCGCGATAAGGGAGCCACGTTGCAGATAATTGGAATAGTTGGAATGGAACGCGAGGATTCTTCGGTTACGAGGTCCGCGAATGTGCCACGGTTACACGCGAAGAAGTTACGGCGGGTAAGCGCGCCGATTAAACCTAGCCGTGTTAATTAATTAACGTCGCCGCGGCGAAATGAAGACGTAGAAAGTACGATATCATAATGGAAAGGTGATTAATTGAACGAGAAACTCGAACGGACCGACGTGGAGAGAATGGAAACGGGTACTTTGTGGACGGGGTTGTCTTTCATTTTTAATCGCTCGCCTTCGCAATTTTCCCCGTGGAGGTTCTATTTGATGTTTGCGTGAACGTTTTCACTGTACTTCTGATGAAAGGGATTTTATTTTCTATCGCGAGATCGTTCGAAAGCACGGCTTGAATCTTCCATCGTCTCTGCTCTTTTTAAGCGATGCATCGAGTACAGTCGGGAGCTAAAATGTTGGCAGCGGGATTCTTGTGGGGAACAGGAGGAAAGTCGGTTCGTTCAGATCGATATAAGTTGACTGTACGATTTTTGTCAACGGGAATAACAGTTTAGAGCAGGGGTAGTCAACCTGGTTCCTACCGTCCACTAGTGGGCGTTCCAGCTTTCATCGTGAGGTGTAGAGGTTTCGTCCGATACTGAAGTACTTCCCTTTTTTTTCATTTAATTGAATTTTTAACCTCTTAGGCACGATGCGCCACTATAGTGGCTTTCGCGGATGTCATCTCTCTGTACGACGGTCCACTATAGTGGCTTTCGCGAATGTCATTTATATCACAGCGCGCCACTATAGTGGCTTTCGCGAATGTCATCTTATATTACTACGCGCCACTATAATGGCTCACTCTGCTGAGTTACTCGCTCACTTGTGAGTGCAAAAAACCTAAAAAAGCGTTACGAAATTGTATCTTATGTGCAAAGAACGATGTAAGAAGAAGATCGCGCTATGAGTGAGAAGATTGTGACTAGGGCCTATGTACAGTACCGTGTTTTAAAATATATCATACTTAATATTTTGTAACTGTATCTGCAATAATTCAGCTTTAAATTGCTAAAATAAAAATTGATGAGTAATTCTTGATATATCATATAATTTAACGTAGTATTAGTATTGCCGTACAGAGAAATTGCCCCGCGTAAAGTTCAGCCGTGCCTAAGAGGTTAAAAACGTTGAAATGGAAATTTTTTAACAAGTTTTTTTAACTACATTTTTTAACTACTGAATTGAAACTTTTTCTATGGAAATCACTTCTTTACAAAGCAGAAACTTTAAAGACACAAGGAGATATATAGGCAGCAGGACTTTACCTTTTTGAGACCAACGCGTAAATAGTGACTGAATTAACAAATTCGTAAATATTACAATTTAAAAGTGATATGAAATTTCATTGAATTCAATAGCGCCGGCCCCCGGTGACCCCCATGGCATTCAACGTGTCAAAGTATTTTTCAAAAAATGTTCACGGCACTATTTAAAAATATTTTCATTGGGTTTTCATAAAATTCTTTAGTGTTTATATTTTATAACGAGTGGAACCGGTGGACGGTTAGAAAATTTTACTGCTAACAGAGATACAAAAGTGAGCGATAGGTATAAAAGGGTTGACTACCCCTGGTTTAGATGGTAAAAAAATACTAGGAATTGATTGTAAGCCGAATGATTTTAAGCTCGTCGCAAGAGTTGCCATCTTCTCGGCTCTCTGGTGTATCTTCTCGGTTGCCTGATCGTTTGAAGACTCAACGGAATCGGAGAACGCGTAGACTTCTAACTATCGACAAGATGTTTGCTTCGATGAATGCGGTCGACCATTAACGCGTTGACTGCCACGTCGATCAGCGATGATCGACGCTGTATTCTGAAGTTAAATTGCACTTAACCGTAGATGCCAGTATTGCAGACATTTCTATTCAGTCTCTGTAGAGAGAATTAAAGCTGTCTTAAAATTATCCTCCCTTTATCCGATATAACCAGATGATCTGTCTACATGCTGTAGCGTATCTGAATAACAAAATTAACATTAATAAATTATCATCGTTACTTTGCAAATCTTTATCAATTCGAAAAATGATCCATAAGAAAAAGTTCCACGCAAAAAAAGTCATTTAACCGTCCCTCGTTACTTTGAAATTAATAAATTATCATCGTTACTTTGCAAATCTCTATCAATTTGAAAAATTCACCATAACAAAAAGTTTCACGCAAAGCAAATAATTTAACCGTCCCTGCTACTTTGAAATTAATAAATTTTCATCGTTACTTTGCAAATCTCTATGAATTTGAAAAATCGCCCATAAGAAAAAGTTCCACGCAAAAAAAATAATTTAACCGTCCCTCGTTACTTTGAAATTAATAAATTGTCATCGTTGCTTTGCAAATCTCTATCAATCTGAAAAATCGTCCATAACAAAAAGTTTCACGCAAAGAAAATAATTTAACCGTCCCTGCTACTTTGAAATTAATAAATTTTCATCATTACTTTGGAAATCTCTATTAATTTGAAAAATCGTCCATAAGAAAAAGTTTCACGCAAAAAAATAATTTAACCGCCCCTCGTTAATTCGAAATTAATAAATCGTCATCGTTACTTTGCAAATCTCTATGAATTTGGAAAATCGTCCATAAGAAAAAGTTCCACGCAAAAAAAATAATTTAACCGGTCCTTGCTACTTGGAAATTAATAAATTATCATCGATACTTTGCAAATCTCTATCAATTTGAAAAATCGCCCATAAGAAAAAGTTTCACGCCAACTTTTCCATAAGAAAAAGTTGTCCCTGCTACTTTGAAATACATATACTAGGCAAAGTGAAAAGAAATGTTTTTGCTCTACAATGCAAACAAATTTATATGCACGAAAGATTCATAATATTAATTCCCTCTAATTGCACCAAGTAGACCTCGACTCTGATAGACTGAGAAGACCTTAATAATCCGTAACAAATCACACATGAAAAAAACATTTCTTTTCGCTTTAAGTAACATATAAAAGAGTAATCTACAGACTGTTAATAATTTCCCAAATGGCTCCATCGTCACTTTACACGCCGTGAATTAATCTATCGACAAGCTGTCCGCCACGAAGGAAACGAAGAGAATAGAAGCAACGGTGGCTTCTTAAACGACGGGGCACCTCGGACTTTTAATCGATCCACCGATAGTTTCACCCGGGAATTTATACATCACGAGATCCAGCAGCGACTGTTTCCGCCGAAGAAATTTCATTCCGACACGTTCGAAATACGACTTTGCGTTTTCGAAGGAAATCGAAACGATTCGTCCATCTTTCTCCCTCTCTCTCTCTCCCTATCGTGAAAGTAACTCGCTGAACCAGCGACGCGCCGATTAGTACGTAATTAAGTTGAAATTTACAACGGCCATTAAGCAGGCATAGCGATTGATTTTGTTAGTTTCAGACTCACTTTCACGAGCGCACCTCGAGCTCGATTCTAACCGGTGCATCTCGCTGCCTCCTCGGGATCTCCTTGCAACTCTCCATCGCGAGTAGAAAGGCAAAATGATCCTCCGGCTGGCGGAACTTTAATAACACGTTTACACACGGGACTCGATTGAAAAAGTCTCGAGGTATGTTGCAGTACAAAGGTAAATAACAGAGACGTTAAAATAGGGACCGATCGAACGGTGCATCCTGCTTATTATCAGGAGTTTCTATGATAATTCGTGCAAAAGGTTCGAGAAAACATTTTGGCCGGAAGCACTGCCGAGATGTGCTTCATTCTTGTTCACATCTTCCTTGTTTATTTGCTGGTCGATGTTCGCAAGGAACTACGATTTTATGCGAGCATTTTACAAGTGGAACGGAATTTGATTAAATAAGATTCATCGATGTGGGTGATGAAAGAAGGGAAAGATAGAACCTTCGAGTTCGTCTGACCAAAATATGAGTATTCTACTTCATTTCTGATGATTTAGAATTTTTAAGTTTCACCCTTTGCCCTATAACGAGTGGCACTCGTGATGCGGGTGCAGTGATAGGAAATTTTGAAGCTGCTCAAAAATTGTCAAATTGAAAATATCAGTGGAACACGACACGATAATATATTATTAAATAAGAATATATTAAATAAGGACTTTGGATAAAGGAGATCAAGCGGAAAAGAAGAATGGTAATTCGTTAAGTCATTATTGTATTATAAAATACACGTGAAATTTCTACTGTACAGTGTCTCTGTAAATTTGAGAAATGCTTATAAGACAAGTAGGAACCTGTTAATTTGACGGCTTCCGTAAATCTAGTGTTAATATTGCTTTAAATTTTAAGATATATCAGGAATCACTGCCATATTTTTATTTTAGCAATTTAATTCTCAATTATTGTGGAGGCAGTCACAAAAGAACTGGTAGGGCAAAGGGTTAACCATAAGTCAGTTCGTTGGCAATTAAAATTGTGGCCACAGAAATTGCTGCCCACCTAAATTGCTAAAACTAAATGAAAAATTACTAAAGAATTACTAAATAAAAAAATCCTAATTTTCAATCACTTGCCCTGAATATTTTTCTATTTTTTTCAAACTACCAGGAACAAGTCTCTAACCGAATCATCCCTATTGTTGGTCCCATCCCCACCCAACAATAACCTCGGCCAACCCAGACTCCAGAAAGATCACCGACCGCGTAACCGTACAGCGCGAAAAGCATTGTCGTTACCGTAACCGCATACGTTTAAAGGAGCTCGTCGTAACGAAATGCAAATTTGTCCAGGATTTATCAGCGATGGCCGTGTAAGCGCGTTCGCTCGCGTTATCCCAGTGGGTTCTCGACGTTCTTGTGGATGCAGAGGCCAGCCGGAAGTTGTATTCTAACGGAACGTTTAATAAACGTAAACGCGCGCTGTCGGAATCCAATCCGGGGCGAATGTATCACGCGGCGCTGAAGAGAAGTCTCGTGGGACTCGAAACGTCTCAGACTTATGTATGAAGATGCATATAAGAAGAATCGTGTTCGTTCTACTTTGACTGATCAGACAGACATTCTGTGCAAACTCCTGCGGGACTTCTTTCTATCGCTGCGCAATAGAAGCGCAAGAAAGGAGGAATGAGAGAATCTAACGCAGAGGTTAACATTGCTGCGGTACTCAGCGATACACGTGGGTACATTGGACATAGATTACACCGATGAAGGTTGCGTTTATTTCACTTTGACCAATCGGGCGCAGTTCTATCCAAAATTCTTCCGCGGGACTTCTTTCTATCGCTGCGCAATAGAATTGCAAGAGGGGGAGAATGAGAGAATCTAACGCAGAGGTTAACATTGCTGCGGTACTCAGTGATACACGCGGGTAGGTCATAGATTAGACCGATGAAGGTTACGTTTATTTCACTTTGACCAATCAGGCACGCATTGTATCCAAAATTCCTCCGCGGGACTTCTTTCTGTCGCCGCGCAATAGGAGCGCAGAAGTGGGAGAAAGGGAGGAGTTAAGACAAAGGTTGACATTTCTGCGTCCCCGAGCGATGCAGGCGAATGGATCGGCGATGGATTAGACCGATATAGGCTACGTTTCTTCCACTTTGACTAATCAGACAGACATTGTACACAAACTCCTCGGGACTTTTTTTAGCGCCACGTAAAAGAAGCACACGAGAGGGTGAGAGCAAGTAGCTGACACATTACTCCCGCACTGACTGATACACGCAGGTATATTGATCACAGATTAGACTCATAAAGGTTGCATCTCTTCCACTTTGACCAATCAAACACGCACTCCACCCGAAGTTGTTCCGCGAGACTTCTTTCCAGCGGCGCGCAATAGGAGCGCAGAAATGGAAGAAGCAGAAGAACTAAGATATTATTGTGGCTCTGAGCGATACACACGGACACAATAGCCACAGAATAAGCCCATGAAGGCTGCGTTTCTTCCACTTTGACCAATCAAACGCGCATTCCACCCGAAGTTCTTCCGCGAGACTTCTTTCCAGCGGCGCGCAATAGGAGAGCAAAGATGGAAGGAGGAGATCTAAGACATTCTGTCGGCTCTGAGCGTTACACGCGAACAAAACAGTCACAGAATAAGCTCATGAAGGCTGCGTTTCTTCCACTTTGACCAATCAAACACGCATTCCACCCGAAGGTCTTCCGCCAGGCTTCTTTCCAGCGGCGCGCAATAGGAGCGCAGAAATGGAAGAAGCAGAAGAACTATGACATTATTGCGCCTCCGAAGCGATACACACGAACACAAAATCCACAGAATAAGCTCACAAAGTCTGCGTTTCTTCCACTTCGACCCATCAAACACGCATTCCACCCGAAGTTCTTCCGCGAGACTTCTTTCCAGCGGCGCGCTATAGGAGCGCAGGAGTGGGAGAAGGGGCGGAGCTAAGACGGAGGTCGACATTACCGCAGCACCGAGCGATACACGCGGATACATCGGCCATAGATTAGACTGATAAAGGTTGTAAAAGCTCGCTCGGGGTGCATTGTGCGTGTCGCGCCGTCGGACAGCACAGTGAGCGCGTTCTGTCACTGGCAGGCGTTTCGGTGCAACGACGCGGTGCCTTTTGCAACGAGATACGCGAATGGCAGTAGCCAGCGGCGAAGGCGTGGGTGGAAATGCACCACGGTGGCTCCTTTTCCTACCGGAGGGATATCCCGTAAGAGGCTAACTTGATGCAAATCAGAGAACACGATGGAAAGGACATGTAACTCCCTATCGTACGTTCCTCCTTGCCTCGCGTCCTATTGCTGCTACTTTTCGAACGGTAAAACAGTAGAGCGGACTCTTTGGACGGTGGGTCGTTTGT
Organism: Cerceris ruficornis; assembly: GCA_963989415.1. Classification (NCBI taxonomy): domain Eukaryota; kingdom Metazoa; phylum Arthropoda; class Insecta; order Hymenoptera; family Crabronidae; genus Cerceris; species Cerceris ruficornis. Next base: position 29,842,199 of record OZ022518.1, read on the forward strand.
CTTGTATCACCGGCCGGAACAAAGCATTAAAGATACCGACGATGAATTAAGGCTTTGCTCGTTTTATCGCGAGGATTCGTTAAAGTCGTTAGGACGGTACTGGATATCGCTGGAGTCTCGTGGAACTTTCTTTTTGATGGAGAAGTGCGCTTAGACTTCTATGGGGTTGGGGAAAAAGTTTCTTCGTCGCAGAAATTTTATAGTCAATTACAGCTTCACCTTAGAAATGGCAAAAGGTCATCGAGCAGAACGGCACATCTTTATTTTAATGAACTTCGTTTAAAATGAGAAATATACTGTTTCGCTTTTGCGCTAAAATACAAAAAAAAATCCGAAATACCATAGTTTAACACGTTCGGCACGGTGTGGCATAACGCTGATGCCTCACTGGCTGTCTTAATTAACACCAGAACTACCGGCGTTAAATCTATGATATTCAATGTATTAATTCAGAACTTTGGAAAAAGATGAATCCAAGAGGCGGAAAATATCGAATTGAGAAATTACTTATGACTTTAAAACGATAGGATACACGAATTCGCTACTATATTCAATATTTAACTGCTGCTATTAAAAAAGTAAAGTACTGCCTAATATAAAACCATTGTTACCTTCAACATTTTTGCTCTATAACGATACGGCTTTAACACTAGATTTAACCTGAAATTTGTTACATTGCAATATATTAAATAACGACTTTGTAAAAAGAGGGATCAAGCGCCAAAGATGATAATTCTTTAAGTAATTATTATATCATAAAATACACTTGAAATGTCTACTTTACAGCTTTTCTGTAAATTTGAGAAATGTTTATAAAACAAGTAGGAACCCGTCAATTTGACGGCTTCCGTAAATCTAGTGTTAATAAAAAAAAGTCTCACTTGACTAGAAACAGTGTAACTAGCGAAATACGGATGGCACTCAAAGTGTTAAATCTGTCCTAAGTGAAATACCCATAAAAGTTAAAGTTTAAATATAGATCAAAGGAGAATCGAATGTCGACAACAAATTTCAATCTTCACCAACCCCAAACACCTGCAATTTACCCGCAATTTCGTGCTTTCTCCGTATCATTAAAAGTCGAGAACAAACATCGAATTTCCATCTCGCATTGCACAAGTAAAATCGTCGCTTTCCAACATAATTCCCAAAATACTTTCTATCCCATTGAAACAGCACGCCGACGATTTGTCCGTGCTCGAATCCCAGCTAATAATCTCACGCGACACCGTTGACCTCTTTTACGCGCGAGAAAAGACGACGGCTCCATGATCGAGGCTGACGTACGACGAGAACGTTGAAAATTCGAGGACGAACGGGCCGATACACGCACGAGGTTTACGTTACGTCGTAAAATTACCCGTTTCCAGGTTACGGGGAGCATCGAGACGACTGCGATCAGCCAGGTACCTGTCCACGGGAACGGCATACTTCCGTTAACCGAACGGGAACGCACGCTTCCGTGCGCAAAACATCGGCGAGGCGCTACTTTCAGTTTCGTTTTTACATTCGGCAATGACGAAGTCGTCGACGTGGAAACGAAGCAATTTCGGATGTGGAATCGAGAAAGGGAATTGTCGTTGTTGGTGCGATGGTTGCTGTGCAGTCGTTCAAATGCGAGGGTGGTTGAATTGGATGGTGTGTCGTGGCGGAATTTTGTACGAAGTTGTTTTGAACGTGAGTAGACAGTTAAGACTTCATCTACCGGAAGCCTATTAATACATCTTAATCCTTACAACACTACTGGGATATTTTATATCCCAAACATGTTATTATTGTTTTTATGTTATTATTGTACAATTTATTTCCATATATTATTTTGTTTATATGACAATATTTACTGCTGGGATCTAAATGTTCCAACAGTAACATACTACTGGGATCTATGCTATCCCAGCTGAAACTCTCAAAAAAATCCAGAAATAAAAAAAAATATATTTAATTCTCAGGCGGATTTTTATTCCATTTCCTGTGTCACAAAATATACACTGCTAAAAATTAGTCATTTTCTGGAGAAATAAAATTCAGTGTTGAAAGGGTTAAGCGGGCAACGTCTAAACTCGTTTTGTGCATATTATTATTAAAACGCGGGAGAAGACAAAGCAAGGGGAATAAAGGAATTATTATTTAAAAAGAAACTGAAAGTATATTAAAAAATAAGCCATAGTTCAAAACTTATAGCTATTTGATGCAGAAGTAATTTTGCACGCGAATTGCAGAAAATCGCCCGCTATATGGTAAGAATTTGACGAGAAAATACCCGCGTAAGATGTGTTAATAGGCTTTCTGTTTATCAATACTCATTGGCCGATAGTCTATTAATCTGTTATTACAGATGATAATAAAGTAAAGTTACGCTGCCTCGGAACAACTGAAATTAAAACGACTTAATGAGTATTTCTTCACATTTTCATTTTAATATTATAGAGCTTTGCAAGTAAGTACATACACTCGTGCATAATGTTCAGAAGACTGAGCGGTATATAAAGTGTTAAGTGTAAAACTACCAAGAGGTGGAAACGACGAGTTTCCAATTTTTCCGAAATATTTTCCAAGTTGATAGGCGAACCGTGAAGTAAATATTGCACCTCTGTGTTATAAAGTCTAAATTAGTTAGTCGATTACGAAGTTATTTTGAACGCGAGTACGCAGTTTAGAGTAAAGCTACCGAGAGGTGGAAACGACGAGTTTCCAATTTTTTCGAAATATTTTCCAGGTTGACAGGGGAACCGTGAAGTAAATATTGTACTTCTATGTTATTAAGTCTAAACTAGTGAATCGATTACGAAGTTATTTTGAACGCGAGTACGCAGTTCAGAGTAAAACTAGCGAACGGTGGAAACGACGAGTTTCCAATTTTTCCGAAATATTTTCCAAGTTGATAGGCGAACCGTGAAGTAAATATTGCACCTCTATGTAATAAAGTCTAAATTAGTTAATCGATCATATTTTTCACCTTTTTCCAAAGTGCTTATTCAGTTTGAATTTTGAGCGATATCAAAGTTATCCACATTGAAGAATTCTGATGTTGGCTTTTCCTAAGGGCACTGCAAATAATCTACAGATTCGCCTGCATTTTCAACCTCGTTGAAAATATCCAGACCCTCACCGTAACTTTCGTTTTCTATTTCCCATCAACCTGTCTCTGTAACAGTCTATTAATTACACAGTCCAATTTAACAAAACGCTCACTCACTTCAACACCGTGCTAGAATCTCTAAGTAACACTGTGCCAAGTCCATTAAAAGCCTCTTTCAAAGCCATCATCCCAAAGCGACTCTTACGAAACCCCGCATCCCGTCGTCTCGGCTTATTACCCGAGCGGATTTAAGTCATTCGGGTAAAGGCCAGCGAGTTATAAATCATAAAGTTACATCGAGATCGTTCTCCGTATCTCGTTGATATGTAGGACGTCGGCAGGAATTCTCGGCAGATCTTCGAGGACGCGTTTTGCGAAGGGAAGCGATTAGATTCGCAGCGGTTATCGCGCGTGTTCGTCGAAAGGTGGATAATCGACTTGTAGACAGAAACGTGTGCTGGAAACACGGACCGCATTTCGATTATTCTCTGGGAAGAATAAATATCGAGCGAAATTTAAACCTGAAGATTAAGAAAGCGTCGGACAGATCGATGCCAGGGTTTTGAGAAATTTTTCTCGGCCACCCGATTAGCAATTAACACTAAAACTACCAAGCCAGTCAAAATGACTGGTACACAATTTTTTCCAAAAATTCTGCAAGATTATAGAAGAGTGATAGAGTAAATATTCTACGTCCATCTTAAAAAACATATACAAGAATATTTTAGATTTTTTAATCCTGCTAAATCGAATGAAATCGTGTAAAATCGGAGTCAATTTTTTTTCTAGATCGTGTTAAATCAAAACCGTGTAAAAAAAGACCGTGTAAAAACAGAATTGGGTGTACAATAATACAAATTTTCGAGGTGGGGCAAAAAATATCCCACCATGAAAATTCTCGCGACTCTTTTAATCCCGCCGTGCCTTAAAGAGTTAAGGGGGGCAATTTCAAAAGTGGACTCGTTCAGAGTTAAAGTTAACCGTATATTAAAATTATTTTGTATTTGAATTTCAGTTCTCCATTATATATTTTTAAAATTTACTTACTGTGGTTGCTCAATAATTTCCCAACGATTTCTTCCTAAAACCTATCATTCAAATTTCCTTAGTGAACATTTCAATTTTTGAATATTAAAAATTATGTATATTTTAGGGGTAGGGGTATACGAATTTTAGAAAACCTTAGGTTGGGCATAGCACAAAAAAGGTTGGGAAACACTGAGTTATAATGTAACAATTTGAAAACCAGCCATTTTGATCGCCCCGATAGTTTTAGCGTTAAATGACAGACACCGCTGCAGGGAAAGTTGTTAAAAATGCCAAGTAAGTTTAATTATTAATTCAATCGCACTCTTTAAGTTACAACCAGATGAACAACTACAATTCACCAATTGCAAAATTTCACCCTCCAAACCCAGTAACCCTCTTCCCGCCCCTACATTTATTATCCATCGATATAAAATCCCGAAAAGTGCCCCAACAGCTCCACAAACGAAACAACAAAACCGAACGTAGAGCCGAGAGAACAAACAAGACCAAAGTTTTTCCCCGACTTATCTTACAAAAGTAGACGAATCGAAAGTTAGCTGGAAATGTGTAGTTTCTCTGCAGCAGATACGGCCGAGACAGGGGTGACCTTTAATTGCGATGGCAGATAGCATCGTGACCTCGAAGAGCGCAAACTATCGGGATGTTTCACGCCTGGAAAGGGGCCTGTTCGCACCAGGGGGGTATCCTCCGTTCGTTGCTGGGCCCGATTGAGCCGTCCTGGTGGACGTTCCGACACACCGGGACGTCTGAACGGCCTTTAATGAAGAAAGACATCCAGTCTCGTGTTGCCTGACGGACTACAAGCGTTGCTAACGCGGCAGCGCGATCCGACGCCGCCTTTTTTCTTATTCACCACGTCTTATATCCCGATTCTTCGTCTTTTCTTTGAGATCTCTACTGCAGGAGACTTTACCGGGAGTTTCTTTGCACCGAGCTTCGCTCTCTTAGAAAGAGAAACTGTGTCTTTGGGTTGCTCGGAGTTAGGGCTGCAGGGTTGGTATTCTGGTATTTGAATATTATTATTAAACTAATGATTTTTTACACAAATAGGTTAATACTTTTTTGTAAAGAATATGAAGGAGCATCAGCTGATGCAATAAAAAATATATGATTCCATTTAAAAAAACATTAATGACCTTCATATGTCCTTTACACGTCCGTCTACAAAAAACCTAGTACCATTAGAATGTGCCGCTCTCAAAACCATTCAACATCATGTATATCATTTTTTGATATGCGCAATAACAATGACGTAAATCTGAATGGTAAAATGTGGCGCTCCACATATCCTGTATATACTCTCCCACGGGTCCATCACTCTGGATGGTTCCTCTGCGAGGCGAACAGCGCAGTGGTACCGGAAACGCAAGGGGCACACTGGGACCGGAAGACACTTAGAAACAGTTCAAAGCTCAACGTCGTTTATCAATTTCGAAATTTGTCACCCACATCGACAGGTTTTTGAAGCCAGCTTTTTAAAGACTCGCGAGACAACTTGTAAATTCACCATCGACGTCGCCAAAGTATCGATTCCATGGCGCTTGTCCGTCGGTTGCCGATGAAGCCGCGGTGCCACGGGCACGACGTTCGTGCTATGCTCCGTCTAAATACGTGCACCGTGCCACTATCTCTCTCCTGTATTGTGACAAATTTATGGAGCCGGTTCCGCCGTTATGATTGAAGTCCCCGAGACGATGGAAGAAGGCGCCGTATACCCCGGCACGTCGAGAGACGCGCCATTACCAGCAGGAAAGTGGGACGGTGTATTTATCTTCGTGACAAAGGGTTACCGCGCGTCCGATACTCCTCTCGACTCCTGACAGATAAACTCGAGATTTCGTTTCGCAGAGAGAGGCGAGGAACGATGCCTCCGAGATCGCGGAGAACACTATCTCGAACCGGTGATCCGTGCATGGGGTCTCCGATCGACCTGGCTCCTTTCCATCGGGAAGTCTTCATGCTGGTGAACCGAAAGAGGCTCCGGAAGTGAGCGAGTTCGAGGTGTGCTCGGTGAGAATCGGAGACGAGGATAGCCTAGTATTGTTGGTCCAACACTTTGGGACTTCTCCGTTTATAACAGTTGTACAGCGTGGAATTCTTCTTGTGCGGTACCCTTGTAGTGTGGAATTCTTTATGCGCGGAATTCTTCTAACGCGGTACTCTTCTAGCGCAGTACCCTTATAGAGTGGAATTCTTCTAGCGCGGTACTCTTATAGCGTGGAATTCTTCTAGCGCGGTACTCTTATAGCATGGAACTCTTCATGCGTGGGATTCTTCTAACGCGGTACCCTTATAGTGTGGAATTCTTCTAGCGCGGTACTTTTATAGCATGGAATTCTTCTAACGCGGTACTCTAATAGTATGGAACTCTTCATGCGTGGAATTCTTCTAACGCGGTACCCTTATAGTGTGGAATTCTTCTAGCGCGGTACTCTTATAGCATGGAATTCTTCTAGCGCGGTCCCTTGTAGTGTGGAATTCTTTTAGCGCGGTACTTTTACAGTACGGAACTCTTCATGCGTGGAATTCTTCTAGCGCGGTACTCTTATAGCGTGGAATTCTTCGAGCGCGGTACCTTTGTAGTATGGAATTCTTCTAGCGCGGTACCTTTCTAGTGTGGAATTCTTCTAGCGCGGTACCCTTATAGTACGAAACTTTTCACGCGTGGAATTCTTCTAGCGCGGTACCCTTATAGTGTGGAATTCTTCTAGCGCGGTACTCTTATAGCGTGGAATTCTTCGAGCGCGGTACCTTTGTAGTATGGAATTCTTCTAGCGCGGTACTCTTATAGTTCGGAACTCTTCACGCGTGGAATTCTTCTAGCGCGGTACCCTTATAGAGTGGAATTCTTCTAGCGCGGTACTCTTATAGCGTGGAATTCTTCTAGCGCGGTACTCTTATAATATAGAACTCTTCATGCGTGGAATTCTTCTAGAGCGGTACCCTTGTAGTGTGGAATTCTTCTAGTGCGGTACCTTTCTAGTGTGGAATTCTTCTAGCGCGGAATTCTTCTAACGCGGTACTCTTCTAGCGCAGTACCCTTATAGTGTGGAATTCTTCTAGCGCGGTACTCTTATAGTGTGGAATTCTTCTAGCGCGGTACTCTTATAGCGTGGAATTCTTCATGCGTGGAATTCTTCTAGAGCGGTACCCCTGTAGTATGGAATTCTTCTAGTGCGGTACCTTTCTAGTGTGGAATTCTTCTAGCGCGGTACCCTTATAGTGTGGAATTCTTCTAGCGTTGTACTCTTATAGCGTGGAATTCTTCTAGCGCGGTACCCTTACAGTGTGGAATTCTTCTAGCGCGGTACCTTTCTAGTGTAGAATTATTCTAGCACTGTACTCTTATAGTACGGAACTCTTCACGCGTGGAATTCTTCTAGCGCGGTACCTTTCTAGTGTAGAACTCTTCTAGCGCGGTACTCTTATAATACGGAACTCTTCACGCGTGGAATTCTTCTAGCTCGGTACCCTTATAATGTGGAATTTTTCTAGCTCAGTACCCTGATAATGTGGAATTCTTCGAGCGCGGTACTCTTATAGCGTGGAATTCTTCTAGCGCGGTACCTTTCTAGTGTAGAATTCTTCTACCGCGGTACTGTTATAGTACGGAACTCTTCACGCGTGGAATTCTTCTAGCGCGGTACCCTTACAGTGTGGAATTCTTCTACCGCGATACTCTTACAGTGTGGAATTCTTCATGCGTGGAATTTTTCTAACGAGGTACTCTTCTAACGCAGAACTCTTCCAACCCGGTACTCTTCTGACGCGATATATACTCTTACGGCGCAGTTACCCAGACGTATTCGCTCTATAGAAGACTAAACCGCATAACAAATCCCCCAAAACTCAACTTCCAACATAATCTACCGTACCTTCCGCGCTAAATCAACAGCACCGCAAATATCCTCATCGTCAACCCAACATCCTACAGTAGAAACAAAAAAATCCCAGGAGACGACTCTACCAGAAAAACCAAGAACAATAATAGATCAAAATCGTGATACATCGAAGCAAAGCCTCGACATCCCCCGCCGATCAAGCAGCACGTAAAAATCCTTCCCCCGTCGAGACTCTGGGAGCCAGCCTGACGAGGAGAGCCACGATGGAAAATGTCATCCTTGTGGCGGAAGAGGAGCCTCGACGTGCACCGTGGGATGTGGGTCAGCCGGGTCGGTCGCTGGGTGTGCGATTGTCGCGGAAAAAAATGAAGAGACACTCTGCTGCGAGTGTAATGCGCCATTGCCGCGGATGCGACCCCGGGGACATAGCGTCACGGCGCGTAATGACCGTCCATTAGCCGATACCCGTGCAAGGGAGAGTCCGTCATTTTCAGACGTGCACGGGCCTCGTGTTACCCTCGATGGAGACGCTACCAGGGAATCCTGGTGAACATGGTAGTTGGTCACGTTTGTATGTAACTATTTGCTGTTTGGCGAGGCATCGACTGGTGTGGTTTATAGCCACAGGTATTATTGGTACGTGGGACTCCGTGTGAAAATGTTGTGACATTGTATTTTGGGTTTAATACGTTGAACGTCACCGGTATTTCGATCGTTTCATAATTTTTACTGACGCAGAATTTTGTCTATTAAAATCACACCTTTAGAAAGCAGAAACGTTAAAGCTAAACCTACCAAGCCGTTCAAAATGACCGGTTGCTAATTTTTTCTAAAAATTCCACAAATTGATACGGGAGTCAGGCGGTAAATATTGTACTTCTATCTTGTAAAACCTAAATTACTTAATTGATCATCTTTTTCACTGTACTTTTTCTACTGTACCACTTTCCATCCTATATTTTGGCCTTTGGTGCCATTTTTCCTAGCACCCACATTCTTTTGTAGGCTGAATCATCGAGGCTATAATATTTAAGACATAATTTTGCAATCTGTCGGTAGTATGTATTTCTTTGCTTTGTTTCGAAGGATGGCAGTCTTTGCTGCGTATTTACGAGCAGAGTTTCCGCATTATACGAGGAAAGGTTGAAAGAATTTTTCAGCACGCTGAAAGTCGGATAACGTGCCGGTTTAAACCGTGTCGTTGACCCTTCCGTTACGAAGGGTCTACGTGCGCACGCTCTTTCAACCCGGACGATTATCTACGATCCTAGCACATGTACTATCCTCGAAAGTGGATCATTTATGGAAAGCGTACGTAGACACTCCCTGTATCGCAGGATTGTTTTAAAAAGTATAGAAATATCCTCGTATATTATGCTCGTACGACAACCGTCACCGTTCTTACACTGCGACTATTCTTTGCTCTTAACGAGCCGCAAGGAAAAGGTTAAGTCCTTAAAGCCCTCTCAGTACATGCAGAAATCGTGAATTATGAAGGAAATTTCTAAATAAGATCTATCCAAAGCCACAATAATTGATTAAAAGGTAATAAATTGAATCCATAACGATGGTTCGACGGAACGCCAGAAATCACGAGCCATTAAATCATTCCTTATTTACCATCGAACTATAATATAATATTGCAAAATAACGCTGGTCCCCGCTGGTCCATGGATCAAATAATACGTTAAAAAGTTGAAATACTCAGATAGATCCAGAGGTATCGAAATACAGGATGGCAAAGTGGCGCGTCGCGACAGCCGCGGTCTCCCAGTCGCTGAAACACCGTGGCCGTGCGACCCTTGCGTAGAAATACCGCTGCAGTGCATTCGTGATCGATCGTCATGATTTATCCATGTTCGGGGTAAGAATATATAGGTTATATGTACACTCACGGAGTCAAGCCAATGGAAATAGAATCACGCAACGCTTGTCCTAAATCCCGAGCGTGCCGTTCTTCACTGCGAAACACACGAAACCGAAGGAGAAGGCTGGGTAGGTAAAGCAATGAGAACCGTGCTCGGCCATTAATCGACCGTATCCTTTAATCCCTCGGACGTGTACAACCGTAGCTGCTCGTGGCAGAAGAAAACGGTGCCCGTCTGCCTTCCCTTTGTTCCGCCTCGAGCTCCGAGAGAGGAGCATTGTTCTTTCGCGTAAATATCGCGACGATTTGCATCACAATCATATCTAATTGTTCGTCGGTTCGCGACTTCTGTCGTGTTTACATTTGCGCGGAGGAAAAACTTGCGATTTAATAAGGACGCGATCCGCGAGCACGAGGATGAGCGTTCGAGAATTTTAAATCGTTTTGGCTGAGGATGGGAGTTGTTGATGGCAGCAGGCTGGCGAGGTGGTGTGCATTTTTTAATGTTTTTAAGCGACGGTGAAGAGTGTATTGAGGTTTCGACTCTTAAATGGGGGCTGCAGTCTAAATCTCCGTCATCCATGGGAGATGGATACCATAAATCCTCAGCATTCAAATTTCCCATTCAAATGCACCGCGAATTCTCAACAGTCCAATTTTCCCTTTAAATGCACCGCGAATCCTCAACACTCAAAATTTCCATTCAAATCAACCGCTGACACTCAACACTCCAATTTTCCATTCAAATGCACCACGAATACTCAACATTCAAATTTCCATTCAAATCAACCGCTGACACTCAAAACTCTAATTTTCAATTCATATGCACCGCCAATCCTCAACGCTCCAATTTTCCATTCAAATTCACCGCGCATCCTCAACAGTCCAATTTTCCATTCAAATCCACCATGAATCCTCAATACTCCAATTTTCCAGTCAAATCCACAGTGAATCTTCAACACTCCAATTTTTCATTCAAATCTACCGCGAATCCTCAACACTCCAATTTTCCATTCCAATCCCCTGCGAATCCTCAACTGACCAATTTTCCATTCAAATGCACCGCGAATCCTCAACGCTCCAATTTTCCATTCAAATGCACCGCGAATTCTCAACGCTCCACTTTTCCATTCAAATCCACCGCGCATCCTCAACAGTTCAATTTTCCATTCAAATCCACCATGAATCCTCAATACTCCAATTTTCCATTCCAATCCCCTGCGAATCCTCAACTGACCAATTTTCCATTCAAATGCACCGCGAATCCTCAACGCTCCAATTTTCCATTCAAATGCACCGCGAATTCTCAACGCTCCAATTTTCCATTCAAATGCACCGCGAATTCTCAACGCTCCACTTTTCCATTCAAATCCACCGCGAATCCTCAACAGTCCAATTTTCCATTCAAATCCACCATGAATCCTCAATACTCCAATTTTCCATTCAAATCCACAGTGAATCTTCAACACTCCAATTTTTCATTCAAATCTACCGCGAATCCTCAACACTCCAATTTTCCATTCCAATCCCCTGCGAATCCTCAACTGACCAATTTTCCATTCAAATGCACCGCGAATCCTCAACGCTCCAATTTTCCATTCAAATGCACCGCGAATTCTCAACGCTCCACTTGTCCATTCAAATCCACCGCGCATCCTCAACAGTTCAATTTTCCATTCAAATCCACCGCGAATCCTCAACGCTCCACTTTTTCATTCAAATCCACCGTAAATCCTCAACACTCCAATTTTCCGCGGTCGAATAATTTTGGGAAACGCCGACATAGGCGCGCCGACTAGAGTCAATTAAAGCCGGAGTATAGAATTTAAAAAAAATATAATTTAACCTTTTCCGAAGTTACTTCGGGCTATGATCCATAAATAAAGCAATTTTAACAATTTCAACTCCAAATCCCACCGAAACACCCAGCTTCACGCTGCTTTCCATTCGTCAGACATCGACTTCCTCCCATAACATACATCTAAAGCTATCAGTAATACAAAAGGGAAAAAAAAAACAATAACATTCAAAGTTCGCCACAGAACAAACTATTATCCGCTTATTTAAACGTTTCGCAAGTAATAAATCATAGCGGCGTGGATTAAATCGAACGGCCTAAACGGAAAGTCCATCGCGCACCGTGAACGGTGAACGCGCCGCGGAACGTGGTAAAATTGGTAATAAATAACAAGTTTATACCAAGGCTAATAATTCTTTCGAACCTCAAATTTATTGCGAGCCGTCGATGGCGGAATAGAAGGAAAAGCTTGGAGCTCGCTGGATGGAAACAAAGATCGTGCACGAAACGCACGCGTTATTTATTGGCAATAACATACTTGCATGGAAATGGTAATATAATCGGCCATTAACGCGTTACACGTCGCAGGTAGGGAAATTATTGGTAGATTAAAATTTAAACGAACTCGTTAACGAGGCAGAATAATTAACAATTACCATGGCGAACGAGCAATTTTACCGTCATATTATTTGCCGCGATCGTCGAGTTAATTCGTGGCTTTCTTGGTTGCAGCAAAATGGCAACAAGGACTGCTACCTGTCGAATTTACGATTTCTACTGTTTTTAGAAAACAACGAGCAGCATTGTTCTCAATTTTCACCGGTCACTTCTATGTTACAGATGCACTTTTAATTAGCACGGTAGATTATTCTCGTATGTGAAACTTCCGATCTATAAGTGATTTTTCAACACAAAAATTTATTAAGATCTACATTGTAACAGAATGTTTAAGATTCTTCGGCTTTGTTAGTTTTTTCCTTCAAATTCTTCGAATTATTTATAATTGAATGAGATCAAGAATAATTTGAGAGCATGCCTAAATGACGCAAAGGCCAGAACACTAGAACTTCCGACGTTATATCTACTGAAATTTAAATGTAATGAATAAATACTTTGGAAAAAAATAAATCAGGAGGAGAAAAAGATGATTAATTAAGTAATTTAGTTTTGATAAGATGGAAGTGAATTATTTACTCCACTGCTCCCCTATTAATTTAGGTAATATTTAGAAAAAATTAGGAACCGGTCATTTTGCATCGGTTTGGTAGGTTTATTGTTAACAGTATTCTTTCTTTCTTTCGAAACATTAGTCGTAGAGGTAATTGGTAACTCAGCTGATCTAATTATCACAGATCTATGACATTAACTTCTTCGTAACTTTGTTATTACGAGTTTCAATTATGTGCTACGTAATCCCTTATTACGCAGCATTATGTAGCCTCATTTGTGGAAAAGTGCACCACGATAATAAACGATGTTACATGGTGTTGACCGGTAAAAAGAAACACAAATAATAATAATAAAATCAGCTACCAAAGAGTCATCGACGACGGCACTTCCGCAGAAGCGTTCGAGTGCACTTCGGTGGCTCGAGTGCAGAATGCACGGAATAAATCAATGTCTCGATGAATTCTCCGGTAATTACGGGTTCTCAGCGATCGGACATTCGCGTGTAATTAAATACGGGGGTAAAAAAGAAATGGAAGTAATATCGGTGAACCTTTCGAGAGGCACCGGGCACCTACTTACGTTGTTGCCAGTTAGACATGATCGAACATGGGAAATACTGCTCGCATTGCGTAATCATCCCGATGCACCGTGCCGCCGATGAATTAAGTTTCAACGTTTGTCATCGTTAATACCGAAACTTTCACCCGTTCGTGTTGAGTTCGTTTCAATTACGCGCATTACTTAATTATTTCTCCGCTTTCGCAACGACCTGTCGACGTTTTATACTTTTCGCGATGTCATTAAAAATTCCGGGCATTAATAATTATTATGGAAGTGGGAGGAGTTTAACGAATATTGTAATTGTATGTAATTAAGTAAGATGGCAATGGTTTTTTGGTAATTCGAGGTTCAATCTCTCCGACAGACAGCGTGGAAAGAATTTTTTCCGGTCGCCATGAACATAGTGCCCTCGAATTCCCAAACCGTGGATTTGAAGGGGATTCCCTTCACCTCTAGGGAAATTTCTTTCGCGTTATTTATATACGCAGCCCTACGAACAACTGCATCCCTGAAATCCTGATGAAACGATCGCGAGAGAGTGCTGCGCTGGGTGCGCAAATAAAGGCTCCAATTCCCACCTGGTGGGAGTCCACGAATCTCCATCGCCTTTGGGAAATTCATCTTTATGATATATACATGTATCAAATTTATTTACTTGCAGTCTTCTTCCAAATTCTATCTACCAATTATCACCTTATACGCTGCCTCAGTCTACGGCCCAGCGCTAATTTTAATTCTTGTTCTGTAGACACCACGTTATCCGTAACTTTTCAATACTCCAATTTTCCATTCAAATCCACCGCACATCCTCAACAGTCCAATTTTCCATTCTAATTCCCCACAAATCTTCAGCACTATAATTTCCCATTCAAATCCACCGCGAATTCTCAACTGTCCAATTTTCCATTCAAATCCCCCGCGAAACATCAACACTTCAATTTTCCATTCAAATCCATCGCGAATCCTCAACGCTCCAATTTTCCATTCAAATCCATCACGAATCCTCAACACTCAAATTTTCTATTGAAATCCACCGCGAATCCTCAACAGTCCAATTTTCCATTCAAATCCATCACGAATCCTCAACACTGAAATTTTCCATTCAAATCCACCGCGAATTCTCAACAGTCCAATTTTCCATTCAAATTCCCCGCGCATTCTTAACACTGTAATTTTCCATTCAAATCCACCGCGAATCCTCAACAGCCCAATTTTCCATTCAAATGCACCGCGAATCCTCAACAGTCCCATTTTTCATTCAAATACACCGCGAATCTTCAACGCTCCAATTTTCCATTCAAATCCCCCGCGAATCCTCAAAGCTCCAATTTTGCATTCAAATCTCCCGCGAAAGGTGTCGCAACAAAATGAAATCCTCTGCGCGACCGAAGCACCAAAGGACCGAAGGTCCACGTCCGGATGCAACAAACAATCGACAGATGTAACCGGTGCCTCGACCTCGTCGATGACGTGAGCCATTAATTACCGGAAACGTGACCCGCTCCCCGGTGACACGCGCAGCACGGCTCGTGTGCATCGGTCGCAGAGTAGTAAGAAGATATCCTCTCGTATCACGAGCATCACGAAAGAACGTCGACGACCAGGAGGGCGTCTCGGCGTCTCTACGGCCAATCACTTTCTCTCGACAAACACGTCCGGACGATTCTCATCTGGCAGAGCAACGGGCGCCAAAGGACGAGCAGTTAGCCTCGGCTAGGCTGCGAATCCGTTCGAGATTGCCACTTCGTACCGTAATGCCTTATCCCTCCAACGCTAATGGCTTATTCTGCCTGGAGCGGCTGAAACGAGTCGCTCGAGAAGAACGTCCTCCTTGTAATACATCAATGAATAGGGAAATAACTGCCGACCGTGGAAAAATACATCTGACTAAGTATTCCGCGGTTTCGTGAAAGCCGACGATTCCGAGGAATCGCGCGGATGCTTTCTCTCGGGACTTCGAGCGTTATTGCAGGGGCAGCTTCCGGTTTCGTTGGTTTTCGTAGCATTTGGGGGCTTTAAGAGCCGTTGGCTGACCAATGGCGAACAGATTCGTGCGCCCGATCGCTCGAGCGAGGACACAATAATGCGCCCGATGCATGCGAGTGGCACTTTGTGGCGAGCGACTATAGTCGTCCACGGTATGTGAATGGTACTTTGTGGAGCGCGACTATAATCGTCTATCCTATGTGAATAGCTCTTTGTGGAGAGCGACTATAGTCGGTCGTCACATGTGAATGGCACTTTGCGGAGAGCGACTATAGTCGTCCATGGTATGTGAATGGTACTTTGTGGAACGCGACTATAATCGTCTATCGTGTGTGAATGGCTCTTTGTGCAGAGCAATTATAGTCGTCCATGGTATGTGAATGGTACTTTGTGGAGAGCGACTATAGTCGTCCATGGTATGAGAATGGTACTTTGTACAGAGCTACTATAATCGTCTATCGTATCTGAATGGTACTTTGTGAAGGGCGACTATAGTCGTCCATGGTATGTGAATGGCACTTTGTGGAGAGCGACTATGATTGCCCATGGCATGTGAATGGTACTTTGTGGAGTGCGACTATAATCGTCTATATTGTGCGAATGGCACTTTGTGGAGAGCAACTATAGTCGTCCATGATATGTGAATGGTACTTTGTATAGAGCGACTATAGTTGTCCATGGTATGTGAATGACACTTTGTGGAGAGCGACTATAATCGTCTATCGTACGTGAATGGTACTTTGTGGAGAGCGATTATAGTCGGCCGTCGTATGCGAATGTTATTTTATGGAGGGCGACTACAATAAGGAGTGACACTCGTGACATAGTAATTGGAATGGGAAACTTTGAAGTTCTCCAAAAATTATTAAATTGAAAATATCAATTGGTTGCGAGCCGGTGAAATTACTTCTATGGTATTAACATTGCGTTGAATTATACGGTAAATCAGAAATGAGCGAGACATTTTTATTTCTGGAATTAATTCCAAATTACTGCGCACGCAGTCACGAAGAAACCGTAGGGTTGAGGCCATATCGTCATGCGATTACACGGACAACTAATCTATTGATTATGCATGATCTGATGACACAATTTCAAATTCCAACTTTCACGAAACGTTCCCACAAGCACGCGGATCGCAACAATCCCAACAAACAAACCTTCCATTCCGGAATTCCTCCAAAGACAGAGAAAGCTCGCAAGATCCCTTCCCGACTGGTGCGCGCAACGTCGAGCTAATTGGCAAAAAGCCGTTCGATCGTAGACAGCAGAAATCAATTGTAACCGGCTGCTATCGATTACGCGCGGTAAACCGCAGCTCGCGTAACGCGAATCGCGCACGCGCTTGCCTGTTAGAGACCGCGAGATTTAATTGGTTATTAGTTGCCCCCGTTGAATCGCGAAACTCGGCGACCTTGAAAGCTGATCCCGAAGGTGGCGTGCTCGGACGTAACGTTCGATTTAACCGAACGGCAACTCTCGATTCTCCATTTTCTCGATTCCCGATCCACCGCGCATTCGATTCCGCACGGCGATACCTCAACGAGCTGCGCGTACCGAACACCGTGTAAAACATATATTTAACGGTAGTCAGGTACCGTACCGAGGATTGTAATCTTATACGTTTAAAGTGGTAGGTATCGGGTGTTGCTGCTTCAAACTCCGAGAATATTAATGCACGAGTGTGTACTGTTTTCGAAAGATCGTCGGCTTTAATCTTCCCTCTCTCCTGTGCGCTCTTTGCGTCCACCCTCGACGCTCGTTTCTCGTCGTTGAAAAGCCGACGGCCCGGAGAATCGTCGACGAGGAAAGCCACTTGACTGCTTTATTATTATCTGCTTTTAATATCGAGTCGAGCGCGATTCCACCTGACGTTGCGCAATTTTCGAGTAATTAATGCTCTCGAGGGGAGAGGTGGATGTTTGTTGCACGGTCGAACGGTGTAATTTGTAATTTTGGAGTTGCGGTGAGACTCGAAGGTGTATGGAAGTGACATGGGTTTTTAACACTAGAACTACCAAACCAGTCGAAATGACTGGTACACAATTTTTTCCAAAAATTGTCCAAGTTTATAGGAGCGTCATAGAATAGACTCTGCGTCCATCTCATAAAATATAAATTACTAAATCGATCAACTTTTCCATCCTTTTAATTCTCCTTGCTTCAAAGTACTCATTTAATATAATTAAATATAATAGATTTAACGCCGGTAGTTCTAGTGTTAAGGATTCTGGGTATTTCGGGTATGTAGATGGAAAATTTGCAATTATAAAATTGTGAAAGAAATAGAGTTGCAGCGTGCATTTCGTCTGAGAGTTTACGCCCCTCGCTTTCTCATGTTACACAATTGATCGAGTGGATTTTATGGGATAAATAAAATTATCATACGAGCCGTTGTATTTGAAAGTGATACGAGCACACCTTTCTTCTTATGCTAAACAATGGAGGAAAATATAACAGCTGAACCTTTTTGGACGAATCATAAAAATATTTCAATCTAGTTACTTTTTTTAACTAAGAGACAGTCTGTGTGGAAGCAGTCGTTACCGCAGCCTTTCGTTCCTAAAAATCGATTTACGATCGGCCACGATGGCAACCTAAACAGCGAAATGATCCGCCCACTTTCTAATTCTTAAACTTTAAATTTTTAATTTACACTTCAAATTGTATTAGCCTGGTAAGAAATTAATGTCGGTTTTCGAGTTTTCAAACTTTGGCGCTTAATTTTAAGATAGCCGTTCATTTTAGTCGGTTTGTTTTCTTATATCATTTTAGAAATTAAAAATTATTAAAAAACTTGTTTCTCGTTGGGAAAAATGTGTAAATTGCAATGGAACTTATTTCGATTAAAAAAAGTTATTCCCATTCTCAACATGTGTATATAAAGATAAAGTTTGAAAACCGACATTAATATTCTACCAGCCTAATAATTAAATACAACAATTTTCTGACGTCATTCGCCGAATCTTTAGTTTACTAATTCAAAAGGATTTTAAAGTCACCAAAAAGTTATTATTACAGCATAATTAAATACTGTGCCATCTCTCTATCGGACATACCACCAAAGAAAGTCCATACAGTCCGATAAAGAATTTCAAGGTGGTCCTAAAACTATCAAGAAATCTGTACCATCCAACTTAATCATCCTGTCGTCTCCTTTGTCAACCACATCCGCTCAAAAAAGATTTCTACAAAAGTAGCTGGTCCCACTGCAAAAAAAAAAAAATATCCCTCCGCGGGAACGAAAGCTACCCCTATGCATTTCGGCGCACAAGGCCCAATCCTGCCCACGTGCAAGATTGCAGGAGTTCGGCAACCATTATTATCACAACAGTAACTATTGGAAATGGGTGTTTAAATAAATTAATATACTTTAAATTAATATTACGTTTATTATAAGGCTACGAAAGAATCGTCTTTATATATCTGGAGTTTCGAAGGAACTGACTGTGGATGCCCAAAAGACGAGCTCGGGCCCACTCAGTAATATAAACTGTTTATGTTACTCTCCCCTACTGCAGAGAGAGTCTCCTGTTTGGAATAGGAATTCCTAGAACGTAGAGTCCTTTTCGAACTCATTGGTAATATGTAATATTACTTTGTTAAGAATAATTCAACAGTAACAAATCTATAGCTACGTATACTTTGTTATCAACGTATTTAATAATAATTTGAATGACCAAAGACAATTTTCCATATATATAGGGTCCTATTCTGGTTTAATCTTAGACGAGCAATCAAAGAATATCGATGCTCGTCTTTGAATAAACGGAACAGATTCCCTTAGAACTAATTAACAATAACGTAGCCTAGAAACTAAACTGAACGCGTGTAATTAAAAACAAATGACTAACTTTATTAAATATAGGAAAATACAATACTCTAAACAATACTAAAATAACTCTAACGCTCTAAATCTCCACTCTGTATATCTCCACTCAACTTGACTCTATGAACTTAACTCAACAACTGTCTCTTCCCAAAAATCCACGCTCGCATCCACCCTCGATCCTCTTTCTCACAGCATGCATTCTTCGTCTTTCTCACAGCATGAGTTCTCTCTTGCACTCACTCATTTTCTCTTTATCTACAGACTAAACATTCATGCTAGCCCTGACATCCGTCGCCTTCCAAATCACGTACTCTAAACATCCACTCTCGCTTATTTACAATCCATCCACACTCACTAATTCCAAAATTAATACTATTTGAGCGTAGGAAAAATTCCGTTCCTACATATATGATGTAACATTATAACCATAAAAGTGAAATTTTTGTACGTCGTCCTAATTCGATGACCAGGGACTGTATTTCTTATTGTATGCGACAACTGCACTCTTTGCAATGAAGCTTTATTATTGTTATCTCTGAATACGACGTCGAGGATTCTGCTCGATCCGTCTCTGCGTGGACGGGGCCCGAGGCCGATCGGCAATTACCGGAGGAACGAACGAATATCGCTCGGGCCCTTTGGGCCGAGCACGAGCATAACCCGGAAACGGTCTGACAAGAGGCCGATGTGCCGGGGCCCGCGAACGTTGACACCTTATTATCGCAGCGCCTCGGGCCGCGATCATCGGCAAGAAATTGCTCTCTGCGCTCTCTTCGCTCTCTGCGCTCTCTGCGCTCTCCGAGCGCGGCGAAAGTCCCCGAGAGAAAAGAATGGCCCGCTAAACTATATTCCGATCGGAAGTCACGCGGAATAATCCCGGCCTGGCCTGTCTCTCTCCTCGAATGGATCGCCGTGCGATCCGATCGCGCGAGTCGGCTCGCCGCGATCGACCCGCCACGGTTCAATGAAGAAACGATCCTTTATTCGGCACTCGAGGCACCACGTAACCGTCTTATTCAATTTCTTCGATATTTAAATAGTACCCGGGCCGATGTTAATAAGGAAGTGGAATAAGACACGGCCGGTTGCGGCTACGATGGAATATCCTGGCGTGCGACCGTCTTCGATTCGATCGCTCCGAACGTTTCGGTTTGCCGATCGCGGATTTATGAGATGCCGATAACGTTCGGGGAGGTTTGAAAATTCTACGATTGTTGTTTACACGGTTCGATGTGATCTATAGGGATCTCGGTGAGCGTAATGGCGTTGAATGTCGAAATTATGAGAGGTGAGGTTGTGCTCGATGATAATAAGAGACAGGGGAGTATGGCGGGTAGAAAGGGAGAGGCTTGGGATCGTAATTAGGGGCTGAGATCGAATCTACGTCGCCTCTGGGTGAGTTTTCGTAAATTATCATTTACTGTATCGTTGTCTGGGTGAGTCGGAACGCAACCGTTCCTGGAGATCTTTCTAAGTAGGTTTTTGAATTTGAAATTATTAATAATTAATAAATATTAATAATTATGTCTATTAAAATTTAAATATAATGATTAAGTACTTTGGGAAAGGAGAAATCAAAAAGTGAGGAAGATGATTAATTAACCAATTCAGATTTTATAAGATAGACGTGGAATAATTACTTCGTGGTTCCCGCATTGATTTAAGTAATTTTTAGAAAAAATTGAGAACCGGTCATTTTGACTAGCTTGGTCGGTTTAGTGTTAAATACTAACACAGCCAAGATGGTTAAAATGACTGGTTCTCAATTTTTTTTAATAATTCCCGTAAGATCTAGGAGAGGCTTGAAGTAAATATTCCACTTCTATAAAACCTGAATTACTTTATTCAGCATTTTTTCCTCCCCTTGATTTCTCTTTCGCCGAAGTGCTAATTTAATATATTTATTTATAACGAGTGACACTCATGATGCGCTTGCTGGAACATGAAATTTTGAAGCTTCTCAAAAATGATCAAATTGAAGATCTCAGTGGAGCATGACACGATAATATTATTTATATGTTGTTAATATTGCTTCTGAGATATATCAGGAATCACTGATATATTTTTATGTTAGCAATTTAATTTTCAATTATTGCGGAGGCAGTCACAAAAGAAATCATAGGGCAGGGGGTTAAAGAAGACTTATCGTTAGGTTTTGCAAGTTTTCATGGTACACAATTACAAGGGGACCATCGAACTTCTAATTGAAGGCTCGACCTCCCAATTAATGAGTTCTGATTCGACCCCATCACTCTCCGAATATTTCTCCTAAATTGTTTAACTCTTTGAGGCACGGCGGGATTAACCCATTGACTGCCAACTACGAGATATCTCGTAGCTGCACTATAAGTTTGAATTAATAAGTTAACAATAATGGCTGAGTGTGTATAGAAATTTTGGAATAAAAATGTTCTTTGTATCATTACAAATATCGAGATTATATTTTTGATTAATGAAACCAATGTTCTAAAAACTTTCCGTCATCTTCTCAAATTTTAAGAAGCAAAGGTAATATTTGCTTAGTTTTCCTGGCAGTGAATGGGTTAAAAGTGTCCCAACTTTTTCATGCGTGAATATGCATGACGGGATATTTTTTCTCCCACCTCAAAAATTAACATTATTGTATAACTTTGTTACTAAAAGTAAACGAGCTTTGTTCAGTTAAAAAAAAATGTCTATGCAACATTTTTGAATTCCCGTGCCTCAAAGAGTTAATACCGCATAGTCTCGATGCTAGAAAAGCCCAGCTAAAGCTTCCTACCAAATTAAAAGCAACGCTGATCTAAAGTTGCATTTACGAAGGCCTCAAAATGGCGACTGGCAACCGGAAGGGACAACCTCGATATTGACACAGTTACCGCGGCGCAAATGCTTTCTACGGGCGCAGTCCTGCAATTTCGGTTAATTTACGATCGCGCGGCAAGAGCGTCAATTTTCCGACGGAACGATGGATTGCACGTTGAAAGGCTGAAATTTCAAGCCGGAAATCTTGACACCCTGTCAGTGTCCGGAGGATTTATCGCATCTACTCTTCGAGAGATTCGCCTCCGCGCGATCGCGCCTCGCGAAAACCGACGAAACGAACGGAAGAAGAGACGTCTGGTCACTGTTACTCTCCTTGCGCAATTAGAATCGTTAAAACGTACATGGGAGCACGATCGAGCGTGCCTCGACTTCGACTCAAACGGAATAACGAGTCGCATAACGAACCGCAACGGATATTACTCACTCGTGTCCGATGTGAAATATTAAGCAATTGATTCTACGGAGAAAATAATTACGATTCGCGCGTCACGAGTATACAATCGGATAACGTTCACTTGAAAGCGTTTAACGCGTTAAACGCCACGCCGGTTCCTAGGGACCGGCACCGCACTTTCCGTTTAGACTCTTTATTAGGAAGGGTATCTTTCTGTTTGTTTTAACAAACTACACCTAATTCTGTTTTTAGACGGTAGACACGTTCCAGACAAAATCGTGTAAAAAAAACCGTGTGAAACAAGACATGAAGTACATACATAGGAAAATGGGGATTAGTTCCATATCCTTCAACCCTGTAAAAAATAGTAAAAATAAATTTATTAAAAAATTTATTTTAAGAATATTTTAGATTTTTTAATCGTGCTAAATCGAATGAAATCGTGTAAAAAAGGCATCAATTTTTTTCTAGACCGTGTTAAATCAAAACCGTGTGAAAACAGAATTGGGTGTATATTAATTTCTGATAAAATGGTATATTTCTGACTTAAAACCTCTAATTATGGATCGTTCAGGGGCAATAGCTTAGGTAAAAAATTAACCGTCGGTTTTTATTGATCAGCGTCGATATAAAGGAAAAATCAACGTCCGGTCCCTAGTGACCGGCGTGGCGCTTAACGTGTTAACGCGTTAATAGAAATTCTGCGGGAGTTTGCAGACTACGGTGGGCATGGAGGTAGACTTGGTCTAGGAGCTTATTCTGCAATTGTTTAATGTGTGGTATCGCACGGATGCTCGACCACACGGCCCTTTAGGCCAGGGATTGAGATACGCCTAATCAACGCAAATATGCAAAAGAGCGCATGCTACCAGTTGACCCACTGCACAGTGGAACGAATCGACAATCTGGGTGGAAAAAAATAATAACTCAGGAGCCATTCATTTTAGAGAAAAATATTATATACAAAAGTTGCATAGTATCGTGGAGAGTATATCGGTGCAATATTAATTTTTTATCTGTTATATTTCTTCCACGTTATTTAAAGGTCAACTTCATATTTCATGGCAAAATCTGTATCTTTCATGCAGATTTTCATTCTACAGAACAAATAAAGAAACTTTTGTATAACTCATTTTCTTGTTGGACTTTATGTTGAAAAGATATTTAATGAAAAAGAGCCTACTAAACCCTTTTTCGAGGCTACTTTCGAGGAGCAGCGAATGAGGCCCACTCTTGCCCCCATGAGTCCCACCCTGACGACCGGGCCAGGATGAAGAACTGCCCTGGGACTTGGGCCATTCTCAACAATGTTGTTACCAACAAAAAGTCATGCTTCTTTCGACAGAAAGTAGACTACCACTCGGAAGAGAGCCTAGCAACTTTCATGTAATTTTTTTAACGAGAAGATCAAGGTTAAATAACAATGTAGCAAAACATTCCCAGAGTGAGACGAAATTCAGCTTGTTCCCGTTAATTGAGACTCCGCTTCTCCAATTCCATATGCACCGTAGTTCCCGCGACAAATTTCCTTCTCGAGACGAAAGAAAAAGAGATGTCTCGAATCTTCTCTCTCCGAGCTCTCTCGTAGAGTAGAACCGTTCGTTCTTGTTGCTACGAGGAGGAAACGGCGCAGAGACTCGTCTACCTCTCGAGCACGTGCATCCCAAGAGTGCGTGCACCAGCACTCGGCTTCTTCCCCGCTGACTTACGATCCTAAGTACCGACGCAGCGCAACGAAGAGGCTTGTACGACTGGACACGGTGGTTGATAGCGATAGCGACGACGGTGGTGGCGGCGGCGGCGTAAAACCATCATTACCGCCAATTACAATAAATCCCGCGCCGTATTCCGCTTATCGTTTTCCGCGCGTACGCTGGAGGTGCGGCTTAATCTATAATCCGACGCGAAGGTAACGGGGCGCAGGTATACGTGCGTGCCTTAAAAGAGGGACTCCGCGGGAGGAGGCTGGAGAGAGGAACCGAGGGGGTCTGGGAACCGGGAGAAAGGGGAGAGAGATGCGAGAGAAATAGATAAAGAGAAACGGTAAGAGAGAAACAGGTAAAGAGAAAGAGGGACAGTGAAAGGCAGACAGAGAAGGAGAGACGGCGAGAATGGGACAAAGGCGGAAGAAGGGAAAGAGTGAAAGAGGGACGGAAAGAGAGAAATAGAGGACAGAAATTCAGACAGAGAAAAATAGAGAAAGACGGAAAGTCAGAAAGAGAAAAATAGAGAAAGACGGAAAGTCAGAAAGAGAAAAATAGAGAATGACAGAAAGTCAGAAAGAGAAAAACAGAAAGTCAGAAAGAGAAAAATAGAGAATGACAGGAAGTCAGAAAGAGAAAAATAGAGAATGACAGAAAGTCAGAAAGAGAAAAATAGTGAAAGACAGAAAGTCAGAAAGAGAGAAATAGAGAAAGGCAGAAAGAGAGCAAGAGAGAAGGAGAGAAAGACGGAAAGTCAGAAAGAGAGAAATAGAGAAAGGCAGAAAGAGAGAAATAGAGAAAGACAGAAAGTGAAAAATAGAAAAAGACAGAAAGAGAAAAATAGAGAAAGACAGAAAGTCAGAAAGAGAAAAATAGAAAAAACAGAAAGTCAGAAAGAGAAAAATAGAGAAAGACAGAAAGTTAGAAAGAGATAAATAGAGAATGCCAGAAAGTCAGAAAGAGAAAAATAGTGAAAGACAGAAAGTCAGAAAGAGAGAAATAGAGAAAGGCAGAAAGAGAGCAAGAGAGAAGGAGAGAAAGAGAAAAATAGAGAAAGACAGAAAGTCAGAAAGAGAGAAATAGAGAAAGATGGAAAGTCAGAAAGAGAAAAATAGAGAAAGACAGAAAGTCAGAAAGAGAAAAATAGAGAATGACAGAAAGTCAGAAAGAGAAAAATAGTGAAAGACAGAAAGTCAGAAAGAGTGAAAGAGGGACAGAAAGAGAAAGGCGGAAAGTCAGAAAGAGAAAAATAGAGAAAGACAGAAAGTCAGAAAGAGAAAAATAGAGAATGACAGAAAGTCAGAAAGAGAAAAATAGTGAAAGACAGAAAGTCAGAAAGAGTGAAAGAGGGACAGAAAGAGAAAGGCGGAAAGTCAGAAAGAGGGAAATGGAGAAAGACAGAAAGAGAGCAGGAGAGAAGCAGGGGAAGAGAGAGAAAAATAGTGAAAGACAGAAAGTCAGAAAGAGTGAAAGAGGGACAGAAAGAGAAAGGCGGAAAGTCAGAAAGAGGGAAATGGAGAAAGACAGAAAGAGAGCAAGAGAGAAGCAGGGAAACAGAGAGGGAGAAGGAAACAGGCGTGCGCACCGAGAACGCAGAGTCCTCGACCGGGCAATCATTTTCCGCGGCTACACTTTCACGACTGATGATCGGGTAGCGTTTCAGCGGCGATCGGCCCTGTCGACCAGTCAGATTTACGCCACCCCGCATGCTTATGCCCGTGCATGCGTGGAAACCGCCTAGCTGTGTCTCCTACCATGCACACAACCACCATCGATCCTCTAATGCCGATGTAAACGCACCCACCTCTGTCCATACACCGCGTACTTGCGCCTCGCATGTAAACGCCTCGAGACTTCCCGCGGCAAGTTCTCGCGCAAAGACAAGTGGAATGAACTCCGCCGTGCCCCGTGGCTTCCGGGTTTTTCCTAAGACTCGAACACTGGAAAATACCTTTAACCCTGTCTCCTTTGCTCGCTCGCTCGTCTCGCAAAGCTGCCACTTGTCGCGACTTATCTCGAGATAATTGCGAGAGAATTGAAGCAACGGAGATAGTACCTGAGCCGAATGAACCCTCGAACTCTGAACTTTAAGAATTGCTGCTCTATTTTATTCCTTATAGTCTCTCCTCTCTATCTAATTGAAATGAAAAGGAGATGGGAAGGATATTAAAAAATGCAGATAGTTGATACAGTATCTGCGTCGATTCGTTTCCTCCTGGTCTCTACTTTGGATAGTCTTAATTTCAGATAGAATATGATTTAGATATATAGACAGCATGGTAGGTAACGTTCATTTTAAATCAAAATGATCGGACTCGAACGAACCAGTCGCTCTCGAAAATTCTCATAAAGTCCTTAACCCTTTGCGGACGGAGACTTTTTTGAGTTTCAAGAGATAATCATTTATTTAACAAACAAAAAGTACTTTTTTATCAGAAAGTTCGAGTGTTAATGTATCCGAATTATACATTACTATTCGTACAATCATATTTCAACGGTTATATTTCAATATTTCAATTCTAATCGTGTATAGATGCCTCGATAAAGTATAATCAGATTTTTTCTCAGACCGTATATATTCGCCACTAGTTCTCAACTTTTTTATCAGAAAGTTCGAGTGTTAATGCATCCGAATTATACATTACTATTCGTACAATCATATTTCAACGGTTATATTTCAATATTTCAATTCTAATCGTGTATAGATGCCTCGATAAAGTATAATCAGATTTTTTCTCAGACCGCATATATTCGCCACTAGTTCTCAACTTTTTTATCAGAAAGTTCGAGTGTTAATGTATCCGAATTATACATTACTATTCGTACAATCATATTTCAACGGTTATATTTCAATATTTCAATTCTAATCGTGTATAGATGCCTCGATAAACTATAATCAGATTTTTTCTCAGACCGCATACATGCTTCAGTAGTCCACAAAGGGTTAATATACCAACCAAAGTATGTTCTCCCCTTACGAGGACCCTATATTCTTTGGGCCTCGCCCGGTATTAAATTAAAGTAGGACCCTATAGAATTTCCTAGAGCGACTGGTGCGTTCGAGACTGAGCACTGTGATGTAAAATTAAGGCGAAAGTAGGGACGAGGAAGGAAACGTGTCGACGCAGGAGGACACCAAACTCGAGCGTGGAAGAAGCAGAGCAACCTAGCCGGCGATGCACGAGGTACGGTGTAGCGCACGCGGTGACTCTCGAGCGGGCGTACAACCAGCCGTGGTCCAGATAGATCACGTCCGATATAATTAATGAGCACGACCCGCAATTCCCATACACACCTCCAGCTCCACGGGTCCGCCCTAACAAGTACCTCGACGAGACCAGCCTAACCTAGGCCAACGCGGGGAGCCGTCCCGACAACGGGACTGTTCTGCTCTCATGGGGAGACATTATGTAGGTATCTGGGTGACTGACTGACGAGCGTCTTCTCTTTTGGACATGGAGATCTTCCATTGTGAAAAGAATAGAAAGGATTTTTTCATCTGTTCGTGGAAGTTGATCGAATTTAGATTCGCAGGGGTTGGCGACAGATTGGTGACTGAGCGGTGGAAGTACGGATGGATATGCTCAGCTACGGGTGATGCAACTTTGCCATACTTATATTTATATCTTGACCGCGAATTTTTATGGATATATGACAAATTCAACGCTGCTAAAATGCATAGAAAGCATATAAACTAATAATATAATACTACAATGTATAAATGTAATACTAAAAATAGTCTAATACTTTAATACCGTAATATAATACTATAAATAATATAATATAATATAATATAATATAATATAATATAATATAATATAATATAATATAATAATATAATAGTAATATAAACAAATTTCTGATACATACAAGGTATGGAATTCGTTTTAACATTTAGCGACTGACAGTAATTTCTACTTGGGTTCGTCCTTGGGGATATTGTAACTTACTTTTACTAGAGGGTTTGCCCATAAACAAAGAAATATAATTCAATATTTGATACTCAAGTGCCGCAGAGGCTTTCACCTAGAAATTCCACGTGAACTTTTAATTGAATACCAAATCAGGAAAGTCTTTTCTCCACCATCGCTGCGATAGTGCAAAATCGCGCGTCTGGTTGCAAAATATTAACGATCGACGATATTAACCCTTTGCAGGCGGACACTTTTTTGAATATTGAGCAATATTCATTTATTTGGCGATCAAAACCATCTTTTTATCAGAAAGTCAGAGTGTTAACGCATTGTTGGCCGGCAATTTTACGTAAAAATTAACTCGTGCCACCAGCTATTTTTTCCGTAATCGAGTATGAAATTGAAAGAATCTAAATAAACTCAGTATACCTTATTTGTACATAATGAATTTAAATGAAACTTTGTACATATTTGCTATATATTATAGTTTATACATATTACAAATTTTAGTAATTTTTTTGGTATGGTAAATTTGAAATAGTTAATGCAAATACGAGTTACCTCGTGATCGGTCAAAACTTTTGGACATGAAAACACGAGTTAACTCGTGAGCGATCAACAACGTGTTAATATACCGAAGTTATAAATTATTATTTTCGTAATTACATTTCAACGGTTACATTTCAGTTTCTCAACTCTAACGGTGCATAAACGAGCCGATAAAATGTAATCAGATTTCTCCTCAAACCATTAAATGCACCCGTCGTCCTCAAAGGGTTAAGTGCCCTCGCGAAACGAGGCCCCGTTAAATGAATAAACATCCCTCTCTTCCGCAGGAACTGCGCGTATCGTCCCATCAGGAAAAAAGGCGATAAACCGTGCATGTTGCACAGTACGTCATAAAATTATCGAACGTTAAAACCACCTAGCACGCTGCCTTCCGGTCGAGACGCCGTAAAACAAACCAATGCCGTTTGACACGTTTCTCGCGGCAACGTTCACGCGTGACGTACGGCCCCGAATCTCGCGAGCCGTGTTCCCTCCGCCGACTGTCATCGATAAGCCACGATCGATAAACGCGACAAATTCACGGCGATCTCACCCGCGTTACACCCACGCGAATTTCAGCGGGAGACAACGATCGAGGAAACGCCGCGGCGCTCTCGCCGATTCGTAGAAATTCAATGGTGCACCGAGCCCCTTTGGTGCACGGCGTTCTCCATTTTTCAAGGACTTCATAAATTTCTATGCTAAGGCACGGCGAGCCGGGGAAAAGTTATCGCTGCTGGTTGCATTTCTTCTCTAGTCTTGATCTTACGTGAAAGTGGAGTCGATCGTGAGATTGCATCGGGATTTGAATTTTGAGGGGGCATTTGTTTCGGAAATTGGGCGTTTTAACACATTGCATGCGGGTCACGTAAAAATACGTTTTACGAAAAAGGCACACAGACCCTTTAAAAAATTGCAGTTACTGCCATTAATCACCTAAATTTGGAAACTTAACTGTATTTTCGAATATGGAAAGTGAGCACTTTCCAATTTAGACTACTTTGTTGTAAAATTAAAATTCGCGCCAATTTTTCAAATTTCCCGCTTCAGCCTTAATGAGGCGGCACGAAACACCCGCGTACAATGTGTTAAAGTAGAGAGAGGGTGGGACTGTGATGGTGGAAGGAAGAGTTGAAATTAGTATCAATTGTGACACCTGTTGCAAAGACTCAGCATCGCGATTGTACATTTGTAAATATAGGATTTTTCTATAACTGTTCACCTGCGTTTGTCACTTTTGTAGGGAACGCCGAACAATAAACATCGTAGATTATAGAAGAGACTGTTCTTAGCCAGTAAATGCAACAGAGACTATGGCGGGTGAGAAGTTAGAATCCGACGTGACCTTTAAGAAATTTTTACTTCGATGGTACGGAACTCTCGTAAGACAGTAGGTCTAAGGGGAAATTACAATAGCAGTTGAAGTCAAAAAATAAAAAATCCACCTAAAATAGTGAGTTGCAGACGAAATGACCATAGATAAATTCAAGGGTGCACAGCGTTCTCCATTTTTCAAGGACTTAACCCCTTGCCCTACTATACGACTAAATGCACGGTAACTCAGAATTGTTTGCTGAAATAAAAATTTATTGCTGATTTCTGATATAGAATAATACTTTAACCCTTTCAGCACTGAATTTTATTTCTTCAGAAAATGACTAATTTTTAGCAGTGTATATTTTGTGACACAGGAAATGGAATAAAAATACCTCAAATATATTTCTTTTTATTACAGGAGTTTTCAGATTGTCAGCTGGGATAGCATAGACCCCAGTAGTATGTTACTGCTGAGATGTTTTTATCCCAGCAGTAAATATTGTCATATAAACAAAATAATATATGGAAATAAATTGAACAATAATAAGATGAAAATTATGTGATAATGTTTGGGGTATAAAAAATCCCAGTAGTGTCGTAAGGGTTAAGTAAGAAATATACCATTTTATCAGAAGTTAATATAGTTTGTTAAAATAAACAGAAAGATACCTTTCCTAATAAAGAGCCAAAACGTAAAGTGTGGTGCCGGTCCCCAGGAACCGTAAGGGTTAACGCAATACCAATAGCATAAAAATAACTTGATCGTCTCGTGTCCCACTGACATTTTCAATTTAATAGTGTCTGAAAAACTTCGAAGTTTAATGCACTAATTGCAAGACACGGTGATACAGGAAAAGTTCCTGCTCCTTCCTCTATTTTTCCAACGTATCGATCCTTCATAACAGACATCCGACATCAACGTCAACATCGCAATATCCTGAAAAGTATTTCACTCCCAGCAAGCGGTCCACCTGAAAGCCCTCGATCCTCCGCGCTTTAATAAAGTTTTTCCGTTAAAACCGGCCCCATAATTTCTCCACCGTAACGTAATATTCCTACGCGGCGCGTCATTAACGTTAAATATTTGGACACGCTAATTTACGAGCAACGAAATATCGCCTGGTATTGCATATCAGTTTGTATATAATAACAGGCCGCGGGATAAATCACGGCTAAGGAAAACGGCGATGCTCGTAAATCATAAGGAGTCACGCGGAGAAGTGGGGGAGGATGAAGAAAAAAAAACGGAGTACCCCGTATTCCTTCCTATCCGTGGAAATTACGTTTTAATCATCGGCGCAAGTGCATTAAGACGGAGAGCATAAATTACGAACCGGTGAGCCTACGTCTAAGCCGGAGCCGGCTGCATGTGTGTTGCAATTTGCTTTACTGCCGTACACGCGGTAACCGTTTGCGGTTTGTATTCAAATGGGCGCTGCACGTTCCTTTTATATACCTTGCATGGCGGTACCGTTAGATTCGATACTACTGCCACCGACGCTCAACGGCAGCGCTCAAATTGATGTTATCGGGAAAGTATCGGGGAAACCCTGCAATTATTGGTAATTGACAAACTTTCAACCCTTTCGACGCGGCGCGACCACGGTTTTGTTGCATCGGGCGAGGGAAAATAGTTGTGCAGGAGAGCTAGGAAAATATGAAATTCCTGGGGCTGTTCTGCGGGTTGATCGTAGGGACTGCACTAACTGCCTTGACAGTATTATTGTTAATCTAAAATATAATTCTATTTTAAGTTCTCTGTATTACACACTCATAAAACACTCATAATTAACGGAACTCATATTTTTTCGTTGAATATGAGTCGGTATAACAGAGAACTTAAAATAGAATTATATTTTAGATCAACGGTTGCCAAACTTTTTGACCTCACGAAACAGGAAATTCATAATTTAAATCCCGCGGACCACTAAACTCATTTGCTAATTGTCCGCGGCTGTGAGTTTACTTTATTAACCCTTAACGAACGAGCGCATTTTTCTAGAACAATGACCAGTAGATCGATGGAATAAAAAAAAGTAAACAATTACTTATATATTTTTTGAGCGTGGTACTTCTCCCAATAGTTTCCTATGTGAATACCAGATTTTTTAGTACAAATATCACGGCATGCCGCCTGTACGGCGGCATTCGATTTTCTTGGAATATTTGTAATGTCGCGGATGTAGCGGCATTTGTTCGTTAAGGGTTAATAAATATTGAGTTGGCAAGAAAGTAATTTCGGTTTTCGTTGATAGCTAACGTCACGTTTGTTTTGGAGGACTTCTAATAATGTTATCATTTTTTGCTTCTGAAAATTGAAAGTTGCCACTTTTGGCAGGATTTAGAAACAAATTGTGCTTCATTTTGTTTGCAATTGTTAGTTTGGCGTGAATTTTAATATGGAGTGCAGAAACGAACATTTTCGACATATTTTACTTTGTCATTACTTTTTTATAAAAACCACATTGAAAGCTGAATATCAAAAATAAGTTATGCTGTCAATTTCGTGGGATTACAAAGATGTTGTGTACTTTGAGCTGCTTCCGAGGAACCAAACGATTAATTCAAATGTTTAGCCTAAAATCGCACCTGGTTCAGTTTTTTTGCTGATAAAAACCAGAATTTCTATGAAAACGTAATCATAAATTGGTCAAAAAGATGGCAAAAGGTCATCGAACAAAATGGAAAATGTATAATTGACTAAAGTTCGTACTTTGTTAAAAAAAATTGAGTTTCATTTCATATTACAAAACCGAAATTACCGGAGAGGAGCGTGTCTATTGACAGTTTTTCAACGAAGTGTGATAACTACTTGTAAAAAATTGCAGGAAACCTTATTGCATCTAATTGCAACCAACGAATATCTTTATGAAAATTATGAACCTTTGCAGCAACCCCAAACAGTCCGGCCACGAAAAATCGACAAAAACGTTGAAAGTAAGATGCAGGCGAGAGTGATTCCCAGAACCGAGAGTTTAATATAGTGAGAGAGTTGTTCCTCTTCGTATTCAAATCACACTGATTTCATTTTTTTCCCTTCTTTTTTGGGTGTTTCGCTGGAGTAACTTACAGTACCTTAGGAAGTTTTTTTTTTACCTGTATTTCACCTGAAGAATAGGGTGGTTGGAGAGTAGTTTGGGGGTTTTGAGTGTATTGCGATGAAAGTCGCTACATGAAGTTTAGAGGAGCAGGAAATATTTCAAAAAACCTGCTGTGCATGGGCCGCTGAGTTCATACAATTTTCGGCTTAATTTATATGGTTCTGTTATGTGTACGTCGGAGTGGGGGCGTCTATAGTGAGGGACCAGAAACAAGGCACTTGGGACGGAAGGGGAGATTGCTCTCGCGCCGCCTATCCCCGCCATGTCGGTCCTGGAAACCTGAGATCATCGAATGACTCTCTGAAACACTGCTTTCGTCGTTCACATGACGACGCAACTAATATGCGGGTCTCTCTTGCCAATAGCGCGTCAAAATCGAAAATGCGTGAGGGAGAGGGATATCCCTATCCGTCGGGCGAATCAGAGAAAATTAACCGCTCAAGTGCCTTGTTTCTGGTCCCTCACTATACCTGTCTCGCTAAACGTGTCCCTTCGACGCTTGCGATTGGTCAAGGATCTAATGCGGGGGTAAGGCCCTAAGCAGGTACATCTATATTAGGTGCCTCGTGACATGAATTTCCTTATTTGCTTATTAACCGCGACTTTGAGTTCATTTTACTAATACTTTACTAAATACATTGGTTGATAATTATTAAGATAGAGTTGTTACGATTTTCAGAACTTTATGACACGGTCGCCACAACGTCAAAATTTCGAAAGGTGTTGCACCGTAGCAAGAACTCCAGGATAGAATTAGCCTCCAAAAAAGCTCGACACAGTTAAAACAAGTGTTGCAGCCCAGATTCGCGCTGCGACAGGCCGAGAGGCTGCAAAAGCACCAAAAGTCGTGTACTCACCCCAGGCAGAGTCAAAGTTGGCAGCGTTTCTCCCTCGTCGACCGCCTCCGTTTCGCTCGTTGCCGACGGACTCTCCGACTCCACGACACCGCTCGTCGTTTCCGGCACTTCCGCTATTAAAGTATCATTCGAGTCGCATTTATTCAAGTTCGTGTCTTCCGTGGTCAGAGTCTCCAGTGAAACCGCGTCCTTCTTTCCATCCCCGCAAAGAGCTTCCGCTTTATCCAGCGCGCTGTTTTCATCATTGGGACGTTGCTCGTTAACCGATTCGTTTGTGACTTCGTGCAAAGAATCCCGGCTTTTCTCCAGGTCGTTCTTGCGATCCTCGTCGAGGAGTCTCGCCAAAGCTTCGTCGGGTGTCTCGGAACTTCGAGCATCCTTTGGAGGATCGGTGAACGTGTCTTTGTCAACCTGGAGAACGGCATTGTCCTCGACCTCCTCGAAACCGAGGTGCGACGCGTCTTCGACTTCTGGAATTCTTTCGTCGGAGAATTCGGAATATTTCTCCAAAGGAACATCGCCGTCCTCGTGAGGTTTCGGGACCTGAGCTTCCTCTAGGTACCAGGACGTGCAATTTTCTTGACGTTTCTTCTCCGTTGCACCTTCGTCGGTTTTTGACAGAGCACCTTTACACTTCCTCAGGTAACTCTTCACCTTTTTCGTCTTGCTCTTCCTGGTCTCTTGACTCCTTGGCAGAGTGGCGTACGCGTTTTCGCTGGCATCGCAGGAAATTGCGTCTGCGGCGATGATCCTCGAGTTGGAACATTCGGATTCGTGGGAGGCTTTCGACTTAGAATCGCCGGGATCCTCGAAGATGGCGCAGGGATCTTGCTGCTCGGAGGCTATCGACCAGGTCTCGTCCTTCTCCAGCATCCGACGATCTGCCGGTATTACCTGAAACGAGCAATTGTAGAAGTTCTATTATTATATTTTATCGATCTTTGTGGTTGGGTAAGCGTTACGTATATTTGATTGGGAACACAGTGAAGAATAAATTTTAAAGTGACCTTCATCCGTCCTTGGAGTCTTTTTTGACTCAAATAGAAATTTAATTTGACCCAGGTGGAGAAAAATTATACACGGCGAATATACAGGGTGTTAAAAAAACATTCAATATTCATATGGTATATAGGATATACTGTATCGGGTAAAAAAGCTTCAATAAACACAGGTCGAAAGGTCAACCGTTTCTGAGATATAAACATTTTTGTTTGTTATTATCATAATTAACTTACTACTGAAGTTGGGGAAGTCGGTGAAGTTTTTGAAACAGCATGTGAGAGGGAACCCTGCGATTGGGAAATTTTTTCGCATAAAGACGTCGCGCAGATAAGCACTTCCATTAGCACGGCCATACATAAAATGCATATCTGCCATTTCTTCATTCGAATAATACGCTCACATTTTCACGATAATTTGTAACTGTGGAATATCTACAATCACCGATCCACAACTGACCGATTCTCAATGAAATCTACTGTCGGCACTTGAATAAGAAGATTCAGAGCGCGGTTTTTAAACGCTAAAGTAAACATCGCATGCGATGGAAGCAAGTAAGTCAATCGTGATACTAGCAAACAAAAATGTTTATATCTCAGAAACGGTTGACATTTCGACCTATGTTTACTAAAGCTTTTTTACTCGGTACAGTGTATCCTATATACCATATAAATATTGAATGTTCTTTTTAACACCCTGTATATTATTCGCAATAAAGTTATCGTAAAGGAAATGTTAAAAATCCTGTTTTTTTTTTATAGAAAATAGACTACAGAAAAAAACCTAGATTAGATATATTGTAGATAGCAGAGGGAATAATGTGAGTAGGTCTGGCAAAAGAAAATTGGCAAACGCGGCTCCCTTGCTGCAATTAGCGAGGCAGCAGCCTGATTGGAAGTAGTAATAGCTCCAGCTCCCAATAAATTCGTTAAAAGCTACCGGAATCACCGTAAATATTTACTGATACCCCTGAAATTAACATTAGAACTACCGGCGTCGAATCTATTATATTTAAATATACGAAATAAATACTTTATCGAAGCAGGAAGCAATGGGTGAAAAAGACGATAGATTTAGGATTCCTTCAATTTTCGCGCAGCTTCCAGAAAGCGCAGGATGATGCAGCAAGCAGGTACTTAAATGCGCTTAAACTTCCACCTTCCGTCACCCCGATAAATATCTCGTTAACGTTCATACTTTGCATCACATTCTCTTAATATTTCCCATTGCAACACAGCGATATTAAGACACGCGAGGAATTTCAATCGCCGAGGGATTGTCACGGAACGAGAACTTAGAAAAGTGTATTTTTCCGTGCCATTTTCTATTACGGGACACAAAGAAAACGAGCGGCAATGAATTTCAATCGCTCAGTGATTGTCACTCGACACGGCAGAGACGTGGATAAAAATGCAATTTTTCCATAGCCCCTTGTAATGGCGCATAAAAGAAATGGTTCGTAAAACACCTGGAAAGAGAAACAGTGCCAACGAGGTCACGCAGGATCACCGCGGATATCGCTTCGACGTGACAATTTCTTTCGCAACCCGCTGGTCGATTAATTTGCATGATCTACGGTGAGAAAATCGTGCACGTTGAACTGTACGAAAGAATTCTCGACGATCGGGGCCGATGCAAGTGACGTGTCGCTGTAAGCCGACTCGAAAGCACACGTTACGTCTGCGATCGCAGATAGTGCAACTTCGTTGGCGCGGTTCGCGTAATTCCACTTGGCGCGTCTAATAACGAGAAGACAAACGGCCGGTAGCTGGTGATCGCCCTGCTGCGAGGAAAGTGGACTGCACGTCGCCGATCGTAGATAGTGCAACTTTGTTGGGGTAGTACGCGTAATTGTTAGTGCGTCTACCAACGAGGAGACAAACGGCCAGTAGCTGAGATCGCATTGCTGCGGGGCGAATGGACGGCAGGCGTTAAATAGCCGATCGGATCTGCGCAGTGCAACTTTGTTGCCACTGTGCGCGTGATTCTGGTCCGTGTGTGCACTAACAAAAAGTCTAAGACGCAGTAGTTAACACATTGCTGGTGGGAAACGGATATTATAGCTTGCAAAAATAGAGAAATCTGGCGGTATGAGGTATGGGGTATGAGAAGAGTGCCGTTAGCACCGCCTCTAACAAGGGAACTACCCGAGGTGTCCGCCTCCGATTTTAATGAAACTTTGCAGATTTGTTAAGCACGTGAAAATAATCGATACCTATTTTTTTATATCGGCTAAGTCGCACGTTTAGGGGGTGAAAGCACCCTTCAAAGTTTCGACATTTTTTCTTCTTTCGCTTATAACTTCAAAACGGTTAATGATAGAGATTTACGATAAATGTACGAAATATTTGTTTTTTTGTGTACTAAACGCCTATGGAATTTAAAATTTTATTAACTTTTTTAACTTTTATTTTTATTGCTTTATCATTTAAAAAAAGTTTGGTGAAAATCGCATCACAAACTTTAAAGATATAACGAAAAACTTGGCAGTTTTTAATAAAAAATTAAGAAAAAATCGTCAAAAAAAATTTTAAATTCCATAGGCGTTTAGTACACAAAAAAACAAATATTTCGTACATTTATCGTAAATCTCTATCATTAACCGTTTTGAAGTTATAAGCGAAAGAAGAAAAAATGTCGAAACTTTGAAGGGTGGTTCACCCCCTAAACGTGCGACTTAGCCGATATAAAAAAATAGGTATCGATTATTTTCACGTGCTTAACAAATCTGCAAAGTTTCATTAAAATCGGAGGCGGACACCTCGGGTAGTTCCCTTGTAAGAGAGTTTTTCATTGACACGTTGAATGCCAAACGTATTTCGGTAGTTTCAGCATTTCCATCGAACCGAAACTGTTTCTATTAAAATCACATCTTTCTAGAATAGAAATTTTAAAAGTAAGAATAGTTAGGTATTCAGTAATACTTCAAGGAGAGAGTGTCGTTAGCACCGCCTCTAAGAGAGTTTTTCATTGACACGTTGAATGCCACCCGTATTTCGCTAGTTTCAGCATTTCCATCGAACCGAAACTGTTTCTATTAAAATCACATCTTTATAGAATAGAAATGTTAAAAGTAAGAATAGTTAGGCATTCAGTAATACTTCAAGGAGAGAGTGTCGTTAGCACCGCCTCTCCCCCACCATGTCGGTACTGGAAACCTGAGACCGACCAATGACAACCGAAAACAAAACACTTCTTTCGTCGTTTCTATGACGACGCAGCGCATGTGCGACTCTTTCGGCAAATAGCGCATTAGAATCGAAAATGACGCGAGAACGAGGGATGTCTCTATCCGGCAGGCGAATCAGAAGAAACCACAGGCCAGAGCACTTCTCTATTTTTGCGAGGTATACAGCCCGAATCAGACTGACGATCGATAGCGCAGCGTCAACACTGTAATATTCGGCGCGATAATGCCACTGACGTTTCGTGATAAATGAAATTCTATGTAACTAGTCCATCTTTTATTTACAAAGTTAAATTCCTTCATATCAATAGCATTCGTTAATTATCAATCTGGTTAGCACAGCAAAAAACTAAAGTTGCCTACTACACTTTCAAAACAAAGGACTGCAGAAATTGCTGACTCGCCAAATATATCAATTTGCAAAAACTTTGTAAAAGGCGTAAGACATGCGAGAACAGCAATGTGTTAACTTCCTATTTCTACGAGCTAACGGAAGGCACACGTTACGTCGAAAGTTGTGTCTGAATAGTGCAACTTTGTTGGGCTAGACCGTGGAAATTTGGTCAGCGCATTAATAACGAAGAGATACACAGTCGGTAAATAAGATCGGACTACTACGAGCTGAGTAGAAGACACGTGCAACAAAACTGTTGACTCGAATCCCTAACGTCCGACCGCTAGTAGTATCAGCTTCCAGCTTCCACTAATCCCATTACTAGCTTCCAGACCATCGTAACTATCTCCACGGATCTCTCTTCGCTCTGCGGCTCGAAATCCACCCAAAACTGTTGGACCTAGGTGAAATGACCGTGGCAATTAAATCCGAAGTACAGAACGACAATATCCTCCGAAGGATTATCTCTCAGCCGTCGTGGATCCACTCTCAGCCACCTGTCTCGTCAGTCAACAAAATACTCTTTGCATCAACGGAAAGTAAAACGATGCTATTGATTCATATGCGATTACAATTCCATACAAATATAAAATTACGCTATTGTAAAGATGCCTGTTTATTTAACACGTTGAATGCCATCAGTATTTCGCTACTTTCTTCATTTCTACTGAAGTGAAACTTTTTCTATTAAAATCACATCTTTACAAAGCAGAAACTTTAAAGACCCAAAGAGATTTATAGACAGCAGGACTTTACCTTTTTGAGACCATCGCGTAAATATTGTTTAAACTAACAAATTCGTAAATATTACAATTTAAAAGTCATATGAAATTTCAGTGATTTCAATAGCGCCGGTCACCGGTGACCCCCATGGCATTTAACGTGTTAAATGCAAACATACAAAAAGGCATGTTGTACAGCGCGCTGTTGCGAAAATTTAAATAACTTCAAAATTTGGAAAATTTAAAAATTTAAATACTTTTTTAAAAAATGTTCTCAAACTGATAGGGAGACAGTATAGCAAATATTTAACGTGTATCTTATAATACACGAATTACTTAACAGCTCGTATTTTTTACCGCTCGTTCCACATTTTTTCAAAGTACTTATTTAATATATATAAATATAGCAGATTAAGCGGCCGTAGATCTAGTGTTAATGAAATTAACAAAGTCCTCCGCGATAACCTGGCGCAAAACTAAATGCAAGTCGACCAAGCGGTCTAAAACTCCCTATTTATGCGCTCATCTCCCAATTAACACTAGAACTACCGGCGTTAAATCTATCATATTTAAAAATATTAAATAAGTATTTTGAAAAAAGGGGAATTAAGAGGTGGAAAACTTGATTGATTCGGCTATTTATGTTTTATAAGATGGACGTAGAATATCTATTCCATGACTCTCATATAAATTTGGAGAATTTCTGGAAAAAAATGTGTACCAGTCATTTTGACTGGTATGGCAAATCTAGTGTTAACACATTGCGTACGGGAGACGAGATATCTCGTCTTTAGCAATCCGAACGTTGTGGCCGGGAGACGAGATATCTCGTTTTCAGGTTTCTTCGACTCAATCAACGATTTAAGAAACTAAAAATAGACTTTCTTGTTACATTACCAGGGTAACGAAGTCTTGCGTATTCCCTTAACAAATGGTTAGCAAAAAAAAAATGAATGTCAACACTCTGAAAGCGTAAAAATCAGTCGGTCAGTATAGCCATTACATTAGTAGCTCTGTGACTCCGTGCATCATACCTTATAAAGTGTTTTATTGTTGTACAGTATTTTATTTTATTGCATTATTTTTTTTTCATTTCACAAGGGATAATGCTTCACTCGGTATCATACGTTAAAGCATTATTCAAACTTGTAAAATAAATAATTAAAATTTTTAAAAATGTAAAAAATATAAAAGATGTATAATAAAATATATAGTAATATTTAAGAATACTTTACTTGAATATCTGCTACCAAATGCGAATTAAAAAAGTGAATATATGCATTGTATAAAGTGTTTCTAGAGCGTCCAAAAATGTGCGGGCCCTGGGAGCGCGTTGCGCGAGCAGAGCGCCGTACGCAATGTGTTAACCCTCTATAGTCCGAATTTTCTCTGGAATTTTAAGATCAGTTGCACGATAGCACACTAGAAAATGATAAAAATACTGTTATAAATGATATATTTAACTTTATTTTCAAACATTGAATTGCAAGGAATTTCATGATCTTTAAGAGCTAAATTGTAACATCTGACAATGTTAAAAAATTGACTTTGAAGAATAAAATCTTTGATTTGTCTTGTGTTACTTCAAAGTTACACGGGCCCATAGAGGGTTAACTTCGACCAGCAAGAGTACTATCCCTAAAACAGTAAAGTCAGGCAGCGTCGACCTTTTCCACTTTTCGCGCGCCATCCGCTCAGCGCGCGACGGTACAACGAGCGGTCATTCAATTCCATTTCGCAATGGGCGACTTCTGCGGCAGCAGGCAGCAGGCATACGGCATAAGGCGTACAACTGTATCAGCGGCTGTCCGACGAGGTTCAGCGCCGCATAAAACAATGGGGCTTATAGTAAATATCGAGGACGGCGCCGCGGCTAATATTAACCTCGAGCGGTGCATAACGATGATATTTTACGCCAGGCCCTAGCCGGCACCTTCTCGGAGCGCGCCCATAAGATCGCCGTGAATACAACTTCCTCGCGTAATATCTCCGATTTCATAATGCAATGCAACTTCCTGGTTTCCTGCTTTCTGAAATACAACGACGCTCCGATCTTACGAACGTGAGTCACGCGGGCTGAATTACGGAATTGAACGTCGACCGGTCGGTTCGTTGTCCTTCCTGCCGCGAGGGGGTATTTAATTGGATTTACTATCGGACACGGTGCATCGATTTAGTAGGAGAGCTTTCGGTCGCAGGGCATTTACTAATTACTTGGCGGATCTTGCTGCAATTGTTGCTTCTTCTTATTCGACAATTTTGGCTTTGACTTCGTTACTTCATAGTCGTGAGGATATTTCATTCTATTTAATTTGAGACTTGAAATGCGAAAAGAAGACACCTATCTTTAGTTAAACTAATGTAGAGTTATAATAAAATGTTTATTAAACTAGACATAAAATATAAAATATAAAATATAAAATACAAAATACAAAATACAAAACCCACTAAACACAATCACACAAAGCGCTAGGCTAAAAATGGCTATCGCTGCTCAAATTAGTCTGTATACTCTGTCGCTGTTTCTAAATTGATACTGTATACGCTGTTTCTAAATTGACACTGTATACGCTGATTCTAAATTGACACTGGGCCTTCCACGCAGCCAATTTCCTCCGAAGGCCCTGCACCCCACACACACGAACACACATAGATACACACTTCATCTTGCAGGCACTTTCTCTTACAACCCTCTTTCACTCTCTCTCTCTCCCTCGCTCGCTCGCACTTATCTCTGCAGTCATCCCCGCAATGCTCTCGCACTTATCCCACAACAACTTAACCCCTTAGCCTACAACAACGATTCGTAGTCGTGATGAGGTAAATGGAACAAGAAAATTTGAAGCTTCTCAAAAATTATCAAATGAGTCGCTCAGAAGCCAATGCGGTTAAGTCCATTTCTTGATTGATGTTCTCTGATTATTGTAAATTTTAATGGAATAAACTTTATTCTTTGTATTTCTATGCTTTATTCTATTACATCTATGCATCTTATTCCTATGCTGCATACCGTAATTGTTGGTGATTTTCGGTGTATACTAAAGGGCAATTTTCTCCTTAGTAAAGAATAAATGAATAAATTAAATTTACAAAAATTAGAAAGTATTGAAAAATGAACTTAACCGCATTGGCTTCTGAGCGACCCAAATTGAAAATCTCAGTGGAACATAACACGTTAAAATTAATTTGTGTTATTAATATTGCATTAAGTTCTACGATATAACAGGAATTCCCTTTTGGCTATGATAGCTACTCCTGGCAAAAGGGAAAGAAGTCCTCTGGCCGCTGGGTGGTTCTGATTCGCCTGACGAATAGAGACAACCCTCGTTCTTACGTCATTTTCGATTCTAACGCGTGATTGGCCTAAAGAGCCGCACATTCGTTGCGTCATCATGTGAACGACGAAAGGAGTGTTTTATTTTTGATTGTTATTGGTCGATCTCAGGTTTCCAGGACCGACATGGCGGAGATAGACAGTGCGAGAGAAATTTCTCCTTCCGTCCCAAGTGCCTTGTTTCTGGTCCCTCACTTTAGCTACCCGCCCTTCCCCAAGTTCAAATCATCCTATTTCCCACAAAAACTCATTTTTCAAAAATTCTTTGTTCGACCTGACATCAGACGAAAGCATAGTTTTGCCTACATCTACCATTTCTTTAGAAATCCGCGACATTGCGAATCCACGTCGTAACAACGGCTCGTATCGATCAAAACCCCATCAATTTTCCATCTCGACGCAACGTTTTCCCGCAACATCTATAAATTTGTTGGCAATACATCGTCGACTTCCGCTGATCACTTCCTCCGTTCGCGCCTGTCCGAATCGATAAGGTGGCCGTCGAGGACATGAATTTCCAAGCAGCCGGCAAGTATTCCGCCGTAAACGCGGAAACTACGGGACGCATATGCATATCTTATCCTTAATAAGTTTGCCTAACAGTGCTCACGTGTTTTTACAGGGGCATAGGAGCCGAGGAGGAGCGCGGATCGACAAGCGAGCGACTGGTTTTATCGTCGGAGGAGCCGAGAGAAGCGGCGAGATTGAATCTGCGAGATGAGGCGATAGCGAGATGAGGCGTGGGAGCGAGTCGAGGCTAATCTTTCGAGGCAAGCAGCTCATTCAAAGCGCGTGTCTCCCCGGCTGCTTCCCTCTTCTCAAGCCATCAAGAGGGAAAGTTTGCTCGAGCACCTTCTTCGCCTTTGCTTCCCCTCTCTCTCTCTCGCTCTTTCTCTCTCTCTCTCTCTGCACGCCGCGCGGAAAAGTAGGAAAAGAATATTAAATGACCGAGGTAGTTTATTGTGAGAAGAAAACAGATAGAACATGCGCCGGCAAAGAGTACCCTTTCTCTCGAATTAGACGAGAACGCGCGACTTATTAAAAGTCGTTCTTATCGTTTTTTCTTTTCTTTATGAACGCTTTCTAACGACGATCGATGGCTGTATTGAGAGATTGCAGACACATCGGAGAGAAGGAATTTTCTGGGGAAGGGACCAGAGCTTCAGGGTGCCGGGGGATAGGGGTGTAGGGGTCATCGTAGGTTGAGTTTCACGTGGGTCCTAGATGAAATTATCGTGGCTGTTAGGGGACTATGCCGGGTAGGAAAGTAAAGGCTTAGACTTCTGAGTCGGTCCAAGTTCAAATAGTTCTCCGTGAGCTCTGGCAAATTTGTTCTAATTTGAATTTTAATATATCCAAGTCTCTGATATTCAGAAAACACTTAAAATGAAATTACCGTAGCAGTTAGGACACTACGGCGGGTAGGAAAGTACTAGCTCAGAATTCTGAGTGGGCCCAAGTTCAAATAGTTCTCCGTGACCTCTGGCAAATTTGTTTTAATTTGAAATTTAATATATTTAAGCCTTTGATATTGAGAAAACACCTAAAATGGTAACTGCTAGATGAAATTATCGTAGCAGTTAGGACACTATGGCGGGTAGGAAAGTAAAGGCTCAGAATTCTGAGTGGGCCCAAGTCCAAATAGTCCGTTCTCACCTCTGGCAAATTTGTTCTAATTTAAAATTTAATATATCCAAGCCTCTGATATTCAGAAAACACATAAAATAGTAGGTGCTAGATGAAATTATCATGGAAATTAGGGCACCATGGCGGGTAAAAAAGTAAAGGCTCAGAATTCTGAGTGGGCCCAAGTTCAAATAGTCCGTCCTCACCTCTGGCAAATTTTTTCTAATTTGAAATTTAATATATTCAAGCCCCTGATATTCAGAAACCACCTAAACCAATATGTCCTA
Source organism: Cerceris ruficornis (assembly GCA_963989415.1). Classification (NCBI taxonomy): domain Eukaryota; kingdom Metazoa; phylum Arthropoda; class Insecta; order Hymenoptera; family Crabronidae; genus Cerceris; species Cerceris ruficornis. Next base: position 29,886,573 of record OZ022518.1, read on the forward strand.
ACTGACATGACCTATTTCAACCCTTTGCCCTACAACAACGAGTGACACTCGTTATGCGGTTGATGATAGAGGAAATTTTGAAGCTTCTCAAAAATAATCAAATTGAGAAAATCAGTGGAACACGACACGATAATACTATTTCTATGTTATTAATATTGTGTTAAATTCAAAAATATATCAGGAATCACTAATGTAGTTTAATTTTAGCGATTTCATTTTCAATTATTGCGGAGGCAGCCACAAAAGAAAGCGTAGGACAAGGGGTTAAAGCAACTATGATAGACAAGGAAGTAAATTCAAATCGTCCCCCACCACCTCCGCAAAATTTTCCTTAATTTGAAATTTAATATATCCCAGTCTCCAAGCTTCAGAGAGAACTCAAAGCGGTAAATCCTAGTTGAAATGACCGTAGACATCGAAGCCGAAATACAAAACAACAACAAAAAGTCCTTTTTCCATTAATAAATCGACATTTTTCCCTAATTTGAAATTTAGTATATCTCAGTCTCCAAGCTTCAGAGAGTACCCAAAGCGGTAAATCCTAGTTGAAATGACCGTAGACATCGCAGCCAAAGTACAAAACAACAACAAGAACTCCTTTTTCCATTAAAAAATCGACATTTGCATCCAGCACTACCGTCGGCAAGAAGCACCGTCCAATCAGAAGGGTTTTCAAGTACCCGTGCCTCCAACAGCTCCAGCCTCGCGTGTACAGCGTTACGCAATGACTCTCGCCAGAAGGGCGCACGTACGGATAATTGCGCAACAATACTCAACGAGACAATGAAATATCGTGTAATCGCGAATACCTGGACGAGCTTCTGGTGTTTCATGGCGGGGATCTTTCCGCGGAAACATCTACGATCTTCTGGGAGATGGGCATTTGCAAAAGTCACGCGGAGCGCGTTTAGAGGGAACACCTAAGAGCTAATAATCCATATGGCTTGCAGGCCGGACAGATAGAATCTCGGATTCCTACGCGGTGGGTCTCCGATTGTGAGCATGAATCCCATCGCTGCTGCTTCCAGAATCGTTTCTACGGATGATGTATGGCGGACTTAACTACCGCTCCTTTGGTAGTTAAATCACGAGCCTGAGGATGAAACAGACGATGGCTGAATTCGACCGAAGGATGAGCTCCGTTCCAACAGTTCCTGGATGGACGGAGGGTGGATGAAATCGCGGTGAGATCGGTACATGTTTTATCTCCGTGGAAACTCTGTTGTAATCCGTGGGCAGTTGGTGCCTTGGCGCATCAGGGAAGTATAAAATGGAATTTGTCGAAATGTCTTTTTCGCAGGTGTACTTTCTTCTTATAATGAGATATTTTAGAGTTTGTGTCAAAACTATTACGCTATAACATGTAAGAGCTCAAGATTTTAGGACGATATTTCAAGGATACTTCAATTGATCTATTTTGCCATTTAAGATGCGAAAAGAAGACACAAATGTTTAGTTAAAACTAGCTTAACCCTCTACGGCTTTAATTAAATTCTTCGAATGAGAAAAAGGTATGTTGTATTTTAAACACTGGGACACAAAAATAACGTTATCACGTAAAAAATTCTTTGCAATGTGGGTTTATGGTGAAACCACTAGGAACAAAGTGGTCGAACAACCTTTTCTCAAAAATGGTGTTGAATATGAAAGGTTGACCAGATCACCGTGCCCGCAGTGTATTCAGGAGTAGAGGGTGGCCGTGGTCCAGGAGCAAAACTCCTTACTTTTAGTCAATTAATATGATTTATTTATAAACAAGAACAGCGGTCCTGCTGAGCGGTCTGTCGTGTCTGAACTTCGGCTAACGACTAGGGCTTCTCGACTGACGAGCCGAACTTAGCCGACTCGCGTCGAACCTGACCGATGACGTACCGGCAGATAGCGCCAATTGGGCCTGAGGCGCCTTGGACAATTTTCTACAAATGGTTTTATACCACTTTTAAGAATACCCGCTGAAATACTGAATTCTCAACGCGAAATAAGGACGATTAGTATTGAGCATGATTAATTTATAACAATATAATAATAACACTAAACTACCGGCAGTGTATCTATTACATTTAAACATACTGAATAAGTACTTTGGAAAAAGAACAATCAAGAGGTGAAGAAGATGATTAATTAAGTAACTTAGTTTTTGTAAGATAGAAGTCGAATATTTTCTGTACAGTTTCCCAATCAATTCGGAGAATCTTTAGAAAAAAATTTCACCCGGTCATTGTAACCGCCTTGACAGTATTATTGTTAATCTAAAATATAATTCTATTTTAAGTTCTCTGTATTACACACTCATAAAACACTCATAATTAACGGAACTCATATTTTTTCGTTGAATATGAGTCGGTATAACAGAGAACTTAAAATAGAATTATATTTTAGATCAACGGTTGCCAAACTTTTTGACCTCACGGAACAGGAAATTCATAATTTAAATCCCGCGGACCACTAAACTCATTTGCTAATTGTCCGCGGCTGTGAGTTTACTTTATTAACCCTTAACGAACGAGCGCATTTTTCTAGAACAATGACCAGTAGATCGACGCAATAAAAAAAAGTAAACAATTACTTATATATTTTCTGAGCGTTGTACTTTTCGCAATAGTTTCCTATGTGAATACCAGATTTTTTAGTACAAATATCACGGCATGCCGCCCGTACGGCGGCATTCGATTTTCTTGGAATATTTGTAATGTCGCGGATATGGCGGCATTCGTTCGTTAAGGGTTGAATGCACTGGTTAATCATTGTCAAGATAGTTATTATGATTTCAGAGTTATTACGATCTCCTGTACCTCATGACACGGTCGCCATAACCTCAAAGCATCTCAACACGAAACCCCGTAAACCGAATTCCCCGTTGAAAATTCCGTATTCTCAAGAGTCGAAGCAAGATCCGATGGATCTTCGCGTCCACCCCCGTATTCCGGCGGAACGAGATATTCCCGTTCCGACGTTCCAATCGTCCGTTCCGGCGACAGCGTTAATTGGCCTCGGGAATAATTTATACATTAGTACCCGATCCGTCGCTCGGAGCTGCAGCACCGGAATGGATTACATTAGGAAACTGAGAGGAGCATCGCGGGCGACTCTAACGTAAATCACGAACGTGCCAGGACGTACGGGGAGAAAGAGAATTCCGGCTTCTCTCTCGTCTCGCTCGAGAGCGTCGACGTTTAAATATTGAATGAAGAGAGCCGATGCTCGCGCATGCGTGGATTCTCGACTGCCAACCGGGACGATGTTACCGATGCCAACGAGGCATACCGGAGACGATACCACTCACTTTATTACGACGATCGTAAGCACGTTCGACGTATTTATCGGCCGCGATTCGCGCCGGTTACCTACCCCAACTCAAAACACCTACGGGCGAATTATGGAGTTGATGCGAGACTCCGAACGAGTTGGAGAATTTTATGATCTGTGCTTTTTCACTTGTTAATTGAGGAGTTTTCGAAGGGTTGGGGTTCTGGGGTTGGCTTTGTTGCGATAGGTTTAATACTAAAGCTACCAAGCCGGTCAAAATGACCGGTTCCCAACTTTTTCTAAAAAGTTCCTAAATTGATAGGGGAGCCATGAAGTAAATATTCCACTATTTTATAAAACGTAAATTATTTAGTTGATCGTCGTTTAGATTTTTTGACTTCTCTTTTTTCAAAGTACTTATTCAGTATATCTGAATTTTAGTAGATATAACGTCGGTAGTTTTAGTGTTAAGAAGTATTGTGGGGCGTACTGTGTTTGGCTGAGAAAATGTCCGGGTAATGAAATGGGGACGCTTTTGGTGATCGGCGTCCTACTAGATCACGTAGTATGAAGTATAAATATTACAATTTCAATCATTTTTAATAAAATAACTCATATCGGACCTTAGAACTAAAGGATAACTCCGTGATGCACGGAAAACCTCAGACGGATCTACTACAGAATAAGTGATTCGTGTTAAACCCCAAAACAATTTTTTTAATTCATTTGCAATGAAATTAGACTGTTTATAACGTTTTATACATTTATTTTGAGATAGAGTTTTCTCACAATGCGAATAGTAACATGCCATCCGATATGCGACACTTTTCGCAAGTGTTGTTCGACACTAAAAGTCGAAGTTGTAAAAATTCTAAAAGTTTTTTTTTAAAACTGATTCTCTCAATAATGGAGACCAGCATAAATATTCTTTGGGCGAAAAACCGTCTTGACTAATGTTATTGAACGAAAGAATGGCTTACATTTAGCAAAATAGGCATAAAAAAAATGAAAATGTGCGTTCATTAGGAAATTCAGGAATTGCCCTGTGATTTATTTTGCGACTGAGTGCGTAATAACTCAGTTTTAATTGCTGAAGCAAAAATTTATTATAGATTTTTAATATTCTATGTGATTGAACGCAATATTAATACTGCAGAATTAATTTGATTATCTCTGGACTCACAGATATTTTCAAATTAAAAGTTTTTGGAGCACTTGAAAATTTTCTATTCCATTTACCGTATCTCGAGTGACACACGTGATTGTAGAGCAAGGGGTTATAAAAAATTATTGACCAGTCATTTTGTCTGACTTTTTAGATCTACCGATAAAATCACCCCTCGTGTAAATAACTGTGAGCAGTGGATCACCGTAGCTACCCTTAGCAGCAAGAGGGTTAAAGAAAAAATAAGGGAATGTAGTGTACAGCCTTTGAGTAGCTCAAAAGATAGTTTAGCAGGAAGGAGATGCTTTAAGCAGAAACTACTGGTTTTAGCTCAGTCCACCCTTCTCTTTCGAATACACGATGGCCGAGTGACCAAAGCCAACAACCCCTGTGGGTACCAAAAAGTAAGTGGACGCGAGGGATGACCAAGAGGGGCAGAAGGAGGAAAATAGAAAGAGGCAGATCCACTGGGACGGAGGATGTAAGTGATAGCAGAGAAAATAGGGTGAATTCAGGGTGGATTCGGTACAGAAACAGCGTGGCCCCAGGGACATTAACCCCTTGCCCACGATTTCTTTTCCGACTGAATGTGCAATCAGTCAGAATGAATTTCTAAAATAAGAATTTAATAAATGCTGAAATAAAAATTAATAGCATAGAAATAATTTGACAGTCTCATGTCCTACTCATATTTTTAATTTAATAGTTTTTGGAAAGCTTTTAACCCCTTGTCCACGATTTATTTTCCGACCGAATGTGCGATAAGTCAGAATTATTTTCTAAAATAAGAATTTAATAAATGCTGAAATAAAAATTAATAGCATAGAAATAATTTGATGGTCTCATGACCTACTCATATTTTTAATTTAATATTTTTTGGAAAGCTTTTAACCCCTTGCCCACGATTTCTTTTCCGACTGAATGTGCAATCAGTCAGAATTAATTTCTAAAATAAGAATTTAATAAATGCTGAAGTAAAAATTAATAGCATAGAAATAATTTGACGGTCTCATGACCTACTGATATGTTTAATTTAATAATTTTTGGAAAGCTTTTAACCCCTTGCCACGGTTTCTTTTACGACCGAATGTGCAATAAGTCAGAATTAATTTCTAAAATAAGAATTTAATAGACGCTGAAATAAAAATTAATAGCATAGAAATAATTTGATGGTCTCATGACCTACTGATATGTTTAATTTAATAGTTTTTGGAAAGCTTTCAGATTTCTGATCTAAAATTATCGATAAGATTTATGAATAATGACATTTCAGATTTTTTACTAGGTAAATTAGAGACCCGATTTGCGAGCGAGGATCGTATATATTACAATCATAATATAATAAGGTGTAATTAAGGGTACGGTTTAAAAGGAAGCAGAGAACGCGTGTTTATTTAATTGAATAAAGTAACAGGTCCGCAACACGTATCGCCGTGTACCCGCGCTAAATTAACGAGGAGGCCTAAAAATGTCAATCATAATAGAAAACACGATTATCGGAGCCGCAGAAGATGCGAGAGAGGACGAAAGTAAAACCGTGCAGAATTCGAGAAAGTCAAAATGAAATTTCATCCGCGGTATTTCGGCTACCGAATCTCAATCGTCGTATCGACGATATCAAAAGCATCGTCGATTAAACGGAGAATAAAGCAGTAATTTTGTAATCTCAAGGAGAGATCGAAAAGTCATCGAAATAAGCGAATCGAGAATACTTCGGCTTAATTCGGCCATTGAAAAATATGAAATCGAGTGATTTTGCAACGCAACGTTGCTATTTTACTGTTGAATTAATCATACTTCTCTGCAGAGCCTGAGTGCTTCCTGTTTGCCTTTAATAATCGATCCCGTAGCATTTAAATAACCAGGACTGACAACCTTCTTTTTTTCAAGTAGATTCGTCAATCAGACTTAAACTTTATCGTTTCGCGAGGCTAACGTTTCTGCATCGTCACGCAGACTTACGTAGCAATTCGCAGACTATTTTGGCGCACAATTGCACCTAAAGACATTATACCTCTCTTCAGGTAACCGGGCCGGTTCGGTCGTTAATATAATTCTTGCGATTTTACTTCGTATTTTATTTCAGATTTTAATTTACTAGGAGTCGCAGGGTAAAACGAAAAATATTAATGATAGGATTGCACGAAGCCGTGTGGCTCTATTAACCACATTCCTACAAATTAACCCATAACTAATGGTTTTTATCGTTCGATTATAGGATACACGAAGACTGCCGTTCTTTTTGCTCATCCGTGGGGGTTGATATTCGAGTTTTATTCCTGTCACGCAATCATATCGTTGGCATTCGTTGTCCTAGATTTATTCCGTGATTTCACGACAGCCTTTCTTATTTATGAATCGTAGAAAGGACAAGGAAATCGAAATGTTTATCCTTTTTATATAGTATTGAAACATTTATCCTTCCGAGAGTGCCAAACAAGGGTTGAAGTTTCCAGAGACCCTGAATTGTCATCGTCCATAACGATTCCAATCAGTTTCCAGAAATTGTTATTAATTATTGCAAATGTATACGTATAGAAAATGATATCTGATTAATAAGTAAATTAGTTTCTTTGATATTAAAAATTCTATCATTGTTCTCGTTATGGGGAGGAATTTCGATCATCCTTGGTAGAAACTTCTTTAATACTAAAGAATAATAATACTATTAAAACTTCTTTAATACTAAAATAAGGCAGTTAAAATGACCGGTGTCTAATTTTTTTATAAGAATTTTCCAAAATAAGAAGACCATACAGTAAATATTCCGCGGCTATCTTAGAAACTACGAATTACTGTATTGGCAATCTTTTTCAACCCTTGCTTTCCTGTTTTCCAAATATACTTATTTAATTTATTTAAATATGAGCCACTCACTTGCCAAATCGATTAACTCCATAAAACTTAAAGTGGAGAAACGTGGTGAAGTAGTATACACTCCTTTTCAAAATTCCGTTCAAAATATAAATACAAATAAATATTGTAGAGTGTATAATCGCATGTAGCTTTCTCCTAGCGAAATATAAAAGGAATAAGATGGAATAGCCTTTGGAATTAATAACACTGATTTTCAAATCAATTACTTATTATTCGATGGTCAAACAAATTTCGTCATTTAATCCTGCTAATCGTTATTATTATGAAAATTTATTCTAAACATAAGAAGTTACCATTCAATCGAGTGTTTTGAGACTCAAATTTTGAAAAATTCAAAGTGGAGTTAATCGATTTGGCCTGTGAACGGATCATTCAACGCCGGTAGTTCTCGTGTTAAATAATTAAAGCATTCCCAATCACCTAATAGTAATAGAATATTGTTTATAGTAATAGTGTAGAATATTATTATAGATATTATAGAATAATATTTGTAATAGAATATTATTTATATTATAGAATACTATTACTAATAAAATATTATTTATATTATAGAATAATATTAGTAATGGAATATTATTTATATTACAGAATAATATTAGTAATGGAATATTATTTATATTACAGAATAATATTAGTAATGGAATATTATTTATATTATAGAATGATATCTGTAACAGAATATTATTTATATTATAGAATAATATTTGTAATAGAATATTATTTATATTATAGAATACTATTACTAATAAAATATTATTTATATTATAGAATAATATTAGTAATGGAATATTATTTATATTGCAGAATAATATTAGTAATGGAATATTACTTATTTATTAGAATATCATTTTTATTGTCTCTCAAGACGATCTACAAATCCAGCCAAAAGTAATTCTGTCCACCATTAAAATAAAGAAACTCGCAAACTTCAATCTCCCTGGTTCCCAACAAACGCACATTTCTAACACACTGAAAAATTTCACCGACAGCAATCGCGTCGATCTGCTTTCCCGTTACAAATAAAATCTCATCAGCAAAATTACTATACTTCTCTCCAAACTAAATTAAAGGGTGGAACATAGAAAGATCCCGTAACCCTATTTCCACCTCCCCTTCTTCCCGTTCCTACGAAAGGGGTGAACGTCTCGTTAAAAGCGCTCCGTTAAACTCGTCCATCTGTCGACGAGAAAAATCCCCGGAACTTCGATTAAAACCGATAAACAGGAACATCTGAATTTCTAGCAGGAAAGAAACGACTGTAAAAAAACACATGGAATGAAAGTAAGCCGCAGACCACCCGCGCGATTCTTTTTTCATCCAAATTTCTCTCCCGCTGGAGCGCGAAACGCGAACAGGACGTTTACTCGCGTTCACTCGGAATGCACGCCATGGTGTTCTCCGTGTCTACCAGCCATCGGTTCTATATTCTCTTTATCCGACCGCGATTATATCTCAATAACCTTATTTCGCGACGATCGGATACGAGCTCGCTCGAAGACGTCAATGGTCTTCGGTGAAATTTAAGCTCGAATTTCACGAGGTTTCACGCTCGAGTTCTTCCATCCTCGATGTGCGGCCGATCCTCGCGCATTAAAGTCAAGACGGACATAATTGCACCGTGAACGTTATCTCTCGGCGAGATAAATTCCCGGGACGGTGATAACAAATCGCGTTATCGGCGTTAATTTGTCAGGTATAATTGCCGGACGGCTGATAGTGTTACCGTTCGAGGCACCCGGTTCGCGATCGACTGGACAATGGGTCAGCGAGCGATAATGTTTTGTTGGAGTTTTATGGTCGGTCTGTTACAGTCGATGTCGGGTTGTATATTGTATTTTCTATGGTTTTTTGTTCTTTCGGATTTATGGTGGAGTGGAGATTTATGTTTGTGTTTTGTCGGGTCGTATGTGGTAGATAGATATCGATTGGACGGTGCAGGAGGGAAATTGGCTCGACTCTCAATCAGTGGGCTCGAGTTCAATCCTTCCTCGGGCACCTCTGGGAAATTTTTTCTCAATTATTAGTTCATGTGTCATAGAATCGGTGGTTTGGGAGGCAGCTGAAACAGTATGGTCTGGGCGAAATGATTATTGCAGCTAGGGGACTCTGCTGGGTAATTTGGTAGCGGCTCAAACTTCTCAAGCTTTGGGCTCGAGCTCAAAGTCTCCTCTTTCACCCCTAGACAATTTTTTCTGAATTATTAATTCATATGTTATAGAATTGGTGGTTTGGAAGGCAACTGAAAAAACAGGATCTGGGCAAAATGATTACAGCAGCTAGGGGACTTTGATAGGTCATTTGATATAGGCTCAAACTTCGCAATCTTTGGACTCAAGCTTCAAATCCTGGGAATTTTTTTCTGATTCAAAATTGAATATATCATAGCGTCGAAGTTTCGCAGCAACGATTGAAAAAAAGACTCGAAGAAATTGCAGAAAATCTTCGGCGCACAGATCGCGAAACATCAGAACTGATTAACGAGCGGGCGGATAAAAGCTCGACGAATTCATAAAATCCTCCTCAGCGAAGCACTTTCGACGAGAGAATTGCCTCCATTCAATTATCTGGCGGCGCGTGGAAATTCATAAGAGCGGAAGTTGCCTCTGTGCCCGATGAAAGGTTCCGTTTGGTCTTTCGAATGTACGAAGCAAGAGCAGCTAGAGAGAAGAGGAAAAAAGGGGAAAGTGAAAGAGCAATTGAAGAAATAGAGAGGAGAAAGGGGTGGAAGATAGAAGTCGAGAGGAAAAGTAAGCGGAGAAGAGATTCTGGTAGGTGAAGAGAGGAAGAGAGAAAAGGGGAAAGTTAGCGGGAAAGAGAAGATGGCTGAAGGAGAGAGGGAAAGTGAAACGAAGAGTAGAGTAACACTCTTCGTTTATATTGTTATTCTTTTCATCACCGTCTATACGATCAATATTTATGTGATTATAGTCGTAATCGGTTTCATTTTTCAATTTAATTAAGACTATAAATGTCACGTGAACGGTGATTTTCTATCGAAAAGGATTCATGTAAATTTGGAGTTCCGAAGTTTCTCATCCCGAAGCCGCACCCTTCCTTATTTTCATCGCAACGACTCCCTTCCGACTTTGAACACTTTTCTCAACCCTTGACTCTTCGATATTTGCCCCGCACCGTTTCAAAATCACATTCCACTCCACTTTTGAAAAACCCTAGACGATCGATATTTTAATAAACCCAGCACAGTGCATCCAGCGAATGCAAATCGTGTCAAATCTCCCTGAGCTTGCCGCTGCGTAAAAGTCAAACAATAGAGGAGAGAAAGGAAGGGAATAAAATGGCAAAAGAAGGTAAAACGAGCTGACCATGCAGACGACACGAGAAGACAGAAAAACCTAGTATAAGGGAGGATACAGAGGCAGAAGGAAATGCAAAAAGAAGGGAAGAGGAGCAGAGCGGAGAAAAGAGAAAAATGGAGAAGAGAGAAGAGGTGAAAGAGCAAAGGGATGAGAGAGGAGCGGAGAAGAGCGAAAGCGAGAGGGAAGAAGACTAGAGTAGAGGAGGAGAGGAGAGGAGACTGACAAAGCAGCGGCGCTCGAAGGGGAGCAAAAGCTTTTTGCTACGGGGTTGTAGTCCTCGAGGCAACCGCGTGTCGGGGAGGCAAAGGTAGGAAAGTGCGGGGCGACCGTGCCGGGGGTGCACCATCGATTTTAGCCCCACCCTGCTGCACAACGGCCGAGCAACTCCGGAGGCAGTGCCCTCGATCCTCTCACCCTGGTAGAGCAAGCTGAACCACGTTGAGTCAAACTGAACCAACCTGAACTTCATGGAACCACGTAGAACCGAATGGAATCAAGCCAAGCTGCGTTAAGCCGCACTGAATCAAAATAGACGACGTTCGGCAAAGCTAGACAACGTTGAACCACCCTGAACCAAGCTGAACTTCATTGAACCAAGTTGAACCCAATTGAATCAAGTCGAGCTGCAGTAAGTCACATGGAACCAAATTCGACTACGTTCAACAAAGTTAGACGACGCTGAACCGCATGAACCAAGCTGAACTTCATTAAACCAAATTGAACCAACTTGAATCAAGTCAAGCTGCATTAAGTCACACGGAACCAAATTCGACTACATTCAATAAATCTAGACGACGTTGAACCACATGAACCAAGCTGAACTTCATTGAACTAAGTTGAACCAAATTGAATTAAGTCAAGCTGCATTAAGTCGCATGGAACCAAATTCGACTACATTCAATAAAGTTAGACGACGTTAAACCACATTGAACCAAGCCAGACTGCGTTCAACACTGTTAAACGACGTTGAACCTCATGAACCAAGCTGACCTTTATTAAACCAAATTCAATCAAGCCAAACTGCGTTACCCCATTGAACTAAATTAGTCTACGTTCGACAAAGCTAGACGACGTTGAACCACCCTGAACCAAGCTGAACATCATTGAACGAAGTTGAACCAAATTGAGTCAAGTCAAGCTGCGTTAAGCCATACTGATTCAAGCTAGGTCGCATTCCGCAAAGATAGAATGACGTTGAACCACATTGAACCAAGCTGAACTTCCTTGAACCACATTGAACCAAATTTAATCAAGCCAAAGTGCGTTATGCCACGTTGATCCAAACTGGACGATCTTCAGCTAAACTAAAATGACATTGAACCACATTGAACCAAGTCAGACTACGTTCAACACTGTTAGACGACGTTGAACCACATGAACGAAGCTGAACTTCATTGAACCAAATTGAATCAATTCAGGCTGCGTTAAGTCACATCGAACCAAGCCATGTCGCTGAAAAGCTAGAATGACGTTGAACCACATTGAACCAAGACTACGTGCAACACTGTTAAACGACGTTGAACCATGTGAACCCAGCTGAACTTCATTGAACCAGGCTGAGCCAAATTTAAACAAGCCAAACTGTATTAGCCACATTGAACCATAATTAGTTTACGTTCGGCAAAGCTAGACGACGTTGAACCACCCTGAACCAAGCTGAACTTCATTGAACCAAGTTGAACCAAATTGAATGAATTTAAGCTGCGTTAAGTCACATGGAATCAAGCCATGTCGCGTTCAGCAAAGCTAGAATGACGGTGAACCACATTGAACCAAGACTACGTTCAACACAGTTAGGCGACGTTGAACCACATGAACCCAGCTGAACTTTATAGAACCAGGCTGAGCCAAATTTAAACAAGCGAAACTGTATTAGCCCCATTGAACTAACTTAGTCTACGTTCGGCAAAGTTAGACGACGTTGAACCGCATTGAACCAAGACTACGTTCAACACAGTTAGACGACGTTGAAGCACATGAACCAAGCTGAACTTCATAGAACCACGCTGAGTCAAATTTAAACAAGCTAAACTGCTTTAAGTCACATTGATCCAAGCTAGACGACATTGCAAAGCACTGAACCAAGCTAGACCACGTTCTACAAAGCTAAAGGACGTTGAACCACAGAGAACCAAGCTGGAGCAAGGTAGACATACAGCATAGGCCAACTGGCAAACGGCTCTGCCAAGCTTCGTAATAAGACAGTTTATCGACGACGGGGAAGCTAGAAAATCGTGAAATATGCCGCTTGTCAGGAACACCCGTCGCTTTGGCGTGTCTCCCTTAGAGAGAAAGCAGAGACGCGCGCGTCCACGCGAAAGAGCCGCCTCTTCCCAACGTTCGAATCGCTTGGAATGTTCCATCGTCTCGGGAATGATCGGTAGACTGGAAAATCTTGAGAGACTCGTCTTTAGTTGCGATCGTGAGAGGAAGCAAGACGGGTGTCCTGTCTTTGAGTTGTAATGGGACAAAGACCCTATTCCTCGAGGTCCTCGGTGATTTCTCCCCCACCGAAATTAATGTCTCGCAGCCAAAGTAACCATTGCACTTAAAGCCAAAAAGTGCAGGAACGGAATTTTGTACGCGTAATTATTATTAATTTTTAGAATTAGTGAGTGTGGATGGTTTGTAAACAAGCGAGAGTGGATGCTTAGAGTGGATGCTTAGAGTGCGTGATTTGGAAGGCGACGGATGCCAGGTCTAGTATGAATGTTTGGTCTATGGATAAGGAGAAAATGAGTGAGTGCAACAGAGAATGCATGCTGTAAGAAAGAGTATCGAGGGTGGATGCGAGCGTGAATTTGGAAAGAGTCAGTTGAGAATATGCAGTTGAGTTGAGAGTTCAGAGAGTGAGAGACACAGCGTGAGTGGAGAGAGCTTTTGCGAGAAATTCGGAGTTGGAGTAATTTTAGTGTTATTAAGAGTTTTGTATTTTTATACTTATATATAGTTAATAAATTTAATCATTTCGTTTTAAATTACACACATTCAATTAAGTTTCTAGGCTACGATATTATTAGTTAAATTTTAAGGGAATCTATTCGGTTTCTCCAAGGACGAGTACCGATATTCTTTGGGGCCACATCCGGGGTTAAATTAAAGTAGGACCCTATAGTACTTTGTCATTGCAGTCGTGTGGCACGTGTGAGGTGACAAAATGAATCGAGTCTAAACTCGCTGTCTGTGGAATGTGTGGACAATTGCCTTATCAATTGAACATTACCAACGGAGTGATTAACACGTTCAGTGATATAACAGCGCCTTTTTTTAAACAAATTATAATATTTTGGCCCCAAAAAATGAACAAAGAAAATTTAGTGAGCTTTTTGGATAGTGATAGTGGCAGTGAATTCTTTGAAAAGAATTCTAAAAGTTTTTTTGATTCTAGTAACGAGACTAGCAGTGACTCCTTATTACATTCTAAGAAAAAAAAATTGTTATACCTATAGAAAATTTTAGAATAAGTTTAGTGTTATTAAGAGTTTTGTATTTTTATAGTTATCTATAGTTAATAAAGTTAATCACTTAGTTTTAAATTACACGCGTTCAGTTAAGTTTCTAGGCTACGATATTATTAGTTAAATTTTAAGGGAATCCATTCGGTTTCTTCAAGGACGAGTACCGATATTCTTTGGTGGCTCGTCTGAGACTAAATTAGAGTAGGACCCTATAAAAGTATAAAGCAAAAAAGACGTCCAAATTGTCGAACTACTCGTCGCTCAAATACTTAAAGAATCAGCAGGTTCAAAAACGAAACCGAAATCACGTAGAATGCCAACCTCACATAAATTCGTGCACACGAAAGTACGCACTGGCGCGTTGCGCAAGAACGAAGAGGGTAACACGGAAAAAGACTTTCACCCGTCCTTTTCAAAGGAGAGACAAATAGCCGATGCATTAGCGATTGCACATGCGCGAGAAATGGGAAACGAGAGACACGGGAGCGACGAACGAGAGGAATCTCATATCCGAAGCGCCGTGAAGCAGAATGCGCTGCTTTATTTGTTCTCATAAAAGTGGGCGGGAGAGTTTAAAAAAAGAAAAAAAAGATGAACGTATTGACAGTACCATTAAAACGTATATTTCTAGGCACCCGTGGGTATTTACCGAGGCTCGTAAAACCACTGAATTTATCAAGTGGCTTCGCATTCGCCCGAAGAAAAGAAGAAAGAAAACTGAAAAGGAAGGGTGAAAAAAAAGGGACGAGCGAACGTATACCACTACGTTTTTCCCGAAGTCATTAAACTTTCGCCGCGTGCGAACGTTCTCATGTTCCGTTTATATCGTAAACTTAGAAACCGATGACTGTAACGCCGATTAATTAAAATAATCTCCCATAAAGCGGCGGCGGGCGCGTCGTAATTATCCGCTGCTAAATAAATTTATCTTTCGGAAGAGACCGATATCGCGCGTTACTTAAGACCCGCTTAGAACAACGAATGATTTGCAATCGATGCACAGAGCAGACATTTCTTTTCCTTGCGGTTTTAAGGAGCGTGTGAAAGTCTGATAAGGAGATTTATTGACGAGTACTTTATACTTGCAAAGTTTCAGAGTTCTCCATAGTTCAAAAAACGGGGCCTGAGGATTGTGCACGTTTGAGGGAATTTTAAGTTTGTTTCGAGGAGGACACTTTTCTTGTGGGAAACCATAGAGAAATAATTGTTAACGTTCATTTCGATCACTCGATGGCTTTCGATGGCAATGGTAGCACATGGGAAATCCATCTCGCAAATTCCCTTTGCAGAGTTTTCAAGCATGTGCGAAGGGGGATTATAGTGGAAAGGGAGGCAAAGGATCGAAATCGCGATCAGTTGGACTGAATTTAAAAACCCTGTTACTTCAGTAAAAATTTTCCTAGATTATCATTTAATATATTAGAATCTGAGTGTTTCCGAAGCCACCTAAAGCAGTGGTCCTACGCGAAATGACCGTTCTAGTTAGAGGGCTATAGTAGATAGGGAAGCAAAGGCTCAGACTCGCAATTAATGGGCCCGAGTTCAAGTAGTCCTCCTCCATTCTTGGAAATTTAAAGTAATTTGAAATTTAATGTATCGTAATTTCGGTGGTTTTGGAAGTCACCTATAACAGTAGGTCCTAGGCGAAATAATCATTGCAGTTAGAGGTCTATGGTGCGCAAGGAGGTAAAACTTCGTACTTGTTCAGTGGATCAGAGTTTAAATCGTCCATCACGTCAGGAAAACTTTTTAGGTGCTATAGTTATAGGGGGTCCCGAACCACCAAAGATTGTCAACTGGTGTGATTATTTCGCCTTGGAGTTACCATTTTAGGTAGATTCCGAACCACCGAGGTTTAAACTAGGTTGGGAATTTTACTCTGGGACCTACTGTTCTAAGTGGTTCCGAAATACTGTGGTTTAAACTGGGATGATAATTTCGACTAGGAGGTAGAATTTTAGGTGGTTCCGAATCACCAAGGTTGGAACTCGGTTGGGAATTCTACTCTGGGACCTACTGTTCTAGGTGGTTCCGAAATACTGAGATTTGATCTGGGATGATAATTTCGGCTAGGAGGTACAATTTTAGGTGGTTCCGAAGCACCGAGGTTTGAACTTGGTTAGGAATTTTACTCTGGGACTTACTGTTCTAAGTAATTCAGAAATACTGAGGTTTGAACCGGGATGATAATTTCGGCTAGGAGGTACAATTTTAGGTGGTTCCGAACCACCGAGGTTTGAACTCGGCAGCGAATTTTACTCTGGGACCTACTGCTCTAAGTACTTCCGAACTACTGAGATTTGAACTGGGGTGATAATTCCGGCTAGGAGGTACAATTTTAGGTGGTTCCGAACCACCGAAGTTTGAACTACAATAGGTTGGGAATTTTTCTCTGGGACCTACTGTTCCAGGTGGTTTCGAATTACTGAGATTTGAACTGGGATGATAATTTCGGCTAGAAGGTTCAATTTTAGGTGGTTCCGAACCACCGAAGTTTGAACTACAATAGGTTGGGAATTTTTCTCTGGGACCTACTGTTCTAGGTGGTTTCGAATTACTGAGATTTGAACTGGGATGATAATTTCGGCTGGGAGGTACAATTTTAGGTGGTTCCGAACCACCGAGGTTTGAACTCGGCAGCGAATTTTACTCTGGGACCTACTGTTCTAGATAATTCCGAACTACTGAGATTTGAACTGGGATGATAATTTCGGCTAGGAGGTACAACTTTAGGTGGTTCCGAACCACCGAGCTTTGAACTCGGTTGGGAATTTTAGTCTGGGACCTACTGTTCTAGGTGGTTTCGAAATCCTGAGGTCTGAACTGGGACCACAATTCTTCCTAGGAGTTACAGTTTGACTTGGTTCCTAACTACTAATGATTGTACTGGGATGACAATTTGACCTACGACCTACAGTTCTACAATCAGAACAAAGCTAAAACAGAAGGCCCAGGTAAAGTATCCATGGCAGTTAAAGTCAAAAAGAAACTTTTTAAATATTCAACGGAAACGAATCAGAGCGAAAGGACATCCCTAACGTCCTCGCTTTCTTTCCCACGCTTGCCTCACACCAGACGACTTTGTTCTCCGTTTCCAAACGATTTTCTCCGCGTTCTCCGCTGCTTTGCGCTCGGATCACGTTCCATCCTAAATATTCCAAGGAGAATAGACGCAGAAGCGTGAGCACCAGCCCGATTGGCCGTCTTCTTTTTGAAATCCACACTTTCGTCGTCCTTTATATTCCTCGCCGCGACTCGTTTCTCTCTCCGTTTGTTTTTCTTCTCTTTCCTCCCCCTTCTTCCCGATGTTCCGTGAATAACGTATTAGGTTTTATTGTCATATCGCGGGACTTTAAAACGGCAAAATAATTCTGGAAATGTTCTCGATGGTGTAACGCCAAACTTGGATTCTATTTCGACGTTCACCGTTGCGCGCAATTGAGCTGAGAGTTTTACAGAAATTTGGAAAAAGTCCTCTGGACTGTTCTTATTCGAAGCACGATCCTCGGAGATCGTGATGAGAAATTTGAATACCGGATCGAATGGGAATATAATACGTTTTTGGTTGGAAGTGAAAAATACGACGGCTGTTTACTTTAACTGCTATAGATTCAGAGTTTCGGGGTTAAAGTTCAACCCTTTGAATTCTTTTTTCCTCTGAGAATCGCACAAATAGTAATTTACAGTTTTTACACGTCAATCCGTTAACTTTCTGATGAAAAGGAGGCTCTTCATCGCCGAAGAAGTATAATTTCTCAATATAAAGAGAAGGCACCGTCCGCAAATTAATTAATCACGACGAAATTAATCCTTAATGGTATCAACCCTTTGCATTCCTATGTCCTGATACACTGGACTCAGCTGTCTGGTCTAATTAATGCTTTATCTGTTAAATTTCGACTTTGCTAATTAACAAAGATGTTCTACCTTCCCATAAATATTCCTCAGTGCCTTCATTTATTCTCGTTATTAATTAAAATTGAATAATCAGCGGTAGAATATTCCCCGAATTTATTTTTAATTAGCTGACGAAACATTTAAAAAATAAAAAAAAACATCTTGAACCGCAAAGGGTCAAAACGAATAAGAAGTCTCTTTGAACGATTGGTAGCTAAATTATTTTTAGTAATTTCCTATCAAATTAATTTCCCCGTTTACAAAAAAAAACCTTTAAAATTTTAGATGACTTCTCAACAAATTAATTTCCCCCTTTGCAAAAGAATCTTCCCCGAATTTATTTCCGCGTAGCGGACGAAACATTTAAAAAATTAAAAAAACATCTTGCCAAATTATTTTAAGTAATTTCCTATCAAATTAATTTCCCCGTTTGCAAAAAAAATCTTTAAAATTTTAGATGACTTCTCAGCAAATTAATTTCCCCCTTTGCAAAAGAATCCTTTCAAAACTTTAGATAAATTCTTACCAAATTAATTTCCCCCTTGACAAAAGAACCCTTTCGAACCTCCCGCGTCCAAGTATCGACCGAATTTCCATATCAGCGAGAATCGAGCCGTTGAAAACGCAGAAAGTGCAATCAGGTTTGCAGTCGTACAGGAGGTATGGCGTCTGCGTTCGCACAGAGTTGCAAAGTAGGCCAACGGAACCGTGCACCGGCCAGGGCAGAGGGCATGGGGGTTGAAGGGGGTTGAAGGGGGTGGCGCAGTTTCGAATCAATAATCGTGTCTGCAGTTAGTTATTTAAGTTTCGTCCGATACACTTACTCCAAGAATACCCGCATGCTATAGAAAGCACTCGACAATAATCCAACCCCCCGGACTGACAGAATAAACTTCATTCAGTCTCGTCGATCTATTTTTTCCTATGAACTGACATGTTGAATGGACAACAGCATGATTAAGCATGAATTTAAAGTCGCGGAATTAATTTTAATGAAGTTTAAGTGATCGAGGGTTTCTAAGCCCTGATGCTAAAAGGACGACTGAGAACGTTCGGAGCAGCTGTGGAATTTTGTTCGTAGAAGATAATTATTAGGGTGGTTGAGAGTGAAAATGGTACGTAATAATATCGTAATTAACCCTTATCGGTCGCTAGCTTTTCATACGAGATTTTCATTAGGTTGTAGCTGGTTCCGGTAAATATGCGAAAAATCTTCAGTATTGTAAGAACAACATTTTCGTTAGAAAGTATTTATTTTTTGGAAGGATATTACAATTGTATGAGTTTCAGATAATTCATTATCGATAAATCATCATCGTCACTGTCGATTTCAATCCAATCATTATCTCAAACCAACATTTTCTCCTTCCATGTCTCCTTCCATTAATCACGAGAAGTCGGGCTCATTCGAACCTCCCACCGCGCTGTCCGACAGCCCTTAAAACCTCGGTCTCATTTTCAAATCAGAGAATTGTCTGGAATCGCTGACAGTCTTGTGACGACGTTATCTTTAACCCTTTGTGGACGGAGAGATTTTTCAATATTGAGAGATAGTCCTTCATTTTGCGATACAAAAGCACCTTCTTATCAGCAAGTTATACCGTTAATCTATATAAATTATAAATTACTACTTGCTTAATCATATTTCAACGGTTATATTTCAACTTTTCAACTCTAACTGTATATAAGAGCGACTATAAACTATAATTAAATTTTTTCTCAGGCCGCATATATGCGTCGCTAGTCCTCAAAGGGTTAAGTTGTAAGCCCTCCAACCGCGAAAGTAGTTCTTCAAAAGTAAACTATTGTAAAACTCCTCACAGGATAAAATACCACCCCCTAAAGGAAAGTATCTCCCCAAATCAACAGATCACCCCCAAAAAGTCCTCCAAAGCGCTCGGCAAGCTTCACGTTCAACGATACTGCAACCGAACAATGATAATCCGTCGGCCGTAAATGAATTAAGCCGTAAGTGGCTCTCTGCTCGCGTTGCTTGCGCCAAGTGATAATTTATGTAGGAAAGTTCGCGTTATACCGTTAATAGGGTTCCTTCGATGATATTTATGGAGCTATTTCATAATACACCGTACGTTATATCGCGGTGATAATTAGAGGCACGCTAGGATACCTCAACGTTCGACATAACTTCTGCCGCGTCTGCTTTTTCAAACGAGCTGTTAACGCGCGCCGCATAAACGCGCCCGCGTATCGTGAATCACAAAACGATTTGTTCCACCCGAATTGGCTCGGCGAAGTGTCTCTATAACGCGGCGATTATACGAGCTCGTATAACGACCTATATTCGTAAGCCGTTAGACCATAATCGTACAGTATTTCTTTGACGCTTTCATGGAGATGGAAATTACGTGTTGCGAGGCGCGACGAGAGGTAGTCTATTTTATAACGAGGTTGATGAAGTGTGGTAGGTTTCATTTTAACGTGTTGCTTAGGATGTTTATAAGAGTACGATAGGTTATGGTTGTATGCTGGTGATCACGAAGGATTATGATACTTTGTAGAGGCTTGGAATAACGGTTGGAGAGCTTCGGTTGAAATTGTGGACTCTGGGCGATTTTTTATAAATTATTTTTTAATATATTGTAGCTTCTGTGGCTTGGAAGCTACGCGTAAGATGAAATGAGTGTAGTAGTTGAAGCTGGAGTACGAAATATTTATTTAGATTTATTGTTTCAACGTAACAATCTGGCCAGAAGACTACTGGGCTCGCAGAAGAGCGAGAAAGGTTAGAGAGACACTGGTTTTACATCTTCCATGTAGATTTAATGATTGGAACTAAATTACAACATAGGCAGAACTGAGTGTATTCACGTTTACGTTACTTAAACTTCCACAGTGTTAACCGTTTGAGAGCTGAAGAATTTTCTTGTATATATGCTAAAAGTGCGGAATGAAATGCGTAGTTATTTTTTTTGGAAAGTAATAGAAACGGTTATAATTAACTCTAATTATTACATAAAAAGTAATTTTTACCAACAATAATATTTTTTATTCTCACTTATTACAAGAGTGTCTTGCTGCACAAATTCCATGAATTCCTTTTTCATATACAACGCAAATTAAGTTGGATCGTTTAATTATATTACCATTTTTTTACTGCATAACTCACACTGTCGCAAGTCGTCTTATCCTGCTCTCAATTAATGCGAAAATTATGTCGTAGTAAGATACAACAGCGCGATAGCGCTTCGCGGCACTCAAACGGTTAAATATCATTGTCTGGCAGCTACAACTTATGCAGAGTACAAATTCAATAAAACAAAACAATATTTACTGTAACTTTAGCAAAACTTTGAAAGCCATCTGATCTACCTTCCCGATGTAAAATACATTGGATGAATGTATCGAAAAATAGTGCAATTTTGAAGCAAAATTAAAATTTGTGAATGTGAATCCACCTAAAACTGTAGGTTCCAGGCGACATTAGTTTAATTCAATCATTCAATGCCATCGGCTACAAAATGCCCTCCCTTTTCTCCCTCGTGTTTGCACAGCGCGTGGAAAAATATTCCCGAACATCGCAGTCGTTTCATCGACATAGAAAGCGCGCAGGGAGAGAACATTGCACGGTTACTCCGTGTTCCATTCTATGAAGCGATTGTCAAACGCTCGTGTAACTCGAAATTTCCATTACTCGACTGAAGATCCGTGTAACAATGCATGTTTCACTACCGCGGAGAGGTCTTTCAAGTTCCTCTATCAGACGTACCAAGTGAAATTACGTTTCCCTGAAACTCGCCGCAGTGCCGTTCAATGGAAATTCGAAGTTCGAGCCTTTAACTCAAGACCCAACGAAGATTCTATAATATCTCTTTGCTCTCACACTAACAGTGTGCGCCACAAAAGGACCATATTCGATGAGATATATACGATTGTAGCAGGAATAGGGAGGACCAAAAGTCATAGGAGGTCAGGGCACGCTATTCTCAATCGAATGATACTTCATCGAATAATAACTGTTTCAATTAAAAAAGCCGTTATGTGATTTTCGTTTTAGCTTTATTGAGCGTAGGACCGTTCCTCGGCGATGTTAGCTCTATATAGACTGCCTGCCACGCTCAGCTCGCACAAAAAAGGAACCGAAAGTAGCAGACGACAGTAGCGGTCGGCGATGACCTTGGGCGCAGTTCCGAGAATTTCCTTATCGGAAGATCCCGAAGCCCTCAAAAACATTGCGGTCATAACAGACGAAATACATCTCACACTTTGCAGAATAAGTGTGAATCAAGGTAACAGCAATGACCAACTGCGCTATTAGCAACGATAACAAGTTTGACCCAACGAAGCATCAATAACACCGTAATTCAGCAACAGATGATTATTTCCTAAAATTTGAAAGGGGTTAAGTCACCTCGCGGCTCAAACTAATGGACCAATCTAGTGTCCTTGGACGTAAGTTGGACTGAAGTTAACAGGAACAACCAAGCGTGTCATTCATAACGATAACAAGTTTGACCCAAGGAAGCATCAATAACACCGTATTTCAGCGACAGATGATTATTTCTCAAAATTTGAAGGGGGTTAAGCCACTTCGCTGCTCGAACCAATGGACCAACCTATCGTCCTTCGACATAAGTTTGACTCAGGTTAAATAACAGCACCAACTAAACGTGTAATTTGCAACGATAACAAGTTTGACCCAAGGAAGCATCAATAACACCGTAATTCAGCAATAGATGACTATTTCTCAAAATTTGAAGGGGGTTAAGCCAGCTCGCGATTCAAATCAATGGACTAACTTAACGCCCTTCGATATAAGTTTGACTCAAGTTAAATAACAGTACCAACCAAACGTGTAATTTGCAACGATAACAAGTTTGACCCAAAGTAGCATCAATAACATCGTAATTTAGGAACAAATTATTTCTCAAAACTTAAAAGGGGTTAAGCCACGTCGTGGCTAAAATCAATGGATCAACCTGTCGTCCGTCGACATAAGTTTGACTCAAATTAACAGAAATAACCAAACGTGTTATTAGCAACGATAACAAGTTTGTCTCAAGACAGTGTCAGTAACATAGTAATTTGGCAATAGATGATTATTTCTCAAAATTTGAAAGGGGTTAAGCCAGCTCGCGGTTCAAACCAATAGACCAACCTATCGTCCTTGGACGTAAGTTTGACTCAAGTTAACAGTACCAACCCTACGTGTCACTCGTAACGATAACAAGTTTGACACCAGGTAGGATCAAACTAATCTGTTAGCAAAAGAATGGTATTTCCAAAAATATGGAAGTAGTCACATCTACGCCAGGTCTTTTGTGCTTAATTTATCTTCCGTCTCAAGCCAACGGACCCACCCCATCGCCCCGCGATCCCATCGTCCTCCAACGTCCCATTCTAAACGCACCTTCGTCATCCATTTTGCCGTCTGCCGCGACGACTCGGCATCGTCCGCATCCTACCGTGCAATCCACCCCCGTGGCTAATTTTTCCACGGGTCGATAAGTCAACTAACGGTGACGGGGCATGCGAGGGGTCAAGAGTTCGAAATAGGAGCACACGGAAAGTGTGTTCGCGTTCGAGTGTACAAGGTATACCTTCTTCCGGCGGAGCAGCTTCCAATCGAAGTGACTCATCCTGTTCGGCTCGTTAGCCTCTCTTTATCGGTCCTTCCTCTCCGTGCTCCCTTCGCCGATTCCTCGCGTCCTTTTTCCTCGCCGGCTCAACGGATACTCCTTGCTATACGTGTCACCCTCCGCGGTCGATTTATTCCCACGATCCACCGTCTCCTCTCCTGGTCCCCGCTGGTCCGACGAGCCTCCTTCTAGGTTTCGTTTGTGCGTTTCAACGGGAACGAGACGCTATGGAGTTTGCATTCACGGCACGGCATCGCTGTGAGCCGACGCGCTGAAATCCTCATTGTTCCACGGTCTCGCGCGCCCGGGGCTTCGTGTCCTTGGCACCGACGTCCGCCCACTTTGGATGCACCGATCGCCCTGAGAGTTCCTTCCAGGGATGCGGACAAGTCTTCTGCTGATTTTCGCTTCCTTTTTTAACACTAGAAGTACCAAACCAGTCAAAATGACTGGTACACAATTCTTTCCAAAAATTCTCCAAGTTTATAGAAGAGTCTTAGAATAAATAATCTACGACCATCTTAAAAAACATAAATCACCGAATCGACTATGTTTCCACCTCTTGATTCCTCCTTTTTCAAAGTACTTATTTAATATATTGAAATATAATAGATTTAACTCCGGTAGTTCCAGTGTTAAACATTTGCTGCCTGGGTGTAGGTGCAAGGTCGGAGGAAGATTTTGAAACGTTGAATTCGTGAAATTTTTGCGCTTAAACTTGGACTTAGAGGTGGACGTTATGGTGGTTGGTTGATCCGATTTTTAAGTGGAGATTTGAATCTTTATGGTTGAGGTGGATGACGAGAGGTTTGGTGTCTCTTTGATGTTAATTTTAAAGACTGCGCTGCGTTATTCAACGGAAGTAGCGTGATTCAGAGGATTTAAGAGTAGTCGGCGCAGAATTAGCTTTGACCCTGGCAAATGCTTTTTCGCAAAGGAGGCTCTCGGGAGATTTGCCGTGGTTTTTTTATTCTGTCTTTGGTATTAGAGAATTCTGAGGGATTTGAAGCGTTAATATTGCATTCGGGGTGTCTGGGTTTCACGAAACAGTGCCACCCGCCCTCTCCAGCGCGCGAATCGGTTCAGGCTTTGCTTCGAGTCTGGTAAATATTTGTCCGGAAGTGTTCTCCTTCCTCAAATTCCCTTTTTCATGCGCGAACGTCCGTTATATCGCGAGTGATAAAGAATTGCCGGAGTTATGGCCTCTGAAGCGTCGAACTTTCACGTGCGAGTTCTCTTGACTCAATAAATGCTGACTGATCACTTTGAAATCACCGAGCAAGGTTTACTCGAAGCCTCGCAAATATTCGCTCGTAATCACCTCTGCTCGAATTCTTCCGGCTTTTCGGTAAGTCATTTATCGCGCTGCGATCAATACAAGTCGCGAGAATCGCACTCTCTCGGAGGAGTCAATCTTCAACTTCCTTCCGGATCATTTCCCTAAAGAAATCTTCGTTCGAACGTGACAATATCCGCTGACACTCCTCAGAATTTCTTTCATGAATTATTCAACATTCCTTCGCGCTGCGTTTAAAATACGAGCTTTCCTATCGACGAACACTTCTCAAAATTTCACTGAAACAATTGTAACACCTGTTCTATTCAACGCACCACGGTTCATTGATTTCTAAGTCCTCTGAGATTCATGAATTTGTTATGTCACGAGTCTGCAACCCTCCACGTACCAGGAGCACCCGCCCAACTTAACCTCCCCGATGGCTACAGTCTCCTCGACCTGCCACACCATAAACACCCTCAACCCCGATCTTTCGGCAGCTTCTCGTTACATTCCAAGCAGAAATCACTGCGCTATTTTCTCCTCAATCTCCTTTATCCTCTCCGACATGAAAGCAGTGGCGAGAATCTCTACGACGCCGATCAAGTAATCCTCCGTGGCTTCGCGTTCCTCCGCACACCCATTAAATTCCTCGAAAATACCACCCCTATTCCACCCTCCCGACGAGGTATTCATGTCGCTGCACCCTCGCGGCAAAGCCGGGTGTA
Organism: Cerceris ruficornis; assembly: GCA_963989415.1. NCBI lineage: Eukaryota > Metazoa > Arthropoda > Insecta > Hymenoptera > Crabronidae > Cerceris > Cerceris ruficornis. The sequence continues at coordinate 29,912,134 of OZ022518.1, forward strand.
ATAATTAAAAGTCCTCGAGATACAATCGAGCATCGAACTCACATTACCGAGCGCATCTCGATGCCCTCGACGCTGCACGGTCTTCTATCGCGAGACGATCGACCATCGGTGAACGAAGACCACCAGGACCGGTCTATCTTCGTCGTCTAGATCTCATCGATATCGTACGATAAACACCCTTGCCATCTTTCTATCCGGACGAGCTACAGCACCGAAGGAACGACACCTATGCAGCGATATACTTCGAAATCTTCGAGAGAATACGCCTAGTTCTTCTTCCTTCACTTGGAAAAAAAATATATCACTTTACTCGCGCACAAACACTCCGCGAAATTTCCTCGTTTTATCGACTGACCCGATTACAAAAGAGGCGCTGTTACGGCAACCTGCGCGTGGCTCTCGACAACGAGGATATTCGTGGGTGAATAGTCGAGGATTATTGTACTTTTCATGGACGAATGACGAGGCGTAGAAGCGAGGGAGGTGGAAGAACGCGAGGTGGCCGGCATAAACCGGAGGATGCAGGGCGGCGCACTGTCAAAATATCTGCTATTTCCACGGAGCCGACGATGTACCGGGGTCTCACGGTGGCGCGCGACACGGGCATGCGTGATGGTGCTCCCTCCGCTCGGGCACGGCGACGCGGGGATGATCGAACCTCCACCATCGACTCACTCGGAAGGTAACGTGAATGAACGTTGAACGACCCTGTCTGAGGAGAGATACTAACGTTTCGACGATCGGGAGTGATATTCTGGAGGTAAAGATGTGGGGAAAATAGAGGAGGATGAGATCGGTTAACACATTGCACGCGGAACAGAGGTCGATTTCGTCGGAATCCTGGCCAAAACCTCAACACGTACTTCTATGTGGACGAAAATTTATATATTGGGGTTATTTGGGTCGCTGATTCTGAATCTGAAGTAAAGTTACCAAAAACAGAGTGGTAGATTCAGTGTGGCGGACACGTGTATCGAAAAATCGATGCTTCCGCGCCAAAATCAGTATTCGGATCTTTTTTGGGTCGCTGGTTACGAATCTGAAGTTAAACTTTCCAAAAACAAATTGGCGAATTCAGTGTGACGGACACGTGTATCAAAAAATTGATGGTTCTGCGCCAAAATCAGTATTGTGATCTTTTTTGAGTCGCTGATTACGAATCTGAAGTCAAAATTTACAAAAACAAGGTGGCGGATTCAGTGTGGCGGACACGTGTATCAAACAATCGATGGTTCCGCGCCAAAGTCAGTATTCTGATCTTTTTGGAATCGCTGATTATGAATCTGAAGTCAAAAATTCCAAAAACAAATTGGCCGATTCAATGTGGCCTACACTTGTATCGAAGAACTGTTGCTCCCGCGCAAAAATTAGTATTCTAATGTCTCTTGGGCTGCAGTTCACAAATGTGAATTTAAAAAGTCCAAAAATAAGCTGGTGAATGCAAAATAACAATAAGTAAAGCCCGTTATCTCGGCGCGGGCTAAATATCAGCCGCTGAAAGCATGAAACCCTCTCAATATTGTAAATTCCAGGATGAATCTCCCAACGCTTTTTCCACTTTGCAGAAGTAAAATCTCCAAACTACAATTACTTACTCGATTTAATAATCTACCAGCATAAAATCTCCTCTCATCTACACCAAAAAAACAGAATCCTTGTATAACTCTCATCCGCGAATCTTTCTCCCGCGATATTACGCGCATAGAGGCAACAAAAGGTTTATCGACATCGGAAGATTTAGCGGTTTAATGGTGCATTGTACTCGGCGGTAATAAGCGTTCGCGTATCGGCAAGGAAACTACGTTTTGTCGTATTTAAAGGCGGCGATTGTCATCGGCAAACACAAAGCTCACGGGTCTTCTACTCGCGTCCGTCGCGTGACTATGAGACGACGGTCTTTAACGTCCTCGGTGAGCCGTCGCCGGTCGAAGACAAGCGGGACATCATCCCGAGGACTCGCGTTTCGTTAGATCCCTTGTTCGTAAGCGGCTCTTTGCGACTCGTCATCGCGGACTCGCGCGGTTAATTGAATGACTCTTTCATGGACGATCAAATTGCCGTATCACCACCGACGGCGATCCTTTCGCCGCGTTACGGAAGACGATGTTCGCCAATCGTGCCCGTTATTTGCACGGAAACGGCCGTTCGCCGTGGTGTAACGTAACAACGCCGCGTCCTATCGTGCCGACGAGACGATTAACACTTTCGCAACAGGTAATTCTAGCGCGTCCTTAAAAGTGGAAGCGGCGTCGGATGAATCGGATTCGAACCGGTTGCTGTGGGATTATGCCGTTTAAAAGATCGAAATTGGAGACTTCGTTGGGTCGTACCTTGCGCGTGAGTCGTTATTTTCTCGCTGCCGGTGTGGAAAGACGAAATATTACGTCGGATGGACTGAATTGTAGCTTGGAGCAAAGTGTTGCGGTGGGTCATAGGTAAGCAAGTCACCGAAGGATGTAACGTTACTTCGATAGCGAGCAACTGTAGGTTATTCGTGGACGTAATATTACGTCAGCGAGGATCAAGTTATTAAATAATACTACCTGAACAAGCATTCTTATTCAATCGGCATCGATAACACTGCGTCAGCAATTATCGATATAGCTTACAGCGAGACGTAATATTACGTGAACAAACATTCGTGCTCGTTACATGTAACACTGTGTCTGTAATTATCGATGTAGCTTACTGCAAGTCGCAATATTACGTCGACAACAACAAACTGTACCTTATCGAGAGACGTAATATTACGTCAACACTCCTAGTCGATGCATAGATATCCGTAACGCTACATCAACAATTATCCATGAATTGTATCGCGAGACGTAATATAACGTCAACAACAACAAACTTTAGCTTATCAGCAGACGTAATATTACGCCTGCGGCTACGAAGGTGAATACAAAGCTACTACACCAGCTGCAATTAATCATATCCTCTAAACTTCATTAACGAGACAGGCATCGTCGCGCATTATCGAGAAATTGGTTTTACCTCGTAACGTCAAAGAATCGCAATCACAATTAATTTCGTTCTCGTTAATCGATCACGCTTAATTGGAACGACGATAGTCATTGTATATTTTCGTCGACTTAACGACGGATTATTCCGTAGGACTCATGAGGAGAAAGGCATTTTTTCTTCAAAATTCTGCATACAGAGCGCTGCAGAGACGCGGGAGTGAAAATAGATGAAGTTTCGCCCTGTGATGTGTAGGATTTTCTCTTGGCGGGTGAACGATCACGCGAAGCAATTCGCGTGAGATGAAAGTACGAGAAATGTGTAGCCTCGCCGAGTTTACGAGATAACCGCGGTAAACACGACACCCGATAAATTTTCCTCGGCTTTGACGGTGAATCTCGATACTCTTTTTTTTTCAAAATCACGGAATTAACAAGTTTGATCGACCATTTCTCATGCTGGCACTTTTATATCGCCTAGAAATGATTATACTTAACGCCCTGACTGGCTCATGGACGACTGACACTCTATTCTGACATAAAATTGTCTCTAAGAATTAGGGAAAATCTTGAAATTATCCAAAGAGAGCTATATTATGAGTCGCTCAGAAGCTAATGCGGTTGTCCATTTCTTGATATTCCCTGATTTTTGTGAATCTTAATGGAATGAAGTTCATACCATTAACATTTACAGAAATCAGAAAATATTGAAAAATGGAATAAACCGCATTGGCTTCTGTGCTACTCAGTTGACAATTAAATATTTTAATGCCATTTTTTGTGAGATTTATTTAATGAAGAAATTGTAAGTGAATAGCAAAGAAATAACCGAAGATGAAGCGTTGCTTTGTCTTATGTATTCAGGAAAGATGTTCAAAAACTATTTAAATTTTCAAATTTAGCTATAATTTTAATTTTTTGCTTAAAATTGAACAGGCGATATTCTAATTGCAATGCAGCATGGAAGAGCTAGACTATCACTCAAATGCATCGATAATTGAAGAAGTAGGTTTTTGGATGTTAAATAAATGAATTGATCTTTCCATTGATAAGAATGTGAAGCATAATAATTGCACAAAATCGCATCTTTTCGCAACGGGGCGACTGGCGCCATCTGTCAGAGGAAGTGTGCACTGGACGAACGTCTTCCGCGTTACATCAACAATGCAGTCTGATCGTGATAGAGCAACCTAGCCCGGAACAACCCCACTAATGAGAGAAACGTTGCAAATTTGTGTGCAAATTGAACTGCATTATCCGCTTACGTCGTGGACGCGAAAGATAACCGAAGACACGTGCCAGGTTGCCTGGAATTCCTTATACCCTTTCTTTAATTAGGTAATCTATAATGATACATGGTACCTCGATTTTCAGACACTCATCGTTGCGAGGCGGAATATTTTTATAGGAAACTTTTATTACTGTCTGAAAAGCGGCAATATTTCATTGTGTATTTAAGATTTTTTTTATCTAAATTCGTTCACTTGGACTAATCAATTTTCAGAGAATTATCTAATTAATTTTTGCTTCCCCTATCTTAGCGCAGGGATCAGATACTAAGGTGAAGAATGAAGTCTCAGACTGTAAGTTATCGACCCAAATTTACTTCTCTCGTCTTAAATCTCAGAAAATATTTTCTATAGGTCTGCAATCAGAGAATTGAAAGAAAATCTTTTATACTCCGGTGTTTTCGACGACAGTCAAGGCGCCTCAATTTAACAGCTCAAATAAAATAATTACAGGAGCCTAATCAGCCATTAAACCTTTCAGATTTCAGAGTAAAATGTTTCTCCTCTACCATGTTATCAATTAAATTTAATCATTTAGCACCATAACCACCAAACTTTCGTCTTTTCAACGACAGTCGAGGCGCTCAATTTAACACCTCAAATAAAATGTTCACAGAAGCCTAATCAGTAATTGAACCTTCCAAATTACGGACTAAAATTTTTCTTCTCTACGTGGTTTCAATTAAATTCAATCGTTTAAACACCCTAAACACCCGGCTTTCGAAAATTCCATCCACTTGTACGTTTCCAAAGGCACAAATTACAGAAGGTAAGCACGTGAGCGATTCATCACAAAGGAGATCGCCACGAGTCGACGGGCGATTTAAAGAGTACGTACACTCGAGTGGAGCACTATGATTCAATTACGGGGTAACCGGCATCACGATCACGTGTAAATCAAGATAAATCGCCGGTATACCGGCTGCCCCGGTTCAACGATGTTGCGATACCGCTGCCGGATAGCAATCAAATTGTCAGACGCTCCAAGTGCGAATTCCACTTCTTACAACTTCGGAATATATGTGCCCTCCGCCTCTTACACGATTTCCGAGAGATCGGAAAGTATCGACACCCGTTATCGATAATGCATCGCTAATGATCCTTGCGTATCGCTTTCGTCGTACGATTCTTTTTGTAGATTTCGTTCCGAGGACTTAAAGTTTCGGTTTCATTGTCTACTGAGTTTAAGAACTTACGGTGCGTGATAGAAGATGGCGGGAATTTTGGCGGTAATTCAAACAAATATTGGTTTAACGCTGAAACTATTGGGACAGTCAAAAATCGCTGGATCAGAAATTTCTAAAAATGATTGTGTAAAGGTATATCGATTATGTTTTTATAAATTTTAAATCATCGTCACAATAACTGTGAAGGGAGCACAGTATTTTTCTGTCTGCTTTAAGAAAGTGAGTCGAAACGAAGATTTTGTGATACTTACTGATATTTGAATAATTTGTAAGATTTCGAACCTCTGTATTTGAATTTTTCAATCAAAATATTAATACAATTAATATCGAAAAAAAAAATGCAAAGTTTAGTTTCACGGATGTAAGTCCTTCCTGCAAAAAGTATTGCGTTGTATTTTTTCTATTTTCACTTTTAACATTTTTTTTTTCATTCTGCAACGGAAGTAATGTTTCTGTCTGATTCTCCTGTACAAACAGAACCGATCGTGTTTTCGCAGAATACATCAACACAATTATTACCATGTCCGTCAAATTATCTCACAATCTATACGGTCATGGTGCACTAATTCTACGAGCAATTGCAATCAAACTAATTCTTTCCACGAATCTAAGTCCTCTCCACGAAACTCATAATTATCCAATGAGAGCCATTTCGATTCATCTAGAGCGAACGGCTCGTTTCATTCGATGCAGCTATCGTATCGATCTCGAGAGCTTTCGAATTAATACCAAGGTAATTACAAATCTAATTAGAAGCTCGCGAGTGTCGTGCATGGAACACGCTCGCCCAAGTTTCCATACAAAGGGAAAATCATCGAATACGATACCGTTCTATTGTTGAAACAGTGCGTCATGTTAAATTCATTGAGCAAAGACAACGGTGTTAAATGATGTTAACGAAAGTTCAGCGAGAATTGCATGGACACGGAAATTGTACTGTACCTCGTAGAATCGTAGGGGAATCAGTAATTTCTCCGTTCTTTTGAATATTGCGATTTTAATTGCTATGGTCATTTGACCCAGGATCGATTGGTTTAGTAATTATTAAAAATGGAGTTCTGAAACTTACGCAGTGGAATCGGTAATTTTTCCGTTTTTTTTTATTTTGCGACTTAAATTGCTATGTTCACTTCATCCAGGATTGATTGTTTTAGTAAATTATTAAAAATGAAATTTTAAAACTTAGGCAGTGGAATCAGTAATTTTTCCGTTTTTTGAATTTCGCGGTTTAAATTACTATGATCATTTCACCCAGGATCGACTATTTTAGTAATTATTAAAAATGTAATTCTAAAACTTAGGCAGTGGAATTAGTAATTTCTCCGTTTTTTTTAATTTTGCGTTTTGAATTTCTGCGGTCATTTCATCCAGGATCGGCTGCTTTAGAAAATTATTAAAAATGGAATTCTAAAACTTAGGCAGTGGAATCAGTAATTTCTCCGTTCTTTTGAATTTCGCGATTTAAATTTCTATGGTCACTTCATCCATGATCGATTGTTTTAGTAAATTATTAAAAATGAAATTCTAAAACTTAGGCAGTGGAATCAGTAATTTCTCCGTTCTTTTGAATTACGCGATTTAAATTGCTATAGTCATTAAATCCAGGATGGACGGTTTTAGTAAATTATTAAAAATGAAATTCTAAAACTTAGGCAGTGGAATCAGTAATTTCTCCGTTCTTTTGAATTTCGCGATTTAAATTACTATCGTGATTTCAACCAGAATCGACTGTTTTAGTAAATTATTAAAAATGAAATTCTAAAACTTACGCAGTGGAATCAGTAATTTCTCCGTTATTTTGAATTTAGCGATTGAGATTGTTACGGTCACTTCATCTAGGATCGGCTGTTTTAGTAAATTATTAAAAATGAAATTATCGAAATTACGTAACCGCCTGATTGTCGAGTGGTACGCGATTCGAAGGGAGATAGGTGAAAGTTACATTTTCGTTGGGGATACTGAATTATATCGCATAGTTATCTTTCGTGGTAGTTACGCGAGAAATTAATATCTGCCTGTTTTCTGTCATTTAGGCTGATGTTATCGTGACACCTTTTGTAGTTGTATTTAATTATGGAATAAATAGGTAGCCTCGGGGCCCATATGTTGCAAAGGGAAGTTAATTTACCGAGGAATTGCGAGAGGAGAAGACTATAAACGTTCTGGGGCTGTTGGAAATTCATTCTCGGATTACGAAATAGTAAATACACTCAGAGAATTTCACCTAAAATTCCTGGCTGAAACGGACTAAATAACAATTATCCAAACTGTACAATGCAAATAGTTACAGCAGCTTAGAGAAGCAAAGGCTATGGTGGATAAGAAGCTAAAGGTCTAAACTCATAATTAGTGGATCCGAATTCAAATTCCCCGGCACCTCTGGGAATTTTCAAATTTTTATTAATTATATTTATATCATAGTCTTGTTGGTTCAAAACACACCTAAAACATTAGGTCCTAAGCAAAATAACCATAGAAAGTGAAACTGAAAATATACATTACAAAGGTTCGGACCAGCGATCACTGGTTCTGAGTTTCAAATTGTTTATCAACTCTGCGAAATTGTTTCTAAATTATTATTGACTGCATCGCAATCTCAGTGGTTCTGTACCCACCTAGAACAGTGCCATTTAGGCAAAATGACCATAGCAGTTGAAGCCGAAAAAATATAATAAAAGGGCTCGGACTCGCAATCATTGTGCTCGAGTTCAAACCCTCTTCCACCTTTGGAAAATTGAAAATTTGTTCTAGACATGTTTATATCATATCTTCGGTGTTGGAAATGCACCTGAAACAGTAGGTTCTGGACAAAATGATGATAGTTGTCCAAGCCGAAACATAAAACAGCAAGAACAACTTAGATAAAACGTCGATAGTCCAGCTAGAATGAAATATAAATACACCCAATTCTATTTTTACACGGTCTTTTTTTACACAGTTATGATTTAACACGGTCTAGAAAAAAAAATTGATTCCGTTTTTACACGATTTCATTCGATTTCGCACGATTAAAAAATCTCAAATATTCTTAAGATAAATTTTGTAATAAATTTATTTTAACTATTTTTTACAGGGTTGAAGGATATGGAACTAGTCCCCTTTTTTCTATGTATGTATTTCATGTCTTTTTTTACACGGTTTAGAAAAACAGAATTACGTGTATACCTTTGAAAAACAGAAATCCACCCAAGTTAGAAACCCGCCGACCCCAAGAAACTTCTTCCACCGAAGACCGTAACTTCGCCGAGATAGCAGCGCAAATCGACGATATTAAAAGTACGACAACCCTGTTCGCTTCTACTTAACAAGAAACGATCCATATATCCGCGAAGGTTTCCTATCGGACGCGATAAATAATTACGTAGGTAAACTCTTCCTACCGTGATAAATCTCGAGCTAACTCGCTCCGGCTTTCATTGTATCCTCGTCTTCTGATATCGAGGATATCCAGGAGATATCCAGGAACAACGATCTCTTGACCACGGTGAATTTCATGGCGCGTTTCCGTACTCGCGGGAAGCGTATCGAGAAAAACTTCCGATACGCGTTAAACAAAGGCGTACTTATTAAGGAGCCAAACGATCGCCATCGATAATTCGTAACAATAGGTGAGAAACTTCCATTGTACATTGTGTTCAATATGCTTTCGTATTTATCATCCGATTGAACCAATGCCAACGCGACGGAATAAATCGGGGAGGAAAAGTAACGAGGGGCGATAACGACGGGAAATTACGTTGTCGATTTCGTGTTATCGGGTTTTCGTTCTTGATTTCAGGCCTTGAAATGATCGTTGATTCTGTGGAGGACGGGTATTTGGTACCGTGAACGAGAAATATTTCAAAGATGCAAAGAGTTCTTCCATTCCTCGCCTTTGAGGAAGGATCTGCTGCTGATTCGAAGTTGATGTTAACACGTTGAATGCCATGGGGGTCACCGGTGACCGGCACTGGTGAATTCGACGAAATTTCTTGCGTCTTTTAACACTAGATTTACCATACCAGTCAAAATGACTGGTACACAATTTTTTCCAAAAATTCTCCAATATGAGAGTCATAGAATAGATATTCTACGTCCATCTTATAAAACATAAATTGCCGAATCAATCAAGTTTTCCACCTCTTAATTCCCCTTTTTTCAAAATACTTATTTAATATTTTTAAATATGATAGATTTAACGCCGGTAGTTCTAATGTTAAATTGCGATATTCGCGGATATGCTAATATATTCAATATTAACACTAGAAGTACCGGCGTTAAATCTATCATATTTCAAAATATTAAATAAGTACTTTGAAAAAAGAGGAATCGAGAGGCGGAAAATATGATCGATTCGGTGATTTATATTCTTTGACATGGACGTAAAATATTTATTCTATGAGTTTTCTGTAAACTTGGAGAATTTTTAGAAAAAAATTGTGTACCGGTCATTTTGACCAGTCAATTTGACGGCTTCCGTAAATGTACTGTTAAAATAGCAAAATTCATAAACGCCGGAGCCAATCGGCCTAACAACTAGCAATCTCCGATCTCGAAATCCCATCAAGGTATAAATTCTAAACAAGAAGTTAATAACCCTCCGTCGTCACTTAATAAAATCACGATCCGTAAAACAAGCACGCTCGAAACGAGAGAACCGATCTCACGGTTATCCCATGGCAAAACAAAGCATCATAATTAGGCACCTTTTCTCATACAGGTACCATCCTCTCCGATAATCCTAACGTCGGAACGTCGTGGAACGATGGCTGCGAACGTACACTCAAGGAAATGGAAGATGACACCTCGATCCATAAAAATTAAGTGGAATTATTAGTGACTCCGGGTTGAACTCTCCCTCAGCTGTAGGAAATTTGTTCTAAATTATCACTTATTACATTACGCTTTCAGCGATTCGAAACCTATCTAAAAGTTAAATCCTAACCGACGAGACAATAACAATTAAACCTGAAATACAGATCAACAATTCGCAATCGAAAGAGTTACGATGTTAAAGAAAATAGGAACTTTATTTCCCACTTATTGCAGGCGACTTTGAAACTCCGTCATTTTTAGAAAATCTTTCCTTAGCACTACCGTTTAATTATCACTTATCACTAAAACTATCAAGGCTTTTAAACTTTGGGTCAATTCTTCCTAAAAATGCTGCAAATTGATAGGGCTGTCATGTAGGAAATAGTCCACTTCCATCTCATAAAACCTAAATTACTTAACACGCTCGCGAACAGTAAAAATTGCAGTGAGCTGCAAATATAGTCAATCAAGTATTATACTTCTAACTTACACTTCTAACTAGACAGAGAAAAAAATAAAATAGCATGAAAATACTCAGTGAATCACTTGGCTATCACTTTAAGCTGCATAATAATTACAAAAAATTAAGGTTATATAAAATTAAATGAGTTATAATTGGCTTTATCATTTGGCATTGCACTTATGTCATTCTACATTACGATGAAAATGGATGCTAAAGCATTCACGTCCGCGAACGTGTTAATTGATCATCCAACTAAGTTGATTTCCCTTTCTCCAAAGTAATTATTCGGTACATCTAAAGATATGAGCCGTTTTCTTTGAAAGTAGTAAAGTACACTTTATGTTACATGGAGATATTTAAGGGTTTGTATTTGAATAGTTTGACAAATATTCGTACATGTAATACTTTCATTTTATGTTTTTTAAATATTAAATTGACTTAAGTTCATAATGTGATCATTTTTAAAGTATTAGTTAAAAGTGAAGTGGAGAAATTATACAGCATAATTTTTCAACTAAATATTATGTCTTTGCGGAAAGTGGACTTACACCACTTTCAAAGTAATTATATTTGTAATTTCATTAACTACGTAAATTTATATTGACACAATGATGACAATTGTTTTTGGGAACTGTTTATAGATACAAAGCTCATAGCAGATTGCATTCATTGTTATCAATGACTAATTTTTAGTCAAAAATGGACTTACACCACTTTCGAAGAAAACGGCTCATATCTGTAACGCCGATAATTCTAGTGTCAACATATGGACCGTTTATTTTGAAAGTGGTGTAAGTCCATTTGCAGCACGTAAATATACATTATTTTAGTTAAATTCGCCTAAAACAAATTTATATAATTAAATTACATATTGATAAATCAGTAGAAACATTTCTGGACTTGATGTAATTTACCTAAATTTGTTAATTAACAGATATGCTAACCTTAAATTTTCTCGAAACAAAAGAAAATGGACTTACACCACTTTCAAAATAAACGGTCCATATACTTTCAGTGGCGGAAGAGCCGCGTAAAAACCCCACTGAATTTCCCCATTTACCTCTCTTCTTCCACGCACCATTTCATCACGCCGAGTCCAGCTGCGAATCCTTGAGCCTAACCAAACAGGAGAGTCCCTCTCATCCTTTAATACCCACAATCTCGCATTCAATTTTCCTCAGTGTACCAGCACAGAAGCCAACCGAGAGGCGAAGTGTTTCAATTTATTGCCTTTGCCGCGGCTCTCTGTGTACAGTTACTCGTGTGAACGGCGACTTTAATAACATTATAAATAAAGATACGAATCTCCCGCGCTCTCGCGCGCACACTTCTTCATCCACCTCCGCGTCCACGTTTCGTACGCGTCCTCTAATGGTCTACCGTTTCATTTCCCGTGTGTCTACAAGGCAGAGTCCTCTTCCCCTTCTCAGCTCGAAAGATCAGACAATTAAGAGGCTTCGTGAAATGCTTATGAAGTATACTTCATTACCATCGACCCGCTAACTTCCTTCGACGGCGCCACCTTTCGGCCACATTCTTCGCGGTATCGGACCGACGATCTTTCAATAGGGCACGGGATAGTGCTCCGAGAGTCCGAGTAACGCGCTAAGTGGATCTTAATTTCCTTAATTAACCGACGTTCGCGCCTATTTGTGTCTCGTAAATGGTCGCCTCGCGGATTGGACGAGGTGTAATTATAAAGTATGATTACGAGTAATGCGAAGCGCGGAATGCGGAGTTGGGTGATTTATATCGTAGGTGCGTAGAGGCCGCTCCGTTTAGGGAGAATTTAGTTGTGGCATGTTGTTTTACGTGTTTTAACCCATTCAGTGCCGAGCGAAAGTATCGTTTCTATGCGAAGAATACTGGGCCAATTTGACGAATTTGCTAAGGTTTGGGTAAAAGCTCATAAAGACCAAAGTAAAAATGAAATTTACAAAATTCCAAAAGCAGCATATTACGAAATAAAGAAAGAATAAAGTAATGCCAATTGTATTTCAATATTTGTTGAAAATCGTACGAATAACATCTCTGTAAAACATGATGAAAAACGTAGCAACGAGTTCCTCTTCTTCAAACAATATTTCCACATATGAATAATCATCGTTTTATCACAGTTTTATGTAGATGGCGTAGTATGTGCCAGTATGTGCGGGTCTCTCGGCCAATAGCGCGTTAAAGTCGAAAATGCGCGAGGGAGGGGGACGTCCCTATCCGTCGGGCGAATCAGAGCAAATTACGCCTCAAGTGCCTTGTTTCTGGTCCCTCAGTATACCACTTTCCTGCCAAAAGCAACTCCTCGCGTTCTCCAGCCGCAAAAAACAGCCAAACCTTCGATTCATCCCGCAGAAAGAAGCATCCTAGTCAGGTGTTTGTTAACTCTTTCCGGCACGGCAGGATTAAAAGCGTCCCACCTCTTTGATGCATGAAGATGCACGGTGGGACATTTTTGTCCCACCTCTAACATTCATATTATTATGTAACTTTGTTAATAAATATAAACCAACTTTATTTAATGAAAAAAAATCGTCCGTGCAACATGGGTCATTTTATTTTCTGAATTCCCGTGCCTCAAAGAGTTAAACGACACCCAGAAATTCCACGGAACGTCGACGGAAAACGAGACACGGTCGTTTCAGATCGCGAAAGCCCGAAGGTGGCAGAACGGCCGGAGACTCGAGATCGAAGATACCGCCGGAAACGTTCATAGTTGTTATCGCGGCGTTGTTGCCTCGCGGTGTAAAACAGGTACGAATTTAATGGCGATCAATCATGCACGCACTGAACTGACCTCGCCCAACTGCGACTTGAACTTCCAGTGAAAGCGATACGGGGAGGATGGAATAATTATTCAAAACCGCGGAGCGTTCTGGTTTCCTGATAAGACGATAGGACCGGGATGCCGGAAGGAACGCGCGGACAATATCACTCACCGGTGAAATGATCGATGGAACGCGAGCGTTTACTCGTCGCTATCCGTCGGTCAAATCAGGGCAAATTAACCCTCATGTGCCTTGTTTCTGGTCCCTCACTATATCTATGCTTTACGTCTGTCACAGGGTCGACAAGCTGTAATGGGCTCAGCGGTTCCAAGTTACGCGACCCGCGTCTACCAGGTGGCGATACTGACGCTAGTCTTACATACACACCGAATTGACGAATTTCAACTACATTTGCAAGAGGAAATCGGTGTGATCTTTCCCGCCAAGACTGAAATGTCAATTCTGTTCTGAACCGCCATTATGGGTGATTGGAGACCGTTCACGACGAAAACGAGCAGCCAAACGAACTTGAGACATAATTATTATTTATTTCATAGTTATTATAATTGCTATAGTTTTTAAAATATTGTTATAATTGACGGTGTTTTCTTTTTCTAGATATGAAGCAAAGGAAGAAATGTTCGATCATTTCCTGCAAAGAAAATAGAGGTTAGACAATATTTGTACTGTAATTGTATATCTATTCCTATGTATACCTATGTATATTATGATTCTTTTGTAATATGAATATTAATAAAACGAAAGTAACTGAAATATAATGTTGTTATTTCCATTTTAAAATAAAATTAAAAAGAAAATATGAAGGCAAGCATTAGAATACAACCATTGAGTATACATTAATATAGATAGGCATGTTATACAAAAATTTATGCCTTTAGTTCGTACCCGCGAATACTAGCGGCGCTGTTTTCAGTCCTTTTTCATAACACAGCAGCTTGCCTACCCTGGTCTGTCACGAGCTGCTGTGCCTCAAATTCCCCTAAAAAAGTCCCTATACGCGATCTGTCCGCGTCGGAACATTGAAATTGGGGACTTTTTTGTACCTCTGTTGACGTTCTTGCAGTTGACCTTCGGGGACTTCCGTATCCACGGAGTAAACACTTCGATAATGTAAAAGGTCTTAACCAGGGTCGACAAGCTGTAATGGGCCAAGCTGTTTCTAGTTACGTTCCCCGCGGTCAGCAGGTGGCGATAGTGATGTTACTACTAATCCATGTACACCGAATCGGTGAATTTCAACTACACTAGCAAAAGAGAATCGGTGTGATTCTGTTACCGCCAAGACTGAAATGTCAATTCTGTTCTGGACCGCCATTATGGATGATTGGAGACCGTTCACGACGAAAACGAGCAGGCAAACGAACTTGAGACATAATTATTATTTATTTCATAGTTATTACAATTGCTATACTTTTTAAAATATTGTTATAATTGAAGGTGTTTTCTTTTTCTAGATATGAAGCAAAGGAAGAAATGTTCGATCATTTCCTGCAAGGAAAATAGAGGTTAGAAAATATTTGTACTGTAATTGTATATCTATTCCTATGTATACGTATGTATATTATGATTCTTTTGTAATATGAATATTAATAAAACGAAAGTAACTGAAATATAATGTTGTTATTTCCATTTTAAAATAAAATTGAAAAGAAAATATGAAGGCAAGCATTAGAATACAACCATTGAGTATACATTAAGATAGATGGGCATGCTCTATATAAATTTCTGCCTTTAGTTCGTCCCCGCCACTAATCGCAGCGCTGTTTCGCGTCTTTTTTTTTAACACGGCAGCTTGTCTACCCTGGTCTTAACACTACCTCTTTTACCCTTTTCTTTTTTCCTATCTTGGCTATTCCTATTTCGAAGCTTGACTGGTGTAAGTGAAGGACACGTAGTTACACACTTGTGTACCTGCAACCAGGTGGAAGTTTTATAAAAGGGAAGCTTCTCGCGGTATGAGAACGTTGTCTCGAATGCGATGGCTCATAGCTTCGCCTAACAACTTCCTGAGGAATAGCAATAAATAATGCATGTTACGCGCGCTTCCTCATTGCGTTACGCCATTCGTCTGTCCCGCGAATTGCGAGCTTGGAATTTCTATGGAGCACGATCGTTACATGGCGAATTTTATTCTAACCAACAAGACAGCTGCCGAAAATTGCACAAGAAATCGTAAAGAATACATCAATAGTGTAGGAATTAAACGGGAAAAATCAAGAATGTTCATTTCAATTAACAGCGAATGGAATATTAATATAACACAAAACAACACAAATAATATAATAAATAGCGAGACAAAATAACTCGGACTACACAAACAACTCAATTACTAATCTCTCTCGCACAGTTCTCTGTCGGGTCTCACAGAGGTCTCACAGAGGTCTCTCAGAAGTCTCTCTGAAGTCTCTCCCTCAATTCTCAATCGCGCATATGTTTATAACATTCACACGGCATACTCGTTCAACACTCGTCATCAGCTGTTTGCCATAGTGATTACCGATCGATAGCTCCGGGGTCATTGGCATTTAAGGACAAATGAAGATCCTGTTCCCGGAAGCTTCTCGATGGTTCTACACATTCAGGGCAAACAACTGATGCGCTACATTCATAACTAGAAATCCATTCATACCACAATAGCCATCTTATCTCTCTGATTCCTAAGATGCTACTCGAAACAGATCTACAAACTTCGAACGACGCAATCGCAACTTGGACCGAATCCGTACGAAGAAGCCAAAAATGGCACAATTTCTAGCTCCAAGCTAATCAACCTTCCAGGAGAAAAATTCGCCGTGTTAAGCACGCTCGAGGGATCTAAATCATCAAGATTCCCTCGGTCTCTCGGAAGTTCCGTGACTCGGCGAATCGAGGCGATAAAACAAAGCGCTGCACGATCGACAGGAGAACCGGGGGATCGAACGTATCGGGCGGAGGAGTCGAAGAAGTCGAAAGATAGACCATAACCGCATGCGATTTCTTATTCGAGGCTGGATCGCCCTCGTTGCCATTGTCTTTTTGCCGATCGCGGCAATTAATAATTTTTCGACCCCGTTCGAGGTCAGTGTGCCGTGGCGATTCTCTCGGGTCTTTACGGCTCGATATTGCACCGTGGTTGAAATACGACGATACTAATCGAATTACGATTACATTAGCCAATCTCGAAACGGCGCGGATTAAAGCGGAACGATAATTAAAGCCGGTAACGGTATACAGAGCGGGGAAAGAAATCCCAGACGTAGTGAGATCTTAAACCGACAAAGTGGTGAAACCTCACAATGAATTTCACGGGTATCTATCGAGTGGCAGGCTGTGTAAACAACGGGAGGAAATCTCTCACGCTCTCGTCGCGACAAAATCCATTGTTGAGAAATTAATATTAATCAACGTGTGCCGGACGGATCGGGGAGTTTGTATGCAGATAAGAGGAGCGCGATTGAGATGCGGAAAGTTGTTTTTTTTTAACAATCGCGCGAACATCGGACGAAACGGATGCGAGGTGTGGAACCAGATATCAAGTGGGAGTTTAACCGGGGAGGACAATGCCGTGGACTTTCGACCGTGGATCGGAAATGGAGTGGATTTCATGGCGAATTTGGACAGTTTTTTTACGGGGTGTAGATACCGTGAATTTTGAATAACAGCTTGCTTTACAACAGTAAATATTTAAACAGGAGAGTGCGGATAGTATTTCAAACTTTGAACTGTAATTATCTAAAAATATGTGGGTTTATTTCAAAGGCACATTTTGATAATTTTGTTTTTACGGAATATAGATAGCATTGGTCGATGGTAATTACAATTAGGTATTGATTTGCAATAACGAGCAATTAAATAGGAGAGTGCGAAAAGTGCTTCGAACTTTCAACTGTAATTATCTAAAAATATGTGGGTTTATTTCAGAGGCACCTTAAGGATTTTTTTTACGGAATATAGATAGCGTTGGTCGATGGTAATTACAATTATGTATTGATTTGCAATAGCGAGCAATTAAATAGCAGAGTGCGAAAAGTACTTCGAACTTTGAACTGTAATTATCTAAAAATAAGTTGGTTTGTTTCAAAGGCACCTTGGCGATTGTTTTACGAAATATCGATAGCTTTGATCTATGGTAAATACAATTACGTATTGATTTGCAATAGCGATAAAGTGGTTTTATTTCAAAGGCACCTTGGGCTTCTTTTTTACAGAATATTGATAGCTTTGATCGGTGGTAATTACAATTATGTATTGATTTGCAATACTGAGCAATTAAAAATGAGAGTGCGGATAGCATTTCAAACTTTCAACTGTAACTATGTAACAGTAAGTGGATTTACTTCAAAAGCACCTTTGGAAATTTTGTTTTTATGGGATATAGATAGCGTTAGTCGATGGTAATTATAATTATGTATTGATTTGCAATAGTAAGCAATTAAATAGGAGAGTGCGGATAGTATTTCAAACTTTCAACTGTAACTATCCAACAATGAGTGGGTTTATTTCAAAGGCACCGTTGGAAAATTTTCTTTTTTGGGATACAGATAGCGTTGGTCGATGGTAATTGCAATTATGTATTGATTTGCAACAGTGGAGCAATTTAATATGAGCGTGCGAACAGTGCTTCAAACTTTTAACTGTAACTATCTAACAGTAAATGTGTTTATTTCAAAGGCACCTTTGGAAAATTTTCTTTTTTGGGATACAGATAGAGTTGCTCGATGGTAATTATAATTATGTATTGATTTGCAATAGCGGGCAATTAAAAATGAGAGTGCGAATAGTACTTCCAACCTTCGACTACAAATACCTAAGTGGGCTTGTTTCAAAGGAACGTTTGCGAATTTTTTTTCATCGCCCACTGAAAGTGACTTTCGCTGTTGCTAATGAAGATCGTTAAACACCGGAAAAGCCCGCATATTCGATGGTCGAACGCAAATTCGCGCGTATCACTTTCGTCCGCGCCGCGGCAGGTGAATGCGCGAATTAAACCGGGACACGCGAATGCACGCGCCTTCGCAAACAATGGCGCAGTGATCGCGGAATCCTTTAGAATTCCTGGAAAGATATACAGGAAAAGATAGCGATTCAAATCGGTCGAAATTCATACGAGACCGGTGCGCGTGTTGCAATCGTTTTTACGCAACGAGGACGAGCTCCGCTTCCTGATACGACGCTAACGATAACAGGTTCCCTTCTTTCGAGAGGGAACATTGAAATTTAATTAAATTTCGTTGCCTTCCTAAATCGGTGAGATACTTTGCTTAATTGCTTTCTATTGATCTTGAATCTTCAAAGTGGTGGGAGCAGTAGAATAAAATATAGTGCTAGGTAAAAATGGGAAGTGTCTTCCGATATAAAAAATAATGATTAGCTAACGAACATCGAAATCTAATTTAAAACTCTTTCTAAATTGGTAAGATACTTTCGTTAATTGATTTTTATTGATCTAAGCCTTCGAAGTAGCGGGAGCAGCAAAATAAAATTTAGTACTAAGTAAAAATGCGGGGTGTCTTCTGATATAGAGAATAATTATTACGAAATGATTTAAGTTTGTGATCGAGTATACATCGAAATCTAATTTAAAACTCTAAATCGGCAACGTACTTTGGTTAATTGACTCTTATAAATCCAGAGCCTTATTAGCTGAAGCAGTAAAATAAAATTAAGTACTAGGTAAAAATGCAGTATGTCTTCTGATATAGAAAATAATGATTACGAAATGATTTAAGTTTGTGGTCGAGTATACATGGAAATTTAATTTAAAACTCTTTCTAAATCGACAAGATACTTTGGTTAATATACTTTTATTGAACCAGAGCCTAGGAGGTAGCTAGAGCATTAAAATAAAATTAAGTCCTAGGTAAAAATGCGAGATGTCTTCTGATATAGAGAATAATTATAACAAAATGATTTAAGTTTGTGATCGAGTATACACCGAAATCAAATTTAGAGTTCTTTCTAAATCGGTTCGATAACCTATGCTCAATTCCGTTCTATCGGACCGTTACTTGATCTGCAATCCATCGCCAGGTACAATTAATACTGTTTTTAGTGTGCACTTATGAAATTCTCCTCAATTAATCTGAAAATTAGACGGACCTAACCGAGCCCTTATCCGAACCTTTCCTTATACTCTAATTGATCCAGCACTTAATAACTCAATCCCCTCGCCATCTTAATTACTGTCTTTAAAAAAACACACACAATATTCAGTAATACAAAAAACACAATTAACCAAAACACGAGAAAAAATAATTTACAATAACACCAAAGAGCTACAGATACACAGTATCGCTAACAAGCTCGAGATGGACGATTCACGGTTCTTTTTTCGACCATCTTCCTACCTCTTCTGCCCTTAATATATTACGTACACTCCATGTTGTAATATCGCTCGTAAGCATAATGTTTCCAGCGGGTTACCTCGGTCCAGATGTAAACCGAATGCTCGTCCATCGAATTCACATTTTTACCGGTTAACACGCCGAGCGAACAGACCGCTCGGAGGGGTCTTTTGTACCTCGGCTGCTAAGCAACTATCATCAATTATCTTCCGACATTGCCAACAGACGTGCCACATCTCCACCGGGGAGATGCGCCGTTCTTTCTTTTCTTTCTCCTGCATACGTAAGTGCACACGTACAGCCGGAGACAGATATTTGTTTTAACGTCCCCCGCGAGTTGAGCGACCGGGGAAATATAAGTTATTGTCAATTAGGAATACTGTTAAAGGTTATGCGAAATTTTATGGATTTTTTCATTTTTATATGGTAATTTTTGCGAGTTTGAGATACTAGCTTTTCCGCTAAAGTCCAGTTTGAAATGCTGGAGGTCGTGGAGGTCACTGACAAGGGCGCAGCTACATTTAATGAGGTATTTTATAATTTTTTAACTATGAATATTTACAAATTTGTCAATATATTTGATGCTGAAACACTAAGTTTTCTGATTGAACTTTGTAAATTTAAGTTCAAGATGCTGGAGGTCGTAGAGGTCACTGACAACGGCGCTGCTGAGTTCAGTGAGATGTTTTATAATTTTTGAACTAAGAATATTTATAAATTTGCTAATATATTTGCTACTGAAACACTAGCTTTTCTGTCTGGACTTTGCAAGTTTAAGTTCAAGGTGCTGAAGGTCGTGGAGGTCACTGACAAGGGCGCAGCTGAGTTCAGTGAAATGTTTTATAATTTTTGAACTAAGAATATTTATAAATTTGCTAATATATTTGACACTGAAACCCTAGCTTCTCTGCCTGGACTTTGTAAGTTTAATTTCAAAGTACTGGAGGTCGTAGAGGTCACCGACAAGGGCGCAGCTACATTCAATGAGGTATTTTATAATTTTTTAACTAAGCATATTAATAAATCTGCTATCTTACCGGCTATTGAAACTCTAGCTTTTCTGCCTACACTTTGTAAGTTCTATTTTAAGATACTGAAGGTCATAAAGGTCACTGACAAGGGCGCTGCTGAATTTAATTGAATGTTTAATAAAAAATAGTGTAAAATAAACAAAGCAGCGCGGAATTAAGCACTGAACTATTTTTGCCATGAATATTCCTACTCCATGAACATGTAATTTTAATAAAAAAACATTCCTCTATGTGTTAAATTCCTGCAAAGTGAATCGGCATAAACTACGACGCTCCTAAGAAGGGACTTTCGCGCCATAGCAGATTAACATTAAATTACGTTTAACAGAAAAGTCTCTGACAGTCCTAAAGATAGATGCGAATTTAACAATTGCATGGATTAGGCATTTCGTTAGATCCATCCGCCAGAGAGATTCTACATCCATAGAAGAAGAATCCCCCATACCGGTTCCACGACAGGTAACATGTTACTTATCCATTTCCGCGACTCAATTTTACTCCATATTTACTTTTTTACTGTTAAAGACACAATTACCAGGACTTTACCTTCTTAATTCCAATATTTAAATGCCGAATGCATTAGAAGATACGTAAATATTACAATTTAAAAATCACATGAAATTTCATTGAATTAACACTAGAACTACCAAATCAGTCAAAATGACTGGTACACAATTTTATCCAAAAATTCTCCAAGTTTATAGGAGCATCATAGAATAAATATTCTACGTCCAGCTCATAAAATATAAGTTACTAAATCGATCAACTTTTCCACCTCTTAATTCTCCCTGTTTCAAAATACTCATTTAACCAGCTAACTGTTTATAACGAAGATATTCGTCATGAAAAAATTTAAATAAATGAATTTCAGTACATGAAATAAAAATAACGAAATAAAAGTATTAAAGTTATTTCATTGTAACCTGATTTCATATCAAACATCATCTTGGTTTGACGAATATATTCGTCATCGCTTAATTTGCACGACGCACGTAGGGGCACATTTTCGAACAAAGGTCGAAACAGTTAACTGGTTAATATATTTAAATATAATAAATTTAACGCCGGTAGTTCTAGTGTCAAACATCGCCGGTCACCGCTGACACCCAAGATTTTTTTAAAAATTTCCCTTCATAATATCTTTATCGAAAATAATATTTATTGACTGTGTACAATTTCTCTCGATTTGACTAAAATTAAATCTTCATTGGGTCAATAAAGACCCGGGGACCGATGAAAATGAAATCACAGAAGTTCCAAACGCGTTGCGAATATCTGTCGCCGACTGTACATCCACAAGTACGAGCATTAACCTCGCGGGAGTGCAGAAGAAGCGTGTACATCTAAATGGCAGTGTGTGCCCACTGAACGAGAGACAGCTTTATTTCTTTCTCCTCTTAATGATATGGATTTAAGACAATGCCCATTCCCGACGTGAAATTAAGTTAATTGCGACTCAAGTTTTTGCCGGTTATTCCGGTGGCAGTGTGCCGGAATTTCCGGTACACGGCGAAGGTTTCTCTCAAGGCTGTCGTCTGGAGTGCTTAAAACCTCGTGAAATACGTGCAACCGTACAAATCGAGATTGGTTCGATGACTGTGTTGCATTAATGCTAAAACTACCAAGGCAGTCAAAATGACTGGCTCCTAAATTTTTAAAAATTTATAGAGGAGCCATACAATAGATTTTGCAGGTCTATCATTTAATACATAAATTTCTGAATCGATTATCCTTTTCCACTGTTAATTCTTCTCTCGCCAAAGTATTTATTTAATCTATTTAAACATAATTGATTTGACTGCCGGTGGTTCTAGTGTTGAAAGAATTTCAGATTGTTCGCAGTGATTTAATGGGAGCGAAGAGACATACAATTAATATAACAATTCATTTATGTTGAATGTGTGGTCCGTGGGAAAATTAGTCGGAGGCTATAAAGGAAATGGTGTTAACACTAGAACTACCCGCATTAACACTAGATTTACGGAAGCCGTCAAATTGACGGGTTCCTACTTGTCTTATTTTGAATTTTTGGAAAAAATTGCATGCCAGTCATTTTGACTGGTTTGGTAGTTCTAGTGTTAAAGGCTCGGTATGTTAATTAGTGGGGCCGAATTGTGATTCCCTTTGTCTCTAGGATTTTAACATTTTTTTCCAAATTGCTAAAATTGTAGGTTCTGGGAGAAATATCTATGGTGGTTAAAGCTAAAACGTGAAAAGTATATTTTTTCTATTCTAGTTTGGAGTCAAAGGCTCAAGCTTCCAATTAGTTGCTTAACTTTGGCATTGGGATTCTTAATTTTTGATTCCTCCTGACTCTCACTATCCGAAGGTACTAAGTTTTTTCTAATATTTCTCCCATCAAACTATAGATATTACATCCAATTTACCAGATTAATTACTAATTGCGTCAGATCTCTCAATCTTTAATTCAAGTTTTTATCACCCTAAAACGTTTCGATTGAAACGAACAAACAACGACCACAATAAAAAGCAACTGTTCGCTATTAAAACGATAATTCGTTATTATTACACGGTTTAACGTCTCCAATTTGCAAACGACATCGTTCGCTGAATTAACGACCAATCCGCAAGACGGAATTCCATTTAAAAGTCTACGAGGCAACGATGCTGCAAAAACGTCGAACGTTTTAATAGAGAATTTGGCAAGGCGAATCTCACGAAGTGCTTATTACTTTGCTTTCTCTCCCTGCAAATCATCGTCTCCTTTCCGTCTTCTCGTTTCACGTCGCAGCTCACGTTGAAAGATCATTTAACGACACGATAACGACGTTTAACCGATGCAACGGACCGCGAAGAAGGGAGTTCCGAGTCGTGAAAAAGACCCGAACGAATTCCAGAGATAAAGAAAGATTTTCCACGTTTCCGTGGAATTTGCACGCCAGGTTTCCGCGCGTTGGTACGAAAAAGAGAAGTCGGTCGTCTTGGAACGCGCTCGATTAATTAGCGGCGAAAGTAAGTGAAATTGCGCGCGTTGCATTGTAACCGATGCATCCCTAGAACCCTCGAATCAAACTGTTGTAGTCGCTGTTTGCACTGCAATTCTGAATTCCTGTCGCTGAGTCATTTTGTCTGAACTTAGTTCGAACAAAATGCGAAGGAAATTGGGACGAGATAGACGAAATCGTAGGGATCTCGTATTTTCGAAAAATTACAGAGATTCTGAGATGTTTATTATACCAATATCAGTATCTTGTCGAAGTTAATATTTCCAGGTGAGATTTATTAGGTTGGTAAGAAATTAATATCGGTCTTCGAATTTTCAAACTTTGGCGCTTAATTTTAAGATAGCCGATCATTTGAATCTGTTTGTCTTCTTATATCATTTTAGAAAATAAAATGTTATTAAAAAACTTGTTTCTGGTTGGGAAAAATGTGTAAATTGTAATGGAATTTATTTTGATTAAAAAAACCTTCTCCTAAAAAAACCTAATATTTGCGCTGCAAATTTAAGTCTGTCGCGGCAAATCTTTTTTTATTATTTCGGAAAGTTGTAATACAGACATTTTTTTCAGAGGAGTATATCAAATTGGAAAGTCACTTAGCCACTTGGTTTTTATGTGTTAAGTATTTTTCCCTACGTTTTAGCTAATATTTTGAAATATTTTATGGAAGATCTGCAGTTTGAGCCGGGTTTTTGATCATCAGGCTTTGACGACAGCAACTGTGGAACAATCGAGATTAAAACTAGCAATTATGGACTGAAAAACCGCAAAATGTACTCTTTATACGTTCTAACTGATTCGTTGATGCTTCTTTAGCCTTATAGCTTGAAGTGGGTTGCATACCACGAAGGCTACGATACACGAATCACGTGGGAAAAATTTCTCAAACCTGATGTCGGGGGATTTGAGCTCCACTTACTGATCTCTATTTAAAAGTCGAACGCTCAGTTCCCATAGTTCCTTACATTAAACTTACGAATAAAAATTAACCTATTTAATTCACCCATTTCTCTCATCTTTGAAAATATATGCAAAATCCTCCTTTCTGAATTAGTCCTAATTAATGTAAAATATAATCTCCTTCCTGACTTATAAATAATTCTGATTTCAAATGCTAAAATCCACTGGTCTTTCATCGACAAAGAAATTCTAATTTCAGCCTTTCCTCTCATCTACAGAATTAATACAAATTTATTTTTCCCTTGCATCAGTCCTAATTAATCTAAAATATTATCTGCTTCCTGCCTCAAAAATAATTCTAATTTCAAATACCAAAATCCACTGGTCTATCGTCGAAAAAGAAATTCTAATTTCAGCCTTACCTCTCATTTATAAAAATAAATACAAATTTACATTTTCCCTTGAATCAGTCTTAATTAATCTAAAAAATAATCTCCTTCCTGACTTAAAAATAATTCTGTCGTTGACAAAGAAATTCAAATTTCAACCTTAACTCTCATTTATAAAATTAAATATAAATTTAATTTTTCCCTTGAATCAGTGATAATTAGTCTAAAAATAGTTTCTTTCCGTATTTCCAACTAACTCTTAATTTGAGTAATAAAATCCATTCGTTTTTGTTCGGCAATTAAACTGGAAGATAGTTGAAGTAATTTTATGGTGTCGCAAAGTTTTAATTAAAGAAAAAGACACGGTAAAGTCGAGATAAGGATTCAGAAGACAAACCACGGTATCTTCTTGGCTGCTATCGCTAAACAGGAAGCCAGAATCGTTGCGCTTCGGTATAAACGAAGATATCTTTAGAAAATATGAAAGAACGTGAAATCATAGCCTAGATCTTCAGCGAGACGCAATGAAAGAATGTGTATCGTGCTGTGCATACTTGAAGCATGGAATTTTCATTGTGTTTTTAGTGAACGATATACTTAATAGTAAAATTATCGACTGGGTTAATGAGAATTTTAATATCACGACTATCGACTTAATTAACGATATATTTAATAACTGGCTATTCACGTACCCTTTAATTATATGGGGAAAAACGGAATATGAAATTTTCATGCTATCTTCAGCTATCGCTCAAACTTTCCATCTAATTAATTATTTAATTAGTGCATTTATTAACGCCTTACTTAAACGTCTTGAAAATACGAATGAAAATTAATCAATTTTCCAAGGTAAACGAAGAAAATTCAAGGAATCACCCTATCAAAAATTTGAATGATTTTTCAAAGTAATTAAAAACCAGTGACTTCAAGCAGATAAGTAGAATTAAACTTAAAAGGCATCTACTGTTTTTTCTTAGATCAGCTAATCTCTTAATCTTAATTTACGTAAATCGAAACAGCCGATGCCACCGAGATACCGTATTTTCCTATGCATAAAAACGCACCTTAATTTTGAGAATTTTCAAAAAAAAATTATTACATAAGGTTATCGGACTCAAATTTTATTAATGTACAGAAACTTATAACCACTGTATAAAACCCAACCACTTTTTGAGCTCAAAACTTTTCAAAAAAGGGTGCGCCTTATCCACTGCTTGTAGATTTGTTCACTCGAATGAATTTTGAGTTCAATAACTCGGTGTAAAACATTTTTTTTCAAATTTCTCTAACTTCGGACACCTTTAAAGTGAATCTTGTAGACAGGGAAATAGGGTAACTTTTGGCCATCGTTTTCTCCTCCGATGATACGATTTCCATCGTAAAGGACGGGATTATCGATATTACTTACGAAATTTACGACACCCCGTGGTCTCAGTAATTTTCCTCTCCGCGTTTAATCCTTGTAAGACACTTTTATCGCGGCTTATCCGCGATCGGAACTAATTTATAATGAGCCCGAACAAATTGCATCCAAATAGAAACTCGTGAAAGTGAAACAAGAATTCTGCACGAAACCCAACCGAGACAAGAAAATACGCTTGGCCTTTGGTACTTTCTTCGATAAGGATAAACCAATTTCAGACAGGTTCCTCTCGTATTCATTAATACGACGATCGATCATCGAGAAAATCGCCCAATGCGACTCAATTTTCCGACTATATTTATATTTCACTTTGCCTGCTTGCAATCGTTTCATCGAGGATCGTGAAATCCATTTTGAATCTTTGAAATTAAGATACATTATAAAAAGTTTCTCCTTGAGAAACTTCCTTTCGAAAATTGATCGAGAATTGGCAATATTAAGTAAAGCGAAAAGGAATGTCTTTTTTGTGTCTGGCGTGCTATTTTGAATGTGATTTATTATGGATTATTAAAAACTGGTCAGTCTTATCGCAGCCGACGTCTACTAATAGAATAATACAAATAGAAGGAATAAATATTATATTCGTGCTTGTAAATAAATTATTCTGCATTAAAAAAACAAAATCGACATTTCTCTTCGCTTTATGTAATAGTTTGGAGCAAGATTCTTTTTCCTTATTTAACCCATTTGCATCATAGCTCTAAATACGGTAGAAGACCCGTAGTACCGTGCACTTCCGCGCGCAGCAGTTTAACATTGTACAGGGCGGAATATTCCGCGGCTGGTGTTAACACGTTCGCGGACAGTAAAAATTCAGTGAGCTGCAAAAATAGACAGTCAAGTATTACACTTCTAACTACACAGAGAAAAAATAAAATAGTATTGAAAATACTCAATGGATCACTTGGCCATCACTTTAAACTGCATAATAATTGCAAAAAATTAAAGTTATATAAAATTAAATGAATTGTAATTGGCTTTATCATTTGGCATGACGTGAATGCTATAGCACTTTAAACTGCATAATAATTACAAAAAATTAAGGTTATATAAAATTAAATTAATTGTAATTGGCTTTATCATTTGGCATGACGTGAATGTTATAGCATTCACGTCCGCGAACGTGTTAAACACGATCGTCAACCGCGGAATATTCCGCTTATGGACGAACATGTGTTAATTTCGCTCAGGATCTACAGTTTTATTAGGATGGTTTAGAAGATCACTGAGAATATCGTATGCAAATCAAATAGGAAAAATTCCCGCCAAAAGGGGTTATGCAATTTGCGTAACAAGGTTGCAAATAGAAGTTTATTTCTCCTCTTCCAGCAGCTCGCAGATGGCAACATAAATAGATAATCATCGATGATATCATCCTTTTGCATTCCATATGCGCAATGATTCCCCAGATGTTAACGTTGCCAAGGTAATGGACGAGAATTCGCGCAATAATTCGCGCAAACTAGCATTTCGTCGGATACAATGAAATTCGCGCGCAATAACGTGGATTCGTGCGATATAAAATAAGGTGATTGAATTCGAAAGGAATACGAGGTGCAAAGTGCAGGGAATATTCGTTCGTTCAACCGCGAGGCTCATCTCGCTCGGCTGATCCGATTTGCGACGGCCGTGAACGTTAACAATAGCGATTAAAGAGCCATCGATCAATGTGTCCGCCTACGTTCCTTTCAGGTCGGCATTCTTCTGCGTATTTCCACTTTCGGCTCGAGCAAGATGATAACAAATTAGCCGGGAGAAGTGAAACACTTTCGTTCCAAGGATAGAAACTTTACGTTGCAATTCAGCGAGTTATTATACAAGTGTCTGTACAGGATATGAAGGTGGACTCGCATTCGATGGAACCGACTTCAAATCACCCATAGAAAAAATTTTTTAAATTATCATTTAACGAACCGTAGCCTCATTGATGCGAAAGATACCTAAAACAGTGGGTCCGAGGCAAATTTACCATAGTAGTTAGGAAGTTATGGTGATAAGAGGGGAAGCTTGGAATTCACAATCGGTGGAACCGAGATTAAATTACCTATGAGCTATAGCAGAATTTTTCTAATTTATCAATCAATGTATTATTGCTTTAGTGACTCTAAAACCACCTAAAACAGTGGGTCCTAGGCAAAATGATTATAGCTAAAGACCTATGATGATAAGGCTAACGGCTCAGACTCATAATTAGTGGAACCGAGTTCAAATCGCTTATCAGCTATAGCAGAATTTTTCTAAATTATCAATCAATGTATTATTGCTTTAGTGATTCTAAAACCATCTAAAACGGTAGGTCCTAGGCAAAATGATCAGAGTTAAAGGCCTACAGTGATACGGTTAACGGCTCAGACTCATAATTATTGGGGCCGTGTTCAACTCACCTATCAGCTATAGCAGAATTTTTCTAAATCATCAATTAATATATTATTGCTTTGCTGATTCGAAAACCACCTAAAACAGTAGGTCGTAAGTAAAATGATCATAGTTAAAGACCTATGATGATAAGATTAACGGCACAGACCCATAATTACTGAAACCGAGTTCAAATCACCAATCAACTATGCATAAATTCCAAACGAAACTTCAAAATCATTACCAACGACAATCGATACAATCAGCCAGCGTTGTTGCGGCGTAGCCCACGGAAGGGCGCGACGAAGAAAAAGGAAATAGATCAAAACGCCCACGCATCGATGTCTCCGCGGAGTCCGGGCGCTCGTTCCGCAAGGAGCACGATAAAACCGGGAAACGGTTAACACGAGAGGAAGAATGGCCGAGCCGGAATAGGACAGATAGGGCAGATACAAAAGAGAGAGAGAGGGAGAGCCGGAGAGAGGGGCTGCAGTCGTATTTATCACTTCAGAAGATCCCGAAGAGCGCGCACAATGCAACGGCAAGGCGAGAGCCGAGCGGTTCAACCGTGGAACGAGACGCGATGTAGTGCAGGTAGATTTATGGAAGGTGGGAGGGATGAAGGGAGGGAGAGAGGGAGGGAGGGAAGGAGAGGAGATTGTGTTTGTGTCGCAGGTCAGCCGCGGTTCACGGTCACGGGGACCGACCGCCGGACTAACCTAACGTAACCTGACTCGGCGACCGCAAACTGAATTGCACCCTTCCTCCCTTTCTCCCTTCTACCATTCCTACGTCTTCCAGACTGCCTCTTTCTGACCGCCAACCCGCTCCTTTCTTTCTGACCCCTCTTTACTGCCTACTGACTCTCCCTCTGCGTCTCCTCGTCCTCCTCCTCTTCTTCGCGAGCAATGCACTTAATTTATTAACCCTGTAGCCATG
Organism: Cerceris ruficornis; assembly: GCA_963989415.1. Classification (NCBI taxonomy): domain Eukaryota; kingdom Metazoa; phylum Arthropoda; class Insecta; order Hymenoptera; family Crabronidae; genus Cerceris; species Cerceris ruficornis. Next base: position 29,941,933 of record OZ022518.1, read on the forward strand.
AAAGCCATATGTGTATATGCCTCTGTAAGCATATGGGGCATGAGAAAGCAAGTCAGTCATCGGCGAAAGAGGATGCGTGGACTTTGCATGAATTTCGGTGGGTGATGGGTCTTGGGTTTTGACTTTGACCGATACGAAAAGGTACGGCGGGGAATTATGGGCCTTCAACGGGCTTTGGAGTAGCGAAGCTATGGATGAACGAGAGATGCGGATTACAAAAGGGCTTGAATTTGCTGTTATTGTTCGAGGGTTTAAAGGAAATTGGTAATACGATGGTTTATTTGAAAATAAAGCTATTGACTATTATACTTGTATATTTGGGGCACTCTGGGGGATACGTGGAGTTACAGGCTCGAACTTTGAATCAGTAGGCCTCAATTCGAATATCTGTTATCCCTGGCAATTTTTTTCTAAATTATTTTAGATATCACAGCCTCGGTGGTTCGGAGATCCACATAATATAGTATTTCCTAGACGAAATCACCAGTGCAATTACAGGCGGCCCTCGATTTTCGCAAATAAATGTGGTATCGAGAATCGAGGTATGGCCTCATCGCGACCGACTAGGCTGTTTGGGCGGCTGTTTATAAGCTACGTGCTGCGAAGGCCCTGCGATGTCTGTGTTCAAGAAACGCATGTGTGAACATATGAATGAGTGTACGGATGTAGGAGTACGAACGAATGCTTAAGCGAAGCGAATGCCTTTACTTCTTCATAAGCGGCCGTACGATTCAGTTCATAATTATATTCATTTTGCATCAGCATTTAGTATATAGTTTTAGATAATAAACTTAGTTTTACCTTAATAAATGGTCCCTGAAAATGTGCGCGAATGTTGAATGTCTAGTTCTAGTAGACCCTAATTGATTCGAATCTCTCTTAACACTAGAACTACCGGCGTTAAATCTATCATATTTTATAATATTAAATAAGTACTTTGAAAAAGGAGGGTTCAAGAAGCGGAAAAGATAATCGATTCCGTGATTTATGTTTTTTAAACATGGACATAGAATATTTATTCTAAGAGTCTTCTATAAACTTGGAGAATTTTTGGAAAAAATTGTGTACCAGTCATTTTGACTGGTTTGATAGTTCTAGTGTTAAAAAAGCTGCTACTTGTAAAATTTCTTGGCAACAGGAAAATTCTATCACCCAACGAGCATAACGGCTAATCTTCTGCTTAGTTTGAACGTCTTTTAACAAGCTGACACTTGTAAAATCTTTGTTTATCGAAAGAAATAACATTCGTCCCACGAGCCGCGGGAAGATTTAAACGAAGTCTTCCCAGTCGATAATTCGTCCCAATTGAAATCCTCGCCGTCAAAGCCTCGCCCCCTCTTCGTCCATGCATTAAAATAATTCATAAGAGTGCCGACACTCAGTTACATAATGCACGTTATTTAACACCGGTGAAACCACTTTTTCTACGTCCATTAACGCCGCTTTCGTCCGTCGAAGCAGCCGCTTTACCTTGACAGTCGTCATTGTCCAACGATTGATGGCCGGAGCGAATTGCCGAGTTTAATTTGTCAGCGTGAACCATTATTAAATTTCCTCCCACCTGGCCCGATTATTCGAGATAAACTGTCCATCGACGGCGGCTTTCGCTCGGTGTTTAATCAATCGGGGCGAAAACAAAGATGGAGGGAAAAAAGAAGAAGAAAGAAAGCCGAGCACCGACCGCAGTCGATAACGAGGCACACCCTGCTAATAAATTTAATACGGTACAACGGAGGAGAAAGAGGGAGGGTGTAATGCAATTTACGATCTGCCGGATTGGATTACTCCGAATGGTATTCCCTATCTTTCCTGCTGGAACTCCACTTGCGGGTTGTTGCGATCGCAAACGACCCCGTTATCTCTTCCTTCCTGCGCGACACTTGGAGCGTTAAGTACTTGTTATTGTTGTTTCGTATTTTTGGCCTTAACCCCTTTCCCCCCTTAATTGGATGGGAAATTTTAAAGTATTGCAAGACCTATTAAATTTTTAATCTAAGGCTGTTAATATAACGTAACTTAATTTTTTGAAATCGATCTGAAACTATAGCTCCTAAGTAAATTATAAAATTAATTTTCTAATTAGGGGATTGGTGGTTATATTCGCTGGAATAACAGAACTCCTCTATTTTTAAGCAATTTTGCAAGTATTAGTCCGTTAAAAGGGGCTCAAACTCTGAAATAGAGGGTTCAAGTTTAAATCTCTGTCACCTTTGGGAGATTTATATTTAAATTTTTAATCTAAGGCTGTTAGTTTAACGTAGACTTAATTTTTTGAAATCCATCTAAAATTATAGCTCTTAATTATTCGTAGCTATTGAAGCAAAAAGATGAAATAACAGGAGTCTACGAGGCGTAGGAAGATAAAGGCTCAGATTTCTAATTAACCCTTTGCCCTACAACAACGCGTGATACTCGTAATGCAATTGATGGAACAGAAAATTTTGAAGCTTCTCAAAAATTATGAAATTAAAAGTATCAGTGGAACACGACATGATAATATTCTTTCTATGTTATTAATATTGCGGTAAATTCTAAAATATATCTGGAATCACTAACATATTTTTATCTTAGCAATTTATTTTTCAATTATTGCGGAGGCAGTCACTATCAAATACACTATCAAATTATTAAAACTGCAGATTATAGACGAAATTCCCAGAGCAATTGACGCTAATGCGAAGTACAACAAGAGAAACAACTCGAGAAAGTTCGTTGTTCCTTTACGAGTCTGAACGCTAAGGACTTAATCTACTAGTTGAACGTGGCGCTGAAGTAAACACGCTGTTGTGGCTGCTGCAGGAACCGTCTCGGATTTCAAACTCAACTTTGAATTCCCATATCCTCAGAAAACCATTCAGCTTATAACATAATGCAACATGCACTATTTTTAATACAGGTAAAAAGTCATTGTCAATTTCGACAGTCAAGTCGCTAGAAAATTAATTATTACTAACAAAAGTTGTATTCGTCGCAGACCTGTAAAAGGGCGAATGGCGCTGAATATTAAAACAAGTTGCATCCAAATTTTCTACTATTTGATGATTTTTCAATGAAGATCTGGCTTATTTTTGTTAAATTATTTAACACTAAACCTACCACGCCGGTCAAAATGACCGGTTCCCAATTTTTTCTAAAAATTATCTAAATTCATAGGGGAGCCATGAAGTAAATATTTCATTTCTATCTTATAAAACCTAAATTAGTTAATCAATCATCTTGTTCGCCTCTGGATTTCTCTTCTTCCAAACTACTTATTCAGTATATCTAAATTTTAATACATACCTACAAAGTCGGTAATTTTAGTTATATTATATTTTATTATATTATATTATATTATATTATATTACTATATTATATTATATTTATATTACATTTTAGTTATTAGTTATATTTAGTTTAGTTATATGACAACCTCTGAGGCTCGGAATCGACGTAAAACTGTCGCTTCCAGTCGAAATTTCTAAGTCAATTAAATCCAAAGTAAAGAGCAACACCAAAACCTATCGAAAATGTTAATTTATCGACCCTATTAATCTCAATTAAATTACAATAAAATAACACGTCTCCCTTCATCGAACTCTAACAAATTCCATCCCCACGAAACGTACGACAATGGGCTCAAGATCGATCTAAAATTAATCGATCCACGAGCAACTGACGGAGGATAAACATAACAATAACAAACGAACAAACAGAACGCTGAAAGTTTTGTTCTAACAAAAAATCAATGATCCGTGTATCCGATCGATCGAGATACCCATAGCGAAATAAATCGACGCTAATGACGGCAGGTTGGAAAGAAAAGTTGCCGCGGAGCGCGAGCTCCACTGCAATTAGCCAATTACACTGTTCACTTGTAATCCAATAATTACACCATACGGATAAACACGAAACTCGGTGACCTTCGGAATAAGTGCAACGCACCGAGCGACTCCGTAAACGGGATGTATATTTATTGAACGAGAATGGAACGAGGGAAAGTGAAAAGGTTAGAAACTCTCGGGAAACGCGTGCAACTAATTTATCACAAAGTCGCAATATCCGAGATTGAGCTCCGGTATGTTTTACGAAGGATTTCACAAAAGGATATCCTCGGCGGTTGAAACGCCGCGGCTGCTACGTAGACTATTATTCGAGCTCTATAATTCTGTGTATAAATTTTGGAAATTAAATTCTTTTGTCATTTATCGGGTCTCTATTAACCCTTTGGCCTACAATAATGTGACACTGGTAACTTCGCAAATGGAGCAGGAAATTTTGAAGTCTTTCGAGAACTGTTAAATGGAAAATGTCTATTCTAAGAATCTATATAAATAACTATTAACGAAACATCGGAAATCAGGGAGAAATTTTGATTTCTGGAATTAATTCTGAGTTATTGCGGACGCAGTCACAATAGAAATCGTAGGGCAAGGGGTTAATTGGGTATTGTAAATAACAAATACATAAAATTCTCCTGCGTTGCAATAATTACAGTCGGAACGGTATTTGAATATTTATAAATTGTAAAGGCAAAAATAATTTTTATAAAAGAATATTCCATAACTGTTTTACTGCACAATGGCTTTTTAGTGCAGTGAGAATATTTAATTATATTGCCGTATCCGTTTTTACATTTAAACCCTTTGCGACCGGCATGTTTCTCTGTTGGGACTCATTTAGCGGAGTTAGACCCAATTGAGAGCAATGTTTGATCTTTAAAATTATTGTTCTACAGGTGATTTAGGAAAATAATTAAAAATAAAAAAAGTAATTTACCTACGTATAGATATTAACACTAAAACTGCCGACGTTATATCTACGAAAATTTAGATATACCGAACAAGTACTTTGAAAAAGAGAAATCAAAAGGTGAAAAAGACTATTAATTGACTGATTTAGATTTTATAAGTCAGAAGTAGAATAATTACTTCGCGGCTACCCCTATCAATTTAGGTAATTTTTAGAAAAAATTGCGAACCGGTCATTTTGACCGGCGTGGTAATTTTAATGTTAAACAAACGGAATATTTTAAAGCTGATATATTTTGTTTAACATTAGCTAGAGTGCATAAAACTAAAGAGTTTAATTTTTATAATTTTCAAATTCTAAGTCACCATCACTATTTTCCAGGTTGGCGACACCGATTTCGAGTACAAATTACAAATGCCGCCACTAGGGCGCCACCAATTCCAAAGGGTCCATGTGAAAAAAAATATTGCTAAATAATTAAATATCGTCATTGTGCCAAAAGACTATTGTCCAGACTATTGTCCGAATTATCGTATCTTCTTCTGCAAAAAATCCACCTGCCTTTGCAATTTGCTAATATCCAAACATTTTAGGTTAACTCTGCAATAAAATAGACCAACTATCTAACACGAACCATACCTATGCTTTATCGATACTTATTAATCCCATAACAGCTCCTGTGATCGGTTGTAAATAAACAATAACATCTTTCCGAAAAAATGCAGGATATTGTCAACTTAAAATTGGAAACAACGTATAAAACAATATTTACTTAATTGTGCCAAAAATGACGTTCTCATTTCATCGAATCCGTCGACTGTTGACCGGCAATTTTACGTAGAAGTTAACCTATATACATCCGTAAGCGGAATATTCCACAGATGCCGACCGTCTTATTGCACCAGCCGCGGAATATTCCGCCCTGCACAATGTTAACTACTGCGCGCGGAAGTGCACGGTACTACGGGTCTCCTGCCGTATTTAAATGGATTAACTCGTGTCACCGGCTATTTTTTCCGTTATCGAGTATGAAATTGAAAGAATCTAAATAAACTTCAGTATAATTTATTTATACATAATGAATTTAAATTAAACTTTGTACATATCTGCATATGTTATAGTTTATACATATATATTTTAGTAATGTTTTTGATATGGTCAAATTGAAATAGCTAATGGCAGTGCAAACACGAGTTATCTCGTAATCGGTCAATAACGTTTGTTTATAAAACCACGAGTTAACTCGTGACCGGTCAGCAATGTGTTAATTGTGCCAAAAATGACACATTCTCATTTGATCAAACCCGGCATTTTACCGCGCATGTTTACGGCCGGTGATAAGCGTTGAAGTTCGAGAAAGAGGTTAGAATTCGAACTGGATAGGTTACTGAAAAAGTCGAATCGCCACGAAGGCACGGAAGATAGGGAAAAAATCTCGCTCGTATTCGTTTCCATCGGTCGAGCGTGGTTTTATATTTAACACCGAGCCACGTTGCATAATCTATTCAATTGCTACTACAATTGCCGCTGTTATTTGACGCGAGGAGCGCGGTAAAGTTTGCCCGTAAAATCCTGACCTTGAGGATTACGATGCAAGTCGTACGTTTATCTCGCCCCCGACCGCCGATGGAAACTCGTTGCTAGTCGGTGGTTTTGTCCGCAGCGAGATACTTCTGCATTTGCATCGCGAACGAGCCGAACGAGCACGTTCTCGAGCATCGGCACGAGAGAGAAAGAAAGGGAAAGAGAACGCGAGAGACGGAGAGAGAGAGAAAGACGGAGATTGCTAAAATGCATGCACAACCAAATTCCGAAGCTTCAAGTTCAAAACAAGACTTACCGGTAGACTCCTGATGCTCAGCCGCACCTTCGAATATTTCTTCATGAAGACTCGCCAAAGAACGTACGCCATGATGTCGATTATCCACAATTTTCCTTCTTCAATCTTGTCTAACCTCCTCGGATCACTCGCGACGGTTTTTCAACTCAGAACGCGAACATTCAAAGCGACATTCAGTTTCCTCCGACGACACATTGGATACTTCGATAATCGAAATTGTCCTGGGACATCGAACACGCTTGCGCGGTATCGAGATCGTCCAGTTCGATATCGATGTTACGCTCGAAATGATTATACAATCTCCCGCGTAAATCGAATGGCGCTCGTCGCGCCGTATCTGGCGTTTCTTCTCACCGATCGAAGGAGAAAGAAAGTGAAAAATCGAAGATCACCGAATAAAATCTAAGGACTCGTGCTTTCTATGGTCTAAAGAACGGAAATGACTTACCCTTCCATTCGCATATAAATCGTAGCGACGCAGAACCGCTCCGATAATAAGCAGGTGCAGAAGATTACCGTTCGCTTTGAAGGGAGCAACGTATACTTTTCCACGCTCGTCCGCCGTTTTCCTACGATTCCAAGATTTCGCGGTTAAACCGTACGCGACAATGATTCAGACCGAACTACGTGTCCCGTGAAACACCGTAACCTCTACCTATAACCTCTAATTCTACGACGTCCTTAGATCGCCGACTCTTCGACACTTTTCGACACTTCCCGACACTTTTCGGGACACTGAAATCTGGCCGGTCGGAAACAACGAACCAAACGAACGGACGGAATGTACACATCAACGAGACAAGAAACGTTTGAGTCTAATGATCCCCGAACGAGTGTAATCCGATCTCTTGCATAATTCATCACAATGTCCTGGCTGTAATTGCGTCCTGCCATGCACACCACCGGTACAGCTGTACGTAATATCGCCGATAAACATCGTCCTCGACTCGTCGACCGAAACACACCAACGCCCGGACGAAAACACTGCTCGATGCTGGAATCGAAAGAGAAACAGGAGAAACCGTCATGTGTTCGACGATCCACTTAAACTTCCGACGTATCGGTTTCTCAGCACGGATAGGTGATTCCTCGACAGCATCGACGCTTCGTCTGTCCGTGCAGTCAGAGATGATCCTGGCCAACCGGAAGAAACCAAGGAACCGACTGTCATGTTTCGATCGACGATCAATCTCCGCGTCCTGTGCTACACTGTTACTCGGATCGGCGTGCACACGGTATACTTCGTACTTCGATTGAGACTTACACTCGGTACACTCCGTACTTCAATTGAGATTTACACTCGGTACACTTGGTCCGCGGACAGCACACTTTCCATGACGGCGTTCCGGCGAATGAACGCGACGCACTGGCACCCAATTTCCAAGAAATCGCGCCTCGTTCGTCTCCTTTGCCGAGAATACACGAGGACTTTGTAAACGTTCGGTGCGCGTCGAATCACCCGTGCGCCTGCCGGCACTCGCTGCCGAGATATAACTGACACGACACACGCAACCGCCTGCTCTCGCGCCCGAACCGCGGAACGACGGAACGGAGCGTCCGGAACGCCGGAACTAAGGAACGATATATACCTGGATCGCGTTTCAGTGAGACTTTAGGCGTGCCCCGCCGCCGACGGTGCATTAACTGTGAATTAAGGGTGTGCTGGGGGTCTGTGACTATCTGGAATCTTTCGTTCGAAGAGCCATG